>OX940796.1:31053582-32476582 GCA_954870985.1 Trifolium fragiferum
TAACAACTTTTAACGAAAAAAGTTATTGTCAAAAATCATATTTCTTGTAGTGATGGAGGCAATTCTCAATATATGGAGGCCCGTAGACTTTTGATAACAACACACTAATTCTAGAACGGGTTCAACTTGGGATGCAAGTTGAGCATATACCTCTATATTTTGTTGACATGTGGGTACAAATTCATGATCTCCCCATAGGACTTATGAAGGAGAGAGTTGGCATTCAGTTAGCTAACTATATTGGCTAGTGTGACAAGAATAACAATTCAACATTTTGGAGGCAATATATGAGGATTCGAGTGAAAATTGATGTTAGGTTACCACTTAAAAAAGATACCAAAGTGATGAACAAGGAAGGAGATGGCGTGCTATAACATCCGTATTAGAATAAATAGGATTTTTGTGATTATTTATTATTTATTCGAATTTATGTGATGTATTTAATTGTGTATGGGGAGAATTTAAGGGTATTTTAGTAATCCAATAGAATTATGGAACTAAGTTAATATGAATAAATTAATTAGGAAATTAGTGAAGTTAGAGGAGCTAGTAGTTAGTCATATAGATAGATAGATTTATTGAATAAATGGGTCAAGCCCAAGAGTAAGTAAGAAAGGTATATTTGGTATTGCATTAGGAAATAGAGTAAACCTAGAGTAGAGAGCAAGTAGAGCTCTCATAAGGGAAAGCTCACATTTTTTAAGAAGCACCGCAAGAAATAAGATTTGTCACAGCGATTTTTTTGCAGCGACATTCAAATTGTTGACAAAAATATATATATAGCAACAACTCATTTAAGTTGTTGTTGTAAGTTAGTTTTTTTCTTAACAATTATATTATCGCTGGGAAAAATTACTTATCCCAATAATAATTATTGTTGTCGCTAATCGTATAATTTTTTTGTAACAAACCTTGTAAAGTTGATGAGAAACCAACAATTATTATTTTTTATACGTATATTTTATCATGTTTTTTGTTCCTATATTTATGCGTAGATTTGTTTTAACTTAAAATTATTATCTTTTTTTTTTCTTTCTATTTTTATATTTTTAATACTATAGATTATTTGCAACAACTTTGTAAAGTCATTGGGAAACCACACAATTACTATTTTATTGATGCATATCTTTTACTGTAGTTTTTGTTTATATTTTTTTGCGTAAATTTCTTTTAACTGAATATTCTTTTCCTCTATTTTTATGTTTTGTATCTCCTTTTTGACAACAACATTATAACATTGTTGGGAAATCTTATAATTATCCCAACAACATAACTTGTCAATGAATATTTTAAAGAATTAAATTTATTTTTGAGCAAGATACATAATTTTTTTTATGCATAAAAAAAAATACCAAATTTTTATTGTTTTATTCCTACATTTATGCATAGATTCAAATATAATCTTTTAGTGTTTGTTTTTTTTTTTCTATAATTGTTTTACTAAACTTCCTCTAATCCTTTTTTTTTTTCTTCCTATTTTTATACATATATTGTTAATAGAGTAAAATTACAATGAAGGATACAAACTTTAAAAAATTATTAAAATTGATAAGGACAAATTAGTAAATATAGTAGTTATCAATTTTAATATATTATTAGAAGTAGATTAATTAAATTAAGTTTATTTGGATTAAAAAAATAGTAGTTTGTTTTATTTTTTTTCAAAATTCAACGGTAGCACTTCATACATACCCACTATCACTATTGAGATAATCATGTAGTATGACGGTTAATTGAGTAAAGATAATCCATTAATTATTTTATTTCCCATGAATTTTGGAATATTTGTTAATTAATCGAATCTATTTACTAATAGCTATAAATTCACACACTTGGATCATATATTGCAAACTTTCTATACGGTAGATTATTATTCATCCAATGTTTCTCTTTCTCTTTTGTTCATTGCTCAAATTTTAATCACTCGATCTCTCCAAAATTTAATCGATCCAGTTCTCCATCATGTCATCATTATTCATCAACTTATATAATTTTCCCTTTCAAAATCACTTTTCTCACTTTGTTCCACACATAACCTCATTAAAAGTTGAGTAGAATTTCAATAAAAAAAGCTACGACGAGAAGATATCTAATATTAAAAAGCTTTGAAGAATACTGACGCAATTCAAGAAAAGTGTAAAGACTATGAAAGAAGATGATGAACAATGGAAAACAAGAGACAAGCAATCAAGTCATCGGTGTCTTAGAAAGTTTTGCGGTGTTCTTATAGGATTAAGAGATAAACATTCAAAATAGTGTTGTTCTTTTGTGTTTTCTAATTTAATGTTTTGATATTATGTGAATGGCCACTTGGTTTTGTTACGATTTAAATGACTTGTAATTTGTATTTTGGTTCTTTGTATTTAAATTTTTGTATAAATAAAATTCGCTGATTAAAAAAAAAGATTGAACGAGAAACATAACTTATAAATAAAATTTAGCAATCAATTGTTGATATTGAACGTTAATTCCTAATATCTTATTTCATGGAAAATTAAATTAATATTTGAATTATTGACAAACATTATGTCAGCGACCAAAACTTTTTGCAGCGGCATGGAACAACAATTTTTCCGTTGGGAAAAACACTTTTTTTGCCAGCGACAATAATTGTTGTTACAAAAAACACTAGTTATGTCAGCGACATTAATTGTTGTTGAAAAACATTAGTTATGTCAGCGACATTAATTGTTGCTACAAAATACTAGATATGGCAGCGACATTAATTGTCCTTGCAAGAATTTTCGCAACAGCACTTATACCAACGACATGTAACAACATGCAACGACAATTTTTTAGTTGCGAAAAATACATTTCGCAGCAACTTTGTATTTTTCGCAGCGACATTTGTCGTTGCCAAAAATCATATTTCTTGTAGTGAAGGAGATAGAGAGAGAGTTGAAGGAAGAAACCAAGTGAAGAACAAAGGGTAGAATCAAGAGTAGAGATTAAAGATTCAAAGCTAAAATAAAGTAAGAGAGTAGTTTTACAATTCATTTGAGATGATTAAAGAGAGGGGAGATGTCTATTCTCCATACACAAACTCTTTCATCTCTTGGTTCGGGGTTGGGACTTATGGGAAGGTGTTTAATTCATGAATATGTTGTTGTTGTACGTTAATATGTTCATGTATGATTCTAGCACGAATTTCTATGATCAATAACATGATTATGCTTGTTTGTTGTTGTTGTTGTTGTTATTTGAAAAATGAGTTTTTGGATAAAGTAGGAAAATCTATGATTCTAGCATGAAATGATGTTTGATAATGTTAAAGGTTGTATTTCTATGCTTATATGAGTTATGTATGCTCAAAGTTGACAGCTTTAGGAATTTATAAGTTGAAAAATAATGTTTTTAGTGGATTTTAAGTGAAAACCCGAAATAGGGGTCTTTTTTTAGGTTTTGGTCGCTTGAGCGAGCACCATGAATAATGGAGCGAGCACTCATAGTTCACAGTGTCTTGCCCAGAAATTCATAGGCTCGCTTAGCGATCAGTAGCGACCATTAGCGAGCTCTCTTCCCTTTGTTCGCTTTTAGCGAAGAACTTACCGTAACCCTTCGCTTGTCTCGCTTTTAGCAAAGAACTTATTGTAACTCTTCGCTAGGTGTAGCTTAAGCGAGGATGCCTGATTTAAATCTGATTACAAGTTTAATATGATGAGTTGTATGCTTGTAACATGATTGAAACATGATCTTATAACATATTATAGGATTAGATTGATTATATCTTGAGGTTTATGGGAATAATATGCTTATGATTGTATGATTAGTTTGAGATTAACGACTTGAGTTGTGAGATGAACCCCATATATATATATATATATATGATATTTGTGCTTTTATGTATGATATAATGGTGCTATGATGATGTGAATTGATGAGAACTTGAGAGGAATATTTGGGTGAGTTGCCTAGTATTCATGAGTAGATGTTTAGAGGTATCATCATAAATGGTACATGTACATACATGCATTCATGAGTCAATTTGATGAAGAGTCCCCATGAATTAAAACTGACTTGAGAAGAATGAGATATAAGTTTATCCTAAAATGAGATAAGGGTACCACATGCATATAGTTATGTCTAGGGTGACATGACATGAGAATTTGACATTAGCTTGCATTAGGAGAATTGTGCATTCTAAATGGCATTTGGTAATTGACGTTATGTTCCATTATGATGAAGTATGATTAATTAAATGTGATCTTGATTATATGTTTATTTTTATATGGCCATGGGTATAGTTCCATATTTATTAAACGTATTGATTGCATGCAACTAGACAAAAATGTTGTTTAGTTATATTATAATTGTTTACATAATGTAAGTGTACGTTATACTTATTAGGCTTAAATATGCTTTTGGTCCCTGCAATATACACTTATTTTGAAAAGAGCCCCTGTAAAAAAAAAATTTGATTTTAGTCCCTGCAATTTCTAACCACTTTGAAAAGAGCCCCTGAAATGAAATTTTGGATGTCATGTCACTTAAATTTGCACGTGGCACACGCTGATAGGAACAATTAACTGACGTGGCACTATTTTTGACACAATGTTCGAATTTCTAAAAAACAATTCAATGAAAACAAAAATCTAAAATACAAGTTTTATAATTGGAAAAAATGTAAAAAAAAATTTTAAAAAATGATATGTAATATCCACGTGTCAAAAATAGTGCCACGTCAGTTAATTGTCCTTATCAGCGTGTGCCACGTGCAAATTTAAGTGACATGGCATCCAGAATTTCATTTCAGGGGCTCTTTTCAAAGTGTTTAGAAATTGCAGGGACTAAAATCAAATTTTTTTTTTAACAGGGGCTCTTTTCAAAACAAGTGTATATTGTAGGGACCAAAAACATATTTAAGCCTACTTATTATTATGATGTTGAATTGTAACTAACTCTGTATTTTGTGTATTTGAACGGTTTGGGTCCATATTCTTCGCTTGAGGGCATCTTGAGGCATTAGGAGATTTCTTGTAGGTTAAGCTAGTCTAGCTTGGTAAGGAAGAGGTGTAGAAGAATCCTAGTTATATATAGAGGTCTAGGATTGCTCTGGTACTTGTAACACTGTTGGGATTTAGTGTTTGGACTCGTTGGTTTGTTATTTTGTATGACCTTGCTATTATTATCATTTATCTTGAGACTTGTGGATTTATGAGTAGGTCTTTACCTTTGAAGAACCTTATTTAAGTTGTAATTGAATTATAACTATGCATGCGATGATCTAAGCTTTATGAGTAGCTTATCTTATTATTATGCTTCCGTTGCAATATAAATGAATGTGTATGCATGCTTTGAGATTTTATTTCATGTAGCACCTTGATATGCTTGTATGTTTTAATTTAAGTTAATTAATAGCGTATAAGTAGGTTAGGATGTTACAATAATTTGTATCAGTGAAAGGTCAAGTGGTTCTTGAAGACGAACTAAGGTTGGAGAGGTTCTTGAAGAACAATTCACAATCATTCAACGGATGTCACAACCTCGAAGGAGCTCAAAGATGGTTGGAGAGTATGGAAAAGATCTTTGGAGCAATGAGATGCTCGGAACCTCAAAAAGTAACGTAACTTTGAGAACTTATAGGCAACATGAGGATGCCAACTATTGGTGGAAGAACGCATGTCAGAGACTAGGTCATGGTGGAGCCGTGATCACTTAGGATATCTTCAAGAGGGATTTCTTAGGAAGTACTTTACGGCGGATGTGAGAAATAAGAAAGTTGTGGACATAAGATATATTTTGATCTTAAAAACCACAATTTTACTTTTTGTCCTTACTCCTACACTACAAGAAATATAATATTTCGCAACCAATTTTTTTGTTACAAGTTGCCGGCAAAATTACTTTTCGTTGTTTTACCGGCGACTTATAACTACTTTTAACTAAAAAAGTTATTGCCAAGAATCATATTTCTTGTAGTGCTAATTTTTTTTTCCTAAATCACTTTGTTACACAATTTCTATGGAGATAAATTTATTATTATTTGATGGCAATTTTGGTACATTTGCCAAATCCATTATTAGATATTAGTTTAATTTATAGTGACATTACTTTATATATATAGAGACCTCTAGACACCACATTTAAAAAATTAGGTTAATAGATTGTTACACTCCGTGTAAAAAATTCTTTTAAGTTTCCCTTTTTGCAAAGTAATTTTTTTTGTCCCTCCTTGGATGCACTTTTTAAATTGGTTATGTTATTCAACCAATTTAAAACGTGCTGCTTTTTGAATCGATTATTCTCTTCAACCGATTTAAAAAGTTAAAATTCCTTGTACCCAAGAAGAGAAACCAAAAAAATATATTTTACAAGGAGAAAATCTTCAAAGAATTTTAGCAGGAGGTAACAACCTGTTAATCCTAAAAAAATTAACATGTTGTAAAAAAAATGTTATTTAAATATATCATCATATATTTAATTAAAGAGTTTTAAAGTGTAACACTATAAAACTCAATATGTATGCATGGATGTATAAAAAATTATTTCCGCCAAATAATTGAAATTGATCATTAAATGCATACTTGATTATTTCAGCCTTGCGTTTAACTTAAATTAACACTATTAAAATAAGGAAAATGCTAACTAGTGCCCTTAGGGCATATTGTAAGAATCTAAAAATGGAAATATTCTTTTAAATTTTGTGTGATTAATTTGTGATCAAATTGAAAAAGTGAATTAGATACATGAATTATGATAAAATATTTTCTTTTTTGAATTACTAACATGTGCCTTTAGGACACATTTTAATTTTTCCCTTCAAATAATATCTTCTAGTGATCATTAACTATTAGGTCAGTTGATAGAGACCATTATATATATATATATATATATATATATATATATATATATATATATATATATATATATATATAGAAATCTCTGGACATCTCACTTATTCATTTTAGAGGTGAAATTTTTAAACGGTAAACTACTTAATAAAAGAAAATAACATCCTATAAAAAAATGCTATTTAAATAACATAATTTTTTTAATGGAATATAAAATATCACTAATAAAGTTGAGAGAAGATTAATTAATTCAAATTACAAAAGATATACAACAAACCACTCCGAAAGGTCAATACAAAGACAAACAATTTGTTAGAAAGACAAATAAAAAATATTGGATTACTAATTCGTATAGAAACCGCGAAGAAATCTATGAGATTTACCTTTTTTTTTTTTTTTGACACAATCTATAAGATTTACTGAAGAGCCACTTTTAAGAGAATTTTATATGATGTTCCAATTGCACCACATTGACAAGCTCGTTTGAGAAAACAATTTCACTGTGTGACTTTGAAATCAACGGAATCACATCACATAACAAACAAAAACCAAAAGATTTCTATGCCGGGAAGAACTCATGGGAGTAGTGTTAATTAAAGTCCAAAAAGGAAGATATAAGAGACGACCGGCAGAATATTTACTTATGAAAATTGTAAATAAAATTGTTATTAATTATGTTAAAGTTTATATTCTTTTTTGCATTATTTTAAAATAATTTTTTCATAAAAAATATGTAATAGTTTAATGGTGTTGTATATTTTAAAATGGATATTCATATAATTTTATATAATCGATGAATCGGGATCTCCCTATTGATCTCTTTGAGACCGTACGTGAGGTTTGTCTTTCAAGTACGAAAGACGATTGGTATTGGAGGCATGAGACAGATGGATTGTTTTCAGTTATTAAATCAACCTACTTGGTTTTTGAAGATAAATCTAGTCTTCTTAGAACTCTCCCGGGGATCGAATTTGAAATTCTCGCAAGGGTTTGAAATTCTTGAGCTACATCCAAATTGACTATCATCTTTTCATGGCAACTACTTCATGATAGGGTTCCAACTCGGCCAAACCTTCGTAGACAGAGGGTGATTGTTGGAACTACTAATACTTCGTGTGTGTTTTGTGGGGTGGTTGATGAGTTGGTAGATCACCTTTTCGTTTCTTGTGATTGAATTTCTCCCGTTTGGTACCGTGTCTCTAGGTGGATAGGGATTTAGTATGGGTCCCCCAGTCACATTATGCAAGTTTTTGAGAGTTTCCTTGGTTTGGGTGTGGGGTGTCGGGTTCGGTTATATTTGATTCTAGTTTGTCATGCTGTAGTGTGGACCATCTAGACCTCCTAGAATGATATCATCTTTGCTGGTGGGTCTTCAACTATCAAATTCTTGTGGATAAGGTGAAACTCTTCTCCTGAAAATGGTTTATAGGTAAAAACCCTGATAGCCCTTGTTCCCTCTATGAATGGGAGGTGCAACCTCTTTTGTGCTGATCCAGCAAGATTAGGTGATGATTCGGTGCCTGGATGTTTTAGGTTCTGGTTGGATGGCTCTCATGGGGTGTTTCTTTTATAGTTGACTTTTAATGTCTCTCTTCTTGGTGGTTGCTCTAGATGGTCGTAGTGGTTTCTATTGTCTAGGTGTTCATTTTTTGGAGTTTTTGTGGTGTTCCTCTTTTTTCTTATTTTATCTTTTTCGTATCTTGGAGTACTTTTGGTACTCATGATTTGTACTCAGGTTCCTATGTTTTTATTTATATATATATAAATTCAAAAAAATAAATTATATAATAATATCAATAAAAAATGTAAATATATATTATATGGACATGAGGTGGGGAGAGTTCTAAGGAACTCGTACTCACACCCAAGCCCGCTCTCATTTTTACAGGAAATGACTAATGCCTTTACACATATCTATAATTCAATTTTTACCCAATCTATTGAGTATTTTGTAAATACCCATTGAGTATGCGTCCAATTGTCATCTCGAGTTTAACATTCAATTACATACTTATATATATACTATTATGTTAGAAATTTTAACTTAACAAAATTCACATTTTTTTAAAACAGATGTCTGAAAAATATTATGAAATACAATATTATTTAAACTAATTTCTAATTTAAAGTTTTTTCTAAATTATTTTTGTTAATTGTTAATTTAACAAAAACATAATACACTATGAAATTCATTTAGAGAAAGTTAAAAACAAACATGGCCAACAACAAAATAAGTCGAATGAGTATAAGTTGGCATAGATAACTCCCTTCCAAAATCATCAATATAGTAACAAAAGAATACAAAGAATTCAAACATGCTAAAGAATTCCAAAATCATCAATATAGTAACTCCTAGTGGAAGGTTTTTTATCTTTCCTTTATTACAGGGAAAGCGCGTTAGAAATTTCCAAGTAAGAGAGGATGATTAAAATACAAAGAATTCAAACATGCTAAACAACTATATAATTCATTACTACAAACTCTCCAAATCCAAACCATTATAGTTCATTTACTTCACTAACAGATAAAAATATCATGAATTTCATGTCCTTTCTATTCCATAATCAATTATTAGCACTCATAATAATCACTTTCATAGCCTTTACCAAAGTTAGTTGCTTGTATTTCAATTTCCCAACCTTTCATCAAAACGATGCAGACATGTTATCACTAAATAACTCATATATACAACGAGATGCATTACAAGTAACACCAGATAATAGTCAAAGTTCAATGTTCAATTTATCAGGACGTGCTTGTTACAAAGTTCCATTCATAATTGCTTCCTTCAACACCACTTTTGTTCTCAATATAAGTCCTGGAATTGGAACTTCCTCTGCTGGAGAAGGAATAGCTTTTATCTTAGCTTCAGATCACACTCTGCCCGAAAACAGTGATGGAGAATGGCTTGGAATTGTGAATGCTTCCACTAATGGAACTTATCAAGCAGGAATTCTTGCGGTAGAGTTCGATACACGACAGAGTTCAACTGGAGATGGTCCTGACAACCATGTTGGAATAAACATCAATAGCATCTCGTCGATCGCACAAACAACATTATCAAACACTAAGGTCAATCTTTCATCTGGTAAAGATGTAACTATAAGAATTGAATATTTCAATGATGTTATAACTGTTTTTGGCTCAATGAGTGGTAATTCACAAGATTCTATGGAGACTCTCTTGGTATCTCCACTTCTTAATCTCTCTTACTATTTTAAAAACGAGGTTTATGTCGGTTTCTCGGCTTCAACAAGTAATTACACGGAGCTAAACTGTGTAAAAGCATGGGAATTCAATGGTGTAGAAGGAAAAGATAGTAAGAAAAAAAAACACTTGTTGGTTTTGATTATAGTTCCGATGGTGATAATCCTTGGTGGATTGGTCTTTTTCTTGGCATATGTTCAAAGGAAAAAAAACACAGAGATTCAAGAAGACACGTATCCGAGGATAGAGGATCAAATTCAACACTCATCGATGGCTCCAAAGAAATATCGACTGAAGGAATTGATGAAAGCAACAGGTGGGTTCAGCCTTCAGAATAAACTTGGTGAAGGTGGATTTGGAACGGTTTATAAGGGTATTCTTGGAAACAACAAAGAGATAGCTGTGAAGAGAGTCTCGAAGAACTCGCGTCAAGGAAAGCAAGAATTTATGGCAGAAGTTACAACAATAGGAAGCCTTCACCACAAAAACTTAGTGAAACTCGTCGGTTGGTGCTACGAAAGCAAAGAGCTTCTTCTTGTTTATGAGTTCATGCCTAAAGGAAGCTTAGACAAATACCTATTTAACCAATCAAGTGCATTAGAATCACAATATTCAAAAGTACTTGATTTTAAAACTAGGAATAGCGTGATTCGTGATGTAGCGCAAGCATTGGATTATCTTCATAATGGTTGTGAAAGAAGGGTACTCCATAGAGATATTAAAGCAAGCAACATAATGTTGGATTTAGATTTCATCGCAAAATTAGGTGATTTTGGATTAGCACGTACGGTTCAAAAGAGAAATGAAACTCATCACTCGACAAAGGAAATCGCGGGAACACCCGGTTATATGGCACCAGAAAGTTTTCTAACAGGAAGAGCGACGGTCGAAACAGATGTGTATGCATTTGGTGTACTTGTTTTAGAAGTTGTGTGTGGGAGAAGACCAGGAAATGTGTTTGCACAAGATGATTATAAAAATAGTATTGTGTATAAGGTTTGGGAGCTTTATGGAAAAGGTGAAATTGTTAGTGTTGTGGATAAAAGGATAAGTTGTGAAGAGGATGAGGATGAGAGGGTAAAATGGGAAGAAGAAATTGAAATTGTGCTTGTTCTTGGTTTGGCATGTTGTCATCCAAATCCAAATGAAAGGCCATCTATGAAAACTGTTTTAATGGTTCTAAATGGTGAAGCTTCTCCTCCAATTGTTCCATTGGAAAGACCTTCTTTTGTTTGGCCTGCTATGCCTTCATCTTTTAAAGAAGGTGAAGATAACTCTCTTATCAATGGAACACTCAGTCCATTCACTCAACTTAGTGGTAGATAGAAAATATAAATATTAATTGTAATTATATGTGTCAACGTCGTGTTAGTTTCGGACAATAATATGTTGGATATATATATATATATATATATATATATATATATATATTCAATTTGAATTGTCGGTGTCGCATAGATAATTATATTATTTAACTGGTTTATTTTTAAATTTTTTTTTATGTACTTTCAATTTAAGATGTTTATTTTCTATTTCAATGCGTACATTATGTAATATATAGTTTGATGAATATTTGTAAACCACTTTTTTTGTTGTGTAAATTTTGCACATTTGGATAGGTACTCTTGCGTGTACAAGTGATCAATCTCTCGTATTACAATTTTTTTGTTTTATTGATAGTTAATTTGTATGATCTCTTTTGTTATTGGAGACTGCGGTTATAAATATCGCAGATTATGATGAAAGGTTTCAGTTATATTATGGTTTGGAGGTAGTGTGTTTCAGTTGTAGGTTCCTTTGGTGTATGAGAGGTTTTTGCTTGTTATTAGACTTGCATGATGGAATTAAACTTAATTCGTAAATTCTAAAATTAATTATGTTAATCATCAAGAAATAGTGTAAACATAAGCGGAAGTGTACCTGAATTTGCTATTGGAATTTATTGAAGATTACGGGTATGTGATCTTTCAATTGTAGAGTTTCTTATGGCACCTTGAGTCTCCTCTGATTGGGATGAAGAGAGTTTTCTGATAAGTGCCGTTTTTTCACGTTACCTACAATTGGGACCATAACCCTTATAAATAACCTTAGGGTTATTTCTTAGTTTTCAATATTATAATTCGGCCCCTCATCAAATTAAATATTGACTTATGGTATCTGCTGCACAATAATATTACCTTTGATGATATTTATGCTTTTAGCTATAGACTTATTATTAATTAGACCACCACAATTTTGGGTAATTACATAATGGCCCTAACAGATGTAACATTACATTTGTGACCCAAAAATTCTAACAATCTCCCACTGGTCACATATGTAATCCTACACATGTGTTAGACTTTATGAGCTCAAAATTCGCCATTATATTCCTTAAGCATATCCAAATTATCTCGTCCATTTGTCATGTCAATATATAGAAACAAGGTAATTTTCGTTATATCAATCATTACTAAACCCATCAATGATCACCAATAGTGACACAACTAAATGACATAGATCCATCATGAAATGTTGATGACAGAAATTTCTGTAGTATTTTAGGTAGTAATATTAGTAATAAATTGACAAAGACAGGCCTAGATATGAAGAAAAACCTACAGAATCAAGGAAAAGCATCATGAAAAAGCAAAGATACACAAAAGACAAGAAAAAGCCAAAAAAGTGAAGAAATGTGCATCATCATAGTACGATGGCTCTGCTTGCTGGCCAAGAAATCAGAAGTTTTATTTTTCAAAGAAATCTTCTTATCGCATTACGATGACCTCCATCGCAGCACGATGACATAACTTGGCGACCAAGCTGATGAAATGCACAAGATCAATTATAATTTTGAACTGAATCTTTCCATCGCAGCACGATGGGTTCACCGTGGCCACGATGGCTTGCTAAGGCCCAATACGAAAAGTATAAATAGAGCTCCCTTTCCTCATTATTTTTTATTCAGAAATAGAAGAACTTTTCTATACTTCTAGAGAGGTTCAGATGAGCTCTAAAGGCATAACTTTCTCCCCTTACAGGATAGCTACACTCAGCAAGGTATGTTTTCTTTAGGCTTTTCTATTAGATTCTTGTAATTTAATTATGTTGAGTCTTTTGTAATAGATGTCTTAGGTTGTGGTGAAGAAGATGAACTCCCATATGAATACTTGGGTCATGTGATTGAGTCAAAGTTATAATAAATCGTTATTCAGTATTTTGTTTGTTATTTATTTTCTTGCACTTTAACGACGTTGCCCGAAATTTGGCCGGATAAGCGGAACCGCCCATAGAATAAATATTAGGGTTAACTTTGATAATAATATTAGGGTTTACTTTATTATTTGTCCAGAACTAGTAATAAATATGCTAGATGAATATAGACGGTAACATTATGAACTAGTTGTGACATAGCAATTAGAGGAGGAATCAGACACTAGTTGTGACAGAGCAATTAGAAGCTGAATAGCCCGAAACTAGGATCTAAAGGCATTGGATGGTTGATGGTCATAATGCATGTTTATTGAATAACTCAGTTAGTAATTAGGGTATGTGACAAAACGAGGTTAGGATCTCGTAGATACCTTAGTTATAAATGTAGGGAAACTTCACTTACATAGGGTAGTAGTAAGGGACTACCATAACAAGAATAAAATCAACGCGGAATAATAATCTGAATGACTATGTTGTACACCGATCATGCCAAGTATGAAGAAGGGAGTAAGTTCAACCACCATATCTATTCTCTATATTTCTTGAATCAATCTTTTACTTTTTCTGCATGCATATCGCTTATTTTTATAAACCTAAAAACTTTTGGCAAAACCAAAAGTGAATGCAAAAACCAGGAACTTGAATAGCACTGACGATGCTTTGGCATGATCCCTGTGGATACGAACTCATTATAGACACTCAGAGTGTGAATTATTAATCGACGACAGACTGATACGCTTGCCAGACTGTAGTCAAATGTGCAGCATGAAAATCACATGAAGTTGGTCTGTATATGTCGATTTTCAACTGGTCCTCCTTAATCCTTAGTGAGATCAAACCTTAACCGAAATCATAGTGTAAAATATCAAAATTTTATTTCTGCAGAAAATATACTTAAGCCTTACTTGAACTGAAATATGTCTATATCATAAAAGCATAAAAAACAACAAAATCCCACTGGAACTGAATATCACTTCTTAACACCCATACGAGCAATATGCTCATGAAGCCTTTTGGGTGGAAAACTTTAGTAAGCGGATCCGCAAATATGGAGTTTATACTGATATGCTCTATAGACAACCGTTCACTCTGAACTAATCTTTAACAACAAGGAACTTGATCTCTATATGTTTTACTTCTTCAAGTCCTTACTGTTATTCAAAATAGAACTACTGAATTATTGTCACAAAATAACTTTAGTGGTTTTTCAATTCCTTATCCACTATGCGCAACCTTGTGACAAAGTTCTATGATCGGATGCCTCATGATATGTTATCTTTGCATCCAACAAAATCAGAGTCAGTATACCAAATGATCTCAAGATGATCTGACCTCCAATATATGAGCATGTAATCTTTAGTTCTCTTTAAGTATTGTATGACCCATTTGGCTGCTTTCAAATGGTCTATTCTTAAATTTCTTAAATACCTGTCCAACATGCCAAAATTGTATACAATAGCCAAACGCGTACAAAACTGAACATACATTAGACTCCCTACTATTTTTGCATAAGGAATATTTTGTATTTACTTTTCCATAAAGTAACTCATAGGGCACTAGTTGAGACTAAACTTGTCTCCCTTAGCCATAGGGGTATCACATGGTTTATTGCCTTGTGATCGACATATAAACCAATATAATATACTTGCTCCCACAAAACTCATGGAATATACAATCGTCAACCAAATTCACCTCAAAACCAAACGAGATGATCAATTTATGAATTTTACATACCATAAACTTTGAATCTTTTGAAACAAAATTTTCTGGTTGCACCATATACATTGTTTCATCAATGTTACCATTTAGAAACAATGTCTTTGAATCCATCCGATGTCTTCTGGTTGCACAATAGCTTGCAACACTATCCTGATATTAATACAAATACACAAGTAAAAGGTAAATCAACTGTCAAGAAGCATGCATCTAAGTATCAAATTTGTTGCAAGGCATTTTCATAAAACTTATATATGTAAACATCCAAGTCACTATTATTCATGATACAACAATTTAAAATAGCAGTACCAGCAGAATAGCAGCAATGCAGTAAAATTAGACCCGGTTTCATTCAATAATCATGAACAAATTACCATAAAAGATAAATCAAGTATCAAATTTGTTTCCGATCAAGAGAGTGTCCACATTGCTTCTAAGGATATCTCCTAATTTGTTTCCCTCATTAACAAATTTGTTCCTCTAGAAAAATTTCTTTTATTGGGAGTTCAATACCTGTCGGAATATTTCTTTTACTGGCATTTCCAGATTCAAAAACCAAACTTAATTGTGGGATCACAAAACCTATACCCCTAGATCCTTTTAGAGTATCCAAAAAAATAGCCATGAGGTTTTGTAGTTGCTATAATTGGAACCATATTAAAGACATATGCTGCAGTTTTAATTGAAAAATAAATAAAAATTATTGGACGTTGTTCACCTGAATTGTTAAATCTACCATAGTATTTACCACCACAATTAGACTTAACACTTTTGATTCTTTAGTCGAGTTGATTCACAACTCCAGCCTGAATAAACATTGAACATGTCCAATGACTTCCTTATATCATGAATGAGATAATGGTTCCATATAGAAAATCATCTATGAACATTATAAATATTGTTTGCCATTCGAAAAAACCGTAAAGAATGGACGCATATATCAATATTTATAAGTTCAAGGACGTTTGAAGTCTTATTGGCCACATATCTCCTTTATTGGTTTGTTTTCCCTTTTCTGAAAAAAAAAATGAGTGTGAGATTACATTTGACAAAAGTTCTCTATTATCGTTTGAAAATGTCACTCAATTTCTTGTGTCAAATGCACCTGAATCTGAATTTTCATTGGTTAATTAAATGAAGCAATTGTGTCAAATAAATAGAGATTATTGTAACCTGACAAAGAACCAAAACCAACTAATTTTGAATTTTGAAACAATTTAAATTTTCATTCCCAAATAATCAAGAAAAACCAAATCGGTTTAAAACATGAATGGAAATTAAATTTCATTTCGACTGAAAAACAATGAAAAAGTAGTTTCATCAAAATCCAAATAAAATTTATTCTTTATCAATAATCTAAAATTTTCAATGGCCTCAACTTGAACTGTTTTATCGTCAGCCGTATAGATGTATCTTTCACCATCAATTAGTTTCCGACAATTCATAAAACATTGCATAGGCACACTGTTGTGAGTTGTAGCACTAGAATATATCCAACACGTGTGTCTACGCACCAAGGTTAAATTTACCTCAAAACAAACCAAATTAAGAAATTGTATACTACCTTAACACGCCATGTTTGACAGTTAAAGTAATGATTCTTTATCCTTTAATTAGCTCCACAAAAATAACAACCATTGTTAGCTGATTTAAATTATTTATGTTGTTGTTCCTTTTGAGGCACTCTTTCTGCGGCTTATCCTTATACTTTATTGAATTAAGGTTTTCCAAAAGCGTATATAACACTTTTCCTTCTTGAGAAACCTCTTTTCAATTTCCTTAATGAAATTTGTTACCGTATTTAACTTTCCAGATAGTTTGCCCTATAATATATTCAGAATGGTTTTCCTTATGATCATCAAACACTGATAATAATAAGAACATGTCGAATAATAGATTTTTCTTTAGGCCAATTTACTATTCACGCGTAAAACCGAATAATTATCACGCGTTTATCACCACAGGTGCACTTATAATTCTGTAAAATAGTCACATTCCTTTAGGCCGGTAAAACATTCAGATAAGTTACAAGCACACAACCTTCTATATTTCAAAATAAATTAATATTCACAAAATAGGTTACTTTGGCAACATGGTGTTTCAATCAATTCATCCCAAAATATATACCTAAACCGTCCAATATTTGATTTTAAATTACTTAACCAAAATTGCAACCAAATTTGCTAAGTGTAGCAATACAACTTGCAATTTTCCATAACCGTTAACCAAAATTGCAACCAAATTTACTAAGTATAACAATACAACTTGCAATTTCCATAACTTAAGTATATAAATTTATACGAGCCACTGTTTTAAAATATTAGTTTTTTTTTTTTTTTTTACGGTAAGAAGCTTAACGCATTTCATTAATAATAATGTTGTGAATACAAGTAGGAGAATCAGTTAAAATGTGGAAACTAGCTAAGGATGGAGCTACCCGTGCTAAAACATGAGCGGCCTCATTGGCTTGTCTCCTAATAAACTCTACCTTTGAGTTTCTGAAGAAAGTGTTGTGTAACTGTTGACAATTTTTGATGACATCTCCTAGCTCTGATATGTCATCGTTTTTACTATGGAACTTCATAACAACAATTTTTGCATCAAGCTCAAAATCAACATTTTCTAAATGTAAATCACGGACCCATTTAAAGACTTGCAACAACCCTTGTGCTTCACCCATTTCCACGGTGCAGATAGGTGAAAACCACTCCGTTTTGGCGAGGAGAAAGCTACCTTGGTCATCTCTGATGCACGTACCTATTCCAACTTTATTAAGACCTGGTGAAAAGGAGGCATCAATATTACATTTATAGCGCCCCAATCTCGGTTTAATCCATTTAGCCTCTATCGGTTGTTGTTGTTGTCTATTGATTCTTTTTTGATGTTCTGCTTGAGCCATCTGCCACTCAGTGATAACCGTGCAAGCCCTGTCATAGACTGCTGACACTGTCTCTGTTTGGTTTCGCCACAATTTGTTGTTACGAGATTGCCACATGCTCCAAATTGTTGTTGCAAAAAGGGAGCTTTGTTCTGCTGTCAGCACCTGCAAAATAGAGAAAACCAGCTCTGCCATAATATTATTATTTGTCATGCACTGATGAATCATATTCCAAAGCCCCGTCTTATGCCAAACTTGCATATTGATGTCACATGACATAAAAATATACATGTTGTCTTCTGCTTCAACATCACATATGCAACTATCTGAGCAATTAACACCTTTTTAAAGTAGGCGAGTTCTAGTTGGAATGAAATTTCGGCACAACCTCCACAAAAAATTCTTTATTTTTGGAGGCGCTTTTATTTGCCAAATCAGATTCCAGCTGCCTTGAACTTGAAGATGGGACAAGTTAAGTGTATCCTTAATGCAGTAACGATAGGCACTTTTAACTGAGTATTTTCCATTCTTTTCAAACCTCCAAATAAGCTTATTTTGGGAAACCGAATCAGAGAGAGGAGTTCAAAGAATTTTTGAACCCACTTGGTTACCCAACATATTAATAATTACAGAGACATTCCATTGCTTCCCATTGAATCTAAGTAAATCAGAGAGTTTCATGTCACTAAGGTCCACATCCATATGACTTGATTTTGATAAAATGGAACCATCATTGAGCCATCTACTATCCCAAAGGGGAATGTTATGGTCGGTCCCTATGGTCCACTTATATCCGTTCCTGACAACGAACTTTGCACTCCAAATGCTTCGCCACACGTAACTTGGGTTGTGACCAATACTTGAGCTAAGGAAATCACCTTTAGGAAAGTATTTAGCTTTGAGAAATTTGGTGATTAAGTTGTCTGGACTAGTCAGAAGCTTCCGGGCTTGCTTACCAAGCATTGCATAATTAAAAGTTGTGATGCTTTTAAACCCCAAGCCACCTGCATTTTTGTGCATAGATAAACGCTCCCAAGAAAGCCAATCGATACCTTGTGAGGGTTCTTTGTTATGACCCCACCAAAAGGAGTTCATCATCTTTTCAATTTCATCACTTAGGGAATGTGGAATTAAAAAGATACTCATGATATAGGAAGGAATGGTTTGAAGAACTGACTTGATCATTACCTCGCTCCCTGCTTGAGATAGACACCTACTACTCCAATAATTAATTTTCTTCCAAATTCTATCTTTGATGAATTTGAAAGTAGCTTTTCTGCTTCTGCCCACCATGGAGGGGAGACCGAGATATTTACCAGTCCCGAGAACTTGTTGAACACCTAGAATATTAGCAATTGAATTTTTGACAGGATCCAGTACATTTCTGCTACAAAAGATCTCAGATTTTTGCAGATTGATTGATTGACCTGAAGCCTCTTCATAAATATCAAGAATGTTGAGTCTTTGGTATTGGCTGCATTTTTGGTAAAATAAACCTTGTAGCAGGATGTGCGATGAGATGCCTCAACATCGTATCATGTTACTGGAAGTGTTCGCGTGCGTGTTCTATTTATGGAAATCATGTTTCTCTCTCATGAATCATATCTGACGCATTTAATCAGGCTAATTATGAGGATCATCATCTAATGCTTCAGATCCTTGCAAGAATGTTTTTATAGAGAATCTCCTTGAAGTATATTTTTGTAGAGAATCTTTTTTTAATTAATATGGAGTAATTGCTTGGGTCAAACAAATCAAGCCCATGTTATTTCTGAATCAAGGATGTTTTGCCTGGAGTATTTAAAGGAGGAGCTAAACCTAATTCCAGAGTTGTTGTTGTTGTTGTTCACGCCGTCTTGTGACTTGGTCTAGAACTTAGGTTTTGCGTGTGTATTTTGTTGTGAGCCTTTCTTGTGTCTCCTTGATGCAAGTTTAGGACGTTGTTATTTTTGAGTTGTATTTTGTGTGATCATCTCCTAAGCTTTGAAGTACGGAGTTAGGACTTTTTTTTGTGTTTTAACACTCTAAGCCTTTAGGTACGAGTGTGTAGTTTTTAGGAGTGTGTCTCCAAAACTTATTTGTTTTTTGTGTTGTTGAAATCCTTGCTGTCTGAAAGGTTGTAAGGGAGTGAAATGGGATCTCAGACTTAGGAGTTCCTAGGTTGAAGAGTCATTGATAGTCGCTAGGTTATAAGTTGTGAACATGGCGTTTGCTGAGAACTTGCAACTAGGACTATTATAGTGATATTCCTTCCTAGATTGGTATCCCCCCAGATTAGGTAGCGTTGTGCTCTGAACTGGGTTAACAAATATCCCGTGTTCTTTATTTGTTTTGTTTATTTGCTTTTCATTATATCGTCACAGATTTGTTAAGGTGCTTAGAACATTGTATCGCACATCGTGCTTAGCGTGCCGGAAATTTCAATTGGCATCAGAGCAGGCACCCTGCCTGTTTCTAGGGTGAGATCCAGGATCTAAAATCTCTGGCATCATGGAAAAAGACGGAGGATACATGAATAGACCACCTTTGCTCAATGGATCTAACAACTATGATAATTGGAAATCTAAAATGACTGCTTTCCTTAGATCTATTGACAGAGAAGTTTGGAAGGCTGTTCTGACTGGATGGGATCATCCCACTGTTACTAGCAAGGAGGGTACCTCAACGGGGGGTGCAGAAACCAGAAGTTGAATGGACTCCAGATGAGGAAGCTGCAGCTCTTTACAACAACAAGGCTATTTATGCCCTGTTTAATGGAGTGGACACGAATGTCTTCAAACTCATTAAAAATTGTGTGTCGGCTAAAGAAGCATGAGAGATTTTGAAGACATGTTATGAAGGCACTACAAAGGTGAAACAATCAAAGATTCAACACCTCACATCCCGGTTTGAAGCCCTGAGAATGAAGGATGATGAGAGCATCCAAGAATTTCATATGAGCCTTCTAGACATTGCAAACTCCTTTGAAGCCTTGGGAGAGAAGATGCCTGATGAGAAATTGTCAAGAAAACTTCTCAGACCCCTTCCCAAAAGATTTAACATGAAGGTAACGGCAATTGAGGAAGCGCATGACATCTCTACTATGAAGATGGATGAGTTGGTTGGATCTCTCCAAACCTTTGAAACTGTCTTAAACGAACGTAGTGACAAAAAGAACAAGAGCATTGCTTTTGTTTCAAATACTGACGATGGTAATGTTCAAAGTGAGGATGAAGAGGAAGAAAGCATAACAGATGCTATTGCCATGCTTGGTAGACAGTTCAACAAAGAGCTGAAAAGAGTTTATAGTAGGAATCGACGGGATGGGCAAAGCATCAGATTCGACATCAACAAGCAACCAAATAGTTTGAAGAAAACCAAACCTGAAGAAAAGAACAGTCAAAGCAAGGGTGTTCAATGTCATGAGTGTGAAGGATATGGACACATAAGGTCAGAATGTGGAACTTTTCAGAAAAGATAAAAGAAAGGTTTAACTATTTCTTGGTCAGATGAAGACTCTGAGGAAGAGAATGAATCAGCCAAACACATGGCTGCCTTAACCGGAACCTGCATATCAGATTGTGACTCAGATGAAGATGGTGATGTATCTTATGAGGAACTTGCTTGCACCTATAAAGAGCTACTCACTAGATTTGAAGAAATGTGTAGAATTCTTGAGAAGCAGAAGAAGACCATTAACCGACTCCAGGCTGAAGTGAACATACAAGTTGAAAAGGCCTCAGAAGCTCAGGAGGAAGTTACCCAGGTCAATGCTCAAATGGGTGACTTAAGGAAACGTGTGAGTCAGCTGAACTCAGGAACAGATATTCTTGAAGAGATCCTGGAGAACCTACCAAGTGGAAAGGCTAAGTCAGTGGGGTACAACTACTCAAATCTGAATCAATATCAACAGGATCCTGAAACCAAGTTTAAATCCGCGGAAGATGTATTTGATCCTTGCACTGGAAAGACGATGCTGAAGCATCCTGCTCAACATTCTAAAACATACCCAGTTCCCAAATTTGCTCTTGACCCTAAACCTCGTGTTCATCAAAGACCCAAAAATCAGAGGATATATCGTAGGTGGGTGTGTCATCACTGTGGTAAAAGGGGACACATTAGACCCTACTGCTACAATTTACATGGGTATCCTGTCCAGAAGCCTAAACCAAATGTGGTGAAGGAAGATGAGACTGTTAAGAAGGAGTGGAAGCCCAAGGCAGAAATTGTAGGGTTAATAGCTCACACATCTCTCAGAGCTTCCTTAAGGGAAGATTGATATTTTGATAGTGGATGCTCCAGACACATGACTGGTGTTGAAAAGTATCTTATGAATGTGAAACCTTACAAGGCTAGCTTCGTAACTTTTGGAGATGGTGCAAAAGGAGAAATATTAGTAATTGGTGATTTGATCAATCATGGATTGCTCAACTTAGAGAATGTGCTTTTGGTTAAAGGGCTCATAGCTAATCTAATTAGCATAAGCCAATTGTGTGATCAAGGCATGAAAGTTAATTTTACCAAGTATGAATGTCTTGTCAATGATGAAGAAGGTCAACTGCTGATGAAGGGAACCAGATCTAAAGACAACTGTTACTTGTGGATGTCTCAGGAAGAAGCTCATACAACCACTTGTCTTATCACAACAGAAGATGAAGTACAATTGTGGCACCAAAGGCTAGGTCATCTCAATCTGAAAGGGATGAAGAAAGCAATATCAGCTGAAGCTATTAGGGGATTGCCTAGACTAAAGATCATTGAAGGAAATGTGTGTGGTGAGTGCCAGATTGGTAAACAAGTCAGAATGTCGCATCCAATGCTGGAGCATCAGACAACTTCCAAGGTTCTTGAGTTACTTCATATGGATCTCATGGGACCCATGCAGGTTGAAAGCTTGGGAGGTAAAAGATATGCTTTTGTAATGGTGGATGACTACTCTAGATACACATGGGTGAACTTTATTAGAGAGAAGTCAGATGCTTTTGACGCCTTCAAGGAACTGTGCATTCAGATTCAAAGGGAGAAGGGAAGTAATGTGGTAAGAATAAGAACTGACCATGGAAAGGAATTTGAGAACTCCAGGTTCAATGAATTCTGCTCTACTGAAGGGATTAAGCATGAATACTCCTCTCCTATCACTCCACAGCAGAACAGTGTAGTTGAAAGGAAAAATAGGACTATCCAAGAATCAGCTAGAGTTATGCTTCATGCCAAAAATGTCCCTTATTACTTTTGGGCTGAAGCCATGAACACTGCTTGCTACATACATAACAGAGTTACTCTAAGAAAAGGCACTTCGTCCACTCTGTATGAACTATGGAAAGATAGAAAGCCAACTGTCAAACACTTTCATGTATTTGGAAGTAAATGCTACATTCTGGCTGATAGAGAGTCAAGAAGGAAGCTTGATCCTAAAAGCCATGTGGGAATCTTCCTTGGGTACTCTACTAACAGTAGAGCTTACAGGGTCTACAACTCCAAGACTCAAGTTATGATGGAATCAGTAAATGTTGTTGTCAAAGACTCTCCTTTGAAGGAGAATGATGGCATAGATCAAGGTGCTCCTGTTAGTTACAATGTTGAACAAGATGTTGAAGCATCAGAACATCCCAGTAATGAAAAATCTGATGAAGAGACTCTTGAAGAGAAAGGTGAGGCAAGTACAGGACCTCAAGCCCAAAGCAAAGGTCCCTCAGTACGTGTCCAGAAAAATCATCCCAAAGACCTGATTATTGGGAATCCTGAACAAGGGGTAACCACCAGAAGGACAAATGATGTGATTGCAAACTCTTGTTTTGTGTCTCTGTTTGAACCAAAGAATGTCAAAGAAGCTCTAACTGATGACGCCTGGATAGTAGCCATGCAAGAAGAATTGAACCAATTCAAGAGGAGTGAAGTGTGGGACTTAGTTCCAAGACCAGAAAATGTGAATGTGATTGGAACGAAGTGGGTTTATAAAAATAAGTCAGATGAGAATGGTACCATTACCAGAAATAAAGCAAGGCTTGTGGCACAAGGATATACTCAGATTGAAGGGCTTGACTTTGAGGAAACTTTTGCTCCGGTGGCCAAACTAGAATCCATCAGACTTCTATTAGGAGTAGCGTGCATTCTCAAGTTCAAATTATATCAAATGGACGTAAAGAGTGCCTTTCTAAATGGATACCTACAGGAAGAAGTGTATGTTGAGCAACCTAAAGGATTTGTGGATCCAGAACATCCTAACTATGTCTACAAATTGAAGAAAGCCTTATATGGATTAAAACAGGCGCCTAGGGCATGGTATGAAATGTTGACTCAGTTCTTGGAAGATCAAGGATTCGGGAAGGGAGGATCTGGCAAAACCCTATTTGTAAAAGAAGAAAAGGGAAAAATTATAATAGCTCAAATCTATGTTGATGACATTGTGTTTGGTGGAATGTCGAATACGATGGTCCAACATTTCATCAAGCAAATGCAGTCAGAATTTGAAATGAGCCTTGTTGGAGAATTGACTTATTTTCTTGGACTTCAGATTAAACAAATGGAGGACACCATCTTTATATCTCAAAGCAAGTATACAAGAAACATAGTCAAGAAGTTTGGAATGGAAAATGCTACACACAAGAGAACACCAGCACATACTCACTTGAAACTCACCAAAGATGAGAAGGGAATAAATGTTGATCAAAGCCTCTATAGAAGTATGATTGGAAGCTTGCAATACTTGACTGCAAGTAGACCTGACATCACTTATGATGTTGGAGTATGTGTCAGATATCAAGCTGATCCTAAAGTGAGTCACTTAACTCAAGTCAAGAGGATTTTGAAGTATGTGAATGGAACCAGTGACTATGGAATAATGTACTCTTATTGTGAAGACTCTGCTCTATATGGATACTGTGATGCTGATTGGGCTGGAAGTGCAGATGATAGAAAAAGCACTTCATGAGGATGCTTCTTTATAGGGAATAACTTAATTTCCTAGTTCAGCAAGAAGCAAAATTGTGTGGCATTATCTACAGCTGAAGTTGAGTACATAGCTGCTGGGAGTAGCTGCTGACAACTTGTTTTGATGAAATAAATGCTGAAGGAATATGATGTTGAACAAGATGTTCTAACATTGTACTGTGACAACATGAGCGCCATAAATATCTCAAAAAATCCAGTTCAACATAGCAAGACCAAGCATATTGATATTCGCCATCATTTCATAAGAGATCTTGTTGAGAATAAAATTGTGACTTTGGAACATGTTGGTACAAAGGAACAAGTGGCAGATATTTTCACTAAGGCACTTGATGTTGTGCAATTTGAGAAGCTAAGTGGCAAGTTAGGAATTTGCCTCCATGAAGAATTGTAGCAGTTACCGTTAAGGGTAGTGGCGCGTGCAGCAGTTATTTTTAATGCTCCTCATCAAGTGTTGCACGTTGATCAAGGCAATCATGGCCTCAACCACCATACAAACACGCCACTATCAAGGGTACAAGGCATATTCTGATACTAACAATTTGTGTGTGCATGACTAAGTTTGTGAATAATTGCATGCTAATATATGTTAGTTTGTATGACTGTATGCTACTAACTATGTGCTAGTTGAATGTTCATGCATGACTAAGTATGTGAATGATTGCATGATGGATGACTATTTTTGGAGCACTGTTCTGTGTAACATTGTTATGATACTGGTTTTTCTGCTACTGTAATATAACTCTGAAGAATGACGACAGTCTTACATTTAGGGGGAGTAGATATTTTGTTTGGTATTCTGATATATGTCTGATGTGATGTTGAAACATCTGCTCCATCTGCTCCTGTTGGATTGAGGGGGAGTAGTCTGTATGTTCTACAGGTGATTGGTTTGTTGGGGAGTATTTACCCTTGTGGTATTTGGTGGTGGTTGCTACTATTCTTGTATGTGCTCCTTATGTGTGAGAATTTATTTTTCTCTGTATGTTGATCGTGAGGGGGAGCGTAGTGATGATATGTGTGTGCTAGTTGCATGATAGCTAACCTGTTGATAATCTTGCAACTTATGCTCTGACTAGTAGTGTGCTAGTTTCCTTGCTTGATGTATGTGGATGTGCTGTGATATGATGTGCTATCAAATGTTGAAACATCATGGTGACTGAGAATTTATTTTTCCTAAGGGACTCGTTTGTGAGAGTTTACTTCTCTCTATTATTGTGCTCTGTGAGGCTGGGTGAACCCAATTCCGCTACTACATGCCTCTGGTGTTTTTGGTATGTATTTGTACTGAAGTGAAAGAAGGGTCACAGTCATAGAAATATGGGTGACTTAGTTATGCTTAATTATGGTCACACACTGAAGACAGAAGATCAAGATTCACTATTGATCTATATCTGGTGAGTTAAACTCCCTACTACTTTTGTATGCAATAGTCAACCGCGTACAAAACAGAACATACATTAAACTCCCTACTACTTTTGCATAAGGAATCTTTTGTATTTACTTTTCCTTAAAGTAACTCATAGGGCACCATTTGACACTAAACTTGTCTCCCTTAGCCATAGGGGTATCACATGGTTTATTGCCTTGTGATCGACATATAAACCAATAAAATATACTTGCTCCCACAGAACTCATGGAATATACAATCGTCAACCAAATTCACCTCAAAACCAAATGAGATGATCAATTTATGAATTTTGATATACCATAGTTGAGATGCTTAGTTGAGTTCATAGATGTATTTCTTAAATTTACATACCATAAACTTTGAATCTTTTGAAACAAAATTTTTTAGTTGCACCATATGCATTGTTTCATCAATGTGTTACCATTTTGAAACAATGTCTTTGGATCCATCCAATGTAACTCGAGTTCTAAATGCATCACTAATGTCATTGTGGTCTTAAAAGAGTCTTTCAAAGAAACCGAAAAGAAAGTCTCATTATTATTAATTAGACCACCACAACTTTGACTAATTACATAATGACTCTAACACATGTAGCATTACATTTGTGATCCAAAAATTCTAACCTCCCAAAGGGTGTGATTAAGAATTTATTCTAAAAATTACAGTAACCAGTTCTAAATTCTGATAAATTTGATTACAATATTTGAATATGTTTGTTGAGTAAACTAATTTTAATGATAAATTTATGAATTTATTTATTTGTAGAATTTATAGTAAAATGAAAATTACATTAAAAAACATTAATTAGATTTAGTGACAATCGCAGTTGTAGGTAGAAGAATATTTATGTTTTTAGCCGGTATGTCTTTAAAAAGATATATGAACCTTTAACTTGGTAATTTTGGATTAATCTGTCTATATGTTTTTAGTGAGATATAATTTTTGGATTAATCAATCCTAATGTTGTTCATGGCATCTGTGTTGAATATTAATTTTGGATCATTAAGTTTTAGAGATGAGGATGTTTTTGATTGATAAAGTATTGAGAATGTATATTTGTTCAATTGTTCAATTGGAAGTCTGAGTAGAAGAAACACCACCTAAAGTGAGAGATATTATAAATCACTTGATGAGTCGATATTATTTGAACATTTATCGCAAAGAAGTTTCGGGAATGACATCTGCCTTTGATTTTGTTTAGCATATTATTAGTTTGTTATGTTTCATCTATCTTATTTAAAATTATACTTTTGTTGACATAATGACAAGCTTATTTGATTTCGATTTATGACTATTTATATATAATGTCACACGTAAATTTGTGGTTAAAATTTTACCCAGCTCTCTGATATTTCTGATTCGCCACAGGCAGAGACATTACATTGTATATACAGAGGTCTTTGGACACCTCACTTATTCAATCATTTTAAAGTTGAAATTTTTAACTACTAATAAACTACTTAATAAAAAAATAACATCCTATAAAAAAATGTTATTTAAATAACACAATTGTTTTTAATGGAATATAAAATATCACTAATAATGTTGATAGAAGATTACTAATTAACAAAAGATACAACAAAAACTCATAAAAGTACATAAAAACCACTCCGAAAGGTCAATCCAAAGACTAAACAATTTGTTAGAAAGACAAATACAATCTATAAGATTTACTGAAGAGCCATTTTTAAGAGAATTTTTTATATGAATGTTCCAATTGAGGTGTTGTGAATTCGACGATAACTCACACCAATAAAAAATTGATGTGTGGGGCAAGTGTAACAAGCAACCAAATATAATAAGGATGATAGAGACGATGATGCAATAATTCAAACAACAAAACACGGTGGAAGATAAAGAACACAATCAATTTGTTTACCCAGTTCAAAATAACCTACTCTGGGAGAGAGAGCACCTCTCCGTTCTACTAGAATCAAATAGTTACTTTTCATGAGTTCCCAATTTAGTAAAAGGAATTAGCAAACCCTAATTCTACCCAAAATCAGAATCTCTTCCCGTGGCTAAGAGACTCAATTTGACCTAGTCTACCCAAGGTGTCCCATAAGATGATCCCAAGAATAGTTTGGACTAGGATTCAAAACTCTAGCCTTTTGTGGTAGCAAACCCCAGCTCTCTACATCATATCTCACTATTTGCTCTCCCTATTTTTCTATGAACAAAGCACTCTCTATTTATAGAAAAATATATGTCTACTTATTTCAAAAGGTAATCCTTTAAAATAAAACCAAATCTCTCAATATTGTCTTTAAATATATCCAATTTAAAACCAAACACAATCCAAGTCAAATATTCTCCTAAAATATATTTTTTTACAAAATCTGAAATATTCTGACTTCTAATCTTGAGATTTCAAGGCATATCCAACAATTCTTCACTTTGCCTTTAAATCGATGGTGATCCATTCAAACACCGCGTGCTCTCTCCATCTTGAATCTCCATCCAATATCACCGGCCAAGTCCATGACCTAGGCGTTAGCCTCCACTTGCTTCCCGCAAGCATTACCTCCTTCCCTTCATCCGTCGGATTGGCCTCCACTCTCATGAAGATCTTGCCTCCTACTACCAAAGGATTTTTTGTAGCACCCACAAGATTCACCTCCCCCTCTTTAGACTCCGGAATGATCAATTCAGTACCCCCTGAAGAAACGCTTGCTCCCCATTATCATCGGATTTTAGATAGCTAACAAGCTTCACCACCCTTCGACCCCCGGAGTGCCCTCCGTCCTCTCGAAGTATTGCTTGGCTCCGAACCAACATTGGAATTTTTTGTGGTTCCACAAGCTTCAACATCAAATTCCCCTTGCACCCAACTACCTCCAGCGGTCCTACAAATTCCCAAGTTTGATCAAGGTTGCTTTCAATTGCCTCCCTGAAGATCCTCTCAAGGTCTTACACTTCTTCAGCCATAATTAAAACGTGTGTCACAAGGTCTTCATGGTTCCCTTTTTGCTCAACACAACCATTCTCCTCCCTATATTTGATTAGATACCCGAGAGTTAATGTTGAATGTCTCCCACTATTGGAAGACTCCACCTCAAACTGAGTTTCCACCAAAGCACATCAACCATCCCCTTGTGATAAGCAAGACCTCTCCACCAACCCCTCGGAAACTCTCAACCCGAAATCCTGACTCTCCACCGTCACAAACATCACCAGCTGACACCACTAGTGCCTCTCCATGCTCATAACCCTCATACTCCGATGAGTCTTCAACAACATGTGCAGAATTACCATTGCCCTTCAACTCCGGACAATCCCGTTTGTAGTGACCCCTTTTTTGACAGTGGTAACAAGCCCACCTATCACCGATCTTTGACTTAGCCTTCCTACCTCTACCTCCACCTCTTCCACTTGAAACGTTTAAGGCATCCGCACCATCTCCCACCTTCAAGTCTTTAAACTTAGTTAGCTCTATCGTTCGTAAGGCAGATTGAACTTCCTACAAGGTAATAGGGTTTTCCCTACCGTAGAGCACACATGAGGTGTAAAGCTTTGTCTCTGCCTTCTAGGTTCACATCAACGTTGGCTAAATCATCAATGATCTTATTAAATTTCGCCAATTGTTCCGTCATGGACTTCGACTCCACCATTCGATAAAAGTAGAGTTTCTGTTTCATAAACTGCTAATGTGCCGCCGACTTGGTCATGTACAATGATTCAAACTTGGCCCACAACGCCGCAACGTTGGCCTCCTTTGCGACTTATCTCAACATATTGTCTCCGAGACACAAGGCAATAAAACTAACCGCTCTTTCATTCAAACCAGTCTTCTCCTCATCGGAAAGACTCGCCAGCATCTGTGCACACTTTAAGGCCTCAACACACTTGTTATGGACTAGAACAGCCCTCATCTTCACCTTCAACAACCCGAAGTCGTTAGTCCCGGTGAACTTCTCAATATCAAACTTCGAACTCATGGTACTTGATTATCACGATTGATCTTTTCCCCGCGGTGGGTTGCCAATTGTTGTGAATTTGACGATAACTCACACCAAAAAGAAACTGATGTGTGGGGCAAGCATAACAAGCAACCAAATATAATAAGGACGATAGAGACGATGATGCAATAATTCAAACAACAAAACACGGCGGAAGATAAAGAACACAATCAATTTGTTTATCAAGTTTGGAATAACCTACTCTGGGGGAGAGAGCAGCTCTCCGTTCTACTAGAATCAAATAGTCACTTTACAAGAGTTCCCAATTAGGTACAAGGAATTAGTCTATCCAAAACCCTAATTCTAACCAAAACCCACATCTCTTCCCGTGGCCAAGAGACTCAATTTGACCTAGTCTATCCAAGGTGTCCCACAAGATAATCCCAAGAATAGTTTGCACTAGGATTCAAAACTCTGGCCTTTTGTGGTGACAAAGCCCAACTCTCTATATCTTGTATCACTCTTTACTCTCCTTATTTTTGTATGAACAAAATACTCTCTATTTATAGAAAAATATATGCCTACTTATTTGAAAAAGGTAATCCTTGGCCACCACTACTAGGAAAGCGCGTTAGAAATTTCCAAGTTAGAAATTTCCAAGTAAGAGAGGATGATTAAAATACAAAGAATTCAAACATGCTAAACAACTATATAATTCATTACTACAAACTCTCCAAATCCAAACCATTATAGTTCACTAACAGATAAACTATCATGAACTTCATGTCCTTGCTATTCCATAATCAATTATTAGCACTCATAATAATCACTTCCATAGCCTTTACCAAAGTTAGTTGCTTGAATTTCAATTTCCCAACCTTTCATCAAAACGATGCAGACATGTTATTACCAAATAACTCATATATACAACGAGATGCAATACAAGTAACACCAGATAATAGTCAAAGTCTAATTTTCAATTTATCAGGACGTACTTGTTACAAAGTTCCATTCATAATTGCTTCCTTCAACACCACTTTTGTTCTCAATATAATTCCTGCAACTAGAACTTCCTCTGCTGGAGAAGGAATAGCTTTCATGTTAGCTTCATATCAAACTCTGCCCGAAAACAGTGATGGAGAATGGCTTGGAATTGTGAATGCTTCCACTAATGGAACTTATCAAGCAGGAATTCTTGCGGTAAAGTTCGATACACGGCAGAGTTCAACCGAAGACGGTCCTGACAACCATCTTGGAATAATCATCAATATCCACTCATCAATCACACAAACAACATTATCAAACACTAAGGTCAATCTTTCATCTGGTAAAGATGTAACTATAAGAATAGAATATTTCAATGATGTTATAACTGTTTTTGGCTCAATGAGTGGTAATTCACAAGATTCTATGGAGACTCTCTTGGTATCTCCACTTCTTAATCTCTCTTACTATTTTAAAAACGAGGTTTATGTCAGTTCCTCGGGTTCAACATACTTTTGCCTTTGATTTTGTTTAGCACATAATTAGCTTGTTATGTTTTATCTATCGTATTTCAAATTATACTTTTGTTGACAAAATGACAAGCTTATTTTATTTCGACTTAGGACTATATATATATATATATATATATATATAATGTCACATGTGAATTTTTTATATGAATGTTCCAATCAAGGTTTTAAAAAACAGTTGCGGTTGCATTTTGGTTTAGGTAACGATTTTTGCAATTTCGGTTGGTACAGGTGTTACGACGCTCATTGCGGTCATCACGGTGTAAATTAATCACAATTTATTCTTTAATATAAAGAACGGTGATAATGGTAACGGCATCGATATCTGCCAAAACTGTTTTATCGCGGCCGTTTGCGAAGTCACCGACCTTTATTTAAAACCCTGATTCCAATTGCACCACATTGTCAAGCTCATTTGAGAAAACATTTTCACTTGTGTGACTTTGAATTCACCGAAATCACATAATAACAGACCCAAAACCAAAAGATAATTATATGCCGGGAAGAACTCAAGGAGCAGTTAAAGTCCAAAAATGAAGAAAGGGATGACCAGCAGAATGTTTACTTATGAAAGTTAATTATAAATAAAATTGTTATTAATCATGTTAAAAGTTTATATCTTTGTTAACATATTTATTATATTATTTTTTGTATTATTTTATAATAATTTTTTTATCAAAAATATGTGTAATAATTTAATAGTGGTGTGTATTTTAAAATTGATATTCATATAATTTTATATAATAATATAAATAATAAATCTAAATATATATTACGTGGGCATGAGATGGGGTGGGTATACTAAGAAACTCGTACTCACACCTATTTTTACGGAAAATTACCTATGTCTATACTTGTATCCATAATATAGTTTTTATTAGCCATGGCAATGGGGCGGGGCGGGGCGGGGTCGGGTTTTGCTCTACCCAAATTCAAACCCATAAAGTTCGGGTATCCCCATACTCATCCTCATTTTAAGCGGGGAAGAAAAGTAGAACTCCAAACTCATACCCGACGGGGTTCGGGTATCCCCAATGGGTTTCGGGTATCCCCGTTTCGTTTCTCTCCACATGAATTTGAATTATATTTTGATATTTTTTAGTTAAAAAATGATTTAAACGTTGAGAACTATTATGTTTCAATAATATGATTTTATTAAACAAAGAAAATAATAGGGAAAACAATTTATTTAATACTCAATTTAAAATAAAAATAAACGTATGAATGTAATTTAAGAATTTTTTGGTACATATATCATATTTTTTTATACAAAATTTCATTTATGAAAAGGAAAATATGATGTTTATATAAACGGGGCGGGTTTGGGGACGGGTTCGGGGTGGGTATTAATGTCCCCATTACCCGCCCCATCCCCGTCTTTTAAAATCGGGGAAAACCCAAACCCGAACCCAAACTCAGTCAACTCGGATTTTATCCGTCAAAACGGGGATGGTACGGGCGGGTACCCGCGGGTATGGGTTTTATTGCCATGCCTAGTTTTTATCCAATCTGTTATGGGTATTTTTTTCGGATGGCCATTAGGTAAGCGTCCAATTGTCATCCATAGTTTGATATCAATTACTTATATATTTATGTTAGAAATTTTAACTTAACAAAATTTACATTTTTAAAAAAAATAATAGATATCTCTAAAAAATAACGATGAAATATGTAAAATGACAATTTTATATAAAAAAAGGGTAAATAGGTTTTTATCTTCTACAAAGTAGACGAGTTTTGTTTTACCACTGCAATTTTACTTTTTTCTCTGTAATGTTGAGGAATTTTTTTCTAGTACAAATTTGTCAATACTACAGGAGTGTACAATCTCAAAAAAAGTTATTATAAGGGGTTAACCATAATTCACCTACTTTGTAAGGATAAAAATTTATTTACCCTAAAAAAAACTTTTTTTGGAAGAATAAGTTAAATTAGTCCATCCAAATTGGCACCAGAGAGAATCAAACCTGAGACCTTAAAAGGACCACACTCCCAGGTCTCAAGCCAATACCACCAAATCAACTCAAGTGGGTTTACCCTAAAAAAACTATTAAAACTAATTTCTAATTTAAAACTTTTCTAAAAAATTCTTTGTTAATATTTTTTAAACAAAAACATAGTGTGCACTATAAAATTCACTTAGAAAAAGTTGAAAACAAACATAGCCGACATCAAATAAGTCGAATGAGTATAAGTTGGCATAGATAACTCCCTTCCAAAACTAATATAAATAACCTTATAAAAGCATCAATAGTAACAAAATCATCCTAGTGGAAGGTTTTTTTTATCTTTCCTTAATTAATCCGAAAGCGCGTAAGAAATTTCCATGTAATAGAGAATGATTAAAATACAAAGAATTCTAACACGCTAAAAACTATATAATTCATTAAAACAAACTCTCCAAATCCAAACCATTATAGTTCATTTACTTCACTAGCAGATAAAATATCATGAACCTCTTCTCCTTGCTATTCAAAAATCAATTATTAGCACTCATCAAAACGATGCAAACATGTTATTACTAAATAACTCATATATACAACGAGATGCAATACAAGTAACACCAGATAATAGTCAAAGTCTAATTTTCAATTTATCAGGACGTACTTGTTACAAAGTTCCATTCAAAATTGCTCCCTTCAACACCACTTTTGTTCTCAATATAAGTCCTGGAACTGGAACTTCCTCTGCTGGAGAAGGCCTAGCTTTTATCATAACTTTAGATCCAACTCTGCCCAAATACAGTTCAGGACAATGGCTTGGTATTGTAAATGCTTCCTCCAATGGAACTTATCAAGCCGGAATTCTTGCAGTTGAGTTCGATACACGACAAAGTTCAACCGAAGATGGTCCTGACAACCATGTTGGAATAAACATAAATAGCATCTCCTCAATCAGACAAACAACATTATCAAACACTAAGGTGAATCTTTCATCTGGGGAAAATGTAACTATAAGAATTGAATATTTCAATGATGTAATTACTGTTTTTGGCAAAATGAGTGAAAATTCACAAGATTCTATGGAGACCCTTTTGGTATCTCCAACTCTCAATCTCTGTAACTATTTTGAAAAAGAGGTTTATGTTGGTTTCTCGGCTTCAACAAGCAATAGTGCAGAGCTAAACTGTGTATTAGCATGGGAATTCAATGGTGTAGAAGATGGTAAGAAAAAAAAACTCTCGCCGGTTTGGATTATAGTTCCAATGGTGATGATCCTTGGTGGATTAGTCTTTTTCTTGGTTTACTTTCAAAGGATGAAAATCCTTGTTGGATTGGTCTTTTTCTTGGTTTATTTTCAAAGGAAGAAAAACACTGAGATTCATGAAGATACATATGGAGGGATAGAGGATCAAATTCAACACTCATCTATGGCTCCAAAGAAATATCGACTAAAGGAATTGAGGAAAGCAACAGGTGGCTTCAGCCTTCAGAATAAACTTGGCGATGGTGGATTTGGAACGGTTTATAAGGGTATTCTTGGAAACAACAAAGAGATAGCTGTGAAGAGAGTCTCGGAGAACTCACGTCAAGGAAAGCAAGAATTTATGGCAGAAGTTACAACAATTGGAAGCCTTCACCACAAAAACTTAGTGAAACTCATCGGTTGGTGCTACGAAAGCAAAGAGCTTCTCCTTGTTTATGATTTCATGCCTAAAGGAAGCTTAGACAAATACCTATTTAACCAATCAAGTGATTTAGAATTACAATATTCAAATGTACTTGATTGGAAAACTAGGAATAGTGTGATTTGTGATGTAGCGCAAGCATTGGATTATCTTCATAATGGTTGTGAAAGAAGGGTACTCCATAGAGATATTAAAGCAAGCAACATAATGTTGGATTTAGATTACATTGCAAAATTAGGTGATTTTGGATTAGCGCGTACAGTTCAAAAGAGAAATGAAACTCATCACTCGACAAAGGAAATTGCAGGAACACCAAGTTATATGGCACCAGAAAGTTTTCTAACAGGAAGAGCGACGGTCGAAACAGATGTGTATGCATTTGGTGTACTTGTTTTAGAGGTTGTGTGTGGGAGAAGACCAGGAAATGTGTTTGCACAAGATGATTATAAAAATAGTATTGTGTATAAGGTTTGGGAGCTTTATGGAAAAGGTGGAATTGTTAGTGTTGTGGATAAAAGGATAAGTTGTGAAGAGAATGAGGATGAGAGGGTAAAATGGGAAGAAGAAATTGAAATTGTGCTTGTTCTTGGTTTGGCATGTTGTCATCCAAATCCAAATGAAAGGCCATCAATGAAAACTGTTTTGATGGTTCTCAATGGTGAAACTTCTCCTCCAATTGTTCCAATGGAAAGACCTTTTGTTTGGCCTGCTATGCCTTCATCTTTCAAAGAAGGTGAAGATAATTCTCTTATCAATGGAACACTCAGTCCATTCACTCAACTTAATGACATATATATATATATATATATATATATATATATATATATATATATATATATGTTAAATCTGAATTGTCGGCGTCGCATAGATAATTATATTATTTAGCTAGTTTATTTTTTAATTTTTTTTTAATGTACTTTCAATTTATGATGTTTATTTTCTATTTCAATGCGTACATTATGTAATACTATATAGTTTGATGAATATTTGTAAGGACAATTCAAGGGCGGGTGAGTGGTATAGGTCTCTCATGGTGGGAGATTAATTTTCACCATTAGATAATAAAAGTGTATAATGGACCATAATAAAGTTTATACATCATATTCTATTCTCTTTCACTTCTTGTTTTTGCAACAACACAACCCAAATTTTTTTTTTAAAATAAATATATTTTAAAAATAATTTCTAGTAATTATATATAGATATTCCTACAAATATTAATTTAAATATTAATGTACTTTAAAGTTTACTATTAGAGTGTAAGTCTCTCGGTACACATATTAATTTAAATATTAGTAGTTCATAATCAATTATTGATGATTTTAAATCATTCGTTATACGTAGAATATCATTTTAAGTTATGTAGTTTAATTTTATAATAATATTTAATTAACTTTGACTTTGTTTATAAAAAAATAATGGATAACTAATTGAATTTGTAATATTGAGTAAAATTAGTAAATGAACTAGCATATAAATATAAAATTTTATATTTAGTTTTTTCAAGTAAGATAATATGGGTGAATTTATTTTTTTTGGTTAAATTTGTTTTTAGTCCCTATAAAATGGTGACATTTGAAGTTTAGTCCCTATTTAATTTTTATTATATTTTTAGTCCCTATAAAAAGTTTCTCTCATATAGTTTTAATCCCTACTAAAACTAAATTTGTTTAATTATCATTAAATTCTTAAATTTTTTAATGGTTTTTTTTGCAGGTATGTTTAAAATATCATATAACGCTTATTTACAAAAATTTCGATTTTTTTAACATGAGATGAATCAAATATAAATTATTTAAATTGCACAAATTCAAAATAAAAATAACGAAAACCACGATCAAAAAATCAAATTTTGAGTTCATTTTTTTTGGAAGAACTTTATATAATGTTCTAAACATACCTGCGAAAAAATCATTCAAAAATACACATTAAATTTGTAATAGGGACCAAAACTAAGTGCATGTTAATTTTTCAGGGGCTAAAAATATAATAAAAATTTATTAGGGACTAATCTTAGAAGGTGACCACTTTGTAGGGACTAAAAACATATTTACCCTTTTTTTTAATAAGCAAAGAAAACAGCTCAGTTGAAAAGGTAAAGACATCTCAACTAGGTGTCACCCCTTTACTATCCCAACAAACAAGCTAAAACTCTATCATATTATTAAAAAGAAAAGGAAGAAAAACCAAACAAAATTGGGTTTCATATTTATATGCTAGTTCAGGTACTAATTTTTCCCAATATTACTAATTCAATTAGTTATCCGCTGTTTTTTGGCAAATAAAATCAAAGTTAATGATTATAAGATTAAATTATATAACTTAAAATAATATTTTACATATAACGAAAGATTTAAAATAATAAATAATAGACTATGAGCCGTTCAAAAAATAAATAAATAATAGACTATGAAATTAATATATATACAGAGAGACTAATATGTGTACAGAGAGACTTACGATCATCAATAATAAACTTTAAACTAATATTCACATTAACATTTGTACCAATATATATATATACTAAATGACCAGAAATTATTCATAAAAAAATTTGGACCGGTGTCGCAATGCTCATCCATGTGTACAAATCAGCCCTTGTTGTTGCAAAAACATGAAGAAAAAAAAAAGATATTTTTTTGCCGCCCTACCGACTTCTCGCGTGCCCTACTTGTTTCCATTTTTAGTCATCTGCTACTTAAGTAGCGGACGTTATAAAACTGAGGGGTATTTTTATAAATTTTTTGAGCGCGCGAGAAAATAAATAGAGTGGCAAAAGAAAATCTCCGGACATATAAATATGAAACCCAAAAGTATATGCTAGTTCAAATGGTCCACACTATATATATAAAATCCAAAATTAATACTAACTAATAATTTATTTGATAAGCTAATTCAATTTTATCCATATTAACTTACTTGAAAAAACTAAATATCAAATTTTATATTTATATGCTTGTTCAATTGTTAATTTTACTCAATATTAAAGCCACTACGTTTGGTCTTGTGGTGAGGGATTTGGGTAACAGGTTATTAAAAAAAAAATTACTAAATATTACAAATTGAATTAGCTATCCATTATTTTTTGACAAACAAAGTCAAAGTTGATTATTATAAAATTAAACTGTATAACTTAAAATAATATTATACGTATAACAAAAGATTTAAAATTATCAATAATAGACTGTGAACAAATATTTGTACTAATACTTAAACTAATGTGTACCAAGAGACTTACGGTCTTCAATAATAAACTTTAAACTACATTAATATTTACATTAATATTTGTAGGAATATGTATATATATAATTACTATAAATTATTTTTAAAATATATTTATTTTAAAAAAAAAATTGAGTTGTGTTGTTACAAAAACAAGAAGTGAAAGAGAATAAAGTATGGTGTATAAACTTTATTATGGTTCATTGTACACCTTTGTAATCTAATGGTGAAAATTGGGAGACCTATACCACTTACCCACCTTATAATTGGCCTATTTGTAAACCACTTTTTTGTTGTGTAAATTTTTGCACGCAGATGGATAGGTACTCTTGCTTGTACAAGTGATCAATCTCTGGTATTGCAGTTTTTTTGTTTTATTGATAGTTAATTTGTATGATCTCATTTGTTATTGGAAACTGCGGTTATAAATATCACAGATTATGATGAGAGCTTTAAGTTACACTATTATGGTTTGGAGGTAGTGTGTTTCCGTTGTAGGTTCCTTTGGTGCATGAGAGGTTTTTGCTTGTTATTAGCTCTCTTGTCCTCTAGCATAGGTATTAGCTCTCTTGTCCTCTAGCATATAGTATAGTTTTGATTTAGATCCGTGCTCAATAACATGTGCATAGTTTTAAGTACGTAGTAATTTTATTAAATAAATTTAAGTTTTAAGTTTCTAATTTACTTTGTTTTGTTTGCTTTTGTAATTTTAGGAGTACAAATTTGGAATATGAAGAATTGAGGCATTTGATGCATATTATGATGTCTTATTGATCAAAAATTGATTTATGATATGACAAGTGGAAGGTATTCCATAAAAAAGGGAATATGAAAAATCAATGCAAATCAAGTTGGATCTAATCCAAAAGGTCAACAAACCGTCATTGGAAGCACAAAATACACCAATTATTTAGTAGAAGTATTTACTTTGCTTTGCAAGCTTGGATGATGAAAAAATTAGTGCATTTATTGCATTTTAAGGTGTATCAAGACTCCCAAAGGGTGTGATTAAGAATTTATTCTAAAAATTAGAGTAACCAGTTCCAAATTCTGATAAATTTGATTACAATATTTTAATGATAAATTTATGAATTTATTCAGTTGTAGAATTTATAGTAAAATGAAAATTACATAAAAAAAAAAATAAATAATTAGATTTAGTTAGAAGAATATTTATGTTTGTAGCCGGTGTGTCTTTAAAAAGATATATGAACTTTTAACTTGGTAATTTTGGATTAATCTCTCTATATGTCTTTAGTGAGATACTCCCTCCATTTTTTTTTACTTATCTTTTTAGAATAGTAACTCCAAATTAAGAAAGTATATTTTTGCATTTTATCTTCATATTACCCTCGTTTTAATTTATCAATAATTCTTTTTTTTTTTTTTGCATTCAATTTTTGTTTTTCAATAAATTATTTGGTAGTATATTTTACCCCTCTATGTCGGGAAAAAAAAATCGGCAGGGGTTAAAATATACTATAAAAAAAAAAAATTAAACATTGCAAGGGTTATTCCTATAAAAAAATTATAAGAGGAAACGCAAAACTTATCTATTTTGCAGTGGAGTAAACACCTATTTACTCATAAAAAAAATAACATCCTATAAAAAAATTGTTATTTAAATAACACAATTGTTTTTAATGGAATATAAAAATATCACTAATAAAGTTGACAGAAGATTGCACAAACAAAAAAAGTTGACAGAAGATTTAATTATCAAATTACAAAAGATACAACAAAAACTCATAAAAGGACACAGGGATGGAGAAAACAACCACTCCGAAAGGTCAATCAATACAAAGGCTAAACAATTTGTTAGAAAGACAAATACAAAACCTTGGATTACTAACTCGTATAGAAAGCGCGAGGAAATCTATAAGATTTACTGAAGAGCCATTTTAAGATAATTTTTTATATGAATGTTCCAAATTCCAATTGCACCACATTGTCAAGCTCATTTGAGAAAACATTTTCACTTGTGTGACTTTGAATTCAACGAAATCACATAATAACAAACCCAAACCAAAAGATAATTATATGCCGGGAAGAACTCAAGGAGCAGTTAAAGTCCAAATCATTGTTATTAATCATGTTAAAAGTTTATAACTTTGTTAACATATTTTTTTTTTTTTTGACAAACATAAATTCATATTATTTCATTAATCAACATAAAGGAAATACAAATAGGTATAGACTCCAAATTACAGCAACTAGACCATGATATGGCCGCCCTAGCAAGGGAATGAACAACCATATTCGATTGTCGCTTAACAAACTTAACCAAAAAGTTTGGACTTATAGATAACAAATTATTAATATAGGAACTTTGTTAACATATTTATTATATTATTTTTTGCATTATTTTAAAATAATTTTTTATCAAAAATATGTGTAATAATTTAATAGGTTAATAGGTTTTTACCCCTACAAAGTAGGCGAGTTTTGCGTTATCCTCTATAATTTATTTTTTTGAGATTAACTCTCTGCAATGTGTTTTTATTTTTTCCGTAGTTCATTTCACCCCATATAATGTTGTTTTGTTTTACCTCGAAGGGAAAATGAACTGCGAAAAAAATAAAAACACATTGCAGCAGAGTAATTTCAAAAAAAATAAATGACAGCGGATAAGGCAAAACTTGTAACACCCCGATTTTCGAAGCCCAAAAGTAGGCATTTTTTTTTTTTTTAAAACACGAGACAGAGTGCGCGGAAAATATTTTACAAGAGCCGGCATTAATCATACCACAGGACTAATTATACATATATATTAGTACAACCAAAGCATCGACATAATACTAATCATACATAAAAGTACTTTCGAGAAGTAAAGTGTGTACCTGAATATTTACAATCCAAAAGACAACCGTCTAAACCAAAAGTATAAATACTCAGATACAGTTTATCCAAAAGAGTCAGAATAAAACTCCCTAACCAAAAAGCACGGTGTACAACGCACCGGCATAAACCTAACTAGATATACCACGCCACTCAATCACTGGGGCTCAAGAAGCTACCGTCGTCCTCACGACCCACGGTATCAGGCGGGATTCCATCGTCTAGGGTGGGAGGAGCCCGTTCATGTATTATGGCAAGGGTCACCACACACACACACACACATATATATATATATATATATATATATATATATATATATATATATATAATACACACCGAATATACACATACCAAATACGGAAAGTAAATAGACATTTAGCATTTCCTTCTCAACAAGCATTATAATTCAAATGCGCACATAGCCTATCAATGCAGACTCTACATGATTGTGATCACCCTACCCGGGACTGTTTCACATGCATGAATTCCGGAATTTAACCTCTCCGCAGAGAGTCGTAGGTCCAACCCCTACTAAAATCAATAAAATCCCGAAGGATTAGAGTGGATCCATTCTCGATAATCACACTCCGTGGTCCATTCCCGATAACCACGTATTGGACTCAATAAATCCCGCAGGATTAAGGTGGATCCATTCCCGATAATCACACCCCGTGGTCCATTCCCGATAACCACTTACTATGAATGCATGAGCATACGATTCCCCATATATGCTAATGCAACAAATACATATCTTTCAAGCATATGTAATTCTCAACCACATGCCAATACATATATTTCGCAAAATCATATGTAAGACAAATAACATCATGTACAACAAGATAATCAATCAAGTACATGCATCAACATTTCATATTACTCAATCATATGAAATTCACAACAACCACTCAAACATGTGTAGAATATAGCATGTTCTCAAACAAGTTCTCGTCACGAGAATACATCACAAAACAACCATGCTCATAATTCATATTGCATCACATCAAGCAAATACACATATACAAGCAACAATTACACATGCATAAAAAGCACTCGATATTTCGAGGTATATGAAATCGTTAGAAAGTGCCCTTACCTCGGCAAGCTTCCAACACATCAACTTACGCTACGCGAGCAACATCCGTCTCTCCTGACAAAGTCCCCAAATCGGCTAATCGTCTTAACCTTTCACAACACATAACTTATCTAAGTTAATACCACATTCTAATTGGTTACTCAAATAAGTCCTAGCTCGGCTACTAAAGGATTCAAGATCTATGGTTGTTCTCCTACACCTAACTAGGCTCGACTTGTTTTCAAAAAGACTCTTTTAAAAACAATACCACTTTAATAAAATAGTTTCTCATCACGAAACATCATTTAAATAAATCTCGGTTATTTTAAAACACTTCGAAAGCCAAATCATTTCTTTAAAACAACTCTTAACACATAAATCCATGACAAAAGAATTTCAATTTCAATTCAAAAATCGATTTTCGAAACATATTCCTCTTTTCAATAGAAAATCAATCTCTATTATTTTTCTACTACTATATTTTAAATTCAAAAACGACGGTAAATTAGTTACAATTTAAAATGGCCATAACTCATTCAATTGGGACTTTTGTTTTCTCACAATTTTCTTTCAATTTCAAGATGACTTGAATAAATTTTCAACTCAATAAAATTTTTCCTCAAAATCATTTTCAAAAATTCATTCTTTCTGCAACTTGAAAATAACTCTTATTCTTCAAAATTTTCATAAAGTAAAATGTTTACTTGCATCACAAGTTCCATTCTTTTAAAAACCATGATCATTCACTTTATACCATGATCATTGCCTTCCAATTTGGGCTTAAAAAAATTTGAAACCCCTTGATGATGTACTCCTAAAGGCCACGGCCAATCAAGGAAAACAAGGCCACTCCCATTTTTTTTAATTAAAAAAAACCTAGTAATAATCAACTAGTTCCCAAAATCATTGTTTTGAACAAACAAAGCATTTTCAAAACACAATCCACAATCAAAATAGTTTTAACAAAATTCTCAAGAACACCAAATTCTTGTTTTTCTTGTTTCTCAAAACAAAATCATTTATCATATATCCATTTCTATAAAAAGCCTTAAAACAACATCATAAACACATACTCTAAACAAATATTCATGTTCATGACACCTAGAAATTTTTTTATCAAAACCCTAACCCCAAAATCTCATGAAAATCTCATCACTCCATGAAAATCAACCATACTAAGCTTAAACATGCTAGTCTAACACTCATGAATAACTTCTATGAAACAAAAACCAATTAAAACCAAGTTCTAAGAATTTTCTCAAGAACACAAACAACAAAACTCTAAGAGCTTGAACCAACAAAAATAAGGGAGAAGGTTTGTTACCTCAAAGAGGAGATGATTTCCTTTTAATCTCTATGATTCAACCAAACAAAAATCCAAAGCTTTGTAGAAGCAATTAAAAATTTGAATGAAGAAGGTGGTGAAGAAGGAGGTTTGGCCGTGGGAGAGGAATGAGAGAGTATATATCACATTTTGATTTTTGATTCTATGTGACATAACATCATAACTAAGGTGATCTTGATTAATAATAGCCTTTGGATCAAATAGTGTAAAGGCAACTTGTTAAACCCTAGCCATTGGATCAAATGTGGTAATGATTACCTTTTAGAAAAATATCTAGATATTTTGCTTTACGCTGCTCAGCTCTCGCGCTCGCTCGCAGGCGAGTCGTACTTCGCTAACGGTCTAACTTGTGAAAAATAGAAAATCTACGAAGTAAAAGTTCGTCGTAAACCATTTCTAAAAATTATCGCTAAACTTGATTCTCCGACGAAAATTTATATCCTAGCCTTCTAAAAATATTCTGAAACCAGATTCTAACTTGCGCCGATATATAAAGTCTCTATTTAAAATTCGACGGAAAAACAGAAGTCGTAAATTTTCCAACAGCGGGTACAGTTTTCTACTCGTTTTTCAAAAAAACGGAGAAAGTCAAACTTTGAAATTCTGAAGACACGGGAACGTTCTCATAGATAAATAAAGACTAAGAAACAAAAGTCTGTGCATTTTCGGCGCACGAGCACAAAACAGGCTCCAACTCAGTAAAATTCTATTATCGCGACAATACTCACAAAACCACTTAACCAAAAACCCTAATATTCTTAGTCATTACTTACTTTCCTCACACAAAAGGTACCGTGGAATTACGGGTCTTACATTACTACCCTCCAAAAAGAAGTTTCGTCCTCGAAACTAAAAGTAAGAGTAACAACTCAACTAGTTAGTACTAGCACTAACACAAGAAAATCCCATCGGATTAGGTGTAGCCACACAAACGCTAACACCAGGAGATGCCACACAGATACTATCACCAACACACCGACGCAACCGTGCACCAACCGCAACCCTCAACAAGGTTGCACTGGTTTCAAACTCTAAACACAAAGGTAGACATCACACAACGAGGTCACCACTCAAAATTTAACCTCACTACGAAGGTTCACAACTCTAATTCTCAAAGATCTTAGGTCAACACGACAAATTTCCAAGGTCACCTTTTTCACCTCTGCGACATAGCCGTTTCCAATAAGTTCACGCGAAGTGATGACTGGCTACCCACCAAAAAGAAACACCAAAAACTTTCTTCACACTACCAAAGCTAGCAAAACGAGTCGATTCCAATCAACACAATTCCGTCTATTATTAACAAGAAATTAAGGATGATCAGTTCCTCAATTTGTCAATAGATAGCCGACAATCATGATGGTGGCTTAGACCATGTTTACCTAACTTGAATAATGCTCCCTTCCACTTGTGCTCAAGGTCATCCGAGGCACAAGGGTCCACTAATTCCTTCGAGGTTTTCTACACATTTCCTCAATTATTACTACCTCGATCTCCCCAATGAGACCCAATACTTAAAACACAACACTTAAAACCTCATGTTTCCTCTTCTGAAACATCTGTTAAGTATCCCCCAACGGTAACACAGTGCCACCACGGCAAGTACCACCCAAACCATTATACTCAGAAAGAAGTTGTCATCTCCGTAGAAGTACTTCACAACTCCACCAATACCCATAAGTCCTTGATTTAATAAATACGCCTAACTGTATGTTCACATTCGGATCTCGTTCCAATCACGACTTTAATAATACCATCCCAACATCCGGTTGGTGATTCAAGCTCCTTATTTTTCTTGGCACTTGCCAAACTATATCATCTATTTCTTTTGGACTCCCTTTATAGAAATCTCTAATTCCCTAAAATTCAATCTCTCAGGCGTCCACATATTTCCCAAATTAATACATAGATTATCCTTGTCTGCCATAGCATAAAACATTTCTCCTCGTTGACTGCCATCCTCTGCTTAAACCATTCTACATCGTATTCTAATTCTATTTCTAAACTTTCTTGAGTTTCTTTCCTCTTACCCTTGAATTCTCTTCTACTCAAAAGAGCTTCTCACCCTGACCATTCTTAATTGTTCCAACATCTTATCCTTAGAGTAAATTCCTACATCTAATCATATCTTGAGATATTTCTCACCTCAACCGTCGTTCAACCGCTTCTACTGTCGACGACCGAAAGCATTCGTTTTCTCAATGCGCATGTTCCTCTATGTTACAACTATCCTCATTGTAACAACTACAATGAATCAATTTATATTAGTTTCCACCAAACTTTGTCATTAGATAATTGCTTACCCTTTTTACTTCCACATACAACACACACACCTCTATGACATCCATTCAGGTGGTGCTTTCGAATCCTTAATATACATGCACAATCATAATTTTCCAAATTATGTGTGAATCCTTTCGCCAATCCTTAATTGACATAAGCCACATTCTCATGTGCTTCTCTCTTACTTATTCATAACATGTCTTTCCAACGACTAACTTCCTCTGTGACTAACTCATTTATCTACTAATTTGCAACTTTCAAGTTCAACAACTGTCTAGAGTTGGTTCCTAAACCACCATGACCCATAACTTGTTTATTCCAAACAACATCTTTAATTCGCCGCACACAATCCAAATACTCTCGTTCCACATCATCTTGTTTCCAATCAAGTACACTCTTCTCCGTTCGACCAATCTCAAATCTTCATAACTATCTAAAGTTATAGTATCCTCCAATACCAATAAACAACTTCACACATACGTTCTCGCTACTCAATCTGACACATCCATTCATTAACTGGATTCTTATTCATTCTAACTTCCCTCATGGTGTCAACTATTGTACTTATCGTAATCAAACGCTTCAATGAATTAATTCCTCAAGTTCCTACTAAGTATCTCTTAACGAATAGCTATATCCTAACTTATCATCTTAAGGTCACTATAATTCACCTCCAAATTGACTCATCTTACTCATCTATCAAGTCACTGAACACTTATCTTAAATATTAACGCTTGACCTTTCAAGAACAGCTACCTAAGCACAACACTTTGCTATGATTTCAATCTTAATATGTTCGATACCCAAATCAAACTCTTGAATCTACTCCTCAAGAACTACAATTACTTGTCTTACCATCTAGATCCATCCATTAAATCCTAATATATAGTACAGGGTCTTTCTTTACAGTAATCCTCACTATCTCAATACTCTTACGAATGAATCCTTGTCTAATCACAACTTGATATTTCTGGAAAATTTCAAAATATTGTCGTCCATGACCTGAATTTATTAACATTTGGTTACCTCAACTCCCATGATTCCATAATTTCAAGGTACTACTTGGTCCTTCAACCCTCTTGGTCGATCAAAATCATTAACTTAAATGCACATCCACACAGGATCTATACTCAATCTTGACTAATCTCTTCAAACTACTCAATAATTTTGACTAATCACTTAAGAATTACTCAATGTGTTTACTTTCTCTTAGAGTTTAACTGTCAATAACTAACAATTCTAGCTTACACTGCTACAATTCTCTAGGTATTTTCATACTACACACATCTAGTATCACATATCCGTGATATGTAACTTACTTTCCATAGTTGAACTCCTCGTTCTTACCTAAACATCTCTCCAAAACCATAATTATCCAACCAATGATTACCTATAGTTTTGTCTCACATCGACATCTATACTTACTATCTCCTTAACTACGTATAGATTGTCACTTATCCATGTGATATTTGGTCTCTTACCCTTAATCATCACGAGATTCATCCATAATAATCTCATTTTCGAATCTAGTTTATCTCAAACTCTTAACTTAAACCCTTAAGGTACCCATCGTTCGTGCAACCGTCTTCTAACACCACTAAGTTCACTGACTCTTGACGTGCAACACACTTTAATTGCAATACGAATCACCCAAATGATTATCCAATCATTGTAATTAAATCCAACTGACATCTCTGCCTGGTCCACAATTCCACAGTGGCTGCATCCTCTTGACAAATGAATGACTTCATCGAGTCTTGCCCAAACTCATCATATGGATATCTAATATCTTCTCCAAAGGGTCATCTCAATCCGATCCTTACTCGCAATCCTTTATCAGTACGACGCCCACTCGTCCATACTCAGCACATCCGAGTTACAACGACCAATGCTACTTCCAATTCATTATTAATACCAAGAATCCCTTGTAGTTCTTATTCGCCTCAAGTTCATCCTCCTCGGACCACTCCGTCTAAGGAATTCAAAGACACTGGTTGACTAAATTCGACCAATGCTCGGGGGTTTCAACTATCCCACTCACGGAAGCATCGTTCCCGACAGTACTTCAGTAAGAAACAATCCAGCGCCTAAGCATATCTCATGCTAGACTCAAGACAAACAACCAGGTAACCCACAACACAACAAAAACCGATCGCTAGAACTAACACAACTCTAGCTATATTCTGACTGACTTTGGACTAACAACTCTACGACACACTTTCCCTTTGATGATCTAAAGCCGGGCTCTGATACCACAATGTAACACCTCGATTTTCGAAGCCCAAAAGTAGGCATTTTTTTTTTTTTTTAAAACAAGAGACAGAGTGCGCGGAAAATATTTTACAAGAGCCGGCATTAATCATACCACAGGACTAATTATACATATATATATTAGTACAACCAAAGCATCGACATAATACTAATCATACATAAAAGTACTTTCGAGAAGTAAAGTGTGTACCTGAATATTTACAATCCAAAAGACAACCGTCTAAACCAAAAGTATAAATACTCAGATACAGTTTATCCAAAACAGTCAGAATAAAACTCCCTAACCAAAAAGCACGGTGTACAACGCACCGGCATAAACCTAACTAGATATACCACGCCACTCAATCACTGGAGCTCAAGAAGCTACCGTCGTCCTCACGACCCACGGTATCAGGCGGGATTCCATCGTCTAGTGTGGGAGGAGCCCGTTCATGTATTATGGCAAGGGTCACCACACATATATATATATATATATATATATATATATGTATATATATAATACACACCGAATATACACATACCAAATACGGAAAGTAAATAGACATTTAACATTTCCTTCTCAACAAGCATTATAATTCAAATGCGCACATAGCCTATCAATGCAGACTCTACATGATTGTGATCACCCTACCCGGGACTGTTTCACATGCATGAATTCCGGAATTTAACCTCTCCGCAGAGAGTCGTAGGTCCAACCCCTACTAAAATCAATAAAATCCCGAAGGATTAGAGTGGATCCATTCCCGATAATCACACTCCGTGGTCCATTCCCGATAACCACGTATTGGACTCAATAAATCCCGCAGGATTAAGGTGGATCCATTCCCGATAATCACACCCCGTGGTCCATTCCCGATAACCACTTACTATGAATGCATGAGCATACGATTCCCCATATATGCTAATGCAACAAATACATATCTTTCAAGCATATGTAATTCTCAACCACATGCCAATACATATATTTCGCAAAATCATATGTAAGACAAATAACATCATGTACAACAAGATAATCAATCAAGTACATGCATCAACATTTCATATTACTCAATCATATGAAATTCACAACAACCACTCAAACATGTGTAGAATATAGCATGTTCTCAAACAAGTTCTCGTCACGAGAATACATCACAAAACAACCATGCTCATAATTCATATTGCATCACATCAAGCAAATACACATATACAAGCAACAATTACACATGCATAAAAAGCACTCGATATTTCGAGGTATATGAAATCGTTAGAAAGTGCCCTTACCTCGGCAAGCTTCCAACACATCAACTTACGCTACGCGAGCAACATCCGTCTCTCCTGACAAAGTCCCCAAATCGGCTAATCGTCTTAACCTTTCACAACACATAACTTATCTAAGTTAATACCACATTCTAATTGGTTACTCAAATAAGTCCTAGCTCGGCTACTAAAGGATTCAAGATCTATGGTTGTTCTCCTACACCTAACTAGGCTCGACTTGTTTTCAAAAAGACTCTTTTAAAAACAATACCACTTTAATAAAATAGTTTCTCATCACGAAACATCATTTAAATAAATCTCGGTTATTTTAAAACACTTCGAAAGCCAAATCATTTCTTTAAAACAACTCTTAACACATAAATCCATGACAAAAGAATTTCAATTTCAATTCAAAAATCGATTTTCGAAACATATTCCTCTTTTCAATAGAAAATCAATCTCTATTATTTTTCTACTACTATATTTTAAATTCAAAAACGACGGTAAATTAGTTACAATTTAAAATGGCCATAACTCATTCAATTGGGACTTTTGTTTTCTCACAATTTTCTTTCAATTTCAAGATGACTTGAATAAATTTTCAACTCAATAAAATTTTTCCTCAAAATCATTTTCAAAAATTCATTCTTTCTGCAACTTGAAAATAACTCTTATTCTTCAAAATTTTCATAAAGTAAAATGTTTACTTGCATCACAAGTTCCATTCTTTTAAAAACCATGATCATTCACTTTAAACCATGATCATTGCCTTCCAATTTGGGCTTAAAAAAATTTGAAACCCCTTGATGATGTACTCCTAAAGGCCACGGCCAATCAAGGAAAACAAGGCCACTCCCATTTTTTTTAATTAAAAAAAACCTAGTAATAATCAACTAGTTCCCAAAATCATTGTTTTGAACAAACAAAGCATTTTCAAAACACAATCCACAATCAAAATAGTTTTAACAAAATTCTCAAGAACACCAAATTCTTGTTTTTCTTGTTTCTCAAAACAAAATCATTTATCATATATCCATTTCTATAAAAAGCCTTAAAACAACATCATAAACACATACTCTAAACAAATATTCATGTTCATGACACATAGAAATTTTTTTATCAAAACCCTAACCCCAAAATCTCATGAAAATCTCATCACTCCATGAAAATCAACCATACTAAGCTTAAACATGCTAGTCTAACACTCATGAATAACTTCTATGAAACAAAAACCAATTAAAACCAAGTTCTAAGAATTTTCTCAAGAACACAAACAACAAAACTCTAAGAGCTTGAACCAACAAAAATAAGGGAGAAGGTTTGTTACCTCAAAGAGGAGATGATTTCCTTTTAATCTCTATGATCCAACCAAACAAAAATCCAAAGCTTTGTAGAAGCAATTAAAAATTTGAATGAAGAAGGTGGTGAAGAAGGGGGTTTGGCCGTGGGAGAGGAATGAGAGAGTATATATCACATTTTGATTTTTGATTCTATGTGACATAACATCATAACTAAGGTGATCTTGATTAATAATAGCCTTTGGATCAAATAGTGTAAAGGCAACTTGTTAAACCCTAGCCATTGGATCAAATGTGGTAATGATTACCTTTTAGAAAAATATCTAGATATTTTGCTTTACGCTGCTCAGCTCTCGCGCTCGCTCGCAGGCGAGTCGTACTTCGCTAACGGTCTAACTTGTGAAAAATAGAAAATCTACGAAGTAAAAGTTCGTCGTAAACCATTTCTAAAAATTATCGCTAAACTTGATTCTTCGACGGAAATTTATATCCTAGCCTTCTAAAAATATTCTGAAACTAGATTCTAACTTGCGCCGATATATAAAGTCTCTATTTAAAATTCGACGGAAAAACAGAAGCCGTAAATTTTCCAACAGCGGTTACAGTTTTCTACTCGTTTTTCAAAAAAAACGGAGAAAGTCAAACTTTGAAATTCTGAAGACACGGGAACGTTCTCATAGATAAATAAAGACTAAGAAACAAAAGTCTGTGCATTTTCGGCGCACGAGCACAAAACAGGCTCCAACTCAGTAAAATTCTATTATCGCGACAATACTCACAAAACCACTTAACCAAAAACCCTAATATTCTTAGTCATTACTTACTTTCCTCACACAAAAGGTACCGTGGAATTACGGGTCTTACAAAACTCGCATACTTTACAGAGGGTAAAAGCCTATTAACCCTAATTTAATAGTGTTGTGTATTTTAAAATTGATATTCATATAATTTTATATAATAATATAAATAAAAAATGTAAATATATATTACGTGGGCATGAGGTGGGGTGGGTAGACTAAGAAACTCGTACTCACACCTAAGTCCGCTCATTTTTATGAAAAGTTACCTATGTCTGTACCTATATCCATAATGTAGTTTTTATCCCATCTATTGTGAGTATTTTTTTGGATAGCCACTAGGTATGCGTCCAATTATCATCTCGAGTTTGATATTTAATTACTTAGATATTTACGTTAGAAATTTCAACTTAACAAAATTTACATTTTTCTAAAAAAAAAAATATCTCTAAAAAATAACGATGAAATATGTAAAATGACAAATTTATATAAAAAAAAACGTAAATTGGTTTTTATTCTTTGCAAAGTAGACGAATTTTTATTAACCCTTGTAATTTTACTTTTTTAGATTAACCTCTGTAATGTTGACGATTTTTTTTTTTAGTTCATTTTATCCCGAGATCTTAAGAGGAGCACATTCTCAGGTCCCAAGCCAATACCACCAAACCAAATCAAGTGGGTTTATACTAAAAAAAACTATTTAAACTAATTTCTAATTTAAAACTTTTCTAAAAAAATCTTTGTTAATTATTTTTAAACAAAAACATAGTGCACTATAAAATTCATTTAGAAAAAGTTGAAAACAAACATAGCCAACATCAAATAAGTCGAATGAGTATAAGTTGGCATAGATAACGCCCTTCCAAAACCAATATAAATAACCTTATAAAAGCATCAATAGTAATAAAATCATCCTAGTGGTAGTGGAAGGTTTTTTATCTTTCCTTAATTAATCCGAAAGCGCGTAAGAAATTTCCTTAGTTTTTATCCTCCGCACGCAACTGCAGAGACTAATCCCCTTGAGGTAACTGAGATCCATTTAAGGGGTTGACATGTCCCAACAAATATTTTTCCATACGCACTGACCAAGGATCGAACCCATGATCAAATGGTTAAGGAGTTCAAGCATGCATCTACCACTTGTGCCACTATGTTGGTAAATACAAAGAATTCTAACATGCTAAAAACTATATAATTCATTACAACAAACTCTCCAAATCCAAACCATTATAGTTCATTTACTTCGGATAAAATATCATGAACTTCTTCTCCTTGCTATTCAAAAATCAATTATTAGCACTCATAATCACTTTCATAGCCTTTACCAAGGTTCGTTGCTTGTATTTCAATTTCTCAACCTTTCAACCAAACGATGCAAACATGTTATTACTCGACAACTCATATATACAACAAGGTGCTGAAGGTGTGAAAACACAAGAAGGGGGGTTGAATTGTGTTTTTGGAGTTTTAAAAAACTTTTTCAAAGTTTTTCAACTTATCAGAACTAGCAGCGGAATAAATCAAACACAACCAACTTCTGGACGCTATGCAACAATAACAGAGAAGAGTAAAGAGAGATGAACACACAAGATTTATACTGGTTCCTCTCACAAATCGAGAGTAGTCCAGTACCCTTGCACTTCCAAGGGATTTCACTATAATCACACAAGATTACAATTGCTCAAGCACACAGCAAGAGACTTCCAATGTTCAAGTAACACAATACAAGAGACTTCCAAATGCTCAAGCACACAAGCAAGAGACTTCTAACAAAGTTACAAATAAAACAATGTTTTGAACTTCCGATAAACAGTATTAGAGTTCTTGAACAAAATAATACAATTCTTAAAAACAAGACTTATCTTAGAATTCTAATAAAAGAAAACTAAGGTTCAACAACTGAGTAATCAGAAGTTGAAAACTGTTTGTCTTGAATTTTGATATAAGCTCAAGTTGTATTTCTCAAAGTTATAATGCTCTTAGGAATTTAGCAGGGTAACAGCGCTTTGTTCGTGGATGTGTTGTTGTCATTTCTTCAAATTCTTCCTCCTTTTATAAGCGGCAGTGGAGCGTTTGAATTTGAGTAGACAATGATGAAAACAGCTGCATAGTACTGTACTATCCTTTTGAAATGTGCTTATCCAAATCAGGTAAAGAATGAAATCTTGATCCTTGATTTCGGATATTCGCCCATATCAGGAAAAGAATATAGTACAATAGTACAAACGTCATTATCATGATTATAACGGTCTTGTACGAGGTTTTCTTCTGCCATTCTGAATTTGCCAAATAGATGATAGTCGTTAAGAATAGAATGTTCTTCTGACAAATTCTGCTGTTCCATCGTCATCAGAATCTTGAGTATCCAACTCAGGTTCTGACGAGTGTAGCTTCTGATTAACTTTGACTTGCAACTTCTGGTGACTTAGCTTCTGGTGTCATTACTCAGAACTTGCTTTTCCCAGCTTCTGGAGACGTTTTTCAAATAGCAATCAGAACTTCAATTTCTAGTGTATATAAAATTTTAACTTATATACCTGCATACTAGAGTAAATTATCAGTCCCTATTGTATATTAATACTATTGTTATCATCAAAACTACTTGGGTAATATTAGAACTAACTTTGTTCTAACAATCTCCCACTTTTTGATTGATGACAAACCAAGTATTAATTTACAATGGTTGTTATTTTAATCACAACATACATTCCTCAGGTTTATGAGTTTTGCAAGCTCCCCCTGACTTCAGTAAAAAATGATTAAAATAGTTTTAAAATTTTAAAATTGAGTCCAGAACTTCACTTTACACTTGACTTCCAGAAGATAGGTTTGCAAGTTTTCTTCCTTGGTCAGATCCACTTAAGAGAAAAGTGCAATTTTCTCTTACGTTTATCATGTAGAGAAAGTTCTAATCTCAATGAGAAAATTTTCCTTTCATAATATAACTGATAATATTCAATAACTGAATTAAATGAATATAACATATGAATTTTTTATATTGGTTTCAGTTAGTGTTCTTAAATTAATTTACTCTTACTCCCCCTTTTGTCATTAAACAAAAAGAATTAAAAGAAAGAAAGAGACAAACTTAAAACACGTGACTAAAGAAATAGTCAAGTCAAAAATTCAAAGATGATAAAAATCATAAAAAATTTAATGCAAAAACGACAAAAACGAGGTAACAGCCAACCAACAAAATTCACTATAAAAAGGGTCACATTCTTTGTCATTTCACTCAACACTTCCATGATATTTCTTCAACAAAATGACAGACAATATAGATGAGGATAGAAGAGTGATTGAAAGAATTGTGTTTAAGAAATTATCAGAGGAGAACCAAGGTAAAAGATCTGTAAAATCAAAAACAAAAGAAGATACATCATGGAATATGATTTCTAAGAATCATACGAAGAGGGTTGAGAGTTTGGAATCAAAATAAGATATGGGTTCCTCAACCATCTTCTGTTCTTAAAAGAACAAAGATCTCCCCTGACAAAGAAAGATAAGCAAGACGAACAAAAGGGATGCTCTAAGATTCCACCACAGGTAGCTTCTGCTTGAGAGGTTGAAAAGACTCATCAGATTAGCTGATAAGTTTCAAGCTCCAAGGCTGAAGTTTGGATCAACACATAGTTGTACTTCTCTTATCTCTTTGTAAAAATTTTAAATTTTCATATGTATCTGGATTTTTCATATGCAAAAACTTGTTTTTAGAACAAAGTTATTGTAATGCAAAAATCTTGAAATAATGCAAAGTTATTGTAATGCAAATATATTTGAATAAAATAAAATCATTTGAATGCAATGATGTGTATGCAACAATTATATAACTTCTGAAAGCATAAAGGCAATTAACAGAACATATAGAAATATTGCAATAACATCCATAACAATCAAAATAAACAAACTATAACAAGGTTCAGAACTTAAAATAACATAATCAAAATAAAATAAAATAAAAACAAGTGCAAGAATCCTAGGGTTGAGGTGGATTAGAAGGGGGTAGTCTCTCTTGAAGGATCTTGAGAAGCATCTCAGTATTCTGCTTCAGAACGATTGATGACTTCATCTTGATGATCAACCCTTCTCAGAATCATCTTCTCAAAGAAAGACTTAGGCCTCATGCGCTCAGCAATCTCTTCTTTCATCTCAGCTTCTAGAACATCAGCTTCTAGTCTTGTAAGTTCTGCCTGTTCTTTCTCAATTTCCACAATATCCTGAACTTCTTGTTCATGGAATTGAAACAACTGTTCTTCAGCTTCTGCTAGAACAACCTTCAACTGTTCTTTTCTCACTCTCTTAGCTTCAAGCTTGGCTACTTCTATTCTTGCTTCAACAAACTTTCTCTTTGCAATGTTTATAACATAATCTTTTTCATATTGAAATCTCAGATCCATAAACATTTGCATGCACATTTCTGACAGAGCATGGCACAGTGAGAAGACAGTGCTAGGAGCAAGAGATAGTGTTGGCAAATCTTGACAAAAATCCTTGACTTTATCATTAATTCCCATAAGCACGCGCTCAACATATTCTGGAGTTAAAACAGAAGGGATAGGATTGACAGATGGTGAAGAGTTTGTGAGAGATGTTGGAATGATGTCTAGTGGAAGGTTATTTTGAGGAGAGATAACTTGTTCAAAAGACTTGATAAAGTTATCTTGGTCAGATGTGAGATTTTGAGACTTCTGATGAGAGGGGTTATCTAAATCCAGAGCTAACTTCTATAGTTGAGCTTTTTCTTTCTTAGGAATAGTGGAATTATCAACAGCATCAGAAGATGACTGTTGGACATTGGGTTCAACTACAGTTTCTATTCTAGGAGGGCTAGAATTGATAGGATCAGATATGGTCTGTTTTGAATCAATGGATTTTGGAGAAGCAGGGTTGGCAGACTTAGGCTCAGGGGATTTGACAATGGATTCCTCATGAGAAATATTTTGAGGAAGTGTCTCAGAAGTTGCAACCTCTGCATTAACTTCTTGAACTTCCTGTCCAATATTTTCCATTTGGCCAGAAGGAGCAACACCTATTTCTGCGATCAATGTCATAACATGTTCAAAAAATCTCCTCATAGACTCAGGGGATGGTACAAAGCTTACTACTAGTGTTTCATCAAGAATTCTATCAGAAGCACTAGCAGCAACTTCTACTATACAGTTGGTTTTTGGTTCCAAATTAGAAAGAATTTTATCAAAAGAATTTTTTATGGGAACTGTATAGGGGATGTTTCTAGCATGCTTTGGACCATTAATGACATAATCAGGAATATTTTCAAGATTAACCTTCTTATAAATACCTTGATTTGCCAGCTTGATCACCAACTCCTCCTTTGTGAGGTTAGAGTCCAAAAAAGCATTTGGCTCAGTATCCTCAAAGCTTTCCCAACTATCAACTAGAAGTGCTGCCTTAGCAGCTTCTTGTTCTTTAACTTCCTCCACAATTCTAATGGCTTCTTCTTTATCAAACTCTTCCTGCTCTTCTTCTGTAAGCTTTAGCTTACTCTTCCTTGGATTGGTAACCTGTTTCTTAGACACTTCTGGAGTAGCAGCAGTACCAGAAGTTCTTGTAGACCTTTTAGAAGGCTTACCAGACACCTTTTCCTTTGTAATCTTAGAAGACACAGGGGCTTCAACAACTTCTGGTGTAACCTTCACATCAGAAGTGTTCACAGACTTCCTTGGAGTAGATCCGCTTGCCCTCTTGGATGCAGTTTCTGGTTCCTCTTGCTTACCAGAATTCTTCCTTTTCTTCAGTGATGGAAGTTGCAAAAAGCTCTTGGAAGCAAGTCTCTCTTCCACCACTCTAGAATCTCCTTCCAGAAGTTTCTTATGCTTTGCAGCAATAGCAGTCACTTCCTTTCTTGGCACAGGAGTTAGAAAGAAGTAACGATCCTCTTCTTGTCTTCTGGGGCTAAAATTCACTTGAGGATAAACCACTTGACCATGAGTCTTCAAAACTCTTTTCATGGTAGCACCATTTATCACAGAAGGATCAGCATCAAAATAAGAACCATATCAAGGAAAGACAAGTCTTAGAGAGTGCAGCAAATAACTACTGTAAAACATGAAGGACAACAATCTGCTGTAATGCACATTCTTAATGCCTTTTGTCTTACTATCTGTGATAGCTGAGCAGAGATGATTGAAGATCATTTTCCCAAAGTTGACAACAATCCTTCTTCCCACATAATATAAGATTGACTTATAATATTGAGAAACCTGATCAGAAGACCCAGCTTTAGGAATTAGTGACTCATGAAGTATTTTGTACAGAACCTTGTAAAGGGGTTTCATATCTTGGTTACTCTTAAAAGTAGAACCAGGGCAATAAATCTCTTCTTGCATTAAATGGTTTGATTCCTTCTCATTTATGCGAAGAATGACTCCAGCAAAAGGTAGTTTCACAGCCTGCCTCACATGTTCTGCCATTATTCTGATGCAGACACCTCCAACCACAGACCTAATTTCCTGACCCAAATACTCTGCTTTCTTACCCTTTTCAGAGTTATCTTCCTTGTTCTGAGCATTTTGAAACGACCCTTTAGTAATCACTTCTGCCTTCATCCAAAAATCTTTTACAAGTTCTGGATAGACATGTCTGTTTAGTGCTTCAAAATAAGTAGATAGACCTTGTTGATTAAGAAGTTCCCTAACTTCTTCCTTTCCATTTGCTCTTAAACTCTCGAAATCAACCGCTTTTTCGATAAAGCAAAATAGGTCAGAAATTGGAAAATCCATTTGATCCTTGACGAAGATACCAGGGGTTGAAGATTCAATATCAACAATAGAAAGAATAGAAATAGCTTTGGGAGAGGACGATGATGAAGAAGTCATGATTCTGAAGTTTAGGTTAGGGTTTGCTAATTTTGGAGAGAAAGAAATTTTTCTGAGTCTTAGAAGAATGAAAGTGTGGGTAGTGAGTGTGCAAAAGTGTGAATGTGAACAGTTAGTGAGTTTAAAAGGAAATAAACGCGCAAAAGCGTACTAACTGAAAGGACAGGGGTAATAGAGTAATTAACAATTCACAAAAGAATTAGAACACATTCATCAATAACCAACTTCTTTCTCTAATAGCAAAAGGACACGTGTATTAGAAGTTTAATTAAATAACTGACACATCAGCAACAGCAGTTGAAGAGGTTACCAACAAGTACTGCCACGTTATGTATCAGAACCACTCATATGTAACTTCTGATGAAGATACCAGAAGATGGTTTGTCTAAACTTCTGATACAGAGGTTCTGACTCCCCCTAACTTCTGATAGACTCTCAGAACTTCCATAAAATAATATTTTTCACCAGAGTTTCAGCTTATTCACAGATTTCCATCATATTAAGATTCCTTTTGATAAAATCAAATCTTTCAACAGCTAGGGGTTTTGTAAAGATATCAGCCCATTGATTTTCAGTATCAATAAACTTAAGATCAATAACACCCTTCTGTACATAGTCTCTTATAAAATGATGTTTAATCTCAATATGCTTAGCTCTTGAGTGCACAATAGGATTTTTAAAAAGATGAATGGCTGCAGTGTTATCACAATATAAAGGAATAATGTGACTGCTTATTTGATAATCTTCCAATTGATATTTCATCCAAAGTAGTTTTGTGTACAACACTTAGCTGCTGAAATGTATTCTGCTTCTGCAGTTGACATAGCAATGGTGGTTTGCCTTTTACTGGCCCATGAAATCAAATTCTCACCAATGAACTGGCAATTGCCACTAGTGGATTTTCTTTCAAGTTTATCACCAGCATAGTCAGCATCACAGAATCCAATCAGTTTGTAATCATCAGATTTCTGATACAGTAATCCAATGTTACAAGTAGCCTTCAGATATCTAAAGATTCTTTTTACAGCAGTAAAATGAGATTCTCTAGGATATGATTGAAATCTTGCACACAAACATACACTGAATAGAATATCAGGTCTTGAAGCTGTTAGATAGAGAAGAGAACCAAGCATACCTCTATATAGCTTCTGATCAACTTTACCTTCAGACTCACCTTTGCTTAGACTTGATGTTGGATGCATTGGAGTGTTCATGGGTTTGCAGTCTTCTAAATTATATTTCTTCAGAAGATCTTTAATATACTTTGATTGATGAATGTAGTTTCCTTTCTTTGTTTGATTGATCTGAATTCCTAGAAAGTACTTTAATTCTCCCATCAAGCTCATCTCAAATTCATCTTGCATCATCTTAGAAAAGTTCTTGCAAAGTGTAGCATTAGTTGATCCAAAAATGATGTCATCAACATAGATTTGAATGATCAGAACGTCTTTCTTCAGAGTCTTTCTGAATAATGTATTATCAACTTGACCTTTCTCAAAACCATTGTCAACCAAGAAGTTACTTAGTCTCTCATACCAAGCTCTAGGAGCTTGTTTGAGTCCATAAAGTGACTTCTTTAGTCTAAACACATGATCTGGATTTACAATATCTTCAAATCCTAGAGGTTGTTTGACATATACTTCTTCAGAAATTACTCCATTAAGAAATGTACTCTTTACATCCATTTGATAAAGTGTGATGTTGTTGTTGACAGCATAAGATAGAAGTAATCTTATTGCTTCCAATCTTACAACTGGAGCATAAGTCTCTGTATAGTCAATTCCTTCTTGTTGACTGTATCCCTGTGCAGCAAGTCTAGCTTTGTTCCTTGTTACTTCTCCTTGTTCATTCAGCTTATTTCTGTATACCCACTTTGTTCCAATAATGTTCTTATCTTGAGGCTTGGGTACCAGATCCCATACATCATTTCTCTGAAATTGATTCAGTTCTTCTTTCATTGCAACTATCCAAGCATCATCTGATAAGGATTCATCAGTGGTTTAAGGTTCCATCAAGCAAACTAGACCAAATAAGGATTCTTCATCCCTAAAGCTTGATCTTGTTTTCCTAAGACTGTTCTTATTCCCAATGATAAGCTCTTCAGGATGTGATGATTTGTACTTGAAAGTATTTCTCGGAATAGTTGTTGCTTCTAGATCAGGATCTTCAGTTGGTGTTGTTTGATGAGCATCACATTCTGGTACTTGGTTGACATTTGGAGCTTCCAGAAGTTCAGGAGTAGAGTCAAGTCCAAAACCTTCGTCTTCTGATTCTTGAGAATCTGAAATTTCTATAACAGGCTCTGACTTTTCATGGTCGAGCACTTTGTCATCAAACATTACATGCATAGATTCTTCAACTGTTTGAGTTTCAGAATTATACACTCTGTATGACATGGAGCGTTCAGAATATCCAATGAAGATACCCTTACAAGCTTTAGAGTCAATTTTCATAAGATGAACTTTAGTATTCAGAATGTAACATGTACAACCAAATTGGTGAAAATAAGAAATATTGGGTTTCCTTCCTCTAAAGAGTTCATATGTTGTTTTATTCAGAATAGGTCTAATATAGATTCTGTTCTGAATATAACAAGCAGTGTTTACAGCTTCTGCCCAGAAAAACTTTGCCAAAGAATTTTCATGCATCATGGTTCTAGCCATCTCTTGCAAAGATATGTTCTTTCTTTCTACAACTCCATTTTGCTGTGGAGTTCTAGGAGAAGAGAACTCATGGAAGATTCCATGTTCTTCACAAAATTTTTCAAAAGGTTCATTTTCAAATTCTCCACCATGATCACTTCTAACTTTCAAAATCTTTAAATCTTTTTCATTTTGAATTTGGGCACAGAAGACGCTAAACTCTTCATATGTATCACTCTTAGATTTAAGGAATCTTACACAAGTTCATCTACTATAATCATCAACAATGACTACTCCATACTTCTTTCCATTGAGTGAAGCAGTGCTAATTGGTCCAAACAAATCAATGTGCAGAAGTTCTAAAGGTCTAGAAGTAGAAACAATGTTTTTAACTTTAAACGAGCTTTTGACAATCTTCCCTTTCTGACAAGAGCCACAAAGAGAATCTGAGTGATAAGTCAATTTAGGAAGGCCTCTCACAAGATTGTCCTTGCTAAGCTTAGAGATTAATCTCCAGTTAGCATGACCTAATCTCTTATGCCAAACCCATTTCTCATCACTTAGAGTCAATAAACAAAGCACATTCTGATCAGAGAGATTAACTTTATAAACATTGTCCTTTCTACATCCTTTAAACAAAATGGATTTATCATAATTGTTAATTACAGTACATGAATTCTTATTAAACACAACATCATAATTACTGTCACATAATTGGCTTATGCTAAGTAAATTATGCTGTAGTCCATCAACCAACCAAACATCAGAAATAGTAAGAGAAGAATTACCTACTTTACCTATACCAATGATTTTGCCTCTTTGGTTCCCACCAAATCCTACAGTTCCTCCCTCTCTCAGATTCAGGGTGTGGAACAAGTGCTTGTCTCCTGTCATGTGTCGTGAATATCCACTGTCCAGATACCAGGAGCTTTGTTTTCTTCTTGGGATGCATACCTGCAGTAAACATTATCTCGGATTTTAGTACCCATATTCTGATGGGTCCTCTATAGTTAGTTCTTTTATTCCTCTTCTGATTCTTGTAGCTTCCAGAGGATCCAGAGGGAGGTAAGCCTTGAAAAGGAGGTTTAGGTTTAACCTTGCCTTTGGACCTTGATCCAGAATGTGTCTGCGAGCCAGCTACCAAGTTTGAACAGCTTGATCTCACGCCCCGAATACTCTTAGGCCTGAAGATCTTATGGACTCCTTGAATAGGCTTGGATACTGAAGCAATGGGAATAGAGGTTTTAGAAAGTTCCACGCTTACTTGAGTATCAGACACTTTTGGATTTTCTGTACCACTACTAGAAACAAAATTCGAATAAAGATGAGAAAGTGTTTTGCTTATACACATAGACTGATTTGAGTTTCCTTTGACAGTACTTCCCAAACCCTGTCAAATGTATTTTCCTGCACCATAAATCATGGAAGCCAGTCTATTCTTATCAATATTATGATGAACAAACTCTTGAAGTGCAATTTCTTGATTATCATAGGGTTTGCTACATGTTCTGCAACCATTTTCAAGAACTTGAATAGTCTTTAAGGACTTCTTATAGTCTTCTTGAAGATGATTGACCTTATCATTGAGCATGTCAAGCTTCTGTTTAAAAAGTTCTAGCTCATTTGATTTGTCTATGTATTTCATCATAGTTTCTTTCAAAGCCTTAGAGATTTTAGTACTAGATAATTGAGATATTACCTGCTCAATATCTTTTGAATCTGACTCAATTTCACTTTCAACATATGAATCAGTTGTGGCCATAAGTGCCAAGTTTGCTTCTTCTTCTTTAGCTTCATCATCAGATAGCTTGTCAAGATCTTCCCATGTAGCCAGAAGACTCTTTTTAGCTTTGTTCTTGAAAGTGCTCTTTCTTCCTTTCCCTTTGGTGCTTAATTCAGGACACTCAGCAATGAAATGTCCAGGTTTGTGGCAATTGAAGCAATTCTTTGAATCATCCTTCTTATCTTTGTTTCCAGAACTTCTGTAACAAAAACTTCTACCATAATATCTTGGTTTCCTTTTTGTCCACTTCTGGAACTTCTTGGTCAGAAGAGCAAATACATCATCATCTGATCCTTCTTCTTGATCATCTGCAGAAGATTCCTCAGCTTCAAATTCAACAACCTTAGCCTTTAGTGCCTTAGAAGATCCTAAAGTAGCTGGCAAAGCCAAAGACATTACTCTCTTCTGAGGCTCGTCAGAAGCTAGCTCAATCTCATGACTCATGAGTGAACTAATCAATCCTTCTAGACTTAGGGTGTCTAAATCTTTTGCTTCCTGTATAGCAGTGACCTTAGGTCTCCACTTAGCAGGTAAGCTTCTAAGAATCTTCTTCACATGATCAGGATGTAGTATAACTTTTCTTCAGAACTTGAATACCAGCTATCAGAACTTTGAATCTAGAAAACATAGACTCAATGTTCTCGTCCTCTTTCATTCTGAAAAGTTCATACTGTTGGATCAGGAGTATTGCCTTTGCCTCCTGTACCTGTTTGTTTCCATCATAAGATGAACACAAAGAATCATAGATACTCTTAACAGTAGATTTTTCTGAGATCTTTAGGTATTCTTCATGAGATATGCAACCAATCATAATATCCTTGACCTTGTGGTGTTTCTTGTATGCTTTCTTGTCTTTGTCAGTTAAAGCTTGTCTTGTGTCAAAATCCAATATTCCTCTTTCATCCAAACCTTCAAAGGTTACTCCTCTTTCAACTAAGTCCCAAAGTTCATCATCAATGCCAACCAGATGACTATAAATTCTATCTTTCCACCAGGAAAAGGTAGAACCATTTCCATTTAACTTAGAAGCTTTGCTGGTGTTGTTTTTATCATCAGCATTATAGTTAAAAGGAATAGCAGTACCTTTAGAAGGTTCACCAGGTCCAGACATAGTGTTTTAACACAGCAAACAATTGTCTCACTGTAAGGTGATATAACAGAACCAAGGCTCTAGATGCCAATTGAAGGTGTGAAAACACAAGAAGGGGGGTTGAATTGTGTTTTTGGAGTTTTAAAAAACTTCTTCAAAGTTTTTCAACTTATCAGAACTAGCAGCGGAATAAATCAAACACAACCAACTTCTGGACGCTATGCAACAGTAACAGAGAAGAGTAAAGAGAGATGAACACACAGGATTTATACTGGTTCTTCTCACAAATCGAGAGTAGTCCAGTCCCCTTGCACTTCCAAGGGATTTCACTATAATCACACAAGATTACAATTGCTCAAGCACACAGCAAGAGACTTCCAATGCTCAAGTAACACAATACAAGAGACTTCCAAATGCTCAAGCACACAAGCAAGAGACTTCTAACAAAGTTACAAATAAAACAATGTTTTGAACTTCTGATAAACAGTATCAGAGTTCTTGAACAAAATAATACAACTCTTAAAAACAAGACTTATCTTAGAATTCTAATAAAAGAAAACTAAGGTTCAACAACTGAGTAATCAGAAGTTGAAAACTGTTTGTCTTGAATTTTGATATAAGCTCAAGTTGTATTTCTCAAAGTTATAATGCTCTTAGGAATTTAGCAGGGTAACAGCGCTTTGTTCGTAGATGTGTTGTTGTCATTTCTTCAAATTCTTCCTCCTTTTATAAGCGGCAGTGGAGCGTTTGAATTTGAGTAGACAATGATGAAAATAGCTGCATAGTACTGTACTATTTTTCCTTTTGAAATGTGCTTATCCAAATTAGGTAAAGAATGAAATCTTGATCCTTGATTTCAGATATTCGCCCATATCAGAAAAAGAATATAGTACAATAGTACAAACATTATTATCATGATTATAACGGTCTTGTACGAGGTTTTCTTCTGCCATTCTGAATTTGCCAAATAGATGATAGTCGTTAAGAATAGAATGTTCTTTTGACAAATTTTGTTGTTCCATCGTCATCAGAATCTTGAGTATCCAACTCAGGTTCTGACGAGTGTAGCTTCTGATTAACTTTGACTTACAACTTCTGGTGACTTAGCTTCTGGTGTCATTACTCAGAACTTGCTTTTCCCAGCTTCTGGAGACGCTTTTCAAAGAGCAATCAGAACTTCAATTTCTAGTGTATATAAAATTTTAACTTATATACCTGCACACTAGAGTAAATTATCAGTACTCCCTATTGTATATTAATACTATTGTTATCATCAAAACTACTTGGGTAATATTACAGCCAACTTTGTTCCAATAGGTGCAATACAAGTAACTCGAGATAATAGTAAAAGTCCAATCTTCAATTTATCAGGACGTGCTTGTTACAAAGTTCCATTCAAAATTGCCCCATTCAACACCACTTTTGATCTCAATATAAGTCCTGGAACTTCCTCTGCTGGAGAAGGCCTAGCTTTTATCATAACTTTAGATCCAACTCTGCCCAAATACAGTTCAGGACAATGGCTTGGTATTGTAAATGCTTCCACCAATGGAACTTATCAAGCCGGAATTCTTGCAGTTGAGTTCGATACACGACAGAGTTCAACCGAAGATGGTCCTGCCAACCATGTTGGAATAAACATAAATAGCATCTCCTCAATCAGAGAAACAACATTATCAAACACTAAGGTGAATCTTTCATCTGGGAAAAATGTAACTATAAGAATTGAATATTTCAATGATGTAATTACTGTTTTTGGCAAAATGAGTGAAAATTCACAAGATTCTATGGAGACCCTTTTGGTATCTCCAACTCTCAATCTCTCTAACTATTTTGAAAAAGAGGTTTATGCTGGTTTCTCGGCTTCAACAAGCAATAGCACAGAGCTAAACTGTGTATTAGCATGGGAATTCAATGGTGTAGAAGATGGTAAGAAAAAAAACTCTCGCCGGTTTGGATTATAGTTCCAATAGTGATTATCCTTGGTGGATTAGTCCTTTTCTTGGTTTACTTTCAAAGGATGAAAATCCTTGTTGGATTGGTCTTTTTATTGGATTATTTTCAAAGGAAGAAAAACACTGAGATTCGAGAAGATACATACGGAGGGATAGAGGATCAAATTCAACACTCATCTATGGCTCCAAAGAAATATCGACTAAAGGAATTGAGGAAAGCAACAGGTGGCTTCAGCCTTCAGAATAAACTTGGTGAAGGTGGATTTGGAACGGTTTATAAGGGTATTCTTGGAAACAACAAAGAGATAGCTGTGAAGAGAATCTCGAAGAACTCGCGTCAAGGAAAATAAGAATTTATGGCAGAAGTTACAACAATTGGAAGCCTTCACCACAAAAACTTAGTGAAACTCATCGGTTGGTGCTACGAAAGCAGAGAGCTTCTCCTTGTTTATGATTTCATGCCTAAAAGAAGCTTAGACAAATACCTATTTAACCAATCAAGTGATTTAGAATTACAATATTCAAAAGTACTTGATTGGAAAACTAAGGAATAGTGTGATTCGTGATGTAGCGCAAGCATTGGATTATCTTCATAATGGTTGTGAAAGAAAGGTACTCCATAGAGATATTAAAGCAAGCAACATAATGTTGGATTTAGATTACATTGCAAAATTAGGTGATTTTGGTTTAGCGCGTACAGTTCAAAAGAGAAATGAAACTCATCACTCGACAAAGGAAATTGCAGGAACTCCACGTTATATGGCGCCAGAAAGTTTCCTAACAGGAAGAGCGACAATCGAAACAGATGTGTATGCATTTGGTGTACTTGTTTTAGAAGTTGTGTGTGGGAGAAGACCAGGAAATGTCTTTGCACAAGAGGATTATAAAAATAGTATTGTGTATAAGGTTTGGGAGCTTTATGGAAAAGGTGAAATTGTTAGTGTTGTGGATAAAAGGATAAGTTGTGAAGAGAATGAGGATGAGAGGCTAAAATGGGAAGAAGAAATTGAAATTGTACTTGTTCTTGGTTTGGCATGGTGTCATCCAAATCCAAATGAAAGGCCATCAATGAAAATTGTTTTGATGGTTCTAAATGGTGAAGCTTCTCTCCTCCAATTGTTCCAATGGAAAGACCTTTTTTTGTTTGGCCTGCTATGTAAGAATTAAAAGTTTAGAAATCGATAATATTATATGAAATTAGAACACACTTACTTGATGATTATAATCATAAACAATTGTTACCGGAAGCGACAATATCGAAAACATCGATATATTAGACTAGGGTCTTCCTTTGCCTAATCACTTGCTCCAATCTTTGAGGTCTTTGATGGGAAAAGCCACAAATGAGCGTACATCGTTTTCTGTGTACGTGCGTGACGGCAAAGGGGACCTAGCCAATCTTATATATAAAAGATCTCAACCCTAGTATCACCCATCATGGACCCTAGAGTTGGGCCTACACTTTATTCTACACAAATCCGAATCAGTGTCCGAAGCCCATTATTACTGATCACGTTTGTCGGGCTTAAACATCATCAACTGGATCACAACAACATCAACCCATTTTTATTAAAACCAAAACCCACAATTGATTGCAGCCCACAAAATATTCTAACATGCTATGCCTTCATCTTTCAAAGAAGGTGAAGATTTTTTTTTTTGATAATCAAAATGATATTATTATAAGGGAGTACAAGGGGTACTCAATCCCTTACAATACAAAGCATCATGTTAAAGGCTTTGAATACAAGCTAACGGATCAATACACCATTCAACAAAAGAGAAAGAGGTCTTACGCCCACTACGACCACTAAACCAATACCAAGAAATAGTTTTGATTTCATCTAACAACTGATGGGCATTCGGTACTACACCTTTAAACACCACATTGTTACGCAACTTCCAAATACACCAAGTAGTGGCCAACCAAATCAAGTATCTCACCCGACTACTACCTTTGTTATAGTTAATCAAGTTTCCAAAAGAGAGAAAATGATTCCACCCTTCTAATCCTGAAGGAATACTGCGGCCTAACCACTTGAAAATAGCATCCCACACACCTTTGACAAAGCGACAATGGAAAAAAAGATGTGTACAATCTTCTCTATTCGAAAAACAGAAAATACACGAGAAATCAAAGAAGGTGAAGATAATTCTCTTATCAATGGAACACTCAGTCCATTCACTCAACTTAGTGGTAGATAGAAAATATAAATTAATAAGTGTAATTATATGAGTCAATGTTGTGTCAGTCTCGAACATTGTTCATTAATAAATGTAATTATATGAGTCAATTTCATAAATTGAAAGTACAACGATTACTTTCAATTTATGACATTTATTTTCTATTTCAATGTGCACATTATGTAATATATTTTGATGAATATTTATAAGCCACTTTTTGTTGTGTAAATTTTTGCACATATGGATAGGTCCTCTCGCTTGTATAAGTGATCAATCTCTGCTAATGTAATTTTTTTATAGTTAATGTGTATGATCTTTTTTATTATGGAAAATTTGCCACAATATGATTGGAGGCTGCGGTTAATATGAGAGGTTCATTTGGTGTGTTTAATTCAGTTGAATTATGGTAGGGAGCTAGTGTGATTCAGTGAATTGTATGGATTTGTTGTTGTAACTACACCGCGCAGTAACCCGTTCGATTTGAATTAGTGGCTAAAATTTAATTGTGATAGATTAATTACAGCCGTCCAATCTAAAATCAGTGGCTATGATTTAAACATTGTCAAACTGTATGAATAATTACAGCAGCAAATTTAGATTTGGTTCCTTTGGTGTATGAGAGGTTTTTGGTTGTTATTACTATTGTCTTCTAGCATAGGTCTTGTCCTCTAGCATTGTTTTGATTTAGATCCGTACTTGATAGCAATAAAATGTGCATAGTTTTTAGTAAGTGGTAATTTAATTTATTGTTGGTTTTTTGTATGATGGCAACATTTTGTTAAAACATGTTATAGAAAGATGTCGAACCCGATGTCACGACATGTGCGTACGACATCACAGCGTGTTTGCACTTCATGTTCCTGAGAGTTAATTTCGCACAATATATTTGATGATTTGATCACTAAATATATTTGTGTAACATGGGCGCCAAGAAACGCGTGTTCTAGAAGCTCCAGATTGTCGTCTATTGGCTTGATATATTTTTAGAATGATATCACAACATTTTTGGAAACAAAAGATTGTGATTTAAAATTGTTGTTTTTATGCTGACGCTCTATGGATCGTATCTCTGGTCAACCTTGTTCATCAAGCTCATACTATTTAAAGGAAGATCTAAACCTAATATTTTTTACGGAAGCCTTCGTTTTACAAAAGTGTCTTTAGTGTTTTTGTCTTGTTAATTGTGAGCCTTTCTTGCATTACTTTGATGCATGCTAAGGACTGTTATTAGTTAAATTATATGTGTATAATCTTCTCCTAAGCCTTGAGGTACGGAGTGAGGTTATTGTGTGTGATTTACTCAAAACTTTTAAGCGCGAGTGAGTCTTAGTTGTTTAGAAGTGTGTCTCCATCATATGGTTAATTATTGATTGTAGTACAATGCGGGGCATACTGTCATTTTGGAAGGAAGTGACCGGAGGTTGTCATATCTAGGAGTTTCTAGGTAGATTATATACCACTGGTAGTTATTAGGTGAGAAGATCTAAATGGGGCGTTTAGTGAGAGTCTTTGAACTAATACTATTTGAGTGGATTCTTTCCTGAATTTGTATCCCCCAGAGTATGTCAGGTTTGGGCCGAAATGGGTTAACAAATAATGTGTGCCTTTTATTTCCTATCTTGTTATTTTTATGTTGTTAATTGTAATCAATGTTGGTATGATACCCAAGAGCACTTAGATGAGATGGCGCGGGTCTCTTCTAGCTTAACCAAGGTCCTAGGTTCGTTCCCTGGCTTGGGCATGCAGCAGTGTTAAAATTCTTAGGGAGAGTTTGCCACCCATTTGGGTCTCACAAGGCTCGAGAGATTAGTCTTTGCAGTTGCGCGCAGAGGATACCCGGTTTGCACCAAAAAAAAATGTTGGTATGATGTCTTGACATCTCTTTCGACATCCTGTATTATTTGGTGTCACGACGTCATACACGACATCTGATACTGGTGTGCCAGAATTTCATTTATTAAATAAATTTAACTTTGTTTTGTTTGAATTTGTAATTTTAGGAGTAAATATTTGGAATATAAAGAATTGATCAAGACATGATTTATGATATTGTAACCAAAAAAAGACATGATTTATGATATGATAAGTGGAAGACATTCCTTAAAGAAGAAAAAGTGAAAATCAATGCAAATCAAAATAGATCTTACCCAAAAGGTCAAGAAACCGTCACTAGAAGCTGAAAACATGACAAATCACACTTTTGCTCATTGTGGGAACGTGTTGTTGATACCATAAAAATTGGAGGTATCAATATTATCCATTAATTCATTATTCATCTAAATTCAATTTATCCATTAGACAATAAAAGTTTTAATGGATTGTATTCAATCCATCCACCAATTTTTACAAATCCAATGAATCATTGTTTTTTGTTATTTATAATCCAATGAGTTATTTCTTCATAAATAAATAAAAAAGACTAATTTAACATATTTTATCTGAAATCGGAATTATTTTTCTCCCGAAAATTTAAAAATCGGCCGAAAACTAAAAAATCGCCAGTTAATAAAAAAAACACCCGAAAACCCAAAAATCGGTCGAAAACTCAAAAAATCGGACGAAAAACCGAAAATCGGCCGTAAACCCAAAAAACACCTGAAAACTCAAAAATCGACCGAAAACCCAAAAAACACCCGAAAACCCAAAAATCGACCGAAAATCAAAAAATCGGTCGAAAACCCAAAAATCGATCGAAAGCTCAAAAAATCGGCAGAAAAACCGAAAATCGGCCGAAAACCCGAAAAACACCGGAAAACCCAAAAAAAAAAAGCCGAAAACTTAAAAAGTCGGCCACAAACTCAAAAAAATCACTCGAAAATCCAAAATTGGACAAAAACCGAAAACCCAAAAAACGGCCAAAAAAAAAACTGCCAAAAAAGCGAAAATCGTGCGAAAAATCTAAAATCGGCCGAATAACCGAAAAATCGTCCGACAAACCTAAAATTGGCTGAAAAACAAAAAAGATTCCCGAAAATCCTAAAATCGATCAAAAAACTGATTTTAGGTTTTCGGAAGATTTTTTGGATTTTCGACCGATGTTTGGATTTTCGGTCGATTTTTGGGTTTTCGGGTGTTTTTTAGGTTTTCGGCCGATTTTTTGAGTTTTCGACCGATTTTTCGGTTTTCGGCCGATTTTTGGGTCTTTTTTTTGTTTTCGGCTGATTTTCTGTTTTTCAGCCGATTTTTTGTGTTTTCGGCTGATTTTAGGATTTTCGAAAGTTTTTTGTTCTTCTACTGATTTTTTTTTGGGCCAATTTTAGGTTTGTCAGACGATTTTTCGGTTTTTTCCCCGATTTTAGATTTTTCCGACGATTTTGGGTTTTCGGCCGTTTTTTGGGTTTTCAGGTGTTTTTTGGGTTTTCGACCGGATTTCGATTTTTCCGCCGATTTTTTGAGTTTTCAACCGATTTTAGGTTTTTTGGCCATTTTTTGGTTTTTGTTTGATGGATTGGATATCCATCCATTAAAATGATGTTAATGGATGGATTTTATCTATAAATTGATGGATTGGATTGAACAAATGAATTACTTTGATCCATCCATTAACAATCCAATCCAAATTCATCCAATCCATCCATTTTGACACTCCTAATAAAAATATTCCAATTATTTAGTAGAACTATATTTACTTGTTTTTGATTGTTTTGCATTTATATATAGGACTATTATATTGGATAATGAATAAATAAGTGCATTAATTTAATGCATAAGGTGTTTTGTTGATCAAGACTCTAATTATGATACCTAGGTATTAAAGTCATGCGTTGCACGGGCTTGATTAAATTTTTTATTTTATAATTTGCTTATTTAAGAAAATAATATGATATTCAGTTTTTAAACATTTAATATGCATATTGATAAATAATTATATTTTGGTTCTTAAATTTTGAAGTATAGTTTAAAGTTGTGTTTAACTCTGCTTTTTTAAGACTTAAAAGCTACCTGAATAGCATATAAAATCAATAGAATTGCAATAGAAATCAATTAGGTGTATAGAAATCATTATAATCTACCTTAAAAGCTACTTTTTAAAACTATCATTCATAGTGTATAGAAATCAATAGAAATGCAGCGGAATAGCGTATTATATTAAATATTTATTTTCTTAATCTTTTTTTACTTCTAGGTTTGATTTATATATCTCTTCAAATTAATTAATCTAATTTTTTATTTTAATATATTTTTAATTTTTGTGGAAAAAATAGTGGATTATTTTAATATATTATCTACATTATCATTTTCAGTATCTCTTAATTCTCAATTCTCGACCTCTATCTTTATCTTAATTATAGTCCAATTTCTTTATTATTATTTTATATGAAAAAATAGAAGATACTTGTTTTGAGCTTTATAAGAATAAGAGGACATGTTAATTAATTGTATATTCTTCTAAGTGAATAAATTTTCTATATCGAATAGGCTTTTTATAATAGAACTAAATACATTAGACTAAATATTCAAAGACCTTTCAAAACAACTTTGTCATGCATGTCTAAGTAGTATTTTAGACAGTTAAATATATTTAATTTGAATCCCTCTAAATATATTTCAAATTAAAATTACAGCATTATTAAAATGATGCATATCAAAAACCAATATATATGTTAAACAAATATTTAATCTTCATTCTGAAGTCACAATATTACCAAAAAAATTCATTATCACTGTGCTCGAAAAAAATTGTCATATTGCTTGAACAAAACATTGAGATTATGAGTTCACTAAGCATGTGAAAGGCGGCTTAAATAAAATGCACAAAAAATGAAAATTTTGTTAGCTTACGGTTTAGATCATGAGTTCACTAAACATGTGGAATGAAGCTTATCCTAAAGACCAATTGGATGGAGATTTTTTTATCCAAACTTGAAAACATAAATTGGATGAGAATATTCCCATGATATAATAAGCATTAATGGGCTGATTTGTTGTTTAAATTTAATAATATTAATTGGACTAAATAGAATATTCCTATGTACCAAAAAAAAAAAACTATTAAGCCCCATTTTGTCTATTTTATATGCAATTTTTGTTCTATTTTATGAATTGATTTTTAAATGATATGTTGTATTCCTAGTATAGCATCTCTAAATACTTTCTAGTACGAAGTGTTTTAAGTCATTATAATGGTTAGTGAAAATTTATAATCGTGTTTAGTGCGTTCTAGGTAATGAAAATGCATATGGTAAATGCATGTTGTGGGAAATAAATTTTACTATTTCAAGATTAGACTTTATATAAGAATCTCATGTACTTCTCAAACAACAATTTGAAGTTTAATCAATTTGAGAATTTTCTATATTGTGAGAATTTTTCTTTTGTTCTTGGGTCAAGAACTTTATAGTGTTGGTTCTACCGGCATGTTACGGTCAGGGTCATGTTGTCTACCTATTTTCAAGACAAATCTAAGTAATTACTTATCACAAAAGCTGTTAGAAAGTACTAAAAGTAAATTGGTCTAAAATATTTATCGATTAAAGAAAACATAACATAGAATATATAAAGGGTCATGTTAACATATTTCATTAGTGCACATGTTAAAAAAACTAAATAGACAACTTTTACATTAAAAAAAAAAAAAACACATTTTATATACTTAAACAGTTAATTTCACTTCTTCTAAGTAAACATTTCCACTTTTACACAATATGAGGTCATAAATTTATGAAAACATATTTTGTGCTTGTCAAAAATTGCAAAAGGTACGATATATAAAACTAAGCAATCATTCTATGATTTTACTTGACTTTTCATTCGTATATGGCTGTAATTAGTGCTCGTCAAAAGAACGAAACGGTTACATAAGCTTTAAGAGATATATCATATTTTATCTTAATATTGTAATTATATGTAAGAATTTTTCATTTTTTTGTGGATCATCTTGGTATATTCATGATTTTTTTTATTTTTTTATCTTAGTATCACTTTTGAATAAACTCTTGTTAAAATGTAATTTATCTTTAGTAATTTCTTTTTAATCTTTCTCATCTTTTGATTCAGTTCCTTTGAAATAACGTATCATATAGTGTAACTGCTTAATCTTACTCTCGTCCAACCAATTTACAATTTTTCTTATTTAAAAAATATGCAATTCTTGTGGTACTTTATTGGATGATATAGAAATTAAGAGAATTTTAAAGAAAGTACGGAATTTTTTCTATTTACAACGATACATATCTCTCTTATTTACTCAAGCTTATGATTTTCAAGTCAATTGACCCATCAATATAATAGAGTAACTTTAGTCCATATAATGTTATAGAAATCAATTGATTAGTCAAGACATATGAAATGTAAGAAAGAAAAACAAAAACGATATATAGTAAAAAAAATAAAGAATACGTACCACCCAATAAATGTTTGGAGAAAGTGATGCATGATCTCAACCACAATATTTAGTTTTTTTCCTTTCATAATTCTTTTGTTTTACAATGAGTTAACATATTCTTCTTCATATAGGAAATCAACAATGATACTCAAATAATAATATTAATAATAATTATTAAAGAAATGTTTGATTATTCAAAAAGTTTGGAACAATGTTTTTGTATATTGAATATCATCATTTTGTAAGTGAAAATAAGTTCTATATTATGCAATTTAACAATGGTTCTATAACATAAATTGGATAGGATATATTTTGTCACTTAAACAAAAATTGAAACTGACATTGTATTAATATAATAATACACAAAGATCCATTAAATACTTTAAAATACATGAAATTATCAATTTCACTCAAAATCTTATTATCAAATTATAAAACTAAACAATGCAAATTTAATAGACCAATATTAGCAAACACACAAGATAAAATAAAAATATTCAAGAAGACATGACATTGTGACACAATTGGACTTGTTGATGATGTTGATCAAGACAAATGATTTGCAAAGACACACAAAAAATAACCCTAAAGATACTAAAAAAAAAAGACAAAATGCAATATATTTCTTCAATTACCTCTTTTGATTTTTATTTTCTTTTGATGTTGATTGAGACACAGAATAAATTTGGGATCTGCAAACACAAAAAAAATAAATATAAAATCCTCGTGGTTCTACTTGTTACGGAGACAAACTGAGAGCAAAATTAAAAATAAAAGTATCAATCTAAGAAAACAATAATCTCTTTAATATTAGTCAGTTGATGAATTAAAAAATTAATATACAAACAAAAAGAAAGGAGAAGATAAAAAACCAGCATATAAGTCATGATGCATGTCGTAGCAAGAATGTATAGAAGATAAAATTTCATTTCATATAAGCATAGTCATGTATATGTTAGGATTGGCTTTTCATGTCATTGTGGTAAGAATTATTAGTGCATATATTTTTAATGTTATCACTATATGTTTCAAATAAGAAAAAGAAGAAGGACACAATGAGATCATAAAATTTTAGAAAATTACATTTCTTCTACAACAACACTAATAACCCTTCCAAGTTCCAAATAGAAATTTCACATGCATGCTCATGTATGAGGAGGGATTATACATAATGGCATGTATATAATAGTTAATTCACAACAACAGATTATTTTTTATAGTGAGATTAAAAGGTTAAGAAGAATGAATGGTTTAAAACTGAAAATAAGTACAAAAAAAAACATTAAAATGAGTGATCTTTCATCTTTCATAACATTTTTTTTATAATAGTGTTAGTTAATTATTCAATTAATTAGTAGGTGAAGGAAACTAAAAGAATGCAAACAATATACAATTTTTTTTTAGTTTTGTAGAGATGACACATAAACAATGAAGCAAAAGACCTGCAGCCATGGTCGTGTGGGATATATACATGGTTGTGCTAGAAAATCAGTAGCAAAATTCTGCATGCAAAAGTTTGTCATGGCTATAGTAAGTGATAGAATTAAGAACCGATTTTGTTAGTGTATTTCAGCCAAACTCAAACATTGATGTTTCACCCGGCCAGTAAGATTGTTTTCTATTTTACCAATGATGTGTTGAAATTTTTCTCTTGTTCTATCGAGATTAATATTCGCCCTCAAATACTTCCCCGCACTATTCACATGAGTGAATCCGGTAATAATATGAGAAAGACGATTGATACATATGACAAATAAATTAGGTGATAAATGGTCACCCTTACGTATGATCATAGGAGAGAATATATGTCAGTTTTTTCTTCATTCCACAGAATTTTAAAAGGAGTAGTGAGACAATTGTGAATAATATTATTGAGTTTAGGAGGAAAATTACTTTCCAGAAAACATTGCTTAGCAAAATTCTAATAAAGCCTGTCGTATAGCCTTTTTCCAAATCAATCTTAATGGACAGTGACTTTTTTTAGGTACCTTTCATATTATGGTGAATTGTGAGACAAGGAATGAACCATTTCCTAAGCCACAATAATATTATGGTGAATTGTGAGACAAGGAATGAAGCTGGATTGATAGCGAGAAATAATATTATCCAATAAAGACTTGATTATTGTTAACGGTCACCTTTTTTATGATAATTAGACAAAATTGAGAAACAAAATCCGATCAACTACACATATTCTATCAAAACAAATACGGAATACGTATATTTATTATTTCGATTTGACTCATTTTGTAGCCAATAGCACATAAAAGTAAAGTGCATGCGTAAAAAAGGCATATATAAAAGTAAAGTTGATGCTTCTACTAGACCATTTTTTACTTTTGGTAATGGCAATTTAAGCAACGATTGAAAATCCTTTACCATCATGGTAATAGACAACGCTTTTGGAAAATTTAAAAAAATGAAAATCGAAATTTGGCCACGGTTTAACCATAGCTAAACTGCAAAATTTTGGAAGTGTGTAGGTATGCATATTTATTATCACACACTTTTGTATAAGTGTTTTCGATATGAATATTCACGCCTACATTTACACAGAAGTGTGTTGGTATGCATATTTATATAGGAACACTTATACAAAAGTGTGTTGGAATAAATATGCATATCTATACACTTTACACAGAAGTGTGTTGGTATGAAAATTTATACTGGAACACTTATATAAAGTGTGTATATATGCATATTCATATCTTAATAAAGTGTGTAGGTATGAATATTTATCCATATACACTCATCAAACTTTTCTAGAATAATAATTTTCTAATTTAGTTTTTATTTATTAAGAACAATTATCAGAGGATGACATGATAAGATTCAACGATGTAGTAAAATATATCAAATCGAAACATTTTAAATTTACTGCAACACTAAAGTGGAGGATAGCTAAATATCGAAACTCATTTTTTTAAGTTTTTCAGTTTGTAACTTCAATTAAATTTAGGGGTGAATCAAAATTTTAAAAAAGTAAAATGGAAATATTGTATTATTTGTAGGAGTAAAAAAATAAATGTTGGAGTAGAAAAAAACATTCAAAAAACCACTGACTAATGTTAAAACAAAACCATTGAATATTCATGTTGGGCTAATTAAGTGTGGCATAGAAAACCGTTGCCAGTTTATTTTAGGCAACCCATATCACAATCATCATATACTAATATATTTTCACACGGACTAAAATGCTAAATTCCAGAAAAAAGCTTTGCCTTTCTTGTCTGTTTTCGAGAAAATGAAAAATGTCTCGTGACCCCACCTTATTGTTTTCCATTTAGAAGAAATTTGCACTTTCTATGCTATTTCTGTCATTTATATGTTCTCGTTTAGGGATGGACGAAAAATCGCGGCCCGACTTAATTTGAGGAAATCGAAAAAATAATAAGGAAAAAAAGCGGTTTGGATCGAGCCATGACTTAGCGGATTTGGAAATTTGGTTTGGATAGAGTTAACATGGGCGGGTCCGGATGGAGAGAATTGGATCGATGGGACTCGAAACCCACCTGCATTAATAAATCAAAATTTTGCGTTTAACACTTTTTTTTATGATATACACAATCTAAGCTCTTTTTTCGTCTCTTCTTCGCACTTTCTCATTTCACCTCAAATTCATGGAGACAGAAACAATCATGCAACATTTTGAAACATAAAATTTATCTTTCTTTATCTTTTTGATTTAACTTTTCAATAATCATGCAACTTTCATGCAAATTTATCAACAATCATGCAACTTTTCAATAAGTCGAATTCAACGTAATTAAATATACATATGTAATAGCTCCAATAACAGCACAATATCAACACGACAAACGGCGGCGCAACGGCTACCATAGCAACACGACAAACGGTGACACAACGGCTACCATATCAACACGACAAACGGTAGCACAACAACTACCATAGCAACACGACAAACGGTAGCACAACGGCCACCATGATATCAAACAACAACGCTAATTATATTTAATAAATTTCACAAATTAGACTAACACCAATTAAATCAAACACCAATTAGTTCAATACCAATCAAACTCAACACGAAAACACTAATTGAACTTATCAAGCAAACTGACTCACTTTAATATTTATGTATAGTTATTATATACAATATATTACCCCTGCTCTTTAACTAAATATAGTTTTAATCTCCCAAAAAATATTATAATAATCAACTCATCTAAAGCCAAGTACCAATCTTTAGAAATAAAAGTGTATTTAACTACCACTGTTTGAATGCCTACAAGTTTCGCTCCTAGCCATTTTGAATTACTTAGGAGATCAAGGTATGCTTCCTTAAGGTTGATATGAAATTAAAAGTCTTCAGAACCCAAGTTGCAGACACAGACATTGTTACTTTGAAAAGTATAATTATAATCAATCACAAAAATCATGGTATATCAGACAAGGAACTCCAATTTATTATTTTTCAAGTTAATCAATAATATAAAGTGTGTTTGCTACTCCAAATTATAATTATAATCAATCACAAAACTCATGTTATATCACACAAGGAACGTAAGACAATATGGTACCATGTCCATTCATAAACGATCCCATACCCCAGATCAAATTAATATTATTTGAGCAAATTCTTCTCCTAACTCAAGCAAATTAACCGTAAGCCCCAAATTAAAGCATCCAGATAAAATAGATGAATCGTCTTAATGAAATTAATAACAAAATATAAAACTCAAGAATTTATAAAAATCAAATTCATCAAAAGAAGGAACAACAACACAAGAGAAACAAACAATCCACGACCACAAACATAAAACTATCTACATTCAGAATCTTTAAATGAGTTGATTAAAACCCCCTTACCTGTTAATGATGGTTTCCTCTAAGCAAGAATGAATTTTGAGTCTTTCTCTAGTTTCCCTTCTCTCTTACGCGCCCTCTCCTTTTCTTTCTCAATTCTTCTAACTTTGCCGTTTAGGGTAAATTGACTAATCCTAGTTTTTTCTAAACTCCACCTATTTATAGAAAACAACTTGATATCTTTTCTCACAAGTCGTCACAAATTCTGTTTTAGTATTTTATTTTCTACTCTTTTCCAACATACTCCCTCCCTTTTTCCTTATGTTCCTCTAGGCTCAATTTCTATTTTCTTTATATTTCTCCTCTTAATTAATTTACTATAAGTCCTCCAATTATAATTAAACTATTTACTCTTACCACCTGTCTTCCTTACTCTAAATTCCCATTAATTAATTATTTAACACGCTAAAATAATTAAAATAGCACACAACCACGTCAAAACAATTAAGTTCTAATTAACTGAAATATAAATTAACTAATTCTAATTTAAATAAATAATTCTAAAAATTGGAGCGTTACACTAACGAGGGTATTTGGACACTCTATAATCATTTAATTTAAAAAATTATTTTATTCAAAAAGTTTAACAGTTTATTTTTAATGCATTAGTTTCACAAATTTTATGAAAATTTATTAAAAATTTTAAAGAGTGTCTCGAATGCGCTCGTTAGCATTCCTAATAAAACGAATTGTCTTAGAATTTATGTATTTAATATCATAAAAATTAACAAGTTATCTTCAAAATATTTATTTTATCTTTTATTTCCTTGTTTAGTATGCTTAGGAATGCCACGAGGGCACTGTTTAACATGTATGACCCTTTAAGTATTAGTACCTAAGAGCACTTAAATGAGATGACACAGGTTCTAGCATAATTAAGGTTCTGGGTTCGATCTCTGACTTGGAAATGCAGCAATGTTAAAACTCTTATGGAGAGTGTGCTAGCATCCCATTTAGGTTCTACAAGAAATTATTAGTCTCTGCAATTGCATACAGAGAATATCCGGTTTACGACAAAAAAATATTTGATACATTGTGGAATAACTTAATCATGGACCAGGATTTCCTGCGGTAATTATTTAACATAATTTCCCACAATGATAACTCTGGACAGTTTATTAATAATGAGCTATGAAGTCACGATACTCTAAAAATGGTGAAGTATCGTGTCCGATATGTACTCGATAATGATACTCGTCTGATACGTCACGATACTTGTATCGGAAAAGTATCGGTTAAATATTTATTTTTAAATAAACAAATAATATCCGATACGTATCCTATACGTCCCGATACTCGTATCGGAAAAATATCGGTTAAATCTTTATTTTGACATTTGTATATGTTAAGCCTCAAACTATTTTGCTCTTGTGCAAACTTATGGACTTATTTGTACTTCTTATGCAATAAACTATTGACGTTTATATTAATAATAATTATTATTATAATAATAATTTTCTATCTTTAAAAAAAATATCATTATTAATATTATTAATTTGGGTTAAATATGTTTTTAGTCACTATAAAATGGTGGCCTTTAAAGTTTAGTCCCTATTTAATTTTTATTATATTTTTAATCCCTATAAAAAAATTCTCCCGCATAGTTTTAGTCACTACTAAAACTAAATTTGTTTAATTATCATTAAATTCATAAATTTTTGAATGATTTTTTTGCAGGTATGTTTAAAATATCATATAAAACTTATTTACAAAAATTTAGAATTTTTTAACATAAGATGAATTAAATATAAATTTTTTAAATTACACAAATTTAAGATAAAAATAACGAAAACCACGACAAAAAAATAAAATTTTGAGCTCATTTTTTTTGAAGAACTTTCCATAATGTTCTAAACATATCAGCGAAAAAATTATTCAAAAATACACATTGAATTAGTAGTATGGACCAAAACTGAGTGCATGATAATTTTTCACGGGTTAAAAATATAATAAAAATTTATTAGGGATTAAACTTAGAAGATGACCATTTTTAGGGATTAAAAATATATTTGACCCTATTAATTTTAGTTATCTTTATATATTGTGCATTTATATATTTAATTTTAAATTTAATTTTTAAATAACGTATCGCGGCAGTATCGAATAAAGAATTTAAAAAAATTTCCCGTATCGGCGTATGAGTATCGTGTCGCGTATCGGACTTCATAGATAATGAGATAGTACAAATTTTTTACACAATTTTACTCACTAAAACAATATGAACCACCAATTTGATATCAAACTTTCCAAATTTGTTACGGCAGAATGTTATAACAGCGTCAAATCATACTTTTAATCACGTAGGTACAAAATATACCTTAACAAAAATAAAATTATTTCAGTTGGAAAAATAGTCATAGAATTGTTTCACACGATAAACAAAATATTCATATAATAAAAAAATTAAACAAAATCAACTTACAATAATAATTCGTATAATAATTTAGTAATTTACTTTTCTTTAGATTTTTTATAATAGAATATAACATCCTCTAGAAGAATGATATTATTTTCTGTACTTTTATTTCTCCGAAAGGAATAAGAAATTTCCAAGAAAAATAAAAATACTAATTCAAACATTTTAAACAACACGTATATAAATATAGTCAAAAAAAATAACATGTATATAAAACCCTATCAAAAATAAAATAAGTATATAAATCATCACATCCCTACCCTACAAACCATATTTTTATAACCTTAGCTTCAATTAAAGCCATTGTTGTCCAATATTTAATTCACCATCTAATAAACAATCATGAGCTTCATGTCTTTGCTACTCAAATATCATTTATTGGCACTCATATTCACTTTCATATCCTTTACCAAAGTTAGTTGCTTGAATTTTAATTTCTCAACCTTTCAACAAAACGATGCAAACAAATTGTTACTCAATAACTCATATATACAACAAAGTGCTATTCAAGTAACTCCAGATAATAGTAAAACTTCAATATCTAATTTATCAGGACGTGCTTTATACAAAGATCCATTCAAAATTGCTTCTTTCAACACCACTTTTGTTCTCAATATAACTCCTGAAACTTCCATTGGTGGAGAAGGCATAGCTTTTATCTTAGCTTCAGATCCAACTCTCCCTGAAAACAGTGATGGAGAATGGCTTGGTATTGTAAATGCTTCAAAGAATGGAACTTCTCGAGCCGCGATTCTTGCAGTTGAGTTTGATACACGCCAGAGTTCAACCGAAGACAGTCCTAACAACCATGTAGGAATAAACATAAATAGCATCTCGTCGATCAGACAAGCAACATTATCAAACACTAAGGTCAATCTTTCATCTGGTTTAGATGTATTTATAAGAATTGAATATTCTAATGATGTGATGTCTGTTTTTGGTTCAATGACTGAAAATTCAAATGATTCTATGGAGACACTTTTGGTATCTCCACTTCTGAATCTTTCTTCCTATTTTAAACAAGAGGTTTATGTTGGTTTCTCTGGTTCAACAAGCAATTACACTGAGTTAAACTGTGTAAAAGCATGGGAATTCAATGGTGTAGATATTAGTGATAAAAAAAATTACTTGTGGATGTTGATTTTAATACCAATAGTATTATTGATTATAATCATAGGTGGATTAGTCTTTTTCTATCTTTATTTTCAAAGGAGAAAAAACATGGAGATTGAAGAAGATACATATGGAGGGATAGAGGATCAAATTCAACACTCATCTATGGCTCCAAAGAAATATCAACTAAAGGAATTGATGAAAGCAACAGGTGGATTCAGCCCTCAGAATAAACTTGGTGAAGGTGGATTTGGAATGGTTTATAAGGGTATTCTTGGAAACAATAAAGAGATAGCTGTGAAGAGAGTCTTGAAGAACTCGCGTCGCGGAAAGCAAGAATTTATCGCAGAAGTTACAACAATTGGAAGCCTTCACCACAAAAACTTAGTGAAACTCATCGGTTGGTGCTACGAAAGCAAAGAGCTTCTTCTTGTTTATGAGTTTATGCCAAAAGGAAGTTTGGATAAATACTTGTTTAACCAATCAAGTGAATTAGAAGAAGTACAATATTCAAAAGTACTTGATTGGAAAACAAGAAATTGCGTGATTTGTGATGTCGCCCAGGCATTGGATTATCTTCACAATGGATGTGAAAAAATAGTACTTCATAGAGACATTAAAGCAAGCAACATAATGTTGGATTTAGATTACATTGCAAAATTGGGTGATTTCGGATTGGCGCGTGCAATTCAAAAGAGAAATGAAACTCATCATTCAACAAAGGAAATCGCTGGGACACCAGGTTATATGGCACCTGAAACTTTTTTAACAGGAAGAGCGACGATTGAAACAGATATCTATGCATTTGGTGTACTTGTTTTGGAAGTTGTTTGTGGAACAAGACCGGGGAATATGTATGCACAAGATGATTATAAAAATAGTATTGTGTACTGGGTTTGGGACCTTTACGGAAAAGGCGAAATTATTAGTGTTGTGGATAAAAGAATAGGTTATGAAGGGGATGAAGCTGAGAGGGTAAAATGGGAAGAACTGAAAATTGTGCTTGTTCTTGGGCTGGCTTGTTGTCATCCAAATCCAAATGAGAGGCCATCAATGAAAACTGTTTTGATGGTTTTAAATGGAGAAGCTCCTCCTCCAAATGTTCCTATGGAAAGACCTGCTTTTGTTTGGCCTGCTATGCCTTCATCTTTCAAACAAGGTGAAGATAGTTCTGTTATCAATGGAACTCTCACTCCATTTTCTCAACTTAGTGGCAGATAAAAAATTTGATATCACTAGTAGTAGTGTTCATCAAAAATTAGAGTTAATATTTCTTTCATTATTTTTAGGGTTAAATATTTTTTTAGTCCTTATTTTTATGTGAGTTTGGACTTTTAGTCTCTATATTTTTTTTATTATATTTTTAGTCTTTTTCGTCAATTTTTTATGATTAAAACAATAGAATTGGCCACATAGGATAACTTAGATTGTCTAAGATAACGTTTGCATTGAATGGGGTGACATCCATGTGTGATCCTATGTGGCCGATTCCGTTATTCAAGTCACAAAAAATTGACGGTAGGGGACTAAATATACAAACGGCAAAAATGTTTGGACTAAAAATATAATAAAAAAATATATGGACTAAAAATGGAAACTAACATAAAAGTAGAGATTAAAAACATATTTAACCATTTTTTCAAGCTTTGCCACAGCCCTTCTCAATATTCTTGCTCCGCCACTGGCGTTCTCTTATGTATGCGTATTGATTGTTCTATCTTGTGATGATATTATTGCACTATTTCGAAACTTTTGCATGATCTTGGCATATGCTTTGATTATTGGTTATTAATAATTGTTTTCAATCTGAAGTTCGGGTACTTATAAAATGGTGACACATACTGATACTTGACACGCGTGTTGCGGTATGTATGGAGTGAATTAAATTTTACATTACTTTAAAAAATGGAGGGTTGAGTACTTTATAAATTAGATGACTAATATATCTAATGGCTTAAGGTTTTCGATAAAAATGTAATGTCCAACTCACTTATATTGTTGTTCTGTGCCGAGAGGTGAGTTAATTTTCTCATTGTACAAAAAAGGGTGAGCTAGTCCCCTAGTTTCCCCCTCGTGACCCAACAACACGTTCGGTACTCGTGGTATTTTCTCTCTTCTTTATTTCTTTTCAAGTGAAATTTGCGTTATTCTCGTATACGTAGAGTTGTAAAAATGGGACCGGTTATACGGGCCGGACTTTTTTAAAAATTGATCAGGCATTATTGGACTGGTCCCTCGGGCCTATCTTTTTAATGGATTATTAACGGCTGGCCCCACGGGTTTTTGGGCCGGCCCCTTAAAGAGTTAAATAAATATTTTTTTAAAAATTCTAAAAATAAGGAGTTTTAGTTACCATAAAATTTTTAGATAAAAGTAACAAAATATGAAATTTGTTAGTTAAGAGATAATTATTAAACAAAATTTGTTATGATTATCTTTATTTGAAAAGAAAAAAAAACTAATAACAACTTATTCCATCGCACCACGATAAGAGCTGCTTGTTGGCCAAGATATCAGAAATTATATTTTTGAAGAAAATCTTAACATCGTGTTGCGATGGACTACAACGCAACACGATGACTTTACTTGGCGACCAAGCTGATGAAATGCACATGATCAGTTATATTTTTAAACTGAATCTTCCCATCGTGTCACGATGGCTTGTTGAGGCCCAATACGAAAAGTATAAATAGAGTCTCCTCATCTCATTATTTTTCATTCAGAAATAGAATAATTTCCTTTTCTTTTCAAAGAGAGGTTCAGAGGAGCTCTAAGGGCATAGTTTTCTCCCCTTACGGGAAAACTCAAGGTATGTTTTCTTTAGGCTTTTCTTATTAAGTTCTTCTAATTTAATTATGTTTAGTCTTTTGTAATAGATGCCTTAGGTTGTGGTGGAGACGATGAACTCCCCAATGAATACTTGAGTCATGTAATTGAGTCAAAGTTATAATAAATCGTTATTCAGTATATTGTTGTTATTTATTTTCTTGCACTTTAATAACGTTGCCCGAAATCTGGCCTAATAAACGGGACCGCCTTTAGAATAAATATTAGGGTTCACTTTGATAATAAATTAGGGTTCACTCTAATATTTGTCCGGAACTAGTAATAAATAACACTAGATGAATAGATACGGTAAACATCCTGAACTAGTTGTGACTTAACAATTAGAGGAGGAATCAGGCACTATTTGCGACATAGCAATTAGAAGCTGAATAGCCCGAAACTAAGATCTAGGGGCATTGGATGGTTGATGGTCATAATGCATGTTTCTAAATAACTCTGTTTAGTAATTAGGGTATGTGACACAGCGAGGTTAGACTCTCATAGGTACCTTAGTTGCAAACATAGGGAAATTTTACTTACAAAGTGTAGTAGTATGGTACTACTAAAACAAGGATAAAATCAACGCCAAATAATAATACGAATAACTATGTTATACACCGATTATGTCAAGTATAAAGGAGGGAGTAAGTCCAACTACCATACTTATCATCTATGTTTTTTAATCAAACTATTTATTTTCCGCACGCATCTCGCTAATTTTATAATTAAAAACCTTTTTTCTAAAACCAAAGTGAATGCAAAAACTCACGAACTAGAATAGCACTGACGAGGTTTTGACACGATCCCTGTGGATACGAACTCATTCTAGACACCCAGAGTGTGAATTATTACTCGACGACAGACTGGTCCACTTGCCAAACCGTAGTCAACTATCTAGCACTATACCACCCAAAACTACCTAGCTATACAATCTAGAAGATTAACACATCATTCATAAAATAGGCATGGTGAATTAATCTTTTTAACTAGCAACCAATTCAAAGAAATATATTGTATCCTATCAAAAATATCAAATGGTTCTACAATTTTGCTGAAAAGATCCTTTCGTTTCTCGTCCGTCAAAGAACCCAAAGCACGGCATGTCACACAAACAAGACTTCCTTGAAGCCATTCTTCTTTTTCCGGTAACAAGTCAAGAAGCTTTCTAGAAGAGAGGAGATGGATTCGGCAATACAGATGTCAAACCAAACCAATATTGGACTTTAGACCAAACCAACCAAGCCGTGGCACATGAAGAAAAAAGATTATTTTCCGGTTCTCTACCTCTGACACACAAGACAAAACCTAGGCATGTTACCTCATCTATATATTTCCCAATCATATGTCAATTGTTGTCCATTGAGGGCCAAAACTATGGAACCCATACATTATGATGAGGGAATCAATTATTTTTTTTACAGGTTAAATCAAAATCGCTAACATTATAAAGGTAAACATCAATTAACCCTAAAAATATATTTTTTTAAAAATGTTAAATTCCACTTTTGACGCTCTAAGTTTCACAAATTAGTGATTTTGGCCCTTTATTTTTCAAAGTAGCACTTTTATACCCTTATTTCTATTCCATTTAAAAAAGGTCAATTCTGACCAAATCAACCCTAACGTGATAAGTCACTTAAGTGACTCAGCTGCTACATGACAACAACTTTTTTTGCCACCTAAAAAAATTAAATAAAAAGAAACAAAAGGACCTTCTCTTATCCTCTTGGGATTCGGCCAATCTTTTCACGTGATACTCCATTCATTTTTATTTTTTTCTTGAGTTGTGTTATTTGAACACCCTCAAAAAGTTGTCCCGATCGTACAACTACTTTTTCATGTCTTGCACACAATGTGAGGCCAACCTAAAATAATTAAAAACAAAAAAAGGCGGTGGGACCCACACACTGTAGTTGTCCGATAACTATAAAGTTGTTCATATAACATTTCTGTTTTTACTTATATTCTTAAAAGTAGTTTTATCTCCTATTTTGAATTAATCGGAATTTTTCCCATATTTTAAAATCTAAAATTCTACCCCCACTATTATACAATTCTTTAGATTTTGACCCGTATACACACTACAACAAAATTTAAAATCAGCTACAACGACGTTTGTAGCTAATTGGTAGCACTTTTGGTTAAATGCTACCAAGTTCATCATCATCAACATCAGATTTATCCAAAAAAAAAAAAAAAAAAAACTACCAGATTCATCACCGTAATAGAATCATCATCAAATATCAAAACTTAAAAACAAAATACTCCAAATCTAAAAAAACCTTAAACTATTTTAAAAAAATAAAACTTAAACCAAAATTGGTCTCTTTGGTGGCCCACTTCCTCCGTGTGGGACGACCTCTACAGTGGGTGCGCGAAGTCTTATAGGAGACAGGCGTCGCTTGAGAGTGTGGCAATGAGACTGCTTTTCCCCCTTTTTTCTATATTTTCAGTTAGATCTTAATTGCTATCGAGACAAGAAAGAGGAGGAAGAAAAAGTAGGCTGCTATTGATGGCCACATTGACAATTCTCATTCGGGTAATAGCAATAATTATGGCTGGAAACTGACCGGTGCCTGCGAACCTCTCAAGGTTGTTTTGGTTTTACGGTTGTTTTTAGATTTTGGATTTGGGGTTTTTTATTTTTAGATTTGGGATTTTGTTTTATGATGATGTTTGGTGGAGGTTTTACGATTGTGATGAATCTAGTAGTTTTTTATTTTATAAATTTGATGTTCTTGATGAGGAAGAAGACGTATTTTTTCTTTTTAATTAATTGAAAATAGCTACCAATTAAAAAATAGCTACCTGATGATAGAAATTTCTGCAGTATTTTAGGTAGTAGTATTATTAGTAGTAAAATGACCAAAACAGGCCCAAATATAAAAAAAAACAACCCGAAGAATTGAGAAAAAGCTTCAAGACAAAGTGAAGACATGCAAAAGACAAGCAAAAACCCAAAAATGAAGAAAAACAGCTCATCGTGTCATGATAGCTCCCAACGTGACACGATGAGAGCTGCTTGTTCGCCAAGACATCAGAAATTATATTTTTGAAGAAAATCTTAGCATCGTGCTACGATGTAGCACAACGCAATACGATGGGTTTACTTGGTGACCACGCTGATGAAACACACATGATCAGTCATATTTTTAAACTGAATCTTCCCATCGTTTCACGATGGACTTAGCGTGACACGATTGCTTGCTGAGGCCCATTACGAAAAGTATAAATAGAGCCTCCATAATTCATTATTTTTCATTCAGAAATAGAAGAACTTTCTATTCCTTTTGGAGAGAAGTTCGGAGGAGCTCTAAGGGCATAGTTTCCTCCCCTTACGGGAAAACTAACTCAGCAAGGTATGAATTCTTTAGGTTTTTCTATTAGATTCTTGTAATTTAATCATTGTTAGTCTTTTGTAATAAATTCCTTAGGTTGTGATGGAGACGATGAACTCCCCGATGAATACTTGGGACATGTAATTGAGTCAAAGTTATAATAAATGAAATTTATAAATTATTATTGTTATTTGTTTTCTCGCTTTAACAACGTTGCTCGGGGGTGAAACACTACGAAGCTAACCTGAAAAACAAGCCGCCAATAAGGATAGTCGAGGAAGTAGTGAAGCTAAGCTGGTACTGCCCAAATTATGAAAATACGGAAGATGGCAAGTGCTCAAGAATGGACAAGAAGAGCACAAACGAGACATGCGAACCTATCCTCTGTAATGGAGGAAATGCGTCAAGCTAATGAGACGCTAAACAAGCGCTGCTTGGGAGGCAACCCAAGGTATGATTTATCACTTTATGTAATTTTTCATTTTATTACATTTTTTATAAAGACCAAAAATAAATTTCAAAAGAAGCAAAGAGATTGAAAAAACAAATAAAAATATTTTTCAAAAATAAGTAGTCATCGTAGCACGATACATCCCATCGTACTACGGTGCTACTCCCAGGAAATTCAGAGCATAAAAACGGTTTACCATCGTAACACGATACATCCCATCGTGATACGATGGTAACGGATATATTTTCAAAAGAAACGAACTTTCCATCGTAACACGATACATCCCATCGTGCTATGATGGCAACGGATAAATTTTTGAACGCTGAGTAACGAATTTCCATCGTAGTACGATACATCCCATCGTACTACGATGCGGAGCGTGCCTATAAATAAAGGTACGGATTTTTCACTTTTCACTTCAAATATTCACGCCGTTACTTTGTCGAAATTTACTCAGAGAATCAAAATCGTCTAAAACACTTTTCCAACTCCAAAACACCTTTTTTTCTTCTTCTTCTACACTTTCTAAACCATCAAACACCCATAAAAATCCAAACTTTTTCATAAAAATTCAAACTTTCATCATGGCACCAAAAAGGCAAAAACCAACCACCGGAGCATCTTCTTCTGCACCCCATCGTTTCCTCAGCAGTGCCGCTAAAAGGCACTTTGACACTATTAAGGGGAAGGAGTTGATTCAAGAGATTGGGATTGACTTTTCTGTGTTTGAGCCGATCCCGGAAGCAAGGGAGATTGCTATGGAGTATGGATGGATGCCCTTCAACAGTATGTTGGGGGAGTCCAACATCACACAGGTGGAGAGGAGTTATATGCGAATGCAGTGGTATTTGGAGCGAATGATTACATGTCCTACGTCCGGGGGGTTGCGGTTATTTTTTCACCGGAGACTATTGATAGGACTTTTGGATTCCGTCGAGAGGAGGTTTGCAGGGTTCGTCAGAGACGTGCCAGTTTGAGGGACCGCACCATATCGGATGCGGAGTTTGATAAGATCAGAGGAGCCCTAACTATGCCAGGCAAGGATTGGCGTTATTCCGCCCAGGGAGTACGCCTGAGACTTCAAGCGACAGAGATGATGCCTCTAGCAAGGTTATGGGCCAGATGGTGGGTTCATAACTTCGAGATGTGTTCGAACGTGTCTGAGATTATCACTGCTAGGTGTTTGGGTATCTACGCTATTTTGATGAGGGAGCCTATCCAGGTGGGGGACCTGATTGCACGCAGCATTCGGCGTGTAGTGACTTCCACTGATGCTTCAATAGGTCACCCATTTGTGATTTCTCATCTCTGCTATTTGGCCGGAGTCCCTAAGGAGGACGACGATGATATCATTGGGGCACAGCCACCGCTAGGAGCGAGGTTCCTAGCCAGGATTCTGAGGGACCTGGAGAGGGCATTGGCAGCCCAGCAGCAATCACCACCACAGCAGCAGCAGGTACCACAGCCACCACCCCAGCACTACCAGTACTCAGATTATGAGCTGGGGATGGCAGCCACACTTTATGACCAGCATGTCAGGATGGATTGGGGATTGCCTAGGTATTCTCCACAGACGATGGCTACAGTGCAGGACTACAGAGCACAGCAGCCCCTGCCTTCATATCACCTGCAGTATCCGCAGCAGCCGGATTTGACAAGGCACTTCAACAGGCAGACCTAGAACTTGCTAGACCATCAGCATCGAGTTCAGGACATCTGGGATCAGGAGACAGCTGAGGCGTTTGCAGTTGAGCTGGATGAGGAGTTGGGAGATGATGATTAGAGCGGACTCTAGATCCGCATATTTTTAGTCTTTATTTTGATGTACTTTTTATTTTATTTTCCTTATGTATTTTCCTTTTTAACTATGTACTTTGAAATTCCTATTATATCACCTTCATCTATTTTTAACCCCTGTCTTACAAAAAAAATTAAATAATTGTTGCTGTTTATTATCTTGTGCATGAGAAACTGTTATAGGTAAGATTGCAGCGAAGTGAGTTGTAAATTCTGACGATCCGAATTTCGCACCTTAACACAAATACCAAAGGTGAATGCTCAGAAAAGCGGAAGTTCGGGAGACAATGAGACGAGTGATTAAGCGGTGTCTGCAGATAAGTGTTCACGCCTTCAGATACCTAAGCCAAGTGAGAATTTGAGCCAAATATTTCCAACAGGTATTACCAATTTCTTTCGATCTATGAGAGTACCGTGCACCTGATTATTTTTCAGAACTTGCTTCAATTCTCTGTGACTGGTTGATTTATTAAATTATGCATTGAGACAATTTTTGTTATAACCCTGAGCCTTTTCAAGCCACCCTTATGAATATTATTATCCTTTGCTAACCACTTTGAGCCGTAAAAAAAATAAATTTCCCTTTTCTTTCGGTGACAAACCACGATACAAGCCTATAGACTAGAAAAACAATGAATTACCCTCTATTGGAGTTAGGTAATAGTTCTCTGATCATGGCAACAATTTAAGTTTGGAGTTGCTCATGGAACTAGCAACAATTCAAGTTTGGGGTGGGTATACAGAGAACTATCACTACAAAAAAAAGATAAAAGAGACGGGAAAAATCCCTAAAAAAATAGTCTCTTCAAAATAAAAAAAGACGGGAGAACATCAAAAATCCCTAAAAAAATAGTCTCTACAAAAACAGTAATAGAAAAAGAAATGAAACATATACAAAAAGGCAAAAATAGCCTTAGTTTCTATTCTCTAAAAATACCAAAAATCAAAAGGTACCCGATGGAATAAGGTTGCGTACACAAACAGGAAACAAAGTAGAACTTAACTCCAAGTTTAGCCTACTTATCCCAAAAATGTCCTACCTTGACCCTAGCCACGTTATAACCCTTAAAGACCTCCAAAAATGCATATTTATTAAATTTTGACAGGTTGCTTAGAATTTTTGAAAGCCTGTGGTAAAATGGCAGGTTGTGCGATGATTGAGAGTAACCCTTTCAATTTCGAGCGAAATGTGAGAGAGAGAAAAGGTTGAACACGGACTCTTGCAGACACTTGTCCGACTCGCTACTATCAACGTCTCCTGAACCAAGCAAGACTGAGTATTGCACGCGGCGATAAGAATCAGCAGTACAATTGCTGAACAAGTAAGGGTGTGAAATTCCTATCATCTTTATTTATTTCTTAACTCGCTAACGATCTTGTCTGACAACATGTTACTTGAGGACAAGCAACAATTTAAGTTTGGGGTTGTGATGACAGGAATTTCTGCAGTATTTTAGGTAGTATTATTAGTAGTAAAATGACCAAAACAGACCCAAATATCAAGAACAACCCGAAGAATCGAGAAAAAGCTTCAAGACAAAGTGAAAACACGCAAAAGACAAGGAAAATCCCAAAAATGAAGAAAAACAGCTCATCGTGTCACGATGGCTCCCAACGTGACACGATGAGAGCTGCTTGTTCGCCAAGACATCAAAAATTATATTTTTGAAGAAAATCTTAGCATCGTGCTACGATGGAGCACAACGCAATACGATGGGTTTACTTGGTGACCACACTGATGAAACGCATAGGATCAGTTATATTTTTAAACTGAATCTTCACATCGTGTCACGATGGACCTAGCGTGACGCGATGGCATGTTGAGGCCCATTACGAAAAGTATAAATAGAGCCTCCATAATTCATTATTTTTCATTCAGAAATAGAAGAACTTTCTATTCCTTTTAGAGAGAAGTTCGGAGGAGCTCTAAGTGCATAGTTTTCTCCCCTTACGGGAAAACTAACTCAGTAAGGTAGGAATTCTTTAGGCTTTTCTATTAGATTCTTGTAATTTAATCATGGTTAGTCTTTTGTAATAAATTCCTTAGGTTGTGGTGGAGACGATGAACTCCCCGATGAATACTTGGGTCATGTAATTGAGTCAAAGTTATAATTAATGAAATTTATAAATTATTATTGTTATTTGTTTTCTCGCTTTAACAATGTTGCTCGGAATCTGGCCGGATAAACGGCAACGCCTTTAGAATAAATAATTAGGGTTTACTTTAATAGTAGCATATTAGGGTTCTCACTATTATTTGTCTGAAACTAGTAATAAATAACACTAGATGTGTAGAAACGGTAAACATGTTGAACTAGTTGTGACTTAACAATTAGAGGATGAATCAAGCACTATTTGCGACATAGCAATTAGAAGCTGAATAGCCCGAAACTAAGATCTAGGGGTATTGGATGGTTGATGGTCATAATGCATGTATGTAAATAACACTATCTAGTAATTAGGGTGTGTGACACAGCGATGTTAGGCTCTCGTAGGTGCTTTAGTTGCAAAAATAGGGAGACTTTGTTTACATAGTGTAGCAGTAAGGTGCTACTAAATCAAAGATAAAATCGACGCCCAATAATAATACGAATTTCTATGTTATACACCGATTATGCCAAGTATGAAGAAGGGAGTAAGTCTAACTACCATACCTATCCTCTATGTCTCTGAATTAAAACTTTTACTTTTCCGCAACGCATATCGCTCTTTTTATAAACTAAAAACCTTTTTCCTAAAAATCAAAGCGAATGCAAAAACTCACGAACTAGAATAGCACTAGCGAGGCTTTGACACGATCCCTGTGGATACGAACTCATTCTAGACACCTAGAGTGTAAATTATTGCTCGACGACAAACTGGTCCACTTGCCAGAATCGTAGTCACTACCCCAGATTTTTTTGTAGTGTATTGAGGAATAGGACAAATTTCAAAAATTATAAAATAGGAGGGGTAAGATTTCGGACTTTAAAATAGAGGGATAAAATTCTGATTCATTTAAACTCCTTGAAAAGTTGACAATTCTCTTTTGGCGGCCATCTCACCCTCATTAATTCAGTCATAGCTAGTCTCCCACTTTACTACTTCTCTTTTTTCAAGGCTCCCTGTTGTGTTATAAAGAGCTTAGAGAGAATACAAAGGAATTTTTTGTGGGGCGGCGGCATTGAGGAGAGAAAGTTATGCTGGATTAAATGGGATCAGGTTTGTTTACCCAAGGAGGATGGAGGGTTAGGGGTGAAAAAGTTAGATATTTTTAAATTATCTTTGCTAGCAAATGGAGGTGGAGATGCTTAGATGACGGTGATGCTCTTTGGGTGGATCTTCTTCGTTTTTGGTATGGTCATCTTCCCACAGCTTTGGTGGTTAATAATGAGGTGTCGGTGGGAACAAACTCATCCATTTGGTGGAGGGACATTATAGGACCGAATAGAAGTTTTGAAGATGGTTGGTTCAAGACGAATTTCAGTTGTCGTATCGGTAACGGTAATAACATTGGGTTTTGAAGATTTAAATGGCATGGTAATCATCCCTTATGCGATATTTTCCTTGAGTTGTATGCTAAAGAAGTTGACCCGAACATTATGGTAGATGCGCGTATAGATGGCGATGGGGGCGAGCTGCATTGGAATTGGACTTGGCGTGCTCCACTGTCCGCGGCAGAGGTAGACCAACTTGGCGTGCCCCAAATTCCATCGATAAGTGGCGCCGGATTCCGGAAGCAAATGGACTCTTCTCGGTGCATTCTTGTTACTCTCGAATGGCTGCTTTGAGGCAGGAGGTTGTGATAAACAACAATGTGTGGAATGCTATTAAAAAGATGTGGAGAACTGACATCCCGTCAAAGGTTAACGTCTTCGGTTGGCGCTTATTGTTTGGTATAGGTTACCAACAAGGGAGGTTCTTAACCGTAGAGGTATTCTTACCAATGCTCATGACTTGTCTTGCGCCTTTTGTTTTTTAACTGTGGAGGACCATACACATCTATTCTTCTCTTGTAAGTTTAGAAAAATTGTGTTACTTGACGTTTCTAATTGGATTGGTAAGAGTGTACCCATTGATGTTGAGGGATGGAATCACGTTTTGAGGTTCAGTGACTAGCTTCATTTGAAAGTCGATGGGAAGGTGTGGTATTTGATTTGGTTGGCAACGACTTGAAGCATTTGGAAGCATAGAAACAAGTCATTTTTAATGGTGCGCTACCGGATACAAAGGCTATTATAGATGAGATTAAAGTCTCCTCTTGGGTGTGGTTCTCTAATCATTATGGTAGACAATCTTGTGTCCCCTTCTCATCTTGGTGTATTGATCCCCTATCTTGCTTTCAAAGCACTTGATATGTAGCTTTTGGTTGTAAGGGATTGAGTACCCCTTATACTCCCTTAATAAAATTTCTTTGCTTATAAAAAAAAAAAAAAAAAAATGAATAGAGGTACCTAAGCCTTTCTTATATAAATACTTCAAAATGTGCAAAAGAATCTCAAAAAGGAGATACAAGAGGACCATAGTGTTGGTTTATTTTAGTTTGGACCAATTCATGTATTGGTGCATCATGGACCCAGAGTGCTACGGATGTTGATTGTCTCTGTCAACAATCAACACAGTTTGATGCTGTAACATATCACAACCATTGATTCAAAATTAAACGGTTCAAATTAAATACAATAAAATTAATTAAAATCAATCTTAATCGTCCATTTAAATCGAATAGTCCCGATCTGTTACAGCAGCCTTCTGTAACAACGGGTAATCCCTTTCCGTAACAAACTCTACTGTCGTGAAGACATTTTTAGCCATGGTTTCCGGTAACCAGAAATGGAGAAAAAAAGTCAAAGATCTTATCCTTTCTTCTAACACTAACATTTTTTTGGTACTTTTGAAGTGTAGGAATGTTATTAGATTTGAAGACAAAATCATTGTAATATGCATACATAAGAATACCGCAAATTTCACTCGAAAATAAATGAAGAAGAGATTACCACAAGTACCGAACACATACCCAGTACGAGTACATCACCATTTTATAAGTACCGGTACTTCAAAGCATAAGACATGTAACGATTATTCAAAATGTCTTGCGACAGTGCAATAATATCACAAGATAGAAAAACCAATACCCATACATACTTAACAAAACACCTCTCTAATCCCCAAAACTAAAGAATCCTTATTCAAAAAAAGCCACTATTTGATTAAGCTTCCACCTGATGAAACCAGTGCAATGTCTATGCATACTACTTGATCCTTCTAATCACCACAAGCATCCTTTATTATACATTTATACATCAAATTTATATCAATTCTAAGCAAATTGGTGAACACAGGTGATATCAAATTTTCTATCTTCCACTAAGTTGAGTGATTGGAGTGAGAGTTCCACTGATAAGCGAGCTATCTTCACAATGTTCGAAAGATGTAGGCATAGCAGGCCATACAAAAGAAGGTCTTTCCATTGGAACAATTGGAGGAGAAACTTCTCCATTTAGAACCATCAAAACAGTTTTCATTGATGGCCTTTCATTTGGATTTGGATGACAACAAGCCAAACCAAGAACAAGCACAATTTCAACTTCTTCCCAATTTATCGTCTCAACTACATTCTCTTCAGAACAAATCCTTTTATCCGCAACACTAACAATTTCGCCTTTTCCATAAAGCTCCCAAACCCAATACACAATACTATTATTATATTCATTATATTCATCTTGTGCATACACATTTCCAGGTCTTCTTCCACACACAACTTCCAAAACAAGAACACCAAATGCATACACATCTGTTTCAACCGTTGCTCTTCCGGTTAAAAAAGTTTCAGGTGCCATATAACCTGGTGTTCCAGCAATTCCCTTTGTTGAATGATGAGTTTCATTTCTCTTTTGAATTGTACGCGCCAATCCAAAATCACCCAACTTTGCAATGTAATCTAAATCCAAGATTATGTTGCTTGCTTTAATGTCTCTATGAAGTACTCTTTTCTCGCATCCATTGTGAAGATAATCCAATGCTTGGGCAACATCACGAATCACACTATTTCTTGTTTTCCAATCAAGAACATTGGAATATTGTCCTTCTGATTCACTTGATTCGTTAAATAAGTATTTATCCAAACTTCCTTTTGGCATAAACTCATAAACAAGGAGAAGCTCTTTGCCTTTGCTTTCGTAGCACCAACCAATGAGTTTCACCAAGTTTTTGTGGTGAAGACTTCCAATTGTTGTAACTTCTGCCATAAATTCTTGTTTTCCTTGGCGTGAGTTCTTTGAAACTCTCTTCACAGCTATCTCTTTGTTGTTTCCAAGAATACCCTTATAAACCATTCCAAATCCACCTTCGCCAAGTTTATTCTGAGGGCTGAATCCACCTGTTGCTTTCATCAGTTCCTTCAGTTGATATTTCTTTGGAGCCATAGATGAGTGTTGAATTTGATCTTCTATCCCTTTATATGTATCTTCTTGAAGCGCCATGTTATTTTTCCTTTGGAAATAAAGGAAGAAAAAGACTAATCCACCTATGATGATTATGACCAATGGAATTATAATCCAAATCCACAAGTAATTTTTTTTATTACTGATATCTACACTATTGAATTCCCATGCTCTTAAACAGTTTAGCTCTGTGTAATTGCTTGTTGAACCAGAGAAACCGACATAAACCTCTTGTTTAAAATAGGAAGAGAGATTAAGAGGTGGAGACACCAAAAGTGTTTCCATAGAATCGTTTGAATTTTCGGTCATTGAACCAAAAACAGATATCACATCATTAAAATATTCAACTCTTATAAACACATTTGTACTAGATGTAAGATTCACCTTAGTGTCTGATAATGATGCTTGTATAATCGAAGAGATGCTATTTATGTTGACTCCAACATGGTTGTCAGGACCATCTTCGGTTGAACTGTGTCGTGTATCAAACTCAACGGCAAGAATTGAGGCTCGAGAAGTTCCATCGGTGGAAGCATTTACAATACCAAGCCAGTGTCCTGAACTGTTTTCAGGGAGAGTTGGATCTGAAGCTATGATAAAAGCTATGCCTTCTCCACCAATGGAAGTTTTAGGAGTTATATTGAGAGCAAAAGTGGTGTTGAAGGGAGCAATTTTGAATGGATCTTTGTATAAAGCACGTCCTGCTAAATTGGACATTGAAACTGTACTATAATCTGGAGTTACTTGGATGGCACTTTGTTGTATATACGTGTTGTTACTTCGTATCAATTTGGCTTCATCTTTTTGTTGGAAGGTTGGGAAACTGAAATTCAAGGAGCTAACTTGTGTAATGGCTATGAAAGTGAATATGAGTCCAAATAATTGATATTTGTGTAGCAAAGACATGAACATCATGATTGTTTTTAGCTGGTGAATTATATTGTAGGTAGGGATGGGATAATTTATATAAGTATTTTCATTTTTCCTGGAAATTTCTTATGCCTCTAGTAGTCTAGTGGTTGTTATTTTTAATTATTTGCTAGCTAGTATTGTATGTGAACATGCTGACTTCATTATATGATGATTTTATACAAGTTGCTTGAAGTTTGAAACTAATGGCTTCCAATAAATAACATTTTTTTTTCTTGCTAAATTGCATTTTTGACTCTTAAGTTTCACAAATTTGCAATTTTGGCCCCCTATTTTTTAAAATAGCACTTCTAACTCTTTATCTTTACCCTTTTGCAAAAATTAATTTTGACCAAATCAATGTTGATCTGGCAAATCACTTAAGTGATTCAGCTAGCTGCCATGTCAACTTCATAAAAATAAATAAAAAGGAATTGTGGTGGAATTATATGAAGGTGATAGGGTTCCACTTTTTTGTGAAAATATTGAAGGGTTCGTATGCAATTCGAAATTTGATGGAGTTGTTGGAAGGGCAAGGTTTGTTGTATATAGGTGTAGAGATATATTGCTCAGTAATGATCATTTGTCTTGCATTCTGTGTTCTGATTTGGATTTACAATGTCGATATAAGTGTGACATTGGTACCGAGATTGTGCGGAAGGTGGTGGAATTGTGCAGTTAAGTTGAGCTTTACTTTGTTTGTATGGATGCCGGCCGTGAAATGCCCGTTACGGACGCAAAAAAACAAAATAGAATTCATAAAGTAGAGAAGGAATTTCAATTCTAAATACAATTTCATTACTTGCTTCCTCCTTCATTGTGTAGATCTAGTTCTCCTTTTCCATTTGACTCTCCCTCTTTTAGTTTGGGTGTTGTGTTTGTGTCGTGTGTAAGAGAGATGAGATTTTACAGAGGAAAACTTAAGAAGTGTGTGTTCCGTGTTGGTTGTTGATGAGGAAAAAGAAATGGAAAGAAGAAACTAGAAACATAGTGACTCAGTGAGACCATGGAGCTGTGTTGGTTTTAGGACGATGGAACTGTGTTGTGTTGCCTTGCATGCTAGAAGAAACTAGAAACAGAGTGAGAAAGAGTGACTCGGTGAGTGGGGAGTAATTGCTTGTGTTATTTATGTGGTTGTTGGCTTTTTTATTTTTGGCTTTTATTTGTTTATTTTTACTCAAATAATTAACTATTAGTTTATTATATATTATATGAAAATATAAATAATTTTAATACTATTTGTGCAAAGTTGTGATAAATTCACACCGCGACGACCGTAATTTGCGATACAGCATCCGCAACAGCCGAAATTGCGAAAACCTTAACGCGACCGCAACAATGACCGCGACCGATATTTAAAACCTTGGGTGTGAGAGTTTTTTCCCTCTGTCTCGGCTCTCTGCAATTTTATACCCTCTCTCGGAAACAGACAGATTACCCGCTGTCACAGTAGGGTTGTTACTACATAAAAATAGTTCCTTAGGCTTCAAGTTTAGGTGCCCTGTGCTGCTGTTACAAGTGCCTGGTGTTGCGGCTATGTTTCGTTGTTTTGATGTACGATTCATGAATCTAGTTGAACTCTTCTTGCTAGTGCGGCGATGTTGTAATTTATTATATACAAATTTCATTTTGATTTGTTTCATTCTGATATGTTTCATTTCTTATCATATTCATTTTGGTATTTTTCACTAACAGCAGAGTTTCACACCAAAAACAATACAGTAGCTCATCACCAAACCTCAGACCCGTGGCAAAATTAGACCACACTGTCTCGGATTATGTACTGCTACATCGAGACCGAATATAACCGGTTATGTAACCGTGAATCTCCTCTGCCACGACAAAACAATTGCCTTTAAAGCCTATCATCGAAGCAAAACAGACAGTGTAAACAGCTGCCCCTCGTGGATGATTCACGGCTGCCCCCTCGTGACCCAACATATCACGCAAGATATCTGATTAAATAATTGGTGCAAAACCAAAATGATATCAGCCCCCAGGTTTTCAAAAACTTGAATATAGTATCAGTAAACAGATCAACTGATCCCATAAATAAATATTAGAAAAAATAATAATGTCTTTATATTTGAAAGAGTAATGGTTGACTTTCTTAATAATATACTTCAATAAAATTAAGATATAATGTATAAAATAAATTAGAAAGAGTCGTGATAAATAATATATAAAATAAGTTAGAAAGAGTCGTGGTTGAATTTTTTTTACTAATTTTTTACACAATGTCATAGGAACAGAGTATTCACTAATGAAACACGGACTCTTACACGGACACTTCGACACTGTTAATGTAAAAAATATACGACATTGACACCGCTACATATTTATAAAAAATATAAGTTTAGAATTAAAAATACATACATATGCATCTAAGTTGAACAATTTTTTTAATAAAAAAAGTTTTAAAAGAATACTATGATAGTACATTTGACATTTAATCATTCAACTACTATCGAAAAACTAAAAATAATGTAATCAAAATGTAATATCTTTAATCCCTCATTGATCAATATTATTATTTCAACACATCTTTAATCGTTGTATATATGTCTGAGAAAAGTAGAAGCAAATAAAAAAAATAAAATTCGGACACTTACCCCGACACGTTTGTACGAGTGTCTTATAGGTGTCGAACACCGATTTAAGGAGTGTCGAAATAAAGGAAAAATTGTTTCTTTAAACACATCTCCGACACATTTGTACGGGTGTCATACGAGTGTCGGACACCGACACGTGTCGGACACCGCGACACGTTTAATCATAAAGGTGTCGGTGCTTTATAACTATCTTCTATTTTTTAACGATTACTAATATCCATGGAAGAACAAATAAATAAAGATCGTGACAGCTTGGTTAATGGTTCAAATCTTGAGAAATACTTGTCGCATCTATTTAGACCGAGCATTTAGTCACACTCACATGAAAATTTATATAATTTAATTATTTCACAAATACACACTATTATTATTTTTTTCTTTCTACCTTTTATCAATTACATATGTGAGATCAAATTGTGATCAAAATCTTATGTCTATTTAAGATTTTCTCTCGAATCTTTTACTATTTAAACCAATTCATTGCAGTTAACCTTCCTTTGATTCTGGCATCATCAACCCTTTGCCTTAAACTATATATTTTATTAAATAAATCAAAAATTAGAAAGAGTCATGGTTGACATTTATATGATACGCCGCATCACATGGACATCAAAATATATACTCCAAATAAAATTAACATTATTTTAATGACAAGAAATTTCCATGAAATAGTTAAAATATATTTCCTTCGGCCTTAATTATAAGCAAATGTCACTTCTTATTAACTGAATAACTAATGTATTTATTCCACTTTTTAGACTAGATATATTGGTTATTTAATGTATCACAAAAGTGACATTTGCTTATAATTAATGCCGGAGGGAGTATTAAAAACTATAGAAATCATTCCATCAATCCATATTCCTTACCCTACTATATATTTGTTCATCATGTTTCACTAGCAAAAAGAACAGCAAATAAAACATCATGTCTTTGCTACCTAAATATCAATTATTAGCAATCATTTTCACTATCATATCCCTTACAAAAGTTAGTTGTTTTTATTTCAATTTCCCAACCTTCCAACCAAATGATGAATCCAATTTGATACTAAGCAAAAACTCAAAAATATACTTAGATGCTATCCAAGTAACCCCTGATATTCGTGGTGAAATAAAGGATTATTCTGGACGTGCTTTTTATAAAAAGCCATACACACTTTGGAACAAAAACAAAATTGCTTCTTTCAACACAACTTTTGTTCTCAACATAGGTCCTCAAACTTCCCCCGGTGGAGAAGGCATAGCATTTATCTTAACAGCGGATACAACTCTCCCTGAAAACAGTGATGGAGAATGGCTTGGTATTGTAAATGCTTCCACGAATGGAACTTCTCGAGCCGCGATTTTTGCAGTTGAGTTTGATACACGTCAGAGTTCAACCGAAGACGGTCCACACAATCATGTTGGAATCAATATAAACAGCATATCTTCCTTGAAACAAGCATCATTATCAAACACTAAGGTGAATCTTTCATCTGGTATAAATGTTACTGTGAGAATTCAATATTCTAATGATATAATTTCAGTTTTTGGTTCGATGAGTGTAAATTCACAAGATTCTATAGAGACCCTTTTGGTATCTCCACCTCTTAATCTCTCTTCTTATCTTAAACCAGAGGTTTATGTTGGATTCTCTGCTTCAACAAGCAATTACACAGAGCTAAACTGTGTGAGAGCATGGGAATTCAATGGTGTAGATATTGGTGATAAAAATAATCTATTGTGGATATGGATTATAATTCCATTGTTCATAATCATATGTGGATTAGTCTTTTTCATGGTATATTTTCTAAGGAAAAAAAACATGGACATTCAAGAAGATACGTATCCGAGGATAGAGGATCAAATTCAACACTCATCTATGGCTCCAAAGAAATATCAACTGAAGGAATTGATGAAAGCAACAGGTGGATTCAGCCATCAGAACAAACTTGGTGAAGGTGGATTTGGAACGGTTTATAAGGGTATTCTTGGAAACAACAAAGAAATAGCTGTGAAGAGAGTCTCGAAGAATTCGCGTCAAGGAAAGCAAGAATTTATAGCGGAAATTACAACGATTGGAAGCCTTCACCACAAAAACTTAGTGAAACTCATCGGTTGGTGCTACGAAAGCAAAGAGCTTCTCCTTGTTTACGAGTTTATGCCTCGGGGAAGTTTAGATAAATACTTGTTTGACCAATCAAGTGAATTAGAAGTACAGTATTCAAAAGTACTTGATTGGAAAACAAGAAATGGTGTGATTCAGGATGTCGCCCAAGCATTGGATTATCTTCACAATGGATGTGAAAAAAGAGTACTTCATAGACATTAAAGCAAGCAACATAATGTTGGATATTTTTTACAATGGTAAATTAGGTGATTTTGGATTAGCGCGTACAATTCAAAAGAGAAATGAAGTTCATCATTCAACAAAGGAAATTGCGGGGACGCCAGGTTATATGGCACCAGAAACTTTTTTAACAGGAAGAGCGACGGTTGAAACAGATGTCTATGCATTTGGTGTACTTGTTTTGGAAGTTGTTTGTGGAAAAAGACCGGGAAATATGTATGCACAAGATGATTATAAAAATAGTATTGTGTACTGGGTTTGGGAGCTTTATGGAAAAGGAGAAATTATTCGTGCGGTGGATAAAAGAATAAGTTATGAAGAGAATGAGACCGAGAGGGTAAAATGGGAAGAAGAAGAAGTTGAGATTCAAAGGGTAAAATTGGAGGAAGAAATTGAAATTGTGCTTATTCTTGGGTTGGCTTGTTGTCATCCAAATCCAAATGAAAGGCCATCAATGAAAACTGTTTTGATGGTTCTAAATGGAGAAGTTTCTCCTCCAATTGTTCCAATGGAAAGACCTGCTTTTGTTTGGCCTGCTATGCCTGCATCTTTTAAAGAAGGTGAAGATAATTCTCTTATCAATGGAACTCTCACTCCATTCACTCAACTTAGTGGCAGATAGAAAATTGGAGATCGATCACTATTGTTAGTGTTATGAGTCGGTGTCCGAAACTTATATATGTTAATTACTATATATATTTTTTATTTGAAGTGTCGGTGTTATATAGTATACTTGATTAAATTATTTTGTTGGTTTTGCTAACGACTTTTTGTGTGTAAAATTTTATAAATATAAATTGGTATGTTGTTTTAGTAAGTGATGGATCTCTACCATGTAAAATATATGTTTCTTTTGGATAGTTGATGATTTATTATTTTTTTGACAGATTTGGATAGTATATGGTGTGTATAATCTCTATTATTATTTTTAAATTGAACATTATATGTTTTATTATGGCACATTTCCCTCGACATGTACTAAATTAATTAATTAGCCAGAAAAGGAAAATGACTTGTTCAATTCTTTGAAAAGAACAAGTAAAGGATTGAATGGAAGCAAAAGAAATCGATTTTATGATTATCATTATATTTTTTCTTTTTTTTTATTGACAAAATTATCATTATCTTCATTAAAGATAAAATTTGGAATGATTCAATTAGTTGTTTAAATTTACCTCAGTTTACGACTTTTGCATGAATAGTTCTATAATAAAAAGAAAATAAAAATTATCCCCCTTATCATGGTTGGAAAGTGATAATATTAAACATATTATATTCCAAATTGGACCCTTAAATTTTTATTGGACCATCATAAAATTTATTTGTTTTTATTTTTGTATTCTGTGGTATTACTGTTATTTTTTAAAAAATTTATATTAATAATTCATTATTGAAGTAAAAACTAATACTTAATAACTAATAACATTTATATGTATGATATTAATTTATTATTTATTTCAATTGGTCAAAAAATTTGACTTATATTTATCAAAAAGAATAAATTTTTTGACGAAATTATAAAAAAATAACCTATATAAATAATATATTTCAATATTATAAAACTTTTTTTTTGACGGAATTAATTGTATAAACTGATGTTTGGGAAAAGCGTAACAAGCAACCAAAACAATAAGAATGATAGAGATGATGATGCAATAATTCAAGGCAATAACGGCGGAAGATAAAGAACACAATCAATTTGTTTACGCAGTTCGGAATAACCTACTCTAGGGGAGAGAGCAGCTCTCCGTTCTACTACAATCAAATAAGTCACTTTACAAGATATTCCCAATTGGGTACAAGGAATTAGCAAACTCTAATTCTACCCAAAAACCGAATCTCTTCCCGTGGCCAAGAGACTCAGTTTGACCTAGTCTACCCAAGGTGATCTCATAAGATGATCCCAAGAAAAGTTTGTCCTAGGATTCAAAATCCTAGCCTTTGTGGTGGCAAACCCCAACTCCCTACATCTTGTCGCACTCTTTGCTCTCCCAATTTTTCTATCAACAAAGCACTCTCTATTTATAGAAAAATATATGTCTTTAAATCGATGGTGATTCACTCAACCACTGCACTGCTCTCTTCATCTTGAACCTCTATCCAAGATCATCAGCCAAGTCCTTAACCTGGGTATTAGCCTCCACTTGCTTCCCGCAAGTATTACCTCCCCTTCATCCTCGGAATGTCTTCCGCTCTCATGAAGGTCTTGTCTCCCACTACCACAAGATTTTAGGTAGCTCCACAAGATTCACCGCCTCCTCTTGAGACTCCGGACTGGTCAAGTCCGTACCCCCCTGAAGAAACGCTTGCCCCCACGCATCAGTTTATTATTGGTGTGAGTTAATGTCGAATTCACAACAATTGGCGCTCACAAGTGTGTTGAGTTATTGTGTTCTTTATCTTCCGCCATTATTACTTTGAATTATTGCATCACAATCTCTATCATCCTTATTGTTTTGGTTGCTTGTTATGCTTGCCCCACACATCGATTTATTATTGGTGTGAGTTAATGTTGAATTCACAACAGTCTCACTTTGTTATATTATTTGTTGAGACCTTTTAGGGTGTTGGCTTCATTTGGTAAAATAAGCCTGATTCCATGATGTGGAGCATGATGTGTGGCACATCAGGATTCACATCTGGACGCCCTACTGGACGCGCTTTTATTTATTTAAACGCGATCTTTTGAAAAAGATTTGTTTTTCAAGTATATCGTGCCAGCTTGCGCGCCAAGGAACAAGATAATCTTTCATGGTTCTGTTTTATTTTATTGGCCGACTTTGATCAAAAAGATTTGAAACAAATAATTAAAAGATTATGATCAAATAAATCTCAAAGAGAATTAACAAAGGCCAGCTGTTATTATTGAAGATCCAAGCCCATGAAACTTGTTCTATATAAAGGAAGACTGAAGACATAAAGAAGTACGAAGCCAAGAGTTGAAGATATCGAGTCTTAGGTCTTAGTCTGTTCATTGTTATTTGTGAGCCTTCACTTGAATCATAATTTTGATACAAGTAAGGACTGAGTTTGATAGAGTTGTAATCTCTAGTGTTCTTTCTCCAAAGCTTTGAAGCAAGGAGTTAGAGTGTGCAACACTCAAAGCCTTTAGGTACGAGTGCATAGTTTTCTAGGAGTGTGTCTCCAAACTGAGTTTGTTATTAAATCCTTACTGGGTAAGGTTGAGGGGGAGTGAGCAGAGGTTCTCATATCTAAGAGTTCCTAGGTAGAATTAGCACGGGTAGTGATTAAGTGAGAAGTTGTAAACGGGGGAGTTTAGCTTTGAATTGATACTACCATAGTGGATTCATCCCTGGATTGGTATCCTCCAGAATAGGGCTTGTTATAAGTGCCGAACTGGGTTAACAAACTCACGTGTTCTTTTGTTTCCTGCACTTTATATTGTTTACTTGTTCATCAAGTTCAGTTGTTCACGATGTTGACACATTAGGCTACACATCGTACGATTCCTAAAGTGTACACATCGTGCTACACATCTGACACTTGCCACCAGAATTTCAATTGGCATCAGAGCAGGCACCCTGCCTGTTTGAGGGTGAGCTCCAGGGAAGTTACTTTCTGGAAACATGGACAAGGATGGAACAACGGTCAACAAACCACCCCTTCTGGATGGAACTAATTATGACTACTGGAAGCCAAGGATGATTGCCTTCCTAAAGTCACTTGACAGCAGGACTTGGAAAGCTGTGCTCAAAGGTTGGGAGCATCCCAAAATTTTGGATGCTAATGGTGTTGACACTGGTGTACTCAAGCCAGAGGAAGATTGGTCAGCTGCAGAAGACACTGCATCACTTGGAAACTCCAAAGCTTTGAATGCTTTATTCAATGGAGTGGACAAGAACATGTTCAGATTAATCAAGCAGTGTACTGTTGCAAAGAATGCCTGGGAGATACTCAGAACCACTAATGAAGGCAATGCCAAGGTAAAAAGCTCAAGAATCCAACTTCTTAACACTAAGTTTGAAAACCTCAGAATGAAAGAAGAAGAATCAATTCATGACTTTCACATGAATTTGCTTGAGGTGGACAATTCCTTTGAGGCTCTAGGTGAGAAATTGTCTGAAGAAAAGCTTGTGAGAAAGATGCTTAGGTCTCTACCCAAGAGGTTTAACATGAAAATCACAGCTATTGAAGAAGCTCAAGACATCCCAAGTATGAAACTTGAAGAACTTGTGAGCTCGCTTCAAACTTTTGAGATGAACTTTAGTGAGCCAACTGAGAAGAAAGGAAAAGGTATAGCCTTTGTATCTTGTGCTGGTGAAGAGGAAGAAGCTGATGAATCAGATGATGACCTCTCAAATGACTTAGCCATGTTGGGAAGACAATTCAACAAGCTTCAAAGGAGGGTGGACAGAAGACCAAGGAGGAATGTGAGGAACATCCAGACTGACATCAGTAAACTAGGTAACACTTCAACAAAAACCAAAACTGATGATAAGTCAACTCAGAACAAGGGTGTTCAATGTCATGAATGTGAAGGCTTTGGTCATATAAGATCAGAATGTGGCACATATCTGAAGAAGCAGAAGAAAGGCCTAACTGTCTCATGGTCTGATGAAGACTCTGACACTGACTCAGAGAATGTTGCTGCTAATCATGTTAGTGCCATGACTAGGGTGGATAATACTGATGTTGAATCTGATGATGAAGAACTCACATTTGATGAACTAGCCTCAGTCCATAAAAAGCTATTTATCAAGAGTGAGGAACTGTACAAGGTCAATGAAGAGCACTTCTGGTGGATGTTTCTTTTTGGGAAGCAACCTTATATCATGGTTCAGCAAGAAACAAAATTGTGTTTCTCTTTCTACAGCTGAGGCTGAGTATATTGCAGCAGGAAGTAGTTGCTCTCAGCTACTTTGGATGAAGCAGATGTTGGGTGAGTACAATGTGCAGCAAGATGTGCTCACATTATACTGTGACAATCTAAGTGCTATAAATATTTCCAAAAATCCTATCCAACATAGTAGGACAAAGCACATTGATATACGTCACCATTTTATTAGAGATCTTGTTGAAGACAACATTGTGACTCTAGAGCATGTTGCCACAGAGAATCAACTGGCAGATATATTCACAAAAGCTTTAGATGCAAATAGGTTTGAGGTGTTAAGGGGCAAACTTGGTATTTGCCTCTTTGATGATCAATAGCCATAATAGCTATTTAGGCGTGCAACGGTTACCTGTTTTTTCCCTCCATCCATAGTTGCACGCAATCCAAAGGCAATCATTACAAAATATTTCCAACGGCTATTTCACGATCAAAACTCCAAGAAATCCGTTTACTCAAGATTTTTCTTATTGCCTACCACATTGATCACCACATTCGTTTCTCAACCACTCAAACGACCAAAAATTTTCTTGATCACTCTCAAACCCTTTGTTCATCTCTCTGCTATTTTCTTTGAAAATCTTCATACCAAATCACCATCATCATCATCATGTCTACTGCAACCAAAACATCTCCTTCAACCAAATTCACGACTCCTCCATCATCATCAAAACCTAATTCCCCGCATCCTGAAGAAGTTCAAAGTGACATGATCGTTAATGCCACTCCTGTTTCTATGATCAAGCCATCTGGATCAAAGAAGAAGAAGTCAAAACGATCAAGAAGGGAATCAACCCCCATTGCTGCAGAGGAAGATGTTGTTCCTTCTCCTTCCACAGAAAAATCCAAGAAGAAGAAGAAGAAAAGCAAGAAGCCAAAGATTGGCTCACCAAAGAGGGTTCACACCATGGAAAGTCTGCATGTTGAACCTCTTCCTGCAAAATCTGGTGATGCAAATGCTGAAGCATCTATGGGTGTAGGTTCTTCAAACCCTAACCCTGAGAAGGCTGTTGTGAAGATCCCTGAGAGTCAAAGACATCCCTTGACTCAGAAGATCATTGATTCTGTGCTCCAGGCCCTGCAAGAACCTAATGTTGCGGCAGATGTTGGCACATCATTGCCACAAGGTGAAGAAGAGTCTCCTGCTGAAGAAGAGACTGCTGCTGTTGAAGAACCTGCTGTCATTCCTGATTCTCCTGAACAGGAATTTGTTGAAGAAGATCAACCTGCTGAGGTTGAGGAACCTAAAGATAATATCCAGTCTGACAAGGGTAAAGAAACTGTTGAAGGTTCAGATCATGAAGACTCCAATCCTTCTGACAAGGATGCTGATGGAGATACAGTTGTTGTGGATGTAGAAGGCTACAATTCTGACATCCCCTTGAAGAAGCTTACTGAGGATAGTATTGCAAGAAGGACTAGAAGTGGTAAAGGTCCTGCTGTTGTTGAGATTTCTTCTGCTGCTACTAAGGAGAAGAAGAAGCCTGTTAAGAGGCAAGTCATGTATGGTCCCAAGAAGGGATTTAGTAAAGCTGTGGTTCCACCTGCAAAGAAGAAGACTCAGAAAAGAAAAGAGCCACCTACAAGTGACTCAGAGTATGATGTGGAGCAGGATGTAGCTCACATCAGTGAGTCTGAGGAAGAATCTGCTGAGGAACGCAATGTGGAGCTTGATGTGATTCACATTGAGTCTGCTGTGAAGAAGAGCTATGGGAAGAAGAAAATTCCTCAGGGAATTCCTGACATCCCAGTTGATTTGATTTCCTTCCACAACCCTGCACATGCTGGTAAATGGAAGTACATTGCTCATAGAAGGTTAGCTCTGGAGAGGGAGCTCAGTGCTGAAGCCTTGCAGTGCAAGGAAGTTATGAGGTTGATCAAGCATGCTGGCTTGATGAAGACTGTTACTGGACTGAGTGACTGCTATGAGAAGGTAGTCAAAGAGTTTTTGGTAAACATCCCTGCTGGTTGTGACAATCCTTTGGACAAGGAATACCAAACTGTTTTTGTGAGAGGTAAAGAAATTCACTTCTCTCCCACTGTTATCAACAAGTATCTGGGCAGAAGTGAGGAGCCCTTTGCTGAGATGGAGGCAAATGACAACTACATAATCAAGGCCATCACAGCTGGAAAGGTCAAGACTTGGCCTAAGAAAGGGAAACTGCAAGCAAGTAAGCTCACACCAATCTACAACATCCTGAATAGGATTGCTGCTGCTAACTGGGTGCCTACCACACACAACTGTGATGTGGCTACAGGTTTGGCTAGGTTCATATATACTATTGGTAGCAAATCTAATTTTGATTTTGGTACCTATATTTTTGATCAGACTATCAAACATGCCAAAACCCTAGCTGTTAAACTACCCATTGCATTTCCTTCCCTACTGTGTGGAATCATATTGAGCCAGAGACCTGATGTTCTGGGCAAGGATGATTTGTCTTGCAGAAGAGAGTCTGCTATTTCTTTTAGTCTCAAGCAGTCTGATGTGACTCCTGATGTGGGCACATCCAGCTCAAACAATGCTATGTCTAGGACAGACATGATTGCTGCTTTAAAGGAGACTTGCAAGGCTCTGGATGAGAAGAAGGCCAAGCTGGAGGCAGTCATTACTGGACTGGAGCTTGAGGATGAGCAAACAATGGCTGAGGATGAGGAATTGGAGGAGGAGGAGCCCAATAACTCTGAAGCTGAGGAAACTGATGGGAGCCAGGATATTTGAATTATTGTAATTCATTAATATTTCCCTGTACTCAGTATTTCCTTGTTTTTGCTTGTATTTTGTGGGCTATGCCCTGGATTTCTGATGCACCTTTGCGTGCCTGTTCTGTACTTGCTGCACTATTAACGGCCTGAGTGCCTTTTTCTGTTCATGCACCATCATCTCTACATCTCATGCTATCTGCATTCTATGGTAATTTACTTACTCTCTATGTGTTTGACTATATTTGTCAAAATTCTGGCTAAAAAGGGGGAGTAAAAATTAACTGCAGCAAAAATTATGATGTGTGGCACATCTGACTACAACATGCTTATTTTTCTTCAAATGTTTTCTCAACAACTTTTTGAAGAATTAGTTTTCTAAAGCATGTTTTTCTGAAGACTTAATCTGTACGTTTTCAACTGGGTGATGCATTCTTAAGAAGTCCAATTGAAGATGTTAATTTGTGTAATGGTTGATCCATTTGTATGATTTCTACATGGTGATGCATTCTTAAGAAGCCTGTAGAAGTTGCTATTTTGTGTGATGTTTGACACATCTGTGAGTTTTAACTTGGTCATGCATTCTTAAGAAGCCAAGTTTAAAACTTCTCTATTTTCTCTAGGTCATGCATTCTGAAGAAGCCTATAGAGGATATGAGATTTAGGGGGAGTACATGGAAAGTGCTCTAGTTCAAGGGGAGTAAACTACTACTGGGTTTGCTACCCTCCCTTATGTGTGCATGGAATCTCATGCTTGTATGTGTCTGAGAATTTATTTTTCTCAGTCTTTGGGAATTTATTTTCCTATCTTGTGAGAGTTTATTTCTCTCTTTATTTGTGAGGCTCTGATCCGCTGCTGCATGCCTCTGATGTGCCTATACATCTCTCCAAGTTTAGTTGGGTGACTCAAAGATTATTTTAGCCCAAAATTTGCCAAAGGGGGAGATTGTTGAGACCTTTTAGGGTGTTGGCTTCATTTGGTAAAATAAGCCTGATTCCATGATGTGGAGCATGATGTGTGGCACATCAGGATTCACATCTGGACGCCCTACTGGACGCGCTTTTATTTATTTAAACGCGATCTTTTGAAAAAGATTTGTTTTTCAAGTATATCGTGCCAGCTTGCGCGCCAAGGAACAAGATAATCTTTCATGGTTCTGTTTTATTTTATTGGCCGACTTTGATCAAAAAGATTTGAAACAAATAATTAAAAGATTATGATCAAATAAATCTCAAAGAGAATTAACAAAGGCCAGCTGTTATTATTGAAGATCCAAGCCCATGAAACTTGTTCTATATAAAGGAAGACTGAAGACATAAAGAAGTACGAAGCCAAGAGTTGAAGATATCGAGTCTTAGGTCTTAGTCTGTTCATTGTTATTTGTGAGCCTTCACTTGAATCATAATTTTGATACAAGTAAGGACTGAGTTTGATAGAGTTGTAATCTCTAGTGTTCTTTCTCCAAAGCTTTGAAGCAAGGAGTTAGAGTGTGCAACACTCAAAGCCTTTAGGTACGAGTGCATAGTTTTCTAGGAGTGTGTCTCCAAACTGAGTTTGTTATTAAATCCTTACTGGGTAAGGTTGAGGGGGAGTGAGCAGAGGTTCTCATATCTAGGAGTTCCTAGGTAGAATTAGCACGGGTAGTGATTAAGTGAGAAGTTGTAAACGGGGGAGTTTAGCTTTGAATTGATACTACCATAGTGGATTCATCCCTGGATTGGTATCCTCCAGAATAGGGCTTGTTATAAGTGCCGAACTGGGTTAACAAACTCACGTGTTCTTTTGTTTCCTGCACTTTATATTGTTTACTTGTTCATCAAGTTCAGTTGTTCACGATGTTGACACATTAGGCTACACATCGTACGATTCCTAAAGTGTACACATCGTGCTACACATCTGACACTTGCCACCAGAATTTCATTATTTGCTAAAATACACTATAAGAAAACTGTTTTTTTTTTCTAAAGTTTTTTTTTTGCTTTGAACGAGCATAATGGGATAACTCCAATGGGGAAGTGGTGTGGCTGATATGGTGGCTGCAAGTTTCATGCACAGAGAAAAACGGTATCTGCAAAAATATTAACTTCCATGAATATTATGAGAATATTGTGTATCTTAGGCGTTTGAGCCATATACGGCCAAACCTTGCATAAGTATCCATAGAGAGTGGTAATTCAACTACATTAGTGGAAACACAAACAGATTGACAATGTTGTTCATCCTCCTCGAGCATTTGCATTTGGTAGAAAACTCAAGGAAGCATTAGAACAATTGTTGGAATGATGTTGAGATCTGGAACTCTTACATTTCGAGAATTTCTTGTGATAATAGTGATGATAGAAGCGTCAACAAACCTATATATGAGCTATCGCAAAATCGTTTTGGAGAAGGTGTGAGAGCTAATTGAGATATCACATTCTAAACACAACTCATTTGACATTGTAAACAAAGTTGCATAGTTTTGATGATTGAAAGTCTTGTTGAGGTACGCTGATTTCGAGACCAGGGCAATCTCTGTTTGCAACAACTAAGTCCGAGGAAATCCACATTTCTCCAACTCTTGCCTAAGCAATTGGATTAAGGTTGGTGCGTTAATCTAGCTAAGCAATTTGATGGTTTTAAATGGAGAAGTTTCTTCTCCAAAAGTTCCAACGGAAAGACCTGCTTTTGTTTGGCCTGCTATGCCTTCATCTTTCAAAGAAGGTAAAGATAATTCTCTTATCAATAGAACGCTCACTCCGTTCACTCAACTTAGTAACAGGTAGAAAATTAGAGATCACAATATGTATATATGTGTCAGTGTTATGCAAGTGTCTTAGACTTGTATGTTATACATTTTTTATTGAGAAATGTTATATATATACAATTTATTTTTACAACTTACAACTTTTAATAACTGTTCATATATACATACATGAATTTTTATTTTTTTTCATTTCCTTTTATCTTTCCTTTACCTTCTCTTCTCCGATGCACCAAGCCACCAACAGTCACCATCTCTCTCGCCGGATGTCCGCCATCTCTCTTGCCGGCATCCACCATCTCTCTCACTGGCACCCACCAGTAGTCATCACTAATTGTAGTATTTTGTATAGAAAATATTTGTATGAATAGCATTTCTGATTTTTTATATGAAGTGTCAATGTTATATATAGTTAATTGTATTATTTTGTTGGTTTCGCAAACGACTTTTTTGTCTGAAATTTTGCATATATGAATAGGGGATTTGAATTTGGTATTATAGAAAAAGCACACAGTTACACATTGTAATTGATATCGGCCATTGATTTCACATCAAAAGGTTTATATTACATATGCATTGATTTAATCCTAGCCGTTAATTCTAATCGGACAATTGTTGTTGCTATAACACGTGAACTGATATGTTGCTTTAGTAAGTGATGGATCTCTATTGTGTAAAATATATGTTTCTTTTGGATAGTGGATTTTTTTATAAGCAATATATTATAAGGGAGTACAAGGGCTACTCCAATTCTGAAAATAGGCCGATAATCAAATAAATCTTGAGGGTGATCTTTCTTCGGAATAAGAGTCAAAAATGATGCGGTCATAGCCTTTGGAAGAAAGGCATTACCGTAAAATTCAATCCAAAAATTCATTACATCTTGTTTCACTTTAGGCCAGAAAGCTTTAAAGAAATTGAGATTGAAGTCATCAGGGCTCAGGCTCTTGTTTCCATCACAACTGCAAACAATATCTTTAACATCTTCTTCAGCAAAAGGAGCAAGTAACATCCCATTATCTTCAGTAGTCAATGAATTAAAATCAATGCCTTGAAAGAAAGGACGATAATGCCATTCTTCCATAAAATGTTTAGAGAAATGTCCATGCACTTCATTTTTAACAGTCTCCACCCCTTCAATCCATTTGTCTCCCTTCTTTAGCATAACTATTTTATTTCTACGACGGCGACCTTTAATGCTAGCATGAAAGAAGCGGGAACTTGAATCCCCCTCTTTGAATGGAATGTTTCTCCCAAAACTGCTCGACTTTCTCATTGGAGTTGATGGTAGTTGGATCACTACCCCCATTTGATATCCGGTCCCCTATCTCATTAGTTCCTTCACGATCTTTTCTATATTAAGATCTATCATACCAAACACATCCCGATTCCAAGTCCTCAACACTTCTTTGAGCCTTTTTAGCTTTCCTTTAATGACGAAAGCTTTCTTGCCTTGAATCTCTGAACTCTCTCAATTATCTTTCATAAAAGAGAAAAAGTTTGGATTATCTAACCAACAATTATGAAACTTGAATGGTTTCGGGCCCCAATTAAGATTAGAACTAAGAAGCCAAATAGGGTAATTATCGGATATGTCCCGGTCACCAATCCATTGGTTAGAGATGCCTCCCTTCAAAATAAAGCCTTCATATAACAAAAAGCGGTCCAAATGTGCATGATTTCGTTTATTATTTTTTATAGAACATTATCTGTTTTATTATGCCACATAATTTGCCTCAACATGAACTAAATTAATTAATTAGCAAGAATAGGAAACTGACTTGTTATATTCTTTGAAAAGAACAAGTAAAGGATGTTGTGGCAAATGTGAGTGTGTAAGTCTCACATTGCTTAAAACAGTGGAGGTTAAACACTTTATAAGTGAGAAGATCCATAAATCTAACACCTTAAGGTTTTAGGTTAGAGTGTGGTGTCCAACTCACTTGTGAATGTGTTCTTAGACTCAATGTGGATGATCCCCTGGCTGCCCCCTCTTGATGACCCAACAAAGGATTGAATGGAAAGCAAAAGAAATCGATTTTATATTATCATTATATTTTTATTTATTTTTTTACAAAATTATCATTACATTACTATGATGTGAGAGTTTGTCAAATGCTCACAGCCACCACATTAGCAGCTCATCAACATATATTCTTAAGAATGTCAATTTGAAATATAATTATAGAAAAAATAGAATATAGAGTCAAAGTGGAAATTACTCAAAAAACAATATGTGAAATTTGGGTGGAGTTTTGGTCAACTCCGCAAATTAAATACATCATCATGAGAGATGGGCGAAGATTATCTTAAACTAGGTTTGTCAATGTATGATGAATTCCACAACACGTTTTTTTATTGCATTCATTTATACATATACTTGAGTCACAATCTCTGGTAGGAACCATGAAACTTAAAAGACTTTTCGATGCATTGTGCCTATATTTTTAAATCAACATTTATGAGTAAAAAAAATTATTTTTTTGTCAAATATATTAATGGCTAGAAATTCATCTCTTGAGATGAATAAGTGGGAGATTCCAAAAAAAAAAAATTAAAACATTTTTAACCAACAAATTATACCATTTAGAAATAATATTGATGAAATTTACCAAATTCCACTTGAAGAAAAGTCAAACATGCAACAAGTTGCGCTGCTAACACTTTTTTGATGGAAAAATCAATCATCTTAAGCAATAAATCTTGAGATCTAGGAGACACCACATTGTTATGCATGACTGTTTGAGCTCTTTCAAAAATATTCACACTCTCTTGTGCCAAAAAAATAAGTGTCAAATGCAAAAGGTATAAACGCGTGTTGATTATTAGAACACGCTCTCTCATGCTTGATCATTTTACTTGAAGCAACTTTGAGGACCGCATATCCTATAGAAAAATCTTCAGTCGTGAATCCCACAAGTGGATAAACTCTAGTCAATTTTACACATGTATGTTTTCCTCCTTCCTACACATACACCAGAACATCGGTTGCCCCTAATGTAGATCTCCCCTCCAGAGGATATCATTCAAGAAGTTCACAGACTCCTATTTCTTCACACATACTCGTGAGCGCTTAAAAACATCGAAAAGGACATTCCGAACAAAGTCATGTCTGTATTTAAAGTCTAAAAACTCTCGATAATGAACTGTATGCTCTCTCAATCTATTCAAACACGCCTTACAACAAACAGGGCATACCGCATCAACAGGAAATATGAGAATCATCGGGTGATATTTGAGGATACTGCGATACTCTATATTCGAGGACATGTTTGGCATAATCCATCAATTGAGATAGCTAGAAGAAAATCCTAAACATGGGCAGCCTACAAACATCCAAAAACATTTTTTTTGTGTGGTTGTCAAATGAAAGTTAACTTCTATATCCTTAACAATTTTACCAAACAAAGCAGTTGCCAAAACATGTTGGGCTTTATGGGAGAGGGTATCCTAACTAGTGAAACTGTTAAAGTCAAAAGTTGGAACTATATTACGAGAACCGTCCAAAACATTGTGAAAATCAGAGTCCATACAACATATCCTACTGTTTCTCAATATATGATATTGCAACACTCAAAATTGAGCTCTGAAACCACAAAAACAGACGAGACTGCCTCTACTGCTGAGTACTGCTCCAACCCCTCAACCTTAATAGTTAAAGAAGCTATCCTCCATTAAAAGTCCCCCATATACATGTAATTTTAAAAAACGTAAAAATCCTTGGCCAAATTTTTTATTAATATATTATTCGAAATTATATATTTTAAAAATAAAAATATTTTTTATTATTTTAACGTGAGATAATTTGTTTTTCGTCAAAAATCTTTGAGCTAGTTTTCAACTGAACCTTGCGGGGAAATAGGAAGGTCCATAAACAAATTCGACCCAAAATAGGCTTTGAAATAAATGTAAGGGTAAAATTGAGAATACACATTTCCAAACCCTAATCCCTCTGCTTTAAATAGTTTCGTTCACTCCACCTTCCTCATCGTCCTTCATCATAATCATTCACCGTTCACAAATTTTCTCTCTTTTTTTCTTATTTACTGTATTTATTTATTGAACGTTCTTTTTATCATTTTGTTGGTTAATTTTCTCTTTATGATGTTAACCTTTTAAATTCTTTTATTTCGTATGAAAATCATATGATGAATTTGGATTTTCAACTCACGACGGTCGTCTGAGATTCACTTGATGTATTGATCCTATTTTCTGATGGTTTTTCTCTCCAAATTTCTTTCATTTTTCCTGTGATAGATTTATAACACTATTTACTTTTTATTTTTGAATTTGTTTCTCTTTTTAGTTTATTCAAAGTTTTAGATTTATTTTCAATGTATAATATTTTTTACTATTGAACTTCAATCAGATATTTTATATAGTTTAAAGTTGATTATTTTTTAGAGTATTATTATTGTTAGAATTATGAGAAAGGAATATATCAATATTATTGTTGTTGTTGTTGTTGTTTTTATTGCAATAACTATTATTTTAGGGATATCAATTCAATACCCTAATGCAAGGATAATACGAAATATGGTTTTAAACAAATAACTATTGTTTTTACAATGTTAAATATGTTGTGTTTACAATGTGAGATATCTCAATTATCTCCTACACTTTCTCCAAAACCATTACGATAACTCATATCTAGATTCTTTGACCCTTCTATCACTTTTATCACTAGAAATCTTCGGAATATATGAGTTTGAGATCTTCACCATCGCTGCAATGATTTTTCCAATGCTTCCTTGAGTTTTCTCAATAATGCAAATGCTAGAGGAGGATGAACAAGATTGCCAATTTGTCTGTGTTTCTGTGTGATGTTACCAAAAAATTGATAAGAATCTAGGAAGCCCTGCATTTATAGCTTAAAAATATCATCTTTTTCATCTATAAATTCAAGGCTTCCTAGATTGTTATCAATTTTTTGGTACTATCATACACAAACACAGACAGATTGACAATGTTGTTCATCCTCTAGCATTTACATCAGATAGGATACTCAAGGAAGCATTAGAACAATTGTTGGAGTGATGTTGAGATCTCAAACTCTTACATTTTGAGGATTTCTTGTGATAAGAGTGATAATAGAAGCGTCAACGAATCTATATATAAGCTATCGCGAAATCGTTTTGGAGAAGGTATGAGAGCTAATTGAGATATCACATTCTAAACACAACTCATTTGACATTGTAAACACAGTTGCATAGTTTTGATGATGGAAAGTCCTGTTGGGGTACGCTGATTTCGAGACCAGGGCAACATTTGTTTGCAACAACTAAGTCCGAGGAAATCCACATTTCTCCAACTCTTGCTTAAGCAATTGGACTAAGGTTGGTGCTTTAATCTAGCTAAGCAATTTGATGGTTTTAAATGGAGAAGTTTCTTCTCCAAATGTTCCAATTGAAACACCTGCTTTTGTTTGGCCTGCTATGCCTTCATCTTTCAAAAAAGGTGAAGATAATTCTCTTATCAATGGAATGCTCACTCCATTCACTCAACTTAGTGACAAGTAGAAAATTGGAGATCACAATATATGTGTATATATATATAGTGTTAGTGTTTTGTCAGTGTTTTAGACTTGTATGTTATACATTTTTTATATGAATTGTTATATATAGTTAATTATATTATTTTGTTGGTTTCGCAAACAACTTTTTTGTGTGAAATTTTGTATATATGAATTGGGGATCCAGATTTGGTGTTTTAAAAAAAGCACACAGTTAAACATTGTTATTGATCTCAGCTTTTGATTTCACATTAGACAGTTTATATTATATGCGCATTGATTTAATTCTAACCGCTAATTTTAATCGGATGATTGCTGCTGCAGCAGGAAATCTGTTCCCATAAACTGATGTGTTGCTTGAGTAAGTGATGGATCTCTTCTTTTGGATAGTTGATAATGTGCATGATTTCTTTTATTATTTTTTTATTTGTTTTTTTATGTCACATAGTTTGCCTCAACATGAACTAAATTAATTTGCAAGAATAGGAAAATGACTTGTTCAATTCTTTGAAAAGAACAAGTAAAGGATTGAATGTAAAGCAAAAGAAATTGATTTTATATTATCATTATATTTTTTACTTTTTTACAAAATTATCATTACATTACTATGATGTGAGAGTTTGTCAAATGCTCGACAGCCACCACATTAGCAGCTCATCAACATATGTATTCTTAAGAATGTCAATTTGAAATATAATTATAGAGAAAATAGAATATAGAGTCAAAGTGGAAATTACTCAAAAAACAATGTGTGAAATTTGGGTGGAGTTTTGGTCAACTCCGCAAATTAAATAGATCATCGTGAGAGAAGGGCAAAGATTATCTTAAATTAGGTTTGTAAAAAACTTTATGCAAAGTTGATATATTGTGTGGTCATTAAATCAAGATGAGCCACTTGAACAAAAAAAAATCAAGGTGAGCCACTTAAAAAAAAAATGACCCACAAAGTTGATATCATTGAACTTATAAACAGAAGTCTATTGGAAAAAATCTTAGAAAAAACTTCTAAAAATTGTTCTCTTTTTGCATAAAATAAATTCACTAAAAAAAAGGCTAAAAGATTTTAATTATAAATGAGAGGATTTATTTCGTAGATAAAAGAAGATAGATTTATATTCATATACATAAAAATTATAGAGGAACAAGAATTATCTTGGACTACTTTTTGAAATAAGTAGAAATTGATTTTTTGGTAGGAATAAAACAATTCCAATTAGAAAAATCATAAAGAAACAACCGTAATAAATGAAAAAAGGGGGCATCTTTCACTCAGTATCGAAGTATTTGAACTAAGACCCCCTTCGTACCCAAGTTATTTATGTAAGTTTTGTTTCTATAAAAAAAATAGCTCATTTTTCTCCAATAAATGTATTATATAGCAAGAGTTCTTTATGAAATTAAATATCAAGGTTATAATATTTTAAAAAATAATTTAATCATTTATTAGTTTCTCATTATTAAATTTTTCTATATATTAACCTTCCGAATTTTAGAAGGGACTGGTAATTCAAAGTTTGACTAGAGATAAATAAAGTCTAACAAGAAATTATTCCTCCTAGATATTAAATTTAATTCCCCCGAATGGTTCTTCTTAAGATGATTCATTAATAATTTGAACTCAATCACTTAATTATAATAATGACTCGGACCCTTTCTTTTCTCTCACAGCGCACGCCGCCTCCCTTAACCACCACCACCCCTCCTCATATCCAAATATTTATTAGTGTGATGTAGTGATTGGTTAGGTGGCGTGGCGGTCTTTGGCATCACCATCTTTAAACCCCGTAGTGATCGTTGTCGTTCTTGGTGTTTTCATCATACTTGCGCTGTCATGATACCTCCACTGCCAGCGTTTGGTCAACTCTTCTATGGGAAAGTGAAAGTGTCGTCGTGGATCTACATATTTGGAATTTATCCATTGAGGAAGTTGGCTTGGGTTGCTGATGTTAGGCTCTGTGTTCTCTGGTTCTATGTAAAATCTAGATCTTTTAATCTGGATTTGGTTGTTGTGGTGGCTTTGCCTTTACCGCAGTTTTTATCCGCGTCTCTCCTTTGGTTTGACTAACACCTGTCCTGCAAAAACTTTTTGTGCACAGTGCACAGATTGTCCAACTTGTGTAGGCTAAACGAGACCATGGTATCCTAACTAGTGAAACTATTAAAGTCAAAAGTTGGAATCATATCACGGGAACCGTCCAAAACATTGTGAAAATCAGAGTCTATACAACATACTCCACCGTTTCTCAATATATGAATTCTGCTAACGGTCGGATTCACTCACCGTGCCCTAAGAGATAGATTATTTTTTAGTCTGTCTATATTGGTTGTAGTAATGGTTGAATCTTTTACACATCACTTTTTTGCAATTTGGTTTCGGGTCCCGCGTTGGATTTGCTGGATTATGTTTGATGTGTCTTTGATTGCTTCACATTTGAATCTTTTGCTGGATTTGGTCCGGTTGGGTTTGTTTTACCCTCTTTGGGTTGTATATATGCTTTTTGTGTGGTTGTTGGGTTAGGTTCTTGCCCCCAGCTTTCTTTGTACTTCCTTTTTTTTAATTTAATGCATTGTTGTTTGCTTAAAAAAATATTTTAAAAAAATATTGAACATCAAAATTGAGTTCTGAAAGCCATAAAAATAGACAAGATTGCCAATTTTAAAAAAAAAAATATTGAAACATCAAAATTGAGCTCTGAAAGCCATATATGTAATTTAAAAAAAAAAACATAAAAATCCTTGGCCAATTTTTTTTATTAATGTATTATTCAAAAGTTCTATTTTTTTAAAATAATATAATTTTTTATTATTTTAACGTGAGATAATTTGTGGTTGTTTTTGGTCAAAAATCTTTGAGTTAGTTTTCAAGTAAACGTCACGGGGAAATAGGAAGGTCCGTAAAGAAAATCAGCCCAAAATACAATTGGGCTTTGACATAAACGTAAGGGTAAAATTGAGAATACACATTTCCAAACCCTAATCCCTCTCCTTTAAATTGTTTCGTTCGCTCCACCTTCATCTTCGTCATTCACCGTTCACAATTTCTTTTATCTCTTTTTCTTATTCAATTCATTGAAAGTTCTTTTTATCATGTTGTTGGCTAATTTTCTTCTTATGCTGTTAATCTTTCTTAATTGTTTAATTTCGTATTAAAACCATATGATGAATTTGGATTCTCAACTCACGACGGTCGTCTGAGATTCACTTTGATGTATTGATCCTAATTTCTGATGGTTTTATCTAAATCTCTTTCATTTATCCCCTGATAGATTTATAACACTATTTACTTTGTGTTTCTCTTTTCAGTTTATCCAAAGTTTTTCAATATTAGTTTTATAATTGTAATTTGTAAAGGTGTTTGTACTTCATAGGTCCCGCATAACTAGTAACTGGCATAATCTTGATGTAAAAGGTGCATAAAGTCTTGTAAACAATTGAATTTGAACTCAAAACCCATGCCTTAAAGAGATGAAGTGCAATGGGTGATACTCCTTTTAAATAGTCATGTAAATAGAAGTTGTTTACCAGAAGAATTAATGCCATGAGTGAATTCCTCTATCGTCGTTGGAAGCAAGTACGGCTTGACCAAAGAACTTGTTAATAGATGAAGAGCTGCACCTCTAATATTTCATTACTATACGAATACTAGATTAACAAGAAATTTTGTTAAATAACCCAATACATAAAGTAATATTAAAATAACACATTAAAATTTAAGTTTTTATCAGACCAAAAAAATGGAAGTTTTTAAATATCATATTAAAATACCATATAAAAAAACAAGGGAATACAAATTCGACTAATGAATTTGTATGATTTTATTCAATTAAAATAATATTATAATTATCTTGGTCAATCTTTTAGTCAAATATGACATAAATATAAAATACAAGGTTTTATGTATATTTGGTAAGATGGGAAGAAAAAATAAGCTACTTGAAAAATAAGCATATAGCTTATATAATCCCTCTTCTTTAACTTTTTGTTTTATAAGGATAAAATGGGAAGAAAAAATAAGAATTATAAACTCATAAGCTACTTGAAATAGCTTATGAAAAATAGCTTTTAAGTTAAAAAACATAAGTTATAAGTCTGTTTGGTGGCCTTGCCAAACACACCTGTTTGAAATTAATGTTTTCATGAATTTTCTAAACAATAAGTTTATCATCAAATTAACATGATTTTCATATCTAAACACGTAAAATTCGCTAATTTTATGTGTTAATATGCAATTTTGACAATCTTACCTTACTCGATAAATTTACACAAAAGTGTAAGACAATCCAAGCGGGTAATACAGACAAGACAAAACAACAAACCGGAATCAAACCTAATCGAGCCAAGGGTATTATTGTTAATCCCCATGAACTAAGTTGTGCCTTTTGCTCCTCAAAGGTGGAGAATATTAATCATCTTTTCTTTAATTGCGAGTTTTCAAGAAAAGTTAGGATGAGTATTTACAAGTGGATGCAATGTGGACTTTATTTCTTTTGAGGAATGTTGGAGCCACTTCATTGTGTTTGGCTCGTTGGTTAAGAGCAGGAAGGGTGAAAAAGTTTGACACTTAATTTGGTTGGCAACCGCCTGAAATATATGGCGATTGAGCAATGATATTATGTATAGGTCGTATAAAGAGTTATCTTCCTTTTTAATTTTTTTTATTTGTATAATAATTCCATAAATTGTCTCAATGACATATAAGGTGACTTGAGAATTGTAAGGATTGAGTACACCTTGTACTCCTTATAATTCAATCTTTTCGCTTATATAAAAAAAAAAAAAAAAAAAACAGATCGAATTAAAGGATGGTCGAATGAAAATCTATACTAGTAGCTAAAAATTTTGGGGTTTTTCAGTTAAGGGCAGTAAAAATATAATTTTGATACTAATTATGCCAAATCACTTTTATTTCCATTCCCAAACTCAATATACATAATAATTAAACTTAAACATGGCAATGGGATGGCGGATTTTCCTTTCCTGAAATCTAGGGATGAAAAATAGCTAGAATCCCAAACTCAGACCCAACAGGTTCGATTATCCCCACCCTATCTCTATATTAACTTGAGTTGCATTTTGCAAACATTATCATTAACAATAAATCTCTGTCTAAAGCCAAAACTACCCCAGATATACCAACCTATTTTTGCAATATTAAATAAATTTATTTTATATTATAAAGAAAAATAAAACTGAATCATAATGAGAACTATAAAATACCTTCAAGTTGGAGAAGTGTTATTTGCCTATGCAATATATCAACACTCAGATATTGCCAACTACAGTTCAAATTTGAGTCTCATTACCATCAACTAGCTCGTTTCCTATTTATGAGCAACCTCTATTGAATATCTACCATAAGTAACTGTTGAGACTAGTTTCTCGAGTCGTTGCGGGAATGGGTGATAAATTCTCGGTAAGAATTTTAATGCTGCTACATATAAAAATCAGGAATTTGTTCAAAGATACAAATGTCATTTACTGTTGTCACCAACCCAGATAAACGTGTGAATCACCTGCTCTAGTTTCTTGCAAATGGAAGGTTAAATTCAAGGCAACAATACCATTTCTGCCATGAAGCAGTGGAATGCATGCCCATATACTTCACAGTTCACGGGTTAAACAAAATCCTGCAACTGCTGCTATGTTTTTGGCTGTGTCTTTTGAGATATTGATAGAGATGAAGAAGACTTTCGTCTTGTTAAGGCTTACCCTCTAACTTGATGGTTAGCAGAATTGGTTTAAACACAGAGACGCAAAGAGCGTGGAACTAACAAACAAGAGAACACTAGCTTAAAAGATAAATTGCGAACTAACGGACACAGAAGAAATCAACAGAATTTCAATTAAATAGTACACATGATCGAAGAATTTAAAATAAGGTTAGATAAATAGGGTGGGAGAAAATATCTCATTCTACCATCATGAGTACAAACTAAGAGCATGTTTTATTACAACAAAAAGAAATGGTGATGAACTACAATAAATTTTTATTGAGAAGCAGTGTACATATTATTTCCAATAGTGTACATTAAAACTACTACAAACTACAATTTGATGAAATCAAGCTGTGTTAAATCAATCAGTATGGGTAAATGACTGTTGAGAGCTGGATATTTGTTGAAAAAATATACTCATCCTTAATTTACGGCCAACTTATCACACAATGATTGATAAGCTGCACTGCAATGCTTGAACTTTTCTTCTGCTATAGCCTATCAACATGCACAATAATTAAAATAATTAGCAAGTTTTACAGCAATTGATATGTGCTTCGTCTGAATAAAATAGAACAAGAAAGGAGAAGGAACTAATCAGTGAGGTAAGAGCTTGGTTGCACCTTAGAAGAGCCTTGATGGCGATCAGGATGCCATTTAAGGGCGCATGAGCGGTACCTGATTTGGTAATATAGTTAAAATCCAGTTAAAATAGAAACCGGCAGCACTGGCTTCAAAAGTTTGTAACATTTTAGCAGATAAAAAGTGGAAAAGAACTCACGCAATTTTCACATCTTCCAGTTTCAGCGGACCAGAAGCACTCAACCCAAGGGCTAATCTATCAGAGACTGAATTTGAACGCAAACATTCAGACTCTGACTCAGACTCCGACCCATTTGAGGAACCGTATCTGTTGTCACTTTGATGTCTCCAATTCCAAGATTTACCAAAATTAGAAAAGTTTCCTGACCTCCCCCAGTGAGGATTTTCCTCATTTATAAATGACCAATAGAAGGTTCGACTCCCACCAAAGGCAGAGCGCAAAATGTTTTCAACATCAATATCATCTTCACAAAATTCATGATATCCTGAAAGAGATCAATTTTGTTGAAATTTAATATGTGAATTCAGAATATGCTCTATCGATATCTGGAATCTTCTTTGCAAAAACAAATAATAAACACAATGTAGTTGATATCAAAAAAATTGTAATGCAACATAAAACAAAATTAGCTCCATCCATGATCACTAATAGTTAAATCCATCAACCCTGACCCTACTCAAGTAGACATGGAAAATTCCTGATAATACGCAGTTAGTAGATTTCCCACAAAAAATCATACACAAACTCAAATTACGAGAATCAGTACTACAAGTTAAGTTTTGCAAGCATCCATACTTCTATAACGATATTTTCCTTGATTGCCATTATTGTGCCTTCTAGAGTCCTTAGGTGAATATTGTTTTTTAAACCACGAGGTGTCTCGGCTTGAAGATGGATCATCCTCATCAATATCTTCTTTCCAATTCTAAACCATGCAAGAAAATATCAAGCATAAGAAGTTTGAAAAATCTAGTTTAAAACAGAATTAAAAGCGTGAAGTAAAATCGTAAATCGTGAAATCATAACACAAATAATGAGAATATACAAAATTCATGAAAATTGTATGCATATAATTTCATACATATGCATATAGAATAACACAGGTAACAGAAGAAAGCTTTTATCACACTTCAAATCAAATACTCCCTCCGGTCCTATATATAAGAGAGACTATACTTTTTAGATACATTGTAAACCTGATGTATTTAGACATACATCAGGTTTACAATGTATCTAAAAAGTATAGTCTCTCTTATATATAGGACCGGAGGGAATACTAATTAATTAAACTTAAATTTATAAGCACCAGTCAATAAATAAAGTCATAAAAACTTAGAACTCAACTTCATAAGTCATAAGTCATAACCAAAACAACTAAAGCTAGTAAAAACACCAAGAAATGAAGACCTGGTCCTCAAATTGAAAATCATAATTACTCGCTTCTTTCATTAATCCACTCAGGGTGTTTGGTTCAGGGTAGATAGAGGTGAGAGAATATTTTTAATGATATGTGTTTGGTTCAATTTCTCTGCCCTTCATTTCATCATCCATTTTTTAAACAAATTTCCACTATTTAAATAGCTATTTCTTTCTTGCTTTCTTTTTACATTAAACTAATTTCTCTTCAGTTAAATAGAGAGAGCTTTGCAGGGGATCTGGTGCAGAATTTTGAGAAAACAGAGTGTTGGGTGAATAAGTCCTCTTGATAATCAAGGCAGTAAATTTTAATTTGTCATTCATTCTATATTCCTGTATACATGCTTTTCTGTGTTTCTTTATTCACTATGATTGTGTAAGCGTATCATATTTGATGGTTACGGTATTTGGATATTATTTAGTTAAATTGAAGCCATGACTTTTTGATGGTTACGGTATTTGGATATTATTTAGTTAAATTGAAGCCATGACATCTTGAACATCAACGTTGATGAATAGTGACTAGTAAGCAATATACTTGCAGCAAGTTGCAAGAATAGGGTTTCAGCGGGAAGATAGTGGCAGAAAACAAGGGTAGGAAAGAGAAGACAAATTATAATTGATGGTCATGTAATAGCAAGATACACACACACACACACACACATATACATACTATTAATAAATTATAAATTATTTTATATATTTACGTAAAGTCGTAGACTTTATTAATTAAATATTTTTTGAGTTGGACGAATCATCAAGATAGAGAAATTGTTACAGAGTCAACATTGAATAAAAATCAGTTTTTAAGGGTATATTGGTTTTAAACTACCTCCCCTCCCCTTCTGAACCAAACATATATTTAATTAAAATCTCTCACCTCCCCTCCCCCTCTTTTGAACCAAACATATATTTAATCAAAATATTCCCCTCCCCTCCTCTTAGTTGAACCAAACAGACCCTCAGCAGTGGATCCCTCACCAATAGCAACATTTGAATTTGAAGCCATTTGGTCAGTAATAAAGACAGAACTAAACAGTCTCGTAAGTACATGTTATATTCTATAAAAGAGTGTCGGGATATTTGATATGTTGAGGCGCAGGTTCGTACCCGCAATTTCTCACTTTTCACACTTCCTTTGGTCAGCAACACAAAACAGAAAGAAAAACTTGGGCACACAAAAATGGCAAAGGGCCGCAAGAGAAGATTCAAGTCATGTGACGGCGAGACCCGATAAAAAGCTGTTGTGACTCTTGTGAGATAACTCGAGCGATTTGCAAACAAATGAGTTGAAGATAAACGGGTATATTTTTTAACCTAAAATCTTATTATGTAAAAGGGTTATTTCTGAGCCATGCATGCTGAAACGGGTTGTTTCTACTAACCCTAGTGCAAAATAGGCTGTTTTTAACCTAAATCCGTGCGCCACAGGACGGAGCAAGATTGAAATTGGACCCAGAATTGCATAAACGAAAAAACAAATAGCAGATCATATGATTCTGTGACTAAACACTGCAATCACACCCGATTCTACCATAATCCAATTCTACAACTATATGTTGCCGAGGGCAAATAAAATCGTAACGTTGTGCAGTTTACAATAGAAAATAAAAAATAAAAAAACGTGATTCTGACTACCATGATAAGCAATTTAGATGCAACATCTTGAAATAAATAAACCAGGGAATAATGAAGGAAAGGGAACTGTCTTAGATCTATCTATGGACAAGGAAGGAAGGGGAACTGTACTGTCTAGATCTATGAACAAAGAAGGAATGGGAACTGTCTACATCCATGAACAAAAGAGCACTTAAAGAGAACATCAAAAAATCTTTTCCCATTAGACGAGGATAGCTACATGGGTAAAGTGTGTTATAATGCCCTGTCTGATGACAAACTACTTACATGTAAATCTGATTTAATGGTTTCCTTTATAGTTTAACTCAACTATTGAACTATCATTCATCCATTCTACCCGTGTAACCGGAGCTTCTATAGACAAATAGCCATTGTAGACACTATCATTTTTCCACTATAATGCTTTCATATCTACTGTATCTTGTACTGTGTCCATTCATCCATTATAACATTCTTATATCTATCCGATTGAGTTAAACTCTTCGTTGACTCTCTATGGCTCAACATTCTCTTGAATACAACATCACATGTCTTAAACAAAAGTCAAATGCAATAATACTGAGGACTTCTAAATATCACCTGAGCCTTTATTGGAGAGAAGCATAAGCAAACAGTATCTATATTTTCAACATTAGTAAGGCCTATGGATTTTATGAGAAACACGGCAGTGAACAAAGACTGACTTCTTATGTTACGAAACATATAGAATTAGAACAACACCCAATAAAAGGGAACAAAATGCTAAAGTAAAGATATCATATATGCATATATAGTTACAGTGGCAGACTTTATGTCAACCAGGAACTTTGTTCTCTGTGGAAAAGTAGTCGTTGAGGACTATGAAGCACCGACACCTCTATGATTACACGTGTCGCGGTGTCCGATACGTGTCGGTGTCCGACACTCGTATGACACCCGTACGACACTCGTACAAACGTGTCGGTGAGGTGTCCAAAAAAAACAATTTTTCCTTTATTCCGACACTCCTTAAATCGGTGTCCGACACCTATAAGACACTCGTACAAATATGTCGGGGTAAGTGTTCAAATTTTATTTTTTTTATTTGCTTCTACTTTTCTCTGACATATATACAACGATTAAAGATGTGTCGAAATAATAATATTGATCAATGAAGGATTAAAGATATTACATTTTGATTACATTATTTTTAGTTTTTCGATAGTAGTTGAATGAGTAAATGTCAAATGTACTATCATATATTCTTTTAAAACTTTTTTTTATTGAAAAAATTGTTCAATTTAGATGTATATGTATGTATTTTTAATTCTAAACTTATATTTTTTATAAATATGTAGCGGTGTCGTATATTTTTTACATTAGCGGTGTCGAAGTGTTCGTGTCGTGTCGCGGTGTCCGTGTTAGAGTCCGTGCTTCATAGGTTGAGGAAGTATAACATAGAACAAATAAAGCACTAACTAAATCTTCAGAAAGGGCAAAGGTATTCTCTATTAATTGTTTCAAACTGCCATTCATAAGTATTCTCTTGGAAGATCGTAACAAAAGAAAATGTCCAAATAAAAAAGCCTACCAATAATTAAATGTAATAATTGGCAGAATTTTAAGAACTCAAAAGTCAAAACCCTCAAGAGTATTCGTCTAAGGTCCTTCAATAATTTCTCCAGCCCCATAACACCCCACAATTCACCTACTCCAGAATTAACCACATTATAGCACTGAACTGAAAGCTCATGTATGGGGAGGAAGACACACTAACTGATCTCAAAATGGAGGTTATTATTTGAATTTGATACTAAGCTGCTAAAGTTGATTGCTAAACATTATTACACCATAATTGCTCGTGTTTCTCCATAATATCTGCTATACATCTTTTTTTTTTTTGCTACCATGGCATGTTCTAGGTACGAAATTTCCACCTCCATTTAATGGTGACAAATTTCCATCGGGGAACCTTTGGGGCACACAAGGTGGTTTTTCCCCTCCCAGAAGAATTTTTTCCATACACAGGTGTTTGGGATCGAACCCCTGACGCCCTGACCACCTAGTTAAGAGACCCAAAACTCTTACCACTTGGACCAATTCATTGTTGGTATATCTGCTATAAATCTATAAATAAGCAAAACGAGATACAGTTCCTATCTAAGACCATTTAAGGGACACAACCTATTACACACCTAAAAACAAAACTTTATGTTTCTCCATTTTCTTCTCATTTTCTCATGATTATTGTATGTTGTTGAAAAACCACCACAAGTAAAAACAAAAGGCATAACATAACATGAGATAAGATATATAGTTGTTCATGCATAATTGACTTCCATTGCAAAGACATAAAACTAAAAGCATCAATAACCTGAAACATGAATTCTGCATAAGCATTAACATCGCGCAGCAACGATTGTTTCGACTGCATTCTTCGGAATCTTTTCGAGTAATGGTTGCGTCTCTGCAATCAAAATAATTTCAGCACAAATCAACTCTAATCCACATCCAGCAAAAAAACAAAATTTTAAAAATACGAAAAAGATAAACTCAAACAAGAACATTAAATATATTACGAATCAGCAAATAAAAAAAACAATGCTTGCATATCAAAAAATAAATAATAAAATCAGAAAAAAAAAATGGCGATATCAAAATCCTTGAATTGAGAAGAGAAAGGAACTAACAGAATCCCAAAAATTGCGTTTTTTGCGTTCTAATGGAGGTGTAGAATGGAAGAATCTGAGGGTGGAAGAGAAACGATTAGGGTTTAAGTGGGTCAACGTGGTTTTGAAGGCGCTATTCATTTTTTGATTGTGAAAATCTGGAATTTGAGAATGCGGTGAAGTTTGAAGTTGTAGCTAAGCAATAGCAGAATAACGGCGAAGAATGGAAGCTAAATTCGTGAGATGAAACCCCCCATTTCACTCGCCACCGTCAGAATGTCTCTATTCAAATTGTGCTTGGGAGAAAGTTTAGGGAAGAGAAAATCTTCAAGAAAAAAATAAATCAAAGAAAAGGTAGTGAAATATTAAAAATTTAAAATTAATTTTTATTTTTGACTCACAAAAAATAAAAATATTATTAAATATTATTTTTTAGAAGTTAAATTACTTTTGAGTTCATTAATCCTCGTATTAATTTGGAATTTTTAAATAGATTTCATCAAGGATTTTTTTGAAAAATTCTCATCCCACCCCCCATAACTCTTTTTCATCCACTAATATTCCGATTTTGCCCTTGTTAAAAAAATTCGGTAAACGTTTTCCGAACTTTTTTTTGCCTTGAAAATGAACTTCGGAATGTGTTTTTTCAAAAATTTTGCTGAATTTGCACTAGAAAAATCTCGAAAAACGCATTTCGAACTTTTTTTTTTTTTGAACGGCTAAATTTTATTAAAAGACAACTCCTCCACAAGAAGTGAAAGGAATTGTCGTAGAAACATACAAATAAAAGGTAACGTGATATATCACAATTACCAACACCAAATCAAACACCCTAAACCACCCATACACCAAAAATGATTCGCTAAACCCCAGAGAAAACCCCTACCCGACCCTAGGAGACATCACTTGGCTCTAACTTCCGAACTCGAATTAAAATTACTCGGCCCATCGGATCCAGAGAGTAGCCCCAGAAGTCAGAGATTGAGGGACTCCGGTAGTCAGAGAATCGACAGTCAACACCTAATGCGGAAGAATTCGACCAGATACCAGAGACTTGCAAGTCTCAACAGACTTGAACACCCCTCAGCGACTCCAAGAGTCCTGCAAATCTCACCAGATTTGAAAATGGTCAGAGACTCTTGTATCGAATAAAATCCACTCACACTCAGCCTTAATCATCCAACACCACTCCGACACCAAATCGTCCTGGAGGTACGATAAAGCAACATCATCCGTCACCACGGAGAGTCTACGTACCTCGCCCTTTCAGGCGTGACAGGACAAGAAACCAAGGCCAAAACTCCCTCTGTCCAACACCACAGCCTCATCCAAACCACCACCTCAGCCAAGCACCACCACTACCAAACACCACCTCTGCCAAGACGCAACACCAAACTCCCAACCTCCGCCACCACTTTTCGTTGTCCCCACCAAAGCTACTAAAGAGACGGCAGCACTGCCTCCCTCGCCAACACTGCCATTGCAACTCACCAACACCACCTTCCAACATCACCTCAAGACCAAAACCCCGTCGTAGCACCGCCTCTAGACACCATAACCGTCGAACACCAAACAAACGACAACACCCCTCCAACCTCAAACACCACAACCTCACCCCTTCTACACCGACAACACAGAGACGACCACCACCACAGAGGCATCAGAGCGCCTCCACCAAAAAACGAGCAACAACCGCGCGGAACAGAGCACCCAACACGAACAACGGCAGCAGGAAACGCAACCGGCAGTACCGGCGAGGTAAACGTAGCAAAACGCGACCTCACCACAACGGCGACGGCGGGGACAAGCAGAAACGCAATTGACGGGGAAGAAAGAGACACCAGCAGCTCGCCTTCACCAAAAAAGAGCACCAAACGCAGCAAGACACCAGGACGTGAAACCAGGCCAGATCGGGATCTAGCTTGGTGGTACGGAGTAGAAGACTCGTCGCACCACCCACTCTTGAATTTACATCTTGCCGGCCGGATTGGATTTGAGGGAGGAAGGGGGTGGCGCCGTTTAGGGTTAGTTGTAGAGAGAGGGTAGAGAAAGTTATTTTAGAAAAGATTTAAGCTAACTACCTATATACTACTCCCTCCACAACGCATTTCGAACTTTTGAATCAAGGGTAAAATTGGAAATCCGGGGGGGAAAAAGACTTGTGGGGGGTGGGATGAGAATTTTTCGATTTTTTTGTCATCTTCATCCTACTTTTATTTCAAATTTTCACTCATATTTTATCCTATTTTGAATATTTTTTTCTTTGTAATTAATCAAATGTTTTTAGATTAAATAAAAGAGTTGTACAAAGACTATATGAGAAGATTCAACTCCCTCAAAATATAGCATAAATGTAAGTCGCAAGTTAATATGAGATGTCCTCGAAAGTGTAGCTCAGCAGTCAAGGATTGGAACACTGAAGGAGTTAAGAAGGAAGTTCAATGTTCGATCTCTGACTAACTAGCATTTCCCTCTCAAATGTGTTTTCTACCATAGGTAGATCAATCATGATTTTTGCCCTTAAAACTTCATTTCTCACTTTTTTTTGTTTAATTTTTTAAATTTTCAATCTTAGAACTATAATTTCACTGCATGGTCATGTGAAGGGAGAGAATCCAGTTCCATCAAATGTAGTTTCTATTTTGAATTTGTAATGGGATTCAATACATATCTCTAAGTAAATTCTAATTGGGTTAGGAGTGTCACTGCCTAGAGTCATATGATTGAGATCTTCTTTTAGTGCCTCTCGTGACTCTTACGCGCCCCATGACCTCTTGGGTGCCCCTAAATGAGTGAAGTTGATGGAAGCAGTGAATGAAGGTGGAAAACGAGCTCGCCGACGTCGTGCTAAGAGTGGTTTCCCTCAACCAATTGATGTTGATTCGCAGCCTATTGTTACTCCATTGGATTCTGTGACCAACCCAGTGGTGCATGTTCCTTGTATTACCTCCTCCTCTGGTTTGAATCTAATTTCTAGTGACGGTCACTCGGTGGTGATGGAAACTCCTGTAGAGGATTTAAATGAGGACAGAGCTAAAGTCCTGGAAGCTGCCAAACTGTTAGCAATTCAAAAACAAGTTGGATTTTCTTTTCAAGTGGAGGATGGAGAAATTACTAAACAGTTGGTTGACCTTGAAACATGTGATAGAGCTAAGAAGTTGTCCTGGGAGCAAAGGAATGGTGATTAATGATAGTGTCATCATTCAATGTTCGAGGCTTAGGAGGGGTGTTGAAGAGGAGACGAATTAGAGATTTAATTCGGAATAATAAAATTGACTTTATGGCGATCCAAGAAACCAAGATGGAAGTGATTTCCGAGTCCCTTTGCTTTAATCTTTAGGGCTTTAGTGACTGTAGCTGGGTGTTTTTGCCTTCGGAAGGGAGAAGTGGAGGCATTCTCTCAATTTGGAGTAAGTCCTCTAATTCTCTAATTTTTTTCCTTTATAGGTGAAGGTTTTGTAGGAGTTTGCTTAGAATGGGGTCTGTCAAAATATATTTGCCTTGTGATTAATGTCTATTCCAAATGTGATATTAATTCGAAGAGGCGTTTGTGGAATAATTTACTCAATTGTAAGAGAGGTATTGGTAATGGTAGATGGTGTGTGGTTGGTGACTTCAACGCGGTTTGTAGGGGAGATGAAAGAAGCGGAAGTAATCATGTTAATGGAGTGGCTACGTCAACGGAAATGGTTGAGTTCCGTAACTTCCTTGATGATCTTGAGTTGGTTGATCTTCCCCTCCTTGGGAGGAAGTTTACTTGGTACCATGCTAGTGGAAGTGCCATGAGTAGAATTGATAGGGTCCTTATCTCGGATGAATGGGCTAGTACTTGGGGTATTGGCTCTCTTTAGGCGACCCCAAGAGATGTTTCGGACCATTGTCCCTTGGTCTTAAAATATCCTTGTAGTGATTGGGGCGCCAAACCTTTTCGGTTTAATAACTTTTGGCTAGAAAATAAGGACCTCCCTAGAGTTGTTGAATCTTTTTGGGGGAGTCATGTGTCGGAGGGTTGGATGGGTTTTGTGTTGAAGGAAAAATTGAAGGGGCTCAAAATCGTTCTTAAAGATTGGCACAAGCTTGAGTATGGGAGCTTAGATGCGAAAATTGAAGAGTTGGTGGGTGCAATAAAAGAATTAGATTCCAAAGGAGAGGAGTTGGGTTTGTCCAATGATGAGGTGTTGTGTAGGAAAGAGAAGTTTGGAAACCTTTGGAAATTCCTTAAGAGTAAGGAACGACTTTTGTTCCAAAGGTCTCGCTCTAAATGGTTAAAAGAGGGTGATGCCAACACAAAATTTTTCCATGGATGTATTAAGGCAAGAAATAGGGTGAATCGCATTATGGCTCTAAAAGTAGACGATGCTTTGATAGAATCCCCGGAGTTAATTAAAGCCGAGGTTTTATCCTACTTTGAGAACCATGTTTCTTCTTCTCTCCGGATTAGGCCGAAGCTTGAAGGAGTTGCTTTCCACCTCCTCTCGGAGGTGGAAAATGAGGGTCTTATTGCTCCTTTTTCTTTGAAAGAAATTGAGAGGGTGGTTCGTAATAGTGATGGTAATAAGAGCCCGGGTCCGGACGGGTTTAACTTCTCTTTTTTCAAGAAATTTTGGGATCTCCTCAAAGGAGAATTTCGGATCTTGTTCGATCAATTCCATGCCAATGCTAGCCCTCCGAAGAGTATTATGTCCTATTTTGTTACATTGGTTCCAAAGGTTAACTCCCCTTCTTCTATCTCCGATTTTCGGCCCATATCCCTTCTTGGGTGTATTTATAAGCTCATTGCTAAGGTGTTAGAGAAGAGACTTGCAAAGGTTATTGATTCACTTGTTGCTTCCAATCAATCGGCTTTTAACAAAGGCCGTAATTTGGTGGATGGAGTCCTTGTAGTTAATGAGGTGGTGGATATGGCTAAAAAGTCTACTAAAGATTGCCTTATCTTTAAAGTAGACTTTGAGAAGGCTTATGACTCGGTGGATTGGGAATTTCTTGATTATATGCTCCATAAATTTGGGTTTAGCGAGAAATGGATTGCTTGGATCCGGACTTGTGTTTTTGCTAGAAATTTGTCGATTCTTGTGAATGGCTCGCCTACCCCGGAGATTAATATCCAAAGGGGGCTAAAACAAGGTGACCCTCTAGCCCCCTTCCTCTTTTTGCTAGTGGTGGAAGGCTTTAGTGGAGTGATGAGAAAGGCGGTTGAAACAAATCTTTTCAAAGGGTTCTCTATAGGTTGCTCTCCGGTGGTTATTTCGCATCTTCAATATGCGGATGATACGGTGTGTATTGGGGAAGCTTCGGTGAGTAATCTTTGGTCTCTTAAGGCGATTCTCCGTGGTTTTGAGTTGGCTTCCGGGCTTAAGGTCAACTATTGGAAAAGTGGGCTCATGGGAATTAATGTACCTCCCACTTTTATGGAAATGGCGTGTACTTTCCTCAATTGCCGTCAAGGTTCTATCCCGTTTAAATACCTTGGGCTCCCGATTGGGGCGAATCCTAAAAATTCTTCCACTTGGGATCCCCTCTTGGAGCATCTTCGGAATCGGTTATTTTCTTGGAGGAACAAGCATATAAGTCTTGGAGGTCGAATTGTGTTAATTAATGCGGTGTTAAATTCCATCCCGATTTTTTCTCTTTCATTTATGAAGATGCCGGTTAATGTTTGGAAGAAGGTTGTTAGGATTCAACGCGAATTCCTTTGGGGGGGTGTGAGAGGGGGTACGAAGACTTGTTGGGTGAAGTGGTCTATTGTGTGTAAAGAGAAAAGCAAAGGTGGTCTTGGTGTTCGTGATGTGCGTCTTGTTAATCAAAGTCTTTTATCAAAGTGGTGTTGGCGGCTCCTCCAACCCGGTTTGCCCCTTTGGAAGGAGGTCCTAGTTGCTCGTTATGGCCATCATATAGTTAACCATGTGGATTGGCGAGACTATAGAATTCCCTCTTCATCATCCAATTGGTGGAAGAATATTTGTGCTTTGGATAGGGTGGTTGAAGGCTCTAATTGGCTTGTGGACTCTATTGCTCGGAAGGTTGGAAATGGCTCTTCTACTCCCTTTTGGACGGTTAATTGGATTGGAGGTACTCCCTTATATCTCCTTTTCCCCCCGCCTTTTCTCTTTATCTAATCAAAAGACGAGTATGGTGGAGGATTTTTATGTGCGTGGTGAGAGTGGTGATAGGTGGACATTCTCTTGGCGTCGAAATTTATTCCAATGGGAATTAGATCTTCAAGACCAATTGGTTGAGCTCTTGGGGACGACGTCCCTCTCCTTGGTTGAGGATTCTTGGTGGTGGATTCCGAACCCGGAAGGGATTTTTTCGGTTCATTCGGCGTATAATTATTTGGTGTTGGGTTTACGGGGTGTAGAGGACTTGGATTTGGAGGTGCATGTGGTTTTTGATTAAATTTGGGAGAGCCCGGCTCCCTCCAAGGTTATCGCCTTCTCATGGCAATTGCTCTACAATCGCCTTCCTACTAGGGATAACCTTGTTGCCCGTCGAATGATTGCTAATGACGCTCCCAAAGAGTGTGTTGGATGTGTGGGTATTGTTGAAACCTCCTCTCATTTATTTTTGCATTGCCCGAAGGTGATATGGATTTGGTATGAGCTATTTAGGTGGCTTGGGATAGTGATTGTTATTCCTCATAATCTCCCCACCCTCTTTGAATGTTTACGTGACTCGGCGAGAAATATTAAGGTCCGTAAAGGCTTTCTTATGGTTTGGCATGCCGCTCTTTGGTCGATATGGAAGGCGAGAAATAGTACTATCTTCGCGAATGGGTCCTTTAACCCAAGGGACTTGGTGGATGAAATTAAAGTCCTAAGTTGGAAGTGGAGTTTAGAGCGGTTAAAGCTGTCCCCGTGCATGTTCTATGAATGGACTTGGGATCCGGGGGAGTGTTTGACCCGGTAATGTTGGTGTTGGCCTTCTATTTGGTCTTTGCTTGGTTTTGACCATGGTGTTTGTTGTTTGGTTTGCAATGTAGGGGCGCCTGGGCTTGTTCCCTTTTTCTTTTTAGTTGTTTTTGGCTACTGTTGGTTGTGTAGCTTTGTATGGAGCTTGGCTCCTTTTCTTTTCCCTTTGTTGGGTGCACCTCTTGTACTTCTTATTCTAGAGTTGCTTAATAACTTTGCCATTTCAAAAAAAAAATATTATCCCCCTCACTATTTAGGATGCGAGTGAATAAAATGAAAAACATTGGCAAACACTATTCGCAGGCTGCATAGCGGACAGTTAAAAGGAATGTTCGCCTTCTACATAGCGAACATTGCGACACGACAATGAAAAAACACACCCCCCATGCAGTCAAAATTGTTTATCACGTGGCCAAATGTGATTGGCCACATGGGAGGCAGTGAATAAAGTTCAACCAATCAGAATTCAAGGTGAGTTCCATAAATTGGGAGCATCTGTGTAAAAAAAATTCACACCGCCACTTTTTCGTCATTTCTAATTGTTTTTTAAAGTGATTCCCAGTCGATAATGGTGGCAATATATAGACCAATGGCAAGTGTTATTGTTGCTAAAAATTATTTCTATTAAGTCTTTGAATATAAATTTGAGTTAATAGGTGTTTACGTCCCTGCAATATGGACGAGCTTTGGTTTATCCTCTGTATTTTTTTATTATTATTATTTTTGTAATGTGAATATTCTATCATTTAGAGCAAGTCCAATGGGTGTTCAACAACCAAGGACGCAGCATGTAGGACAAAAAAGTGAAAAATGTCATAGTTCATCTATATGGGTCCGCCAGGTTGGAGCACACAGTTGCGTCGTATAGCAACATTCATCAAGGATTTCTTTACTGACACAATTGAATAAAATATTAACAAGGCTTTGAAATTGAAAAGACATATGACCGTTTTTTACTTCTTTTGCTTTTATTACCCTTTGTTTTTATACTGTTACATACAATATATATAATTAACACTTATTAAAATTTTACTATATAAATCATGGTGATTTGAAAATATTAGACACAATTTTTATCTCACAATTTCATCTCTTTGAGTTTAATTTTACAGTAATTTTTGCTCTCATAATTTTATCTCTTTGAGTTTCGCTTGACAACTTTTTTTTACTCAATTTTGTATCTTATTTCTTCAAACCAAATGGACCCAAATCAATATAATTTTCAACAATCTATGTGGAATCTTATGCAAAATTATCAACATTCTATTTTTATTTTTTTTGGTAAAAAAAATTATCAACATTCTACTTTTCAAAATTCTCAATTTTTACCACCACCACCAACAAACCCCAACATGTCCGAGTGTCAAGTTCCAGAATTTTCAATATATGCATGCATCATATTACATAACATGATCGTTGAAGACGAACGACACACATATGGAGGTGATTGTGATTACTCGTATGATAATGTCGATAATAACATTGCAACAGCTGAAACATTTACTGGTCCTCATCCGAATCTTGCAACAAGACTACAAAGGAGAGCAAATATCCGCGAAAAACATGTTTATCGACAACTTCAAATGGATTTAGTGGAGAATATATGGGAACGCTTTGGACATCAACATAACGAAATTTAAATTATATCAATTATGTAATGATGTTTATTTTTTTTATGGTGCCTTTTTTTTTAATTATATGTATTATGTACTTAACGTTAATTCTCAATTATTGTTAAAAACAATTAAGTTCAATTAATATTTTAATTCTTTCTTCATATTAATATTAATATATTAGTTAAAGTTGTGGGATCCAAAATGAATTTTTTAGAGTTCTACCATTGGAGAGAAAAAGGATTGAGTTGCTTCATGAGTATGTGGTATTGTGGGGCCCAGTCAAAGAACCTATGAAGGGTTGCACCATTGAAGGTGCTATTACCTCCTCATTGAATACGCGCTTAAGATTTCGTCCTTTTTCTGTAATGTTAACGAATTTTGGTTTACCCTCTTCACTGTCCATGCAACAGCATCATTTATGTGGAATTTCAAGTCAACATATTTCATGGGAAGCTAAACGACAGAAAATTCACATTACATGGGGGTAAACCAAAAACATAATATTACAAGAGGTTAAACTAAAATTTGCCTACATTGTGGGAGAAAGCTGTCAAAATGGGATAGCACGAACGGGCCGGCCCGAGAAAATGAGTTTTTCCCGGGTTTTTAGCCCGACCCGATAAAATCCGCAAAAAATATGGGATAGTCCAAATGGGCCACCAGCCGGCTTGAATAAATTACAATTAAAAGAAAATTATATCTTTATATGCATTTGAAGGTATGCTTATTAAAGTTATGTTATTTTTCGAATGTTTAGTTAACCAAAAAATTTACAGTATATCTTCCACACTAAAAAATTTCCACCGAATATACAAATGGAACCAATTATGCCTGCCAAATCGTCTACACTAACAATCAATTCTTTTCCCAAAAAGGAGATATGATCTCTTCATTTTGAACATTTTAATGCCATTTACATTTTTCCTTTAATCACCTTAAAAGATGAAAAATAATGAAGGAAAAGAAGGCGTATGTGTTGGAAACAAGATTTGTTGTCATAATGCATACAGTTTTGCACTATTTTGCATTATGATCGTTTGATCTAAAATCAATGTCTATATTATTTATAGTTAATTTTAATAATATATAATCTAAGCCATTTAATTGTAAATAAACGACCAGAATTTAAAACAGCGTAAAACAGAGTATTATTAAGTATAAATAAATGGGAATGGTGCCAGCTATTTCCAACAAAGAACATGACCCGCGAGGATATAATAAGAAACTAGAGTATTATTTTGATGATTATACAAACGGTTAAGATCTATCTAAATCGAATTTGCGGTTCATTTGAGTGGAATTTCATTTGCCACTAACTTTCCATTTTTAAAACAAACAACGCGGGTACCTCAACCACACACATAACTCATGTTCGTTAAATATAGAAAACACAACACATAACACATAATCATCACTCACACATCACATACACAACACGTTACTTCACAATCACATTCAATTTCTCATATTCTAAGGTACTCCAAACCAAACATCATATCTCTTTTCATTTCTCGTAAGTTAATCTTTTCTTTTTTGTTACACTTACATTATTATTATTAGATCATATTGTAAAATGTTACATTTTATGTGTATGTAATGTATGTTTTATGATCTTGATTCTTGATTAATTTGTTGTTTTTTTTTTAAATAATAAGATATATGACACGAATAAAATTGGCAATTGAATTAGTTAACATCTTCAGATCTCATGTTCTACATTGATTTTGGTTTCAATTTCATGTTTTAATTTTTTAATAATAATAATATAAGTTTGATGTCTTTGTGTAGCAATTATTAAAAAATGGCAGATGCTGAAGATATTCAACCTCTTGTTTGTGATAATGGAACTGGAATGGTTAAGGTATGGATCCAACCTTGTTGATCTTATTTGATTAGATTAAGGTTTTCAGAAAGAGAAAAAAGGTATTTGATCGCGATTCGTGACATTTTATAGTTTTTTTTATCCTTTCTGATATCTTTGTGATCCCAAGCGATTGTAATTTTGGCCGCATCAGCTGCATTCGACTGTGAATCTGTAATCGTAGAATTGCGACACAAGAAGTACTACGATTTAAAACATTTTGATTTTGTATGATCTCTTATAATGTAGTAGTATGTGTTTCGATGTGTGTTTATATAATCACAGGCTGGATTTGCCGGAGATGATGCACCGAGAGCTGTGTTTCCTAGCATTGTTGGTCGTCCACGCCACACCGGTGTGATGGTTGGTATGGGACAAAAGGATGCATATGTTGGTGATGAAGCTCAATCAAAGAGAGGTATTTTGACTCTAAAGTATCCAATTGAACATGGAATTGTTAGTAATTGGGATGATATGGAAAAGATCTGGCATCATACTTTCTACAATGAGTTGCGCGTGGCTCCGGAAGAACATCCTGTTCTTCTCACCGAAGCACCACTTAATCCTAAGGCTAACCGTGAGAAAATGACTCAGATTATGTTTGAGACCTTCAACACTCCTGCTATGTATGTCGCTATTCAGGCCGTGCTTTCACTTTATGCGAGTGGTCGTACTACCGGTAAAGATTCTTCTTTTTTGTTTTCCTTTTTCGCAATTGTAAAGATATATATGTGAGTAGTGGCGTATTCAGGACCCTGACTGATATATTACATAATCGTAAAGACATGACATTGTAATGAGTTGACAACATAGCTTTTATCTTGTTATAGGTATTGTTCTTGATTCCGGAGATGGTGTCAGCCACACAGTTCCTATCTATGAAGGCTACGCCCTGCCACACGCGATCCTGCGTTTGGATCTTGCAGGCCGTGATCTCACAGATGCCCTGATGAAAATCTTAACCGAACGTGGATACTCTTTTACCACTTCAGCCGAGCGTGAAATCGTGAGGGACGTGAAGGAAAAACTAGCCTACATTGCTCTTGATTATGAACAAGAGCTGGAAACCTCAAAGACAAGCTCGGCTGTTGAGAAGAGCTATGAGTTACCTGATGGACAGGTAATCACAATAGGCGCTGAACGTTTCCGTTGTCCTGAAGTACTTTTCCAGCCGTCGATGGTTGGTATGGAAGCTGCTGGTATACATGAAACAACATACAATTCAATCATGAAGTGTGATGTTGATATTAGGAAAGATTTGTATGGAAACATTGTACTGAGTGGTGGTACGACTATGTTCCCCGGTATTGCTGACCGAATGAGCAAAGAGATATCGGCATTGGCACCAAGTAGCATGAAAATTAAGGTGGTTGCACCACCTGAGAGGAAGTACAGTGTCTGGATTGGTGGCTCCATTTTGGCATCTCTCAGCACCTTCCAACAGGTATAGTGCATCACTTAAATATGCATGTTTATGACATGTTTCAGAATAGATTATGAAAACAGCTTATATTTTATCATTTGTTATAGAAATAACTTATATGTTTTCTTAATGCAGATGTGGATTGCAAAGGCAGAATATGATGAATCAGGTCCTTCAATTGTTCACAGGAAATGCTTCTAAGGATGCAGAAATATTTTACTAAGAAGAAATACCATAAAAACTGGTTGAGGATCTTTGATTCTTATTTTTTCTTTATTTTTCTCCCATTTTTTATAATGTTTATGTGTTTTCCTCAATTTATATGTTGGGATGAGAGCATGAAAGCAAAGTAAGATATGTAATTTTTTGTATTGCCATTTTGTTATAGAAGAGCTATGTATTGTTACTGATTTGATTTGGATTTTGATGAGGGTAGTGGCATGTATTTGGATTTATTATTTATTATTATCTGCAATGAAAGAGTCATTGTTGATTGCAACCCAATCTTTAAAAATGATAATATAATATAATGTAAGATTATAAATATTCTTCTTACTGTAAAAAATTATAAATATTCTTTTTATTTGTTGAATGATTAGAGCATTTATTTTTAATCTTTTTTGGTCTTGCACATGTGAAGTGACAATTACTATTAGAAACTCGTACACGCAATCTTAAATTCAAATTCAGGTGAAGATGTTTGATCTAATAATATCAACATTTATATTTCTAACAAATTAATACCAACAATTCTAGTTTTGAAAATTTACCTTCTTCAACTTCAAATACTTCACAATTCACTTCAAAGTTTCTCAAAACTTCATAGATTGAGAGTTTTATACAAAAAATTACTAAAAACTTAATTCGTCAAATGTGTAACGCAGACGCTTACATGCTACACACACACACATACAATTTGTACTGTGCTTTTTTAACAGCATTAATAAGCACACGAAGAAATACATGTAAGCTTTGTCCTTTTAGCAATGTTAGAGTTAAAAGCATGCTAAAAACGATCAAACATTATTCAAGCAAACAAGGTATAACTGTATATTTTCGCACTGCAAAATCTAAAACCATGAAGAATCTCAAAAGCAAAGAGAAAATCATGGCTTCCCTCATTTATCACCACCAAAAGTATTCCAACAAACAATGTTATAGTTTGAAAGCAAAGCAAAGGAAGAAACCTTAAAAGGGTAATAAGAAAATTGTTCAAAAGAAACAACGATCAAATGCTGCAAAAATCTCTAAAAAAGTATTGAATTTTCTAAGCTTCCTTCTAGAAATGAAGCATGAAACTGCTTCATTTCATTTCTTGGAAACTACTAAATTTTGATGGCCCAACTGTGTCGACAAAACCTTTTATGGATAACTCAGGAACATTAACTTTCTGATTTTGCAACTTGTGGTCGATGAAGATAACAACGATAGTGATATCATCGTGAAAAAATCGCCTAATCCCCTTTCCGACCTTCATCAGATCTTTATATTCCATCTCCCTTTTCCTTCCTGCCTCATTCAAAGCAGTCTGAAGAAGTCTTCTTGCAATTCCCTGGTTTTAAAAAAACAAACAATTTACAATATGAAAAACTCGAGTAAAACGTTAAATCGCGAGTTCAAACGTTCGATCATACTATCCTATGTTGAGTCAAGCATAAGTAGAAAAGAAAAACATACAGTTCTAGGGTTGTTATGAACAATCTCAGCAGCTTCCTGATTTGTCATGTGTTCCCAAAGGCCGTCAGATGCAAATATAACGAATTTATCGTTAGGTTCTAATACTCTTGAACATATAGATGGTTCTGCTGATAGCACAGGTCGGCGGATAGGATCAGACAAGTGGAACTTTGGGAAAGATGGATCCAAGGAAAACTCCGGCTGTTTCAAATATGCATCTCCTATAGATCTTGATACCTGATCTCAGTTGCGGCATGGACAAGGAAAACATGTATATGTTACAACGAGCAGAAACAACCAACACAACATGCTTCTCATTGTAAAATTAAGAAGCTAAAATATCATTTACTTAACTAAAAAATATTTCATGAATCAAGTTACAAATAAAATGACAAAAGAAAACTTGGAAGATATACAAACTTTACGAGAACAAAAAAGTGGCAAGCGATACTAAGTTCAAGTAGTGCTTCATTAGAACGAACCAGGTTTAAGATTCATGTTCAAAATAGATACATACTCGAGATTCATATGGATCGGATTTAGTTTTCTATCGAATGGTGATGATGCAGCTGACAACTATGGTTCATATATACAGAAAAAAGTTTAATCGTGTAATGGAGATTCATAAACAGTTTCTTAAGAGAAAAGGATATAAAAACCTGGATGATTCCTTTAATGCGCCATGTTCCATGTTTCATAACAACAATTTGCGAATCATCAGGATGCAAAGACCTAAGTTCTCTTCTGATATCAGCTTTGCAGGCATTGTGCTCTTTGGTCAACTGTTTAGCAACGATCTTGTTAGATCGACCAATTGAACCGATCACAGCTCGAGAGTCTCCAAGATTAGCGATATATAATGTCCCTTTCCAGATAACACCAACAAGACAACAAGAACCCATTGCTGCTATCAGTGGCTTTATTTTGAGGCTCATTCGAACAAGATTCATAAATCCATCCTCCGTAGCAGTAACAGCATTCCTTATAATATCTTCGGAGATAGAATCATTTTCGTTTGCAATCCCTGCAATGAAATTCAACATTAAACTTCCATAACTTCTTATAGACCACTTCAGTATAAGGCGTGCAACAGAAAAATCATAATTCGGAGAAACAAAGAGCTAAAAAATACTAAATTTAAAAGGAAACATCAATTTCTTTTTTCGGTGAAGGAAGACATAATATAATTTCTATAAAAAGTGAAAATAGAGAACACAACGAAAAAAATGTTTTGGAAAATTTTAATTTCAGCTTATCTCATAAAAACAAGGATTTGAGTAAATAATAATTGCAAAGGCTTATTAAACAGTTTATGATATGTTTATAAGCAGAGTTTAAACTTAGTTTAAGAAACTTCTGCCAGCTTATGCAGAAGTTACCAATCCTTTGTAGTAAACTTATTTCCAACTTTTATTATTATAGTAAAAACTTCAAAATGCAAATAAATAATTGAATTTAAGCATCTTATTTCATGAGCTTAATTAAGCTGTTTAGTCAAATTTCCCCTAGTAATGCAGAATCAAACATGTGCTTACAGAAGAAAAAAATTCAAAATTTTCCAAATTCACCTTTTACACAGCCAAACAAAACTTTCATATAAGAATGCACTTAGTTCTTTTTTTAAAATAAAAACATATGATTGATAAATTAATATTAACTCTTAACTAATATTAGGTGATATCAAAGAGGAAAAAACTCATAAAAAAAGAAGATAAATTGATAATCAACTTCATGTGATAATTGAGATTGTTCTAACTTGTACGAAATATAAACAAACAAACCAACCAATCCATAAGCCAGCAAAGACCACAAAAAGCCATCCAAATACCAACAAAACAAGAACAAGTCACATATGAAACAAAAAAAGTTCAAAACATCAAACATTGATCATCACTCCATCAATTCATATCAACCTCATCAAATGCAACAAAACAAATCCATACTATATTATATAATATAAAAAACACATGTAGTCCCCAAAAAATTTCATCAAATCAACCCCAAATTTTAAACAAAAAATTTAGTGACAACACCACATAGTAGCCTCGAAAGCAACGGTTCAAAAATAAAGCAAACTAAACAATTCAACCAATTAATCGTGATTTAACATCGTCTATATATAGTTCGGTTATTTGAGCGGTTGGATCACAACAATTTTGTACTAGTTTAAACCGTCTAAAGTCGTTGAACCATTACTCGAAAACCTCACCAGTTCGATTTATTAAAACATTAACCAAGATTCAAGAATACACAATTAAAAAAACAATAAAATTCAACACTGCACAAGAAAAAAAACACTAGAGTTCAACACTCTACAAGGAAAAAAAAAAAACACTAAAACATTCATATCAGTCTTTCTTAAATAGTAACATATTCCATGTTGATTTAGTCAAAAATAAAAAAACATGTTCTATGTTTATGGAAATTAATTAATCAAAAGAGCAATTTCATAAAAAAAGAAACACTAAAATTCAACACTCCACAAGAATAAAAAACACAGAATTCAACACTCTTAAAAAAAAAACTAAAACATTCATATCAGTCAAAAAAACATGTTACCTTAATTAAAACAAAAAAAAAAGAGCAATTTCATAAAAGAATCATAAGAAAACTCACTGATGAGATGATTAAAGAGATGATCATTAACAAACCGAGAAGCATCAGGACCACCATGTCCATCATAAACACCAACAAAGACAGAATCAGAACCAGTTTCAACTTGACTATGATCTTCAATAACTTCATTAGCTTGAACAATAGCAAAAGAGAATTCACCACATGAGTGTTTCTCAAGGTCTTTACACCAAACAAGAGGATCTTCATATGTTGAAGATACATCAAAATCATTTTCAATATCTCTATTCATACGTGCATACCTTCTCACTGGTCTCAAGCACGATGAAACTAATCTTGTTAACCAAGAAAACATCCCACATTTCCTTCTTTGTAAACCCTTTTTTTGTTCTGAAACTCAACACTTCAAGGTTTGATTTTTATTGGAATTTTGATTAAATTAAACAGACCCAGATGAGATTTTTAGGGAAAGATTGAAACTTTGTGAAAAGAAATTTGTGGGCTGGTCAAAAAAGTGTGAATTCGTTGTAGTATATATATAGAGAGAAAATGAAAGAAAAATAAAAAATAGAATCTTGTGAATTTAAGACGAGAGATTGAGAGAAATTAAAATTAAAATTAAAATGGAAGGATCTGATATTTCGGAGTGAGAGGAGGAAGAGAAAAAAAAGAGAGAAGAAGGGAGAGAGTGGTTGGTTGGTTCTAACTTCTAACTCTAACACTTTTGCATAAAAAACTCTTCTTTTTTTATATTCGTCGAAAAAATTATAATAAAATCATTATAAACTCACTCAAATTAGAAGTGTTTGGGTTTAAATTCCAATTATCATGTTCGATTTGATGATTTCAATTTTTTTTATCAGTTGAGTTTTTTTTTTTACAGTTATCTTAATATCTTTTTCATTAACATTGTTTAACAATATTTTTAACACATTCTTTAAAATTACTCTAAAAATGACAACATATAATTAACCATTAAAAAAGATTGATGTTGAAAAAAATTTGACAATTTTTTATGTACTCGTGAACATAATATTTTTACTTTAATTATAATAAAATTGTAATAATTATGTAGCTGACGGTGTAAAATAATTTTTCATTATTATAAAAAATTATATATTTAAAATATATTTCTTATACAACTAATTTTAAAATATTTTCGTGATTTGACGGATTACAATATACTCTTTTGATGATGTCAACATATAATTATATTTTTATTTTCTCTATAAAAATAAAAAAGTAAAAGAACTTGTACTAGTACTAGTAGTTTATTAGACGGTGAGGAAGAAAAAGAGAGAGAAGATTGAAAGTTGAATTAACTCAATTAAGGTTTGGTTTGACTTTGGAATTAAGAAAAAGAAAGAAATCATCAAATACTAATAGCGTATTAAAACTATCCTATTTCTATATTTGTTCTTCGGTAAAAACAAAACATTTCTATATTTGTACTAATTTGTACAGTTCATTAGTAGCTGTGGTTTGAAATTATGAAGAAAAAAATGAAATCAAATTAAATCAAGCAATTTAAAGGTTTCAAATTAATATAGTCAACCAAATTTAACCATTAATGAGTTTGTCCGTAATTAGTAAGTGTCCGTAATTAGTAATTGTGCTTTGATCTTATCAAAAAAAAGCAATTGTGGTTTGTCAATCAATTTAAAGGTTTCAAATTAACATAATCATCAATCAAATTTAATCATTAATGGATTTGTACGTTATTTGATTTGAATTTAATTTTTTCTATCAATTTTTTAAAATTTTATTCATAATAATTATTTTAAAAATTAATTGTTAAATAATTTGAGATTGATATTAAAATTAACTCTGTTTAGTACTTTCCATTATAAAATATAAATATAAATTCATTTTTTAAATTATTGTATAATTATTGTTTTGGATAATATATTGTTCAGATACATTAATTATACAATGAATTCAGAAAATGAATTTAGACATTTACTATCTCTTCCATTTATAAACCTTTGAATTTTGGCTTTTAATTTTCAAAATAATCATAATTCATAAATGCAAGATATAATCTATCGTTTCTTTCCATATTTATAATTGGAAAATGAACAATGCTAACCATATAGTCAGCCACTCAGCCCGATCCATAGTAGGTGGGATATGTACAATACAACACCTATTCTCAAAGTATTAATTACTTTTTTTTGTATTAACTCGGGTTCTTAAAGGAACGAGCCTCGGTAATCTAAAACTACTCTGCCACGAGATATATAAAATCTTGCAAAGTATTATTTTTACAAGAAATCGAACTCAAATTCTTCGTAAGAATACTAATTAACCGCTTAAACTGGATGTCCTAGTTAAGTATTAAATACTTTTTTTTTTTTTGGTATTAAATACTTTTAGTTATAAGGTTTTTGGATTTAGAAATTTAAATTAAAAATAATATGAAAAGACAAATAAAAGAGACAAATCTGATATATCTATGTGAATAATCTTAATAATAAACTGTCACACATATTAAACATGCTAACAATATAAATTAAACGAGGCTTAATTCAATATTTTGTCCTTTATGTTTATTTTAGGTTTTAATTTGATCTTTTATGTTTTTAAAAATTTCAATTTGGTCCCTTGTGTTTTCACTGTTAGCATAAGTTGGTCATTTTCGTCAATTTTATCATTAACACCGTTTAAATTGGACACGTGTGCAAGTATCAAGGTATCCACGTGTCAGTCCACGTATGCAAACTGTTTGACACATGTGACAAAACTGACGGAAATGACCAAATTGAAACCTAAAATAAACGTAAGAGACTAATTGAAACTTTTAAAACATAAGGTACCAAGTTGAAACCTAAAATAAACATAAGGGACTAAATTCACTGGTTTCCTGCGGATTTTCCTACGGATTTTGGTTTTAAGGGACTAAAATCAAAATATTTAAACATACAGGGATTAATTTACAACAAAAAAGATATAGGAACTAAAATAAAAAAATCGTGAACTTACAGTGACGAAAATAATATTTAAGTCTTATTTTTATCTATGTGGACTTGATGACATGCCCGTTGCTTCAGTGACATGTCAATTTTTTTTTTTTAAAGAAAACAGTTCAATTTTTTTGGATAAAAAAAGGAAAAAAAAGAAAGAAAAGAAAACATTGAATCATATCGATTTATTTACAACAAGCCCAAAAATCGCCAAATAGAGAGAAATAGAGAAGGTCGCTGTGAAATAACAAACACAGTTTATAATTGTGGTTGTGGGAGATGAATATAGAATCAAAAGCTCAATTTATAATTGTTGATAAACTAACTGAAACAAATAAACTAATTAATATATTGAGTTTATATTGTTATGGAAATTTGTGGTTGAAAATTAGTGACGCAGTTTGTTTTCTGTTTATCTATTATTAAAGTTCAATTATCTTACATAAACATATGATAAATAAATATGATTGAAATAAGTAATATTTAAACTTTTAATGTTTAAATAAATTGTGAGAAAAAGAAACTACAGGCTTGTGAAAGTAATTATTTTAACGGTTTATTTTTATTTGTTTTCACCACCAATTGAATTTGGTTCGAAAGTCAGTTTTAGTATTAAGTAGTTCCAGCTCTCTCATGATCGCAGTTGCGGGGATCAAATCGTGGTCCTCCCTATCAAATTCAGTGTCAATCATCATTGAACCAACTGACAGTTGTATGAACTTCTAACTATATGTTCAAAAGAGATTAATTCTTATGCACCATTTTTTACACATATTTATTTAAGGGTCATAAGCATGGCAACTAGATAGTTGTAAAGATATTTTTAGAACTAACTTAAAAATTTAAGAGAGGTGACCCATTAACCTAACGCCTTAAGAGAGGTGACTCATTAACGTAACTTAAAGATATTTTAAGTGTGAGTAATTAAGTCCCACATCGACTATGTATGGGAAGAATGTTGGATTTATAAGAGAGATGACTCATACCCAACGCCTTAAGGTTTTGAGTGGAGATGTGGTGTCAAAGTCTCTTTGAAATTCTGGAGTATTGAGTCCATGGTTTCTCCCGAACTCCACCGGACTCGCCAACAATTTCTACCTTATGATCAACGACCCAAACTGTTTTATCTAGTACCAATGGAAGAGAGAAACTTGTTCAATGTCAATTTTAAACCAATCTTAAAGTTTTCTTTGGTTAATTATATATTGTTCTCAATTAAATGACACAAAATTTCTCTCTTGGTTGTATCTAAAAATAACTATCAATTAGATAGTAAGAAAGATATAATTGACCAACAAATAATGATATCAACCAATATCATAACACGAGTTTCATTTATAGTTGGTTATCGAGAAAGAAATGAGTAGTTATACTAATTTGGCAAAATAAAGTTGTATAGAGAGGAGCAAAGCAAGTAGAAGAACGATTGAAAGAACTTTTTTGTTTAATATAGAAAAATGTATATTATATTAGAGGAGAGAAAGAAATGTTAGTTATTAGAGATCAAATCATGAACCTCCTTCTTAACCCCGTCATGTCTTAATCCTTTATTATTAGACTACACCTTTAAAGACAAATGATTGAAAGAACTAGCTGATCACTATTTTAGGGGTGGGCTGAACATAAAAATTGATGGTAAAACACACAAACAATTAAAGCGATAAAATTCAATTATTTAAATGAATATCAATTTCCTTAAAATATTAATCTTTATAATTGTAAGCACACCAAAGGTACATTAATTGATTTTTTAAAAAATATGAACACAATTTGGGTTGCTATAGTGTACATACCATGCCTTATCCGACTTTTTATAGTTATTTATTCCGAGAAAGTCTTGGTTGGGCACATCCCCAACACATCACATTTAAGCACACACTCACAAATAAAAAGAATTTAAAAGAAAAAGAAAATAGTCACATCAATTAATATTACTTTAATAATTTTTATTTAATTTTTTAACTTTCATGTGAGTGTGTGCCCAAATGTGATGTGTTGAGGTTGTGCCTAACATAGACTTTCTCTATTTATTCCACCAATCTATATTTTTCTTTTGGTCCCACTTCCTCCATTCACACAAACTGATTTTAGAGAAATTCTATCATAGGCAGAACCCCAAATGAATATTATTTGGGCACACACGCATCAAAGAGAAAAATTTAAAGATAAATTATTAAGTCACATCAACTATCATTAATCAATCCTTTTATATTTAATTTTTTAAAATGTATGTGTGCCTAAAAGACAAATGTTGGGTTTGTGCCCATGTAAGAGTTTCTCGATTTTATAATGTGAAAGAGAGAATTGCTCAATTTCAATGGTGAAAAGGGGAAACAAAGAATCAACAAATACAATTTGATGACTTCAAAATCTTCATGATAAAATAAAATTTTGTTTTATGATAAAATAAAATTTCAAAAAGTCATGTTAAAAAATATGCATCAACACTAATTCCCTTAAGGCACTAGTTAAAAAAAAAATGTATTTAATAAAGTATAGTTATTAAAAGGTTGACTATATAAATTCTAAAATATTTTTACTATTTTTATTTCTCTAACAAGTGTCCTATACTAACTATAACTCTCTCCCTTCTCACAGCCGCACAGCGCTCTCCCCTCAATCCTAGTTTATTCTTTTGTTCATCAACTAAAGAGGGGTGATTTTAGGATCAATTTTTTTATCCAAAATCACCCCTTTAAATTGTTTTTCCTTTCATTTTTAGTTAAATAAGTGATTATCCACATAGATTTGCTTCCTCATTTTTTGTTTTTTAAGTTTGTCGTCGTCTTGTGCGACGTTGTGTTTGTCGTCGTCTTGTGCGACGTTTGGTTTTTCGTTTTAATGCGGTATTTCGTTGATTAAATTGACATATCTATCATTAATTCATTACAGATCTAATGAAGACTTGGACGTCAATGCTGCAGATCCGGAAGTTAGAAGATTCCGGTTACTTTTATTTTGTCATATTTGTAGGCACTTTTATGACGTCGTTGTATGCTATTAACCTAGGTGCTACAAGTTTGTTTGTAGATTCACCTTTTTCAGTTTTTAGCAATCTTGAATTTGTAATATTCTATGTATGTTTCAATTTGAATGAATGAATTTTTATTTTTTGTAAAAAAAAAAAACAAGTGTCCTATACTATTTTCCAATTTTAAAATGACAAATACTAAACAATGCAGCTCTTTCACTAGCTAAGGAACCAAAAATGATAAAATTGTCTTTGAAGTTGTGTAATCAACATTTTTAAAATATAAACTATAATCTTTTTAATATAAAATTTATTACTTTTAACTTCCTTAACTAGTTAGCAAGACTCAAATAACATTTTCAAATAGGAAGTTTGATTTTGTCCATAAGAAAAAGTAAAATAAAGAAGTCTGACTCAACGACATGTACCAACTCTTTGGGGTTGAATTTCTGAATTTTCAATGTTGCAAGTATTATATTTTTTTCCCTTTTTGTTTGCTAACTCTAATAGTCTAATGAAAAGGCCAAAAGGGTAGAAACTACATTGTGGTCAACAAATTTTTCAGCCCAATCATTGTTTTATTATACATAAATTATTTCATTTCCTAAGAACATGGATAAACATTGGCCACAAAATATCCCATTCTCCCAATGCAATCAATAATAGCTTAAAATGGACACCTGTGATTGAGTAGGTGCGATTTTAAATTGTGCAACATGTTTAGATGGATTAAAGGAGGAAATTGGCATGGCTGGATTAGAGGGGCTGTTCTAAAAGAAAAGGGTAAGTCACTCATACACATGAGGCATGTGAAGTGACCTTTTTTGAGTCCACTCCTTAACTCATATAGTTGCATTAAAGGTTTGTGGTTGCTACCTAGGTAGGAGGCAGGGACCATTTGACCCTAAATTATATCTTTATTACTTTTTTTTATAATTGCCACATGGTTGTGACATCCTACACATTTTATGGGCAAAATTGTACAAGAGATTCATTTCCTTTCATAAGTCAAATTTCAATTATAAGATTCATTTCCATTCCACAAGTCAATTTTCAATTTTGGACCCAAGGTTTATCTCATTTCTACCCAATCTGATAATAGCTTTGACATTATTTCTACTCAAGGTTTATGATGATTAAACTATCTTTTCTTTTGCTAGGATACTAATTAAGATTTTTCATAAAAATTTAGGTGAGTAGAGGTCAAATTTAAGAGTCGTATTAACGTATATGTCCTAAGAGCACATATTAAAATATTTTAATTTTAATGCAGAAATTATATAATTAATAATACAACAAATTTAATGTTTAAAGGCTAAAATATACAAATTAAATTCACATTCTCTCAAAATATGAGACAACTTTTAACTAATTGAATCAACCTAGTTGGCTATGATTTATTTTATATAATATATTGCATATTAGGGATGACAATTTATTCATATCCCGTGAGTATCCACAAAAAATACTTATGACGGGTAGGATAAAAATCCGCATTTTGGGTACGGACATGAGTATAGGTAATTACACACAAATTGAGCGGATATGTGTGTGGGTACGGGTACCTTAGTATCCACCCCGCATATCCATATAGTATATTATATAATAATTATATAATAATATATGTAATTATTTTTAAAAAATACAACATTATTATACTATTATAAATTTTTAATTAAAAAATATTTTTATTTATAACGTAATGTAAATATGTCAATAGAGAAATGAACTTTAGCATTGTTTTACTAATAATTTTTTTATATTTTTCATGAACCAACATTAAAATCTTTGAATTTTTGTAAGTTCTATTAAGATGATATGATATTTTATAATTGATTAATTTATTTTTAGTAAAAATATGGATAACGATTACGGATATGGGTACTTAAGTACCCATATGACATGGATACATGGACGAAAATTGTTACCCACGCGAATATGAGAATGGGTACGTGTATTTTTTCAAGCTGCAGATATGAAGACTACAGTACCCTACCCATTATCATCCCTAGCTATGCATTCTATGTGTTTTTGGTTCTACAAAATTATAAGCTTATAAGTTTAATTTTCAAAATTTTATTCAGTTTTAGTCCTTATTTGCATTTTATATGGACTAATCTGAGGCTAAAAATATCTATTATTTTTTAAGAGTTTTCAAACCAAAAACTATTCTTACAAACTACAAAATTATATTATAAATAATTAAAATTACTATTAAAATTTAATATCAACTAAATTTAAATAAACATGATTTTATAAGTAATAAAAAAACATATTTAATAGATTTGTAAAAAAAAAAAAAAATTTAATCGTAATAAATTTCTTTGAAATCGTGATAAGGACTTTTTCTTTTGGGGTCTAATTAACTATTCTAAGGACTTAGTAAATATTCCATTTGTAACATTTTATAAGCAAAAATAACCTTTTAGCTTATTATATTTGTAAATTTAATATATCTGATTTATAATATAAATAAAATATATTAAATCTATAATAAATCAAAAAAATAAATTTTATTTATAAAATGTTACAGAAGATGTGCTACTAAATAAAACAATAAAAGGACAAAGGGTACACATTGCATTAAAGTGTGTGAAGAACTTGAGAACAGAGCACGTATCAATATATTCATTAAAAAATCCATCAAAAAAATATATACATTAAAAAAAAAAGCATGTATCAATAAAAATAAGGGTTTCTGACTTTGTGTAACATGTGCAATATTACAGATATTAAAATAACTAAAACTTATCAATTTTTATTGAAAAATAATTATTATTTATTTAAAAATTATACATTTAATATAAAATATATAAATTTTAATATAAATACGATTTTAAACTTTTTAACATGTGCAAATTACACATAATAGAAAAACTCTAAAAACAATGATGGTCCAACAATACTTTTTACTAGTTATTAGTATCATTTAACGTAATTAATCCCCATTACAAATTCTGTAAAAAAAAAAAAAATTATGTGAAAATTAGAAATTAAATTTCTAACGACTAATTGCTTTAAGGAACTTAATTTATGATTAGTTGGGCCAACAAAGTTTATTTGAATTAAAACGAATTAGGGATGACAATTTATCCATACTTATTAGATACTCATAAAAAATATCCATAATGGGTAGGATAAAAATCCGCATTTTGGGTATGAGCATGAGTATAGGTCATTATTCACAAAATTAAGCGGGTATGGGTACCTTAGTACCCACCCCATATATCCATATAGTATATAATAATTATAAAATAATATATGTAATTATTTTAAAAAAATAAACATTATTATACTATTACACATTTTGAATAAAAAATGTTTATTTAGAATATAATGTAAATATGTCAGTAGAGAAATGAACTTTAGGATGATTTACTAATAATTTTGTTTATAATTTTCATGAATCAACATTAAAATATTTGAATTTTTTAAATTCTATTAAAATGATATGATATTTTATAATTGATCAATTTATTTATAATAAAAATGCGGGTAACAGATACGGGTATGGGTACTTCGGTACTCATAGGCATGGGTACAAGGGCAAAAATTGGCACCCACGCGGATATGAGAGTGGGTACGGATATTTTTTCAAACTGCCGATATGAGGATGAAGACTATAGTACTCTATCCATATTCTACCCATTGTCATCCATAAAACGAATAAATAATCTTTAGAAAAGAAATGCATAAATAAATAAATAATGGTACAAGTAAATTCATATTTTGATTATCAATATGAACCAAGAAAACAGGGGCCATCATGTTGCATGTACGTGACATAAGTCATTTTTTTAAAAAATTGACAAAACGTGACATATGTGATGTTTAAATTATATGTGATGGCGTAAGAGCACATCAATTTGAAGAAAGATAGACTGCATCATATATTTTCAACAAGGCATCCTTTTTTTATTATTCAAGGCCGGTCCTAAGATGATTTTTGTTTTATTATATGACGTGGTAAATACTACTAGTACTAAAATTTATATTTCTTTTTTTGGATGAATGATACAATATGTAATGGTTTGATTAGAAAAAAAGTTGTAATATGAAGAGTGAATTGATTTAATGGGTCATGCTAATTAGTGTCACGGAGCACTAATTAATGATATCAAAAGAAAAAAATTATGCATAAAAAACAACACAATTTATATTTTTTAAAGGTTAACTGCACAAATTCCAAAAATACTTTACTATATTTGCTCTCTTAAATAGTGCTCTGGGACACTAATTAGCATTTTTCAATAATTAAATATCTTAGAATCACAGGTTATCACAATGGTTTTGGTTAATTCTCTCCTTACTCTAAAGCGATCAAGTTGATTAATGACGAAATACTAATAATACATAAGTTCTCTCTTGTGATAATTAACGGGACTATTTGCATAAGTGTGCTCGAACCAATTCAATCCACTTTTCTCATAGTTAGAGGGTTAGTGAACCCATGAAACTTTTTTATATTTTCTATCCTTTCTTCCAAATGCCACAAAGTGATCATTGCTATTCTCATGTTATGACCCCCTTGTCTAATTCTATAGTTCCGATTTTCATCTTCTCCTTCTAGTACTCCTTCCATATCCAACTAAAACATGCATACGTATGATCAAAGTGCATACAATGATACAAGACCGTTGGAATTGCCTTCAAAAACTTAGAAGCAGAAGTTTTTGTTGAGTTCTCGGGATGCGAACAGAGTTCATATCAGAAGTTTGTGTTGAGTTCGTAGGATACGAACTTTAGCGAGCCTATATATAGAGAATGCGTTTTCTGAGTTGTTTTAAGGAAATTTAGGTTTTTTGCCGTCAATTGAGGCTATGGTTTTAGAGAGGATTGCTCTTGGTCCTAGGGGTTTGGGCAAATTGTTCTTGATTCACCTTGGGTAGCTAGGTCAATTGAGTCTCTTGGTCACAGGAAGAGATTCGAGATTATGGTAGAATTATGATTAATTCTTGAATCTTGACGATATACATCATTAAAACTCAACAATTTTCTCTTTGATTTAGAAGAATACAAACCATCATTAATCTCGAACTTTGTTCTATTTGGCAAACATAGCATTACATGTTCCAGCATGTCTTGAGATTGTATTTATTACACCTTTAGTGGGTTTTAAGTCAGTGAAATATCTCTTACTTTTGAGGATCGTATGGATAGTTCCACTGTATGGAATGCAAATGTCTTTGACATGTTCCATGTTTAACCTTCTTAAAATAAAAGTAAGATTAAAGAGAGAACAATAGTACATTAATACAATACACTCAACATTATTATTCAAGTTATTCATATTCTTCAGTAATTCAAAGTTTCAAACACACCACACATTATTCAAATACATATCTTAGTTAGTCACTTCCATATTTATTTCGTTTTTTCCTTCAATGAAACCAACAACTTCAAGATAGGTAGTATCCTTTTTAGGTTCAATTTCATTAAAATTTACTTCTTTTTCCTTTCCCTCAATAGATGTCCTGTGATGTCCTGTATCTTTTACACATGTGTTCTGGCGTCTTGCATGTCTTAGTCCAATGTACGCTCTTTCTGCATCTAAAGCAGAGATCATCATGATTCCTCGAGGGACCTTCTTGGATATATTTACCTTTACCTTGATGATTCTTATTATTTTGGTTATATTTGGGAGGCCTATAGTTATTCACATATATCCTCGTCCATGACCTCTACCACGAAGTAGTTTCGACCGTTACCTCTGCCTCGACCAAGACCATCAAAACGAGCATGAACCCCACATCCACTAGGATGATTATAGCCACCACATCCTCGATTAAATGTTGCTGCATTTATTTTGGGGTGTGCTATTGTTCTAGTGTGATGTGATTGGTAATTTTCTATGAAGAACTCTTTATTTTGTTCTGCCACCAGAAGAGCTGCAACCAAATCAGAATATTTAGTAAATCCCCTCATTCTGTATTGTTGTTGATGCAACAATACTTGGGATGCATGGAAAGTTGAAAAAGTTTTTTCCAATTTTTGTTCTTCAGTTATAGAAACACTGCTGAGTTCTAATTGTGCTATAATTTGGTGCATGACAGAGTTATATGCAACAACACATTTATAATCTTGGAACCTTAATTTGTTCCATTGATCCATCAATGAGGGTAGTAGGACTTTCCTCTAATGTCCAAATCTCGTCTTAAGTTTGTCCCATAGTATCTTGGGATCCTTTGCATTTGAGTACTCTGTTTGTAATCCATCATCAATGTCATGTTTAATTATCCGATTCACTTTCGACTTTTTCATTTCTAATTCCTTGGGGCCAGTTGTTGACATCTGAACATTGTCTTCTTCAAGAATTTTGTCAAGTCCCTCACATGCAAGACACTCAATTAAATTGTTGTTCCATGTTATATAGTTGTCTCCAGTTATGTTTAGAGTTTTGAAATGGTGCTTAACATTTGACATGATTATATCTATAATAAAGAAGAACATAATCAACATTTAATGTATAAAATATGACAAATAGAAAAACAAAAAAATATCATTTTATTCAATAGATTACAAAAACAATGATCATGTTTAATATAATTTTCTATCAAAGTTAGCTCATAAACCAAGCTAATACCAGTAATGGTAAAGCAAGAAATATTATGGTTGCTATATAAGGTGCTCCTAATTCTTCATATTTGATGATGCTTAGGAAAAGCACAACGATGACAAGTATGAAAAATTAATCTTTTTTGAAAGTGTGGATAAATGTTTGAGAATAGTATGAAAAATTATGATTGAATGTGAAGTATTTATATGATGAATTTTATGAAGTGTATGTTATGTTACCGTTGGGAGATAGTGGAAAAATGTAAACTTTTACTGTTCATGGTCGTTATGGGCCGTTAGGAGATAAGAAAATGATGTTATTTTTTAGTGTTCATTACCGTTTGGGAATGAGAAAAATATTTTAAGTGTGTTAAAAATCATCTAGTACTTAGGATGCACGAATGATATGAAATAACATATACAGTTTATGAGAACATATAATATCAAATGTCCCAACTTGGTTATAAATCTTTCGTGAAACAATATTATTGAAAGAGATTTTAGTCCTTCATTTAGTATGAAAATTAGAAATATAGATGGCGTTTTGCATACCTCCATTAAGTATAAAAGTAATATATATTGGGATTTTGGACACCTCCATTAAGTATATATGTTAGTAATATATATTGGGGGTTTAGACACCTCCATTAAGTATATAAGGTAGTAATATATATTAGGGTTTTGGATACCTCCATTAAATATATAAGTTAGTAATATATATTGGGGTCTTGGACACCTCTATCAAGTATAAAAGTTAGTATTACTAATTGAAATTAATTTTTATGATAGTATGAGAATTTTAGACCTCCACACAAAATTTATATAGATATATTTACATTTATTATAAGGCATTTGAAAAAGTTGTCAGTTTTCTATAATAAGTGGGTAAATAATAATAATGATAACATTAAAGTTATAAGAATAGATCATATACCTTAGTAGTAGTGAATCACTTTCGATAAAAACGACCTGCTGATAACGTGATATGAAAACTAGATATTTGATTATTCTTTAAGTGATATTTAAGTACTAATAACTTATATAAACTACTAATTTAGTTATAATGCTAAAAATATTAAATTAAACTCAGGATATGAGAAGAGTAGAGAAATTAGATAAGGTATTCTTATCATTCATGGAAGATGCATTTTACATTGAACCAAAGTGATTTTTTATGCTAGTAAAGCCATGAATAAAAACAAATTAAATTTACAATTCTAAGTTGAAAAAGATAGATAATAATTCACATTACTATTTTAAGTTGACAATAACCATGGATATTTCAACATTAATAGTGAAACATCTCTTTTACCTCAATTTGATGTTTTATTCAATTACTTATAACAGACTCGAAATTGTTGGGACAATAAAGTGTCATTTTTTTTTTTTTATGAAAACCAAAAACGAAAGTTGTGTTATAAGTAGTAGGTGAAAGAAATGTTTCACTATTAATGTTGAAATATCTATGGATAATGTCAACTTAAAATAGTAATGTGGATTATTATATATCTTTGTCAACTTAGAATAGTAAATTTAATTTGTTTTTATTCATGGCTTTAATAGTATAAAAATCCACTTTGATTCCATGTAAAATGTACCTTTCATGAATGATAAGAATACCTTATCTAACTTCTCTACTCTTCTCATATCCTAAGTTTAATTTAATATTTTCAGCATTATAATTAAATTAGTAGTTTATATAATTTATTAGTACTTAAATATCACTTAAAGAATAATCAAATATCAAGTTTTCACAACACGTTATCAGCAAGATTGTTTCTATCGAAAGTGATTCACTACTACTAAGGTATATCATTTATCCTTATAACTTTGATTTTATCATTATTATTATTTACCCACTTATTATAGAAAACTGGCAACTTGTCAAGTGTCTTATAAGTGTGAATATCACTATATAAATTTTGGTGAAGGTCTAAAATCCCCATAATAACACAAAAGTTAATTTCAATTAGTAATACTAACTTTTATACTTAATGGAGGTGTCCAAAAATCCAATAATATATTACTAACTTATATACTTAATGGAGGTATCTAAAGCCCCAATATATATTACTAACTTATATATTGCGTAAAAAAAAAAACTTATATACTTAATGGGGTATGCAAAAACCCATCTATATTTCTAATTTTCATACTAAATGAAGGACTAAAATCTCTATCAATAGTATTGTTTCACAAAAGATTTATAACCAAGTTGTGACATTTGATATTATATGTTCATAAACTGTATATGTTATTTCCTATCATTTGTGCATCCTGAGAGCTAGACGATTTTTAACACACTTAAAATGTCTCATTATCAAACGGTAATGAACTCTAAAAATTAACATCATTTTCTTATCTCCTAACGGCCACATAACAACCATGAACAGTAAACGCTTACATTTTTCCACTATCTCCCAACGGCCACAAGCCCAACAGTAACATAACAGACACTTCATAAAATTCATCCTATAAATACTTCACATTCATTCATAATTTTTCATACCATTCTCAAACATTTATCAACACTTTCAAAAATGATTAAATTATTTCTTATGCTTACCGCTCTAATTGTCATCACTGTGTTTTTCCTTAACATCATCAAATATGAAGATTTAGGAGCACCTTATATAGCAACCATAATATTTCTTGCTTTACCATTACTAGTATTAGCTTGGTTTATGAGCTAACTTTGATAGAAAATTAGATTAAACATGATCATTGTTTTTGTAATCTATTGAAAAAAAAAATGATATTATTTTGTTTTTTCTGTTTATCATAGTTTATACATTAAATGTTGATTATGTTCTTCTATATTATAGATATAATCATGTCAAATGATAAGCACCATTTCAAAATTCTAAACATAACTAGAGACAACTATATAACATGGAACAACAATTTAATTGAGTACCTTGCATGTGAGGGACTTGACAAAATTCTTGAAGGAGACAATGCAGGGACGTCAACAACTGTCTTAAAGGAATTAGAAATGAAAAAGTCAAAAGTGAATCAGATAATTAAACATCACCTTGATGATGGATTACAAATAGAGTACTCAACTGCAAAAGATCTTAAGATACTATGGGACAAACTTAAGGCGGGATTTAGACATCAGAGGAAAGTCCTACCCTCATTGATGGATCAATGGAACAAATTAAGGTTCCAAGATTATAAAAGTGTTTTTTCATATAACTCTGCCATTCACCAAATTATAGCACAATTAGAATTCAATGGTGTTGCTATAACTGAAGAACAAAAATTGGAAAAAACTTTTTCAATTTTCCATGCATCCCAAGTATTGAGGGGATTTACTAAATATTCTAATTTGGTTGCAGCTCTTCTGGTGGTAGAACAAAATAAAGAGCTCTTCATAAAAAATACCACTCACGTCCCACTAGAACAGTAGCACACCCCAAAATAAATGCAACAACATTTAATCGAGGACGTGGTGGCTATAATCGTCTTAGAGGACGTGGGGGTCATGCTCGCTTTGATGGTCATGGTCGAGGCAGAGGTAACGGTCGAAACCACTTCGTGGTAGAGGTTGTGGAAGAGGATATGTGATTAACTATAGGCCTCCCAAATATGACCAAGACTCATCAAGGTAAATGTAAATATATCCGAGAAGGTCCCTTGAGGAATCATGATGATCTCTGCTTTAGATGCGGAAAGAACAGACATTGGGCTAAGACATGCAAAACGCCAGAACACCGGTGTAAAAGATACAAGCCATCTATTGAGGGAAAGGAAAAAGAAGTAAATTTTAATGAAATTGAACCTAAAAACTACACCACCTATCTTGAAGCTGCTGATTTCATTGAAGGAGAAAATGAAATAAATACTGATTAAGTGACTAATTAAAATATGTATTTGAATAATGTGTGGTGTGTTTGCATTACTTAAAAATATGAATAACTTGTTTGGTGTGGTGTGTTGTGTGGTGTGTAATGTGTAATATTTGCATATTGAATAATAATGTTGAGTGTATTGTATTAATTTACTATTTCTCTCTCTTTAATCTTGCTTTTTTTAAAGAAGTTTAAACATAGAACATGTCAAAGACATTTGCATTCCAGGCAATGGAACTACCCATACAATCCTAAAAAATAAGAGATATTTCACTTACTTAAAACCCACTAAATGTGTAATAAATACAATCTCATGACCTACTGATCTAATATAAGGAACATGTGTAATGTTATGTTCATGTTGCCAAATGGGACAAAGTTCGTCATTAATGATGCTTTGTATTCTCCAAAATCAAAGAGAAATTTGTTGAGTTTTAATGATATATATCGTCAAGAATATGGTACTGAAACTGCAACCGAAGGTAATAAGAAATACATTAACATTGCTAATAGTGTTTTGGGAAAGAAGAAAATTTTAGAAAAATTACCAAAATTACCTTCCTGATTACATTATACGTTGAATGTGATCAATAAAAGAAGATCCCAAAACCATGACTTTATGGCATGATTGTTTAGGCCACTTTGGTTCAACAATGATGCGAAAAATAACTGAGAGTGCACATGGTCACCATTTGAAAGGTTTAAAGTTTACAAAAGAAGAAAAACCATGTGAAGCTTATTTTCTTGGAAAACTTCACCAAACAAGATTCAGAAAGAATAACTTGCATTTTTTGAAAGGATTCATGGAGATACATGTGGACATATCCATCCACCTCAGGACCTTTTAGGTACTTTATTGTATTAGTTGATGCATCTAGTAGATGGTCATTCATATGTTTGTTTTTTGTCAAGTCGTGATATGGCCTTTGCAAAATTTCTTGCACAAATAATTAAATTAAGGCCGCATGTTAGACTTGACAATGCTGGTGAATTTACATTAGTTGAGTCACATCAATTAGAATCACCGTTGAACACCATGTTCCTCATGTGTATAATCAAAATGGTTTAGTTGAGTCATTGATAAAACGTCTCCAATATATTGCTAGACCATTACTAATGAGAACTAAGCTTCCAGTTACTGTTTGGGGTCATGCAATTCTACATGCTGCAACACTCATCCGTCTAAGGCCGAGTGCTGATCATAAACATACCCCTTATCAACTTGCAGTTAGTAAGGATCCAAATATTTCTCATTTAAAGATTTTTGGTTGTGCATTATATGTCCCAATAACTCCAACACAAAGAACAAAAATGGGACCTTAAAGGAGATTTGGAATATACGTAAGGTATGAATCACCGTCCATTATTAGATATCTTGAACCTTTAACAATTAATTTTTTCAAGGAAGATTTATTGATTGTCACTTTGATGAAACAACATTTCCAACATTAGGGGAAGAAAATAAACAAATAGAAAATGAGATAACATGGTATGTACCATCTTTATTACACTTGGACCCATATTATAAATCATGGGAAGTAAATGTAAAGAAAATAGTACACTTACAAGATTTAGCAAATCAACTGCCAGATTCATTTACTGATTTGAAAAGAGTGACAAAGTCACACGTACCAGCTTTAAATGTCCTAACTCGAATTGAGATTTCAAAAATAAATGAGGTAGCGGGTACCTCTAAGGCACGTTTGAAGCGTGGCCGACCTCTGAGATCCAAAGACAAAAATTCCCGAAAAAGAAAAGAAATAGAAAAGGTGAATATCATTGAAACTGATCTTGAAAAGACACTAGATAATAACAAATCCATAATTGAAAAACGTTCTCTCGAAGAAGCACAAAATGATGACAATGAGATCATTGATAATGAAATTGAAGACAATGATCTTGACCTATCCAAGAAACATTTGGATTACGAAATGATAAGAATCCAATAATTTTTTATGAAGACAACGCTGCCTGCGTCACCCAGATGAAAGAATGTTATATTAAAAGTGATAGAACCAAATGCACTTTCTATATAGTTCGAGTGAGTGATAATGTGCCGGATCTTTTCACACTAGAAAGAAACAAAGAGGTTGATATTCAATATATCCATTCGGGTGATATTGTGGCGGATCTTTTCATAAAGACAGTTCCTACACCAATTTTTAAGAAACATGTACGAAGTATTTGGAATGTGTCACCTTCTAGATCTTTGAAGAATAAATATATGTGCTTGGTTGAGAGGGAGCATAATGTTGTACTCTTTTTCCCTTATTAAGGTTTTTATCCCAATGAGTTTTTCCTAATAAAGTTTTTGACAAGGCAACGTATGTTCCCATCACATTCTTCTCAACAAAATTAAATAGAGCACTGTGATGGATATTTCAAAGGGTGAATGTTATAAGTAATTGAATAAAGTATCAAATTAAGGTGAAAGAGATGTTTCACCATTAATGTTGAAATATCCATGGATAATGTCAACTTAAAATAGTAATGTGGATTATTATCTATCTTTGTCAACTTAGAATAGTAAATTTAATTTGTTTTTATTCATCGATTTACTAGTCTACTTACAATATATTAAAAGAAATTACTACTAAAAAACTTTTTTTGTCCTTATCACGTTTAATAATATTTCACCGTTTATACCCTTAAATGTAATTTTCACTCTAAACTAAAAAAAAAATAACAAAAAAAAGAAGATAAACATAAAACAAATCTACTCATAAAAAAAATTAAAAAAAAAATCATAAAACAAATCTACTAAAAAAAAAAAGAACATAAAGCAAATTTACTCATATAAATAGCAATAGAAACCACTTCCAAAGATAAGAATAAAAATTAAATAATAGTTTTTTATAAACAAGACAAGTAGTTTTTATCAATAAATATAAAAAATTAAGGACAAATAATTTTCACTCATGATTTATCACCAATAATTATCATTTATTATTAAAATATACACGAGCCAGTAACTTTAACAAATAAAATTTAGGCCCTGTTTGGATTAGCTTATTTTTGAGCTTATGCAAACAACTTATGCAATTTTCATGTATTATTATAAGTTTGTCAAGGTAGTTAAAGATAAAATAGCTTATAAAAATACAATTTTCACTAGTTTGAACTTATAAAATAGCATAAAACCTAATTTATATTGCATAAGTTGTTTGCATATGCTCAAAAATAAGCTAATCCAAATAGGGCCTTAGTCATTTAATAAATTTATATAAAACTGCACAATTTATATTTTAAAAATGTTTTATCACATATTTCTAAATATTATATTCTAAATAAATTTTATACTTTAGTATAATATAAATCTTAAATATCAAGAAATAAATCAATGGACATGAACATTTCACAAATAGTTTTTTGAAAAAACAACAGAAGACTCAACGATAATAAATATATAAAAAAACACAAGATAAAATATTTATCACTGATACATAAAAAGAATTAATTAAATTTTGTTATTAATAATTATAATTTATTACAAAAATCATATATGGGACAAGACTGTAAATTTAATAATAATTTTTTTAATTTAATAAATTTTACAAGAAAGAGCACAATGATTTCACTTATACTTTAAAAATATTTTATAACAAAATTTAAAATATTATATTCTAAATAAATTTTATACCTTAATATAACGACAAACATAAATATTGAAAAAAAGTCAATGGACCCGTGTACTTTATTAGAACAATATATATGGGACAATAACTTTAATAAAATAAATTTATTCCTTTAATAAATTTTACATGAAACTAACGGGACAACAACTTTAATAAAATAAATTTATTTCTTATAAATAAAATTTTTTACTTTAGTATATAATATCAAACTTAAAAATCAAGAAAAAATCAACATGCATGTGCATTCGCAAGTATTTTTTTATAAGCAACAGAAGAATTAATTCTCATCGATGATAAATTAAAAAATACATTACAAATATTCATCCCTTTTAACATAAAAGAAATTGGATAAATATTTGTCATTGATAATTATAATTTATTACAAAAAATCATACACGGGGAATATGTTTATCATAAATCAATAAGCTAAAATTTTTAGCTTTTTAACTGCTTCTAAATAAAAATTCGAATAATTAGAACATATTAATTATAATTTTTTTTAAAAATATCACGGAACAAGAGCTTTAAGTAAACAAATTTATACAGTAAATAAACATATTTAGTAATTTAGTAAGTTTTATAAAATAGATCACAATAGTTTAACTTTTATTTTAACAACATCTTTATGACAATTTTTTAGATTAATATAATGACAAACTTAAATATCGCATAAAAATAATAGACCCATGCCGCGCGGGTCTCAAAACTAGTATAAATAAAAAGCCACTTTGATTCAATGTAAAATGCACCTTTCATGAATGATAAGAATACCTTATTTAACTTCTCTACTCTTCTCATATCCTAAGTTTAATTAATATTTTCAGCATGATAACTAAATTAATAATTTATATAATTTATTAGTATTTAAATATCACTTAAAGAATAATAAAATATATAATTTTCACAACAAGTTGGTGATTTTGTAGAAAAAACATATTTAATCCGTTATAAAATAAGTAAAGAACTTCAAATTTCTATTACAAGATGAATTATTATAGTATAAAAATTGATTAAAAGAATTAGAAAAATGAAATAAAGTCGGTCACTAACGTTTAGCGATAAAGAAAATATAGAAAGTTTATTTGTTAAAAAATAAATATAGAAAGTTTACTTTTCCTTTAAAAAATTATTACATAATCAATTTAGTTGTCGTAAATAATTTTTATTAATCAATTTAATTCGTAAAATTATTAATAAAATGGACATTAAAGACGTGTTTACAATTATCAAACCATCTCGCACTAAAATGTTTGTTTGCACTGATAATAATATGGGATTAAGGTAAGAAAAAAAATCCATACTCACATTTTTAATTGTTTGCAAGTGCTAATTGTACTTCTGATACTCCTTTGCATTCCTCGGTCGGACGTTTCGAATCCTTCATCGACAATAACCTCGACCATCCTCTCGCCTCCTTGCTGTTGTTCCTCTTTCTTTTTTCTGGTACTGTCCAGTGAGTTAGCTAAATGAAAGAAAAGAATGGTAACGGTACCATTGCAGTAAGCTATAATTAACTATATATGTTGTAGTTAATATGAATGTATATTTGCTATATATATTGATATGGAAATTGAACCGTTACCAATCAGATTACAAAATTATTATATGATTTATGAGTAACGGAAAAGAGGCTAGGGAAGGAACAGTAGTAATAGCCGTTGGGATGTAAAGGGCATAATCATTTTACAATATATATGGCCCCATTTGGATTTTATTTTATATAAGACTGTTTATGGGTTTTATATAATACTGTATAACGTTAAGGACTTGGGACTAGGATATAGTTTTTTTTAGAATTTATATGGCTCTGTTTGAATTTCTATTTGGATTTATTTTCTTGATAATACTATTTGGATTTCTATTTTCTCAATTGAAAAGGGCATGATACAATTGCAAAAATAGTTTAACTTCTATTTTGTCGGTGTTAAAAAAATTATTGTCAAGTGGAGTAGAGTTCAAAGGCTTTGTTCAGGAAGCAAAATAAACTATCTTTATACCTTATATTCTATAGCTTAAAAGATAAAATATATGTTTGGTAACAATTTTTTATTATAAATTTATAATTTATTTTATTAGCTTATAGTTTATTTTTTAGACATTATATCAATTAGCTTATGAATTTATATTTTTTCTTTTATTTTTATCCTTTATTGTTTTTATAATATACTAGTTTTGAGACCCGTGCATTCGCACGGGTCTATTATTTTTATTCGATATTTAAATTTGTCATTATATTAATCTAAAAATTTATTTAAAATAAAATATTTAAAAATTAGTCATAAAAATGTTGTTAAAATATAAATTATACTATTGCACTCTTTCTTGTAAAACTTATTAAATTACAAAATAAGTTTTTTTACTGAATAAATTTATTTAATTAAAGTTATTGTCCCGTGATATTTTTTAAATAAATTTTAATTAATATATTCTAATTATTCAAATTTTTATTTAGAAGCTGTTAAAAAGCAAAAAAAATTTAGCTTATTGATTTATGATAAACAAACGTCCCGTGTATGATTTTTTGTAATAAATTATAATTATCAATGAGAATTAATTCTTCTGCTGCTTCTAAAAATTATTTGTGAATGCAAATGCTTATTGATTTTTTCTTGATTTGTAATTTTGATATTATATACTAAAGTAGAAAATTTATTTTATTAAAGCTATTGTCTCGTGTAGTTTTATGTAAAATTTATTAGAAGAATAAATTTATTTTATTTAAGTTATTGTCCCATGTATATTGTTATAATAAAGTACACGGGCCCATTGACTTTTTTTCAATATTTATATTCATCGTTATATTAAGGTATAAAATTTATTTAGAATGTAATATTGAAAATTTTGTTATATAATATTATTAAAATATAATTGAAATCATTGTGCTCTTTCTTGTAAAACTTTTTAAATTTTTAAAAAAATATTATTAAAGCTACAATCCAGTGTATGATTTTTGTAATAAATTATAATTACACATAAACAAAATTATTTGATTTTTTTTATGTATCGGTGATAAATATTTTGTCGTGTGTCATGATAAATATTTTGTCCTGTGTTTTATTTATATATTTATTATCGTTGAGTCTTCTATTGTTTTAAAAAAACTATTTGTGAATCGTTTATGTCCATTGATTTTTTTTTTTAATATTTAAGATTGATATTATACTAAAGTATAAATTTATTTAGATTAAAATATTTAGAAATATGTGATAAAATATTTTATTTTTATTTTAGAGAAATCTATGTGATAAAATATTTTTAAAATATAAATTGTGCAGTTTATATAAATTTATTAAATGATTATATTTGTTTTATTAAAGTTATTGTCCCGTGTATATTTTAATACTTCACCCGTTTCTTTTTATTATTCTTTTTAGAATAGTAATATCAAATTAAGGAAGTATATTTTTGCACATTATCTTCCTATTATACCCTCATTTTAATTTACAAAATAATTCCAATTTTTTTTTCACACACTTTCTTTTTCCAATAAATTTAATATATTATGTATCAAAAAAAAAATTAATATGTTATGTACCCATAAAAAAAATAAAAAACAAATATTTAGTTTTCTAAATATATAACATTAATTAGTTTTATTAAAAAAGAGTAAGATAAATTGACAAAGAGTATAATTGACAAATCGTATCCTTAAAATACAAAAAAGACAAATAAAAAGGAACGCTAAATCTGACGACAAAAAACTAATAAAAAGAAACAGACGTAGTAATAAATTATAATTATCGGTGATAAAAATTATCCAATTTTTTTATGTATGAGTGAAAAATATTTTACAATGATTTTTTATATTTATCGATAAAAACTACTTGTTTTGTTTAAAAAAAACTATTAGTTAATTTTTATGATTATCTTTAGAAGTGGTTTCTATTGCTATTTTTATTGAGTAAGTTTGTTTTATTCTCTTTCTTAATTTTTTTTATATTTTTTTATGAGTAGATTTGTTTTATGCTTATCTTTTTTTTTCATTTTTTTTTATGAATAGATTTGTTTTATGTTTATCTTCTCTTTTTTGTTTGTTATTTTTGTTTTGTATTTTTTTTTATTTGAGTTTAGAGTTAAAATTACTTTTAAGGGTATAAACGGTGAAATACTATTAAACGTTCTAAGGACAAAAGAGATTTTTTAGTAGTAATTTATTTTAATATATTGTAATAAATAGATATATATATAGTATTATTTTGTTTTGAATGCTACCTGCCAGATGTCGTGTACTTTTCTTCGTAAATTAATTTTTTTTTGTAACATTTGATAAAAAAAATTGCTTCGTCAATTTGAAGGAAATGCAATGGTAAATAGTCATTATAAAAACATACATTTATGCAATATTTGTTTATAAATAATGAAAATAAATATTCTAAAGAATTTAATGAAGATAAATATTTATAACGACACTTTAAAAAATTACACGGACTAAGAAAGATAATTTTTCTCATAAATAATTTTAAAAATTTGTCCTTTATTCGAAAACCAATTTTGGACTAGCATTTGAATGAATTATTTGATTTTATTTAATAAGGATATAAATGATATTGTGTATTTAATAAAGAATAAATCTAAAGAGTTTTTACAAAAATGATCAATTTTTTTTAAAGTGTTCCTTATAAAAAAACCCGAGGGAGTACAATGCATCTACTAATTGATCTAAGATTACGCGAAACATCACAATTATTTATACGTGGCTTTCCAGATAATTACAATGAGTCAAATGTTTCTAATAAGAGAATTTCTTTTCGCACCCCCAACTATTTTTTTCACCCCCTGAGTTTCCATTATTACCCCTCTCACTACTTAGGAAGCGAGTGTGTAAAATTGCAAAAACGGAACACCACAGTTCGCATCCTAGGATGCGAATCTTATAAAAATCTTGTTTTTTTTTTTGTCCTTTTCACCCTTTTTAAAGTGTAAACTGAGTTCGCTCTTTAAGTAGCGAACTATGTTTTAGTTTGTACTCTAAGTAGCGAGTGTCAATATTTTATCCTCAAACTGAACATCGGCACCCCTCATGGATGAAAAAATCATGAAAAAAAGAGTTCGCTCCCTAGGATGCAAACTCATAAATGAGTTCGCTTCTTAGGATGCAAACTAATGACTGAGTTCGCTCCTTAGGATGCGAACTCTTTTTTTTCATAATTTTTTCATCCATGGCGGTGCCAACGTTCAATTGAGTAAATATTAACACTCGCTACTTAGAGTTCAAAAAATGCTCGCTTTCCAGATAGCGAGACTGAGACAGATATTATGGTCATTTCAGGAGATAAAGAAGAAAACCCGGGAGTGCAAAAAGAAACTCTCTTCTAATAATTCCATTATAAAAATCGATTGACAATGTAAAATAGGCCCATCCAAAAGGGCACAACACCATGTTTCTAGGGATCAATTGGATTGATTTTGAAATTCGGGTGTCAAATTTTTCACCGATCATGATTGTTCAAAAATATGAAATGACTATTTCTTTTCTAATTTAAATTGTAAATTTTACAATTACTAATTTCTATATTCCTCCAAATATGAAATCTCTATTGCTTCAAGCTCAATAATAGAGACTGAAAAATTCATTTGGGTTTGTCTAATGATATTTGCTTGGGACCTGGAAGTGTGCTCATCTTAAGGTTTTAGGTTCGATTCACTCTAGTGTCAATTTGGATGATCTAATTTAGCTTCTTAAAAAAAGACGAAACTACACATTTTGTCCCTTACGTTTATTTTAAGTTTCAATTTGTTCCTTTACGTTTAAAAAGTTTCAATTTGGTACCTTACATTTTCACCGTTTGCATAAGTTGGTCATTTCCGTCAATTTCATCTTTCAATTGGACATGTGTCATAGTGTTAAAGTGTCCACGTGTTTGTCCACATATGCAAACCATTTGCCATATGTGAGAGAACTAACAGAAAATACCAAATTGAAACCTAAAAAAAAATGTAAGAAACCAAATTGAAACTTTTTAAACATAAAGAATCAAATTAAAATCTAAAATAAACGTAAGAGACCAAATATACAATTTAGCCTAAAAAAATCATAGAGATTGGGGTGGTGGTTCTATGTATATAACTATGGCGTAAAAAAAAACACAAACAAGAAGTTCGTCTTCAACATGGTGATGAGAGTGGTAAAGTATTTGATAGGTGTAATTTGTTTGATTGAAATTTCCAACAAACTATTTTATTTTGCTTGGTATTAAAGTTTAGGTTGAGTTTTTTATTGCTGTAAATTCTCTGTCAAGAGGTAGAATATGAAGTTTAATTTTATAAAATTAATCAATTGCATTCTTGGATTATCTTATCATACATTATATCAATTTAGACCTTGTTTTATTTCTATTTGTATCAATTTTATCCTTGTGTTGACATAAATTGTAAATTATAAAATAATATATTTTTTAAAGCATATATCAAATCGGTTCCTGGAATTTTATACTTAATATCAAATTTGCCCCTGAATTTTTACACATAATTAAATCGGCCCCTGAATTTTCAAAATTAATACTATCAAATTAACCCTTTGGGGTGACCTTAATAGACTAAATCCGTACATAAATTAAATATATTTATTTTACTGAATGTATGAATTTTTTTTATCATCACTGTTGAATGTGTTAATTGAACTTGGTCAAAGAGATGCGAAGCCTCCATCCTAACCACATAAACTAACCAAACATTCATAATAAATTTATTAAATTATATTGAATTTTTTTTTTGGTATATTTTTGACCCAAAATTTTAAAACCTAAAACATTTGCTTCGGTTGTTTGACTTTTAGCCAATTTTGCAATTAATTTTGTACTATCATTTCTGAATCAAATTATTTTGATTCTATATGATTTCAATTTTATGGTATCCTCTATTTTTTATTAATTTATTAGTATTGTTTAGTTTCATTTGTACTCTCTGTTTTAAATTTCAATATATTTATGTTTAAATTTCATTTTATTTTTTTATTTACAATTTTTATTATAGAAATTTAAATCATATATTTATCATTCAACTAAATTCGTGCAACGCACGGGTCAAATTATAGTGAAACAAAACACAAAGAATTATGTCATTACAAAATAAACGCAACTAAGCATCATAACTCATAACATAGTAATGTCATAACTCATAACATAGTAATGACAAATTCAAACTAAAACTCACAAAATAAAGGACACAAATGTGATAAAAAAAAGTGTGTCATAGCATAGTCATTACAAATTCAAATCAAAATCCACAAAATAATGGCAATAAGTGTCGTAACAAAGTGTACCATAACATAAGAAATGTGAAATTTAAATCACAAATCTTGTAACAAACAAAAATAATAATATAAAAAAATCACAAATCTTACCTAGTATGGAGATGGCGATATGAAGGATGCGGGACGGAGTGGCGGAGCAACGAAATGTGTGTGACAACGTGCATGAGAGTGTGTCAGAATTAGAGAAGAAGATGAAGGTGACACGGCAGAGTTAGTAGTAGCAAGCGGTGGAGATAGTGCAGAGGTGGAGATTTTGGGCGGGAATAGAGAAGGTAAAATGGAAAGAATATGAAAGTGTAAATAGAGGTTTGATACCCCACATCTCCAATATTTAAATGTTTTGAAGTAATTTATGTAAATAGTGACAAGATAATGATAGGATAATGTATCAGCAGGATAACAGTCGATAACTATCATATTATGTTTATTATACATATCTCGTAATAATACTATAAAAATATATTATATTTAAACGATAACATTACTCTTGTAAACAAATTATTTTTTATACTTTAAGTTTTATAAATAAAAATTCTAGATAGGTAATCAAATAATTTTAAATAAAAATATAAGAGAAAAATGTTAAAAGTTTATAAAAATAATTAAAAAGGGGATGTAGCTCACATGGTAGAGCGCTCGCTTTGCATGCGAGAGGTACGGGGTTCGATACCCCGCATCTTGATTATTTAAATCTTTTAGAATAATTTATGTAAATAGTGACAAGATAATGATAAGAAATGATATAAGTAGGACAACCAAAAAATCTAAATAAGTAATCAAATAATTTTATATAATTTAAAATAAAAATACATAAGAAAATAAACAAGTTAAAATTTTTATAAGAATCATGATCAAATAAATAGCTCAATTATGTATGTTAGATAAGCTAAATAAATATATGATATATCTTATATGTAAATAATAAAACTACCATTGCAAAAAATTCTATTTATTTATTTTTTTTTTTGTAAAATTTAATATCCTTATTTTGCATTTCTAATACTTATTTTACTTTTAAATATTTTAAGTTTAGTAGAATTTTAATTTTTTTAGAATATATAAATTACAAAATAATCTTTGTGAGAAAATTATGTGTATATTTAAAAATTAATTACTTTTAATTTAATTCTGTTTGCGAAAGGAGTATGGAGGGCTGGGGGTGCGGCAGATTAGGGAGTTTAACTTAGCCCTGTTGGGCAAGTGGTGCTGGAGGATGTTGGTGGATCGAGCGAGTCTTTGGTTTCGGGTGTTGGAGGCCCGCTATGGGCTGGAGTGGGGGCGGGTGAGGGAGGGAGGGCGGTGTCAGTCGGCCTGGTGGAGGGAGATTGTGAGGATTAGGGATGGAGTAGGAGGGATTAGGGCTGGGTGGTTCGAGGGGTGTGTGACGAGGAAGGTAGGGGACGAGACAGATACCCTTTTCTGGACCGATCCCTGGATGTGGGGTATTCCTATGAGGGAGCGGTTTGGTCGCCTGTTTAATTTGGCGGTGACCAAGTCGATTACGGTGGCGGAGATGCATTCATTAGGTTGGGGTGCTGGAGGGGCAGCGTGGGGGTGGCGGAGACAGCTGAGGGTGTGGGAGGAGGAGTTATTGCTGGAGTGTCAGATTTTACTTGCTTCAGTGTCTGTGCAGGAGTGTCAGATTTTACTTGCTTCAGTGTCTGTGCAGATTGGTTCCTCTGACAGGTGGATGTGGCGTCCAGACCCGGCTGCAGGTTATTCTGTTCATGATGCTTATCAGATTTTGACTTCCCAGGATTCTGTCACCTTAGGGGCTGCAGAGGACCTCATTTGGCATTCACAGGTTCCCTTGAAGGTGTCCATTCTCGCCTGGCGTCTCCTTCGTGATCGGTTACCGACAAAGACAAACCTGGTGTCTCGCGGCATTATTCCTACAGATCTCCAGTTGTGTGTATCGGGCTGTGGTGGTATTAAGACGGCGCAGCATCTTTTCATCTCTTGTGGTTCTTTTGGATCTCTATGGGCTTTGGTTCGGGCGTGGATCGGTTTTTCTTCAGTAGACCCTCATCTTATTGCGGATCATTTTGTTCAGTTTACTTATTTGGCGGGTAGCACTCGAGCTCGTCGGTCTTTCATGCAGCTCATTTGGCTGGCTTGTGTCTGGGTGATATGGCATGAAAGAAATCTCCAAGTCTTCAGGAATACGACTAATTCAGTTCTTCAGCTTCTGGATAAAGTCAAGATGTTCTCCTACAGATGGTTGAGTGTGACACATGCTACGTTGGTTACTAATTCTCATTGTTGGTGGTCGAGCCCATTGCTTTGTTTGGGTCTTGATTAGTTGTTGTTTCATGACTGTTTGTATGACTTTTTGTAGACTTTTATAGTTCTCCTTGGCACACCTTGTGCTGAGGGGACATCACTTTCTTTGTGATTTATATATATATATATATATATATATATATATATATATATATATATATATATATATCCCATTTTTGATTCTTCAAAAAAATTTAATATCAAATTTTTTTTTATTTTTTTTGTAGATAGCCGAAATGACAAGCAATTTTAAAGTATTCAAATGTGAAAAAAAATTCAGATAAACTATTATTTTAGTTCTTAAAAATGTAACTTATTGTCTTATTAATTCTTGAATATATCAAAATTAAAACACATTTCTAATATTTTTTGTTTGTAATTTTATAGAATAAAATGATTAACCAAAGACATATTTAAGAATAAAATTGATCGGCTAAAAATATATTTGAGGATCAGAATGACCGATAAAAAATACATGGTTTAATTGTAATTTTGGTCCTCGTATTTTTACCATTTTGCAGAATTGGTCCTCTTATTTTAAAATTCTACAGTTTTGGTCACCCTATCATAATTTTTAATTTTTAACTATAAATTGACGATGTGATATGTTTTAAACAACATGGTATATGATCAGATGATGAGAAAATATCAAAATTAATAAAATTGTAAGAAAAATATTTCATAAAGTAAATTTAAAACATGTTCATCGTATTTTAGACAAAATATATATTAGGAGACCAAAACTATCAAATTTTAAAATAATAAAAATAAGGAAATCAAAACTACAATTAAACTATGTGTAATAAGATTAGGTATCAAAAATAAATGATGGTTGCCCAAAATATAAGAAGGAAAAAAAAAAAAAAAAGATATTTAGGACACATGACATGAAGGTTTGTTTGGTGTAGGTTGTGTTGTAGGTTGAGATTAGGACAAGTCTAGTGAAGTGAAACTGAAAATAGTGAATAACTAAGAATTCTTTTCTCACTCCTCACATTTTTTTTCACCCTCCGAGTTTCCAAAAATACCCCTTAATAAAAAGTTCGGGTCGCATTTACCAATCTATTTTAGTGCAAATTTGAATAAAATTTACACTAAAAAAAATTCGGGTCGCGTTTATCGATTTTTTTTTAAGGATAAAATTGGATTTCATATGGTTAAAAAGACATGGGGTGGGAAAAGAATTCTTCGTGAATAATACACACTTCTGAGGTGAGCAACAAACACACTTTCCTTCAATTCAACCTTCCTTCATTTTACAACAAATAACTAACTCATGACATCATATTGAACTAACTCAAACCACACTTCAATTTTATTTCTTCATCCAATCAATCAATGGCTTCTTCTGTTTCTGCTTCTCATCTCTGTATTTCAACTATCACAAATTGTTCCATCCCTTCATCTTCATGGAAACTTTCAGTTTCAGTTTCAGTTTCAACCTCACGCATCACGTGGCAGAAGCGTGGTTGTTGTAGAGCTATGGTTCAAGTTCAAACTGGTGCACCTGCTGCTTATGCTAAGGAAATGGAACGTCTTTCAGCTAAAGAATCGCTTCTTCTTGCTGTTAGTTACTCATTCATTCTCCTTAATGTTGTTAATTGATTCTATAATTTGTTTCATTATTTATTGTTTTGAATTTTGAGGTTGTCTTTTGGTAAACTAAATAATGAAGAAAGGGGGTAATTGGGAAATGTTAAAATTGCAGATGTAGAACGTTGTGCTTTAATTTTGTTTAATGAAGAGGTGTATAATTGATTCTGATGTGTTTGGTTATTCTCGGGTACGGTGAATTTTGCCTAGAGAATTGATTCCTATTCGAAGTTATAATTTATCGTTTTTGCCTCTACAATTGATTTTAGTCTCAAATTCATTATTCAACACACTTTTATTAGAGTGTATGCAAACATAAATTATTTTACATTCAACTCAATTTTTGTCGGAAACCACTTTACAAACTCAATTCATTCAAAATCAATTTTCTTCATTGTAGAAATGAAAACTAACAGGAACTAATTGCATAAATTGTTGGAATTCAAGTGTGTTAGTTGGTTCCACATTGAATAGGAATGAGCTAAATGAAGGATCATAAGAGAAGTCGTAAACTCAATGCCTTAATGTTTTGGGTGGATATGTGTTGTCCAGGTCTCTTGGTGGTTTAGGTCTTTAGTATGTTGTTGCTTTGAGTGCTCCCTGAACTCCCGACAAGATGAAAATGAAGTTGATTATATTATATATCATCTAATCTAAAAGTTTTTGTAAAATTTTAAGTTTGAAAACGTCCTTTCAGTTTAAAGATGCAGGGGGTTTTGAGGGCTTAGTCTCGGGGAAGACAACTGAATATCAAAGAATTGATGTGAATGAAAGGATAACTGGTCTTGAGCGGCTCAATCCAACACCTCGGCCCACGACGTAAGGGACTAAGAATGTCCATGTCTATGCTTTTTGAATGAGATATTCATGCACCTTTTTTGCTACAGGTCACCCTTTCTGGAAGGGCGATGGAACTTTGAGTGGTTTGGTCCTGGATCGCCTGGGTTGCTTGCTGCTAGGGTTATATTTGAGTGAGTTCTATCGATTTGCTTTTACCCTGTCAATCCGAAGTTTTGCTTTGGATTGTTTACTCTATCTGCCCTTAGATTTGGCTTGATCTCACATTTGAGTTACAATGGCTCCTTGTGCTTTATATGTTTGCAGGAATTTTCCTTCAAGTTTAGCTAATTTGTCAAAATTGGATGTCTTTATCAAGGACGGAAATGCAAAGATTACTGCAAACACAAGATTTTTAAACATGGTACTTCTTTTTAGTGTCTAATTTTTTTATACATCCAAAAAACTTGCATCAGCATTCTTAAAGCATTGGAAATTTCTTTTACTTTCAGCTTCTGTTTTTGAAAATCGAAATCTCCCCATTATAATAATGTACCTGTTTTAAGCTTTTTTCCTCTTCTAGTATTCATAGCGACTACTTCTATGCAAATTAAATGGTTGTGAATAGTTTTTTTTTGCATGAATTTTTTTCTACCCGGATTCTTATGGAGTGGAGAATTCAGGTTGTTCTTTAACTTAGAATTATTGTTTAGTTATGCAGCCAAAAATCACATCGACAATGTATATTTACCTCTCGGTGCTATCTAAACAGTAGCCTGTTAAAATATACTTTATAATGTACTACAACAAAACTTAGCATATAACTTTTGTACTAATTTATACCTGGAAGAAATATTTATATTCATTTAATATCTAAGCCATTTGAAGAAATGCATGAAAACGGTTACATTTTTTTGATAGATCGTGTATCTCTTATTCTTCTTTTTCAGAAGCATATTTTGATCTGAAATAGACCGAGTCAATGATTGTCATTCTAAAAAAACTAGCTGATATAAATTACATACTTAACTTCTATTAACTGGGTCTTGATGCAATTATGAAAAGGAAAACAAAATATGCAAACGTTGTGATAGTGTAAGGAATCAATATAGGATTAATAGGTCTAAGATGCGTTAGATAATTAGGTGATTGCTCATGCTTTCTAGGAGGATCTAGAAGACTCTAATTAGATGAGTCATTGGTTAGTTTGTTAGGATTAACCAATACTATAAATAAAAGGCATGGTGAATGTAATAAGAAAGCAAAATGAATGAAGAAATTAGTTTGTTAGTTTGGTAAAGAAAATGGAGAAAGTTGTACGAGGTAAAGGGAACCACTCACACTTTAGAAGAGTCAAATCCTTGAATTATTTCTCTCAAGTGCAACTTTGTTGTGATGTTTTCTTTCATTTTTTTGTTGACATGTTTTGCAAGATATCGATACCAGATTTGAACCTAAGAGCAACCACACAACTATATGCCTGTCCATAGAATTTTAAAAGATAAAATTTCTGTATGTGAAGTTGGAAACAGAAAACAGTTTGAAACCGTGAATATATTAGTGAAGATAAAACAGAAGATAAAATTTCTGTTTCAGAAGATATGTGAAGATAAAATGTTGATAGGAACTTCACTGTTTATATTCATAAATACACACTTATATTTCCTATCAACATTTTTGTAATTAAAAAATTACACTTAAAGTGAAAAGAACTTCACTTTTCTCTGTCACACTCAGTCCACAAAATAAAATCATTTCATCTTTCATTGTTTGGCCACCTTGATTTCAGTGGTTGTTAGGTAATGTTTCTTTATGAATCCATCCATATAACTTTTTTTAAATTATAAGTTCAATCTATTTCTAGTATGTACTTTTAAAAGCAACTATAACGCATAGAAAGAGTTTGCACCTTTCATATTTTTGTTTGAAATTTTTTTAGTTGGGTGTTGTAGATAGAAAGCAGTATTATTCTCTCAACCAAGTTAACCGTGGAGGGGCCACTTAGGCTGAAAGAGGAGTATGTTGAAGGGATTCTTGTGTCACCAACAGTTTTGGAAGACAGAGTCCCAGATCAACTTAAAGGTGCACTTGGGCAAGCAGTTAATGCTTTACAACAGCTTCCGGCACCTTTACGCGATGCTGTTGCCAATGGACTAAAAGTTCCTCTAAGTGAGTTACCACTGATTTCTATATTCACCTCTAAACATGTTCCCTGACTTGACTGTTCATAATGATATATATACAATCTGTTGAATATTGGTTTCACTATGCACTGCCGATATTAGGGTCCGTGTATTGTGTTGTGTTCTGAAAAATTATAGAAGTTTTTGAACATGCATCTTAAAAATAGATTGAATAATTTTGAAAATTCTGAAAAATTTGTAAACATTATTTTCAATGTTTCATGAAATGCATATTCTCAAGTTAGCTTTCACCTTCTCTCTATCACAAGTAAAATGAAAAGTCCGCAACCAAATATCATTCCAGCCACCCTCATAAAAAGTAAAATTTGAAAATATTGCTGGAAAGTAAGTGGACCTTTATATGCTGAAAACCTGAAACCTGCAGAAGCAATAGGTTGGTAAATGCCTATCACTAAGGCTTTGTTTCCGAGTTGGATTTTAGAGGGGAAAGGAGAGGAGGGCTTACTTTTCTTTTTTAAAATAATGACACTATAAAATTGTTTTTAAAATGAATTAAGTGTGATTGAAGTATTATATAATCGTTTAACATGTCACATGTATCTTTATTGATATTTTTTTAACTGTTTTCTTTCTTAACAAAATAAAGATATATGTGACTCTTTACCTATAAAAGAAATGCATTGTCGCTTATCCTGTCTTGAAATGGTTAGATATATCAGAGAACAATGTGAAATGCATTATTTTGTCAGATATTTACTGTGATATTTTGTACTGATTTTTCTCTCACAAAATATATGTGTAAAGTGACAGATATTAAAGAAGATATGTAACTGGTTATTGCATATTATGTTAATGGAAAAATTTATATTCGATGTACGCTTTTGATGCCATTTCATGTTTGCAGCTGGAAGCTTCCAGAGACTCTTCATGATTTCTTATCTGGACGAGGAGATACTTGTAAGTTTCACACGCAGTAAATAATTTAAGATAAGTTTAATGCTTTTGTTCCCTTATAATTACAATTCTTACAAAGCAACGTGAGATTCGAACATCAATCCATGCACTAAGAAGCACATACATGGATACTACTATAGTGTCTGATATGAGACTTGCATAACTTGGAATATTTACAATTGGTTTTTGGATATAGGTGTTACTCGCATTAATATCAGATTTGAGTAGGGTGACATGCTAGTTTATGACCTAGATTTTCAGTGAGTATTATGCTAATTCACCTAAAAAACGTAATCCATACTTTATCATACTAAATTGCCGGATGCCTCTTAGTTGTTTCTGGCATCTCGTATGAACATCTTGAAAACATGGTCGGGTTACTTTTCCTCGCCGTGAGATTTTGGATTAGTATTGAAAGTGAAAAGCAGATCAGGGTGCATCAGGTCTTGAAGGGAAGGTCTCAATAATGATCATGTGTTATTTTATCATTCTCAGTTGAATCCATTTGCATTACTTTTGCTGGTTTACTTATACACCAGCACCTACCAAAGTGGACTTGGTGATAGATAATTCTCCTAGATATCCTCCGCATTTCGTAGTTTAAATCTCGACCTCACTATCACTATGCTCCTTAACTCTCCCACTCCAACAACCAAGTCATCCTTATATCCTCTTCCTAATTTCATAGCAGGATGAAAGTTCTTGATTATAGCTATTTTATATTATGATGTAAAATGACTTGTTTGTTTGTCTCAAATCACTTATCAGTCAAGTCAAGAGTAGCCTTATAGATAGAAGTAGAATGTATAATTCCAATTCTTTTTACCTATAATTGAATCAAATCATGTTAATATCTGAATGATTATGCTGGTTCTGATGCAGATAATAAGGAACACATCTGGGATTCCAGAAGTTTTAACAAGACTCGATGCATCGCCATCATCCCCAGGAGAACCAAGTCTAGAATATGAAAGCTAGTAGTTCTGTAATGTATGTGAATTATTTTCCCTCCGTATTTGAGGTGTTAAAGTCAAATTCTTTGTCCTTACAAAAATTCTCAGAGTCACAACAAAAGTGGTTCTATGATATAGAACTGGAGTAATGCTATTGAAATTCGGTAAGTTTAACAACTTTGGTAAAGAGGATCACGGTTCGTTCCCCCGCAACTGCGATCGGCAGGGGGCACCACTTGATGTCAAAACCCCTGAACCAAATTAAACTAGTGGTGAAAGCAAAAAAAAAAAAAAAAAAGTGTAAACAACTTGTTACATTTATAAGTTGTTTTCAGTTTTTTTTAAAAATGACAAATGTGTTAATGTTTTAGGCAATAAAACAAATTCTGCCTCCATATTTTCATATGTATCCCTAAATAAATATAATTTGTTTACACTCCTACCCTCTCATTCTGCATCTATGTTTGTTGTAAAGATAAAAATACACTAAAGTTTTGCCTAGGAAATGATGACTATGAATTCAAATATACAATGAACATTGTTTTTTACATTTCATGAGAAGAAGAATAAATAATCAAAAGTATTTTGGATTTCGTCAAAAAAATCAAAAGTATTTTGCGGATGATTTACAATATTGTAGGGGTATGAGTATTAAGCATTAGGGTATACCCATCAAAAGTAGAATAGAAAAATTCAATCAAATCGACGATTCAAACCAAAGAAGAAAAAAAAATTGATTTTAATGGTTCGGATCAAAAACTGAACCGAACCAATTGAAAACCGACGTGGTTTGGTTCAATTCTCAGATTGAATTTTCAAGAACCGATGGAACCCGAACCAATAAATATATGTTGTTAGATTAATATTTTTTATAAGTTAACCAACGTTAAAAAGTTAAAACTAGCCTAATTTAAACTATTTCTAAAAAAAGTACAGTCACACAACAAACTCTAATTTCAAAACACGCTCTTAAACTATTAGAATATAAATATTTTGGTTCCTGTTGATGACAACATCATATTATAAATGCAAAATTTGGAATCCAAACTTAGGTTTTTTGATTTATTCACTTCAATGGTTGAATTTTTAACCACTAAACTACTTGATAAAAAAATGAATATTTTATATTTATTTATGAAAGAATATTTTGTATGAATAACTATTTTTTTACGTTATTAATGTTATTTTTAATTTAAATAAATTATTCTTTTGATATTTTTTTTGCATATTTTAGTAAAGAGTTAATTTTTAACATTTGTGTCGAGTCTCGAAATAGTCGGAACCGACCCTGATACAAGTGCTAATGATGTTGCATTCACATATCTAATTAGATGAATGAGTGATATCGGAAAAAAATAATAGCATTAAATATATAAGGAATAACCGATTAAAGTATCCGAATCAAACCGATTAGTTTGGTTCGGTTTTATTTTCACAAAATACCAAAAATCGAATCAAACCGAACCAATTGAGAGCTCATTTTATAAGTTATTTTTATCTTTTCATTTTTCAGTGACATGTTGTTCTTAATTTTGTTTTATGGGCTGTGATGAGTCATAGAGATAGTCATGCACCACTCTGATTTTACAGTGCTGATAATTTTCTCATACCCATTATTTTTCTGAGCCCCAAAAATTTGTATGTAAACAAAGGCTTTACAAACAAAATTATAATGGATATTATCATAAATGAATTATTATTATTATTGATTAATGGCAATAAAATCATAATGATATATCAAATCAACAAACAATGTCCAATATTGCTGTTAATCTCCTAAGTCCTAACAATTATTAAATGTAAGAACCAGGATCTCATTGACAAGATCATACATTAGTAAAGTTCCTTGGAGTTGGTTACTACCAATCACTGTGAGAGCAGAGTTTTTTCCTTCTGCAAATGATAGACAAACAGTGTCTTCTACTGTGAAAAGTAATTGATTGTTGTTCAACTTGTAAGACACAAAATTTTCACCTGCAATATTTCCATTTCCAAAGAAAAGTTCAATAGTTGGAAATACATTAGATGAATTATCTTCATAACAAAACTCTAACCCCTCATATCCTGGTCTTTTTGTAAGGTTATGATCTGTTTTAAGGATCTCTGATCTGAATACACTATAAGCATCACTTGGTAAGTAAGTTAGCATTGTTCCAATATCTATAATAACCCCACCATCATAGTTCAAACCATAACCCCAAACTCTAGATTGAATATCCAACATAAACCCATTAATGCTTATACCTACAAATTGCAAAAAATAATAAAAAGGGTATGCACTATTCTCTGTCAAGGGAACCATAATTGAACTGTTATGGTTCATTTCAGGTGGAGTTTCATAAAACTCAAGAGGTGAAGGTTTCTGTGAGCCTTGACTTACAGGACAAAAAGAAAATGCCTTTGCATTGAGTTGATTTTGAACCGAAAGCGGACCGCGTCCTAAACCAAAAACACCTGTGAATTGAGTCTTAAATGGACCTTCATAAGAATCTCCACAACCAATGATGAAATTCTTAACCTCTGTATTGGAATGTTCAAAGGTAAGTGTATCAGTCACCATTACACCTAATGAATGAGATTGACCCCAAGTACCATATTTCACATTGTATCTACATGTCCATCCAGGGCAAATACCAAAAACATCTCTCATCATTGGAATCAAACATGTATCTGTGTAGCAACCAAGTTCTCTAAAGGTACTTGATGCTCTAGTATTAAAGGGTGGTCGTTGCATAGGGTAACAACTATTACATGGATCACATTGTGACCATGAAATTGGGCTACCTATATCTACCATAACAAATACAATTTGTACTGGAGTACCAATCCATAAGAACATTGCATATGCATCATTTATTTGGTATATATCTGTTGTGGCTTCTGTGTTAGGATGTTGAATTCCTGTTGAGTTGTTCATGAGCATTCTCTTGTGATATAGTGGGATGCTAACAATTGCTCTAGAAGGAGAAAGTGAGGGAGATGCAGAATAATAGGGTAGTTGAACTGTTAATAAAAGTAGACAACAACAAAATGTCATTAGAATATTCATTTTGGCATTAACTAAAGGTGAATAGTTAGGGATCTAATTTTGAAAATATTTATATATATTGCTTTTGGATTACACTCCTTTGAAGGGTTCTTAATTCTAATAGTATAGTAATTAGATTAGATGTTTTTCTTAGTATTATTGTTCTAACTTCTAAGAGTTGATTGATGAGTATGGGGTTTGGTAACTCATTTCACTTGCATGATTGAAAATTGAAATGAAACATTAAGAGTAGTCATTAGAAAATGTTTAGACAATAGTCATTATCACGTGTTTTTCACTAGAAATCTACTTGCTTTTTTGAGGTGTACTATACTTTCTCCGGTTTTATATATAAGAAATATTTCACTTTTTAGATTAATAATAGAATTTATTGTTGGGAATGGTTGTGAATTTGTGTGAGAAGAAAGGAAGATTGAGAGAAAGTAATGGAGTAAAATCTTATTATTATTCACAAACTACAATATGCAAGTGTATATATAGTTACTTCAAACACAAGTGACTATGATTAGTTTCTAACTAACTTTGGTTAGAGCTTCTAACTAACTCATAACAAAGTGTAACTACTTAAACTACCTAAAGACAACATTTGAATTATACAAACTACTTCATGCCCCCTTAATTCAAATGTTCCAAGGATAAGACACCAATCCTAGTTTTCAGATCCTTGAACCTGTCATGTTTCAATCCCTTTGTTAAAATGTCAGCTTCTTGGTCCAGTGTGGAGCAGTGAGACAAGACAATCTTCCCCTTACTTACTTGATCTCTAATGAAGTGAAATCATGTTTCAATATGCTTGCTTCTTCCATGAGATATTGGATTCTTAGCCAAGTTAATGGCAGACTGGTTATCAACAAGCAGTTGAATAGGCTCAGCAAGATCAATCCCTAAGTCCTTCAGCAGAGATTCTAACCATAACCCTTGACAAGCAGTGAAGGCACAGGCTATATATTCAGCTTCACAGGATGAAAGAGCAATGACAGGCTGCTTCTTTGAACACCAAGAGATTGGTGCATTCAGAAATTTGAAAATGTATCCTGTGGTGCTTCTTCTGTCAACTTGATCTCCACACCAATCAGAGTCAGAGAATCCAATTAACTGGTTCATTGATTTGTTGCTGCTACCAGGGAACAAGATTCCATGTTCCATTGTACCTTGCACATACCTCAAGATCCTTTTCACTGCAGTCATGTGTGACTTCATTGGAGTATCAACAAATCTGCTAACTACTCCTACTGCAAATGATAGGTCAGTCCTGCTATTGCATAGATATCTCAGAGAGCCAACCATTTGCTTGTACAATGTAGCATTAACATTCTCACCATCTTCATCTAAGTTCAGCTTTAAGTTTGCTTCCACAGGAGTTATTGCAGGATTGCATCCTAACATATTGAACCTTGTCAGAATTTCCTTCATGTATGTCTTCTCGTGCAAGAAAACTCCTGCAGTAGTTTCTTCAAATTGCAATCCTAGGAAGTAACTCAACTTACCCATGTCTGTCATCTCAAATTCAGAGTGCATCAGGCTCTTGAATTCAGCTATGTCACCAGGATTACTACCTGTGACCAACAGATCATCAACATATAGGCAGATGATTAAAATACTTGACTCAGATTTGTGCTTCACATACACACCATGTTCTACTACACTTTTCTAAAAGCCAATTTGTGTTAAGAATCCATCTATCCTTTTGTTCCATGCTCTAGGTGCCTGCTTCAACCCATAGAGTGCCTTGTTCAGTCTGTACACCATTCCTTCCTTGCCTTCCTTAATGAAACCCGGTGGTTGTGACACATAAACTTCTTCATCAAGTGGTCCATTAAGGAATGCAGATTTTACATCCATCTGAGACATAGGCCAACTCTTCACACTAGCAATGGCAACTACAAGCCTTATGGTTTCAATCCTAGCTACTGGTGCATATACTTCTTGATAGTCTAGGCCTGCCTTCTGCAAGAATCCTTTTGCCACAAGCCTGGCCTTATATTTGGCAATTGATCCATCAGAGTTCAACTTGACCTTATATACCCATTTCACAGCTATCTGATGCTTGTTTGCTGGTAAGTCAGTGAGATACCATGTATTGTTTTTCTCTATAGCCTTCAGTTCATCAACCATGGCTTGTCTCCATAATTGACTCTTCATAGCCTCATCAATATTAACTGGCTCACAGTCAGCATATAATGCAAAGTGCACTAAATCTCCTTCTTCAGTTATGGTGCCATCATTGTAAACTTCAAAGTCAAGGTATCTTATGGTTGGCAATCTACTTCTCTTTCCAATAGCTGTATCTACATTTGTATTTACACTTGAACTTGCACAGGCTTGTGTATTGGCAGTGATGTTCATGGTGCCATTGTTTGTTCCACCCTCTTCACCTTGTGAGTCATCAATTAGTAAGGGATTTACAGGCATATCATCTTTACTCTTCCAATCCCAGCTTTCAGATTCACACACTACTACATCTCTACCAATTTCAATTTTTCTTTTGACTAGATCATACAATCTATATGCTCCAGTTGGATGGTAGCCAACAAGTATCATAGGCTTGCCCTTATCTTGAAGCTTTGTTCTCTTCTGGTCAGATATGTGATTGTAGCACAATGCACCAAATACCTTTAGATGATTCACTGCAGGCTTTCTTCCATTGCACTTCTCTTCAGGCACTATATTATTCAATTTCTTAGTAGGACACTTGTTTAGAATGTACACTGCAGTGTTGACTGCTTCACCCCATAAGAAACTTGGCAAGGACTTCTCTCTCAGCATGCTTCTTACCATGTTCAACACTGTTCTATTCCTCCTCTCAGCCAATCCATTGTGTTGTGGAGTGTAAGGTGCAGTTACTTCATGTTCAATTCCTTGTTCAACAAGAAATTTCTCAAACTCATTTGATGTAAACTCTCCTCCTCCATTAGTCCTTAGGATCTTAATGGATTTTTCACACTCTTTTTCAACTTTCTTCTTAAACTTCTTAAACACATCAAATGAATCACTTTTTGCTTGTATTAAGTAAACCCACATCATTCTACTGAATTCATCAATAAATGATATGAACTACTTGTTACCTGCCAGTGAAGCTACTTCAAATGGTCCACAAACATTAGAGTGAATCACTTCTAATTGATTCCTTGCTCTTGAAGGTATCTCTGACTTGAATGAGTTTCTTGTTTGTTTTCCCACCATGCATATCCTGCAGATCTTTTCTGGTGCTTTGATGATTGGTAATCCCTTTACCAGATGATTGGGTCCTAGTTCCCTCAGGGATTTGAAATTCAATTGACCAAATCTAGCATGCCAAATCCAGTTCTTGTCATCTGCTTCTACTGCACTCAAGCACATCACTTTAGCAGCACTCATGTTGATTTGAAAGGTTCTATTCTTTGACAAGGATGTTTTCAAAACCAACTTGTGCTTAGTATCATATAGGGCCAGTGAATTATTCTTCATTTTCACTTTAAAACCTTTTCGAATTAGCTGGCCTATGCTTAATAGATTGCTCTTCATACCTGGCACATAGAGCACATCCTCCATGATCATATGCTTTCCATCATCTCTGTTGATCACCATTTTCCCTATGCCCTCAGCTTGTAAGGTTCTATCATCAGCAAACCTTACCTTACTTTTCCTTGAAGCATCAATTTCTATAAGCCATTCTCTGTGACTTGTCATATGATTGGAACAGCCAGTGTCAAGAAACCAGAAATCAGTGTTTGAACAATCATCAGCATCACTCAGTGTTGCCATCATCAACCTCACTTCATCACTATCATCTGAGGAGCAATTATCTGAAGAGCTTTCTTCCTGCACAGCACATGCTTCATCACTTTTCTTCTTTCTACCTTTTCCTTTGCTAAACCAGCATTCATCAGCAAAGTGACCAAATTTGTCACAGTTATAACATTTCACATTCCTCTTATGAAGCTTTCTTGAGTTCCTGAAGTTCACAGAGCCTCCTCCTCCTTTGCTTGAGGATTCAGCTTTGTCATCTCCATATTGTGAATCTTTGATCTCCTTGCCCTTTTTCTTTGCCCAGTCATTCTTTCCACCACTGTTCTTCTTCTTAGAATGTGCAAGAAGTGCCTGATCTGAGTCTTTTTCCCCACTTCTTTCACTGATCCTTAATTCTCTAGCTTGTAGAGTACTTATCAGTTCTGCAGGTGTCATAATAGTGATGTCTTTTGTTTCTTCCACTGTGCATACTATGTAATCAAATTTTGGGGTTAAAGATCTCAGAATCTTTTCACAAAATTGCTGATCAGTAATTGTCTCACCATTTTGAGCGATGGAATTGGTGATCACCTTTACTCTGTTGAAGAAATCTTCAACCTTCTCTTGATCCTCCATCTCTGTATGTTCATATTGCTTTCTCAAGGCTTGTAACTTCACCTTCTTCACCTTTGCACCACCAGTGTGACACTTCTCTAATGTATCCCATGCTTCTTTGGCTGAAGTGCAGGTTGAGATCTTGTCAAAATTTACCTCATCAATACTTTGATGAATGAGATAAATTGCCTTGCAATCTTTCTTCTTGTTAGCTCTGAATGTTGTTCTTTGAGCCTTTGTTGCTTCATCACCTAGAACTTCTAAGCCATCTTGAATCACCTCAGCAACATCTTGAAACCCAAAAATTGCTTGCATTTGAATGTTCCATCTATCCCAATTATCAGATTTCAGTTTAGGAAGTTGGCTTGGAATGTTTGTTGAAGCCATGAATCACTTTTCTTGCGCAGCAGTGATCAAGATTTGATCTTGAACCAATGCTCTGGATACCAAGTTGTTGGGAATGGTTGTGAATTTGTGTGAGAAGAAAGGAAGATTGAGAGAAAGTAATGTAGTAAAATCTTATTATTATTCACAAACTACAATATGCAAGTGTATATATAGTTACTTCAAACACAGGTAACTATGATTAGTTTCTAACTAACTTTGGTTAGAGCTTCTAACTAACTCATAACAAAGTGTAACTACTTAAACTACCTAAAGACAACATTTGAATTATACAAACTACTTCATTTATGTATTTAGATTATATTGGGTGCGTTTGTTTAAGCTTTAAAAAAAATAGATTTTTCTTTGTATTTTTGAAAATAAATTTTATAAAATCGTTTTTCAAAATATTATAAGTTTTTTTATATTCATTTTTTTTAAATTCAAACACTAATTTTGAAATTATATAACATAAACGTACATTATTGAAGATCAAAACATAGTCAAAATCCTAATTTTTACAAAAAGTTATATTTCAAAAATGATTTTTATGAAAATCTATTTGAAATAGCTTCAAAAAAATTGATTTTTTTGAAATTTTGATATCAAATTTTTTTTTCAATAAAATGATGAAATACCTAAAATGACATTTTAAGAATAACTATTCAAACAAAATTTTCATTTAAAGCTTTTATAAAAAATTTCTTTGTAAAATTTTTTTACACAAAATTATATTACACTATAAAAATCTATTTTGAAAAAATCTATAACAAACGCACCCATTATTGTCTAGATATATCAATTTCACAATGAATTTAAAAAATCAATTTTTTCGTATATATAGGATCGAAGGGAGTATCACATAGACGTGATGTTACTACAATGGGAGCAACTCTTTAATTTCCCACGATGGGAAAGGATCATTATATAAATATTGAATGGCTTTGATGAGTGTCAAGTGTATCTTTTGTACCAATTTTATAACTGTGCCTTTTATACAAATTTTGGTTTTCATTATATTTTATTAACATGACTCAATTTTACGACATAATTTAACATTTATACCGCACCAAAATATTTGAATTAAATGTATATTAAGTTTTTTAGAGTTTAATTTTTATAGTTTTAAACTATTTTTTAGTGCCTACTAGTTATTAAAAAGACAGCTAAGTTTGGTCTATGCCTTTTATAAAATTGGGTGTCTAGTTTTTTACTTAAAAACCACCTAATAATAATATGGTTTTAAATTTTGATGTGTTATTCTTGAATATGTTTCAAATGAATTCAGATGTTAAAATTTTAATTAGTTAAATTTAGTTTAAATATTAAAATTTTCATAAAATAGAATAATATGAAATAGATAGTTATGTCTAATAAAATCTATTTTATCGTTGAATATAATTATTTTGTTATGAGCCATGTATAAACTAAATAGAGTATTTTTTATGGAGTTTAATTGATATGCACCGACGATGTAAAATAATTTTACACGGTCATCCAATAAAAAATCATCAATCTTCCATGTTATATGAAAAAAATGGGGTAAAGTGGGGTGACATGGCAAAATAAATGGTTGTCATTGGTTGACAATATAAAGTTATTTTACACTGTCAGTGCATACAAATTAAATCCTTTTTAAAGATACATAGAGACTAATAAATATATGGAAAATATTATGGTGTTCTCAGGATACTAGTTAAACATATTAATAAGAAATTTTATTTTAAAAATATAAAATTTCATTTTCATAAGATTAAATTTATATTTAATTTATTTTTTGAATATGCTTAACAAATATTTCAAGGACACTATTTAACATGACAAAAAATATAAATGAACATATAAATTTGTACAAAGTAACAATGCTTATAATATATTATAGTTAACAATGCTTAAAGGGTGAGAAACCCCATCGAAAAATAAATGATCTAAGCCATCTAAGAAAAGTAAATCAATCCCTACAATTTGGTTTCAATAAGAAAAGGTTCCACTTTTAAATCTAAGCCATCTAATATTTAATTAGTGTATCAATGGTGTGAGATAAACATTTTTCATCGTGGGAAGATTAGTTGATGTTCCCACCGTAACCTGCACCTCAAATAGATTATTTCATTATTTTTTGCGATAAATCAACATATTATTAAGAGTGCATAATATGTTACACATACACATCATTAGCCTAGTCCTATAATCAACATATTTTTTACCTAATACTAATTTTTACTTACAATTTGCAACTATCATCATAAAGGACTTTTGCAAAATATTGTCTGGTCCTATAATCTCTCTATTATTTTATATGTACCAATGATTTAGCATTTTTGTGTTATTTTTAAGAAAAAAGAGTTGAATGTGATGTTTATAGAAGAACTAAGTTATAGACATACGCCGAGTTGAAATTCTTTCCATTTTGTATTCTATCCAATTTCCATTTTCTCCATAATATAAAAGTATGACATTAAATAAGTAAAAATGTTTTTTATGCATTAAAAAATATGAAAAAACTTTGGTAATAAAAACAATGGAAAACCTAAAAAATGGAGAGGTTCCTTATTCACATACACTAGACCACAAAAGTATTGGGTAGTTCCTACATATTCCTATATATTCCAAATAAAGCTTGGGTACCAAAATAATTTGAGCATCCAATGAGTATGACTGTAACATTGTTAAAAATCTTCAGGAATAATGTTTTATTGTGGTGTAGGGATATGTTCTGTTTTAATGACATCGACTAATGTACCAAAAAAAAAAAAAATCATTAGCCATTTTGAATGTTGGAATGGATAAACATAAGTTGGCGAAACATAAGTTGGCGAAGTAGAGTGGTGACCACTTTTTTTTCTACAACCGAGGCATGCCTAAAAAAAAGGAGAAGAAAAACTACACCGAAATTAAACTAGGGGTAATGAACCCTGAAATATCATCAAAATGCAAATTTCTAATCAAGTCTAAAAGAAAAATACAAACAATTCGAATCATTCACATATTTTGCCAGCGTATCAACTTGCCTCTCTAGACGGGTGACGAAGTGTCAAAGTAAGTATAAAATTATCGTTCCTCAGAAATTGTTGTGACTCAATTACGGTAATCGGGAACATACGCGAGTAAAAATTGCAATTAAATAAAAGGGGGGAATTCTTTTGGAATTATGGTTTCTTAGCGAATGACAGCAAAGTATTAGGGTTCTTAGATCAAGAGAGAAAACGATTGGATCTTTTCGGTTCACCCAACTACTATTGTCTTGGTATTCCATGCATGCTAGCAACTTACAAACTTAGTTCCACGATTCGATTAAATTAAATAATTATGTCCAATGTCTTGGTACATAATCATCTCAATTGATTATCAATCCCTAATGTCTTAGGATGACTTATAATCAATTGAGGTTTTTGCCATTTAATCTTTGAATTCTCAATTAACAAACCGATATGTCTAAAGTGAAATTTAATTGAACAACTATCCCTAGGTCAATTGATTTGCCTCTAATGTCATAGTAAACAAACAATTATAATTATCATACAATTAGCTACTTTGTATAAAGCATTAAGAACAAAAGATAATTGACTGAAACTAACTTCGTCAATTGATTAGCATATCATATGAAATACATGGTTCAAGAACAATAACAATTGGGATCCCCTAGGGTCCAATCAAAGCGTTTAGTTACGCATAATTAAAGCATAAACATAAAATAGGATAGAAGAATTCATTACAAAATAAGGAACCCTTGGCTCTGGACTTGCTCTCAAGAATCGCCTTTTTCTCGCCGTCAAAAACTGTCCAAGAATGAGGAGAAAATATGAATTTATAGAATTAGGGTACGGGCTCGCGCAGTGGCGCCAGATGGCCCATATAATCGGCGCAGCTGCGCCATAGACAAAAGAGATAGAGCTTTCTGGTGCTCTCTGGGCGCGGCGCGCGCCATGCCTGCGCAGCTGCGCCACTTCATCAATCTTCTCCTTTTTTCTTTGGTTTCTTGCGCTCCAAGCAATCTTGTATTGATTCCTTTTCTCTTTATTTCTTGCATATTGCATAATAAAAATATACTACTTTGCCTTGAATTTGTTGTAAAAGCATAGTAATGACGTAAAATCATCACAACCTCAAACTTGAACTTTTCCTCCTCCTCAAGGAATACCTGTATCAATCGGAAAACTTGGCACTATCTCAACAGTTTAATTCCAATCAGCAAAGTCATTCAAGTCAAAACATCATAATCAACACTCCTATGATCATTCCTATCATGACTATTCTTGCACACAAAATTGCTATTGAAAAACAGAGAACTTTCCACAAAAATTGACCAAACTTTAATCACATCACTCCGTCACACTCTCTCCTGTTTGATAAGGTCAAATTTCACTCAATCAACACAGTCATAACTATTCAACCATAAGCTTGCAAACATTCTAATGTTAATCGACACGCATACAATTTCACACATTTAGAGGACTTTTGGGTTATAATGGGACTAAGGTTAAGGGTAGATGTTTTTGGATGGTAAGCAGAAAAACTTGGAGTTTCTAAGATCACCTTTTTGTTAAACGATGAATTGTTTTCTTTCCCCCCCAATACTATAGCAATTTATACTAAAGAACTTAGGACTTATTGTTATTGTTTTCAAACGCTTTGCTTTTCTTTTTATTCACACTTTTTTTTTTTTTAGAGGTTTAAGAGATACCTCCTTTTTTTTTTTTTTTTTTTTTTTTTTTTTTTTTGTATTTGATAAGCGTTTCTATTTTTTTTTCTTTTTTAGTTCTCTAGTACCCCACCCCAAACTTATTCAGTTGCTAATTCCAAAAGCAACTCCAAACTTATAATGAGCAATGTGCTCAAATATTAGTCATTTGTCTGAACTCCAAGAAAATCATCTTTTTTTGTATCATTTTGTGAAATTTTTTGGTTCAGCAAACAATAACATTTTTTCTTTTGGCTCAAAGGGGTTAGCGAAGGATATAACATTTAAAATGGGTGGCTTCACAAGGCTCACGGTAAAAACAACTTGCATCGGTGTGTAAATTATAGCAATCAATCAATCAAAAGAACATAAGCAAGTTCTAGAGAATTAGCTAAGCTGTGGAATCTCTCATAACAAGAAAAATTTTAAGTGTTTAGGCTCGAATCCTCACGGCTTGGCCGGATTATCGAATGGTCAATGTTTGAAAAATTTCCTCGGCTTTTCTAATAGCATTCAAGCATACAAGGTACTCAACAAGAAAATCACATATTCAGGTATCCTAGATGCTAACTCAATAGACTTCACATATTTCAGAACAAACAAATCTAAATAGTGCACAAGTTTTCAAACAGACCCAAGCATTCATATAAGACAAAATTAAATTCAAGTTCAAGGAATCAAGCATTACCACACGTCCTGTACATCGACTTTACTCCTTTGCTTAATCTGCAAACACAAACAAGGCTTATTAAAACTAGAAATAAATAAATAAAAACATTGGGTTGCCTCCCAAGAAGCGCTCTTTTAACGTCAATAGCTTGACGGTCCATGACCATAAAGATCATGCGCTTGTTTAATGTCCCGATGCTTGACGAACAAAACCCACTTATGGGGGGTATTTCAAATATGATTCAATCTGATTCCTCTTTTGCTCCTCCCTCATAGGAGTCACATTATGATCGACTTTCAATGATTTTTCAAGAACCGGATCACTCATCAACTCCTTCCACTTGTTCTTCCCTTTGCTTCTATTCTTCTTTCTTGCTTTGGGACGAACTTTCTTGGGTCTCTCCCCATTACCTGCTACCTTTTTGAGAGTGGGAGCCGGATTCACCATCCCGGACTCGACAAGCTTCAAGACCTCTTTCTTAACTAATTCCTCCAAGGTTGGAGTATGGGACACTAACGACTCATCACTCGGAATGGGCTCTTCTTCCTTCTTCACTTTATGCGAGTAAATTATCGGAATAGTACCCTCCAAGTTGAAACCTATAGCACCTTGGTCTTGCTTAAATTCTTTCAACAATTTATCTTCTTCCAATGGAGTGAGAGAGCTACTAATGATGATCGGATTTTTGGAATTCTCACCCATAAACACATACTTCCATTGAGAAGGAAGTTGCTTCAACTCCGGAAAAGTAGGCCTAGTCGCCTCATTTTTTGTGCTATCCTTGACAAAACTTTCACTTGCCTCCACTTGGAAACATTGGGGCTTCTCCTTGTCATATGGTTCCATGCTTTCAAAGACTTTGAAACTCACACTCTCATTATTGAGCCTCAACATTAAGTCGTCCATCTCTACATCAATTAGAGCTCTACCGGTTGCCAAGAACGGTCTTCCCAACAGAACCGGGACTTCCACACATTCCTCCATGCCAAGAATCACAAAGTCGGCCGGAAACACAAACTCGGCACATCTCACCAACGCATCTTCCAAGATTCCATAGGGATAAGTGATTGAACGGTCGGCAAGAGTGAGTTGCATTTTTGTGGGCTTGGCCACCACACCGGGTATGCGCTTCATCAAGCTAAGCGGCATTAAGTTTATGCTTGCTCCCAAATCACAAAAAGCTTTCCCAACATGCATATTCCCAATAGAGATGGGTATAGTGAAACTACCGGGATCTTTCTTCTTTTGTGGGAGCTTGGCTTGGATAATGGCACTACACTCCTCATTCATCAACACAGATTCATCTTCCTTAGGCTTCCGCTTCTTAGTCAACAATTCCTTCATAAATTTAGCATACAAAGGCATTTGCTCCAATATCTCGGCAAACGAAATGTCAACTTGTAAGCTATTGAACATCTCCATGAATTTTCGGAAAGTGTTCTCTTGGCTTTTCACCTTCTCTTGATTTTTTTCTTTCCTTGGTGCAGGAGGATAAGGTAATTTGGCATATGGAGACACTTCTTTGGGACCCGACTTGTTCCTGAGATCCTCATTAGCTTGCCTCCTCTGATTATGAATTTCCCTCCTCAAGGTCGTTCTTTCCTTATCTCTCTCTCTCTCTCTCTCTCTCTCTCTCTCACTTTTCTCACTTATTGTGTCCCTCTTATGTTCAACTAACTCCACCTCATCACTCTCACTTACTTCCACTACTTCCTACTCTTTTTCAACTTCTCCCTCATTACTAGACGCTACCTTCTTTTTCATTGCGACCTCCGGGGAAGGAACTACTCGATTTCTCAAGTTAATAGCATTGCAAGTTTCATTCCTTGAGTTGTCTTTTGGAGAACCACCAAAACCGTTATTTTGAGAAGCTGCAAACTGTCTTGACAATTACCCAATCTGCGTCTCTAGATTTTTGATGGAAGATTCATGATTTTTATTGGCAATGTCCTGATTAGTTTTCATCTGATCCTGACTTATCTTTATAGCTTCAAAACTCCCTTGAGTAAACTTGATGAATTGAGAGAGTGTCTCTTCGAGAGGAGCGAAACTCTGTTGTTGATTGTTTTGAGGAGGAGGTACCTGTTGTTGAGACTGATTCTTGTTTCCACCCCAACCGAAATTTGGGTGATCTCTCCACCCTGGATTGTAGGTGTTAGAATTGGGATTATAGTTTTTGGAGTTGTTTCTCTTGAAATTTGCCAAATATTTGGCTTCTTCAGAACCTGCTGGAAAACATTCTCCATTTGCGTGACCTTGACCACAAAAATCACAAGTCACTCCATGAGCGGCATTTGCTTGAGCTTGAGAAGTCGGAGGAGTAGTAAAGACTTTAAGGAGTGACTCCATGGTGTTACACATCTTGGTTTGCTGGGCTAAGATGGCATTACCTGTATCTAGTTCAAGCATTCCCGGTTTCTTCTTTGCCCCCCGGTCATTCTGAACTCTATATTCATTTTGTGCCATGCACTCTATCAACTCTCATGCTTCGCTTTCGTCTTTGTTTTTCAATGAGCCACCTGCTGATGCATCCAACAACATTCTGGTTTGAGGCCTTAACCCCTGAGTAAAGTATTGCATTTGCTGATGACTATCCAAACCATGTTTTGGACACTTCTTGAGACTCAGTTTGAACCTTTCCCATGCATCATGTAAAGACTCGGCGTCTCCTTGTTCAAAACCTGTAATGTCAGCCCTTCTTTGCAGAAACTTATGAATCAGGAAGTACTTATCTGAGAACTTCACCTCAAGCTCAGCCCAAGTAGCAATTGTATTCGGCAGTAAGGTGTCTATCCAGTCTCGTGCTCTCCCTATCAAAGATAGTTTGAACAACCTCAACCGCTTGTCTGACTCAGAAACGCCAGGTGGGTCAGTATAGCTACATGCCTCAAAAATCTGAGCCAGATGAAGGTTCGGACATTGTGTTTCTGACCCTGAGAATTGATTTTCCTTCAAAGCATTAAGCATTGTGTTCTTGATGTCGAAGGACACCGAATTTACAGGCTGAAAACCCAGATTAGGATTCTCAGTATTGTTTCTCTGCCCATAGTCTCCCAAAGTCCTTCTAGGAGGTGGAGGTGGTGGATCTTCCATACTCTCAGTTTCGGAGTCAGAGAACTTGATTTCTCCGTCACTGAGTCCTTGAGTAACAGTTGCGGCAAGAGCAGCTTCACGCTCTAACCGTGCTTATTTTCTTAGTGCCTTTGCTGTCTTTTCTATCTCCGGATCGTAGTTAAGTGCTTCGTCCGGTTTACTGCGCATGCAAACAAACAACAAATACCTTTAGTAGCAACTGTGGTACACAAGAAAAATTTTGAAATATATGTTTTTTTTTTTGTTTTTTTTTTATAGCAACTAAGACTACTAACTAAAAATAAAATCTAACAAAATCTAAAAATAAAGATATCATAAAATAAAATAACTAAAGATTCTAAATAAATATAAAAGAGATCAAATAATAAAAAAAATCTTTTTTTTTTTTTTGGATTTTTATGAGATATTACTGAAAAATAAAAATACTAAATAAAAATAAAATAACCCTACGTATTTTCCGATTGCCTTGTTGATTCAATCAAGAATCCCCGGCAACGGCGCCATTTGACGAAGTGTCAAATTAAGTATAAAATTATTATTCCTCAGAGATTGTTGTGACTCAATTACAGTAATCGGGAACATACGCGAGTAAAAATTGCAATTAAATAAAACGGGGGGAATTCTTTTGGAATTATGGTTTCTTAGCGAATCACGGCAAAGTATTAGGGTTCTTAGGTCAAGAGAGAAAGCGATTGGATCTTTTCGGTTCACCCAACTACTATTGTCTTGGTATTCCATGCATGCTAGCAACTTACAAACTTAGTTCCACGACTCGATTAAATTAAATAATTATGTCCAATGTCTAGGTACATAATCCTCTCAATTGATTATCAATCCCTAATGTCTTAGGATGACCTATAATCAATTGAGGTTTTTGCCCTTTAATCTTTGAATTCTCAATTAAGAAATCGATATGTCTAAAGTGAAGGTTAATTGAACAACTATCCCTAGGTCAATTGATTTGCCTCTAATGTCTTAGTAAACAAACAATTATAATCATCATACAATTAGCTACTTTGTATAAAGCATTAAGAACAAAAGATAATTGACTGAAACTAACTTCGTAAATTGATTAGCACATCATATGAAATACATGGTTCAAGAACAATAGCAATTGGGATCCCCTAGGATCCAATCAAAGAGTTTAGTTACGCATAATTAAAGCATAAACATAAAATAGAGTAGAAGAATTCATTACAAAATAAGGAACCCTTGGCTCTGGACTTGCTCTCAAGAATCGCCTTTTTCTCGCCGTCAAAAACTGTCCAAGAATGAGGAGAAAATCTGAATTTATAGAATTAGGGTACGGGCTCGCGTAGCGGCGCCAGATGGCCCATATAACCGGCGCAGCTGCACCATAGACAGAAGAGATAGAGTTTTCTGGTGCTCTCTGGGCGCGGCGCGCGCCATGCCTGCGCAGCTGCGCCACTTCATCAATCTTCTCTTTTTTCTTCGGTTTCTTGCGCTCCAAGCAATCTTGTATTGATTCTTTTTCTCTTTATTTCTTGCATATTTCATAATAAAAATATACTACTTTGCCTTGAATTTGTTGTAAAAGCATAGTAATGACGTGAAGTCATCAACGGGATCTTGACCCACGAAGCTCTAGAAGGAATACATCTCGTTACACTCCGGTAACAAGGACTTGGTGGGCAACTATATATTATGTACTTGGATCAAAGTCCATTGTACGCGGCCCAACCACTCCAAATCCAGCCAAAATCCACTCCTTTGGGTCCTTTGGGAAGCTTCTAATATAAGCTACGGCTAACAAAAATAATAGTTCTTGTACACCGCCTACTAACAATACGCTCCTCATACGTTCACAAGACCAAAAGATCCATCTCAACAACGCTCATCATCTATAATGTCAGTTGTTGCTAGCTGCCACAAACGATTATAATCGTCTCCCTCTATATGAAGGCAAACATTGATAGCAAGGTACACAATACAATCACTTTCACCCCTCCTTAACTTGAGTCTTGGAGTGCTAATGTATTTTGCAGGTACCTTCCCCACCGTTAACCAGCAGACCAAAAGCATATCTCCGCCGTAACTATATCGAGCCTCGCCGTTGGAGTCGTCTAGTTCTCTTCTATGGAGAACATAAATAGTTAAACTCAAGCAAAATCATGGATGACATAAACTAGTTTTTTCATTAGGTTCAGGCGTTCAACTATGCATGTTGTGATTTCATCAAATGTCATGGAATCAATCATATAACATGAACATATTTCAGTGTCAGGTCACTAATCTGAAAAAGGAGAATAAATTAAAAGAATATATTAAAAGAAAAAAATTGAAAAAAATATTAAATGGACAGACATATGATATCTTTCCCTCCTAGATATGTCGTACATACATGTCGTGCAGTACTTCGAGATATTCCTACTTGGATTGTTGTGGCTCCTAATGCTCTACCTAAGCTTCATGCACCTTACCCTCCTTTCGTTGTGGCTCAACGGGTTTGCCTCTCTTGACTCCATGTCTCATCTGAGACCTCGTTCGCCTAACATGATTGGTGGTTCTGTCCATTTTAAAACATTAACAAAATCATAAAGAAATAAAAAATTGACAAGCTCAAACACAATTCAAATTATAGAATCCTAAAGCATGAATAGCATTACTCCGATTCTAGATTTTGAGCATAACCAGTGGAAGAAAATATACGAACAAAAACTTAAGATTTGAGTATTGCGTACTAACCTCATGTTTAGTGGTTGGAAAAATGATACAATGTAGTTGGTTTTAAGTTTAGAAGGTTTTGAGTTATTTTGATAACTCAGTTTGAAACTTGCTTAAGTGAGCAAACGACGAAGTGGTCAAATTTTATATATGAAGTGCTCATATTTTAAAATTCGAGCACTAAAAACATGGTACAAATTTTAGAATCGGGGCAAGATATTTTAGAAAATTTAGGTGGTGCAAGTAATAATCGGGTTTGTTTGGACCGATTTTTGGTCTAAGAAGCGTCCAAATCGTTGAAATTTTCATTGATTCGATTTGCTTCTATTTTTAGCAATCTTCAGAAATAAACCTGAACTGAACCAACCAATTTGGTTTGGTTAAATTGATTTGTTTAAAAAAAATACATCTATTTTCAAACAATACATTCATCCTATATTCTTTTCTATCATTTTTTTTTGTATTTTTTACCATCATTTTTTTTGACAACTATCATTTTTTATGCAAACTATTACATGTTTGAAAGCTGAAAAAAAATATGGAAGTGGTGAAAGCCGTCAATGGAAGTTACGACTTACACCGTTTTGATAAATAATTTGAAAATTATGTCTGTTTGGTAATAAGTTATAAAAACTATACCATTTTGATAAAAAAAATCTATAACCATATTTTTTTGACAAAAAGAAAACGATACTTGTTCATTCAAATTGATAGAATATATCATACAACCACATTATTCAACATTTCTAAAAACGTAAAGGATCAATCTGCGAACATACTCACATCAGCCAATTAATAGCATACATTGAAAAAATGTTTACTACAAATAATATGATAAAATTAAAATGACTGGAATATCTATGACTGAATCTGCAATGTTGATGCTTAAATCATTGATTCAATTTGTAATTGACTGAAATCGATCTTTCAATAGGAATCAAACGAACACTACAACAATACAAGAAACCAAATTGCGCCGCACAAGACGACGAACAACACAATATTAAACTCAGACAACGAAATCACAAACACTACTAGAAAAAGTTAAAATACCGACGGAATTTAGAGACATAATATATTTCGTCTCTAATAGAGATGGAATTAGAGACAGAAAAAACAGTTAGAGATAGATATTTTTATTTTAGAGACAGATATTTTCATTTTAGAGATAGATTTTGTCCTTCTCTAATAGTTTAGAGACGAGGAAATTACCGACGGGATCAAATCCGTCTCTAGCCTGCTTAGTGACGGAATATTTGCATTTTAGATACAAATTTTGTCCGTCGGCATTTAAGATTTTTCTAGTAGTGAAAAAAAAAATTGATTTAGGTGAAAACCATTTATTTTTATTAAAAAAATGAATTAAAGATATAGAAGGGTGATTCTAGGCCAAAAATAACCTAAAATTACCCATCTCCTATTGACATTGGAGAAAAGAAGAGAAAAAAAATTCTTCTAGAGAAAAAGTTAGGGTCGGCTGAAGTTTTTTATTTTTTATGTTGTACCATATTATTTCATATAATATTTAAAAAAAATAATATTAATATATAAGAGATTCAGTTCTCCAATTCAATAGTTTTTTTGATTCAATAATTTATTTGAACTAAATTAAACCGTGTTCTGGTAAAAATTGTATGGGGGCTCAGTCCAAGTATATTAAAGGATAATAATGCAAGAATACAACTTTATCAATAAAAAAAAAACTGAACCTTTCGCAATGGGTTTTTTTTCCTCTATTTATAGAGGAGGATTACATTTAAAATATCTATGAATCGCCCCACTCCTCTCTATGGAGGTCGTGGGTGGTTTCCACCGTGTCCACCGTGTTACAGGGGTGATTATTGGCGGTTTCTTTCCTCCAACGTGTGTAGATGGTAGTAGTGGGTGGTTTCCGTCTCCCTTCACCGTGTCTGAGTGAGTTTAGTGGGCGATTTCTTGTTTCTCAAGTGAGTTGACCAGGTCCCAGGGCGTTATACTTAGCTTTCATGTCGCTAGCCTTTGCCTTTCCCGCCAAGTTATCTGTTTGAATTATTTGGATCATTTGTTGGGCCACTTAGTTATTGGGCCTATAGAATTTCGTCCAGTACACAGCCCCCAAGCACGAGGCTCAAAGAGGCGAAGTGGTGATAATGGCCGGACGTGGGGAGGTAACCGCCCATTACTCTTGACCCTTTTCCCTTTTCTCTAATTATAAATACAGGCTCTTGTGTAGGCAAATTTTCTCACCATCCATATGTCCTTTGTTTCACTCATATTTCAGTCATGACTTCTCCCACTCCTTGCCTGGAATCACCAGCCATGCCTGTTCTTAGGCAGTTGAGAAATGTGTTGTGTTATGATACTGACGACCTGATGGATCATATAGAAGATTTAGCTTCTATGGTGAAAGAGCTGCAGGATTATTCTTGGAGGCATACGGAGAAGGATGTTGGAACAAAATTATGATTTTGTATCTCCTTAATTGATTTTGATGATAACAATGTATTTAAGGTTAAATTGGAGTACTAATAATTTAATTCAGTGTGCAGGATTAAAAGTTAAAATTTGCGTACTAAAGAACCCTAGAATTTCTGAAGGAATTACTTCTGAGCTCACCAGATCTGAAGCAAGTAATTCTGAGCCTATGAAACTCTGAAGTTATTATCTGAACCTTAGAATTTCTGAAGGAATTACTTCTGAGCTCACCAGATCTGAAGCAAGTAATTCTGAGCCTGTGAAACTCTGAAGTTATTATCTGAACCTTAGAATTTCTGAAGGAATTACTTCTGAGCTCACCAGATCTGAAACAAGTAATTCTGAGCCTATCAAAATCTGAAGAACATCTGAGCTCACCAGATCTGAAACAAGTAATTCTGAGCCTATCAAAATCTGAAGGCTCGTCAGATATAAGTGTTAAGCTACATTTGAGAGTACAATTTTATTGAAGACTGTGCCTGACTAAGTCCAAACGCAGAAACCAAGAATGAAAAGGTTTGACCATGGAAAGGTCCTTTTCAAGTCAGGCTTCAGAAACGATTATTTCCTTATTTGGCTTTCACCAAGGTTCAAATATCAAAAGCCAAAAGGAATCTCTCATTTTGTAGTAAACGTTAAGCTCCTAAGCTACTGCAAATCAGAACAGCTAATAAGCTCACTGATCTATACAAAGGAGCGTCTCAATTCTTCAAACGGCTATAATCTTCAACGTTCATTTTATCATCTATAAAAGGAAGAAGATTTGTGAAGAAATGGGAATCAAGACTTAAGCTTCTGAACGTGCTGAAACTCTGTCAAATTCTGAAGCTATCAAACACTTAGAAACTTTGTGATAATTTTCTAAGTTAGTCTTGTAACTGAGTTGTATTTTGTAAACACCTCTGATTGTATATCAAGTGTTAATCTCTTATCTTTATTAACATTAAAACCAGTTAGAAGTCTCTTGCTTTGTGCTTGAGCATTGGAAGTCTCTTGCTTTGTGCTTGAGCATTGGAAGTCTCTTGCTTTGTGCTTGAGCATTGGAAGTCTCTTGCTTTGTGCTTGAGCAGTTTGAAGTCTCTTGCTTTGTGCTTGAGCATTTGAAGTCTCTTGCTTTGTGCTTGAGCATTGGAAGTCTCTTGCTTTGTGCTTGAGCATTGGAAGTCTCTTGCTTTGTGCTTGAGCAGTTAGAAGTCTTTTGCTTTGTGCTTGAGCAGTTTGAAGTCTCTTGCTTAGTGCTTGAGCATTTGTAATCTGAGTGATTATAGTGAAATCTCTTGTGAAGGACAAGAGGACTGGACTACTCCTGTTAGTGGGAGGAACCAGTATAAAAATTCTGAGCATCTCTCTCTAACCCTATCCTCATATATTGTGTGTGTTATACCTTATCCGCTGCAATTTGTTTTAACTTAGAAAAAGTCTCACACAATTCAACCCCCCCCCTTCTTGTGTGTTTTTCAACCTTCAATTGGCATCAGAGCTCCGGTCTGTTGCTCTTCACTTAACAGTGAAACAGTAAAAGATCTAGGGGTACTTAGTTGAAAAACATGTCTGGTGTTACCTCTCCTTCTGCTTCCTCTGGACCTGATCACTCTGCTGTTCCACCTCCTCACAACTATGATAGGGAAAGGAACAGTGATAATCACAGAGACAAACCACCTTACTTCAACAGTGATCCTACTACTTTTTCTTTCTGGAAAACCAAGATGTATAGTTACATCATTGGGACCGATGATGAGTTATGGGATATCATTGAAGATGGTATACATTTTGAACACATGGATGATGAAGGTGTTGTAAGAAATACCTACAGAAAGTTCTTTGATGCTGAAAAGAAGAAACAGTATAAGAAGCATCATACTGTTAAGAATATGCTTATTGGTGCAATATCTCATGCTGAGTATTTAAAAATATCCAACAAGTCATGTGCCAAAACTATCTGGGACTCTCTATGTTCCACCTATGAAGGAAATAAGCAAGTCAAAGAAGCTAAGGCAAACTTATTAGTTCATCAATATGAGCTGTTCAGAATGAAGGAAGATGAAGATATTGAAACCATGTATTCAAGGTTTCAAACCCTTGTCTCTGGTCTTCAAGTTCTGAAGAAAAGCTACACTGCATCTGATCACGTGAAGAAAATTCTGAGGAGCTTACCTTCCAAATGGAGACCAAAAGTTACAGCTTTTCAGGAATCCAAGGATTTGGACAATGTGACTCTTGAAGATTTAATAAGCTCACTCAGAAGTCATGAGCTAGAACTTATGTCAGATGAACCTGTCAAGAAGATGAAGTCCTTGGCTCTAAGCTCTGTTCAGACTTCCTCAAAAGCTGCAAAGATCAAAGTGTCTGAACAAGAGGAAGAAACTTCTGATGATATGATGGATGAAAATTCTGAGAATGAAGAAATGGCACTAATGGTTAGAAGGTTTCAGAAATGGAACAAGAAATACAAAAGGTTTCCAAACAAAGGAAACAACTCAAGAAGTTCCTTTTTAAAGGACAAAAAGGAAGAACTGAACAACTGCAAGAAATCTGGACACTTCATTGCGGACTGTCCAGAAATGTCATCCAAGGACAAAGGAAAGAATAAGAGCTTTGGGAAAGAAAAGTACAAAGAAAAGGTAAGGAAGAGTTTGTTAGCCACTTGGGAGACCATTGAGAATGACTCTGAAGGAGAAGATGATGAAGAAGGCAATCTGGCCTTAATGGCAAGAACTTCTGAAGGTAACAACTCTGATAGAGATTCTGAAGATGACTCAGATGATGAAAATGAGGTATACTCTAACATGACTAAATCTGAATTAATTGATTCTCTTAAGATTGCCGTGAAACATTACTCTCGTATAGTAAGTCAACACAAAATTCTGAAGAATGTTCATGAATCATTGAAAAAGGATGCCAAGATTCTTTATGATGAAAATGAATCGTTAAACATTCGTATTTGTCATGTTGAATCTAACTATGTCTTGGCAGACAAGCTCAATGATGATCATGAAGATGCTCTTCACGAATTTATTCGTTGTACCTTCAATAGGAGTAAAATGGCTTCCATGATTTATCATATGACTCGTAACTATGGTGAAGGCATTGGTTATTCTCGGTTTAAGAACTGGGATAAACCTCTGAAATCATATAGTGAGGATGATACTCCACCTGAATTATTCTTTACCTTTGTTAAAAGTGGTACACTTGATCTGAAGGCATCCAACTCTGAAGGAGGTTCTGAACCTGAACCCAAAGACTCAGAAGTTCCAAGTTCTTCTGAACCTAAAATTTCTGAGTCCAAAAGTTCTCAAGTTAAGGCTCAGAAGTCATCTGAACCTCTGAGAAATCAAGGTAAAGTTACTTCAGATCCTTGCTTGACCTTTGGAACTGTGATATACTCCAGATCAAAATCCAAGAATCAAATTAAGCCTAAACATTCTTGTCAAAGCTTAATTAATTCTAGATCTTGTGTTGATCATAGAAAACAAAGAAGGAATACTATTCAGAAGACTAACTCTAAAGGACCCATCAGAATATGGGTACCAAAATCTGAAATAATGTTTGCTTCAGATGCTCATGCAAGGAAAGGTAAAACAGCAGCCCTGGTACCTGGACAGTGGTTGCTCACGACATATGACGGGAGAAAAGCATATGTTCCAAACCCTAACTCTGAAAGAGGGAGGCTCTGTGGGATTTGGAGGAAAACAAAAAGGGAAGATCATTGGTACAGGTACAGTTGGTAATTCTTCTCTTTCCATTAAAGATGTTTGGTTAGTTGATGGACTTAAACACAATCTATTGAGCATTAGTCAATTTTGTGACAATGGGTGTGTTGTTACATTTAATAAGGAATCATGTACTGTATCAAAAGACTCTGACAAATCTGTAGTATTCAAGGGAATGAGAGTTGGCAATGTTTATAAAGTAAACTTTTCTGATTTGGTTGACCAAAAGATTATATGTCTTTTGTCTCTGAGTGATGAGAAATGGCTATGGCACAAGCGTCTTGGTCATGCTAACTGGAGGTTGATCTCTAAGCTTAGCAAACAAAAGCTTGTTAGTGGTTTGCCTGACATTGATTATCACTCAGATGCACTTTGTGGCTCATGTCAAAAAGGAAAATTTGCTAAGACTTCATTCAAGTCTAAAAACATTGTCTCTACTTCCAGACCCTTAGAATTGCTTCACATTGATCTGTTTGGTCCTGTTTCGACAGCCTCTATCAATGGTAAAAAATATGGATTGGTCATGGTTGATGATTTCAGTAGATGGACTTGGGTGAAATTCCTACGTTCTAAGAGTGAAGCACTTGTGGTGTTCAGTGACTTCTGCACACAAATACAAAGTGAAAAGGATCTTCGGATTCTGAAGGTTAGAAGCGACCATGGGGGAGAGTTCGAAAATGACTCTTTCGAATCTTTCTGCTCAGAGCATGGAGTAATCCATGAATTCTCTTCTCCTAGAACACCACAGCAGAATGGTGTTGTAGAAAGAAAGAATAGATCTTTGCAAGAAATGGCTCGTACCATGATGCTTGAGTCTAACCTAGCTAAGTTCTTGTGGGCAGAAGCCGTGAGTACTGCTTGCTATGTTCAGAATAGAATCTACATCAGACCTATTCTGAACAAAACTGCTTATGAACTGTTCAAAGGAAGAAAACCAAATATTTCTTATTTTCATCAGTTTGGATGTACTTGTTATATTCTAGACAACAAGGTCTATCGAAAGAAATTTGATGCTAGAGCTTATAAGGGTATCTTTATAGGCTACTCTGAACGCTCAAAAGCATACAGATTGTATAATTCTGAAACTCACACAGTTGAAGAATCTATACATGTTAGATTTGATGATAAAGAGCCTGACGATAAAATGTCAGAGCAAGCTGAGACTTTTGCAGAATTTCAAGTTTCCTCAAATTCTGAGTGTGAAGATCTCTCCATTGCTGTATATCCATCTGAGACTCAAAATGAAGATATCTCTGAAGGCCTTGAAACTGAAGACCCTTCAGAAACTGAACCCTCTCAGACACCTGCTCCACCTAAGAGTAAATTCAAGTATAGATCATCTCATCCTGAAGAGCTAATTGTTGGTAACAAGGATAGCCCAAGAAAGACCAGATCTGCTTTCAAAGAGGATGAATCCCTAGTTGGGTTAATTTCATTAATTGAACCCACAAACATAGAAGAAGCACTCTCAGATGATGGGTGGATTGTTGCAATGCAAGAAGAACTCAATCAATTTGAAAGAAATGATGTTTGGGATCTGGTACCAAAACCCAAACACAAGAACATTATTGGAACAAAATGGGTATTCAGAAACAAGTCAAATGAAAAGGGAGAAGTTGTCAGAAATAAAGCTAGACTGGTTGCACAAGGTTATAGTCAGCAAGAAGGCATAGATTTCACTGAAACCTTTGCACCAGTAGCAAGACTTGAGGCAATTAGACTTCTCTTGTCCTATGCAGTTAATCATGACATCACTCTATTTCAAATGGATGTTAAGAGTGCATTTCTGAATGGAGTAATTTATGAAGAAGTCTATGTTAAACAACCTCCTGGCTTTGAAGATATAAAGTGTCCTGATCATGTTTACAAATTGAAGAAATCTCTGTATGGTTTGAAACAAGCTCCAAGAGCTTGGTATGAATGGTTAAGTATATTTCTTCTAGAAAATGGTTTTGAAAAAGGACATGTTGATAACACTCTCTTTAGAAAAACCTTAAAAACTGATATTTTGATTGTTCAGATTTATGTTGATGATATTATCTTTGGTTCAACTAATGCTTCTCTTTGCAAGAATTTCTCTAAGCTTATGCAGGATGAATTTGAAATGAGTATGATGGGAGAACTAACATTCTTCTTGGGAATTCAAATCAATCAAAGAAAAGAAGGAGTATATGTGCATCAAACCAAATACACAAAGGATTTACTGAAGAAATTTGGTCTTGAAGATTGTAAACCAATGTCAACTCCTATGCATCCCTCTAGCTGTCTTCTGAAGGAAGAATCTGAAGGCAAAGTAGATCAGAAATTATACAGAGGTATGATTGGTTCCCTCCTTTATCTCACTGCATCTAGACCAGATATCTTGTTCAGTGTATGCTTGTGTGCTAGATTTCAATCAGATCCTAGAGAGTCTCATCTAACTGCTGTTAAGAGAATCTTTAGATATCTGAAAGGAACCACTAATCTTGGATTACTTTATAAGAAATCCTTAGATTATCAGCTTATTGGATTCTGTGATGCTGACTATGCTGGTGATAAAATTGAAAGGAAGTCCACTAGTGGAAACTGTCAATTTCTAGGTGAAAACCTTATATCATGGGCTAGTAAGAGACAAGCAACTATTGCTCTATCTACAGCAGAAGCAGAGTACATCTCAGCTGCTAAGTGTTGCACGCAATTGCTCTGGATGAAACATCAGTTGGAGGACTATCAGATAAGGATAAGTAGTATACCACTTCTCTGTGATAATACTGCTGCTATCTGTTTGTCTAAGAATCCTATTTTGCATTCAAGAGCTAAACACATTGAGATCAAACATCACTTCATTAGAGACTATGTTCAGAAGGGAGTAATTAAGATTCAATTCATTGATACTGAGCATCAATGGGCTGATATCTTTACCAAACCTCTTGCTATTGATCGTTTCGATTTTATCAAGAAAAATCTGAACATGGTTTTTATTTCTGAATGATATCTCTGAATGCTGTTAACTCTGAATGAATAAACTGGTTCTGAAGGGCCTCAGAAGTTTGGACGGCTCAGAAACTATTATATAGGTTCTGAAGCACTCTCTCATCTGAAGCAATCAGAATTATTTATTATTAAATATGATTTCTTGTGACTCAGATACCTACTCTAAGTGTTAGTTGACCACTCAGTTTCTCTAACTGACAGCTGGCTTCTGAAAACACTACTTATCTGTGTAACTTCCCATCATGTCTAGTAACCGCTGGGTAATGAAGGAGAGCTAATGATGATTTTATTAAAAGTAACTGCCAAGCCCCCATTACGTCACTATCTTGTTTCCCCAATATTTTGAAACTTCCACTATAATCACTTAACTACACACTAGTCACTATCACTTATCACGTTTTCAATATTTTGAAACTTCCACTATAACCATTTCTGACACTCCTAAATCCCCTCAGAAATCTCCTATTAAAGATTCTGAGTCTACCCCAATAGCAATGGACGTAGACCAATCTGAACCCTCAAATGTTCAAAATTCTGAAGTCCCTGCTGAATCCCAAACTGAACCCCTTCAGACTTCATCTCCTAAGCCAACCACTTCTGAACCAAACCCCTCATCCATTCAAACCACTCCACCTTTTCCTGGAACTGATTCAGATCTTGAAGAAACTCGTCTTCATTCTGAAACAATTCCCTGTTTCACCATGGTACTTAACAATTCCCTTTTACCGTTGAATGCATTTACTGCTGGTGGTTGTTTGCTGTGTGCATTTACTACCCTGTAACTTGTGCTTTGACTGACCCGTTTTTGATAATGACAAAGGGGGAGAAAATATTATTTCATTTCCTATGGCAGTGAAATTATTTCTGAAGCTCTAAAGATCACATTTTCTGAACTCTACTCTTGTTAAGTTATATTAAAGTCTTTTAAACTTTTAATGAGGGGGAGTAATAAATTTTGTCCAACATAAATTCATATAATATAAGATACGCTTGCAAACCATATCTTATATTTGTCAATCTGAAGAAATAGAGCTTGCAAACCTCTAATTCTGAAGGTAGAATATATGAAATTATATTTGACATTAAATATTACTCTTAGACTGTTTTATATTTATCATTGATAAACTTTTGAAGCTTATCAGACTCAGGGGGAGCTTGCAAACCTCAGAACCTGAAGTCAAGATGTTAAATAAAAACAACAACAATTGATTTTAAATACATATAGTTGTCATCATCAAAAAGGGGGAGATTGTTGGAACAAAATTATGATTTTGTATCTCCTTAATTGATTTTGATGATAACAATGTATTTAAGGTTAAATTGGAGTACTAATAATTTAATTCAGTGTGCAGGATTAAAAGTTAAAATTTGCGTACTAAAGAACCCTAGAATTTCTGAAGGAATTACTTCTGAGCTCACCAGATCTGAAGCAAGTAATTCTGAGCCTATGAAACTCTGAAGTTATTATCTGAACCTTAGAATTTCTGAAGGAATTACTTCTGAGCTCACCAGATCTGAAGCAAGTAATTCTGAGCCTGTGAAACTCTGAAGTTATTATCTGAACCTTAGAATTTCTGAAGGAATTACTTCTGAGCTCACCAGATCTGAAACAAGTAATTCTGAGCCTATCAAAATCTGAAGAACATCTGAGCTCACCAGATCTGAAACAAGTAATTCTGAGCCTATCAAAATCTGAAGGCTCGTCAGATATAAGTGTTAAGCTACATTTGAGAGTACAATTTTATTGAAGACTGTGCCTGACTAAGTCCAAACGCAGAAACCAAGAATGAAAAGGTTTGACCATGGAAAGGTCCTTTTCAAGTCAGGCTTCAGAAACGATTATTTCCTTATTTGGCTTTCACCAAGGTTCAAATATCAAAAGCCAAAAGGAATCTCTCATTTTGTAGTAAACGTTAAGCTCCTAAGCTACTGCAAATCAGAACAGCTAATAAGCTCACTGATCTATACAAAGGAGCGTCTCAATTCTTCAAACGGCTATAATCTTCAACGTTCATTTTATCATCTATAAAAGGAAGAAGATTTGTGAAGAAATGGGAATCAAGACTTAAGCTTCTGAACGTGCTGAAACTCTGTCAAATTCTGAAGCTATCAAACACTTAGAAACTTTGTGATAATTTTCTAAGTTAGTCTTGTAACTGAGTTGTATTTTGTAAACACCTCTGATTGTATATCAAGTGTTAATCTCTTATCTTTATTAACATTAAAACCAGTTAGAAGTCTCTTGCTTTGTGCTTGAGCATTGGAAGTCTCTTGCTTTGTGCTTGAGCATTGGAAGTCTCTTGCTTTGTGCTTGAGCATTGGAAGTCTCTTGCTTTGTGCTTGAGCAGTTTGAAGTCTCTTGCTTTGTGCTTGAGCATTTGAAGTCTCTTGCTTTGTGCTTGAGCATTGGAAGTCTCTTGCTTTGTGCTTGAGCATTGGAAGTCTCTTGCTTTGTGCTTGAGCAGTTAGAAGTCTCTTGCTTTGTGCTTGAGCAGTTTGAAGTCTCTTGCTTAGTGCTTGAGCATTTGTAATCTGAGTGATTATAGTGAAATCTCTTGTGAAGGACAAGAGGACTGGACTACTCCTGTTAGTGGGAGGAACCAGTATAAAAATTCTGAGCATCTCTCTCTAACCCTATCCTCATATATTGTGTGTGTTATACCTTATCCGCTGCAATTTGTTTTAACTTAGAAAAAGTCTCACACAATTCAACCCCCCCTTCTTGTGTGTTTTTCAACCTTCAAAGGAGCGCGCCTTTCTGGCCGTGGTGCAGGAATTGACGAAGAGGCTGTTGGACGATGCTGCTTTTATTGTGTCGACGGAGAACGTGGAGTACTGCCACAAAGAACTTGTTGAAGCTCTAGAGAAGAAGATTGAGGTGACCAAAGATCGCATCAATGTTGGAACAAAATTATGATTTTGTATCTCCTTAATTGATTTTGATGATAACAATGTATTTAAGGTTAAATTGGAATACTAATAATTTAATTCAGTGTGCAGGATTAAAAGTTAAAATTTGCGTACTAAAGAACCTTAGAATTTCTGAAGGAATTACTTCTGAGCTCACCAGATCTGAAGCAAGTGAAACTCTGAAGTTTTTATCTGAACCTTAGAATTTCTGAAGGAATTACTTCTGAGCTCACCAGATCTGAAGCAAGTAATTCTGAGCCTGTGAAACTCTGAAGTTATTATCTGAACCTTAGAATTTCTGAAGGAATTACTTCTGAGCTCACCAGATCTGAAACAAGTAAATCTGAGCCTATCAAAATCTGAAGAACATCTGAGCTCACCAGATCTGAAACAAGTAAATCTGAGCCTATCAAAATCTGAAGAACATCTGAGCTCACCAGATCTGAAACAAGTAATTCTGAGCCTATCAAAATCTGAAGAACATCTGAGCTCACCAGATCTGAAACAAGTAATTCTGAGCCTATCAAAATCTGAAGGCTCGTCAGATATAAGTGTTAAGCTACATTTGAGAGTACAATTTTATTGAAGACTGTGCCTGACTAAGTCCAAACGCAGAAACCAAGAATGAAAAGGTTTGACCATGGAAAGGTCCTTTTCAAGTCAGGCTTCAGAAACGATTATTTCCTTATTTGGCTTTCACCAAGGTTCAAATATCAAAAGCCAAAAGGAATCTCTCATTTTGTAGTAAACGTTAAGCTCCTAAGCTACTGCAAATCAGAACAGCTAATAAGCTCACTGATCTATACAAAGGAGCGTCTCAATTCTTCAAACGGCTATAATCTTCAACGTTCATTTTATCATCTATAAAAGGAAGAAGATTTGTGAAGAAATGTAATCAAGACTTAAGCTTCTGAACGTGCTGAAACTCTGTCAAATTCTGAAGCTATCAAACACTTAGAAACTTTGTGATAATTTTCTAAGTTAGTCTTGTAACTGAGTTGTATTTTGTAAACACCTCTGATTGTATATCAAGTGTTAATCTCTTATCTTTATTAACATTAAAACCAGTTAGAAGTCTCTTGCTTTGTGCTTGAGCATTGGAAGTCTCTTGCTTTGTGCTTGAGCATTGGAAGTCTCTTGCTTTGTGCTTGAGCATTGGAAGTCTCTTGCTTTGTGCTTGAGCATTGGAAGTCTCTTGCTTTGTGCTTGAGCATTAGAAGTCTCTTGCTTTGTGCTTGAGCAGTTTGAAGTCTCTTGCTTAGTGCTTGAGCATTTGTAATCTGAGTGATTATAGTGAAATCTCTTGTGAAGGACAAGAGGACTGGACTACTCCTGTTAGTGGGAGGAACCAGTATAAAAATTCTGAGCATCTCTCTCTAACCCTATCCTCATATATTGTGTGTGTTATACCTTATCCGCTGCAATTTGTTTTAACTTAGAAAAAGTCTCACACAATTCAACCCCCCCCCTTCTTGTGTGTTTTTCAACCTTCAATTGGCATCAGAGCTCCGGTCTGTTGCTCTTCACTTAACAGTGAAACAGTAAAAGATCTAGGGGTACTTAGTTGAAAAACATGTCTGGTGTTACCTCTCCTTCTGCTTCCTCTGGACCTGATCACTCTGCTGTTCCACCTCCTCACAACTATGATAGGGAAAGGAACAGTGATAATCACAGAGACAAACCACCTTACTTCAACAGTGATCCTACTACTTTTCCTTTCTGGAAAACCAAGATGTATAGTTACATCATTGGGACCGATGATGAGTTATGGGATATCATTGAAGATGGTATACATTTTGAACACATGGATGATGAAGGTGTTGTAAGAAATACCTACAGAAAGTTCTTTGATGCTGAAAAGAAGAAACAGTATAAGAAGCATCATACTGTTAAGAATATGCTTATTGGTGCAATATCTCATGCTGAGTATTTAAAAATATCCAACAAGTCATGTGCCAAAACTATCTGGGACTCTCTATGTTCCACCTATGAAGGAAATAAGCAAGTCAAAGAAGCTAAGGCAAACTTATTAGTTCATCAATATGAGCTGTTCAGAATGAAGGAAGATGAAGATATTGAAACCATGTATTCAAGGTTTCAAACCCTTGTCTCTGGTCTTCAAGTTCTGAAGAAAAGCTACACTGCATCTGATCACGTGAAGAAAATTCTGAGGAGCTTACCTTCCAAATGGAGACCAAAAGTTACAGCTTTTCAGGAATCCAAGGATTTGGACAATGTGACTCTTGAAGATTTAATAAGCTCACTCAGAAGTCATGAGCTAGAACTTATGTCAGATGAACCTGTCAAGAAGATGAAGTCCTTGGCTCTAAGCTCTGTTCAGACTTCCTCAAAAGCTGCAAAGATCAAAGTGTCTGAACAAGAGGAAGAAACCTCTGATGATATGATGGATGAAAATTCTGAGAATGAAGAAATGGCACTAATGGTTAGAAGGTTTCAGAAATGGAACAAGAAATACAAAAGGTTTCCAAACAAAGGAAACAACTCAAGAAGTTCCTTTTCAAAGGACAAAAAGGAAGAACTGAACAACTGCTATAACTGCAAGAAATCTGGACACTTCATTGCGGACTGTCCAGAAATGTCATCCAAGGACAAAGGAAAGAATAAGAGCTTTGGGAAAGAAAAGTACAAAGAAAAGGTAAGGAAGAGTTTGTTAGCCACTTGGGAGACCATTGAGAATGACTCTGAAGGAGAAGATGATGAAGAAGGCAATCTGGCTTTAATGGCAAGAACTTCTGAAGGTAACAACTCTGATAGAGATTCTGAAGATGACTCAGATGATGAAAATGAGGTATACTCTAACATGACTAAATCTGAATTAATTGATTCTCTTAAGATTGCCGTGAAACATTACTCTCGTATAGTAAGTCAACACAAAATTCTGAAGAATGTTCATGAATCATTGAAAAAGGATGCCAAGATTCTTTATGATGAAAATGAATCGTTAAACATTCGTATTTGTCATGTTGAATCTAACTATGTCTTGGCAGACAAGCTCAATGATGATCATGAAGATGCTCTTCACGAATTTATTCGTTGTACCTTCAATAGGAGTAAAATGGCTTCCATGATTTATCATATGACTCGTAACTATGGTGAAGGCATTGGTTATTCTCGGTTTAAGAACTGGGATAAACCTCTGAAATCATATAGTGAGGATGATACTCCACCTGAATTATTCTCTACCTTTGTTAAAAGTGGTACACTTGATCTGAAGGCATCCAACTCTGAAGGAGGTTCTGAACCTGAACCCAAAGACTCAGAAGTTCCAAGTTCTTCTGAACCTAAAATTTCTGAGTCCAAAAGTTCTCAAGTTAAGGCTCAGAAGTCATCTGAACCTCTGAGAAATCAAGGTAAAGTTACTTCAGATCCTTGCTTGACCTTTGGAACTGTGATATACTCCAGATCAAAATCCAAGAATCAAATTAAGCCTAAACATTCTTGTCAAAGCTTAATTAATTCTAGATCTTGTGTTGATCATAGAAAACAAAGAAGGAATACTATTCAGAAGACTAACTCTAAAGGACCCATCAGAATATGGGTACCAAAATCTGAAATAATGTTTGCTTCAGATGCTCATGCAAGGAAAGGTAAAACAGCAGCCCTGGTACCTGGACAGTGGTTGCTCACGACATATGACGGGAGAAAAGCATATGTTCCAAACCCTAACTCTGAAAGAGGGAGGCTCTGTGGGATTTGGAGGAAAACAAAAAGGGAAGATCATTGGTACAGGTACAGTTGGTAATTCTTCTCTTTCCATTAAAGATGTTTGGTTAGTTGATGGACTTAAACACAATCTATTGAGCATTAGTCAATTTTGTGACAATGGGTGTGTTGTTACATTTAATAAGGAATCATGTACTGTATCAAAAGACTCTGACAAATCTGTAGTATTCAAGGGAATGAGAGTTGGCAATGTTTATAAAGTAAACTTTTCTGATTTGGTTGACCAAAAGATTATATGTCTTTTGTCTCTGGGTGATGAGAAATGGCTATGGCACAAGCGTCTTGGTCATGCTAACTGGAGGTTGATCTCTAAGCTTAGCAAACAAAAGCTTGTTAGTGGTTTGCCTGACATTGATTATCACTCAGATGCACTTTGTGGCTCATGTCAAAAAGGAAAATTTGCTAAGACTTCATTCAGGTCTAAAAACATTGTCTCTACTTCCAGACCCTTAGAATTGCTTCACATTGATCTGTTTGGTCCTGTTTCGACAGCCTCTATCAATGGTAAAAAATATGGATTGGTCATGGTTGATGATTTCAGTAGATGGACTTGGGTGAAATTCCTACGTTCTAAGAGTGAAGCACTTGTGGTGTTCAGTGACTTCTGCACACAAATACAAAGTGAAAAGGATCTTCGGATTCTGAAGGTTAGAAGCGACCATGGGGGAGAGTTCGAAAATGACTCTTTCGAATCTTTCTGCTCAGAGCATGGAGTAATCCATGAATTCTCTTCTCCTAGAACACCACAGCAGAATGGTGTTGTAGAAAGAAAGAATAGATCTTTGCAAGAAATGGCTCGTACCATGATGCTTGAGTCTAACCTAGCTAAGTTCTTGTGGGCAGAAGCCGTGAGTACTGCTTGCTATGTTCAGAATAGAATCTACATCAGACCTATTCTGAACAAAACTGCTTATGAACTGTTCAAAGGAAGAAAACCAAATATTTCTTATTTTCATCAGTTTGGATGTACTTGTTATATTCTAGACAACAAGGTCTATCGAAAGAAATTTGATGCTAGAGCTTATAAGGGTATCTTTATAGGCTACTCTGAACGCTCAAAAGCATACAGATTGTATAATTCTGAAACTCACACAGTTGAAGAATCTATACATGTTAGATTTGATGATAAAGAGCCTGACGATAAAATGTCAGAGCAAGCTGAGACTTTTGCAGAATTTCAAGTTTCCTCAAATTCTGAGTGTGAAGATCTCTCCATTGCTGTATATCCATCTGAGACTCAAAATGAAGATATCTCTGAAGACCCTTCAGAAACTGAACCCTCTCAGACACCTGCTCCACCTAAGAGTAAATTCAAGTATAGATCATCTCATCCTGAAGAGCTAATTGTTGGTAACAAGGATAGCCCAAGAAAGACCAGATCTGCTTTCAAAGAGGATGAATCCCTAGTTGGGTTAATTTCATTAATTGAACCCACAAACATAGAAGAAGCACTCTCAGATGATGGGTGGATTGTTGCAATGCAAGAAGAACTCAATCAATTTGAAAGAAATGATGTTTGGGATCTGGTACCAAAACCCAAACACAAGAACATTATTGGAACAAAATGGGTATTCAGAAACAAGTCAAATGAAAAGGGAGAAGTTGTCAGAAATAAAGCTAGACTGGTTGCACAAGGTTATAGTCAGCAAGAATGCATAGACTTCACTGAAACCTTTGCACCAGTAGCAAGACTTGAGGCAATTAGACTTCTCTTGTCCTATGCAGTTAATCATGACGTCACTCTATTTCAAATGGATGTTAAGAGTGCATTTCTGAATGGAGTAATTTATGAAGAAGTCTATGTTAAACAACCTCCTGGCTTTGAAGATATAAAGTGTCCTGATCATGTTTACAAATTGAAGAAATCTCTGTATGGTTTGAAACAAGCTCCAAGAGCTTGGTATGAAAGGTTAAGTATATTTCTTCTAGAAAATGGTTTTGAAAAAGGACATGTTGATAACACTCTCTTTAGAAAAACCTTAAAAACTGATATTTTGATTGTTCAGATTTATGTTGATGATATTATCTTTGGTTCAACTAATGCTTCTCTTTGCAAGAATTTCTCTAAGCTTATGCAGGATGAATTTGAAATGAGTATGATGGGAGAACTAACATTCTTCTTGGGAATTCAAATCAATCAAAGAAAAGAAGGAGTATATGTGCATCAAACCAAATACACAAAGGATTTACTGAAGAAATTTGGTCTTGAAGATTGTAAACCAATGTCAACTCCTATGCATCCCTCTAGCTGTCTTCTGAAGGAAGAATCTGAAGGCAAAGTAGATCAGAAATTATACAGAGGTATGATTGGTTCCCTCCTTTATCTCACTGCATCTAGACCAGATATCTTGTTCAGTGTATGCTTGTGTGCTAGATTTCAATCAGATCCTAGAGAGTCTCATCTAACTGCTGTTAAGAGAATCTTTAGATATCTGAAAGGAACCACTAATCTTGGATTACTTTATAAGAAATCCTTAGATTATCAGCTTATTGGATTCTGTGATGCTGACTATGCTGGTGATAAAATTGAAAGGAAGTCCACTAGTGGAAACTGTCAATTTCTAGGTGAAAACCTTATATCATGGGCTAGTAAGAGACAAGCAACTATTGCTCTATCTACAGCAGAAGCAGAGTACATCTCAGCTGCTAAGTGTTGCACGCAATTGCTCTGGATGAAACATCAGTTGGAGGACTATCAGATAAGGATAAGTAGTATACCACTTCTCTGTGATAATACTGCTGCTATTTGTTTGTCTAAGAATCCTATTTTGCATTCAAGAGCTAAACACATTGAGATCAAACATCACTTCATTAGAGACTATGTTCAGAAGGGAGTAATTAAGATTCAATTCATTGATACTGAGCATCAATGGGCTGATATCTTTACCAAACCTCTTGCTATTGATCGTTTCGATTTTATCAAGAAAAATCTGAACATGGTTTTTATTTCTGAATGATATCTCTGAATGCTGTTAACTCTGAATGAATAAACTGGTTCTGAAGGGCCTCAGAAGTTTGGACGGCTCAGAAACTATTATATAGGTTCTGAAGCACTCTCTCATCTGAAGCAATCAGAATTATTTATTATTAAATATGATTTCTTGTGACTCAGATACCTACTCTAAGTGTTAGTTGACCACTCAGTTTCTCTAACTGACAGCTGGCTTCTGAAAACACTACTTATCTGTGTAACTTCCCATCATGTCTAGTAAACGCTGGGTAATGAAGGAGAGCTAATGATGATTTTATTAAAAGTAACTGCCAAGCCCCCATTACGTCACTATCTTGTTTCCCCAATATTTTGAAACTTCCACTATAATCACTTAACTACACACTAGTCACTATCACTTCTCACGTTTTCAATATTTTGAAACTTCCACTATAACCATTTCTGACACTCCTAAATCCCCTCAGAAATCTCCTATTAAAGATTCTGAGTCTACCCCAATAGCAATGGACGTAGACCAATCTGAACCCTCAAATGTTCAAAATTCTGAAGTCCCTGCTGAATCCCAAACTGAACCCCTTCAGACTTCATCTCCTAAGCCAACCACTTCTGAACCAAACCCCTCATCCATTCAAACCACTCCACCTTTTCCTGGAACTGATTCAGATCTTGAAGAAACTCGTCTTCATTCTGAAACAATTCCCTGTTTCACCATGGTACTTAACAATTCCCTTTTACCGTTGAATGCATTTACTGCTGGTGGTTGTTTGCTGTGTGCATTTACTACCCTGTAACTTGTGCTTTGACTGACCCGTTTTTGATAATGACAAAGGGGGAGAAAATATTATTTCATTTCCTATGGCAGTGAAATTATTTCTGAAGCTCTAAAGATCACATTTTCTGAACTCTACTCTTGTTAAGTTATATTAAAGTCTTTTAAACTTTTAATGAGGGGGAGTAATAAATTTTGTCCAACATAAATTCATATAATATAAGATACGCTTGCAAACCATATCTTATATTTGTCAGTCTGAAGAAATAGAGCTTGCAAACCTCTAATTCTGAAGGTAGAATATATGAAATTATATTTGACATTAAATATTACTCTTAGACTGTTTTATATTTATCATTGATAAACTTTTGAAGCTTATCAGACTCAGGGGGAGCTTGCAAACCTCAGAACCTGAAGTCAAGATGTTAAATAAAAACAACAACAATTGATTTTAAATACATATAGTTGTCATCATCAAAAAGGGGGAGATTGTTGGAACAAAATTATGATTTTGTATCTCCTTAATTGATTTTGATGATAACAATGTATTTAAGGTTAAATTGGAATACTAATAATTTAATTCAGTGTGCAGGATTAAAAGTTAAAATTTGCGTACTAAAGAACCTTAGAATTTCTGAAGGAATTACTTCTGAGCTCACCAGATCTGAAGCAAGTGAAACTCTGAAGTTTTTATCTGAACCTTAGAATTTCTGAAGGAATTACTTCTGAGCTCACCAGATCTGAAGCAAGTAATTCTGAGCCTGTGAAACTCTGAAGTTATTATCTGAACCTTAGAATTTCTGAAGGAATTACTTCTGAGCTCACCAGATCTGAAACAAGTAAATCTGAGCCTATCAAAATCTGAAGAACATCTGAGCTCACCAGATCTGAAACAAGTAAATCTGAGCCTATCAAAATCTGAAGAACATCTGAGCTCACCAGATCTGAAACAAGTAATTCTGAGCCTATCAAAATCTGAAGAACATCTGAGCTCACCAGATCTGAAACAAGTAATTCTGAGCCTATCAAAATCTGAAGGCTCGTCAGATATAAGTGTTAAGCTACATTTGAGAGTACAATTTTATTGAAGACTGTGCCTGACTAAGTCCAAACGCAGAAACCAAGAATGAAAAGGTTTGACCATGGAAAGGTCCTTTTCAAGTCAGGCTTCAGAAACGATTATTTCCTTATTTGGCTTTCACCAAGGTTCAAATATCAAAAGCCAAAAGGAATCTCTCATTTTGTAGTAAACGTTAAGCTCCTAAGCTACTGCAAATCAGAACAGCTAATAAGCTCACTGATCTATACAAAGGAGCGTCTCAATTCTTCAAACGGCTATAATCTTCAACGTTCATTTTATCATCTATAAAAGGAAGAAGATTTGTGAAGAAATGTAATCAAGACTTAAGCTTCTGAACGTGCTGAAACTCTGTCAAATTCTGAAGCTATCAAACACTTAGAAACTTTGTGATAATTTTCTAAGTTAGTCTTGTAACTGAGTTGTATTTTGTAAACACCTCTGATTGTATATCAAGTGTTAATCTCTTATCTTTATTAACATTAAAACCAGTTAGAAGTCTCTTGCTTTGTGCTTGAGCATTGGAAGTCTCTTGCTTTGTGCTTGAGCATTGGAAGTCTCTTGCTTTGTGCTTGAGCATTGGAAGTCTCTTGCTTTGTGCTTGAGCATTGGAAGTCTCTTGCTTTGTGCTTGAGCATTAGAAGTCTCTTGCTTTGTGCTTGAGCAGTTTGAAGTCTCTTGCTTAGTGCTTGAGCATTTGTAATCTGAGTGATTATAGTGAAATCTCTTGTGAAGGACAAGAGGACTGGACTACTCCTGTTAGTGGGAGGAACCAGTATAAAAATTCTGAGCATCTCTCTCTAACCCTATCCTCATATATTGTGTGTGTTATACCTTATCCGCTGCAATTTGTTTTAACTTAGAAAAAGTCTCACACAATTCAACCCCCCCCCCCCCTTCTTGTGTGTTTTTCAACCTTCAATCAAGTCTCAGGAAGAAGTGATGGCCCTTTCCTTCTCAGCAGAGGAGGCTATAGATAACAGGATCGACGCTCTGGAGAGCCAGCTGAGGCCTCTTGTGAAGAGAAAGAGAAATCTGCAAATGGATATCCAATATGACGTCGCCAAACTAATCCGAACCCGTTCCTACCTCTGCCGTCTCCAGGAGAAGGATGATGTCATTACTGACGATATGAGAAAGCTTGCCATGGACTCAGAAGTGGCGAAGAAGCAGAAGGGTTTGCTGGAGGAATGCCACGCCCGTGCCGTCGAGGCGGCCTACACGGCGTTTTAAGTAGTTTTTGTTTTGTTATTTTTGTTGTATGTTGCTTTCCTTCAAATGGCGTTGAGTTTGCTCCGCCTCCCTTTGTAATCTTGAAATTTCCCTTAATGAATGAATGAATTGGTGCCTTGTTTAATTTGATGACTTCTTTTCCGTCACGTATTTTTTATTTGATTTCGTGGTGTGCTTGACCTCGCCTGTTGGCGATGTTGCTGGATTCCAAACGTTTGGCCTTCTCGCCTTGTCTGGGGATACGTGTCCGCGTTTACACGTCATTACTGACACGCGCGTAGGTTCTTCCTTTTATCCAATGGGTATTAGGACGTTTCAATTTACCCTCCACTAACTTGCATTTTTCCTATAAAACGAAGTCTTCTTCCTTACCTCAGTTTATTTCCTCCAGCATTCTATTCCCTTCCACTTTCTCCCGAAATTTCAAACTCATTTTGCGCGGTCATTCCCTTGGCTAAATTTCCGCTCACACGATCCCCATTATTTCTTCGCCTCCGATATTTAAGGTAACTTCTATTCCTGCCTTCGTATATATCCTTTCTTTTTTAGCGTTCCTTTTTTTTTCGATTTCTAGGGTTCATAGTAGAAAAAATGGTTATTTTGTGAAGTTTGAGCGATGATGAAGAGGGGGGTTTTACTAGAATTCCTCCTCGTGGTTCTGTTCTAGAGACCCAAATTCGTAACCATCATACTAGAGCCAACGGTTCGATTGATTATGATGGTTACTTCAAATCTTTGATGAATGTTCCTTCTAGTTCTAGTGATTTTAGTGGTTCTGAGAGCAGTGATAGTGATTTTGTGATAATCTCGCCTTCGTCTTTCACAGGAAAACGAAGGGATACTACTCTAGCTGTCTTCGTCGCCCAGAGTCCTCCCGAGACCATGGAAGTTTCTTCAAAGTATCTAACCTTGGAGTCTGTTTTGGCTTTTAGGCGGAAAACCATTCTATCGGGTTCTCACAATGAAAACGATGTCGTCACTGAGCCCGTGGGCGAGGATGAGATAGTCACCAATTCCAACACCCAAACACCCTACTTCTTTTATATGTATACTTTAGTTATTGATTCTTTCAACATCTGGTTCCCTTTTACCTCTTTTGAGGTTTCTATGCTAAGGACTTTGAATGTCGCCCCTTGTCAACTGAGTCCCAACAGTTGGGGTTATATGAAGGCTTTCCAACTGGCTTGTCTGGGGTTGGAAATAGAAAAGCCTTCTGTTGCCGTTTTCTTTTCCTTCTTCACCATAAAAAATGTCTCCCCTAATTCTCAGGTTTACCTATCGAGTCAACCTAACCGCAAACGTTTCCAGCTTTACGCTTTGAATTTCAAAAATTACAAGGATACCTTCTTGCGAGTCCGTGGCAGGGATTCCTTTCCCGACGTGATGTTTGATGAAAATAGTGAACCCCTGTTTCCTTTCTACTGGACTTCTAACCCTCGAGTTATCAAAGGGACCCGCTATGAAAGTCTTGATGAGTTTGAGAGGGAGAGCGTCGCCTACATTGAGACGCTTTGTATCATGAATGTATGCGACCTCCTTAATGCTGAGGGTCATATAGAGTCTCTAGAGGATTATATGAGTAAGTACCTTTAGTGTTTTCTGGTCAATATTGTTTGGTTGCTTTTGGCGACTAACCATTTCTTTCGTGTTTGCAGATAGGATGAAGTCTGTTTCCCAAGAAAAAAGGATGGAATTCTTGTTGAGGGCCAGAGCCAAGAAAGAGAGGGATACCGTCGTTGCTGCTTCTGGAGAAGCCGTTGTTGTCGTTGATCCTCTGAGTCAGCTGATTGTGGCGGATGGCGACGCCACCAAGAACAAAAACAAAAGAAAGAATGAGGGGCGGATCTCCATTTCCATTCCGGGAAAGAGTTCTGATGCTGGAACGAGTTCTAAGGGCGAGCATCCCATTAAGAAAAAGCTGAGGTCTGCAAGTTCTGGGGCGGGATCCAACGTGGGCATTGTGTCTCCACAGGAAGAAGATGAAGAGAAGACGCCTTCTCCTCGTGCTGCTGCAAACAATGACATCGTCTCTCCTCCTCCCCATGTCGCTCTGAGTCAAGCTGTTCCCTGTCCTTGGGATCCTCTTTTTAACCCTGAACTGTTTTTGGAGAGGGTGGTGAAAATGTCTGGTGGAGATGCTCGGTTCGGCTCCACTTCTACTAACGAACTGCTAAAGCTCTCTTTGGGTCATGAGCTCAAGGGACTCTTGCTCAACTATGCTTTGGCGTCTCGCCAGAAGCATGAAGTTTCTACCGCCCAGGAGAAAATGAAGGTAATTCACCAAGAGTTGGATGACATGGAGAAGAAGGTCAAGTCCACTCAAGACAAGTTTGTTGCTGACATGGAGGCTGCCAAGGCGGAGAGCTAAAAGGCGTTGGAAGATTTGGAGAATGACCATGAGGCGGCTATACAGAGGCTGAAAGATGAGCACCCCAAGGAGATGAAAGCTTTGAAGGAGGCGTCTTCTGCTAAGGACGCCCGTCTTGAGGAGTTGGCTCGTGAGCAGGAAGCGCTGCTGAAGGAGAAGGAAAGCTGGGCTGAGGAGAAGGCAACTTTGGAGGAGTCCATTGGTGCTCAGCTTGATGAGGGTTTTAACTATGCCCTGGAGCAAGTGAAGGTCTTGTTCCCTGACATTGATGCTGAGCACCTTAGTGAGGCTAACGCCCTGATGGTCATCAAGGACGGCCAGTTGGTTCCCTATGTCCCTCCTTCTGATTCTGCCCCATGATTACTGTTTATCTTGTATTTTTGCTGTCGCTTTCCTGTATGCCCTTTTTGCGGCTTTATATGAATTTTCTTGTATGCCCTGTTGTGGCAGTATGACAATATTTTGGTGTGCCCTTCTGAGGCCATATTATAATTTCTGCACTTCTCTTATTTATTTGTGTTTCTCCTATGGCTTTTGTTGTGTCTTTGGCGTTATGATATTGGCTTAAATAAAGACCTTCTCACCTGTATATTTGAGTGGGCGAGGTGATACGAACATATGGGCGTAGTGATTCCAGATGATGGCTTCGCCCTAGTGCCGTTTCCCAAGGACTCTTTTGTAGTTACCAATGTAGTCAAAATAACCATTAAAAGCATAGTGCGGTTTCCATGCAGTCAAACATGGGTAGTTGTAACTACTTTGCATGCATTTACTGCGAACCGTTTAGTCATTCCCTATAAATACCTTACCCTTCTTTTCTTTTCTCTTCACTTCCTTCTCTGGTCCCTCGATGGATAATAATAAAAATATGAAGAAGGGTATAGTTACCAGATCAAAGTCTCAGAAGGGGAAACAGAAGAGGGAAATCTTTGTCTTTAAACTTGGGCGAGATAATCCTTCTCCTAGAGTTAAAGTGGAAACCACTGCCATTTCGTCAGATTCTTCTGGCTCCGCCGATGAAGATTATATTGAATTTCTGAGGACTTACGATCCTCGGGAGTCTTCTCCTGATGTTCAATCTTCTGGTGAAGAAAAAGGATCCCAGATCACCGTGAAAACCAAGGAAAAACCACGGAAGAAACCACGAAAGGCCTCGAGGAAAAGCTTTTGAGTGACTCTACTCTGATGAGTTGTTCCTTCCACCGATTTCTTCCTCTTGCTGGAGGAATTAGGACCTTGGGCAGCTGAGGGACTGACGAGCCTGTCTTCAGGTTTCTTTCTCTTAATGAAGGAGCTGGATCCTTTGGCGACTGGGGATTCCTTGTTAATATTAGGACTCCATCTTTATTTTCTTTGAATTTGTATCTTGATTTCACTGTAATTTCCTTTACTTTTGTCTGTGAATTTGTATCTTGATTTCATTGTAACCTCTTTTATCAATGAAATGTGGATTTTTATGACCTCTTATTAAGGCAAGTCCTTTGTCCAGCATCATTTTTTCCTTTTCTCACTGTGATGTTATATGGCACCATTGTTAAAAATGACTCAAAATGATATGTATGATACCATTAATTTCCTTTGCTCTGTTCGCCTTTTTTCCTTGGCATATGCAGTCCATTTTATTTCCGTCGTATCCAACTCGTAAGATTTAAGGATAGCGCTGTTTCTTTTTCTGACGTATCCAACTCGTAAGATTTACAGATAACGCCATGGTGTTTCAACTCGTTTCCGTCGTATCCGACTCGTAAGGTTTATGGATAGCGCCGTTTCTTTTTCTGACGTATCCAACTCGTAAGATTTACAGATAACGCCATGGTGTTTCAACTCGTTTCCGTCGTATCCGACTCATAAGATTTATGGATAGCGCCGTTTCTTTTTCTGACGTATCCAACTCGTAAGATTTACAGATAACGCCATGGTGTTTCAACTCGTATCCGTCGTATCCGACTCGTAAGATTTATGGATAGCGCTGTTTCTTTTTCTGACGTATCCAACTCGTAAGATTTACAGATAACGCCATGGTGTTTCAACTCGTTTCCGTCGTATCCGACTCGTAAGATTTATGGATAGCGCCGTTTCTTTTTCTAGCGTATCCAACTCGTATGATTTACAGATAACGCCATGGTGTTTCAACTCGTTTCATTCCTTTGTTAACTACAAGCGTAAGAATGAGGTAGTATAATGATTCATCTGCAAGCATTGTAATAATAACAACTCTATTTGATTAATGAAAGGATTTTTGCATTTCGAATGATGAGTCTCGTTAAAAACTCCTGCTTTCGCCGGAGAAAAGAGTTTCTCATCATTTTATTGAAAATTGTTTTATCTCAGGGCTACATTCTCATGCATTTTCTTTCAAGAAGGTAAAATAAAAAACATAACGGAAATAATAGGGGAAAACATCTTTTTGGTGGCGAGACGAGGTATATGGTGCTTCTGGAATTTCATCTCGCCTTCCTAGCGTTGTTGGCTCAGCTGTAATAAAATCTGAGGTTGGAAATGTTCCAGGTCCTGTGAAGGATCTCACCCTCCATTGTCTCTAACCTGTACGCTCCGCCTTCAAAGACTTCATTGATTCTAAATGGGCCTTCCCAGTTTGCTGTTAGTTTTCCTCCTTTGTCTTTTCCCATTGGTCTTTTCAGGACTAAGTCGCCTTCTTTGAATCTTCTTGGAATCACCCTCGTGTTGTATTTCCTGCCTGCCCTCTGCTTCGTGGCAAATTCCCTGAAGTGTGCTTTATCCCTTAACTCTTGTATTAGATCTAAGTTCTCCTGTAGCGCTTCGTTATTCTCCTGTGCCGTTGTGGTGTCACGTCGCCAACTTGGGGGGTTTATTTCCGCTAGAATCATGGCGTCTGCGCCATATACCATGGTGAACGGTGCTTCTCTTGTTGATGACTGTGGAGTTGTGTGGTAGGACCATAGTACAGCGGTGAGGTGAGCCACCCATGCTTCTCCTTTGCTTGATAGTCTTCTCTTCAAAGCTTTTAATATGACCTTGTTGGCCGACTCAGCTTGTCCGTTGGCTTGAGGGTGCTCAACTGATATGAAAGTATTTTGAATTCCCTTCTCCTTGCAGAATGTGACTACCTTCTCGCTTGCAAACTGCGTTCCGTTATCTGACACAATGTACTTGGGTAAACCAAACCTGCATATGATTCTTCTCCAATAGAATTTTTTTACTTGTTCTGTCGAGATGCTAGATAAAGGTTCTGCTTCTACCCATTTGGTGAAATAGTCCACTGCTACTATGATCCACCTGGCCTGCTTCCATGAGGTGGGGAAAGGACCCGATATATCAACGCCCCACATGAAGAAGGGCCAAGGGGAAATGACTGATTTAAGGGGTTCTCCTGGGGCGTAGTGTAGATTTGAGAATCTCTGACATTTGTCGCATGTTCTTACATACCTTGCTGCGTCACTGTGTAGCTCTGGCCAGAAGAATCCTGCTCTGAGGATTTTGCCTGCTAGCGATCTCGCTCCAATATGGCTTCCACATGATCCTTCATGAATCTCCTCTAGGATTCCTTTGGCTTCCTCTTTGCTTACGCATAGTAGCAATGGGCCTGAGAATCCACTCTTGTACAGCTTATCTCCAAGCATGGAATACCATGACGCCATTCTTTTGACCCGATATGCTTCCTCCCTTGGACTAGGGAGCCCATCTTTCTGCAGGTATTTGATGATGGGCGCTCTCCAATCTTCTTCTATGATCATGTGAGTCGCCTCTTCGTTGATGCTTGGGTTTGCTTTGGTTTCCTAGATGAAGGTTCTATTGCTTCCGGGTTTCTTGGTGCTGGCGAGCTTGGATAGTAAGTCCGCCCTGGCGTTCTGCTCTCTCGGCACATAAATTAGCTGAAATGAATTGAAGCATTTCGCTAATTTATTCACCTTTTCTGGATATTTAGTCAGTTGGGGATCCTTTGTTTGAAATTCTCCTAACACTTGATTGGTTACTAGCTGTGAGTCACTCTTTGCCCTTAGGTCTGTGACCTCCATCTCCTTTGCCAATTTCATCCCGGCAAGCAGGGCTTCATATTCAGCCTGGTTGTTACTTGCTTTGAAGGCGAACCTTAAGGATTGTTCTATCAGTACTCCATCAGGTCCTTCCAGGACCACTCCCGCTCCGCTTCCTTTTAGGTTAGACGCACCATCGACTGAAAGTGTCCAAGGTTCGTCGCTGTTCTCTTTTGGCGGGGTTGATAATTCCAATACGAAGTCCGCCAAAATCTGTGATTTTATTGCACCCCTAGGGGAGAAAGTTATATCAAACTCTGATAATTCCACTGCCCATGCTACCATTCTCCCTGCTAGATCGGGCTTCCTTAGGACTTTCTTTATGGGATAGTCCGTCTTGACCACTACTTTAGGGCTCTGGAAGTATTGTCTTAGTTTCCTTGCCGTGATAACAACAACCAAGGATAGCTTCTCTATCTTTTGGTAGTTGGCTTCAGCGCCTTTGAATGTCCTGCTTACGAAATATATCGGCTTCTCTTCTCCTTTGACTTCCTGCACCAATGCTGAACTGAGGGTGTTGTCTGAAACAGCTAGGTAGAGGTATAGAGTGTTTCCCTTTTCTGGGCGAGTTAATATTGGGGGTGACGCCAGAAAAATTTTAAGCTTCTGAAAAGCTTCTTCACATTGAGGGCTCCATACGAATCTCTCACTTTTCCTTAGAGTGGAGAAAAAGTGGAATGCTTTCTCTCCTGAGCAGGATAGAAATCTTGACAAAGCCGCAATCCTTCCTGCCAGTTGTTGGACCTCCTTCGCTGTTGTTGGGCTCCTCATGTCGATTATGGTCTGGCACTTGTCTGGGTTGGCTTCTATCCCTCTATTTTTGAGCATAAAGCCTAAGAATTTTCCTGATTGGACTCCGAAAGAACATTTTGCAGGATTCAGTCTCATGTTATACTTTCTAACTGAGGCGAGGATGTCCCCTAAGTTTTGATCGTATTCGCCATCCTCTGTGGTCTTCACCACCATATCATCAATGTACACTTCCACATTTTTGCCTATCTGTTCTGAGAATACCCTATCCATCAGCCTTTGGTAGGTGGCGCCAGCGTTCTTCAGACCAAATGGCATGACATTATAGAAATAATTGCACGTATTGGTCATAAAGGCCGTGTGAGGTGCGTCTGCAGGGTTCATCTTTATCTGGTTGTACCCTGAGTAGGCGTCCATAAAACTTAACATCTTATATCCCGAGGCTCCGTCGATAAGCCTATCGATGTTAGGTAGAGGGTACAGATCCTTTGGGCAGGCTTTGTTCAAGTCCGTGAAGTCCACACACATCCTCCACTTGCCATTCGCTTTCTTTACCATCACTATATTCGCCAGCCACGATGGGTACTTTATTTCCTCGATGAAACCTGCTGCTTTTAGTTTTTCCACTTCTTCGTTTACTGCCGCTCTTCTCTCTTCTCCTATCTTCCTCTTTCTTTGCGATACAGGCTTGACGTTGGGCGCGATGGATAGTTTGTGTGTTATCACGCTTTCGTCGATTCCTGGCATATCCGATGGTTTCCATGCGAAAAGGTCTATGTTCTTTCTCAACATGGCCAGGATCTTTTCTGTTTCATCGAGTTTTAAAGTGGTTCCGATGTTAGTTACTTGGTGTGGCATGTCACCGATCTGGACTTGTTCCAATTCTTCAATGGGACTCATTCTTCTCTCTGTAAAATCCTCTCTTGGATCGAGGTCTAGGGGTGAGATCATATTAACTCCGCTTCCTGCTGTGTGTGACGCCATTGATTCTGACCTCTTGCTTTGTTTGTGCCTGACTTTCAGGCTTAACTCGTAGCATCTTCCCGCCAGCTTTTGGTCTCCTCTTATCATTCCTACTTTTCCGTTGCCCAGGGGGTACTTGATGGACAAATAGAGGGTCGATAATGCCGCCTCGAGTGTGTTGAAAGCCGGCCTTCCGATGATAATGTTGTATGACGTGAATGGGGTTTTAACTACCAGATATCTCACCTTGATAGTCTTGGCGTTCTCCTCTTCTCCAAATGTGGTCAAGAGGGTAGTATATCAAATCACTTCCACCTGCTCGCCGGCGAAGCCTACCGACGTGCCGCTATAGGGCAGAAGATGTTCGTCTGACAGCTGCATCGCCTTAAAGGCTTCCCAGTACATAATGTCTGCTGAACTTTCCGAGTCAATCAACACCCTTTTTACTTCACAATTCAATATTTGTACTTGTATCACGAAGGGGTCGTCGTCGTGTGGCATGACTTCTCTCTTGTCTTCCTTGGTGAACGATAGGTCGGGGACGGGCGTCGATGAAGTGTGTCCTATGAATTTCTCATTTTGATCCATTCTTCATACGTAACGCTTTCTGGCATTTGAGGATTCTCCACCTCCTGCGAATCCGCTTGCGATGGTGTTTACGGAGATCCTCCTTCCTTTGCCCGGATCTTCTCCTTCTGAGTGATCCTTTGAGTGATTGGGTTGTGCCTTTGGGATGACCACTTTTCCCGCCGCGGCGTCATCTAAGAATTTCGTTAGGTGACCACTCTTTATCAGTTCTTCAATTAGGTCTTTAAACTGAAGCACTTTTCAGTATCGTGGCCTCGGCATCTATGGTAAGCACACCAGGCGTTGAGGTTCATTCCTAAAGTGTGTTCTTTGCCTCTTTGTGGTGGTAATCTCCCTAATCCTGTTTCCAGGAATTCATTCAGGACGTAGACCCGGGCGCGATTAAGAGGTGTGTACTCCTTCTTATCCTCCTGAAAGTGTCTTGGCGGCTGATACGGTTTTCTTTGGCGTTCAACGCCGTGGTGATTGGGAATTGGGCGTCTGTGATGGTGATAAAATTCGCTCTGGCCGTTTCCCTGTTTACCGGGCCTCTTTCCCTGGCGTCTCTTATCCGCTTTTCAGCATTACTCTCTTCACCTTTTATGTATCCTTCTGCTCTTCTTGTTACCTCTTGCATTGATGTTGCTGGCTTTTGCGCTAGAGATTCGTTGAAGTGTCCCTCCTTAAGGCCGTGATGGAAGGCGGAGACAAACATCTCCTAGTTTGGGTTGCTTACTTTGCTGGTTGATTCGCAGAATCTCGCCAAGTACTCCCGTAACGACTCGTTGTGGTTTTGTCGTAAGGAGAACAAACTGGTCGTTGTGACCTTTATGTGTTTGGAGCCGGCGAATTGTTGTGTGAATTTTTGTTGGAAATCTGTCCAACTTTCTATGGAATTCTTGGGCAGATTCATATACCATCTCAGGGCTGCATCTTTTAGCGTGCCTGAGAGGAGCTTGCACTTAAGGTGATCCGCTGCCCCTATGATGGCGGTCTTGGTACCTACTGCTATCAGGTGTTCTGTTGGATCTGTCTTTCCGTCAAAGTCTGGGAGGTGGGGTGTTCTGAAGTTGTCAGGTAACCTCGCGTCCCAAAGGTCTTGTGCCAGTGGTTGGGAGTCAGTGATATTGTTTCCCTCCGTTTCATTCAGTTTGTTTGCTTTTTCCTTGTCTATCTCGGTAACCTTGGCCTGCAGGCGTCGTAACTCTGCAACTGCGTCCGTCAAGGTTATGTGGTTTTCTTGGGCGGGTGTTCCTCCTGCCATCTTAGAGGAGGATCTCATAGTTTGTCTGGTTTTAGTGGTAGGCTGGGATTCGTTTTAGCGCAGCCCCACGGTGGGCGCCAAAATGTTCTGGTAAAAATTGTATGGGGGGTCAATCCAAGTATATTAAAGGATAATAATGCAAGAATACAACTTTACCAATAAAAAAAGTGAACCTTTCGCAATGGGTTTTTTTCCCTCTATTTATAGAGGAGGATTACATTTAAAATATCTATGAATCGCCCCACTCCTCTCTATGGAGGTCGTGGGTGGTTTCCGCCGTGTCCACCGTGTTACAGAGGTGGTTATTGGCGGTTTCTTTCCTCCACCGTGTGTAGATGGTAGTAGTGGGTGGTTTTCGTCTCCCTTCACCGTGTCTGAGTGGGTTTAGTGGGCGATTTCTTGTTTTTCAAGTGAGTTGACCAGGTCCCAGGGCGTTATCCTTAGCTTTCATGTCGCCAGCCTTTGCCTTTCCCGCCAAGTTATCTGTTTGAATTATTTGGATCATTTATTGGATCACTTCGTTATTGGGCCTATAGAATTTCGTCCGGTACAAACCGGTTATTTTTTTTATTTGAATTGTCAAATTGAACCGCTTACACTCCTAAATTAAAAAATGTGATGGATGAAAGGAGGAAAATAACTCAAATATTTTCTTTCCTCAAAATTGATTTTTTGCCAAGTCAGTTGGACTCATTCTTCCTTACCTTTGTTAGTCCTTCAGAGACTTATAACAACGTCAGCAATTATTAAAAAGGGGTATGTAAACAGGGACGGATTGATGTTCTGGCCAAGTGTGGCCTTGGCCAGGCCACACTGGTTTTTAAGATTTTTTTTTTTTATAATAAAAATATATATATTTAAGTATTATTTCTCTTAATTTATTTTAAATTTAGGTCAAATAGATTTTTAATAAGTTATTGATAGAAAAAAACTTGTTTAATTTTTATGAATAAATTACATAAATAAAAGACTTTTGAAGTTAATAAAAACAACAATTACGAAATAACTTTGATTTTTTTTTTCTTTTTAAAATCTCTTATTTTCATTTATCTTTCAGATAGTTTCTAAGACCTAAAAAAGTCAGGTCAAACGATACATTAGATACCGTTTGTCCTATATTATCTCAAATTTCTTTTACCCAATAAAATGAGAAGTTAGGCCAAACAAATTTATAATAAGTTCTTGTTAAAAAAAATTGCTTAATTTGTATGAGTAAAATACATAGATAAACGATTTTTAAGCTAAAAACAATAATTATCAAACAAATTTAGTTTTTTTTTTTAAAAAGAAACTCTTATTTAAACTTTTAGCTTTTAGATAACTTGTAAGACCTAAAAAAGGCAAGCCAAACGATACCTTAGTCTTGAAGTTAGCTTTAGTCTTGTCGGTAGCAATTGCAAGCGTAAAATGTGTTTTTTCAGCTATAAATTTAGTGAATGATTCGCTATGTAACAAAATGAGGGATCATTGGTTAAAATATCGTCTTGTAACTTATATAGAAAGATATGTTTTTGGAATAATTGATAATGATATTATTTTAGCTCATTTTCAAATAATGGATAGTGGAGAGTTTCATTGTAAATGTATTAATTACATTTAATAATATAATATTTTTTTTACTATAATTTAATTATTTTTTTCTTTAAGATTTTAGCCACACTAGAGTTTTATATCTGGATCCGTCCCTGTATGTAAATGTATGAAAAGAAGGATTATTATTTGATAACAAGGAAAAATAAGAGTTTTATTCTAAGCAAATAGGTGAAAATGAAATAAACAAATTATCAATTTGAAATACATCACAATGCCAAGTAGACTTTCAAAGAAGACTCTCAGTAAAATAGACAAGGTACGGTACTAACTGTTCATTTCTTTATGATAAAATAAAATAAATAAATAAAAATGAAATTGTATACTATACCAAAAAAGAAAAAATGAAATTGTATACAATCATGTGAATTGTATATTGACAAGATTTAATGCTCTCTACTGTTATATTAGTAAAAATTCTTTTTTTTTTAAATTTATTATATCATTAAGGTATTTAATTTAGTGATAAATATATTTATAATGCTTAAAAATTTATGTTCTTTTAAATTTAATTCCTATTAAATTTTAATAATAATTTTAACTATCCATAATATTACAGTTAATAATAATAATAATAATAATAATAGTAGTTCATATTTTGGAAAATTTTACAAAATATAGATATTTTTAGCTTCTCAAAATAGTCAATATAATGAGTCAATATAAAATACCAATAGAGAGAATCAATAAAGTTTTTTGAGGAATTGAAGTTCGTGATTTTGGACACGTTTGAATTAACTTATTTTTAAACATATGTAAAACAGTCTATCTAAATGAAAAGTTTTTATGTATTATTATAAGATTTTTAAGGTAGTTTTTGAAAGAAAAAAAACTTATTAAAATCCAAATTCCTTTAGTGAAAACTTGTGTTTTAACATAAAAACTTATTTATTTACATAAATTATTTTTCATAAATTTAAAAATAAGTCAATTTAAATAAACTCTTTGTAGGAACTAAAACTACATTTAACACTTCAATCTATAATATTTCATCAGAAATATTAATAAGGATAAAATTGTGCTCTTAAAGGATTAAGCTAATTAAGTTCCAGGTCATTTGGTGTAAGTTGTTCCACCACTTCATATATTTAATAACTGGGACCATTGATCAATTGTCAATATTTTTGTGAAATGTGAAAGTCTTTGACATACAAATCAAATGGAGTAGTATTAAACACCAGTTTGATACTAGAGTATTTCATTATTGAGAAAACACCAATTTAAATAAATTGCTATATATGTTCCCTTACAAATAATTGTTATTGTTATGTTGTCGTCATACATGCATGTACTCACCTATTAGTTGGAGCCACCCCACAAGTTGCACCAAGGTCAAGTCAAGTCTCCCCCAACTTGGAGCCTCTTTAACTTTAACTTTCAAATAAAATAATTGACCTCAATGAGCAGCATATTATTTTTTGTCAAGTCAATGGATATAGCATATCTATACAATAATGATATTAAGGAAACTCTAAAAAATAGTAATTAAAGAGCAATTTTTGTAATTTTTTTATGTACATAAAGAGTTTCATATTAGTTAGAGAATGTTTAAAAATAAGTAAAATAATTTTTATCGTATAATAAAATTTGTAATATTGAATTAAGTCCAATTAAAAATACGTAAAAATAGGATTTGGTTCCCTTCACTTGCAATCATAACTTGTAGCATTCTAAGCATTTTAATCATATAAGTGGTTTTTTTTAATTTTCATTAATCATTTGTAGTTTGCATATATACTATATAAAGTATAAAAATTGCATCCTCTTACTATTCGAATTGGTTACATAAAACCAATTGTTTTTTTAATTGGGTTTTAAAGAAGTTGAATTGGATCTTATATTTAAGTTAAAATTTATATTATCTTAGACTTCAACCCGTGCGTTGCACGGATTTTGTACAATGATAGATATACAATTTAAATTTTTATAGTTAAAATTATAAATAAAAAAATAAAATGAAAGCAAAACATAAATATATTGGAACTTAAATAGATTTTTTTTTTTCACTCAAAATAAAAATTAATTAATTCATTCAAATTGAAATATACATAAATCATTACAAATTCAAGATTGCTAAAACTGAAAAAGGTGAATCTGGAAACAAACTCGTAGCACCTAGGTTAATAGCATACAACAACATCATGAAAGTGCCTACAAATATGACAGAATAGATGTCACCGGAATATTCATACTCCCGGATCTGCAACGTTGATATCCAAGTCTTCATCTTCATCAGATCTATAATGAGTTGATGTTGATATGTCAATTTGAATCAACAAAACACAGTATTAAAATGAAAAACCAACAAACGCCGCACAAGACGACGATAAACAAAAAATTACAAAGAAAAACTAAATATATGTGAAAATCACTTATTTGAATAAAAAAGAAAAGGAAAACAATTTAGAAGGGGTGATTTTGGATAAAAAAATGACCCTAAAACCACCCCTCTTTTGGTGGATGAAGAAGAAGAGAAACTAGGTTTAAGAGAAAAAGGGGGCGGCTGTGTGAGAGAAAAAAGTAAAGTTACTCAATCGATCGTTTAAAAAATAAATAGATTTTTAAAATCATTAAATTAATACTAAAAATATAAAGAGAAATGCAAAAAATTGAAACATAAATGAAACTAATTGATAGAGAAAATCAAGTGGCAATGATAAATGAAAATATTATGTTTTTCAAAAAATTGATACTTGGACAATTAATTAATGAGTCAAAAATTAGGCGAGAGAAGGAGGATGTCATTAAAAATGGATTATGAGGGAAAAATTAGGGTTAGATTTTTAAAATCATTAAATTAATACTAAAAATATAAAGAGAAATGCATAAAATTGAAACATAAATAAAATTGATTGATATAGAAAATCAAATGGCAATGATAAATGAAAATATTATGTTTTTCAAAAAATAAATAGTTGGATGATTAATTAATGAGTCAAAAATTAGGTGAGAGAATGAGGATGTCATTAAAAATGGATTAGGAGGGAAAAATTAGGGTTAAGTGGTAAGGATAAGTAGTGGCAAAACTTTACTTTTATATTTATTAATTAAGATTAAGATAAGATTAAGATAAGATTAAGATTAAGATTAAGATTAAGATTAAGATTAAGATAAGATTAAGATAAGATTAAGATTAAGATAAGATAAGATTAAGATAAGATTAAGATTAAGATAAGATTAAGATAAGATAAGATAAGATTAAGATTAAGATTAAGATAAGATAAGATTAAGATAAGATTAAGATTAAGATTAAGATTAAGATAAGATTAAGATTAAGATACGATTAAGATAAGATTAAGATTAAGATTAAGATTAAGATTAAGATTAAAATAAGATAAGATTAAGATTAAGATTAAGATTAAGATTAAGATAAGATTAAGATTAAGATAAGATTAAGATTAATTAAGATTAAGATTAAGATAAAGATTAAGATTAAGATAAGATTAAGATAAAATAAGATTAAGATTAAGATTAAGATATATATAGTAGGAATTGTAAATATCACGAGATATAAGTGTCATCGGAACAAACTAAGAGATAAAGGTTAAGAAATATTTAGGGTTAATAGGTTGTTATCCCTGTTAAATGGACGTGTTTTGCGTTACCCCCCGCTAAAAATTCCTTAAAGATTCCCCTTTGTAAAGTAAATTTTTTTTCCCTTTGGATGCACTTTTTAAATCGGTTATTTTGTTCAACCGGTTTAAAAAGTGCTGTTTTTTAAATCGATTATTCTATTCAACCGATTTAAAAATTACAAATTTCTTGCACTCAAGAGAGGGGGGGGGGGGGGGGGGGGGGGGGGGGGTGGTGGGCAGGGCGAAACCAAAAAAATTTACTTTGCAAGGGGGAATCTTCAAAAAAAATTAGTAGGGGGTAATGCAAAACATGATCACTTAGCAGGGGGTTACAATTAACCCAAATATTTATCTATTTTCTTATCTATTTTGAATTGTTAGATTGTTACCTATTTTGTAGTTCCAATCGATTATTCTATTCAACCGATTTAAAAATTACAAATTTCTTGCACTCAAGAGAGGGGGGGGGGGGGGGGGGGGGGGGGTGGTGGGCAGGGCGAAACCAAAAAAATTTACTTTGCAAGGGGGAATCTTCAAAAAAAATTAGTAGGGGGTAATGCAAAACATGATCACTTAGCAGGGGGTTACAATTAACCCAAATATTTATCTATTTTCTTATCTATTTTGAATTGTTAGATTGTTACCTATTTTGTAGTTCCAGGTTTACGGATTTCTATTCGTCTTGTGCAGATATCTGATTATTATTAATAATATATTTGTCGTTCAAAAAAAAAAGTTACCTATTTTGTTATTTCCCTGCACAATATTTGTGAGAATTATTCAATTTTTTGTTGAAAATTAAATGTTTGGGGTTCCAGATTCCTCGGACTCTCGGGTTGTAGAGTTTATAAATTTGATTGGGCATCCTCATGTTTCGAGTTAACTTTTAGGATGAGATTAAAGTTCATTTGATATGGTATTAGAGTCGGGGTTTGTTGGAACATTGATGTGAAGATAGAAAGAAATTGGAAGGTTGGAAGATTAAACACTAAGTAATTAAACTTTGATCTAATATTGTGTGAATTGAAAAAATAGAGTGTGGGGGTCCCACATAAAATAGAACACACACATTAGTAGTGTTTAAATAGTGGTATTTAATTTTAAATACATGATAATGATGAAAATAATTATTATTATTATTTTTTATTCATGAATATCACTTCCCATAATTTTAGTTTATGGTTGTTGTGATAAGATTGAGAATCCAACTGAATTTCCTATCTTTCTCTCATTAGTTTGTTATTGTGGATTTGTTTCTTTTGATCTCATCCACAAATGTTGTTGAACGGATTATTGGATAAGTTTCTTTTTGATCTTATCCATTAGAGTAATTGATGTAGCAATTTTTGCTAAAACAGTTACAAAATCTCTATATAAATAGAGGACTCCACTCAGTTCAAAAACACACCGAAAAAGAATTCCTCTAAGATCGAATCTTTTTCTTCTTTCTCCCTTCAACTTGTGTTTACGAGTTGTTCCTTATTCTCTTCACCTACTCGTTCTGTCCCTTCGGTTTTGAGTGGTATACATACCATATTTGACCGGTAATTCGTTACCGTATAGAAGGTGTTACTTCTCGAACGATTCTCAACAGTGCATTTGATAATCACACAGTGAACTGGGCTGTTTTATCATGGAGGCGCACGGCTTATAGTCTACCTTGCACAAACTTTGGGTAGAGCCGTGAAATGTCTTAAAGAGAGCGACCTGGTCGTGACTCAACCCGGTAAATTCTTCGGTGATTTTCCCTTTCAGGTATTTTCCAAAAATCAAAACCAACAGGGTTAAGGATTGCAGTGTGCGAATTTGACGTCAGGCCCACGCTAGATGTGGTGGTGGGTGTTGACATTGTTTGAAGTCTCACATTGTTCAGACTCTCTGACTGTTGATTGTATTAATGTGTTTGAGCTCCCCAGGGCCGGCCCAAGGGTAAGGCTACTAAAGCCCTAGCTTTAGGCCTCCAACAAATAAAGATTTTTTAATACACAAAAAGGCACCATATAGATACTAAAAAGCTTCATATACATATAAAAAGGCCTCATACAACAAAATTTGCTTTAAGCCTCACTTAATTTTAAATATTATTGGTCCGGCCCTGGAGCTCCCTCACCAATCGAGCTAGATTTTAGAATGAGATCCAAGTCCATTTAAGTCTCTACTATATAAATCCACATGAAATTTTAGAATTTTATAGTGTGCTCCTCTTAAAGTTTGAAGTACAAATCATTACAATGTCACTTCTTATTTTGGGTCAATCCATATAGAGTAAAGTTTTTAATTTGGCTACTCTTAATAAATGGTGAAATTGATATTATTTAAATTAACCAATCATTTAACCGGATATCAAATCTTAAAAAAGGAGCTGGTGTTAGGGATAGACATAGAGGATTGGATCGAGTTCAATTTGAAAGTGATTCGAAGGTGTTGGATGATGCTATTCACATGAAGCATAGAGGCAATTCTGAGGTTTTTTTCAGCTGTTCATGATATTGTTAGTTTTATATCATCTTTTCTAAACTTTAAGGTTTGTTATGATTTTATATTGTTGCACTTTGTGTTGATATAATTTTATATTGTTTCTTAATTGTCATGTTATTTTTGTCATACGTTATTTAATATTCAACAACAAAAATTGGGTTTTATTGGTTTGTTGGCCCTCACAGCCCTTATGGAGATATATGCAGTCGAATAGCAAGTGGGCTGGCCCGATGGCTATTCAATGAATACATAGGTATTGATCAAATTCAATGTAAGAAATAATATTTTTCTCAACAAATAGTTTTATTTATTTAATTGAAATAGTGAAAATAACACTTGGTGTCTCTTAACTATAACAAAAATTAATTGATTCAAGCCCTCGAGATATAGACATGGTATACTATACTCTAAATTAAGATAGTGTGACGTGATATTTGGACCTCTTAACTATTCAGTAATGTATTTTAATTAATATAATATATACGATAAAATATTTATTAGAAGGGATTAACCTCTTGAATGGATTGTTATCTAAAAAGAATTAGTCTCTGCAGTTACGTATGAAAGATAGTTTTAGTTTATCGAAAAAGGAATAAAATATTCCTCCAAATTATATTTTGTATTCGATGTAATATATATAGTTTATACATACTAATTATTGAAAACAAATCCATACGGTCTTTGTAAATATAACACAGATAGTAGAGACATCCAGCCCGAGGTTAAAGCATCCTTAAAGCATTAGTCTGGATGATGCTCTCCATCTCCGCAGGAGGGATTTCCAAAAAGGTCGATTTGTTATCATTAATTAATCCTAACTTCGTTAAAAAAATCAACACTAGAATTAGAATTACCATCCATAAGAGAATGAAAAATGCGGACTTCCCAATACAACTAAAAACGATCATTGATGCTTGCTATGACAACCACATAACAGTGGAAAGAGTTCAAATCTTTTGAAATCACATAAACCACAATTTGAGAATCATAGTAACAATAAATATGTATATAACCACGTTCCCCTCGCAATATTAGGACCGTGGAAGATTGTCATAACTTAAGCAAAAGTATTACTACCTTCGTCTCTTATTATAAGATCTTGTTTGACCACTGCACATACGTCAATGCATAATTTTGATCGCTAATATCTTTAATTGTCTATTAGTAAAAATTATAAAAACTTAATATTTTAAAAATACTCACCAAAACAAATTGTTGAGGATTTTAGGGTGTTGGCTTCATTTGCTAAAATAAGCCTAAGTTCATGATGTGGAGCATGATGTGTGCACATCAGGATCCACACCTGGACGCCCTAAACACACGCTTTTCTGTTATTATTTTGCATGTAGTCTTCTGAAAGATTTGATTAAAAGATAATATCGCATCTACTTGCGCGCCAAGAAACGTGGGTTTCTAGAATCTACAGAAGAAGGTTGATGTATTACTTGTTCCTAAAGATTTGGTTTAAGAAATATATTTTGTGAAGATTGCTTCAAAAATATAAAAGATTTGGTTCAAGTATATCTTCGCGCTTCAAGGAGTTTGTTACAGCAAATATATTTATGGAAGGAATATTTGGTGCAAATATATTTTGTGGAAAATATATTTTGCTTTAAAAAGATTTGTTTTATTTCAAACAAATATTTTATCCATATCTTTGGAAAAGATTTGTTTGTTATATAAAGATTTGTTTGTTTCAAGAAAAACAAAAACAAATCTGAAGTCAATCTTTTGTGAAGCCTTTGAAGATTATCTCAAGACTATTTTCCTATATAAAGGGGTTTGATCTCAACAACAAAGTAATCAAGAAATACATTGAAGATCTTTAGAGTTCTTGAGTCTTTTTATTGTTCGTTGTTATTGTTCTTTGTGAGCCTTCACTTGAATCATAATTTTGATACAAGTAAGGACTGAGTTTGATAGAGTTGTAATCTCTAGTGTTCTTTCTCTAAAGCTTTGAAGCAAGGAGTTAGAGTGTGCAACACTCAAAGCCTTTAGGTACGAGTGCACAGTTTTCTAGGAGTGTGTCTCCAAACTGAGTTTGTTATTAAATCCGTACTGGGTAAGGTTGAGGGGGAGTGAGTAGAGGTTCTCATATCTAGGAGTTCCTAGGTAGAATTAACACGGGTAGTGATTAAGTGAGAAGTTGTAAACGGGGGAGTTTAGCTTTGAATTGATACTACCATAGTGGATTCATCCCTGGATTGGTATCCTCCAGATTAGGGCTTGTTCAAGCGCCGAACTGGGTTAACAAACTCACTGTGTTTTATTGTTTCCTGCACTTTAAATTGTTTACTTGTTCATCAAGTTCAGCATGTTCACGATGTTGACACATTAGGTTACACATCGTACGATTCCTAAAGTGTACACATCGTGCTACACATCTGACACTTGCCACCAGAATTTCAATTGGCATCAGAGCAGGCACCCTGCCTGTCTTAGGGTGAGCTCCAGGGAAGATACTTTCTGGTACTATGGAACAAGGAGGAGGATTTGTAAACAGACCACCTCTTTTGGATGGCACCAATTATGATTATTGGAAGTCGCGTATGGTGGCTTTCCTAAAATCTATGGATAGCGAAACCTGGAAAGCAGTTATCAAAGGTTGGGAACACCCTGTGTGGAGGGGCACAAACGAATTGAAGCCAGAAGAGAACTGGACTAAGAAAGAAGATGAACTAGCTCTTGCCAACTCCAAAGCATTAAATGCCTTATTCAACGGGGTTGACAAGAATATGTTCAGACTGATCAAACAGTGCATAGTTGCAAAGAAAGCTTGGGAGATACTCAAGACAACTCATGAAGGCACTGCCAAGGTAAAAAGCTCAAGACTCCAACTTCTCACCACAAAATTTGAAAATCTCAGAATGAAGGAAGAAGAGTCAATCTATGACTTTCACATGAACTTGCTTGAAATAGACAACTCCTTTGAGGCTTTAGGAGAAAAACTATCTGAAGAAAAGCTTGTGAGAAAGATGCTTAGGTCTCTGCCTAAGAGGTTTAATATGAAAGTCACAGCAATTGAAGAAGCCCAAGACATTGCCAGTATGAAACTTGAAGAACTTGTGGGCTCTCTCCAAACTTTTGAGATGAACTTAAGTGAACAGTCTGAGAAAAAGGGAAAAGGTATAGCCTTTGTATCCAGTGTTGATCAAGAAGAGGAAGATACTGAATCAGACGAGGATCTCTCAAATGATATTGTCCTGCTAAAAGAACAATTTAATAAGCTCTTGAGAATGGTGGATAGAAGACCAAGGAGGAATGTGAGGAACATCCAGACTGACATCAGTAAACAAGGTAACACTTCAACAAAAATCAAAACTGATGATAAGTCAACTCAGAACAAGGGTGTTCAATGTTATGAATGTGAAGGTTACGGTCACACAAGAACTGAATGTGGTACTTATCTGAAGAAGCAGAAAAAGGGTCTGACTGTATCATGGTTTGATGAAGACTCTAACAATGAGTTAGAGAATGTAGCAGCAAATCATGTTAGTGCCATGACCGGTTTGTGTGGTTCAGATAGTGATTCTGATGATGAAGAACTCACTTTTGATGAACTAGCCTCAGGTTATAAAAAACTATGTATCAAAAGTGCGGAATTGTGCAGAACCAATGAAGAGCAGAAGGTGATTATCAGTCAACTTAAGATAGAAAAGGAACAGCTGCAGGCCAAAGTAACTAGTCTTGAAAGTGAAGTCAAGTTACTATCAACCAATTTGGGCAATATGACCAAGTCTGTTAAGATGCTTAACACTGGAACAGACATGCTTGACGAGATTCTAAAAGTTGGAAAGCATGCTGGTGATTCATCTGGTATAGGATACAAGAACAAACATCAAAGCAAAAATCCAGATACAAAGTTTGTTCCTGCTCAGAAGAAACCTGACCCTAGCAGAATGTGGTCACATCACACCCCACATCAGAGACCTGCTGACAAAGGAAAGGTAAACGCTTGGAGGTGTCACTACTGTGGAAAGAATGGTCATATCAAACCCTTCTGCTATAAACTCTATGGATACCCAAAGAAGAAACCTCATGTCAAGCCACATCATGTGAAGACCAAACCCAAGAAGGAGTGGAAACCTAAGGATGTTGTTTCTAACCCTTTGTATTTCCCCACTAAAGTTGTTGTTGACTCTGATGTTGGTTCCCCCAAACAAACACTACCTGAGTCTGATGTTGTTTTAGATGTCCCAACATATGTTGACCAACCTGATCAATATGTTGAAACCATCCAAGAGTATGAGTCTGAATCAACCTCTAAAGATGAAAGATGTCAAAGCAAGAAGGTGATTGATAATGGTAAGGAGGAGAAGACTTTTTGTGATGAGAATAAAAATTCTGCATCTATTGATAGTAAGAAGTTTGCATCAGATGGTAAAGAACAAAAGTTGTCTGATGGTGGAAGAAGTGAGTGTGCTAGTGAAGAAGATAATGCCTTTAAAGATGGAAAACTTGTGTCTGAGAAGGATGAGTCAGGTTTGGGTAACTTTGTTTACACTATTGGAACCAAAACTAAATTTCATTTGGATTCCTATATCTCCTCCTACTTTTCATTATAAGCTATATGTCGAGACACATGTCTTAGACATTATGGTGTCCTCGGGAAAAGAAGCTGAAAATTCAACTTCAAGGGAGGTCATCACTACTGGACTAAAGGATACCTGCATAAAGACTATTTTGTGTATGTGCTACTTCAGGGGGAGTAATATGGTGTGTGCTTGATTAGTAATTATGCACAATTTATAGCCCTATGATCTATGGCCTTCTACTGGTACTATTTTGATTCTGCTATCTCTGTGGTGTTCTGCTACATGCATCTCTTTATTTGACTTTAGTTGTCAAAATTATGGCTAAAAAGGGGGAGTGTATCTCATGTATCTGGTGCAAAATGTTATGCCTGATGTGTGCCCATCTGTCTTCCTGTCTATGCATGCTTATCTTTTGAAGACATATCTCTGAAGGGTTGTTTTTCTGAAGATTTTCTGAAGACCTATTTTGTGTAATGGTTGATCCATTTGTATGATTTCTACATGGTGATGCATTCTTAAGAAGCCTGTAGAAGTTGCTATTTTGTGTAATGGTTGATCCATTTGTATGATTTCTACATGGTGATGCATTCTTAAGAAGCCTGTAGAAGTTGCTGATTTGTGTGATGTTTGACACATCTGTGAGTTTTAACTTGGTCATGCATTCTTAAGAAGCCAAGTTTAAAACTTCTCTATATCTCTCTAGGTCATGCATTCTGAAGAAGCCTATAGGGAATATGAGATTTAGGGGGAGTACATGGAAAGTGCTCTAGTTCAAAGGGGAGTAGACTATTACTGGGTTTGCTACCCTCCCTTATGTGTGCATGGAATCTCATGCTTGTATGTGTCTGAGAATTTATTTTTCTCAGTCTTTGGGAATTTATTTTCCTATCTTGTGAGAGTTTAATTCTCTCTTCGTTTGTGAGGCTCTGATCCGCTGCTGCATGCCTCTTGTTGAGACCTTTTAGGGTGTTGGCTTCATTTGGTAAAATAAGCCTGATTCCATGATGTGGAGCATGATGTGTGGCACATCAGGGTTCACATCTGGACGCCCTACTGGACGCGCTTTCATTTATTTAAACGCGATCTTTTGAAAAAGATTTGTTTTTCAAATTAAATCGTGCCAGCTTTCGCGCCAAGGAACAAGATAATCTTTCATGGTTCTGTTTTATTTTATTGGCCGACTTTGATCAAAAAGATTTGAAACAAACAATTAAAAGATTATGATCAAATAAATCTCAAGGCAAAATTTATCAAGGCCAACTCGTCAAAGCCCATGAAGCTTGTTCTATATAAAGGAAGACTGAAGACCAATTATTTATCAACTGAAATCAAGAAGCTAAGTCTACAAATTGAGTCTTAGAGTTTTAGTTCTTTAGTTGTTCTTTGTTCTTTGTGAGCCTTCACTTGGATCATAGTTTTGATGCAAGTAAGGACTGAGTTTATAGAGTTGTAATCTCTAGTTGTCTTTCTCCAAAGCTTTGAAGCAAGGAGTTAGATTGTGCAACACTCTAAGCCTTTAGGTACGAGTGCTTCGCTTGTCTAGGAGTGTGTCTCCAACTGAGTTTGTTATTAAATCCTTACTGGGTAAGGTTGAGGGGGAGTGAGCAGAGGTTCTCATATCTAGGAGTTCCTAGGTAGAATTAGCACGGGTAGTGATTAAGTGAGAAGTTGTAAACGGGGGAGTTTAGCTTTGAATTGATACTACCATAGTGGATTCATCCCTGGATTGGTATCCTCCAGAATAGGGCTTGTTATAAGTGCCGAACTGGGTTAACAAACTCACGTGTTCTTTTGTTTTCTGCACTTTATATTGTTTACTTGTTCATCAAGTTCAGTTGTCCACGATGTTGACACATTAGGCTACACATCGTACGATTCCTAAAGTGTACACATCGTGCTACACATCTGACACTTGCCACCAGAATTTCAATTGGTATCAGAGCAGGCACCCTGCCTGTTTGAGGGTGAGCTCCAGGGAAGTTACTTTCTGGAAACATGGACAAGGATGGAACAACGGTCAACAAACCACCCCTCCTGGATGGAACCAACTATGACTACTGGAAGCCAAGGATGATTGCCTTCCTAAAGTCACTTGACAGCAGAACTTGGAAAGCTGTGCTCAAAGGCTGGGAGCATCCCAAAATCTTGGATGCTAATGGTGTTGACACTGGTGTACTCAAGCCAGAGGAAGATTGGTCAGCTGCAGAAGACACTGCATCACTTGGAAACTCCAAAGCTTTGAATGCTTTATTCAATGGAGTGGACAAAAATATGTTCAGATTGATCAAGCAGTGTACTGTTGCAAAGAATGCTTGGGAGGTACTCAGAACCACTCATGAAGGCAATGCCAAGGTAAAAAGCTCAAGAATCCAACTTCTCAACACTAAGTTTGAAAACCTCAGAATGAAAGAAGAAGAATCAATTCATGAATTTCACATGAATTTGCTTGAGGTAGACAATTCCTTTGAGGCTCTAGGTGAAAAATTGTCTGAAGAAAAGCTGGTGAGAAAGATGCTTAGGTCCTTACCTAAGAGATTTAACATGAAAATCACAGCCATTGAAGAAGCTCAAGATATCCCAAGTATGAAACTTGAAGAACTTGTGAGCTCTCTTCAAACTTTTGAGATGAACTTAGGTGAGCAAACTGAGAAGAAAGGAAAAGGCATAGCTTTTGTATCTTGTGCTGGTGAAGAGGAAGAAGCTGTTGAATCAGATGATGACCTCTCAAATGACTTAGCCATGTTGGGAAGACAATTCAACAAGCTTCAAAGGAGGGTGGACAGAAGACCAAGGAGGAATGTGAGGAACATCCAGACTGACATCAGTAAACTAGGTAACACTTCAACAAAAACCAAAACTGATGATAAGTCAACTCAGAACAAGGGTGTTCAATGTCATGAATGTGAAGGCTTTGGTCATATAAGATCAGAATGTGGCACATATCTGAAGAAGCAGAAGAAAGGCCTAACTGTTTCATGGTCTGATGAAGACTCTGACACTGACTCAGAGAATGTTGCTGCTAATCATGTTAGTGCCATAACTAGGGTGGATAATACTGATGTTGAATCTGATGATGAAGAACTTACCTTTGATGAACTAGCCTCAGTCCATAAAAAGCTATTTATCAAGAGTGAGGAACTGTACAAGGTCAATGAAGAGCAGAAGGAAATCATCAGTCAACTGGAGACAGAGAAGGGTCAACTACAGAGTCAAGTTGCTAGTCTTGAAAGTGAAGTCAAGTTACTGTCAACCAACTTGAAAAATATGACCAAGTCTGTAAAGATGCTCAACCCTGGAACCAACATGCTTGATGAAATTTTGAAAGTAGGAAAGTATGCTGGTGACTCATCTGGTGTAGGATTTAAGAACAAACATCACAGCAAGAAGACAAATACTAAGTTTGTTCCTGCTCAGAAGAAACCTGACCCTAGCAGAATGTGGACACATCACACTCCACATCAGAGACCTGCTGGCAAAGAGAAGTTTAATGCTTGGAGATGCCACTACTGTGGGAAGAATGGTCACATCAAGCCCTTCTGTTACAAACTCTATGGGTATCCCAAGAAAAAGCCTCAGGTGCAAGCCAAAACAGCAAGGGTCACTCCTAAGAAGATGTGGAAGCCTAAAGTTTCTGAAACTGCACATATTGCTCACACTTCTCTTAGAGCATCTTCTAGTAATGATTGGTATTTTGATAGTGGTTGCTCTAGGCATATGACTGGTGTTGAGAAATTTCTCACTAATATCAAGCCTCATACAACAAGCTTTGTAACCTTTGGTGATGGAGCAAAAGGTGAAATCAAGGGCAGTGGTAAACTCAGCAGCAAAAGCTTACCTAACCTAGAGGATGTGCTACTTGTTAAAGGCTTGAAGGCTAATCTTATCAGCATAAGCCAATTGTGTGATCAAGGTCTCAAAGTCAACTTCACAAAGAATGAATGTCTTATTACTTCTGACAAAGGAGAATTGCTGATGAGAGGATCTAGGTCAAGAGACAACTGCTATCTATGGATTCCTGATGAAACAGCTCACTCCACTACATGTTTGATAAGTCAGGAGGAAGAAGTAAAGCTTTGGCACCAAAGACTTGGCCATTTGAATCTGAAGGGAATGAAGAAGATTGTGTCCAAGGAAGCTATTAGAGGTCTACCAAAGCTTAAGATTGTTGAAGGCAACATATGTGGTGAATGTCAAGTTGGAAAGCAGGTTCAGATGTCACACCCAATGTTACAACATCAGGTGACATCCAGAGTTCTTGAACTGCTACATGTGGACTTGATGGGACCAATGCAGGTAGAGAGTATTGGTGGCAAAAGATATGCTTTTGTGGTTGTAGATGATTTCTCAAGGTTCACTTGGGTTAGCTTCATCAGAGAGAAGTCTGACACTTTTGATGCATTCAAAGAATTATGTCTTAGACTACAAAGAGAGAAGGATAGTGGCATTGTTAGAATCAGAAGTGATCATGGGAAAGAGTTTGAAAATTCAAGATTCTCTGAGTTTTGTGCTGATGAAGGAATTGGGCATGAGTTCTCCTCACCAATCACACCCCAACAAAATGGTGTAGTTGAGAGGAAGAACAGAACCTTGCAAGAGGCTGCAAGAGTTATGCTACATGCCAAGAAGCTACCTTACTACTTTTGGGCAGAGGCCATGAGTACTGCATGCTATATACACAACAGGGTAACTCTGAGAAAAGGTACCTCAATCACACTGTATGAGATATGGAAAGGAAGAAAACCAACTGTCAAACACTTCCATGTCTTTGGTAGCAAGTGCTATATCTTAGCTGACAGAGAGCAAAGGAGGAAGATGGATCCCAAGAGTGATGAAGGAATCTTTCTAGGCTATTCCATAACCAGCAGAGCCTATAGAGTCTTCAACAACAGAACAAGAACTATGATGGAATCCATCAATGTTGTCATAGATGACTGTTCAGATAATGAACCTGATGTTGATCCTGATGTGGACACATCTCACCCCCTGCCTGAAGACTCTGAAGTTATAGAGATTCCTGAGAAGACTGATCAGCAAGAAGATGTGACTCCAGTGAACAAGGGTCCCTCTGTTAGAGTTCAAAAGAATCATCCAAAAGAACTCATAATAGGGAATCCTGAGTCAGGGGTTATGACAAGGTCAAGAGAGGTTGTATCCAATGCTTGTTTTGTGTCAAAGGTAGAACCAAAGAATGTGAAAGAAGCCTTGACAGATGAGTTTTGGATTGAAGCTATGCAAGAGGAGCTGAACCAGTTCAAGAGGAATGAAGTGTGGGATTTAGTTCCTAGACCTGAAGGAGTCAACATCATTGGTACTAAATGGGTTTATAGGAATAAATCTGATGAAAGTGGTGTTGTGACTAGAAACAAGGCTAGGCTTGTGGCTCAAGGTTACTCTCAGATTGAAGGAGTAGACTTTGATGAAACATTTGCTCCTGTGGCACGTCTTGAGTCCATAAGGTTACTTCTGGGAGTAGCATGTATCTTGAAATTCAAGCTATTCCAGATGGATGTGAAGAGTGCTTTCCTCAATGGCTACTTGAATGAGGAAGTTTATGTGGAACAGCCCAAGGGATTTGTTGATCCAAATTATCCAGATCATGTCTACAGATTGAAGAAGGCATTATATGGATTAAAGCAAGCTCCTAGGGCATGGTATGAGAGGCTAACCAAATTTCTTGTGCAGCAAGGTTATAGAAAAGGAGAAACAGACAAAACCTTGTTTGTCAGAGAAGAAAAGGGCAAGTTCATGATTGCACAAATCTATGTAGATGACATTGTGTTTGGAGGAATGTCTGATCCAATGGTCAAGATGTTTGTGAATCAGATGCAGTCTGAATTTGAGATGAGCCTTGTAGGTGAACTTACCTACTTTCTTGGTCTGCAAGTCAAACAGATGGAAGATACAATTTTCATCTCCCAAAGCAAGTATGCCAAGAACATTGTGAAGAAATTTGGAATGGAGAATGCAAATCACAAAAGAACTCCTGCAGCAACCCATCTCAAACTTTCTAAAGATGAGCATGGTGTCAGTGTTGATCAAAGTCTATACAGAAGCATGATTGGCAGTCTACTTTATCTCACTGCAAGTAGACCTGATATTAGCTTTGCTGTTGGTGTGTGTGCAAGGTACCAAGCTGAGCCCAAGATGAGTCATCTGAATCAAGTCAAAAGGATTCTTAAGTATGTCAGTGGTACAAGTGATTATGGAATTCTCTACTCTCATGGTGAAGACACAAGATTGTTGGGTTATTGTGATGCTGACTGGGCAGGTAGTGCTGATGACAGGAAAAGCACTTCTGGTGGATGTTTCTTTTTGGGAAGCAACCTTATATCATGGTTCAGCAAGAAACAAAATTGTGTTTCTCTTTCTACAGCTGAGGCTGAGTATATTGCAGCAGGAAGTAGTTGTTCTCAGCTACTTTGGATGAAGCAGATGTTGGGTGAGTACAATGTGCAGCAAGATGTGCTCACATTATACTGTGACAATCTAAGTGCTATAAATATTTCCAAAAATCCTATCCAACATAGTAGGACAAAGCACATTGATATACGTCACCATTTCATTAGAGATCTTGTTGAAGACAATGTTGTGACTCTAGAGCATGTTGCCACAGAAAATCAACTGGCAGATATTTTCACTAAGGCTTTAGATGCAAATAGGTTTGAGGTGTTAAGGGGCAAACTAGGTATTTGCCTCTTTGAGGATCAATAGCCATAATTGCTATTTAGACGTGCAACGGTTACCTGTTTTTCCCTCCATCCATAGTTGCACGCAATCCAAAGGCAATATTTCCAACGGCTATTTCGCGTTCAAAACTCCAAGAAATCCGTTTACTCAAGATTTTTCTTATTGCCTACCACATTGATCACCACATTCGTTTCTCAACCACTCAAACGACCAAAAATTTTCTTGATCTCTCTCAAACCCTTTGTTCATCTTTCTGAAATTTTCTTTGAAATCTTCATACAAAATCATCATCATCATCATGTCTACTGCAACCAAAACATCTCCTTCCACAAAAACAAACACTCCTCCATCATCACCAAAACCTATTTCCCCACATCAAAAAGATATTCAAGGTGACATGATCGTCGATGCCACTCCTGTCTCAATGATCAAGCCATCTGGATCAAAGAAGAAGAAGTCTAAACGATCAAGAAGGGAATCAACCCCCATTGCCGCAGAGGAAGATGTTGTTCCTTCTCCTTACACAGAAAAATCCAAAAAGAAGAAGAAGAAAAGCAAGAAGCCAAAGATTGGCTCACCAAAGAGGGTTCACACCATGGAAAGTCTGCATGTTGAACCTCTTCCTGCAAAATCTAGTGATGCAAATGCTGAAGCATCTATGGGTGTAGGTTCTTCAAACCCTAACCCTGAGAAGGCTGCTGTGAAGATTTCTGAGGGTCAAAGACACCCCTTGACTCAGAAGATCATTGATTCTGTGCTCCAGGCCCTGCAAGAACCTAATGTTGCGGCAGATGTTGGCACATCATTGCCACAAGGTGAAGAAGAGTCTCCTGCTGAAGAAGAGACTGCTGCTGTTGAAAGACCTGCTGTCATTCCTGATTCTCCTGATCAGGTATTTGTTGAAGAAGATCAACCTGCTGAGGTTGAGGAACCTGAAGATAATATCCAGTCTGACAAAGTTGTTGTGGATGTAGAAGGCTACAATTCTGACATCCCCTTGAAGAAGCTTACTGAGGAGAGTATTGCAAGAAGGACTAGAAGTGGTAAAGGTCCTGCTGTTGTTGAGATTTCTCCTGCTGCTACTAAGGAGAAGAAGAAGCCTGTTAAGAGGCAAGTCATGTATGGTCCCAAGAAGGGATTTAGTAAAGCTGTGGTTCCACCTGCAAAGAAGAAGACTCAGAAAAGAAAAGAGCCACCTACAAGTGACTCAGAGTACGATGTGGAGCAGGATGTAGCTCACATCAGTAAGTCTGAGGAAGAATCTGCTGAGGAACGCAATATGGAGCTTGATGTGATTCACATTGAGTCTGCTGTGAAGAAGAGCTATGGGAAGAAGAAAATTCCTCAGGGAATTCCTGACATCCCAGTTGATTTGATTTCCTTCCACAACCCTGCACATGCTGGAAAATGGAAGTACATTGCTCATAGAAGGTTAGCTCTGGAGAGGGAGCTCAGTGCTGAAGCCTTGCAGTGCAAGGAAGTTATGAGGTTGATCAAGCGTGCTGGCTTGATGAAGACTGTTACTGGACTGGGTGACTGCTATGAGAAGGTAGTCAAAGAATTTTTGGTAAACATCCCTGCTGGTTGTGACAATCCTTTGGACAAGGAATACCAAACTGTTTTTGTGAGAGGTAAAGAAATTCACTTCTCTCCCACTGTTATCAACAAGTATCTGGGCAGAAGTGAGGAGCCCTTTGCTGAGATGGAGGCAAATGACAACTACATAATCAAGGCCATCACAGCTGGAAAGGTCAAGACTTGGCCTAAGAAGGGAAAATTGCAAGCAAGCAAGCTCACTCCAATCTACAACATCCTGAACAGGATTGCTGCTGCTAACTGGGTGCCTACCACACACAACTGTGATGTGGCTACAGGTTTGGCTAGGTTCATCTATACTGTGGGTAACAAAGTTAACTTCGATTTTGGTACTTATATTTTTGATCAGACTATCAAACATGCCAAAACCCTAGCTGTCAAACTACCCATTGCCTTTCCTTCCCTACTGTGTGGAATCATATTGAGCCAGAGACCTGATGTTCTGGGCAAGGATGATTTGTCTTGCAGAAGAGAGTCTGCTATTTCTTTTAGTCTCAAGCAGTCTGATGTGACTCCTGATGTGGGCACATCCAGCTCAAACAATGCTATGTCTAGGACAGACATGATTGCTGCTTTAAAGGAGACTTGCAAGGCTCTGGATGAGAAGAAGGCCAAGCTGGAGGCAGTCATTGCTGGACTGGAGCTTGAGGATGAGCAAACAATGGCTGAGGATGAGGAATTGGAGGAGGAGGAGCCCAATGACTCTGAAGCTGAGGAAACTGATGGGAGCCAGGATATTTGAATTATTGTAATTCATAAATATTTCCCTGTACTCAGTATTTCCTTGTTTTTGCTTGTATTTTGTGGGCTATGCCCTGGATTTCTGATGCACCTTTGCGTGCCTGTTCTGTACCTGCTGCACTATTAATATCATCTCTACATCTCATGCTATCTGCATTCTATGGTGTGTTACTTACTCTCAGTATGTTTGTCATAATTTTTGGCTAAAAAGGGGGAGTAAAAATAAAAATTAAAATAAAAAAACTTTGAAGTCTTAACTGCAGCAAATTGTGATGTGTTGGGACAATGTGATAATTTTGGGAGAAATTAGAGAGAATAGAACGAGAAAAGAGTTAAATTCTATTCATCCACATGGGGCAACTTCTGAACTTCTGAACTTCTGAACTTCTGAACTTCTGAACTTCTGAACTTCTGAACTTCTGAACTTCTGAACTTCTGAACTTCTGAACTTCTGAAACTTTCTCAACTTCTGAAGCACTACAACTTCTGAAGCTCTTCTCAACTTCTGAAGCACTACAACTTCTGAAGCTCTGCTCAGCTTCTGAAGCTTCTCCAACTTCTGAAGTTCTGATGTGTGGCACATCTGACTACACATCTGGTATACATGCTTATTTTTCTTCAAATATTTTCTCAACAACTTTTTGAAGAATTAGTTTTCTAAAGCATGTTTTTCTGAAGACTTATTCTGTACGTTTTCAACTGGGTGATGCATTCTTAAGAAGTCCAATTGAAGATGTTAATTTGTGTAATGGTTGATCCATTTGTATGATTTCTACATGGTGATGCATTCTTAAGAAGCCTGTAGAAGTTGCTATTCTGTGTGATGTTTGACACATCTGTGAGTTTTAACTTGGTCATGCATTCTTAAGAAGCCAAGTTTAAAACTTCTCTATATCTCTCTAGGCCATGCATTCTGAAGAAGCCTATAGGGAATATGAGATTTAGGGGGAGTACATGGAAAGTGCTCTAGTTCAAAGGGGAGTAGACTATTACTGGGTTTGCTACCCTCCCTTATGTGTGCATGGAATCTCATGCTTGTATGTGTCTGAGAATTTATTTTTCTCAGTCTTTGGGAATTTATTTTCCTATCTTGTGAGAGTTTATTTCTCTCTTTATTTGCGAGGCTCTAATCCGCTGCTGCATGCCTCTGATGTGCCTACACATCTCTCCAAGTTTAGTTGGGTGACTCAAAGATTATTTTAGCCCAAAATTTGCCAAAGGGGGAGATTGTTGAGACCTTTTAGGGTGTTGGCTTCATTTGGTAAAATAAGCCTGATTCCATGATGTGGAGCATGATGTGTGGCACATCAGGGTTCACATCTGGACGCCCTACTGGACGCGCTTTCATTTATTTAAACGCGATCTTTTGAAAAAGATTTGTTTTTCAAATTAAATCGTGCCAGCTTTCGCGCCAAGGAACAAGATAATCTTTCATGGTTCTGTTTTATTTTATTGGCCGACTTTGATCAAAAAGATTTGAAACAAACAATTAAAAGATTATGATCAAATAAATCTCAAGGCAAAATTTATCAAGGCCAACTCGTCAAAGCCCATGAAGCTTGTTCTATATAAAGGAAGACTGAAGACCAATTATTTATCAACTGAAATCAAGAAGCTAAGTCTACAAATTGAGTCTTAGAGTTTTAGTTCTTTAGTTGTTCTTTGTTCTTTGTGAGCCTTCACTTGGATCATAGTTTTGATGCAAGTAAGGACTGAGTTTATAGAGTTGTAATCTCTAGTTGTCTTTCTCCAAAGCTTTGAAGCAAGGAGTTAGATTGTGCAACACTCTAAGCCTTTAGGTACGAGTGCTTCGCTTGTCTAGGAGTGTGTCTCCAACTGAGTTTGTTATTAAATCCTTACTGGGTAAGGTTGAGGGGGAGTGAGCAGAGGTTCTCATATCTAGGAGTTCCTAGGTAGAATTAGCACGGGTAGTGATTAAGTGAGAAGTTGTAAACGGGGGAGTTTAGCTTTGAATTGATACTACCATAGTGGATTCATCCCTGGATTGGTATCCTCCAGAATAGGGCTTGTTATAAGTGCCGAACTGGGTTAACAAACTCACGTGTTCTTTTGTTTTCTGCACTTTATATTGTTTACTTGTTCATCAAGTTCAGTTGTCCACGATGTTGACACATTAGGCTACACATCGTACGATTCCTAAAGTGTACACATCGTGCTACACATCTGACACTTGCCACCAGAATTTCACCTCTGATGTGCCTACACATCTCTCCAAGTTTTGTTGGCTGACTCAAAGATTATTTTAGCCAAAAATTTGCCAAAGGGGGAGATTGTTGAGGATTTTAGGGTGTTGGCTTCATTTGCTAAAATAAGCCTAAGTTCATGATGTGGAGCATGATGTGTGCACATCAGGATCCACACCTGGACGCCCTAAACACACGCTTTTCTGTTATTATTTTGCATGTAGTCTTCTGAAAGATTTGATTAAAAGATAATATCGCATCTACTTGCGCGCCAAGAAACGTGGGTTTCTAGAATCTACAGAAGAAGGTTGATGTATTACTTGTTCCTAAAGATTTGGTTTAAGAAATATATTTTGTGAAGATTGCTTCAAAAATATAAAAGATTTGGTTCAAGTATATCTTCGCGCTTCAAGGAGTTTGTTACAGCAAATATATTTATGGAAGGAATATTTGGTGCAAATATATTTTGTGGAAAATATATTTTGCTTTAAAAAGATTTGTTTTATTTCAAACAAATATTTTATCCATATCTTTGGAAAAGATTTGTTTGTTATATAAAGATTTGTTTGTTTCAAGAAAAACAAAAACAAATCTGAAGTCAATCTTTTGTGAAGCCTTTGAAGATTATCTCAAGACTATTTTCCTATATAAAGGGGTTTGATCTCAACAACAAAGTAATCAAGAAATACATTGAAGATCTTTAGAGTTCTTGAGTCTTTTTATTGTTCGTTGTTATTGTTCTTTGTGAGCCTTCACTTGAATCATAATTTTGATACAAGTAAGGACTGAGTTTGATAGAGTTGTAATCTCTAGTGTTCTTTCTCTAAAGCTTTGAAGCAAGGAGTTAGAGTGTGCAACACTCAAAGCCTTTAGGTACGAGTGCACAGTTTTCTAGGAGTGTGTCTCCAAACTGAGTTTGTTATTAAATCCGTACTGGGTAAGGTTGAGGGGGAGTGAGTAGAGGTTCTCATATCTAGGAGTTCCTAGGTAGAATTAACACGGGTAGTGATTAAGTGAGAAGTTGTAAACGGGGGAGTTTAGCTTTGAATTGATACTACCATAGTGGATTCATCCCTGGATTGGTATCCTCCAGATTAGGGCTTGTTCAAGCGCCGAACTGGGTTAACAAACTCACTGTGTTTTATTGTTTCCTGCACTTTAAATTGTTTACTTGTTCATCAAGTTCAGCATGTTCACGATGTTGACACATTAGGTTACACATCGTACGATTCCTAAAGTGTACACATCGTGCTACACATCTGACACTTGCCACCAGAATTTCACAAATTGAACAAGATCTTATATTCTTATATTTAAATTTTTATATATTATTAAAAAAAAATACGATTAAAAAAAGATAAATAAATAATACTATATTTTTGTCAAATAAAATCTTATAATTAGAAACAAATGTAATATTAAAAACATCCAAAAAAAACCACTAAAGCCAATAATTCTACTATGTCTTTTTCTCTTATCACACCGTGCTCTACCAAAATTCCCAAAATAACTTACCATCTACATTAAGGACAAGATATACCAAGCAACCCATCCCAACGACCCCGTACTTATAGTTTGTGAGGGCTACTAAACTAAAAAGAAAATAGTATTTCAACTTGGATATGATTGGATATGGATGCTTATTTTAATTAGAGATAAATTAATAAAGTAGAATAGATAGCTTACCAGAAGTATCTGCATTACGTAAAAAAGAAATCTGTATTATAAAAATAAGACAATAGTACAAAATATCCCTACACATATTTTCTCAAACATGTAGAATATAAAATAAGTTTAAATATCAATGTTATCTTTTTTATTTTCTGCCTTTTTTTTTAGGTTTTATTTTGGTCAAGTTTTTGGTAGAATTTTATTCGCTGGCTTCTACCACTAATATATGCTTTCTCTGTCTGAAAATATAATTAAATTTGGTTAACAAAAGTGACTATATATTTGGAATAAATTTTGAACTACATACATTAAATTTTTTTTTCTTTTTTGTTTTTTTTTTTTTATTTTGGAATAAATTTATAACTTTAGTTTACCATTAAAATTGTGGTTGATTCAACCGCATATTTTCAGTCAAAATTTTATAAATATTTTTAGTAAATTAAGAGTATATATATAAGGGAGAGATTAAATTACACCGTGTAACATTTTAGTAATATTACATCGTTCAATAATGCTTTAACGAATACAGATGTTAAAAATTTTACCGTTGGAATGAAAGTTTTTGAAAGAAGGTACAGATAATTGTAATTGCTTGATTGTATTCCAATTAGTGATATGTATATATACAAGTTACATTTGTGTGAGTCAACTATAGGAAGTAATTACACATAATGGAAAATAATTACAAACATAATTATTCTTTAATGGAAAAGGAACATGAAGGACACGTGCTTGACCACGTGCAACTTTCTCGCGAACAAAGTGAATGTCCATCTCAATATGCTTAGTACGCTGATGTTGTACAGGATTACCAGACAAATAAATTGCACTAACATTGTCACATTATACCAAAGTAGCCTGGGAAAGTGGAAAATGAAGCTCCAAGAGTAGATTCCGTAGCCAACAAGATTCAGAAACCACATTAACAACACCTTTGTATTCAGCCTCTGCACTGGAACGAGATAATGTGGGTTGTCTCTTGGAAGACCAGGAGATGAGGTTGTCACCAAGAAACACACAATAGCTAGATGTAGAACGACGGGTGTCAGGACATCACCCCAGTCAGCATCAATATAAGAGACGAGTTTCTCAATAGGGGATGGATAGAGATGTAGGCCATAGTGTAGGGTGCCCTGAACATAGCGAAGGGTCCGTTTGAGGGCTAGCATGTGGTCAGTGCAGGGAGCATGCATGTGAAGACAAACCTGCTGGACAGCATATGAGATGTCGGGGCGGGTGAAAGTGAGATACTGCAAGGCTCTGGCAAGACTCCGATATAAGGTGGGATCGTCATATGGAGTACCGGCGGAGGTACTGAGCTTCTGTTTAATGTCAACTTGAGTAGTAGATGGTTTACATGATGCCATGTCAGCTCGAGCAATGATATCACTAGCATAAGTACTCTGACTGAGAAAGAGTCCACCAGCATGTCTGGTCACGGCAATACCCAGGAAGTAACTCAATGAACCCAAATCCTTCATAGCAAACTCAGAGGCAAGCAATGTCATGATAGATTTGCGAAGGTTATGGGGAAGAGGTGATGAGTATAATGTCATCAACATAAAGCAAGATGTAAGCTATGTTAGAGCCATGCCGGTAGATAAAGAGTGAGTGATCTGAAGTGCTTTGCTGAAACCCAATGGTGGAGACAAAATCAGCAAAACGCTGGTACCATGCACGAGGCGCTTGTTTCAGACCATAAAGGGATTTCCGCAGGCGACACACATAATTTGGACGATGTGGATCACAGAATCCAAGTGGCTGATGCATGTAAACAGTTTCATGAAGGTCACCGTGTAGAAATGCATTTTGGACATCAAGTTGATGGATGGGCCAGGATTTTGAGAGAGCAATTGTAAGTACTGTACGAATAGTCACGAGTTTCACCACGGGGCTGAAAGTCTCATCACAATCCTCACCTGCAACCTGTGATCTGCCATCACCTACAAGACGAGCCTTATAACGATCAAAGAAACCATCAGAGTTTTTCTTATGTTTAAAAATCCACATACATCGAATAAGGTTAGCATCACACGGACGAGGAACTAAATCCCACGTCTTATTTCGAATAAGAGCATCAAACTCAGATTGCATTGCGGATTTCCAATTTGGGTCGGATAAGGCTAGCTTTGGGCTTTTAGGTATGGGGGAGATGGTGTGGCTAAGGTGAGAAACGGATAGGTTAAAAATCTTTCGGGGTTTAACAATGCATTTCATGCTACGAGTAGTGATGGTTCGTGCAGGTTGGGGTGATTTTGGTTGGATTGGTGGTGGTGAGGAAGAGGGGTTGTAGTGGGTGAGTTGATCAGGTTCATCGAGGAGTGTGGCTAGTCAGATATGGTTGTTGGTCTTGGTTCGTCATGGGCAACAGGGGGTAATATCTGATTTTTCCATTGATGAACAATGTAAGGGTGCAAATCATTATTTAGGAAGTCATAGGAGTGAAGGGAAGGGGAGTGTATCTTGGTGAAGGGAAATTATGTTTCATAAAAAATAACATGCCGCGAAATTATTAATTTTCTGTTTGACAAATCAAAGCACTTGTAGCCTCTATGATTCAACGGGTAACCCAAGAAGACACATGGAGTAGAGCGAGGTTATAATTTATGAATGGTAGAGGACGAAATTTAAGGATAGCATAGACAACCGAAAACTCGTAGATGTGTGTAGGTGGGATCTCGGTGATCTAGGAGTTGTGTTGGTGATTGATTTTGAAGTGTTTTGTGGGGAAGAATGTTTAAAAGGTAAGTTGCCATGTGAAGAGCATGATGCCAAAATGATGTGGGAACAGAAGAATGAGCTAACATAGTGCGTATCATATTATTAATGGTTCTTATTTTGCGTTCGGCTTTCCCATTTTGTGAGGATGAGTGGGGACAAGAAAAACGGAAAACAAGGCCATGATCAATGTAAAATTTTCGAAATATCTCATTATTATATTCACCGCCATTGTCACATTGAAAGGATTTTACATTTTGCAAAAATTGTGTTTGAATAAGTTTTGTAAGTGACTTGAACGTTTCAAATACTTGATATTTTCTGCTAATAGGAAAAGTCCACAAGAAATCTGTGAAATCATCTAAAAATAACACATAATATTTATGACCTGCGGAGCTTAAAATTGGAAACGTCCATAAATCGCTATGTAAAATATCAAAGGGCATCGAAATTGTAGTTTGAGAATTAAAAAAATGACAATTTGACCTATTTGCCTAAAACACAAGAGTCACAAATAACAGAAGAATTAAAAGGTTCACAACATATGAACTTATTTTTGCGAAGGGAATTTAAAACAGATACGCCAGGATGACCAAGACGATCGTGCCACATGCTGGACGTAAGACTGACAAAACTGGGGGGGAGTGGTGATTGAATATAGATCGCCACGGCTGTCACATCTCATGAGAGGAATCCCCGTCTGAAAATCAGATACAGTAAAGCCAAAAGGGTAAAAGGAAACAGAGACATTGTTATCAGTGGTGAGTCGTCTAACAGAAATTAAATTTTTAATAATTTTCGGGGCATGTAGAACATGTTTTAAGTTAAGGGGTTGGTGAGAGGTGGCAATTTGTGTGTGTACGGTGCTGTGAATTGGAATTCCATGGCCACTGCCAACAATGACTTTCTTATTTGAATTACTTAAAAGAAAATAAGACGAGAGATTACCTTGTGATGCTGCAGTGTGAGATGTTGCGCCAGTATCCATGTACCACTGATTGTCAGGAGTGTGGAGAGATATGGTGTGCATAGCGGCCTCAATGTCTGTCGGTGTCTGAGATGATGTAGTGGCTACATATGCATGTGGGCGCTGTCCTAGGATGCTTGGCTGTGTCGAAGGGCTGGTAGGGCTTGTGCACTGAGAGGTGGGATACGGACAAGGTGGTATAGCCCATGGTGGGGGAGTCTAACTCCATGGTTTCCAGGCTGGGTACTGCTGCTGTTGCCAAGGAGGAGATGACCATGATGGCGGGGCATTGAGAGCTCCCGACTGAGGTCCACTGCGGTTACCACGTCCCCTTCCGCGACCCTGGTTGCCACGAGAGCGAGAACAGTTACCAGGACAACAGTTGTCACGTCGAGATGAGTCTTCCTAAGGTCGTTGTTGAGTGGTGTGCATCGTAGTATGAGAGTCAGTGCTTGCCATTTTAGCCATACCGGCTTCTTCCAAAGTGAGTATGGAGGGAGCTTGATAGAATGCAGGAAGAGGGTTACTCTGGCGAATCAAGGTGGCAACACTGTGGTAAGCTTCTAGAAGACCGAATATCAGTTGAAGAACCACACGGTAATTGTTGACAGGAGATTTGACGTTCCTCAACTGGTCAGATAGCATCTTAAGATGTTGACAGTAAGCAGAGACATTGGGAAAGTCCTCCATGCGAGTGTTGGAGAATTCTTGCTCAAGAGTGACAACACGAGCATTTTGATTGTCATGAAAAATATTTGCTAGACGATTCCATGCTTCCATTGTAGTGGAGTCATGTTCCAGAATAGTGGTCAACAAATCAGTAGAGATAGTGCAATAAATCCACTGAAGTACGGTGCCATCAAGAGTAGACCATTGTTCATGCTCACCGTCGGTAGGGTCTGGTGGTGCTTTTTTTGTAGATGGAACAATATGATGTAGAACACGATGAGAGCGAGCATGAATGCAGAAGAGCTCGACCTATGTTCCGTATTGGTCTTTCTCCATCTTAAGAACAATAGGAATGTGGTTCCTCATGTTTGAAACAGCAAGACCCGGATGAAATTTTGTTTTTGAACCTGTGAGAGTGGTAGACTGGCGACGTCACTATTTTCGGAATCAGACATGATGAGATGAAAAACGGTCACAAGCAGAAAACAAAATTGTATGCGCAGTGGTCACAAACATAGAACAGAACTATAGTCACGAAACAACTGGATGTATGCGCAAAAGGAGGTGAGACCAACATAACAGTAAATCGAAGCAACTCAGTGGGTCGACGACGGCGCACAAGGAGGTCACTAGCAGAATAGTTCAGAGACGGAACATAGCAGATCGGAAATAGTGGCGGACGACCAGAAATGCGATCGGAGGTGGAGGAACGATCGGGAACAGAGGCGGAAGGGACCACTGTCTTTGTGGTCGTCGGCGGTGGCGGCGAAATAGAAGGAGGGGCGGCGGCTGTCTGTAGCTCAACGAAGAGGAAGAAGGCTACGCGTTTTCACTGTACGCGTATTTCATTTTTTTTTAGTGAAAATGATCTTTTAGGTAAGGGTGTACGCAGGTTGGGTTGGACCGGATTTGCCCTAATCTGTTACTCAACCCGTTCAATATTCATTGGGTTGGGTTCATCATCAAATCTACATTTCACTATCAAATATGAACTGAACCAACCCGATTGTTAGCGGGTTGGGTTGGGTTCGCGGGTTGTTCATAAAATTAAAAATAAATTTTGATAGACAAAAAATATATTTTTTTAAAAACTTCTATAAAAAACTATAATACAATTTAACACAATTGTGATACATTTCTTGTTAAATTAAATAAAACACACACATTTAACTTCAAATAAAAATTCATCCATAATCATTACTCTTAATAAACTAAATAAGAGTAGCAAATTTCCATAAACCACATAATTTCCATTAGATTCATAATTTGAAAACGTCGTGTAGCAACAAAAACAAAGTGTAAAGTGCAAATTACATAAGTTCCAATAGGTAATAGCAACAAATTAAATAAGTTCTAGACTTCTAGTAGTAAATTACATAAATTCAACAAAAGCAAAGTGTATATTATTGTATGACAACATCTTTCAAATATAAATTTAATGAGCGGGTTGGGTTCACGGGTAGATGGGTTTAAAAACTCAAATCCAATACTCGAACCGATTATTTGTGGTTTTGGCTGGTTGGATTGGGTTATACCCGCAAGTGAACGGGTTCGGGTAAACAATAGGTTGGGTTGGATTGAATTGACGGGTTCGCGGATTGACCCGTACCTATGAACACTCCTACTTTTAGGGTTGATACCATGAAAGAAGGTAAAGATAATTGTGATTGCTTGATTGTATTCCAACTAGTGAAATGTATATATACAAGTGACAATTGTGTAAGTCAACTATAGGAAGTAATTACACATAATGGAAAATAATTACAAACATAATTATTCTTTAATGGAGTAATATTCTTATTCTTTCAGTTTTATCATTATAGATCATCTATGTTAAATTTTACAAAAATTTAAAATTGTTTGATATGTTATTGAGACACGTCAAAATTAACGGTTTATTTGTTTTTATTGAATACTGTTAATCTTTTTGTAATCTTAAAAACATGTCAAATAATTTTAGATTTTTGTAAAACTCAATACGAATGATCTATATGATATAAACTTTCAATTCAACGATAAATTTTGTAAAATTTGTATTCATTAAAGCGTTATTAAGTAGTGTAACTTAACAAGTCTGATCCCACTTAATTTTTGTTAAATCCCAATACTTTCTTTCCAACAAATACTTAACTATATGGATATTAATGCAATTTGATATTATATATATCTTTCTTGCATTTAGTTTAACCTTTTTTCTCTCAATAATTTCTAATCTATGAGAATAGAAGTGAAAACACACATTGAGGGACAATAAAGTTAGGATGAGAGATCATGAAACTAATTGTAATATATACATAAGAAAACCAAAACATTAATTCATAATCAAACAAACATTGGAAATCTAGATGATACATTTGTATCTATAAATTTATTGATATATTTATCCTATATAAGTTGAAATTGTTCAAACCCTTGCATATTGTGAGTGGCATGATCCAAATGAAACAAAGGAAATCCACCATTAATCTCAGAAATAAACCCTTCCAAATCTGAAAACCCTCCTAAGTACCCTCCACCACCTACTTCTTCTTTCACTTTAGTCGGATCCAACCCCCAAAACCCACCATTGCTTACCTCATTTTTCATAATTGTCATCATTCTTGGAAATTCATCTGATGATGAAACACTTCCACTACTAGTACTCTTTGATTCTTCTTCTCTAATTCCTTCATTTTTTGATTCTAAAAGTTCAACTTTAACTATCCTTGTCTTTTTCTTGCAATATTTTTTGTCTCCACTTGGTTTTCCGGTTAACTTTTGAACAAGTTCCTTAAAATTCTCAGCGTTGGTCTTGATGATCTCGGGCGCAAATATGTGAATTATACGAATTTTTGGTTTGATTTTTGATATTGTGCGAGAGTTTTTGTGCATATCTAGGAAATTAGGTTGGTTTGAATTTGCTATGCATGTAAAATTATGATTTCTAAGCTTGTTTTCCATGGAGGAGAGATTAAAATTGATGCACAAAGAAAAAAGGAATAAGAAATGGTATAAGTGTAAAAGTTTATATGTGCAAAGTAGTGGGAAAGAAAGAAAAAAAGGAAATCATATATATAACCAAAAAAAGAGGAAAAAGAAGAAAGGAAATATGAAGGTGTCTATTGGGACAAGTTGGGAGCAATTGGGATTAGATATTTAGATTAATTCTTATTTTAATATGACAAATGGAAATAGAGTCAATAAATTATTAATGTTTAGAAATTGATCAATGGTCCTCAGCTCATATCTTTTGATTTCTTTTATTTTTGCCATTAATTTAATCTGTTTTGGAGATCAATTCTAACACTATGTAATTTTAGTCTCCTTCCGACTATTAAGTCCAGTATCAATCATCACTGAACCAACTAACAGCTGATTTTTTTATAAGCAATTTTTTTATTTAAAAGAGTTACTTTAACAAAAAAATTTCGAACTCATCTTCATATTAGGAGGAATCTATCCGTCTTTTATGAAAAAATGTAAAGTTTCTATTAAATCATGTAATAACAAAGAAATGTTGCTATGTATTTGTAAATTTTATTTTATATTTTATATATAGAGAGAGGTGGATATCTTGTAGAGGGGGAGAATGGATGTACACACTTTTTATTTTCATTTTACCTTCCATGAAATGACCGTAGCACCCTACATATGTAGTGGCAACTATTTAATATTTTAGAAGAAAAAATGATTCATTTGAGTATAATTTTTAATTATATATGCTTAATTTTAGATATCTTAACATTACAAGCACCAATTTGGTTAAGCTTATCCAAATTGACTTTATATACGAGAACGACTAAAACTTTGTCATGTATCATGTTTTATCAGTGTAATGAAACAGTTTTATATCGTTGTTAAATAGTAAGTCATCCTATTGTCATAGAAGTGTGATATTTAAACATCAATTTTGGGATAATTTTGTGACAACTTTCTTTTCTCCTATTTTTATTGGAAAAAAAAATAGAAAAAGAAAAAGAGGAGAGAAAGAGAGTAAGAATAAAATGTAAATATAAAAAAGTTGTAAACAATTAAATGTTCGAGTAACCTTTCTCATTTCATATATAGATTTATTTTGTAACCATGTACAAAAAAATTAACAATCATCTTCATTTATTTGATGTTAGAGATGGTGTACGACTTTATTTTTTAACAGCCAAGCAAATTTACATATATATAATAAAAAAGGGTTGCAACAAAGTACAAGCGGTGATCATCATGCAAATTGGATAATGCATATAATACTCTACCAATTAAAAATACAACAAGGTTGTACTTCAAAATAAAACACAAGAGACCCCGGAAATTCCGAAGAAGTAGTCCCTAGATATAAGCATTAGCACACTATACAATAAAGAAGATTAACACACCACTCATAGTATAAATATAGTGAGCATTTTTTTGTCAAAAGTCATTGCCACAAGAGACGTTTAATCTTTTCCACCGTCTCTTGCACATCATAATTTTTATGTATAAAAATTGCATCATTTCTAATTTTCCAAATAACGCACACAATAGTATGCCAAATCATGATTTACAATATATTGTTTTTGAAATGCTAGGTTTATAATTTACAGCATTTTTAAAAAAAAAAATCATTACATCTATATTTATCAACTAATTTAATTGTTAATTTTATCAAATTTTATCTATCAAACATGTTAACTTGCTATCTACCATTTCTTATAAACAAATTATAAATGTGGACATATCTCTAATGAAAAGATTCAAATATTAATTAATTCCTCGCATGGTATGAATTTTGCCTGTTATATGCTAATTGCTAAACTTAACTCACATGTTGCTTTTGCATCTAAGCTTTAATTATACCACCAAAAATTTGAATAAAAATACACATACAATTTTCACTCACTATTATTTTTTAATCTAAAATTGAAACCAACACTACAATAAATATGATTTTTGACAGTGACTTTTTTTGTTATAAGTTGTTACAAGTCGTTGACAAAACTACCGAATGATAGTTTTTCCAACAACATAGTTTTACCAACGACTTGTAACAACTTATAACAAAAAAAAGTCGCTGCCAAAAATCATATTTTTAGTAGTGCAAATGTGGTGATCTACGAAGCACAATCACTTCTATGATTAAGCATGTTGCGGTGTCCGACATGTGTCGGTGTCTTACACTCGTATGACATTAGTACGATACGTGTCAGATGGTTCAAATAGGTGTCCAAAAAAATATTATTTTTCTTTAGTTCGACACTCCTTAGATCGGTGTACGATATTATAAAATATTCGTACAAAACGTGTGCACAAAAAAAATATTATTTTTCTTTGCTTCTACTCTTTTAGACATATTTACAAAGGATTAAAGACGTATCGAACAATAATGTTGCTCAATGACAGATTAAATATATTACATTTTGATTATATTATTTTTTGTTTTTTTATAGTAGATGGATGAATAAAGGTCAAATGTACTATCATATATTCTCTTAAAATATTTTTTAATGAAAAACTTGCTTAACATATAAATGCATATGAGTATATTTGAATTCTCAATTTCAATCTTTTATAAATATATAGTAGCGTCAATGTTCTATATTATTTTCATTAGCAGTGTCCTTGTTTCTGTCATGTCGCAGTATCTGAGTCGGAGTCGTGCTTCCTACGTGGTGATTATATTGAGTGAAAAGTGGCACTTTAATAATGTGGTTTGTTTGATCTATAAATAATTCGTACAAAAAATTATCATATCATATATATATATATATATATATATAAGAAAAACAAGCTTTAAATACACATAACATCTTGGAAGAGATTAGTTCATAAATTTTTCTGAAGAAGCAAAATGAGTTTATATAATGAATCTCTATGCATACAAATGAAGACATACTATGAGGGACAATTAATGTTGGAGGAGAGATGAAATATGAAGATGATAAGTGAGCCATTCTATAACAAAAGAAGATAACCAAATTAACATTTTCATAATAGAAAAATACATATCTATAAAATAAATAGCTAGATGAATCTAAATATCTAGAGGCATACATTTGTATATATCTATAGATTTATATATCCTATAGAAGTTGATGTTGTTCAAACCCTTGAATATTATGAGTAGCATGATCCAAAGGAAACAAAGGAAATCCACCATTAATCTCAGAAATAAACCCTTCCAAATCTGAAAAACCTCCTAAGTACCCTCCACCACCTACTTCTTCTTTCACTTTAGATAGATTCAACCCCCAAAACTCACCATTACTCACCTCATTCTTCATTGTCATCATTCTTGGAAATTCCTCTGATGATAGGCCACTTCCACTACTAGTACTCCTTGATTCTTCTTCTCTAATTCCTTCATTTTTTGATTCTTCAAATTCAACTTTTCTTGTCTTCTTCTTGTAATACTTTTTCTCTCCACTGGGTTTCCCAGTTAAATTCTGAACAAGTTCCTTAAAATTCTCGGTATCGGTCTTGATGATCTCAGGTGCAAATATGTGAATTATTCTTATCTTTGGTTTGAGTTTTGATATTGTGTGAGAGTTTTTGTGCATAGCTAGGGAATTAGTTTGGTTTGAATTTTCTATGCATGTAAAATTATGGTTTCTAAGCTTGTTTTCCATTTAGTAATAAAATCAAATAGATAGATGCACAAAAGATAAAGGAATAAGAAAAAGGGTTAGAATGAAAGAAAAAAGAGAATCATATATATAGGAGCATAAGGTAACATACCCAAATTGAGGGATAATTTAAAAGGAAAAAGAGGAGTAAGAAAAAGAGAAAATGTTTAGGAGATTTTTTAGGACAAGTTGGGAGGAAGGGTTGGATGAATCTTGATCTGACAAATGGAAACAAAGGTCAATAAAGTAATATTCAAAACTTAATGGCCCCCTCCCCTCTAATATATTCTTATTAATGTTATAGAAAGATAGTTATGTTAATTGCCATTGATTTTAAATTATATATGTGTGCATTTGGATATCTTGTGGAGGGAGAGAATGGATGTGGACACTATTTTTTCCATTTACCTTCCCTGATGACATAGCAATCTACATAATGGCAATTATTTAATAAATTTAATGCAATTTCAATCTTGATTCATATAATTATTTGGTAAAGTAATTTCTAGATGTATACATTTCAAGCAAGCAATTTGGCTATTTTTGTCTAGATTGACTTATATATGTTCTTAAAACTTGTCATGTTTTATAATATATATATATATATATATATTAAAAAAATATTATTTTATTTTACATAGAAGAAACGGTAAAGTTATTATAAACTCACATACTAAGGTTCTTGTTATTGTATTATATAGATAATAATATTGTATTAAAAATTGTACATTTTATCATTTTAAAAGTCAAAAATTATTTAATTCAGAACATAATTAATATTTAAAATATTTTTAGTATGTACTCTTAGTACACATATTAACATGATCATTTTTTAAATTTCATACTAGATTATTCATTTCACAAACACCCCTGGAATTGTAGAAGAAAATTGATTTGTTTGTTCTTTGAAATACCATTCGAGAAGTGTAAACACACAAAAGTCTTGATATTATTATATACTATTTTAGTCCTTAAATATAAGACTATATTTAAAAAATTATACAGGTTAAAAAAAGTGGGTTCTGATATTAAATTTATTGATAATTTGTATTGTTTTACAATTTATCTTAAAAAATAAAAAAGAATGGATTAATGTTTTTTTCTAGATAGATTGTAGAAAAAGATGTATTTTAATTAAGAGTATATTGATAAAGAAATAATTAATACCTTTGAAAATTTTAAAAATATTTTATAAAAATAGAAAAAGAAAAATCTAAAAGTCTTATAATTAAAGATAGAAGTGATATTTTGATTAGTACCTTTTGTTTGACTTTGGGCCATTGCACTACAAAAAACACGTCATTTTACAGGGGTTTTTAAGCCACTTTGCGGGGGGTTTTCAACCTCCGCGGATTGTTTTGCGGGAGTTATGGAAACTGCCACCTATTAGACTCTCATAAAATATCTGCGGGGGTTTTGGCATACCCCTGGTATGCTGTGAATATACTACGGCGGTTTTATTGGGGAGATTTAAAACCCCCGCAAAACCGTAAATATATGTAAAAAATTAAAAAATAAAAAATATTGAAGTTTTCATTAAAATATACTAATATACAACAAAATTTATAGTCAAATTAAATCTTATACAAAATAAACAACAAAAAACACATCAAAGCAAGTAAACTTTAAACCAAGGGAGAGTAAGAAACTTAATTAAATTCTCAATCTCTAATCATAAATATGACAAGCAAACTTTAAACCAAGGGAGAGTAGGGAACTTGATCAAATTCTCATTCATCACATTTTGTCATAAGCATATCAAAGAAGGTTATTTCTTATACATGATACAAAATCAAGTAACAAGTGCGCCCTTTACCTCCCTATCAACCATAGTGCTACTGGCTTCCTTAAACATCAAAGACCAATTTTGATATTCATCTTTCTTTAACTCACGTCAGACATAGTGTACGTAATCTCAAGTGAGCATATTGCTCCACAGCTTCAATGAAATGTCGGGTTTGCTGCCTTTTAGGCGTGTTTTTTGTAGTTGTTCCAATTGGTAGTTTTTATATTTATGCGATTTCGTACATCAATTTTAAAAATTAAGCAAATATAATCTTATCATAAAAGTTAGGAGTTTAGTTTTTGAGAGTTTTAAAGGGGAGAAGTTGAAGTTGTGTGTGTGTGTGTTTTTTAAAGAACAACATGATAAACGATTATATAATTTAATCATTGAATTTAGTTCTTAAATATTTTATATTGTCCTAAAAAAATAAAAATAAAAGTAGGCACTCTCCTCCTTCAAAACTCAAATAATGAACAAAGTCTCATTTCTTAAGTAATATTGTCATATAGTGCCAATGAAAAAAGAGTTGATAGTGGTTGGAGAAGATGAAGCATATGGGATCTTCCGTACGTGGTACCAAGTCTTGATTGTTAGGATACCAAGCGTGTGATCTTAACGTGGCTTTGTAATCATCGAATCTCCAAACTCATCATCAAATAAAAACACCAGGTAATAAAGAAAAGAACGACGAGAATTTTTTGAGACCTTCTCAACCTGTGATGTTCGTGATGCAGCAGTGTAGAGAGTATATGTGTGCAGAAAATGCTAATCGAATTGTTACAGCGAAGCATCGAAGTATAGTGTGGATAGGATGGAAACCGCCGGCTGAAGGGTGGGTTAAAATTAATTCAGATGGAGCATGTAAGGGAATGATCACCGCGGGATGTGGAGGTATTATAAGAGATAGTAGCGGTGCGTGGCTCGGTGGTTTTGCTAAGCATATCGGTACTTGTAGTGCTTTTACGGCGGAGCTTTGGGGTGTTTTGGAGGGATTAAAGCTTGCTTGGAGAATGGGATATAGAGCTGTGGAGCTTGATGTTGATTCTACATCGGTGGTTAAAGTTATTAAGGATGGTACAACCACTAGTGTTATGGGAGTATCCTTAGTTAAGAGCATTGGAAGACTATTGGCGCTTGGTTGGGATGTTAAAATAAATCATTCATATAGAGAAGCTAATATGTGTGCTGATGCAATGGCAAACTTAGGATGCTCTTTGAGGAATGAGATTATTTTCTTTGAAGATTGTCCAAGGCACGTGAAGAATTTACTTGCTGCCGATAGTAGGGGGTTATTGTCCCCTAGATTAATTGTGGTGTAATTTTTTTTTTTTTTGGGCTTAGGCCCTCTCCCATATCAAAAAAAAAAAAAAAAAAAAAAAAACACCAGGTTTTTCTGTCATTGAACTAGGTTGAACAAGTCAAATTTCAAGTTCAATACTTTTTATAAAATAAATAAATTAAAAATTATATCAAAATTTAGATAGCTATTGATTTTGATACAATAGTACGTGTTAGGAAAATAATAAAAAAAATTGTACATTTTTTTTAATCAAACAAGCTTAATACATTTCATTAATTAATAAATATTTAATACAATTTTTATATATAGGACTAGAGTTGTTGTACTTGTAGTGAACAAAATTGAATATATTTTATCAATCGTCAGTTGGTTCAGTAGTAATTGGTGTTGAATTTGATAGAAAAGACCACGGTTCGATCCCCGCAACTGCGATCGGAAGGAGACTGTAATCACTCGATGTCAAAACTGACATCCGAACCAGATTTAACTGGCGGTGAAAATAAAATTAAAAAAAAATTGAATATAATTTTTGAAATAGTGATAGATGTGTGGAATGAGTGGAATCTAAACAGCACATGAGTGTGATGTAGTGCCGGCTGAGTTGCAGCTGGCTTGAAGCAGGGGGACCATGAAAATAAACAGAAAGATTTGATACGGTTACGAATATGGCAGCCACATGGAGACGTGCAGGTTGCATACAGAATCAACCATATATCAAAGACAAAACATACAAGAAAGAAAGAGCGTGACTGCGACTTTGTTAGTGTTTCATTTGGTTTACGTGGTTCCAATGTATGTTTCCTTTTTTCAACACCTTCAATATCTAGATTTTCTTTCTTTTTTAACACGCCCCTTATTTTGTTCACGTCATCTAGTTCTATTATTATATTTGAATATAAATAAATTTTAAGTTTTAAATTTATAATTCTTTTAATTTGTGTGTTTTTCGATCAAAATAGAGATTTTTTGTATAAAAAATTAGGAACTTGTATGTGTACCTGTCATATGGTAATCATGTCGATGATGAAGATAAAGATGATCAGAGATGATGAAGAAAGAACGATCACGGTGATAATGAAGATGATCGACGATGGTGATGATGTTGCATGATTGACGTTTTGATCATGTTATTTTGTGTTTAGTTACTATAACAACGTGTTTGTGTTTGTCAGAGGAGGTGAAAGAAGTATTTGACGAATTTTGATCGCACTTGACGGAACAAACTAATGGAGTGGATATTTGATTAACGTTTTATAATTTCAGGGGGGTATTTGTCGAATTTTGAAATTGCAGTGGGGTATTTGACATTTCACTCTATAAAAAAGACTAATGTATAAAAATTACATCTTACTAGCATATAAATTGTTTAGCATATAAATTGTTTAATTAAATCTAATAAATTTCATTCTCTATCACAAAAAAAGTGGATATGTGGACATAACGTGGCTATACACGCACGCACTTACACATACACTAGTTTTTTTATTAATCTTTTGGTTTTTATGGGAAAGGACATTGGTAGTTCAAAGTTTGGTTGTTGGGAGGACCTCAGTGGTGATGTTATGCGCTTTATCTCTGATTTTCATCACAATGGAAAACTGACTAAGGGCTTAAACTCCACTTTCATTGCCCTGATTACCAAGGTCGATAGTCCCCACGGCTTAACGATTTTCGGCCAATTTCGCTTGTGGGGAGTCTTTACAAAATCCCGGCGAAAGTTTTAGCTAATAGGTTACGTCTTGTGATCGGAAGCGTGGTCTCCGATTCTCAGACGGCGTTCGTGAAGGATAGGCAGATTCTTGATGGTGTTCTCATAGCTAATGAGGTTGTGGATGAAGCGCCGAGGGCGAAAAAGGAGCTCATGCTCTTTAAGGTGGATTTCGAGAAAGCCTATGATTTTGTGGATTGGGGTTATTTGGATGCAGTCATGGGGAAGATGTCCTTCCCAGTTCTTTGGCGGAAGTGGATTCGTGAGTGCGTGAGTAAGGCTACTGCGTCGGCCTTAGTCAATGGTAGTCCAACAGAGGAATTTCCCCTCGAGCGGGGTCTGAGACAAGGGGATCTGTTACCACCTTTTCTTTTTCTGTTGGCGAATGAGGGCCTGAATGTGTTGATGGAGGTTGTGGTCACGCAACATCTGTTCACGGGATATAGCATAGGTGAGCAGGACCCTGTGACGGTGTCTCACCTGCAGTTTGTTGATGATACGCTTCTTCTTGGGGTTAAAAGCTGGGCGAATGTTCGTGCTCTCCGGGCGGTACTTGTGCTTTTTGAAACTATTTTGGGTCTGAAGGTTAATTTCAACAAAAGTATGTTGGTTGGGGTCAATATTCCAGATTCCTAGTTGGGCGAAGCTGCTTCTGTTCTGCGCTGTAGAGTGGGAAGGATTCCTTTCCTTTATCTGGGACTCCTTATTGGGGGTGATCCGCGTCGTTTGCTTTTTTGGGAACCTATGTTGACTCGGGTAAAAAATAGATTGTCTGGGTGGAAGAGTCGTTTCCTCTCCTTTGGTGGTCGTCTGGTTTTACTTAAGTCTGTTTTGAGGGAGTTTAATCTAGCTCTTTTAGGCAAATGGTGTTGGAGGATGTTAGTGGATAGAGAGAGTTTGTGGTTTAGAGTGTTGGTAGCTCGGTATGGGATGGAGAGAGGCAGGCTCCGAGAGGGAGGGCGTAGAGGGTCTTTGTGGTGGAGGGAGGTAGCGCGCATTCGAGAGGGCGGGGAGGATGGGGACAGTTGGTTTGAGGAGCGTGTTTCGAGGAGGGTAGGAGACGGGTCATTTGCCTTATTCTGGACTGATCCCTAGATGGACGGGATTCCCTTGAGTGAGAGGTTTGGTCGTCTGTTTGATGTTTCGGAGACCAAACGGTGCTCGGTGGCTGAGATGTTTGACCGAGGTTGGGGTCAGGTGGGGGGGCCTGGGAGTGGCGGAGGCAGTTGAGGGGGTGGGAGGAGGAGGAGTTAAGGGAGTGTCAGTCTTTATTGCTTACCCTTTCTTTGCATGATCAGTGTCCAGACAGGTGGCAGTGGCAGCCTGACCCTGACAGAGGCTACACTGTCTGGGGAGCTTATCAGATATTGACTCCTCAGGTTACGGCTCCCATGGATGATGCAGATACTCTTATTTGGCACCCTCGGGTCCCTTTGAAGGTCTCTATTTTTGCGTGGCGCTTATTACGGGACATGTTGCCCACAAAAACCAACCTAGTCACTCGAGGCATCATACCTACATCAGCTCTTCAGTGTATTTCGGGGTGTGGCGAGGCGGAGTCAGCTCATCATCTCTTTATCTCCTGTGGTACTTTTGGTCCCATCTGGGCGTTAGTGCGTTATTGGCTTGTCATTCCGATGGTGGAGTTTACTTCCATATGTGATCACCTTGTCCAGTTTTCCCTTTCAGCAGGCGTTTCACGGGCTTGGCGTTCCTTTCTGTAGCTCATCTGGCTTGCGTGTGTGTGGGTCGTGTAGACGGAGAGAAACCATAGAGTGTTCCGAGGCGCAGCTAGCTCTTCTTCTCAGCTGTTGGACATGATCAAGCTCCACTCATTCCGGTGGTTGAAAGCAACTTATGTTACATTAGCTTCTAACTACCATAGCTGGTGGTCTAGTCCTTTCCTGTGTCTCGGCTTGGCTTGATTTGTATGGTTTGTTTGATCTGTTTCAGTTATCTCTCTGTATCTTTTTGTGTCTCTTTGTAACTTATGGTAGTCTACCGTGGCACATCTCGTGCTGGGAGACTGTCTATGTGTTGTACATATATATATATATATATATATATATATATATATATATATATATATATCATTTTAGCGTGTTCAAAAAAAACTTGGAATCAAACTCGAGTTTTTTTTAACGATTTATTCTAAGGGGGATTTATTAACTACTTGAGCTCAATATCTTAGTTCACACTAGGTTTTTTAGTCAAGTAGTTTAGTGACCAAAATTTCACCATATAAATAGAGAATCTAAGGTTTGAAATTTGGCCCCTCCACATTGTAATGTTTCTACCAACTAAATTATGTTCATCGAGACTATACTTTTTGATACAATAGAAAAAGAAGGTAAAAACAGAAAGAAAAAAAAACTACTATCTCAAGTAGCGATTTATCACTTATTGAATAAAATTTCATGAGGTTTTATAAGATTTTTTTTTTAAAATTCTTTAAGGTTGTACTATTCTGCTCACTTTTTTTTTCTCCTTTAAGGTTGTAAGCCCAAAAGCATTGTTAAACTTATATGAAATTTTCTTTTTTCACCCCATGATTTTTTTTACTCCCTAAGGTTACATTTTTGTCCTTGGTCTAAAACTTCGTAACGTATTTTCCAAATTTTTTTGCCTTGATTAATTTCGGAACATGTTTTCTAAATTTAAACTAGAAAATTTCATAAAACGTGTTCCGAAATTTTTATTTAAGAGCAATGATGAAATTTTAGGAAGTAAAAAAGAGTCATGGGGTGATGGGAAGAGAAAATTTCAACTTTTATAGACTTCAAAATAACATATATATATAAGAAATTTTTATACTTTCTACTTTTAAAAGCAAATTAAAAGATACAAAATGATTTCAAACCATCATTATTAAAAATTGTTTATACTATACTAGACTTAAACTTTATTAATATTACTAAAATAACTGTGCACGGTCCTTTTATTAAGGACCATTATTTTCATGAATAATCATAGCAATTATTCCAAAGACTCATAACTAGAAACATAGACACAACATAAGACAACAAAGCCAATATCATCCTAAATGGTAGGTACTTAATACTTCCCAATTCAATATTACATTACCTTGTTACAACTTATTTTTGTACCAATAAACGCCTTTAATCTCACCACCTTCATCAGGCTCAACATAAATACACTCCTTAGCCTCTCTCCACATAGCCTTAAAAATAGGAGTCCCATCAAAATGATAATATTCACCCAAAATAGGTTTCACAGCCTTTGTAGCTTCCATAGCATGATAATGAGGCATAGTAGAAAACATATGATGAACCACATGAGTATCGGTTATGTTATGAAAAACTTTATTAAGAATTCCATAATCTCTATCCACAGTAGCTAAAGCACCTCTCATCCAATCCCATTCAGTTGAATCATAATGAGGCAAAGCAGGGTGAGTGTGTTGCAAATAAGTAATCAAAACCAAAAAACCATTAACCACAAGAAGTGGAATTCCATAGACACAAATGACCCAATTCAAACCTTGGGCCAAAAAAAGATGGTAAAGCCCATAAGAAACTGCAAGAACCCCGGCATCCGAAATATAAATTTGAAGTCTTTCGCGATCGGAATAAATTGGGCCATATGGATCGTAATGTGAGGCGAACCTATCATAGGGCCGACCCGAAACATTGAAGGCTAAATAAAGTGGCCAACCTAGAGTGAGCGTGATAGTAAGTGTGAGAAATCTTCCTAGTGGGTTGTCAAGGTATTTAAAGTACCAACCAATTTGAGGTTTTTTCTTAGGAACAAAAACTTCGTCGCGTTCGATAGAACCGGTGTTGGAGTGGTGGCGACGGTGACTGTATTTCCACGAAAAATAAGGTACCAAGAGACATGAATGAAGTATAAAGCCTACTAAGTCATCAACCCATTGGTAATTACTAAACGCGTGGTGGCCACATTCGTGTGCAATGACCCATAGTCCAGTTAGAATGCATCCTTGAATGGCCCAATATATGGGCCAGGCCAAAAGGAAGAGATTGCGAGGAAGGGTGAAGAAGTAATTTGTAGCAATGTAGGCAAGGATTGAGGCTATGGTGAGGTCTAAAATGACATAGGAAAATGAACGAATTAGAGAGCGGTTAAAACAATGTGGTGGGATTGCCTTCTTAACTTCGCCGAGAGTGAATGGTGGTTTTGTAATTGGAACTCGCTTCAAATGTTCATCATTTTTCATTTTCCTTTGTGATGGAGGATTAGTGGCTCGGCCACCCGCTCCCATTTTCGCACAACCTATCAACCAAAAGTTCACATAATAATTATTAGAATTCTAATTTTATTTGTTATATATTTGTATATAATAAACTTTGGCTCTATGTAGCATTACTCTTATTGAAATTTGGATTCCCCTACAATTAGAGATTACGGATTCACACATTTGGTATGATGGTTTTAGATCAACAAGCTTAAAAACGCAAATTTTAATTTTATAATTCAAAATACTAAACTTAAACTTAAAACTAAATTATCTTATCATGATTGAATCATCACTAATGTTCTAAATGCGTAAATATGAAAGATCCAATTGTTATATAACACTTCATAGAAAATGCAAATTTTGTTGGAATTTTCAGCAAAGTGACAAACGTACATTGCATCTACCTTACAATAATAAATCACATTATATGCAAAATGGTAAAAATTGGCAAAAAAATCTTTTGCGTGTTAAAAAATTGGGACGTTATTGTTACTTATTCAAAAGGTAACAAATAAAACCCATTCCTTGATTGAATGTGTCAATAATGGTTTATGGTGATGAAACTACGGAGTGACAGCCTAACTAACATAAGCAAATTGGTTACAACCGCAAATAAATAGGATTAATTGAGCACTTAGGGGAAAGAAAAAAAAAAAGTAAAATTAAAAAGCTTAAATTAAATAATTTTTCCTAACAATAATATATATTGTTTATATAACTAATATGTGAGTTTTGTGTTTCTCCCTGGAATGTTAAAAAAAAATTCCATAGTGTATTTTATTTCCTGCCGATTTTTTTTTCCAACATAGAAGGGTAAAATACACTACGAACAAAAAATTTAAACATTGTAAGAGATATTTCTATAAAAACAAAATTGTAAGAATAGCGTAAAATTCACTTATTTTGCATGCAGTAAAGACCTATTAACTTTGAATAATATGTATTTTGAAATGTGAGTCCAAATCCTATTTATCTATAGTCGTGGCTCGTGACCAAGCTAGCTTACAAATTAAACAAGTGAATACTACTAACACGAACAAAGTAAAAGCCGTGGAAATTTAAAACAACTGGAAATTCATTGTAAACAACTACGATACGATACAAGTCTGTTTTTACGAGTGATCTTAATTATTAGTGAATAATGACTTGTCAAACAATACAAAGAAAAACCACGTTTGCCCAAAATTTTAAAACTAAACTTTGATTTTTAAATCTTCATTTTAAAAGCGTATTAAAAACACTCAGTTGCTGTGTAAATTTTGAAACTAGATAATAATCGAGTGAAATGCCAAATATCTCCTATAATTTTAAAATTTGTCAAATATCTCATACAATTTCGAAATAGATAAATACCCCTTCGAAATTACAGGAGATTATTTGACAAATTTTGAATTTTGATCCCCATAAATAAGTTGAATGGTTTATATATGTATTTCTAAACTTTATAAAATCTTGCAACAAAAAAAAACTATAAAATCTATATCTTTTTTGAAAAATGTTAACCAGCGAGTCGACCCAGGACACTACTTAAAAAAACAAAAAAAATTAATATAATTTTTTTGAAACTTATGTAGACAATATATTTAATATAAAAAAAAATTACTTTCATGCAAAATTTACATTTTTTAGTTTTTAGCTTACTTAGCTAATGCTCCAAGACATTAATTAGCATAACTTTTTTCATTTAAGGCTATATATATATATATAACCATTTTTTTAATCCCTACAAACATGTTTAACACTAAAGAATGATATACAGAGAAATAAAATACAAAGTTTAAGGAAATTATTATAGAGAATAAAAACATGTTTAACACTTCAATTTTTTTTTTAATATTAAAGACCAATACAATAAGCTCAATTTTATAATATACTTTTAGAATTGAGAATTGAGTCTTATTCTTTCTTATAAAACTGACTTGTAAGGTGATAATTGTCTCTTATTTATAATATATATATATATATCAAGACCATCCCACAACTAATGTGGGTATATACAATACAAGCTTGCAAACAATAAAATAATTTTCTAATTTTACTATTTGGCTATATTTATTTATTTTAATAATATTTGGCTATAACTTGAATAATACATGATGTAAACGGATAACACATTTTATAAATGCCAAGAAAATTGATGGCAATGTGGCATTAGCTACAGCCACACGTAACGTGATGAAAAAAATTCAACAAAGAGTAGGCTTTGCCTAATTTCAAGAAAGCAAGGGTCCATGAGTGATTCCTCCATTCTAATTAATAATAAAAAAATACTAAATTTTCTTGTCTAGATTATAAGAAAAAAATAACAAATTTTATTATTTTTAAAATTTACTATTCTTATAAAATTAAATATAAATTGTGTTTACTTTAACAAAATGCAAAATTGCATTTAATTTGTTTTCTCTCTCTTTTTTCTGATAATTAATAATCAATAAAAATTAGTTTTACATTATCATATGAAACTTATATTAAAGAAAATACAAAAAAGCATACTTTATGATTTTTTTTTTAACTTATGATTTGGGACGGATGAAGTACTTTATTATAAATATATACTCCTTCTATCTCAAATTCTTGGTTCTTTTAGAGTTTTAGACATATATTAAGAAATAATAAATATTAAGTTGGTTATTTTTACTCTTATTTTATTAAAAAAGAAAAAAAATAATAGATGTTTATAAATTTTTTAAAAGTACAGTGATAAAACATTATTAATATTTTACCTATGTTTCTTAAATGAACCAAAGTTTTGAGCCAAATATAAAATGTTAAAAGGACCAATATTTAGTGACAGAGAGTTTTTTTAATTATGATTATAGCCATATAATAATTATGATTGCAATTGCAACTACATTCAAAACTATGATTATAGTTTTTTTTTTTATATAATCAAAATAGAATTATAAGGCGTATAAGAAGTATTCAATCTTAACAATTACATAACAAACACATTTAGATGTTATATAAGCAAACTAAAAGAATATTACACCAATCAACATAACCATAAGATATATTAGTCTCAATTATACTTAGAAACGAAAACAAGAAAATACACATAAATTAATCAACAATTACAAGTAAATTCTACAAAACGCCTCTAAGCTTGATCGAACGATTAAAACTATGATCATAGTGATGGTTTCTAATGTCATGTGGCACTCAAATAACAGAAAATTCGAAGCCAAAAATCACAATAACTAACACTAAAATCACCTTAAATGAATGTAATGGAAGGCTAATTATTAGAGATCTAGCAAAAATACGGTTGTATAAACAAGACTAAGAGCTACATTAGATTTACCCTTAAACAAAAATAGCAAAAATACGGTTTGTGTTTTCTTTTTTAAAAAAAAACACAAACAATCAAAAAAAGTACAAATTAATAATAAGAAAACATATATTAAATCAATAAATGAAACATAATAAAATAATACCTGAAGATAAAGGAGAGAGTGTTGGCTATGGCCTTAAGCTATGTTTGGGAGAGGTATACGTAGCCAAAGAATTATATGTTGTGAAGGAGGATTGAGGGAGTATTTAAGCTATTTTTGTTGCCCAAATTAATGTCACTATCATCACCAAATGAAATTAAGGAGGGCCACAATTCATGGACGGTGTTATATATCATTCATTTTTGGACTTTGTTTGTAATGTAAGGAGAAGTATCATTTTTTGTTAATTTTCCAATATTAATTAGTCACACTAATTCCCTATTATTTCTCACATTATATTTGACTCTGCCTCTATGTTTAGCCATATCTGTGTCTCTATTTATAAATTATGGGTCATTTTGACTAGAGGGATTATCAACATTCACATTTTGCCAGATTGTAACTCACCCGAAATTTAGTTTTTATTCTTTTGACTCAACAGAAATTTAGTTATTGTACTAGAACTTAGGTCGAATAGGATGGGTAAAGATTCGACTAGGTTGAGCCTGCTAAAATTAAATAAACAATCAAAATTTTGTGTTTATTTACAACACATTCAAGATAATCACTCTATTTGATAAAATTTTATGGGATTGTTGATAATTTAGTTTATACTGGATGAACTTATAATAAATATTTGTGAGTCACTAGTTTATGGTGGATACAATAGTCGATTAAATTTGTAGTGTTTGATAAAATTAGTAGTTGAACTTAATTATAAATATGAAATGACATAAATAAAATTATATAAAACGAATGGCTTTATTTTGAAAAATATAAATTTCGGACAGTTCTGTTTTGTCCGGCTCGCTTAGCCACACTTCATGCTCGCTTAGCGAGCATTCATACACTGGCTGCCCAGATTCCCTTGCTAGGCAAGCAAATGCTCGCTTAGCGAGTAAACCCAGACGCCCAGACATGAACCTGCGCTTAGCGAGCTTGAAGGCTCGCTTAGCGAACCAACCCAGAACACCCTTGTTTCACGTTTTTTTCTCAAAATCAACAAAACGAACCACCTACAATTCTTATTCTTACTAGTTGTACACCTCATAAAACATTATATAAGTAGAATGGAGGAGAATTTCAGGATGAAACCCTCCTCACACGTAAATTTGATCCTTAACCTTAATGTTATCAAACAAAGGCCAAATTTTGGGAATCTAGCTATCTAGCCTAAAGAACCCACTTGAAATGAGCATGATTCTTGATATATAATCCTTCTATTACTCAAAATGCAGCCTTGATCCCTTGCTGAGCCTGAACTTTCAGTTCCTACACCCAAAAGAGGAGGAACTGAAATTTAGTTAAGATCACAATCAAGATGTAATCTAAACTGGTTCTGGAACACTAGAAAGAGTTAGCACGAATTGATTGGAATAAATCGAAGAGGAGTGACTAATTATATTTACTTTGAAGCTTAAGTGATGAGGAACCTGGATATGAGCTTGCATGTGAAATTGGAGCACTAGATGATGATGGAGATGAGAGTGAGAATGAGTTTGGTCGAGAGAAAGAGAGAGAAGTGAGAGCATGGAAGAAAGTTTGTTTTCTGTTTTTTGCAAAAAATGAATCTAAAATATGGAACCTTTTGGTGTATAGGTGATGGCGGCTTAGTGGAAGGTGGGGTCCACTCCCAATGTCCACTACTTAAAAGAATTTCTAAAATTATTCCCTTATAATTATCAAGTTCTAAATTAGGAATGGTTTATTACATGTTTGCCTCTGATTGAGTTTACCTACAACAAAAATTACCATTCTAGCATAAGAATGACACCATTCGAAGTTTGTTAGCCTGTATTTTCGACAGACATTAATGAATTGGAGTGAGATGATGAAATCTCATTTAATATACATTATTGTATTTTAATATTCTCTTGGGAATTGGTTTTAGTAATAAATCAAGAGAAAATTAAGGCATTCGACGTCGAAAGCCTTTTAGTGCATAAGTGTACTGTCGAGTCTGAAGAAGCTGTCGAATTCGACAGGAACCTATTTTAATAAGTATATGTTTGATTGCTTCGACATTGTTGTGTATTTGTCGAATAATATATATATGTGTGTTTGCTTGTATAACGTATTGTGCAGTACGGAGAAAACATACTCCGGACTTAGCAAAATATTCAAAATGGATAACGTTCGAAAGCCTCGCCAAGTGTCCAAGAAATTCAAATTGTCGAAGACACGTGGAGTTTAGTTAGACATTATGTAGGTTTTGACGGTTATTCTAGTTTGCCTATAAATATTAGTTTCTCATATGAGAAATGGGTTCACAATTCTCATGCAAATTCCTGACGAACTCAGAGTACCCGTGTCAACGAGCGAAATGAGTGCAATATGGAACATGTACGAATCTGTGTACCATTTTCTGTAAACGTTTTACAATTATCAATGCAATTTACATTTTATAAGTATTGATTACTTGCCTTGTCATTTAAAGTTTCTGCACTTTAAACATTTCTGCAATTTATTTTGTTGCATGCTTTTACTTTTCAAAGTTCTTCTTTAAACTTTATCCGCAAATTCATTTACAAGTTTTCTGCAAATTTAACTTTGAAGCATTTTACTTTAAGCAAACCCATTCGACCAAGTCGAGTGATTTTATTGTTTTTATCAACTTATCCGATTTAACCCAGAAAATATGAACATGTTTTCGTCAATTCTGCACAATCCATATGTCCCAGGATTTACTAGTTGATCCTTCTTGTAATAATTAAACTAGCGATTGTTTGCTAAAAATCGGGGTAAACAAATTGGCACACCAGTGGGACAATTGGATTGTGTGATTTAATTTAGTTTGTTTTTGAAAACTTTTTGCAAAATTGTTGTTTGGTGTTAAAATTTGATTGTGTGTGTATCTTTATATGCATTTGAGGAGTGGTAAATCTCTCCCAGAATTCTCAAAAATATCAACTCGTCCTCGTACTAGAATGGTGAGACCACCAAGCAATTCTTCTAATAATAACAATAATAATGGAGCAGAAACGAATCTGATTCCAAACCCCCAGAATGTGACAGGGCAACCTAGTCAACCAGCATCTGGCGTTTCTAACGCCAATCCTACTGGTGGGCCAACAGGCCCTGCACTAAATTCTACAACTTCTGAAAGTATCCCAAATAATAATAATAATGGCGGAAGTTCGAACCCTGCAATGAATTCCAGTACCATTGGAGCAAACGCCAGTGGATCAACAATGCCTGCTGTTACTTCAAATATGACAGGAGGATTTCCTCCTCCAAATCCTAATGGTGCAGCAATGACACAATTAAACATGTCATCCATGCCAACAAACGTATCACACACACATGGATACACATACGGTAGTCAGGTTGGTGGAACACCGTCAAGACCCCCATGGTTGCCTAGAAACCCACAATTTGGAATGCCAACAACAACAATGGCAAACCTGTATAATTGGCCTTCAATAGAAACTTCTCCCTCGTCTTCTGCGATGGGAAATAGAGGAAATTCTCTTAATCTGACAAATAATTCTATGGCAGTACTAAGGCAACAAATGGATGAGAGCAACCATGATATGGTGAACGCGTTGCCCCAACAGATTGGCACAATTTTTAATCCTATGTTACAGACAACCAACGATAGTTACCTGTTATTAGCCAATCAAATGGGAAGAATGGCAGACTTTTTTGGAGCCCCTGATGCTCCAAATAACCAAAGGGTTCCTCGTGCAAACCCAGAAATTCAAGCCCAACCACTACGCATTGAAGGAGAACAGCCAGAACAAGGAGTGGTGTTGGTTAATAGAAACCAAAATGCTGATAATGTTCTTAGGAACGTTCGACAAGATAACATAGTAGGGCAGAATAACTTGGCCAACTTAGTAGAAAATATCTTGGCCCAAAATGGTTTGAATATAGGATTGCATAGACCAAATTTTGTGTCAGCATTGTCTGAATATGTATTGCAGACAGAACTTTCAAGGGGATGGAAAATTCCCAAATTTACAAAATTTGCTGGTGATACTAATGAGTCTACTATCGAACACATTGCCAGATATATGGCAGAAGTAGGGAATTTAGCAAATAATGAAGATTTGAGGATGAAATTCTTCCCCAATTCCCTCACAAAAAATGCTTTTACGTGGTTTACCACGCTTCCCCCTCATTCGATTCATAATTGGACTCAATTAGAAAGGCTATTTCATGAACAATTTTATATGGGACAATCTAGAATTAGCCTCAAAGAATTAGCCAGTATGAAGCGTAAGACTTCAGAAGCCATCGACGATTATCTGAATAGGTTTCGTCTCCTTAAGGCAAGGTGCTTTACTCAAGTGCCTGAACATGAATTGGTTGAGATGGCTGCTGGTGGCCTTGATTATTCCATTAGAAAGAAGTTAGATACTCAACATTTAAGAGATATGGCCCAGTTAGCAGATCGTGTTAGACAGGTCGAACGCCTCAGGGCTGAAAAAGTCAGAAATTCTAAATTCCATAAAAAAGAAAAAGTGGCGTATATAGAAACTTATGAAAGTGAAAATGAGTTCGACGATGGTCAAGATTACATAGAAAATAATGAGGTTAATATTGCTGAATTGAAACCGGGACCTCCCTACACTTGTAAAATGTTGAAACCATCAAATGGAAATAATCATGTCGAACCAAAGAATGATAGATTTGTTTCTAAGACATATATGTTCGACATTACTAAATGTGATGAAATTTTTGACTTATTGGTCACTGATGGCCAAATAATTGTACCAAAGGGGTTAAAAGTTCCACCTTTGGAACAACGTAAGAAAAGAGGTTTTTGTAAATATCATAATTTCTTGGGTCATAAAACCTCACAATGTGTTCTTTTCAGGGACCTGGTCCAGAGAGCCCTGCTGGAGGGAAGACTTAAATTTGGCGAAAAGCCAAAATCCAAACAGCAGGTGGACGAGAATCCATTACAGATTGCTGACGCTGCTTACACAGAGCCGTTCGAGTGTCTGATGTTGGAAGCATTGAACCTCACTGAAGGGGGGCAATTGGTTTCTATTCCTGAGGAAGAATACGAAAACAAAGTGGAAGAGGTGTATCCACAAGCTGGAGAGAAGTTGCTAGATTTCCTTCAACGCTGCAAAGAGAATGATGGCGAAGCTACATTATGTCCTCATTGTAGTGCCATGTTCGACAAAAAGGTTGTTGCAGGCCTTACCAAATTTTTGCCTCATAGTCAGGGCAGAAACAATTGGCCAAATCAAAGGCCAACTTATTCCAACATTCTGAATAGCCAACAGGCGCCTGTGCATCAAAGGTTGGGACCACAAAAATCATTCGTCCCCTCAAACAGGACACCTGTCAATCAATGGGTTCATGGAAGAAACATGGTCTCTGGCCAAAGGAATTTTGAAAAAGGAAGTTCCAGTAACTCCAATCCCAAGAAAGATTCTGAATCAAGGAAGTATGATTACAGGAATAACTATAAAGGGAAAAACCCTATGACAAGATCTCAATGGCGTAGATATCAACGCCAGAAAAAGTTGGCTGCTTAGAAATCCCAAGTTGCTGCTGATGGTAACGGGAAGGAACCTATGGAATTGGCTAAGAAGCCAATGAAAGAAAGGTTAGTTGAACCAAAAATAGAGTCTTCAGTTGCTGATGATGTCGAAGACGAACACATGGAAGCTGATGATTTTCTGGATTCTGAACCTGATCTCGACATAATAGTAAATGTTGTGTCAATTCTGCCAAGAGAGTTAAACGTCTGTTCTGAAATAACAGATGAAGAAGAAGAATCTGGAATGCAAATGGCCCTTCACAGGCCAGTCTGTTACTATGTAATGAACAATGGTGCTTTGGAAGACCAAATGGCTACATTTGAAAGGCCAGATGAAGGCATGAAAAGTCACTTGAAGCCTCTCTTCATACAGGCTAAGGTGAATAATGTAGGAATCAACAAAGTACTAATTGATGGTGGTGCTGCTGTCAACCTAATGCCAGAGTTTCTTCTGAAAAAGATTGGCAAGTCCTTGGTGGATCTTCATCCTCACAACATAGTTCTGTCAAATTATGAGGGTGAAACTGGTTTGTCATTAGGAGCAATCCAGGTGGATGTGGTTGTTGGAAGTATTATAAGGCCAACCTTGTTTTTGGTTGTGGCCTCTAAGGCAAACTACAATCTGCTCCTAGGACGAGAGTGGATTCATGGCGTGGGGGCAGTCCCATCTACCTTGCACCAACGCCTGATTATCTGGCGAGATGATGGTATTGTCGAAAATGTTGAAGCAGACCAAAGCTACTTCAAAATAGAAGTTCATCATCTTACAAAGCACTCGTTCGACAAGAAATTGGCAACTATCTCGCCATGCACTGAAAGAGATTTTGCATATCGTTCAGTGAGAAATGTTCACCATTCAATTAAGTTGGACCCCACACATGGTTTTCTGTGGGAAAGAGAGGATGGAGGCATTGAAGATGGCGAATATGAAGGCCATAACTACCCAACTGGGTGGGATATCAATGAAGATTACTATGTCTGAGTCCCAAACTTGGGCAAAGATTTCGGCCTATATGGCTGAAAATAGAATCAAAATGGCTTTGGAAGCCAATTCACTGTCAGAAAATATGGCTATTGCAGCCAATGATATAAAATTTGGCAAACACAAGCCAGAAATGCAAAAGCTGGATTGCATCTATGATGACGAACCCCTAGGATTTGAAAAAGATCCAATCAGTCAAAGTCACAAGATGCAAGCACAGGATCCTTTGCAAGAAATTGACCTTGGAGATGGTCTGACAAAAAGACCAACATACATTAGTGCAAACATTCCTCCTGATCTGAAGGCAAAAGTGGTGCAACTTCTGGTGGAATTCAAAGATTGTTTTGCTTGGGATTACAACGAAATGCCAGGTTTGAGCAGAAAGTTGGTGGAACATGAACTACCAGTTCGACCAGATAAAAAGCCAGTGAAACAATTGCCTAGGAGATTCGCACCAGAAATAATGTCAAAGATCAAAGAAGAAATTGAAAGGTTGCTGAGGAGCAAATTCATCAGAACTACAAGGTATGTCGAATGGTTAGCCAATATAGTGCCTGTGATTAAGAAAAATGGTTCTCTTAGAGTATGCATAGACTTTAGAGATTTAAATAATGCTACACCAAAAGACGAATAACCTATGCCTGTAGCAGAAATGTTAATAGACTCAACAGCTGGGTTTGAATATTTAAGTATGTTAGATGGTTATTCTGGTTATAACCAAATTTTCATTACTGAGAATGATGTACCCAAAACTGCCTTTAGGTGCCCAGGAGCATTAGGCACATAAGAATGGGTAGTAATGCCCTTTGGTTTGAAAAATGCTGGGGCTACTTATCAAAGAGCAATGAATCTAATTTTTCATGAATACATAGACACTTTCATGCAAGTGTATATTGACGACATAGTGGTCAAATCTTCGTCAAAAGATGATCATTTGGATCATTTAAGAAAGTCTTTTGAAAAGATGAGGAAATATGGATTAAAAATGAATCCATTAAAATGTGCTTTTTGTGTTAATGCAGGAGATTTCCTTAGGTTTGTTGTGCACAAAAAGGGCATTGAAATAAATCAAAATAAAACAAAGGCTATTATGGAGACCAAATCTCCAACTACAAAAAAGCAACTTCAGTCCTTACTGGGGAAGATTAATTTCTTGAGAAGATTTATCTCAAATTTAAGTGGTAAAGCTCAACCGTTTTCGTCATTACTTCGACTCAAGAAAGAAAGTGTTTTCACTTGGGGGCAAGATCAACAACAAGCTTTTGACGAAATCAAGAGTTATTTGTCAAACCCACCAATGTTAATGTCTCCAATAAGGAACAAATTCATGAAGTTGTATATATCAGCGTCAGATTCGACACTGGGTAGTATGCTTGCTCAGGAAGATGAAAATGGTGAAGAAAAAGCCATCTATTACTTAAGTAGGGTTTTAAATGATGCTGAAACTAGATATAGTAGTATTGAAAAATTATGCTTATGTTTGTATTTTTCTTGTATGAAACTCAAGCATTATATAAAGTCTGTTGATGTTTTTGTTTATTCTCATTGTGATATCATCAAACACATGTTATCTAAACCAATCCTGCATAGTCGAATTGGAAAATGGTCTCTGGCCTTAACAGAATATTCACTAACTTATAAACCTTTAAAGGCAGTTAAAGGCCAAATTGTGGCTGATTTTATAGTGGATCATTCTGCATTAGAAACTCCACAGAACTATGTAGATTCAGAACCTTGGAAATTATATTTTGATGGTTCTAAACACAAACATGGAGTTGGAATTGGGATTTTAATCATTTCTCCCTCCAAAATTCCCACCAAGTTCAAATATAAGAACAATGGGTTCTGCTCAAATAACGAAGCAGAATATGAGGCTTTAATAACAGGCCTGGAAATTTTATTAGACTTGGGGGCAAAAAATATTTTGATCAGAGGTGATTCAGAATTTGTGTTGAAACAATTGACAAAAGAATACAAATGCATAAAAGAGCACTTGATGAAATATTTTGTCATAGCAATTTCTTTGTTGAAACGTTTCGACCAAGTTATCTTTGAACATGTACCTCGTATAGAAAATCAAGAAGCCAATGATTTGGCTCAAATAGCTTCTGGTTATAAAATCTCTAGTGAAAAACTAGAAGAGTTGATTGAGATTAAAGATAAACTCATTGTTGATCAACCTACTTCGATGGAATTGTCAATGCCAAAACTTGTGGGGGCAGACTCACCACAAGACAATAGTCAGGATATCACTTATGATTATGATGAAAATTCAGAAATTTTAGAAATTTTTGAAATTTTGGCCATTGACAATCTATCTGATAATGATTGGTGAAATTTTTGAAATTTTGGCCATTGACAATCTATCTGATAATGATTGGAGAAAACAACTTGTCGAATATTTGAAAGATCCAAATGGAACGACCAATAGAAAAATCAAATATAGAGCCTTGAGTTATGTCATCATTGGTAATGAACTAATGAAGAAAACACCTGAGGGAGTTTTGCTAAAATGTTTAAGTGAAACTGAAGCTTATTTGGCTATATCTGATGTGCACAGTGGTGCATGTGGATCCCATCAGGCAGGCCACAAGATGAAATGGTTGTTATTTCGACAAGGTGTGTATTGGCCAACAATTCTAAAGGACTGTATAGAGTTTGATAAAGGTTGTCAAGAGTTTGATAAAGTAGAAGCTGCTAATAAAATCATTATTGGTTTAAAAAGCATATTGCCCAGAAGCCTAGAAATTGGAACAAGACTTTAGATCAAGTCTTATGGGCATGTAGGAATTCTCCAAAAGAATCAACTAACACTACACCCTTTCGACTAACTTATGGGCATGATGCAGTCTTGCCTGTCGAAATACACCTGCAGTCAGTTAGGATTCAAAGGCAGGCAGAAATCCCAAGGGATCATTATTGGGATATGATGTTAGACGAATTAGTTGATTTAGATGAGGATAGAGTAAAAGCTTTAGAGATGTTAACTCGACAGAAAGAAAGAGTTGCTAAGGCTTATAATAAAAAGGTTAAGTCTAAAACCTTTAATGTTGGAAATTTGGTTTGGAAAGTTATTTTGCCAATGGATAAAAAAGATAGAGTCTTAGGCAAATGGTCTCCAAATTGGGAAGGCCCTTTTAAAGTTGTTCAAGTTTTTTCAAATGGCGCTTATGAAATTGAAGAATTAACAGAGGAACAACGTTCGTTAATTATAAATGGTAAATACTTGAAGAAGTATAAACCAGCGTTGCAAGAAATAAAAATTAACGAAGAATAAAGCTTGAGACATGACGAAATAATGGTGATCATAAAGTTGTTCGCCACAAAATGGGCATTGTCAAAAGATTACATACCAAAAACCTTAACAAATTGTTCAAACAGTCGAAATGATAAATTAAGAACAACAATAACTAAAATCATCACAGAATTAAAATTGCTTCTTCAAGTCTTCATACAAGCTTTTGAAGGAGGCAACTTCTGCGTCGAGAACCATGTTGGAATCCATCAGAGTCTTGATTTCTTCATCCACAGCTACAGAATGGCTAAAATATTTGATGCCTGCATTTGCTTCTTTGTCAATCATGGCCTTGGTTGCTTTAGAAATATTAGCTTTGGCTTCGTCACGCTTAGCTTTCTCAGTAGTGATCTTGGCATTGAGGTTTTGAAAAGAAAAGAATCTTCAAAATTGCCAACGCTTCCTTTCTGTCTTCGACATGCAGTCGAAACTGGCATTTTTGAGGGGGCAATTTGTTAGCCTATATTTTCGACAGGCATTAATGAATTGGAGTGAGATGATGAAATCTCATTTAATATACATTATTGTATTTTAATATTCTCTTGGGAATTGGTTTTAGTAATAAATCAAGAGAAAATTAAGGCATTCGACGTCGAAAGCCTTTTAGTGCATAAGTGTACTGTCGAGTCTGAAGAAGCTGTCGAATTCGACAGGAACCTATTTTAATAAGTATATGTTTGATTGCTTCGACATTGCTGTGTATTTGTCGAATAATATATATATATGTGTGTTTGCTTGTATAGCGTATTGTGCAGTACGGAGAAAGCATACTCTGGACTTAGCAAAATATTCAAAATGTATAACGTTCGAAAGCCTCGCCAGGTGTCCAAGAAATTCAAATTGTCGAAGATACGTGGAGTTTAGTTAGACGTTATGTAGGTTTTGACGGTTATTCTAGTTTGCCTATAAATATTAGTTTCTCATATGAGAAATGGGTTCACAATTCTCATGCAAATTCCTGACAAACTCAAAGTACCCATATCAACGAGCAAAATGAGTGCAATATGGAACATGTACGAATCTGTGTACCATTTTCTGTAAACGTTTTACAATTATCAATGCAATTTACATTTTTCAAGTATTGATTACCTGCCTTGTCATTTAAAGTTTCTGCACTTTAAACCTTTATGCAATTTATTTTGTTGCATGCTTTTACTTTTCAAAGTTCTTCTTTAAACTTTATCCACAAATTCATTTACAAATTTTCTGCAAATTTAACTTTGAAGCATTTTACTTTAAGCAAACCCATTCGACCAAGTCGAGTGATTTTATTGTTTTTATCAACTTATCCGATTTAACCCAGAAAATATGAACATGTTTTCGTCAATTCTGCACAATCCATATGTCCCAGGATTTACTAGTTGATCCTTCTTGTAATAATTAAACTAGTGGTTGTTTGCTAAAAATCGGGGTAAACAAAGTTGTGTATAGGAGGAGATGTAGGACTCTATTATGCTGGTATGAGTTAGGCGAAATAGCGGTACTAGGATCGGATATGGTTCGACAGACGACTAAGAAGGTCAAAATGATTCAGGAAAAGATGAAGGCATCACAAAGCAGAAAGAAGGTTTACCATGGCAAGCAAAGGAAGGCGCTCGAGTTTCGAGTGGGATATCGTGTCTTCCTAAAAGTTACTTCGCTCATGGGTGTTGGTCGCGCGTTAAAATCTCATAAATTTACTCCCCGTTTCATCGGTTGGTACCAAATTCCACAGAGAATAGGAGATGTGATTTACCAAATTGCATTGCCATCGTCGCTGTCAAATCTCCACAACGTTTTCCATGTATCACAACTTCGGAAGTACATCCTTGATTTGTCCCATGTGATTCAGTCAGATGATGTACAAGTGAAGGAGAACTTGTCTGTCGAGACAATGTCGTTGAGAAAATCGGGAAGTAAAGCATCTACGAAACAAGGAGATCATTTCGGTGAAGGTAGTATGGGGTGGACCTATAGGAGAGAACGCTGCCTAGGAGTTGGAGAGTCAGATAAAGGACTCGTATCCGGAGCTGTTTCCTTCAGATAATTTTTTAGGGCGGAAATTCTTTGGGTAATATTTTGAGTTTAATTAATTTAGAGTGTTTTTGTGTTTACATGGTAAATTAAAATTATTAGTAAAGACGGGGGTATATTAGTAAGTGGTGGGGTTAGTTCTCGAGTATTGCTAGAATGAGCCCAATTAGATATATTTGGTGAAGAAAGGAAGAAATAAAAATAAATAAGAAATATAGTAAAAATAATTGGATTAAGATGTAAAATATTTTTTAGAAATATATGAGTATAAAAGAGAATATTTTATTGAGAATCATGTGAGAAAATATAAAGATATATATTACTCTTAGAAAGATTGGTAGGAAAATTGTTTAAGAGATCATATGAGAAAACATAGAGATAATATATTGATTAGGATGAAATTAATTGTCAATGACGGAGATCCAGAGTTTTCTGGGGTTGGTCGGTTACTACAGAAGGTTCATTGAAGGATTTTCGAGAATAGCCATGCCGTTGACTCAACTTACTCGGAAAGGACAGACTTACATTTGGAATAAGACATGCGAAGAGAGTTTTCAAGAATTGAAGCGGAAACTGACATCGGCGTCGGTGTTGACATTGCCTGACTCAAATGAATCTTTTGTTGTGTATTGTGATGCGTCGAAGATGGGGTTAGGTGGTGTATTAATGCAAAGTGGAAAAGTAGTAGCATATGCCTCGAGACAGCTAAAAGTTCACGAGAGGAATTATTCGACTCATGATTTAGAATTGGCAGCTGTAGTATTCACATTGAAAATTTGGAGGCACTATCTGTATGGAGCGAAGTTCGAGGTATTCAGCGACCACAAGAGTTTGAAATATTTGTTTAGCCAGAAGGAGTTGAACATGAGACATAGGAGGTGGATGGAATTTCTGAAGGACTACGATTTCTAATTAAATTACCTTCCCGACAAAGCAAACGTAGTAGCAGATGCGTTGAGTAGAAAGACCCTTCATATGTCGTCCCTCATGGCGAAAGAATTGGAGTTGATTGAAGAGTTTAGAGACTTGAGCCTTGTGTGCAGTTTGACACCTCATAGTGCGAAATTTGGCATGTTGAAAATAACTAACAATGTGTTTGAAGAGATTAAAGAAGGACAGAAGATAGACCTAGAGATGACTAAGTACAGAGAATTAGTTAGTCAAGGAAGACGAACAGACTTCAAAATAGATGAGAACTGAGTGTTGAAAATACAGAATAGAATTTGCGTGCCAAATATACCAGAACTTAAGAAGAGTATCCTAGAAGAGGGACACAAGAGTAAACTGAGTATCCACCCGGGATCTAACAAGATGTATCATGATCTGAAACGTGTGTTTTGGTGGCAAGGCACGAAGCAGGACATTGCGAGGTACGTTTATGCGTGTCTGACTTGTCAGAAATCAAAGATCGAACACCAGAAGCCGATAGGGTTGTTGAAGCCGTTGAACATTCCAGAGTGGAAATGGGATAGTATATCCATGGACTTTGTGAGTGGGTTGCCGAGGACCATAAGAGGATATGACGCAATTTGGGTGATAGTAGATCGGTTGACCAAGTCGGCTCACTTTATACCGATCAACCTCACTTTTCCTTTGCAGAAATTGGCTGATATATATGTGAAGGTAATTGTGAAATTACATGGTGTCCCATCGAGTATTGTGTCTAACAGAGATCTGAGATTCACATCAGATTTTTGGAGACAGTTGCAAGAAGCCTTAGGGACCAAACTGAGATTGACTTCAGCGTATCATCCGCAGACAGATGGTCAGACTGAGAGGACCATCCAATCACTGGAGGATTTGTTGAGAGCTTGTTTAGTTGGACAGGGAGGGAGCTGGGATAGTTGCTTACCATTGGTAGAGTTCACTTATAATAACAGTTACCACTCTAGCATCGGAATGGCACTGTTTGAAGCCTTGTATGGGAGAAGGTGTAGGACACCTTTGTGTTGGCATGAATCCAGCGAGAGAGTGGTGTTGGGGCTTGAGATGATTAGACAGACTACTGAAAAGGTGAAGATGATTCAGGAGAAGATGAAGGCATCCCAGGATCGACAGAAAAGTTATTATGATCGGAAGAAGAGGGCAGTAGAGTTTCAAGAGGGAGATCATGTGTTTCTGAGAGTGACTCCAATGACAGGTGTTGGACGAGCTTTAAAGTCCAAGAAGCTCACTCCGCGGTTTATTGGACCGTACTAGATACTTAAGAGGATAGAGGATGTAGCCTATCAGATTGCATTGCCCCCGCGGCTGTCCAATCTTCATGATGTCTTCCATGTGTCAAACCTGAGAAAGTATGTACTCGATCCATCGCATGTGATCCAGTCAGATGATGTACAAGTGAGAGAGAACCTGATGGTGGAGACTGCACCACTGAGGATCGAGGACAGGGAAGTGAAGCATTTGAGGAACAAGGATATCACCACCGTGAAGATGATTTGGGGAGGACCTGCCGGTGAACACGCGACGTGGGAGTTGGAGAGCCGAATGAAGGAATCGTATCCACAATTATTCCCTTCAGGTAACTAATTTTCGAGGGCGAAAATTCTATAAGTGGGGGAGAGTTGTAACGCCCCAAAAATATTAGAATTCATTTTTATTTAATTATCTAGTTGTTGCGGTGTTGATTGACGATGTTTATTTAACTATTTTGTGGCGAATAATTAAATAATTGGGAATGAAAAATAAAAATAAAAAGAAGTAGGAAATAAAATAGTAGAGAGGGGAGAAATAAGGAATAAACATGATTTTAATTCCCATTAAATCAATTTATTAGTAATTATATCATTGTCCCTTGGAATTAATTTAAAAATGAAGGTTTAGGATTGTGTTTGTATACTGATCAAAACAAACAAAAAAAATAGTGTGGAAAATTGAGAGAGAGCACGTAGGAGAAAAGAGAAGGGAAGGAAGGAAAGTCTTAAACCTCAACCTTAGGGAAATCACTGCAAAAACAAGTAAGGGGGTTAATTCTTTCGTTTATTTTTATGAATTCTCAATAGTCTAGAGTGTTTATTGTTATATGAATATGATGTTGTTGTTGTTGTTGATTTCATGATTATTGTTGTTATTGATCATAAATTCCCAACCTTGATGCATTGTTGTTGTCTGTTATAATGTTGTGCTGATGATTGATGTTACTAAAATAAATTCGTGCTTGATTATGGAGGGATAAGTGGATTAAAGTTGCTTTCTTTAGAATTCAATTTTTGTAGGAAAACAAGCAAAACATATTTTTTAATAAATCAAAATAGGTGTTGTTTTGATGTGATAAGATTCTAGAATAATTAAGACGGATTTTTGAGTCAAGAAGACATAAAAATCGAGGCTTTTGAACAAACTCAGTGGAGTTCTTTTGTTAACAAAACCGTATGAACTTGTGGTATTAAAAACGTCCGTTTCGATTTGCCGAATCTTGAAAATAAAACCATGAATTCTTTCTAAATCGAACAACGATCAAAATGGTATAAAGAACATCAATTTTTGTTGAGAAACGAGGGAGAACGAGTCGGGTCGGATTTCGGGTCGTGCGACCCGTTTCACAGAAAAACGGGTGAGGTGGATGAAGTTCTGGGTTTCATCTCGCCCAGTCGCGCTCTAGGCGCGTGAGCCTTCCATAATGCCCCAATTGTTTTTTTTTTTTTTCAGATAAATAGGAAATAATTTTATGAGAATTTTGGTACCACTTTGACAATTTTCTGACACTCATAACTATTTTTAGTTAATTTTACGAGTTAAAGAGATAAATAAAAATATTAAAATTTCATAAAATTGTACCAAAATTTTATTTACAATAATATCAATTATTTAGAACCCTCTGTATCTCACTCTCTCTGGTTCAATCCAATGAATATTTTTTTTTCAAATCCCGCTAGTTAAATTATATTAAAAATTGTGTGAGTCGGGAACTGTTTTAGAATACTATCTTGTTGTCTAACAAGGTTAATTGACTGAGTCGAAAACTTAGAGAGATTAAACTTGAGTTGTAGGCCGGTGAGTTGTTGTTGTAATTCCTTTTGGACGTCGTTTAATTTATTGATGTTGCTATAACGATGGTGAAGTTGTTAAATGATGTTACTTATTGAATGTTGTTGAACGATGTTGCTTATCGAAATTGTAAAATGATGTTGTTTATTGAGGTTGTTTATTATGACATGACATGCATTCATTCATTTGTCCAATGAAGTTGCTTAATGATATTGCTTATGGACGTTGAAAATGACGTTGCTAAATGATGTTGAAAATGACGTTGCTATTGGTACCACATGCATATAGCGAGTCTAGGTGCATTGCGTGCATTTTATTTATTGAAGTTGAGTTTTATTTAAATTAATGAAGTTGTGGTTTATCTATTGGATGTGCTCTTGTGGTGTGTTGTTGCCTACTCGTTCAAGACAATATCTTATTTTAATGTAGTATTGGATGTTGAATCCTTATACCTTGTGATCGAATTACTCACCCCTTATGGTTTGACCCTACGGCTAATCACCGTAGATTTTCAGGTAAATGATGGTGTTTAGGAGTATTTAGGATGGCGTTAGGAAGCTGTCATTATTTTCATTCCAGTCAGAGTCGCTCTGTTAGGATGTTGCTGGGGATTTTATGTTGATTTTCGTTTATTTATTTTTGTTGAAGGATTGATGCTATTTATTTTGAAAAACTATGTATGACTTCGGAGTTCTCACTTGATGATTTAATTGAGCTTCCGCAGATATTTTTTTTTATCGGTTGTATCGAGTGTGTAATGCTCAATCATTTTTATAAAATAAAATAAAGACGATGTTTTTATAAATAAAATAAAAGGGGTAAAATTGGGTGTTACAGTAGTAGTAGCCACAACAAAAGGTGGAGTCCACCACCTAGGGGCACCCTTAAAATCAATGTATACCTAAGCAGTGATGGCCATTGGTTTTCAGGGTTGCTACTACGGAGGTCGGATGGGAGCACCGTTGGAGCTGCTACCCGATCCCATTTCAGTTAAGGGACAACGATTTTTGGCAAAGCTCTGGGTCTCAGTGATGCGCTTGATATGGTGGAGGGGCTGCAGAAGCGCTCTGTCATATTTGAACTGGATTCCCAAGTGGTGGTTGATGCGGTTTCCTCCTCTGATCTGATTCGTGCTTCCTGGGGTTTCATCGTCCGTCACTGCAAAGTGTTCCTCCAGAATAACCCTAATTCCTCAATTTGCTTGGTCAAACGTGATAGAAACCAGGCTGCACACTATCTGGCAAGATGGGCCAAGTCTGAGCCCAACAAATGTTGGTCTAATACCTTTCCTGATTGTATTAAATCTTATATCCAAAACGATATAAGTTCTTTGTATTTTTCTCGTTAGTTTTAATACAATTTCTCTTTTATAAAAATAATAATAATAATAATAATAATAATAATAATAATAATAATAATAATAATAATAATAATAATAATAATAATAATAACATGTGAGAGATTTAAGGAAACGGCCAGTACATGTTTATGAGAAAAATCAATAATTAAATGGGAAATATATGTTAGACCATGTACAATGAAAAAAAAAAAAAAAAAACATTCAACATTCATTTTTTTCAATTTTTACAATCAACATCATCTTCTCTCTCTTTCACCTAATAATTCAACATTCATTCAACTTTTATCCTTTTCAATGGTTTTTCATTCAACACTCTACCCCATCATTTTTTATTTTATATTCTTATTTAAATTTATATTTTTGTTTTTATGATTACATAAAATTACAATTATCGATTAAAATTAAATTAAAATTATACTATACAAATCATCGATTAAAATTAAAATTACAATTATCGATTAAAATTAAACTTATATTATCGATTATAATTATAATAAAAACAAAATTTATTTAAATAATTGATACGATACAATCATCTTGACTTAATTTAAAATACAAACACGCAAGTAACATAATTAGTAGGATACAAATAATTTAAAATAGTGAAAAATTTGTGCAAGCTTAATTTAACGTAATTAACTTAATTTACTCTATTGAATCTTTACTTAATTTAACGTAATTAACTTAATTTCCTTCGGCAATCCTGGCATGGCTGCATGCACTGGCATCTTTAGAAACCATAATGGAGCTAATCTATGTTGTTTTGCTTACAACATTGGAATGGCAACGGCCTTCTTTGCAGAAATCATGGGTATCATTTTAGCTATTGAATGTGCCTTTGAAAGAGGATGGAAACAATTGTGGTTAGAAAGTGATTCAAAAGTTGCAATCCAAGCTTTTAAGAATTCAAATATAATTCCTTGGCAACTTCTTAATAGATGGTCAAATTGTCTAATAAAGTTCACTGACATGGAGGTTTTAGTAACTCGTGTATTCAGAGAAGGAAACACTGTAGCTGATAAACTCACTAAGTTAGGTTTGACTGTTAATGATTTTACTTGGTGGGATTCTGCCCCTTCTAGCATTAGAGCCGATCTTTCTAGAAATAGAGATGGCCTTCCTTTTTATAGATTTTGTTAGCAGTTGTTGAGGGTTTGGTTTGGTCCCCCCTCTTTTTTGTATCACACTTTCTTTCTAATATATTTTGGTTTATAAAAATAAAATAAATAAATAAAAATTAACGTAATTAGTGAAAAATAGCTTAATCTAGTAAAAATTTTGGTGTTTTTTCTGTGTCCAAATCAAATGAACCAAGTCTCTATTTATAGATAAAAAAGATAACGAATTTTGGTAAAAACAAAAAAAAATTAAAAAAATTAATTTGCAATGAAATAATTGAGTTCAAAGTAATAATTGGATAAAAATCTAAACAGCCAATAAAAGCAGGTCAAGTGTCATTCTCTTCATGTTTCAACATAGTTGAATACTTTCAACTTCTCTTTCCTCCACCTCATTTTCAACATCACCATTGCACATATAATTTGTTGGGGTGTTCGTGATGCGGTTTGGTTAGGTTTTTAGCATAAAAATCATCCTAACCACGAGATAAAATTGGATGCGGTTTGGTTTGGTTCGGTTGATTTTTAAAAAGTCATCCAAACCAAACCAAACCAATGCGGTTACGGTTGGTTCGGTTTCCGCGATTTATCACGATATAAAAAATATGACAATATTATCAACATGTTACAAAATAAACATCGGAAATTTTATTTTATTGTTTGCATGATATATAATGCATATACATAATGTACCGGTCAGCTTCGCCTAGGCCCAATCACATTGCAAGCCCACTATGGCCAACAGCCCAAAACAATGCATACTACGCGGCCGAACCGATCCAGTCCGCCCGGATCCAGTTCATTCTACCCGACCCAGCTCGCCTGGGCCCAATTTCGCCTATCCAGGCCCAATGCACAACGAACTATCAAGAAACACGTGAAAAACAAGCTTGTACCACGATCAAGGAAGCTTGGCGCCAACGCCTTCCCCCCACTACGTGCCAAACTCTGACTCACCCCATGAAAGACATCATGGGATCGTGGGGAGTTATACACCCCCTCTGTATGCCTATAAATACAACCCCCAAAAGAAAATTAAGACGGACCGAAAATTAGCCTAAGTACAATTGATACTCTATTCACTATCACTAAATATACACCCCCTAAGTTCCACACCGGAACAATTGGCGCCTACCGTGGGGCTCTAGTAAAACACTTCCCAGACCTCAAGCAAAAAACAAGCCATAACTATGGCTACATAGCAGAACAATCAGAATAACCAGAATTTGCAAACCGAAGTTTGTCGTCTTCAAGCAAAGATGGCGGCTTTGGAAAGAAAAAAAGCAGCAGAGTTAGCCAGGCTCGCCAAAGAAGACAAGATCAAAGAATCTCAACCCCTGGCCCAAAACTTATGGGACGTTCAAGTTCCAGCCAACTTCAAAATCCCTCAACTGCCAAGTTTTGACGGAAAAACTGACCAGCCAGAACATCTCATGGCAGTTGGAACTCAAACTGTAATCATCGGCGATGAGGAGCACCTCAAGTGCAAATTGATATCCAGCACTTTCAAAGACGCCGCCCTCATATGGTACATGAATTTGCCAAAGAATTCCATCACAAATCTCACCGATTTTCACAAAAAATTCATGCACCAGTTTGCAGGGAGCAAACACATCCAAGTCACCGCCACAAACATGTTCAGCCTCAAGCAAGGAAGCTCAGAAACACTCAGGGAGTACCTCGCCCGATTCAGCGAAGCAACCACTAAAGTCTCCAATCCAAACCAGGAGATGTTCGTAGCAGTCTTTCACAACGACCTCAGAGCAGGACACTTCAACGAATCCCTGGCGCAGAAACCAACTGAAACCATGCAAGAAGTAATGAAAAGGGCGGAATGCTATATCAAAGGCGAGGAAAGCAATGCGGAGAAGAGAACCAAAGACAACAAGGAACGAGGTCCAGACCCAAGGCGCTACAAAGGGCCAAACTACCAGTAACCAAGATGGCCGTCAAAGGACTACAGATACCAGGGAGGTAACGACAGACCATACCAGAAGGACAGGGTGTATCACCCATCATCAAAGAGGTACACTCCGATGTACGATGACTATGCACGCCTCAACAGGGCAAAAGTGCATATCCTTGACGAAATCCTGCATACCAACCTGGCAAAACGCCCACCAGCCAGAGACAATGACTACATGATGGGAAAAAACAAAGATGAATGGTGTCACTGCCATAGGTGCAGAGGTCATGACACAAAAAGGTGTTTTCGCCTAAAAGATTTGATAGAAGAACTTGTCAGAAGCGGACACCTCAAAAAATTCCTAGACAAAGCCACAGGAAGCGATTCAAGAAGGAAGACACTGCCGAGATCACCTGACCACGGACGGCGAGAAGAGCCAAAAGAAGAGCAGCCAAGGATAGCAGTGAACACCATCGCAGGAGGATTCGCAGGAGGCGGAAACTCCAGCTCTGCCAGAAAGCGATATGTTAGAAAGTCAGAAAGGGGGATAGAATCAGTAGGACATGTATCTTTCCCACCAGCCCCAGACCTATCGTTCTCGCCAAAGGACGCCACAGGAATTGCGCCACATGACAACGACCCGTTAGTAATACAAGTGCAAATCTTGAATTGCGACGTCAAAAGTGTATTGATAGACTCAGGGAGTTCAGCAGACATCATGTTTTGGACGCGTTTAAAGCAATTCAACTAGCAAGTGAGTTACTCCAACCCTACCAGGGAACTCTAGTAGGTTTTGTAGGAGAACAAGCAGAAGTAATGGGGCACGTCACCCTGCTAACAACATTTGGAGACAAGCAGAATTCTAAAACCATAAAGGTAAGGTACCTTGTGGTAAGGATACTTTCGGCCTCAAATAACATCATCATAGGAAGACCCGCATTCAATACCTTAGGCGCCGCCATGTCAACACTCTACCTGGCCATGAAATACCCACTGGATAACGGCGGGGTCGGAATCATCAAGGGCGATCAGATATTAGCCCGCCAATGTTATGAGTCAAGCTTCAAGGTAAAAAAGAAGGAAGTGGCGAAAGAGGTGAAGTACATAGCCAATATGAACGAGGTAGCTGACCTGGACCCAAGGGTAGAACTCCAAGACAGGAGAGTAAGTCCAATCGAAGATCTAGAAGAGGTGCAGATAGGAGAAGAGGAACACCAAACAACAAACCTGGGAACAACCTGGCAGAAAGAAGAAAAAGAAAATGTGATAGCCATACTAAGGAAGAATGTGGACTTGTTCGCATGGCAACCATCAGACATGCCAGGAATAGATGAAAGCATAATCACACACAAGCTGGCGATTTCACCAAACTTCAAGGCGGTATCTCAGAAGAAAAAAAAAAGGAAGCTAGGCGAAGAAAGAAGGAATGCAGTGGACGAAGAGGTTGCAAAACTCAGAAAGGCACAGTTCATTGAAGAAATCAAATATCCAGATTGGCTAGCCAACGTGGTGTTAGTAAAAAAGCATAACGGCAAATGGAGGATGTGCGTGGATTTCACCGATCTAAACAAAGCATGTCCAAAGGACCCATACCCCCTTCCCAGCATTGACAGACTCATAGACGGAGCATCAGGCTGCAAAATGTTAAGCTTCATGGACACATACTCTGGATATAATCAAATCAAAATGAACGCAGCGGACGTACCACACACCGCCTTCATGACAAACACCTGCAACTACTACTATAAAGTGATGCCGTTTGGACTAAAGAATGCAGGAGCCACCTATCAACGCCTAATGGACAGAGTGTTCGCCCAACAGATTGGGTGCAATCTGGAAGCCTACATAGATGACATGGTAGTCAAAACACAAGAGGATGGCGACCACCACAAAGACCTTGAAGACATATTGGCATCTGTAAGAAAGTACAACATGAGGCTACATCCCTCAAAGTGTTCATTTGGCGTGGAGGCAGGAAAATTCTTGGGGTTCCTGCTCACCAACAGGGGCATAGAGGCTAACCCAGAAAAATGTCAAGCCATCATCAACATGCGCAGTCCCACATCTGTCAAAGAAGTTCAACAACTAATAGGAAGGATAGCGGCGTTGTCCCGTTTTCTCTCATGTGCTGGAGAACGAGCATGTCATTTCTTCTCCACTCTCAAAAAAGGGGAAAGATTAACCTGGACCGAACAACGCGAAGAGGCTTTCCAAAGTTTGAAAAACTTCCTGTCATCTCCACCCATACTAACAAGACCACGACCAGGAGAACCCCTCTACCTATACCTGGCAGTATCAGACAACACAATGAGCTCGGCGCTGGTCCAAGAAGTAGAAGGCGAGGAAAAACCAGTGTATTTTGTCAGCAGAACCTTGAGGGGAGAAGTATTGCGATACCAGAAGATTGAAAAGTTGTGTCTAGCAGTAGTATTTACAGCCAAAAGACTGAGACGGTACTTTCAGGGCCACAAGATCATAGTCAAAATAGATCACCCCATCAGAAAAGTTCTAAAGAAGCCAGACCTAGCAGGGAGGATGATGGCGTGGTCAATAGAGCTTTTAGAATATGACATAACCTTCTCGACAAGAGGAAACATTAAGTCCCAAGTGTTAGCTGATTTCGTCTTGGAAATGACCTCACCTCCAGGCGAAACCTCCAATTTAAGAGAGAACGGAGCAGGAGTTGTCCTCGAAGGACCAGACGGAGTCTTAATAGAACAATCTATACGCTTCACGTTCAGGGCGAGCAACAATCAGGTGGAATACGAAGCCCTGATAGCAGGAATGAGACTGGCAAAAGAAATGGAAGTAACTAGCCTCCAGGTGAAAAGCGACTCTCAGCTAGTCACAAATCAAGTGTAAGGGGAATATCAGACAAAAGACCCTCAGCTCACAAAATACTTAGACGAGGTCAAAAAGATGGCGGCGCAATTTGAAAACTTTGAATTAATATATGTGCCAAGAGATCAAAACTCCAGAGCAAACCTACTCTCAAAATTAGCAAGCACCAAAAAATCGGGGCACAACAGAACAGTCATTCAAGAAACAATAGCGACGCCAAGTACTGACACCACGGAAACAATGATGATGATAGAAAGTAACGATTGGCGTCATCCCATATGGCATATCCTCCCAAAAGAAAAAGAAAAGGCGGCGAAGATAAAGAAGATAGCCATCCATTACGCCTTAATAGGCGATATGATGTACAAGAGAGGTTTCGCAGCACCCATGCTCCTATGCGTAAGTGAACTAGAATCCCAAAGTATACTTAAGGAAATCCATGACGGATCGTGCGGAAGTCACATAGGAGGAAGATCACTAGCAGGGAAAGTCATCAGAGCAGGATTTTTCTGGCCAACAATCTTGTCAGACGCCAGAGGATACGTCAGAAGCTGCGACAAATGCCAGCGATACGCAGAGCTACACCACGCCCCTGGAGAACCACTATAAACATTCATGTCACCGTGGCCATTCTATATGTGGGGAGTTGACATTCTAGGCCCATTTTCGGCATCCCAGGGACAGGCAAAGTTCCTCCTCGTAGCAGTGGACTACTTCACAAAGTGGATTGAAGCTGAACCAATAGCGACGATCTCAGCTGAAAAGGTTAAGCATTTCTATTGGAAGAAGATCATTTGTAGGTTTTGACTGCCTAAATACATAGTCTCCGACAACGGCACTCGGTTCACAAGTGAGAAGGTAGTTCATTTCTGCGAGGAAAAAGGAATCATAAATACCTTTATCTCTGTAGAACATCGACAAGCCAATGGACAAGCAGAAGTGGCGAACAAGGTAATCCTGGAGGCAATCAAAAGGAAGCTGGAAGCAAAAGACAAGAATTGGACGGAACCTTTAACGTCAATCTTATGATCGTATCATACTACACCACACTCAACAACAGGAGAAACCCCATTTCGAATGGTCTATGGAACGGACGCAATGATCCCCGTAGAAATAGACCCTCCCAGCTGGCGGAGAGAAACAATCACAGGCGAGGAAAACAGCGCAGCCCTGCAGGAGAACCTAGACCTTCTGGAAGAAGTAAGAGAAGGAGCACATTTCAGGGAGTTCGCCCTGAAGCAAAGAGCATCAAGGAAGTACAACACAAAAGTGATACCAAGAAACTTCAAGGAAGGCGACTTGATCTTGAAAAGGCCAATGGGAAAGGACAAAGGAGGAAAATTGGCACCAAACTGGGAATGACCATTCAGGATTAACGAAGCATTTGGAAATGGAGCATACAGGCTGGAAACGCTGAAGGGCGAGGTGATGCCCAGAACATGGAACATATCCAACCTCAGGTTCTACTACAGCTAAAATCACTTAGGAAGAAAGGCGCCACCTAAGAGGCGGCATAAAATAAATATTTTAGGACTACTTCTTGCTTTCTAGGATTGTTAGTCATCACCATTTCATGTACTAAAAATCCATTTTATAAATAAATAAACAATGTTGGGACGCTCTTTTCTCCTGCAAGGGCAGGAGTTTTTATCGAGGCCCATCATTTCAGAAACATCAAGTGCAAAATTATTATCGCATCGTTTACGCATTTTATTCTTGATAACGCCTTTTTTATGTGTGAAAAGATTGTAACAGGAAAAGCCGCCCTCGAGGCGTGCAAATTTACAAAGGCCACCATGTAAGTCAAAGGCGTTGGTGTGCAAAATTTATCCGACATGGAAGGCCGCCATGTAAGTCTAAGGCTTTGGCGTACAAAATTTACAAAAGCCCCCATGTAAGTCTAAGGCGTTGGGTTGCGAAATTATCAAGGCCGCATGTAAGTCTAAGGTGTTGGTGTGCAAAATTTATCCGGCATGAAAGGCCGCCATGTAAGTCTAAGGCTTTGGCGTGCAAATTTACAAATGCCCCCATGTAAGTCTAAGGTGTTGGGTTGCGAAATTATCAAGGCCACCATGTAAGTCTAAGGCGTTGGTGTGCAAAATTTATCCGGCATGGAAGGCCGCCATGTAAGTCTAAGGCTTTGGCGTGCAAAAGCAACAACTTGGAGTTCAAAAGTCATATGGTAAGGCAAGTTATCCTTTGAAATACGTAATATGAAAACACAAATTACGTAATAAAAAATTGCAGGAACGACAAAAGGAAAGAACATGTAATATATTGCAGAGCAAAGGCGCCGCCAAAGCTATTATTTCATTCAAAAACAGAAGATACAAACAAACAAAAAGCCAAAAATTACAAACATATGAAATACAAATGATCAAATGAAAGACAAATTATCAAATCCTACAACTACTATCCTCGCTGCTAAGAGAAAGAAACCTGAAGACATGAATCACAGTCCCTCAGTTGCCAAAGGATCCAGCTCATTCGCCAAGAAAAGGAAACCATGAATCGGGATACCCAATCCCTCAATAACCTTGGACCCAATCTTTCCAGCAAGAGGAAGAAATCGGGAGAAGGAACAACTCATCAGGGAGCCAGCTACTCAGAATCTCTTCCTCAACGTTTTTCTGTGGAAACTTCATGGTATCCGCAACAACTCGAGGGTTTTCTTCTTCTCTAGAGGAGCACTCCCCAGGGTAAGATTCTTGAGGGCCATAAGCCTTCAAGAACTCTTCATAATCAGAATCATAAGACTCAACCAAAGGAAAGACCTCTGACAAATCATTTTTTCTGGATTCATTGGTACGTTTGCGCTTGGATGATGAAACATCTACTCTCTTTTTTCCTTTATGATAATTTAGTTTGGTAGTGGTATTTTTACCTTTAGATTCCCCCCCCCCCCCACATCAGGATAACAATAAGAAAAACAGAGGAGGCAGAAAAGAAAGGCACGAGTGAAAAGAAGTGAACCAAAGGCAACAATTTATAGGGAAACTCAGTCAAAACCACAATAAATACATAGTTGAACAGTTACAAAAACCTAGATTAATTAGTTTTGAAACTTACAAAATTTATTACCAACACGCGTTTAGAGAAAAGAACTTTAACCCGCAAAAACCAAACCAATCAGAGGTAACCAAGGGGAAACGAGTTGTTTTCCCACAAAATAAACCGCAACGCCCTCAGTTATTGGGAAAGTTAGAAATCACAGAAACATTAGGACGATTAAGTAATGACCAAGCCGCTAAAATATTAAAACGCACAAAAGAGAGAGAGAAACATAATACAAAGTAGCATAATATTACAGCCCCAAAGGGGCGTTCAAAAAATATTCAAAGCATTCGTACATCCTCGCCCTGAGGACGGACAAAATACACTTGAAAATAACAAAAGTACAACATAAGAAAATCCGTCAACCAAAGCGAGACACAACCTTCCCATCCTCAACCTTGTTCATAAAATCCACCTCATTTAGCTTAGCAGGGTCCAAATCAGGAAAGACCACCTCAACCTGCTCAATGGCGACGGCGAACCCATCAACATACTTCTGCACTATGGCAGTCTTCAGCTCGACTATCCCTTCCTCCATCTCAACCTTCTCCTCCTCACGATTAGACAATTCCTTCAACGCCTTAACCAAGGTAACAATGGCGGCCTTGCGCCCCACCAGCAGATTACGATTGTCCACAGACAACCGCCTATTCTCTTCCCTTAAAGCCCGCATCTGCTTCTCATATCCCGCCTTCATCTTCTTCAAAGCCTCGTCCCTACCCTTCTTCGACTCTTCCGCAGCAGTTTCCAACCTAGCGCCGTTCTCCTTTTCTTGACGCCTAAAAACTAGCTCATTAAGAGCAATACACCTCAGCCCATTCCCAACAGCAACCTTCCTTACCTCCTCTAAAGGCATAGCTTCAAACCTCTTTGTGTCACCCTTTAAGTGCTGAGCCACGAAAGAAACAGGATCAAAATCAATGCCCCAGGTAGAGGCGGACTCCGTAGGCACAGCCCCGCTGTTATCAGTAGCAGCCACCGGCGCCACTCCCTTAGAAGGGGACGCCACCCCACCAACAGAACCGTTCACGCGAGCACGTGTAATCCTAGTCCCCCTGTGCGGAATCTGAACCGAAACTACAACACCCTCGCTCGCGGTGTCTTCTTCAGCATTCTGAGAGTCACCCTCCTCATCGCCCCTCTTCCTCTTGGGGCGAGCGACCTTGGAAAAAGTACCCTTAGCAATAAGAAGTTGTGACATGGGATCCACAACTTCATCAGGCTTCAGCTTTTGATTCTTTGCCGCCAAAAGAAATGAAGCGAACTCTTGATCATCAAACTTCTTCATTTTTCCTGGAAAAAGAAAAACACGGGCTTTAGAACCCAAAACAATACTTCGCCAGAAAAAACACTAAAAACAAAGTACTTACTCATAAGGGCCAAGACCCCTACCGGATTAGGCTCTAGACGAAGGAGATCCTTAGTCTCAAACACCTTGAACCTACTTAAAAAAGCTATTGATTCAAACTCAAAGGGCATCAACAATTCCTCGTCAACGCCCTTCACCACTCTTGGACTGTCAGACCAGTAAAAAGGAAACAAACCAACCCCATTGTCGTCAAACATCACGCCAGGACACTATGTACCACCATGAACTCGAAAGAAAGAATCTTTGAAGTTTTTAAAATTAGAGGCGTAGCGGTTAAACAACCCTCTGTTAGGCTTAGCATAAAGAGAAACGAACGCCTCCTTCAGACCTTTGATATAATAAAAGTAAAAGAAAACGCCTGGGCGAGGAGCTGTGCCCAGGGCGTCACAAACAATCTCAAAACTCTTTATATAACCTCAACTGTTAGGATGTAGTTGAATGGGAGGAATGTTAAGAATGCGCGGAATGGAAATCTCGAAAGGAGTAAAATGGAACCACAGATTACTTTTGGACGACAACGTTGTACATTAGGAAGTAATGAGGGACTCTTCTATTTACAATAGACACCAACTCATCCACCCCTACAGGCTCTATTATCACATCGCCCTCATTCCCCGACGCAGACAGACTTACAGCATTCCTAAGAACCTGAACGCTTTCCTCCGAAGTAAATTTTGAAGAAATAAACATCTCGCCACCACTTTTCGGAATAAAGGGAATCAACTCCTTTCCTGTGAAAGAAGAACGAGGAATTATTACACAATCGTCGTCGCTACTATCAGAATCACTCAAAACAAACCCTGGAAGTTCTGAAAAATACCCCTCTTCGTTTAGCAACCCATCTAACCTAGTAAAATGCGATCGAATTTGTCGCTCAAGTTCAGAATCGAAAGGGGGAAAAGTAGAAGACCCCCCAATCTCATCGTCTAAGTCCCTAAGAATAACCATAGAAGAAACATAAGTAAAACCACCAGAGAAAGAAGAGAAGTATACCTTACGTAGCTTAAGAAGGCAACGGCAGCGAATTCGTAAACTCTAAAATGTGAGTAAAGCAGTACAAGGTTAAAGAGTAAGCGAAAGAAGAAGGTAGAATGATCCAATCAAGTAAAAGGAGGATATATATATATAGACAGGAGTAAAACCATTACCCAATGAACAAAGGCGTAGAAGTTAAAACGTTAGGAGTTATCCAACGGTTAATAGCGTGTAGTCACACACGTTAACACACATGTGTCAGAAAGGAATACCAAAAGTTAAAGTCATAACGCCCAAATGTAAAAGAGAACAGAACGCCAAAAGAGTTACAATAAAACATTTATTGTCATTAAAAAAGGACGCCGCCGTAAAGACGCCACTTACACAAAAGCAAAATACAAATATAGAAAAAAAAATTCATAATAGAAACCTAAATACTATCAGCCGCCTCTCGTGCATCCGCCCACATGCTTTCAATCTTCTTCAAGCATTCCCTTGCAGTGTCCACCTCGTCATAGATTTTGGCCGCCACATCGCCATGAGCCTTCTGGCGATCCTTCAACTCTAGCAGGAGTTTACGTTTCTCCAGCAACTTCGCTACATCATCACGAATGCCCTTCCGCAACCGGCGTTTCCTTTCAGACAACTGGGTTATCTCCGCCTGCAATATACAAATTTTTTGATCAACGGAATCCTCCTCGTCAAAGCGGCAAAAAGAGTGCCTTCGTACATGCGCATATCCTCCTTCACCAGCCAAGTTTCCTCAAGCAATGCAGAGGTGGACCTATGGCTGTCTAGGCGTGATGCCTCCACAGATTCAATAAAGGGAAAGTCTTTTATCATCTGATCTCTAACGGCCAGCAGGCGATCAAGAAACAAATGCTGAGAAGTGGACAGGCGCCATGAATAATCACGAAGGTCAGCAACAATGGAGGCGAAGTCCTCATAATTATCCATCAGATCGTCAGCTTCCTGAAGAAGCATTGACTTCAGAGTACTAATCAAAAGATCCACAGGGTCATTCATGTTGTAAATATGATTGTAAAACTCAAACACAGTGTAAATGTATATATAGCACGGCTGAAACCCAGAAAAATGGGAACGGCCAAGGCTCATCATGTAACGGGTAGACATACAAACCAAAGAAACCGGAGAAAACGTAACAAGCTTATCAGCGATGCGCCCCTTTAGGCCTTGCGCTTAGGGGGCTGTGTACCGGTCAGCTTCGCCTAGGCCCAATCACATTGCAAGCCCACTATGGCCAACAGCCCAAAACAATGCATACTACGCGCCCGAACCGATCCAGTCCGCCCGGATCCAGTTCATTCTACCCGACCCAGCTCGCCTGGGCCCAATTTCGCCTATCCAGGCCCAATGCGCCACGAACTATCAAGAAACACGTGAAAAACAAGCTTATACCACGATCGGGGAAACTTGGCGCCAACGCCTTCCCCCCACTACGCGCCAAACTCGGACTCACCCCATGAAAGACATCATGGGATCGTGGGGAGTTATACACCCCCTCTGTATGCCTATAAATACAACCCCCAAAAGAAAATTAAGACGGACCGAAAATTAGCCTAAGTACAATTGATACTCTATTCACTATCACTAAATATACACCCCTTAAGTTCCACACCGGAACACATAAGAACTTATTTTTAATACTAATAGTATAGTTCTGAATCGTGTGAACTTATTTATGAACTCAATTCGGGTTCGGCTTGCTAAGTTTGATTAGGTAATAAGTTGATTGCTACTAGTCGATATAGTTAAGTTAACTTTTGCGGTTTGGTTTGGTTCGATTTTCTAAAATAAAAACCACAAACCAAACCATTCGGTTTGGAAGAAAAATGATCCGTGCGGTTTAAACTAAATGCGATTTTTTGCGGTTTTCGATTTGAATTGGTTCGGTTTGCAGAGTTTTACTTTTGGATTGGTTCGGATACGATCACCCCTAATCATTTGTGTTGAAACTTTCATTCAACATATTTTTCAACTTCCATTGTACATGATTTTATGGTCAAACCAAAATTCAAACTGATCTTCACAAATAAAATTATTTAAATAAATCAAAATAAAATATAAGCTAAAATATTTTTGAAATATCTAACAAAAATTATACTTTCAATATTTCATCAAATAAATTTCACTATCAAAATTACAAGAGTTTAACTCTATTTTAAATATATAATACTACTTTTTTGACTAAAAAAATGCTACCTTTTTTTTCATTTGGTTATAAGTATATAATGAATCAATTAAATTTTAAATATTTCTTTAGTTAAATTGGTAAAGGGTAAAGTTAAATTCCATAAATATTTTCCGCGTTATCCAGGTTAGATTTATAAAAAAAATAGGGTAAATAGGTCTTTACTTCCCTGCAAAATAGGCGAGTTTTGCGTTTGCCTCCTGCAAACAAATTTTGTAGGAATAACCCTTTGCAATCTTCAAAAAAAAAAATTGGTAGTGTATTTTACCCCCCTATGTTGGGAAAAAAAATCAGCAGCGGGGTAAAATACACTACCAACAAAAATTTTGAACATTTCAAGGGGGTATTCCTACAAAACAAAAATGGCAGGGGGCAAACGCAAAACTCGCCTATTTTGCAGGGGGTAAAGACCTATTTACCCAAAAAAAATATTTTACCAAAATTATTTTTTATAAATAAGATTTGTTTATCGAAGTTAAAATAGTAAATGTTTCAAAATGAGTAAAACAAAGATAAATAATTTAGGGATAACAAAAAATTCATACACATGGTAGCCATGCCTATGGATAAAACCAACCATAGACACAAGACAAATAGTTTAATAAATATATGAAGATAAAATAAATTTATATAATAAACAAATGTAAATAATGGTGGATTCTGGGGCACAGATCGAGGGTGGGAACTTGGCTACCCATTTCATACAATTGGGTCACTAGCCCGTCCTAGGTATCTTCAATAGAGTGGTTAAAAAAAGTGTCACTTATAGTATTATTAAATTGTGATTAATTTTCAATTATGGTGATATACTTTACAATAATTATAAATTTACACCATAAGAAACCGAGGTTCCCAAGACGCTTGCTACTGCTAGTAGTTCCCAATGGTATTATTACTAGTTTCCATTTCCAATGACAGCATATGGCGTGCATAAAAAATAACGAAATTGTAGTTTTTATTTTATTTTAGTTAAATTAAATTGCTTCCAAAAACTGATGGTTGTAGTGCACCATGGTTAATGTGTATAAATTTTGTTTTTTGCTATTTTTTTATTTTCATAAATCTTCTCCAAATTCTTTTAAAAACAAAGAAATCTCAAAAATAAATAATTGAATGACTTTTCTTTTTGTAAAAATATTTAAATAAGTTTTTCCTCCCTACAAATATAGCGATTTTTTATTTTAAATCCTAAAAATAAGAATGAGATGTTTTCATTCCCTAAAAAAATATTTTTTTATATTTTATCTTTAATGCACAAAAATTTGACATTTTTTTGATATAATATAAACTTACATAAATTTAACATAATATATAGACAAAACAATAAAGACATCTTGAATATAAGAGTTATAAAGTTGACATTAAAATGAACATAAATTAGTCATTAGAGACTAAAAACAAAACAAAAAAAAATTTGTCCGGATGAAAATATCACATTTTTATTTTTAGGAACTCAATTCAAAACTCGCTATATATATTTTCAATGTCGAAATATATTGAACTCCTGAAAAAAATGATGTACATATTAAGGAAGGTGACTATCAAGTCTAATATTTAATGAACTTATGACAAGTTAATTATTATTTTTTAAATTGTCAAAATGGACATATCAATTTTTAGCTAATTGAGACCAAACATAAACCTTGGTCAACTAATCAGACCTACCGATATGATTTTGATTACCTTCAAATGAAATTCACTTAATTAATGTGCAAGCTTGTGTCAAGCACAAAAGATAAATTAACAATAAAATTAAATAAAAATTTAATGTAAAAAAAATGTATGGTAAATTTTCATAAATTAGTATATATTTTTATTTTTTAAAATATAAGTTAGCGTTTGTAAAAAAAAAAAAGTATAAGTTAGCATAAATATAGAATAAATTCATAATAAACACAAAAGTTAATAGTAATATTTAATATTTTAAAAATTGGACTGGTCCATAGATTGAATGGATAATCGGTTAGAATAATTTTTTAAAAAAATCAACGGGTGTAGGTCGTAACTACTTTTAGTTTAAATAATATTTAATGTGAAAAAAGTGTAAGAAAATCACATAATTTTATAGAATTAAAGGCTTATTGTACAAACAATATATACGAAAGTACTATATATTTGCCAAAATAAAAATATAATTTTATGGTATGTTTATTTTATGTTTCAATTTGATCTCTTACGTTTAAAAAGTTTCAATTCGATCCCTTACGTTTATTTTAGGTTTCAATTTGGTCATTTCCGCCAGTTTTGTCACATGTGGCAGACGATTTGCATATGTGAACAGACACATGAACACTTTGATTTGACACTGCGTCAAGTGTCCAATTGAAAGGCAAAACTGACGAAAAATGCCAACTTATGCAAACGGTGGAAATGTAATGGAACAAATTGAAACTTTTTAAACGTAAAGGAACAAATCAAAACCTAAATTTAGTCATTTAATAAATTTATATTAACTGCACAATTCATATTTTAAAAATATTTTATCACATATTTCCAAATATTTTATTTTAAATATATTTTATACTTTAGTATAATATCAATTTTAAATATCAATGATAACAAATATATAAAAAAAAAAAACGCGGGACAAAATATTTATCACCCATACATAAATGAATTGATTAAATTTTGTTATTAATAATTATAATTTATTAAAAAAATATGGTTTCCTTAACCAGTGCCCCGGGGGCACCAATTAGCATGACCCTTATAAAAAAATATAGTTAAATGTGTAAGCTTAATAAAAAGAGTTATATTTACCTAACTAAAACTTTTAAAAAATTAAGTTTATAATTTATTAATTTGATTTAAATATTTTTACAGGGATCAATCTAGAGTTTAATTGATATTTAATGTTGATGTAAAATTTTTTTATACTTGCATCTCAAGAAAATTGATAGTTATGAGAAACAAGATTTTTGCTTTTTAGGCCCCCCTATGTGCTCCCAAACCCCCCATAAATCCCAAAATACCCTTCATTTTGGACCCAAGATACTTTGTATTCTAGGATACGAAATTATATATTTTTCGTATTGTAGAATACGAAATAATGATATATTCCTATATAAACTTGATTTAGTGCCGAACTGACAAAAAAAATGATATTTTAATTGAATTCGTATTCTACGGTCTGAAAACACGCGATTTCATATTCTAAGACATGAAAACGCGTTTTAAAAAAAGGGGGGCCTGAGAAACCAAACAAACGCGCGATTAGTCTATTGTCAGGAAGGAAGAACACGCAAACGGAAAGAGGGGCGATTTAGGGTTTCAATTTGCCAAATTTTCTCCTCCATTCAATCTCCAGTTTAATCGATTTGTGAAATCTTCTTCTCCATTCTCCAGTCAAAGTCACGAAAAAAAAAAAAGCGATTCCGTATTCTACAAAACGAATCACCAAGTAAGATTTCTTTAATCCCTAGCTCGAAATTGAACTTTGATTTTGTTTATTTTTAGTGTTTGTTAATGTGTTTAGGGATTGTATTTTCATCAATTTTAGTGTTTAGGGAATTTATTTTGTTTATGGTTTTGATATTGTGAATGTTTAGGGTTTACATGATTCTTGAGAATCTCTGTATTTTAGTTATGTGCAGTGTTGGTTACTTTATTCTTCTAGACAAAGGCGAATAAAAGAGTGTAGACGGTGAATGTTTCATTTGTTCTTGTGTAGAACTAAATAGGGTGACTGCATATGAAGAAAAACTGATTTAAAATGCCTATATTTTATTAAAAAAATTGCAATGAATTCTGCTCCTTGATACTGTTATTATTTAAGAGTATGATTGAAGTATCCCTTCTATAAATTGTATTACTGCTAAACCAGTAATATTGTAGAGCTTGATTTTGCATAAATTTCATTGTGTCAAGAACAAAAAACAAAGGTTACATGCATCTCATGGAGTCAAGACTTAACCAAATTATTTATTATACTGCTACTACTTTTATAAACAAAGGAACTAAATTGTCTGAAATAATCCTTAAATGAATCTTTCTTAAAAAATAAACAAATAAAAAAAGAATGGAAACAATTGCATCCTAAAACGAAAATGATTTGGAAGTATTTTATTGAGGTTACATGCATAATTAGCAAAGCATTATTTAGTGGACAACAATGAAGTGGACAAACTCCTTGGTAAATCATAAAAGTTGCTCAAGTTTTGGGAATCACTTTATGGATGTTTGTGATTATGTGCTCTTCAGGACACAATTATGCATTCTATTTTGTATGCGTGGAAGTTTACCGTTGTTTCCAAATCTTTTTGTTCAATACTTGTACTTTTATTATAACTATAACTCTCTTAAGTTTATGAATATATGCTCTGTTAAGGGCAATAAACAAGAATGTTCATTTATCCTTTGCTTTGGATATGCCTTCTAAATTTAATCATTTTTTAAAGTTTAGAGTGATTGACAAAAACTTGTTGCATTTATTATATCATTATTCTGCCAAGTACTGCAAACATATTGAATTAGTGATTGAATGATTATGTGTATTGATTGCAATGTAATTTTTGTTTTTCATAGGAATGACAGATGAAGTTGGCCGTATTAGAAATGGAAGGGCTAGTGTTGCACACAGCTCTGCACGTAGAGAGCGTGTGGTATTACCTACCCGTAGACGGGGTAAGCCGAAAGAAGTAGTTGTATCGACCTCAGGGGATCAGCTTGAGCCTGAAGCTCAAACTCAAGAAGAGCCTCAACCGGAAGCTCAACATGAAGTAGAACCTGAAGCTGAGAACATTGACGAAGTGGAGGCTGAAATTGATGCTGAAATCGAAGAAGAAGAGGAAGAAGAACCACCACCACCACGGCAGTCACGTAAAAGAAATCCAAGAACGACACGGGGACGAAACCTTCCATCGGTAGCACCACCACCAGTTATGGGATATGGTGGTGGTCCGACAGACCTGTCACTGTTGCCGTCATATGGAAACCATGTTGCTGCCGCTTTGTGGAGAGGAGAAGTAAGTTGATTATTGTTAATTTGATTCTTTTGTGATTCTTTTGTTTCAACTTTCAATTTGATTATTGTTCAAAAAAACTTTCAATTTGATTATTTTTTTATAAACTTTAAGTACTAGTTTTATTAATATTGTAAGTGATCAGAATCAATATTGTTTGTTGACTGACTATTGCATTTATTTGCCTTTGCAGTGTCAGACACGTCGTCTCAAGTGCATGAACAACGGGAGAAAAATCAACGAGATCGACAAACCTGACTCTAACCTTCGTTGGTTTTGGGATGTTGTTGATTCTAGTGTACTGGCCCCCTATTGAAGACAAATTACAATAATGTTGACTGGGGACTATTGACAGCTTTTACAAAACGATGGCATCCTGAGACCGCTACCTTCCATCTTCCCGTTGGTGAAATGACAATCACCCTTGATGATGTGTCGTGCTTGCTTCACATATCGATTAATGGTAAGATGCTTAATCATGATGGAACAGCATGCACAATGGACGAAGGCGAAGATATGTGTGAGGACTTCTTGAACTTCAACAGAGTAGACTGTAAGCAAGAGTTCGACAAGATGAAAGGAGCGCATATTGGATTTCCCAAACTGCATCAGTTATATCATGAGAATCTGAATAACGCTTTGGAAGCTGAAAACAATGGGGAAACAGATGATGTGATACGCTTCTATAGGGAATGCACCATTCGATGTTTTTTGTTGTACTTGATTTGTGGAACCATTTTCACAAACAAAAGTATGCGTTATGTGGATGTCATTTTCCTAACTTAGTTGCAAGACCTCGAGGTTGTTAACACTTGGAATTGGGGTGCCTCAGGACTTGCATATTTGTCTTCTTCGTTTGTCTTCTTCATCGGCATACTAGCTTTTTCATTATCCATCAATTGTTGAAACTCACTCATCCGGTCCAAAAATTTATCCTCCCAAGTTTCAGCCTCTGGCGCACGACGAATTTTCCATTCCTTAGAAGTAGGAGGCAGTGGACACCCAGGCTTCAGTTTGTCTTCAACAAAATGATTTGGAACTAAACCAAGACACATAATTTTTGAAATTGGATCGCCTTGTGGACGACCACGCAGTGGCAAAAAAGTCTCAGAAATACCAATGGTGTGGGTAGTCAACTCAACCACAACGCGATTATAGGCAGTTGCAGCGATATGCCCCATATCAGGAAAGGTAAACCATTTTTCCAGTGGTGCAACGCCACTCTTAGGCATCACCTTTGGACCGTACAAGCCTTCAAGTATGTATTGCAGACGCTCCTCAGAATTAAAAACATCCTTTAGACACTTCTAAACATGGTTAACTCTCTAATAAGACGAATTAATCCTTGATTATCTTCACCCTTACCAAGATGTTGAGCTATAACACGAAGTTCCTCTCTGATTTGCTATCAACCTTGTGGATATGCTATCAACCGCAGCTCCTCTCTGATTTGTAACTTCATAGGATGATCCGCTAACTTCAATCGTTCCTACAAAAAAACAAGTTAGCTTCAAATAAATTAAAACAAATCATATGTTTTAAATAAATTAAATGTCAAGTTACCTGAATTGCATTCAACTCTTCCAAGCAAAGAACATCAACATCATCGTCTTCTTCGAATTGTAACCTCTTCCAATGAGTGTTAACCTCGTCGAGTCTAATTGGTAGCTTGCGTTCAATCTTCAAAGCAATTAAACAAGCACATGGCAATCCGTATGTTTTCTTTATCACACAACCACACTTCTTACGATTTCTACCGCATTCTTGTGATCTCACTTCTTCGCCACGAATAAATTTCAAGCCTTCCCTAGAGACGTTATACACCAACTTCGAGTACAAAAAATGGTCTTTAAAATGATGTTCTACAGCTGTAGTACTCTGACCAAATGACGTCTTTATCTTGGTCAGTTGGTTTGACAACATTTGATTTGTCGCTTCCCAACACCTTACAAAATCACCTTTACTATCAATGATATATTGTTTCAATACACCATGCTGAGACTCGACTCTATTGGTTGTAGTGTTGTCGATGTGCATAACGCGGTCTGTCCATGCCCTCACAATTTTTTCCTTGACCGGATCTAAAACCGTCTCCTCAACATATGTGACAAACTTTGGAAATTTAGAAAATACTTTTCTGAACTCTACAACTGCATGACTATATGCCTCTTCCGAACTCGATTGCACAACTGACTCCCATTGAAACAATATATCATTTTTTGCCACAACTGACTATATGCTCCATTTTCTGATCTTTTGCAGTGCAAAGAGTCTTGAACTTAGCTCTTACATTTTTTGCCACGTGATACCGACACACTAATGCAGTTGAATTTGGAAATACAATCTCAACTGCATTCATCAGCGACTTATCCCAATCAGTGACAATGACCTTCGGCACTATCTCTTTACTCTTCAAAAGACTCAGACACGTCTCAAGGGCCCATTTAAAATTGTCTTCTTTTTCATCTATACTAATAGATAAAGGCAAAACATCATTTTGGTGTAGCCTTTTTTTGAAATCCCAATAAAACCCTTTAACTTCTAAAAACCAACATTTTTCAAAAAAAACTTCCAAAACCAACTTTTTTTTTTAAAAAAAATCATTTGTATATGTAACTATGATAAGTTACCTATGGTTTGGACCATTAATGCATGTAAAGTACAATTTTTTATTTTGAGAGAAACTAAAAATACATAAATTAGTTTAAATAAAAACCAAATTTATAATAAATCACTATGTATAATTTATATACGTTAGCAAAATAGAAAACGAAGATCACACAAACGGGCGCGGAGGCCACTAGAAAATCAAATATTTATTTTTATTTGTTAGTTGTTAGTTGTTAGTTGTTAGTATATTACAAAAGACAACTGCTCTCTAAAATTAAAAGACATATGATTTGAGAACTACAACATGAACATGGATAATTGAGGACGAAATGGGGATGCACTGCTCTCCAAAATTAAAAGTGTTTGTGTCTTTTCATCTATACTAATAAATAACTTTTGTTTTGGTGTAGCCTATTTTCTTTCCTATTTTACCCTTCACCTATTAAAATGTATAATAGTGGTCGGTTACCGTATTTCAAACACAAAAGGCAACTGCTCTCTAAAATTAAAAGACATATGATTTGAGAACTACAACATAAACATGGATAATTGAGGACGAAATGGGGATGCGCTGCTCTCCAAAATTAAAAGTGTTTGTGTCTTTTCATCTATACTAGAAATATTGTTAGTTGTTAGTATATTACAATATTGTTAGAAATATAAAATTTTTTGTTGTTAATTTTCATATGCGTATTTTGGATCCATTAGGTTCGCTTTTTCGAACGCGAACACCCCTTGAGTTGCTTTCTCGAAACCAAACACCCCCTAAAATGGAGTCAATGAGGATTGAACATATGACCTCATGCATTCTACCTAAATCTCTCACCACTAGATTAAACCTAATGAATTTTATGTATACCCAATTAAATTATAAATTAATTTCATTATGATTTGTTTCAATAAAAAAAATTCAATATTTTTGTCGTTTTCACATTTATTTTGTATATTTTTTTTTTTCTATTTTTCAAAAATATTTATTTTAACTTGGTATAAATATATCAACATACATTTTATTTTTATTTCTACCTTTTTTATAATATTTATTTTGAACCCCACCATATATAATGCAATGTCCTACCAACTTAGTTAAACTCACACGAGACTTATTCATTACTTTTTATATAGCGTAAATATCTAAACAAATTAAATATATTATATCATTTTTTTTAAATTTTTTGTTATATTTTATATTTAAAACTAAACATTTAAAATTGTTTAAATTTTTGTTACTTTTTTTTATCTTTTAACGTTATATTTAGAAAAAAACCCTAATATATTGACATAAAAAAAACTCAAGTATTGCTCAAGTATATAAATTTTTTTTTGACACAAGTTAGATATATAAATTGAATACTCTTGATTGAGAATTTAATTTTGAACTTAATCTAAATTTAAGAATTTTACTTTTAATTTAGAAATGTAAATGTTGCATAATTCTCTCATTCTCATATATTAAATATGTATCTTAAAGTCATGCATATCAATTACAAAAAACACTCAACCATTTATCACATACATAACACCATAAATATACTATAATTCATTCCCCCCTCAATTTTTCATGAAATACTACGTGCATCATTATTTCTTTGATTTCTTATTTATTTTTATATATTTCTCTTTTCTTTCATCTTTTTTGCATACCTTAATAAATATAAAAAATAATTTTGAAAATTTACGGAATATATTGCTACTAGAAAAACAAAAATATATATTATCCTTTAGCTATTCATGTTATTTACATTTTTCTGACTCTTTGTAATCTTTTGTGTTCTTTTCTGTACACCTTGTACTGAGGGATTTTTTTGGACTAATATACGCATTCCATTTTTTGTCTATTAAAAAAAAATTGCATAAGTTGTTTATTTCGAATTGGGCAAATTCTTAACTATCCATCCTTACAAAATGGGTAGAGCAGCCCATCTTTTTTTTTTAATGACAAATATATTATTAATAATAATCAGATCTCTGCACAAGAAGAGCAGAGATCCGTAAAAGAGGAGCTACAAAACAAAGGTGTCGTATATATGCGGAACACTAATGAAATATCAAAACAGACATCACCTAGAGGTCTATTTCTAATCCCATACTTAGAAAGACACTACTCAGCTACCACACCACCGGCGAAGACACCAATCCAACCCATAGATTTGCCACTAGACACTAACTCCCGAACTCGAATCAAAAGTACTCGGCCCATCAAAATCTAAAAAGCTGCTCATTGAGTCAAAAGTTGGTATACACCGATAGAAAAAGAGCTAGGCAGATAAGTCTCGGCTTGCAGACATCCTCCAAACAGTCAACGCCGATGCGATAGAGTTCAATCAGATACAATGAAATCTGCAAATCTCAACAGATTTGGAAACCATCAGCGATTCAAAAAGAATCCTGCAAATCTCAACATATTTGGAAACGGTCAGAAAATCAAATATCAAGAAAAACCAAATACGCACGACATCAACCCCACAACACTGACAGCTCCAAATCCAACACGTCAGCGTCTCACCCCCTCACCACCACAACACTGTCTCAACACCTCCACCCAAAACCACCACCTAACCACCAGCCCACCACCACGTCAGCAACCCCAGCCACCACCAACACTCCATCAAATCTCACCATTGCAGTCTCAAGACCAACTCAAAACTGTAACCGGCAAGAAGATGAAGACACCACGCTAAAAAACAACACGAACCACCACCACAAAGACAGAAATTCAAAAATCGTCGGATCTGCACCAACAACCTCCAAATCCACCGGAAAACAGCGTCGTCGGCGCTACCACCATCAAAACCGTCACCGGCGCTACCACCACCACCATAAAGAGAACGATATCAGCGCCCTAAAGGAAGAAGGAAACGCAAAAAGAGAGGAAGAAGAGGGACACAAAGTGGAAGAGAGCAAAACGGTGCCGGACGGACACGGTGGTGCGGAGGGCTGACCTCCTCGTCGCACCACCACCATCTCCATGTTTACATTGTGAAAGGGAAGGGTTTGGATTTGAGGGAGGTGAGGTGAAAAAAGTAGATCTAGTACTGGTTTCTTGAACAGCCCATCTAAGTTGACACTCATCAAAACCGTTCATTTTTCATCTATCATTTATGATTTAAAAACTATATAATTTATAATAGTAGTTTGTGATAAACGCAAAACCAACATTGAAATTCAACTCAGTTGAAGTTACACCTACTATCTCAAATAAAGGCATTTTATACTTGTTGGTCTTGTATGTCGAATCCATCAACAATACGGTAGGAAAAGTGTTAAACAATTTAACACTTTCAGGATGTGCCCAGAAAATATCTTGTATAGTTGACGACTCACCAACGGTTCTAAACTTGTGGAAGTATCTATGTTCTTCAAGGCATTTCAAGAGTTGTTGAAGTTCTGACATTTCACCCCTAACATCATGTTTGTATCTTTGACGCGCATTATAGATTTGCTTCATATTAGTCTTGCTATCTTTATTCCTCTCTTTCAAATTGTTCAAAATGTTCTTTGGCTGCACCAAATTCCTTGTTAACTCGTGGACACGCTCCTTTTCCTCCGGTTTTAAACGCCCGGCAAGCATATGACCTTCCAAATTTTTGGCCATTTCATGGTTATGTTCACCACACACAACACTTAGATTCCATTCATGAGATGCCAAAAAGTAACCCCGCAGCCTGAACGGACACTGACATTTCCTTGTTGCCGTGTCTTCTTTCTTTAACTTTCTTTTTGATTCTTTGTACAAACCGCCTCTTTCGCAACCCAATACAAAATACTTTTTTCTTCGATCAGAACCATTATCAGATTTCTCAATCACAATAGTAAAGCCGGCTTTTGCAGCCTCACGTTTACACCAATCGATCAAGTCATTCCTAACCTTATACTTTTCAGCGTTAAAAAAATAATTGGCGGTGTTAACGGAAACGTTAGGTTGATCATTTACCAGGTTCAACAACATTAGGTGGAGCAATTCCGGGTGCAACATCTTTAACAATGTCGGCTTCATCAATTTTTTGTTTCAATTCAATCGGAGGTTCGGCCATCTAAACACATTCATATATCAAATACTATAATCAAAATCACCATAAACATGATACATGAACAAATACATGATGCGTGTGAGAACCTTACCTGTTATATGACTCCAAATGAGTGTGAGAACCTTCAATGAGTGAAGAAACTTGATTTAAAGCCTTTCAAACGTTAAAAAGTCGTGTAACATCGTATTTTGAGGGTTTAGTGTTGAAGGAGTTATGAAAAAAACGCTAAGGCAAAAGATAGATATATACGTCGACTTCGTATCCTAGGATACGAAATTAATAATTTTCATATCCTAGAATACGAAACGAATCGTTTTCGTATCCTAGAATATGAAACTGGAGTTTTTTAAAAAAAAAATGTGTATTTCGTATTCTACGGGCTGAAACCTGAAGATTGTTTTCAGAAAAAGGCCAATTTCATATCCTAGGATATGGATTTGTGGGTTTTACGCAGTTTCGTATCCTAGAATACAATATTAGGTTATTTCATATTCTAGCTTACAAAACCCTTTGTAAGGGTATTTTCGTCATGATGGGGGGCCTGAGAGTAACAGTGGGGGGCCTAAAGAGCAATTATGGAGAAACAAATACATCAAAGTCATATAAAAAATCGAAAAAATAGAATGAAATGGGCCGGGTTGGCCCATTAACCCACATGCCCTATACGGGCTGGACCCAGGGGCGGACTAATTGAATTTGAAGTTTATTATTTATGTCAAAAAATAGTGAATAACTAATTGAATTTGTAGTGTTGAATAAAATTAACGATTAAAATAGCATATAAAAATGAATCTATATAAAATAATAGGTTTAATTTTTTAAAGTAAGATGATATGGGTAAAATTAGAATACAAATTAATAAGTTATAAGTTAATTGTATTTTTATAACTTATTTTATCATAAACTACCTCGAGAAACTTAATAAAAAATTATTTATTTACATAAGTTGTTTTGTATAAGCTCAAAAATAAATTAATTCAAACAGGCCCTTAGTTTTTCGAATTGAAATTTTGTAAATTTTTAGATATACTTTGTTGATTTTTTTTTTTTAATTGTTGGTGTTCTTTTTTTAGAAATACATATTATATATTAGTAGTAATTATATATATTGTTTGTTGTTTATCTAAATTATTAGGATGAACTTTTTTTTCCAATTTTTTTTAGCCCCACTACTAATTTATGTTCAGATCCGCCCCTGACTGGGCCGGACTCGTTAATGTGTAGTCTAATAATAATTGGGTCGGACTAGGCTAGCCATATATATATCGTGGCCCACCGCGTCGGACTGGGCTGACCCGACCCATTTGACAGCTCTACTTGTGACAATAGTAAACACCACATATAAAAAAAATAACTTATACATATTTTATGTGAAAATAGAAATAAATATAGTATCTAAATTATTTGAATATACATATATAAATGTTATTTTTTTAAAATATATGAAGGCGGATAAAATTAAAGAATATATTTGTTAATTTTTTAAACGAATAAAATTATGGAATAAAAATAATAAATTTAAAAAACCAAAATTAAAGAATGAGAGAGTATATGAAAAATGAAAAAGTATGTCACAACAATCAATTATACGTAATCATCATCATATAATAATATAATCAAGGAAAAAAATATCAACAAGAAATTCATAATAATCATACAATATCAATTAAGGAAAAATATAAAAATAAATCCACGATATATCATTAATTATATTTATAACATATTTTTCATAATAATTTTATTTAAAATATATTTAATTAACTAATATAAGGTGTTATAATTCATAAAAAATTCTGAAACGCTTTAAAAAATTTCAGAAAAATATTAGTGAAACAAAGCTCGTCAAATAGAGCGCAACGCAAAAAACGGCATGAAAAACGGAAGTTCCTAGCGATCACACTCTCTCTAACCCGCGAGTGGACTTTGTATGAACATGAACAGTGTTGTCTTCAACCTCTGGCGGGTTGACCCACGACCAGAAACGGGTCAAATCGCGGGTCACGCTCCAGCAGCACCTGTATATTCCGTTTTTCAGCACCATTTTGTACGATTTTTTATGGGTTTCGATCAGAATGCAATTTCTAATGATATTAACACAAAATAATCAAGTTTTAAACATAAAAATCGTGAGATTTACAAATAAAATTGCAAATATGTGGACCCATGTTTTTCTTAGATTTCTCCCTCTTTGCTTGTGGAAAATACATGAAATTTGTAACATTATATTCCTAAAATCATGCTCTACAAAAGCCATATAGACTTTAACTTCAGTTCATTGCATATCAAGAATCCAAATTTTAATAGACAAGAAAAACGAAAATTAGTTAAAAAAAAAAAAAAAAAAAAAAAAAAAAAGAAGAAAGGATTAGTTTAGTTGAAAATATGATGAAGTTCCTTTGCTGCAAGAAGAAGAGGATCAAATGAAAAATTAGTATTAAAATTTTGTGGGTGATTTTACAATTAAACTATTTTGAGTTACTAGTATTATAAATTATATAGTTTTTAAATCATAAATGATAGATGAAAAATGAACGGTTTTGATGAGTGTCAACTTAGATGGGCTGTTCAAGAAACCAGTACTAGATCTACTTTTTTCACCTCACCTCCCTCAAATCCAAACCCTTCCCTTTCACAATGTAAACATGGAGATGGTGGTGGTGCGACGAGGAGGTCAGCCCTCCGCACCACCGTGTCCGTCCGGCTCCGTTTTGCTCTCTTCCACTTTGTGTCCCTCTTCTTCCTCTCTTTTTTCGTTTCCTTCTTCCTTTAGGGCGTTGATATCGTTCTCTTTGTGGTGGTGGTGGTGGTAGCGCCGGTGACGGTTTTGATGGTGGTAGCGCCGACGACGCTGTTTTCCGGTGGATTTGGAGGTTGTTGGTGCAGATCCGACGATTTTCGAATTTCTGTCTTTGTGGTGGTGGTTCGTGTTGTTTTTTAGCGTGGTGTCTTCATCTTCTTGCTGGTTACAGTTTTGAGTTGGTCTTGAGACTGCAATGGTGAGATTTGATGGAGTGTTGGTGGTGGCTGGGGTTGCTGACGTGGTGGTGGGCTGGTGGTTAGGTGGTGGTTTTGGGTGGAGGTGTTGAGACAGTGTTGTGGTGGTGAGGGGGTGAGACGCTGACGTGTTGGATTTGGAGCTGTCAGTGTTGTGGGGTTGATGTCGTGCGTATTTGGTTTTTCTTGATATTTGATTTTCTGACCGTTTCCAAATATGTTGAGATTTGCAGGATTCTTTTTGAATCGCTGATGGTTTCCAAATCTGTTGAGATTTGCAGATTTCATTGTATCTGATTGAACTCTATCGCATCGGCGTTGACTGTTTGGAGGATGTCTGCAAGCCGAGACTTATCTGCCTAGCTCTCTTTCTATCGGTGTATACCAACTTTTGACTCAATGAGCAGCTTTTTAGATTCTGATGGGCCGAGCACTTTTGATTCGAGTTCGGGAGTTAGTGTCTAGTGGCAAATCTATGGGTTGGATTGGTGTCTTCGCCGGTGGTGTGGTAGCTGAGTAGTGTCTTTCTAAGTATGGGATTAGAAATAGACCTCTAGGTGATGTCTGTTTTGATATTTCATTAGTGTTCCGCATATATACGGCACCTTTGTTTTGTAGCTCCTCTTTTACGGATCTCTGCTCTTCTTGTGCAGAGATCTGATTATTATTAATAATATATTTGTCATTCAAAAAAAAAGATGGGCTGCTCTACCCATTTTGTAAGGATAGATAGTTAAGAATTTGCCCAATTCGAAATAAACAACTTATGCAATTTTTTTTTAATAGACAAAAAATGGAATGCGTATACTAGTCAAAAAAAATCCCTCAGTACAAGGTGTACAGAAAAGAACACAAAAGATTACAAAGAGTCAGAAAAATGTAAATAACATGAATAGCTAAAGGATAATATATATTTTTGTTTTTCTAGTAGCAATATATTCCGTAAATTTTCAAAATTATTTTTTATATTTATTAAGGTATGCAAAAAAGATGAAAGAAAAGAAAAGAGAAATATATAAAAATAAATAAGAAATCAAAGAAATAATGATGCACGTAGTATTTCATGAAAAATTGAGGGGGGAATGAATTATAGTATATTTATGGTGTTATGTATGTGATAAATGGTTGAGTGTTTTTTGTAATTGATATGCATGACTTTAAGATACATATTTAATATATGAGAATGAGAGAATTATGCAACATTTACATTTCTAAATTAAAAGTAAAATTCTTAAATTTAGATTAAGTTCAAAATTAAATTCTCAATCAAGAGTATTCAATTTATATATCTAACTTGTGTCAAAAAAAAATTTATATACTTGAGCAATACTTGAGTTTTTTTATGTCAATATATTAGGGTTTTTTTCTAAATATAACGTTAAAAGATAAAAAAAAAAAAAGTAACAAAAATTTAAACAATTTTAAATGTTTAGTTTTAAATATAAAATATAACAAAAAATTAAAAAAAAATGATATAATATATTTAATTTGTTTAGATATTTACGCTATATAAACAGTAATGAAAAAGTCTCGTGTGAGTTTAACTAAGTTGGTAGGACATTGCATTATATATGGTGGGGTTCAAAATAAATATTATAAAAAAGGTAGAAATAAAAATAAAATGTATGTTGATATATTTATACCAAGTTAAAATAAATATTTTTGAAAAATAGAAAATAAAAAAAAATATACAAAATAAATGTGAAAACGACAAAAATATTGAATTTTTTTTATTGAAACAAATCATAATGAAATTAATTTATAATTTAATTGGGTATACATAAAAGTCATTAGGTTTAATCTAGTGGTGAGAGATTTAGGTAGAATGCATGAGGTCATATGTTCAATCCTCATTGACTCCATTTTAGGGGGTGTTTGGTTTCGAGAAAGCAAGTCAAGGGGTGTTCGCGTTCGAAAAAGCGAACCTAATGGATCCAAAATACGCATATGAAAATTAACAACAAAAAATTTTATATTTCTAACAATATTGTAATATACTAACAACTAACAATATTTCTAGTATAGATGAAAAGACACAAACACTTTTAATTTTGGAGAGCAGTGCATCCCCATTTCGTCCTCAATTATCCATGTTTATGTTGTAGTTCTCAAATCATATGTCTTTTAATTTTAGAGAGCAGTTGCCTTTTGTGTTTGAAATACGGTAACCGACCACTATTATACATTTTAATAGGTGAAGGGTAAAATAGGAAAGAAAATAGGCTACACCAAAACAAAAGTTATTTATTAGTATAGATGAAAAGACACAAACACTTTTAATTTTGGAGAGCAGTGCATCCCCATTTCGTCCTCAATTATCCATGTTCATGTTGTAGTTCTCAAATCATATGTCTTTTAATTTTAGAGAGCAGTTGCCTTTTGTGTTTGAAATACGGTAACCGACCACTATTATACATTTTAATAGGTGAAGGGTAAAATAGGAAAGAAAATAGGCTACACCAAAACAAAAGTTATTTATTAGTATAGATGAAAAGACACAAACACTTTTAATTTTGGAGAGCAGTGCATCCCCATTTCGTCCTCAATTATCCATGTTCATGTTGTAGTTCTCAAATCATATGTCTTTTAATTTTAGAGAGCAGTTGTCTTTTGTAATATACTAACAACTAACAACTAACAAATAAAAATAAATATTTGATTTTCTAGTGGCCTTCGCGCCCGTTTGTGTGATCTTCGTTTTCTATTTTGCTAACGTATATAAATTATACATAGTGATTTATTATAAATTTGGTTTTTATTTAAACTAATTTATGTATTTTTAGTTTCTCTCAAAATAAAAAATTGTACTTTACATGCATTAATGGTCCAAACCATAGGTAACTTATCATAGTTACATATATAAATGATTTTAAAAAAAAAAAAAAAAAGTTGGTTTTGGAAGTTTTTTTGAAAAATGTTGGTTTTTAGAAGTTAAAGGGTATTATTGGGATTTCAAAAAAAGGCTATACCAAAATGATGTTTTGCCTTTATCTCTTAGTATAGATTAGTATAGATAAAAGGTGGTGATTACACACAAATTGAACACACAATTGAAATATTTTCTTGAACTTATGACCTTGAACACACAAATTTTATTCTACCACTTAACCCCAATTATTGAAGCCTTATCCATATTTTTTGTCGTATCCCTCCACTTAACTTCACTTTCTTAATGTGATATGGTATCCTGAACTATTTTTATTGGTTATTAATATAAAATTAATTTATACCTACGAGTGTATCTCCTTTAAACTTTTTATAGTTTATACACATCGTTTATAAATTTTGAAGGCTTTATATTTATTTATGAGTTCATTTTCTATCAATAGAGATGAGTCCCACGCAAAGATAGGGTTAGAGCCAATTCCTAACTTCTTAAAGGCAGTTTCTATTAATAAACTTGTCGAAGGAGACGTGGCAATTAGTGTTACAAGATTAACTCAATGGCCTTTAGAAACTTGCCACGTGTTGTGTGTGGGACACTTGTGAAAAATATAGAGGTTCATCAAAATCTATATAAACAAAGCTTTTCACCAACGTTTGTTCGAATTAGAAGAAACTAACCCAATAGAGAAAAAAAAATAAGTTGAAGAATTTGATTTGTGATTATTGAAAGTAAAAATGCAGGCAGCAAAGAAAGCAGTTGAGAACATGAAGGAAACAGCAGCCAACATTGGTGCTTCTGCCAACTCTGGCATAGAGAAGACCAAAGCCACCGTTCAAGAAAAGGTTTTCTAATTATTTTTCATTTTTCAACAAAAAAATGTTCCTTAATAATCAATGAAATTGTCTGATTCCTTGTTGAAAATTTACAATCTTTTTTTCTTGTCAATATTGTTCTTTAATATTCTCTCTTGATCTTAATTATAAATAAGTATTAATTTCCTTTTTAAATTTGTTGAATAAATAATGTATTTGAGAGTATAATCATTTTAATGGTGAAATTTACCATTGTTTTTTGTCAACGTTGATGTTTCCTATGATTAATGTTAATGTTGAAATTTATTTACAATTATTTTGTGCACATTGTTGATTTTTAAGAAGGAAAATGTGGGCTTAATCGTGGATTTTATTTTACTTTTCATAATAATAAAGTTATATTGGAGGATGATTTGAAAGGTTTTTGTGTCACTTTGGTTATTGTAGCTATGGAATTATATTGATTTGTAAAATGAAAACGAGTATAGGTTGATATTTCAATTACTTGAAGAAAAAAAATTAGATGTGTATATGTAATATCAATTATTACACCGTCCAAAATGTATGGAAAAATCTATATTAACAAAGGGTGATATATCCGGTTTGAAATTTTTGTTGATTCAATTTTTTTCTTATGTTTTGGGATATTAATTTGTTTATTTTTATTGGTTATTGATTGATGTTACCTATTTACTTTTAATTGACGCGATGTTTGGATTATTTTGCAGAGTGAGAGGATGAGAGCAAGTGATCCAATCCAAAAGGAAATGGCAACAGAGAAGAAAGAGGAGAGGATCCACCAAGCAGAAGCCGAGAAGCGGCAGGCACGTGAGCACAATGCTGCAGCCAAACTGTCCGCAAATGATGATCACCTGACTGATCAGGGCCACCACAACACCAACACACAGACTGCCTCTGGATACTCCGCCATTGGTGACTATGGATCCGGACAACCAGTGGAGCACAATGCTGGAGCCAAACTGTCCGCTAATGCTGATCACCTGACTGATCAGGGCCACCACAACACCAACACGGAGACTGCCTCTGGATACTCCGCCATTGGTGACTATGGATCCGGACAACCAGTGGAGCACAATGCTGGAGCCAAACTATATGCAAATGCCGATCATGTGACTCAGTGCCAGCACAACACCGACCACGTTTCAACAGTGCCTACGCTTGGGTTTGGGAAAGAAGTTGCGAATGAGGTTGCGATGGGTTCGCACCCAATCGATACCAACACCAAGGCCCATAATGTCCATCTGGCTGAAACTCGTGAAACTCAACCCGGAAGTGCACCTGCCAAGTATTAGTTATTTATAAATTTGAATGTTGTTCGTGTGTGTAGTAAATATCAGGGTTATTGGTTTGTGAATTATGTTGTTCATGTTTAATCAATCAATGTTACGTATGTTGTTTGTCTCTTTGTTTTAGGTATGAGAAATATTGTACACGGTACATATGGTACATCTTGTGCCATATATAGTTATGATTGTTGTTTCATTAAATAAATCAAAGTGTGGATGTGATTTTTTACTGTTGTTGGATTTTTATTTCAGTTTGAATAACATCTTCTATACTAATAAATAAAGGGAAAACTTTATTTTTGGTGTAGCCTATTTTCTTTCCTATTTTACCCTTCATTTATGGTGTTTATTTCAAAGTAAATCTACACTAAAAAGGTGGAAGTTGGAGTTGGTTACATATATTTCAAAAATAGAAAGTAACTACACCATGAAATTAAAATACATTTAAGAAATGGCTTGAACATGGAGATATAGAAATGTGAAAGAAATAGAGAACGAGATACCATTGCATCGCGGCAACATTTTTGTACAATGCTATTCTTGATTGATTTTTTTTTTTTCTATTTTTCCTTTTTCTTTCATGTGTTTTAAATTCCATGATAACTAGATATCATTCTTTATTTTTTAAGATGAAATCAAGGCCTTTATGAAGTTAATTTTCATTTTGGTGAAGTACAATGGTAATACATCCTATTTATATTTATGAAGTTAAGCAACACATCACAAATTAATAACCAATGACTTGGGTTTTACTTCGGACTAACTCCCTTGCGTGGTTTATTTGCAAATAAAATAGTATCCCAAACAAGTGCATCGAATACAAGTGAATACGAATGTTCCAATATCATATGTTAAAGTTTGAACTAACCTAAAACAGGGCCAATATACATTATGAACGAAGAATGGTGATCTGAATTACCAAAAAGAAATCAAAGAATCGATAGATACAGATGGCACAAATAAGAAGCAACAGTAAGATGGATGAAGAAAGACCATTAGAAAAGTAAAGAGGCTATTAATCAGGTTAATTTATTCTTCCTCTTCCTTCTATATCATTCTTTTTGCTACCATAAATATTCTCTCCATTTTCCACATTTTTGTTTTTCTTTCTACATCATTATTTTTTTCTTTATCGCATTTTGTTAATTTATATGTAGAACGTGTGTAGGGCATTAAAGGAAATGAAGGATTGTAATTTTCTTTAGGGTGTCAAAGGAAAACCACATGCAGCAAATTACACAAACATAGATACAATCATAGGTACATTATTTGATTTTTAAGATACTATTCTATTAGTGCATGGTTTAATTTGGTAGTTTTTTTCTCATATCCCTTTCACTTTATTATCTTTTGCTCTTTCATTACATTTTTTTAAGCTTTCCTTCCAACTGGTTTTTGTCTTCAAGTCTTTCACACAATTTACTCCCAATTGGTTTTGAATGTAATTATAAATTTGTAATATAAAAAAAGTATCTAAATTTTATCATTCATTCATGACATTTTCTGGTGCCGACGTGTCAATATTAGTTGCCTACCTTTACTATTTGGCAATAGTGTATTTATCAAAAATAGATAAATGCTTAAATTAAATAATCTAGATGAGATAGAATTGAAAGGTTAAGAGAAAGATATAGGCAAAAGTTATAGATAGGTTATTTTGGTTTAACATTTTCATTTAGATGGAGACAAAGTTATGAGAGAGAGAGAGAGAACCGGAAATTTTTCAACATAAACAAACATAAAAGGGGGTATATTCATGTGGTATATTAAGGTGCAGGATAATTGAACATATATATGTACTTAAATCAATCCAAATCCCTGCCCTTAGTATGGAAAAAGTAGTAGTAGGAGAACATGAGAAAGATAGAGAAGCCTTACTACACGTGGAAGAGTAAAGAGCAAGCAAGTTTGTTCAGGAAGGGATAGACCCTCATAATATTGTAAACCAAAGTTCAAATCTTGATTGTGAGATAAATTTACACTTAGTGTTCGATGTGTCTTGATTAGGATTACCTCCAACAATTAAAACCTATAGGATATAAAAAAAAAGTGTATATATTATTTCTACTATTTCGATTTTTAACCTTATTATTATAGTTGACATTTTTTAAATTTCCATTGCCTTTTAAATTTCCTAATGTCACATTAAACAAACCGAGACAAAGGACGCGGCTTGAGAAAAAGGGAAACATTAGAGGGTATAGTTGCCTTGCCGACATATGCCCATTTAAGGTTTAGCGGGAAATAGTGTTAAGATTTACAGGCCTACTTCTAAACAAGCTTACAAGTTACAAATATTGTCTTTCCATAGCTACAACTTGACCAAAGTGTGTTACTTCCAATGCAAGTCTGTTGCTTCTTTGTAACTCTATTTTCTCTTTTAATCTGTATATTTTTAAATCTTGCCTCCTAATTTATATTCCATTCATTTTTATTTTTGAATTGGTTGTAGTTTTTCATTTTGTGAGGAATTAATAAATTAGGCGTTGGTCCAAAAAATCTTGAAAGGAAGGAAATCCATTTTCAACACAAAACCAGGAAAGAAACACCATCATAATAAAGAAATGGAGATAAATTTGATATGAAGATTCGGATTGTAAGAGATTATCAGAGACACAAAGGAGAACCAAAAAGAGGGAAAAATTAAGAGATAATATTTGCAATTGTATAAATAATATTTAGTACAATATTATTTTTTTTTTGTTTTCTACATATTATGAGGCAAAACACCGGTTTAGTTTTATTGCCATTGCATCAATTGATGTACCAAATTTATAGTTTGATTTTGACACAATTAGCAACTTTAGATACCAAACAATTTATTCATTCCGTTATATGAAAATATGGTATGAACTACTTTTTCATGATATTGAATCATGCTCTTCTCTTTTTTCTCTTTGTATAGATTCAGATGTTTGCTATATGAATGAAATATTTGGCCACTTTAAAGAAAATGTACTCTTTGCTAACGTGTATATTTCAGTTAATAATGCAAGATAGTCCGTCTGATGAGATGTTCGCATTTTCACTTAATGATTTCTTACATTTAATTCAACGTCTCTATGCAACTTAATTTGTTGTTTTTCAAAAGTCAACTATTCATAAAAAAAAAAATAGATGTGAAAAAAATTTATAATAATCTTCAACATATAAGTTAGCATAATAGAAAATATGTATCACACAAACGGACACAGAAGTGGCCCGCTAAACAAAAAAAAGCAGACTGACGGGCACGGGAGTGCCCGTCGGGACGCTAGTACTAATAAATAAAGATAAAACTTTTAATTTTGGTGTAGCCTTTTTTGAAAATCACCATAATATTCTTGGTAGTTTTTTTTTGTCTCACTCTTCTTTTAACTTCCAAAATCAACCACACAATAGCAATAAGCCAATAACGATACTAATATATGAGGAAAAACAAATTCTCCCCCATAAGAGAAACTAACCAACAGTTAAGAAAAAATAATCATCTTCTTAGAAATCGTATGACTTTTACGTGAGAGGAAAATGGGTTACAACCACATCATGAAAAGAAGAGAATATACGAGTATACTTTTCTTTTCCCTTCTTCAAATGTATTTGTCCTCTCTTTAGCAATTTTTATTCACTGCTTAAGCACAAATCCTTTCAATAAAATGATTTATATTCATGTGTTGGTTGGTTAATTTGATATTTGTTTAACACTCTTTGCTAACTTTAAAACTATTAGCCCAATTGTTACACTTCATGTCAATATGTTATTTTAGAGATGATAATTATTTTAATGGTACGTTTATAGTATAAAGATAAAGATTTAGAGATGATTATTCTTTTAATGGTATGTTTATAGTATAACGATTATGAGGATGATTTTGATTAAGATTTGATTAGCATTGTTTATTTTATTATAGACTAGCGTGGAAGAAAAATAAAATGAAGATTACACTTAATTTGAACAGAAGAAAAATAAAATCAAGACTACACTTAAATTTGAATTTCCTTATTCAACACTTTCTTGCGTGCATTATGAAATATTTGGATGCTTGCACTATGTATAGATTCAGGACAATGCTATTGGATGTAAGGAGGCAATATATGCTTTGTGGAATTGGATGAAAGCTATTGTGCAAATGATGTGATTATTTACTTTGATAATTTTCTTGCCAAAGTTATTTTCTTCAATATATGTTTTATGTGTGAATGACAAGAGGGATATCATACTTATATTTTGTGTAATCACAATATTAATTACATATATTTGAAGCTTATAGTCGGGTTCATGAAAATCAAATAAGCACTTGCATTGCTCTCATTTTTAATCTTTTTCAATTGGATATTCTCTCATTCACAACTAGCGATAGACCCGTGCTATCGCACGGGTCGAACGTTACGCGCTATTTTTTTATCTAAGTGACAATTTGTTTAAGTAACAAATTGATATCAAATTTGTTAATGTTTTTCAAATTGATTAATTCAAATACGAAGAAATTAAAACAAATATAAATTCATTTGAAATACATATTTTGGTAACACTATGGATATTAAATCAAATTTTGTTAACGTTACGGATATTTTCATTTTAGTTACAATTTGTTTAAGTTACCATTATGATTATAGTTACAATTTTTTTAAGTTACTATTATCGTTATAATTACAATTTGTTTAAGTATCTATTATCATCGGGTTACACCTATATTTTTAGAAATTACACTTTGCTAATAAATTTTTTAAAAAAATAATTGAATTTATTTAATCAGTACTATGAGTCAATAATATAATTTATCTTTTGTATGATTTATTTAATATATATAATAATTATTTTGAAATTGTTATGAATACTATAATTCAATAGCATAACTTGTCCCCGTATATGATAATTATCTTAACAAATATTTTTTTATATTTTTTTTTTTGTATGTATCGATCAACAATAATTGTCTTATATTTATCTTATATACAGTACTATGAATCAATAATATAATTTATCTTTTGTATGATTTATTTAATATATATAATAATTATTTTGAAATTATTGTGAATACTATGAATCAATAGCATAACTTGTCCCCGTATATGATAGTTATTTAAAAAAATATTTTTTCATCTTTTTTTATGTATGTATCGATCAACAATAATTGGTCTATATTTATCTTATGTACAATACTATGAATCAATAATAAAATTTATCTTTTGTATGATTTATTTAATGTATATAATAATTATTTTGAAATTGTTGTGAATACTATGAATCAATAGCATAATTTGTCCCCGCATATGATAGTTATTTAAAAAAATATTTTTTCATCTTTTTTTATGTATGTATCGATCAACAATAATTGTTTTATATTTATCTTGTGTACAGTACTATGAGTCAATAATATAATTTATCTTTTGTATGATTTATTTAATATATATATATATATATATAATAATTATTTTGAAATTGTTGTGAATACTATGAATCAATAGCATAACTTGTCGTCGTATATGATAGTTATTTTAAAAAATATTTTTTCATCTTTTTTTATGTATGTATCGATCAACAATAACTGTTCTATATTTATCTTATGTACAATACTATGAATAAATAATATAATTTACCGTTTGTATGATTTATTTAATATATATAATAATTATTTTGAAATTGTTGTGAATACTATGAATCAATAGCATAACTTGTCCCCGTATATGATAGTTATTTTAATAAATATTTTTTCATTTTTTTTTCTATGTATTGATCAACAATAATTGTCTTATATTTATCTTATGTACAGTACTATGAGTCAATAATATAATTTATCTTTTGTATGATTTATTTAATATATATAATAATTATTTTGAAATTGTTATGAATACTACGAATCAATAACATAACTTGTCCCCGTATATGATAGTTATTTTAACAAATATTTTTTTATGTATGTATCGATCAACAATAATTATCATATATTTATCTATTATATGATTTATTTACTATATATAATAATTATTTTAAAATTATTATGAATTAAATGAAAATTTAGAATAAAAAATACATTTAAAGTTTTTTTGTACTAAACCCACAAACATCATATATATTGAAAAAATCAGTGGCATAATTTGTCCTATTATGATTTTTTTAGCATAAATTGTCTATGAATGATTTTTTCAATATATATGATAGTTAATGATTTTATTGTTAATTTCTTGAGAAATTCTAAGATAAACACCACTACTAAAAAACTCGCATTTAGCAACCGATTTAGCAACTGATTTTAATGAAAATCGGTTGATAAATGTGTTAGCGACTGAAATGGCAACCAATGAAAAATTATTTTTAGCAACCGATTTAGCGGCTGAAATATTTCGGTCTCTATAGCAACTAAAATATTGGTCGCTGATTATCAGTCTCAATTTCGGTCTCTATAATACAGTAGCGACCGATATAGTGACTGATTATTTTTTTACATTGACGCTCAAAAACCAATCTTTAAATCGGTTGCTATAGCGACCGAAATATTTTAGCCGCTAAGTCGGTTGCTAAAAATGATTTTTCTAGAAGTGTACAACTCAAAATAAAAATTAATTGGGCACACATACAAATAAAAAAAAAATCTAATATAATTTAGTCACATTATTTAACATCACTTTATCATATTTTTTACATTAATTTTTTCAACATTTTATGTATGTACTTAAATTAAAATTATTATTTAGAATTGTGTCCAACAACCAAGAATTCCTCTAAATTGTTTACCATGGATAAGTATTTTTTTATTCTAAAAATAAATAAAAAATGAGACAATAATTGATAGAATGATTTATGAGCCACATTAGTCACTACATTAATTTTTCTTTCGTTTCTAACGTGACCCACCAACCACTACTTTATTGGAATCACTTAACACACCTCAATAATTGATCGCTTTTCATTTTTCACCTTTGTTTTTATTTTTTTCATTTCTCTCTTCCTTTAACAAACACCAGAGAAGCTATCTCCTCCTTCCTTTACATTTCCTTTAACAAACATCATTCTCTTCTCACCAAGATCTACCTCCTCCATCCAATAGATCTTCAAAGCATCATATTTTTAGTTGTACATTCAACAACTTTCCAGCCAGATCTCGTACATCATAGACCTTCTTTTGAAAAGCCATCATTCTTGTCCATGCTCTCTTCAAGATCCACAGAGAAAAATCAAGATCAAAACACCATTGGTTGCGACCACCATGCCGGAATATCCAGACACCGTGCAGCAAAACTACTTCAGTTTTGTGCTATCTTCCTCTCCATTTCTGTCGAACATGCAACAACAAAAAATCAGAGTTTGAAATTTGAAACTCAACCTTTGTATATTTGATGTAGGTATTGGTAATGTTTAAATTTCGGTGAAGATTTCTGTGTTTATATTTTATATTTTGAGTTTTTTTGGTTTGTTTGTTTTAGAAAAAATGCTGATTTTTTTTCTTCTTGTTTTTACATGTTTCTCTTATTTTTTGTTTGTTGATAAAAGGAATTCCATAAATATTGTAGTTTGGATATGTTTATTTTTGTTGCTTCCGAGTAAAATCATTTATTAATATGCTTAAAAACATAATCTTGTTTTTTTATGGTACAATAAAAGATTTTTTTTATACATTTATATGAATAGATTTTTACTTTATTTATATGAAAGATTTTAACAAAGAAATAGAAGTGTTTTTTTAGATATGTTATATATTTTTTTCCTGTGCGGAGAAGAATTTTTTTTTCATTGTGAAATATATATAATGTGTTTTTTGACGAAAATATATATATAATGTGTTGTCATATTTACTTCACTACTTTTATCATGTGCAAGCTTTACTTTTTTTTTTTGATGTTGTGCAAGCTTTACTTTACTATTTGTTTACTGTGGAATATCTGAATAATAATATTTAATTGTGTAAAGCTCTCTTGAGATCCACAAAACAATATTACTCCCGATCCCCCAAAATTACTCACAGTCTTCCAAAACTTTATCATCATTATTAATTTTTCACTGTTGCAAAAACTCTTTTCTGTCAATTCATCACGTGCATTGCAATCAACCCTCCTTCTACCCCACTCTGTCTCATACTGATCAATGAAATGGAGGCATTTTAAAATCCAGATATCAAAATACAAATAATATCACATGTTATGCTATTTTTTTCCGAGAAAATTGTTCTTGTTGTTGTACATTTATTAGAGTAATTTTGTTCTAAGTACATCTATATATTTTTTTATAAATTCATTTGTAAACAAAGAGGTGTAATTTTTTTTTAATCTGTTTATTATTTTTTATTTTAAGTCTTTTGATTTGTTTATATTTTATTACATATGTTTGGATATTGATGTGATTTTTTTTTATGAATTAGATCTGCCTCATATCTTTGCATTTTTTTATCTGTGTTTTGTGGATCTGATGTAGTTTTTTTTTTTTCTTATGTGATACATAAAAATTGATAACAAAATTAATCAAAACTTGTAGAGTAAAATAAGTTCATGAATGCAAATGAGACAAATTTTTCATGTTTGACATATAGAAAATAAAACCATTATTTACTTACTTACCAATTTCCTTTGTAGTTACTGAAGAGACAATAGACGACTCTGAGATTAGAAAAATGGAGAAATAAAAAAAAATTAGATGAAAAATGAGATGATATTATCATTGAGTATAGAAAAAAGAGTTTGTTCACAATCTACATACCTGAGTTTGATGATATCCATTCAAATTTGAATTTTTCATCTTGTTCTTCTTGTTAGCTAGATAGAGAATCTCACATTCTTAATTTTCTGCAGAACATCAAAGTTAAGTTATTAGAAAATGTAGTTAAAGATGAATAGAGAAAGAAATGAGAGTAGAGAGAAAGAAAGAATAAAATCTAAGAAAGTAATGAATGAGTGATTGAAATTTTAAATGAGTATATAATGAAATTCAAGTTAGTAAATAGTGGGAAAACTTTGAATTTGAATTTCAAAACAAAAGGACGGTGGGCCCGTATTGTTAAATGACAGCAAATGTGATTCATTTCAATATTGTAGTCAAGTATTGAAAGTTGAACCAAAAAGGTGATATTTGATTTGACATTGCTGACCAATGTACACAAAACAAAACTATTTTCCAAGTGGCTCGGTTTTGTTTCAACCATGGCTCACATAAAAGTTATATTTGTCTCACAACATTCCTTACATGGCTTGGTTAATAAAAAAAATGGCTTCGTTCAGTTACAATTTAGTTAAGTTAAATAAATTTTAGACACAAAATGCCCTCATTTGTGCCAAGTGTCAATATTTTAAGCAAGGGCAATTGAATACTTTCCAAGTACTTGAGTTTTCTTATATTGTATTTGATTACCTAATAACATAGTGTTTGATATTCATACAATTTGGTATGAAAGCAACTCTATGTGTATTCCTCGATAGAGGATAATGGTTTCTTATTTCATTTCTTTCTTTTTAATTTTTTTCAATATTATTTCAAGTTTTGGATTTTCAAAAATTTCAATATTAATTTGAAACCTTTTATTTTTTAAATTTAATAATGGCAAGGTGTTGCTTTACGCCTTTACATATAGTGTCGACCAATACATGTAGAATATATTATTATTTAAATGAAAATTAAAAGTATCCAAAAAATAAAAAGTAAAAATCAAATTTTAGCGCAATTATTGTTTATCATTTATAATTTGTTGTTTTTCAAAAAAGTCAACTATTTATTAATAAAGAGATACATAAAAGTTTAAGAATATTCTTTTACACGCATTAGCAAGCATAAAAAAAGAGCAATGTGGACGGGGTCAATGGGAAAAAGGGCAATGTGGGAAACAAAAACGAAGAGCCACCAAATAAGGACGCTCAAGATTTTTATGATTTGCTAACTTCTACCAGCAAACCGTTATATTGGTAAAAAAAATATATATTGAATAAATATATACATCTCAATAGAAAAATTCAATTACATTGTACTAAAAAAAATATCAATGCGTTCTGAACTTTTTAAGGTATATGCAAAGGTTGAAGAGGTTTCCTTTTATCTTTAAAATTATGAGAAGAGAAAATATGGAAGTTTTCAATTAATTTATCTCAACATGCATCTTACAAAGAAGAGACAAACAGTTTTTATACACATCTATTCAATATTATTGATGACAGTTAAATTCTTTTTAGGAGAATAGTAAAAACAGCATCATATTTGTATGCATATTTTCTCATTTTGAAACTGATTCCGTAGGAGAAAAAGAAACTGAACACATTTAAGTTCTATCATACAGTAAAAGGTCGAATTAACATTTCCAACATAAAATGGTGGCAATCAAAAGGGTAAAAGAAAAAACTTGAGAAAGATTTTGGAAGGACATGGAAAACACCAAGAAATGCAATTGATATGTCATAAGAGGTGATTAAGTTTATTCTCCCCGTCTCTGTAAAAAGTTATTATTTCTCCATCTTTTCTTGATTTTTTGTTCTACAGTTTAGATCTCATCCGATTGTTATTTGGTGCAACGGACTGCATAGCTGTTGAATCTAAAATCAAATTATCCCCCCATCATAAGTTAGATCTGGTGGCCATGCAACCCGTTGCACGTCATAACAGCCATGGAGAATCTAGATCCATTTGATTAAGAAAATACTCAATAGTTTAGAAAGATTCCAAAATGGTGACCCGCATAGCTAAAGCAAAAACTTTTGAAGGCAAGTGTGGCGCTTTCGATATAAACCATTGGTTATACGACAGTGTTCCTCAACAACCAGTAAGCAATTCATCCAAGAAATACTTTTACAAGAAACACTTTTAAAAGGTGAAAATTAGAGATCATATCACACCAAAACAACAAAAAGATAAATCGAGAATGATAATCACGGGATCCAAGCAGGGCGAGAAATTAAGGAATATTTTTTATTAATTGAGATACAAGAAAATAATCAGTTTTACTAAGATGACATCATAGATGGAGAAAATGAAATGGACATACAAGACATAGAACTAAATGAAATCGATATAGAAATATGTAAATCATGCTAGAAAATATGATAAACATTCTGAAGATTAGGACATTGAAAGAATATCCGAAGAAGCATGGTTAGAAAAAGAGACCAAAGAACACTACAAATTATATTGTGAAGCATCACATAAAGGAAAAACAGATAGTAACAAATAAAAGCAGACCATTTGCAGCCCAAATAAGTCGCTTTGAAAGTAAATTTGCAATGGCGAAACTAACATCATAAGTCATGTCAGTACCACTAAGTAGCAATCAACAACAATAATAACATTGATAATAATAGAGTAATAATAATAATAGTAATTGCCCTGGCTAATAAAAGAAGAAAAAGGTACACCTGACCAAGGTCAATTTTAGAGTCCTAGCTTGCGCAATTCAGCAGCTCCATGGGCAAAGTGACATTTTTCTCCAAATGTACAAGATCCTTTAGCAAAATTCTCACACAGCTTGGTCTTGATGTTTCTTCCAGGTTGGGCTGGGGCACCAGGAACACCTGGGGTGGATTTAGGTGGGGCAGACGCTGATAGAGTTAGAAGTAAATCCTTTACCATGTTACTTGCTTGTGCAATTTGATCAAATGTTCCCTCAAGTTCAATGTTTCTAAGGTTTGGATCAGATTCATGGTCTCGAATTGAAAATTTGACTCCTGTTTGGCGACAGATCTGCTTCGAGTTCACACCACCCTTTCCAATGATAGCTCCAGCCAAGGCCGCTTCTACACTGATCTTGGCAGTAGAATTGGCACCAAAGCTAGTAGTGCCCAGACCAGAAGGAGCCTCTGTTCGACCAGCCATACGATTAACTGTTGTGGGTGCCATGGGACGGTGATCATCAATTGAAGGAGCATAAGCTTTGCCAAGTTCCCATTCACCGTGGGCAAAATGGCACTTATCACCGAATTTGCAGCCTTCAGCAGAATTAAACTTGTTGCATATGCGGCTTTTAACAGCATGTGCTGCAGAACCATTGTTAGAAACTGGTGGTGGAGCGGCAACATTTCTAGGAGGTGCAGCAGCTTTTAAATTCATCATCTGGGCAACAGCATTATAACCACCGGGAACATAATGCAAGAAGTGACAACCCTCGCCGAATGGGCAGCCAGCAATGCTGCAAAATTAACAGGTATGGCACAACAAAATGAGATCGTCATCATATCAAAGTATGATTGTAACAAAAAAATGCAATCTTCCCCCTTTTCATTTCATTCATGATTTCTACGGTAAAAAAATAAATAAGCATAGCAACTGAATAATTTCCTCCTTAAGAAGAATATAGGAATGCAAATGTGAAAAGTGGCTATGAATTATTTGGCAAGACATAAAGAAACAAACTTAAAACTAGGGTATAGAATCTTCATTGAATTATTATCAATACATGTGGTATGCTCAAATAAAATTTAAAAAAATGTGAAAACCCAAAAGGAAGTTCTCGAAGAAAATGATTAAAAGTAGGTATTCTTGACTGAACATGGGAAAGTGATAAAGGTGACATGGGGCAGAAATTCAGCAAGGCGGCAATACCCCCACTTACATAGACCAACCAGGTCACAGTTTTAGCATAATGACTAATGAGTCTCTTATATTATGTCATTCCACTATATATCTTAATCAACATTTCAACTGAACAGAGTCAACAAAATACGAAAACCCTTATTTTGATTTATAACACAACATCAAAAGACAGTTAATCCACAACTGCTACATAGGAATGGTTAATAATAGCAACTCTACATCAGAGCAAGCCCAAGAGTTGAAAACAAAAACAGAAGCAATTATGTATGTCCTGTCTGTTCAATATTCATCAAAGGGATAGTCTATCAGAACAATGATTATGGCAATGTTATTTGTTAACTTATGACCAGATCTCATTGGCTTTAATAGACTTGACAGATTGTACAATCATTGATGGAAAAACCAATGGTAGGTTTTTTTCCAGTGGTGTTAAGTTAGCGAATCATACCATATCCACCAAAGGATAGATAATGATATTACACTACCCTATAAGTTATTTCACATGAAACCATTCATATCTTATTGGTTTTAATATACTAAACTAAGTGTGCAGGTAATGGGAAAAACCCATGGTAGGTTTCCAAATGGGTTAAGTCGATGAATAATATTCTAACCACCAAACGTTACAAAATGCTGAATCACTATACTGGCAATAATCAAACCAGATAAGTTAGTGGTGTCTATTTGAAATAGTAGTAGGAATCCTCGTACAGGATGCAGAATTGATGCAACCATAACAGGAGATTAGGCTTAACTATGATGCTATGGTTTGAAAAACCCAACACCGTGCAGCATCCTTCTAATTAGAAACTTAAATGCCTCAACTCTAGAGTAAACTGCTACACTAGGTATGCGAAAATACTAGATAGGATAGGATTAAGAAAAATATATTAGATAGATAGATAGATAGAGAGAGAGAGAGAGAGAGAGAGAGAGAGAGAGAGAGAGTTGGTACATCGGCGATGATATCGGGGGAAGTCTACAAAAATATACGGAAACCATAAATTGGCCTAGGGTTATGTCATGTTACGATGGTAGTTTGTTCGAAGGGATTCCTAACACTCACTGCTCAGCTAATAGTTATCCACTACTGGAAGTGGAAGTTATAACCCCACAAAATCAGTCGGTTAAATTTTTGATTCAAAAATCAAATCTATACATGGTGGCCTATTCTGTTCATAACAGCTGGTTTCAGTTTAACATTCCTGGTTTAATCATCACTGGTTCACTTAGGAGGATAGGGCACTATGATGGGTGTTACTTTGGCGAACCATGGAGAGACATTGGCCCAAAATTCAGATGAAGATATGATATATGAATATGATAGAGTATCATGAAGTCGGGATACAAATTGAAAGATCCTACTGAAATAGAATACTTAAAATCAAATCAAACATGAACTCACATACACAAAATGGATGCAGCTCGTCTAAATGGGCACTTAATTGGGTTAAGCAGAGTTACAACTGTTGAGAGGAAATAAGTATAAAATTCCATACATTGATTTTCTTATGAATGGTTATAGCTCTAGTCTACGATATATCCTCTAAAGTAAACCTCTTATATTAAAGGAGCCAAATCCAACCACACTATAACCCGTAAACCACAAGCAATTAAAAAAGAGAATAATTACATATTGCATCAATGTTGAAAATATTATGCAGGGCAGAGGTTCAAAAACAGATTCGTCAAAAAACACAGAACAGCCAAGAGCAGTGGCAACAGAGATACTGCTCAGAAAAACAACAAAAACACTGCTGTGGCACAGCACAACCACACAGATCAGATGTATGTGGTGAAAAAACACACAGCACCTACTATTTTGTTTAAAGATTACCAATAGGTTTTTTATGGACTTGGATGATTAATTATTCCTGATTTAAAAAATTTCCCAAGAATTCCTTGTTTCTTAATTGACCACAATAATCATTGCATATGCAATCAAAGTTAAGTCTCAAACAGACTTCACAGTCGTGAAGGATTTTTATATCTTATATATCTATGGAGAGCATTTTGGGTAAAATAGAAACTTATCTTGAAGATAAAAGAAAGAACTAAAGAAGTCACCATGCTACAAAGCAGATCAAGAAATCAACATTTATATGGAGCAAAGGGAAGGAAAGATTTTGAACATAATAACTATCTGGAGAGAGTGGTTTAAACTATTGAACAACGCATCTTTTGATGAGATTTATCTCCAACTTTTTACCAAAAGCTTGATAGAACCAGAATGTGAGATTCGATACAACTAGTTAGTTGAAGTTATAGGTGACTAAAAACAAAGTTCTCTCTTGAAAACATGTTGCAAATCCGTGAAATTATATTTTAGACATACATAAACGTAACTTGGACATAATACCTGATCCAACACTCGGTTATTGTATTACCAATTGTAAGGTGGGTTCATAAGGAATAGAACACAGTAAGGCTGAAAAGTCATTAATCCTTAAATGAAAAGCAACGTTTAAACTTAATAAGGAACAGAATAATCAATTATCTTTGATTTAGTGTTCCCATTGCCATGGGTTTTCCTGAAAATTATTATCTTTACCGAATTCCATTATAAACCATTATTCTCTTACAACTTGATTAGATCAATGAATAGTATGTACCTGTATAAAAGCTTCGAATACCAAGTTAATATGCACAATTACACATTTTAGTTTTATGAATTATAACAATTATTACAAGGCTTAATTCTTAGATAGGAATAGATTAGAACCTGAAAAACTTGGTACAAGGCTTCGTTTTGCTTCCTACACCACTTGATAAAGAGTCCATTTCTGTTGCAAAAAATTAATTACTTTTTCTCAGTTAATCTTCTCTAAATTATTAAATCTAGTACACATTATTCCAAAAACTGTTGCAAAAATTATTCTTTCTTTAAGTAGTAATAATATTTTGGAATTAAAGAAACCTTCAATTCAGGGTCATGTGAAATTTCCTCCCATGAGCTTCCAATTGAAGCAATCATCTTAAAACTTTGAAACTCTCAATTACACAACTCTGTTGCTATTTAGGGTTTAATATTTAAGGTATTGTTTAACTTAAGGAATTGGTTGTATTGTACTCGAGGTTTTTCGGTTTACAATGTTTTGATTCAGAATTGGTTTTTTAGCTTACAATTTCGACAACACGGTTTGAGAGGGTATTGTTTACTTACAAAGTTTTATAATTTTTTAGGAGGCTAATTGCTTCAATTGAAGAAGTATGTGGTGAATATTTCACATAACCAATGATAATGAAGGGTTGTTTTGTTGTTTTTTATAATATTTCACACAATCAAAAACAACAAAACAATGTATCCTAAAATCAATTTAAATGGAAAATTTAAGCTAAATAAGCAATAAAAACCATGTATATGTCTATCTATCTCTAAATAAACAAGAATCAAACAACTTAAAAAAAAAAAAGTGATTTTTTTTTTACTTTTTGAGATTTAAACAATAATTGCATACAAGTTGCAAGAACCACAAACAAACACAAAATTAAATTAAAAATAAAACAAATTAAACAAAGATTGTAATGAAGAGAGAAATTGAGAGGTGAACCTTGTTTGGTTTTCTTGACGGAGCCGTTAACGTTGACGGAAGCATCAAGCCTTCCACGCTTGCGGGCGTCCATTGCAGTAACAGAAATAAGTAGATCGAGATCCAAAGAAAAGTGAAATTAAACCCTAGAGAGAGAGAGAGAGAGAGAGGTGAATAAAATGAATAAATAGAGGAAAAACCCTAACTCTAACCCTAGAGTTGAATGGAACACGACGGAAGAAGAGGGTTTTGGAATTTGGAAAGAGAGAGGATGAGAGGAGCGAAGGCGAGAGGTTCGAAAGACAAACAAAAACAAGCAGCAAAGACACCGCGGATAATAGGAGTACTATTTATTATTTATAATTTTCGCTTAAAATTTAACGTTTTAGATAGGGGTGTAAGCGGATCAAAAAAATCCAATTAAATCGACGATCCAAACCAATCCAAACCGAAAAAAAAAACCGATGTTTATGGTTCGGATTCAAAACCGAACCAAGTAAAACCGACGTCGTTTGGTTCGGATCTCGAATTCAATTTTTAAAAATCGATGAACCGAACCAATAGATATATTATTAACAATATATTTATTTAATGTTCTAAATTCTACTTATGCATATAACATTTCAATGTTCAAATTAAAAATAAATTCAATGTTCTATATTATATTATATTATATTATATATATATATATATATATATATATATATATATATATATATATATATATATATATATATATATATATATATATATCAATTTATTATTTCATGATGGTGTATTGACGATTCAAGTGGGAAAAAAATTGAAATTTTATTTTAGTTTGTTTTTTTATCTGATGTTGAACTTATGAAATAAATTTTATGGTTGTATTTTGTATTTGAAAATCTATGGATTGTATTTTGTTAACTTTGTTTGAATTAAAATGTGTTTGAAAATCAATTAAAGTATGATGTATGGTGATAATTGATTACATAAGTGTTATGTGTGATTAAAAAAATTATAGCAGGATATCAGATAAAAAATAATAGTAGAAAAAAAATAATAGCAAGGAAAATATTGCAAAAAAAAAAAGCATTATAAAACAGATTAAAGTATCCGATCCAAACCGAACCAAACCGATTAGTTTGGTTCGGTTTCATTTTTCAAAAATAGGACAAACCGAACCAATTGAGTACACATTGGTTCGGACTTTGGATTCATCAAAAACCGATCCAAACCGGTCCAATTACACCCCTAGTTTTAGATTTATTGAAAATTGAAAAAAAATAATGTATGTAATCTATATTGTTCATTAAATACATTATTTTTTCAAGGGTAAATAGATATTTACTCTCCTGTAAAATAGGCGAGTATTGCAGTTGCCCCTGTAATTTTTTTGTATGAATATCCTCTTGCAATGTTCAAAAAAAAATTTGGTAATGTATTTTACCCTTCTATGTTGGGGAAAAAAAATCGGCATGGGTGAAATACACTACCAAAAAAAAATTTGAACATTGCAATGGGGTATTCCTACAAAAAAAAATTGCAGGGGGCAAATGCAAAATTCATCTATTTTGCAGGAGGTAAAGACCTATTTACCCTTTTTTCAATAAGTTTAAAAATTCAAATTTTATTTATACTCTCCGTTTTAAAATAAATGACGTTCTTCTTTGACTATATGTTTCTACTAATATATTCATGCAAATATTAGCATATGAGTGTTGTTTGGTTTGTTTCGATGAATACTTTTAAAATATACTGTTTTTATAATTTTTAATAATATATAATTAAAATTATTAAAGATCAAAATTGTACATTGCCAAACATGAAGATGGTTAAACATGTTATTTATTTTGGGATGGAAGGAGTATATAGAATCGGAGGGAGTACTTCTTGAATGTTTTGGTTATCTAAAACACTTTTTGTATTTAGCTTAACTTAATGACTAAAAATTTGACTTTTAAGAAATTGTTAGTTGATTCAGTGGCGATTGACACTGAATTTTGTAAAAGGATCACAGTTTGATACTCACAATTGTGGTAGAACGATGACTGAAATCACTTGATGTTAGAACTGACTCTCGAACCCGATTAGAGGTCCAGTAAGCTTGTGGTGAAAAAAAATACTCTTAAAATAGATGAGTAGAATGTCCAAATTCAAACTATAATCCCTACGTATTGTGTATATATTATGTAAGCATTTTTAGTCACATTTTAAGAAAACCAAATTCTTAAAAAAATGCAATTCTTAAAATAAAAAGGAATCTAACTTTTTTTTAAGAAAAATTAAAATTGATTTAATCTAGTAATTAAATTGGATTGTTTCCAACCAATGTTTTCAGAACCGGACCGGTCATCGAACCGGTGAGCTTACCCGTTCAAGGTTCAACCGGTCGGATCGGGGTCGGACCGGTCAGACCGTTTTTAATTAAATATGTATTTTAATTAATATATAAATAAAAATAAATAAATAATGACTTAATATTTTTTATATTTATACATAAAAAAGATGAAATGTCATAAAGTTAATATAAAATTAAAACTTTAGTACACTAGACATAAAATTTCTAATTCAAACTAAATTAAAAATTACATAATAACCAAGTCCAATAACAAAAATAGTACCATAACATCGTTTGTAACTTGTTTATTTTTTTAATCTTTCTTTTACAATTAAAACCAAATACCATTGAACCGCCTGGACCGATCAGTTCACCGGTTTTTCCGGTTCAGGACCGGTTCAACCGGATTTTTACCGGTTTGCCTGCAGCCCGATTTTCATGCTTAACCAAACCGGATACATCACCGGTTCACGGTCTGACCAGTCCGACCGGCCGGTCTGATCCGATTTTGACAACCTTGTTTCCAACGATTTGTCTTTAAAGAAACTCACTCGAGTTTGATCACTTATTTTATATGGAATAGTATTTTGTTTATAAATTCATGGCATAGATTTTATGTTGTAATAATAATTTTAACTATATTGTAAAAAATGTGTTGGAGTGTATAATATAGATTTGTAAAAAAAATGGTTAAATAAAGTAATCCAAATCCAAAGTAATCTAAAACTACAGTTAGTTATATAGATTTACCTCGTGATATTAACAATTTAGACAAGGAAAGTTTCAAATAAATCAACTATTTGTATTAGATTTAAGAATTAAAAAAGGCAATATAAAAAAATAAAATTAAGAAAGGCAATAAATTAAGATTTGAACAAAAGAAATAATTAAGAAAGGCAATAAATTAAGATTTGAACAAAAAAAATTAAGAATTAAGCAATAAATTAAGAAATAGTTGTTTTTTATTTTTTAAACTAGGTTTTTAACAGATACAAATATAAATAGACTGAAATTCACTGCTAGATTTTTTTTTTTGACAAAAAATTCACTGCTCCGTCAAAAATATGTCAATTTGATATGTAAATGGGAATCTCTGTAGGAATTGTCCTATTTGAGAATTTAAAGATGGAGAATTTTTTTCCATGTTGATGGAGAAGAAAGTCCATCCAAAAAATGTTTAAAAATAACAATTGGATTTTATCTCACTCTGCAAAGACTTCGTCACAGAACGTTTTATTAAAATAACATTTATAAATGTACATTTAAGTACTTCATATAATATTTTTAATTATATTTTCACACAATATATATATAAATTTATTTATATATGGTGTTTATTATTGTCACAAGACTCACAATAATATCTTAATTTTTGTATTTGTTTATGATTAAACTTTTTTTTTTACAACTAGTTTGATCGATAATCATACAAATTTCATACTTTTTTAAGATTGATTGATCCCCGCAGGAACCGTAGAGATCTCCAAATGTCACACCTCTCAATAACGTTTTAACCGATATAAATCTTATAAAATCCACCGTTGGATTGAAAGTTTATATCATATAGATCATTTGTGTAAACTGTTAGACAAATTCAAAATCATTTGATATGTTATTGAGACGCATAAAGATGAACGGCATTTAAAAAAATGTCCAAACCGTTAATTTTGATATATCTCAATAACATATCAAATGATTTTATATTTGTCTGACAATTCACAAAAATGATCTATATAATATAAACTTTCAATCCAACGGTGAATTTTATAAAATTTATATCGGTTAAAACGTTATTGAGAGGTGTAACATTTGGTGTCAAATTAATTGGTGTCAACGAATCCTAACTCATATATATATATATATATATATATATATATATTGAAATGTAACTTCTGTGTGTCTAAACTCAGATCACACATTGTATATTTATAATGTAGATTCAATTAAATACATGGGTAGTTGTAAAGTAGATAAATAAATACATGTAAGCCTAGGAAGTTGTAGTGACTAGGACTATTAACTACTAATCTAGGAAGATGTAAAGAACATAGAGAATCTACATATTTTCTTGATTCTAACATTCCTCCTCAAGTTTGAGCATACATGTCGTATGTACCAAGCTTGGTACAAATTGATTCAACCCGAGGTCCTCTAAGGGACTTAGTAAATATGTCAGCTAATTGATCATTCGAACCAACAAAATCAGTAACAATTTCTCCCGAGAGAACTTTATCTCGTACAAAGTGACAATCGATCTCTATATGTTTAGTTCTTTCATGAAAAACCGGGTTGGAGGCAATATGTAGTGCAGCTTGGTTGTCACAAATTAATTTCATTGTTTTGACATCTCCTAATTTAAGTTGTTGGAGTAACTGTCTTAGCCATGTAAGTTCACAAGTTGTTGCTGCCATAGCACGATATTCTGCTTCTGCACTCGACCTTCCAACTATGTATTGTTTCTTGCTCCGCCATGATATCAAATTTCCTCCAATGAAGACACAATATCCTGAAGTGGATCTTCTATCTGCTGGTGAACCTGTCCAATCAGCATCAGAATAGCCCACAACTTGGGTGTTGCCCTTGTTTTCATAAAGTAATCCTTTACCCGGTGCACTCTTTATATACTTGAGAATGCGAATCACAGCGTTCCAATGGTCATCACATGGAGCATTTAGAAATTGGCTAACCACACTGACAGCAAAAGTGATGTCCGGTCTTGTCACTATGAGGTAATTAAGTTTCCCAACTAGACGAGGATATCTACCGGGGTCTTTCAATGGCTCCCCCTGACCCGGTAGTAGCTTAACGTTGGGATCCATAGGAGTGTCACTCGGTCGGCAATCAAGTAATCCAGTTTCCTCAAGTATATCAAGAGCATATTTTCGCTGAGTAATAGCCACACCAGTTTTGGATTGAGCAACTTCAATCCCCAAAAAATATTTCAATGGTCCCAGATCTTTAGTCTGAAAGTGTAAAGACAGATGTTCTTTCAACCGTTGGATGCCAGCCTCATCATTCCCGGTGATGATGATGTCATCGACATAGACAAGCAGGTAGAGACAAATGGTTGAGGAAGAATGCAAGAAGAAGACAGAGTAGTCAACTTCACATCTAGTCATTCCATACTCTTGGAGTACATTACTAAACCTTCCAAACCAAGCTCGGGGAGATTGTTTCAAGCCATAAAGTGATCGACGAAGCCGACAAACCAGGTGAGAAGCCCCACCAACAGTGAATCCTGGTGGTTGTGCCATGTGTGCCTCCTCTTGTAATTCACCATGTAGGAAGGCATTTTTTATGTCCAATTGATGGAGTGGCCATTGATGTATAGCAGCTATGGCAAAAAAAAGGCGGACAGATGCAATTTTGGCAACCGGAGAAAAAGTATCTCCATAGTCAAGGCCAAAGATTTGTGTATATCCTTTGGCTACGAGGCGGGCTTTTAAGCGGTCAACCTTTCCATCTGGCCCAACTTTAACTGTATAGACCCATCGACAACCCACCGTAGTTTTTCCATTGGGTAAGGGAACCAAATCCCACGTACCATTGGAGTGCAAAGCAGCCATCTCATCTACCATAGCTTGTCGCCATCCAGGGTCAGACATGGCTTCACCTGTAGTTTTGGGAATAGACACAGAATCCAAAGAAACCACAAAAGCAAAATATGATGGAGATAATCGATGATAATCTAAATGACAAGCATAAATAGGATTAGGATTCTGAGAAGATCTGTTACCTTTACGAAGAGCAATGGGTAGTTCCGGTGTCGGATGCGGAGTATGAGTGTCCGACGGAGCAGAGGATGAGTCTTAACAAAATTTCATAACTAGCCATACAACTAATATCGACCAATATATCCATACACCAATTTGCTTCTTTATAGTGGCGCCACAACAAGAAGAACTCTCTCCCCCACACCCTCCGGGACTCTTTTTTCTTCCAAAAATGCAAAAAATGTTCGAAACAAATTTTGTTGCCATTGAAAATAATATTTTACATTAGAATGTTTCCCCCGACAAGCCCCACAAATCCAAATTTTATCCTCTCCTCTAACCAGAAAAATTCTCATCCCACCCCCCACAAGTCTTTTTCCCCCCTGGGTTTCTAATTTTACCCTTGATTCAAAAGTTCGGAACGCGTTTTCGAGATTTTTTTAGTGTAAATTTAGCAAAAATTTCGGAAACACACATTCCGAAGTTCATTTTCAAGGCAAAAAAAAGTTCGGAAAATGTTTCCCGAACTTTTTTAACAAGGGCAAAATTGGAATATTGGGGGTGAAAAAGAGTTATGGGGGGTGGGATGAGAATTTTTCCTCTAACCACACCACCACAACAAACCAGCTTGATCAAATTCTACTTTGGTAAGCAACCCAATATAATACTACTTTGGTAAGCAACCCAATATTGAGACAGCCATCCCCTCGAAGGTGGACTCCATCTTGAGGCCTTACCAACTATGTTTCTAATGCATTGTAGTGTAATATCCGAAACATTACTATAGATATATGAATGCAACAATTATAAGATTATGTCCCAACAATCATGCGGACGGTGTTTTCTCAATTTTCATGTTTTACACAGCCATTTGCGAATGGTGCTTTCTTAATTTTCATGTTTTAGACACTCAATTTCTATGTTGCCAAGGGATAGAATTGGAAGGCAAGAGGACGTGTGTGAGACTTCGAAGCGCAAAAAGCAAAACTCAAATTTTTGACCAAAATAAAAAGACCAAAACTTTGCAAATCTAATTTTTCTTTCCCTCTAGAATTATGCTTCAAAATGAAGTTATTTTAGTGCAGATGACATATAAATGAGTTCTAATGGTGCGGTTTGGAAGCTATGTTAAAAATAAAAAAATAAACTACAAGCATCGAACTCATGCAATGTAATTGATCAATTGTTAGAACTCGTTTCCTCATGTTAAAATCAAAATAATCCAAAATGTATCTAAAAGGGATTTATGAACAACCAACCACTAATAATGGACTAATTTGCTCTAAAACAGAAGCATGCCCCAATTAAAAACATATATACGCATGCAAGCACATCTCAGGCACATCTATTTTTACCATAGTAGGGGTGATTAAATTATAAAAATGAATGAAGGCCTCAACCTTTTCATTTACACTGATCAGTACCTACGTTGTTCCTATGGGTAAATGGTGCTGTTAAATTCCGACCTGAGACCCAAACCAACACAGAACTCCCAGTAAGAATTAAAATTGACAGCGCTCTACATCTCCATATATTATCAGATATTGAAACCTTCAACTTGCTTTTGCTAGAATCCGCTGCCAAGATAACTTCATAGAGTAATCAAGCTACAAAACCAATTCACTTTGGCCTGGTTTTGTATGTGTATCGAAAAAATGGCATGCTTACAAGAGCACTTTAAGAATGCACATTTTCAATTGAAGCCCACAGTAAGTCATGAACTGACCAAGACTAACTTGTCAAGTGTATGCCAATACTTCAATGGATATGAGTCATTTAAAATTGCATTTCAGGCATGGTTTGGTCCTTATCTAATATCAGTATATTCAGGGAATGTGGTACAATCATCAAGGCCTGAGATTAACTCAGGTACATAATCATGTGGGACCACTCCAAAATTTTCCCCTTCCAATGAACTTTCCCCATTCGAAGGAAAATCGCTCTCCATGTCAAACCCAAATTTGTCCACAGTAGATGAAGGGAGATCCAAAGTCAGTTCCTGACGCGACGGCATTGGTGGGAATAATGGCTCAGTCTGATGACGATGCAATTCACTAGAATCCACTGAAGGTCTTTTGGTCTTTGATCTAGACAGCTTAATAACGTCGGAGACGGAAAACCTTTGCTTTCCAGAAGATTGTAACCTGGATCCAGGTCGAGACCTTGCATCATTTGTCGGGAATGCTGATGAAGCCCATCGAGAACTGTCTTCTTCACAAGCTTTTATTACCTCCCTGAGGGGAAAACATACAAACAAAAAAGTGAAACACCATAAAAAAATAAATGCCTCATAAACTAAGCATTTTGGGAAACAGATTTGAGCATTTATTGATAAATCGGCAAAAACATGCATTCTTTTCAGCACTAACTTTTTGTTGAGGTAAACAATGGCCGACTGCAACAATGGAGATTTATTTCACATACACAGAATTCACAAGTGTAGATTATGGGAGAAATTCAATGAAGCAGCAAAAAAGAACATATACTTAATTGGATCATTAACACATGATATAGAATATAATACGAATCAGGGGAATTTTGTTTCAGCATGACAAGGATGTGTATGTAGGCCAATCTAAAAAGGAAAAACAATATATAATATAATATGAATAATTGAATCATGTCTACTGTTCTTTGCCAAATGACACACTTTGGAAATCAAATCCCAAAGCAACCCAAGCCCCAGCAACTCACAAAGAACCTAAAATTACTAGAAGATATAATTTGACATTGAACTTGATGAAACAATAGTGTTCTTGACGAGATTTGGACAGACCACACCACTGAACCAAGTTTTTGTTTATAATGAAATTAAATAAGATACGCCAAACTTCATTGACACATCAAACCATGAACTAAAACCATAATTCAGCCATACCTGAAACGGTTCTCAACAGTAGAGAAAGAACTTTTGAGATGATCATTTCTTGTGTGCTTATTTAAAGAAGGTGGTGCTTCAGCCCCTTTTATTGATAACTTTATAACAGATGGAAATGAATATAAGGAATCACTTTCCTCTTTCGGGAACTCTAGAGTTATATCCACCTGATCTTCAGTCACAGGCATGTCTTTACCCTGGTTAGAGAGGACTATTTTGTCATTCTCTGGCCTACTTCCCAAGTCATCCAGTGCAGCTGCCAATAACATTTTGCTCTGGGCCGAATTTGCAAACGTCATCCTTTCAGAGGGTTTGTTCCGGGGATTTTGTGAATGCTGGCCAATTGAAGAGAAGAAACTCTGGTCGAAATAGAGACCGTTGCAAGTGGCATGTAGATTTTGTCTACGGTCAACATGTGCCGCTTTCCAGACACAAGAAATCAATGCATAAAAGTGCTTCTGCAGTAATAACTCTCTATTTGCCTGCTCAGAAGCAACATCTAACAACATTCGAATGTTATCCTGCAAAAAGAGATCATGTTACAGATCGATGAGAAAAAATGATATAGAGATAAGAGGAAAATAATTTTAGAGGGATTTGGGGGAATGCAAAAATTGAGTTTATGACGGATTTTGCTCCCTTCCTCTCCCCTCCCCTCCTTTTACACCGAACCAAACAGACCCCAAGGGTCAGTTGTATTGTTATTATTCATTGTACCATAGGAATAATTGATTTCCATTTAGAATCATATAGAATATTTATTTGTTTGTAAATATAGGAGTTAATAGGTTTCCTCATTTGTTATATTCTATATGCTATTTAATTTATATCCTCATGTATTTTGTATCATATCAATGAGAACTGCGAAGAATTTTACATGGTATCTGAGCAGTGTTTCTGAACCATGACAAGAAGCAAAAAGGTTTCACGTGGGCAACGATCTGTGAACCCAAAGGTACTGAAACACTACCAAGCATGCCAAAACAATTACTAATACTGGCTACAAATTCAATGGCCAAAAGTATAAACAATGGGTCATAACTGTCCACATTTTCTTTCAAGGAAACAGCAAAGACGACTACAAGTCTGATCCAAACCACACACTATGTGGAAACCTGAAAACAATTCGGTGATGTTATGGTTACTCAACTGCATGAAAATGGAGTCATGCAAACATTTCATGTATTATGATACTGCTGCAGAAATCTTGAATGCAGCCAACGAGACCTACTCAAATGTGGACAACACTTCATCTCATCCATATCTGAGATCAAAAGCTTACTTATACATGGAACTCGATAGGCACTTCATCAAGGAGAAGATTGTCTGTGGGCTAATTTCCCCTTAGCAAACACCCTCAAGTCACTAAATTGCTGACAGCTTGACCAAGGCACTTCCTAGAGCCAACTATGAAAACTTAAGATTCAAGTTGGGCACAACTGACATTTATGACCCAACTTGAGGGAGAGTGTTGGTTGTGGATCTGATCCTAAGGCTTATCAAGGCCAAGCCATGAAGGGACAACTGTATTGTTAGTATTAGATTAGATGTATTATAGGCCAAGCCAGCACACTATTTTTGTATGAGATGCGTAAGACATAAAGGCTCTTGCTGATGACCTTTCTCGAACAAAAAAGAGGTCACAGATGAGTGCATGAACAGTAATATCAAGCTCTTTCAGCAAAGTCAGACTTCCTGCTATATGCACATCTTTACATTTCGGTGTACCCTACTACCTTTGTAACTTATATGTGTAAAACTTTGGTGTACAGTAGCAACTGCCAGTAAGACTTGGTTAGTTAAGTTGTGACAGAATTCTGTTAATCTTAGACGGCAGTTTTGCCTCTATAAAAGTTATCTGTTCTTTTGAGATTACAAGAAAATTAGACACTTCTAATATTTACAGTTTATATTCTCAGATCTCTCTACATTTTCATTTTGCTTTCTTTGATTCTCTCAATTTCTTTGCTTGCACAATTTCAAAGTTCAAACAACATAGTAAATAAAACTTGCAATATGAAGATAAGTTAAAATAGACAAGATCACCACTATAACCTGCAAATAATAAAAGCGGATATACAAGACAATTTAAAATTGCTGGTCTAACCTCTGTTACTTTAAGAGCCTTCCCAGAGCATGTATTGTTGATTTTCTCATGATTATTGTCCATAGAGAACAAGACATATTTTTGGAATAATTCTCTGAACCTCTCGCAACAATGGACAGGATGACGATATATCCCCCTATATGCCCCACCAGTAGTCATGCTATAAAGTACATCACTAACAAAGCTCCAGTTAGGACCATATTCATGAACAACTGCACATAATATTGCATCCTCCTGAGGCAGCCAAAAATCAGCTGATGGAATACAATCTCTGTACCAAATATTTCCCTTCTTCAATTTTTCTGATTTTATCATAAAGACCCGTTTCACAGGCATTGGAGTTATGGATATTTTTCCTCCCATCTTACTCCTGCCAACTGTTTTCTGTTCCAACACAACCATACTTTTACATGGGTCTGATTCTGCATGTTCATCCTGCTGCATATCTAATGAGTTGGAGTCTAAATCTGAATCATAAATGTCATGAAGATCCCTCTTGTGCTTTTTGGACTTCTTAGATCTCTTTTCTTCACCATCAGTTATTAATTTAGACTTCTTGCGCTTTTTATGTATACTCGAACTTGGAGACACAAAATCAAGGCTAGTGGCAACATCATCATCTATGGCCATTGGCACTGCTCGTAGCTCGTCTTTCACAGTTCTTAAGCCAGTGGTTAAAGATCCTTTCTTCAGAGATTTGAACTTTGATTTCTTGGATTTCTTTTTAGGCTTGGGCTTCGAAACACTTGGTGCCGGAGTCCTGCTGAAAAATGGAAGATACAGATTTCTCATGTATTTTCATATTTAGAGTGTTATCTTGTTAACATATATTTTAAACTAACTATCATTCATTAGTAAAGCCATATGAAAAACTATCAGAACTATGCAGATCTTTAAGCCAGGATTTATACCAAAACCCTACCCTCACCACAAACATAGTTCATAAGAAGAAAATTAGATTTATAAGGTGACAAAAATCGTTTCCATAACGATGCTACAGAATCACTTTTTCAAAGACAGCGAAGGAGGAGAGACTATGAAAGTTTAGCGCTGGCTTACTTTTTGTCTTCTTCAGCTTCCTCTTTCAGTTTAGCTTCATATTCAAGTTCCTCCATTAACTAAATGAATATTAAAGCAAACATATTAAACTATAATGACAAGAAGTCAAGAAATAACACAAAAGGAAATCAATGTTGATCCAACAGACCTGATGTTGAGCCAAGGCCTCTACTTGCTGTCGATAAGCCGTTGTTGCAAAATCTGCATCCCAGCCTAATATACAGACCAAGAAAAGATAGATTCAATCCCACAATTGTATCATGCATACAAACCAAATTCTTTGTTGGTTAATATTTGTGACAACAAAATAGCTGAATAAGTTGATATAGTAAACATTTGCAAGCATGGATGTATCCCTAGAGACTAATTTAAGTTTTTAAGTTCAATGAAAAAGGACAAAGCATGTTAAGATTGTTTATAAATGGATCCGGTCTGATGAACGTACAGAAGAACATAATACAGTTATTTTATAGCATGTCTTCGAATTTGTCAGCTAAACTATGCTAGAGATGCTTTGTTTGGATACTGCTCTGATTGTATTACACTTTAAAGAGGTATAATATAATGACAATCATTTCCATTTTTATAAATATAAATAGCAACAGTTTTAAAAAAAATATTGAATCAGAGGGGTAAGTGAGGTGCATACTTTCATATACAAGAGGCTCTTCATCTTCGTCAATTTCAGCCTCCATCTCCTCCTTATACCGTTCAATCCGATCCAATTCCCATTCAGTATCCTCAATCCTGACTTCAGATTCCAAGGCTGCTTTATTTATAATTGGATCCCACATCTCTAGAAAACGAATGGCATATCGGTCAATAGGGCGTAGCTCATTTTCAAAGGCTGATAAAGCCTGTCCAGCTGCAGCTGCAGCTTCTGCCATCTGTTTCACATCCTCCAGCATGTCAACATCATCTTCTATGGCAACAACAGAGGGTTGTTTATCTTCCATAGGATCAACTCCACTTAGCACTAATGTATTCTCTTTATTCAAAGTGGAAACAGATTCACCTAATTCTTGAGGCTCATCATCCTCATTTGCATACTCATCCTCTTCAAGTCTCCCACTGGCTTCTTCTGTAAATTCCTGATTATCCACAGCTTCTTCCAATTCAACTTTCTTTAGTGCCATATAATCAGCCTCATCTTCTACATGTTTTAATGCAGCTTCCACATCTGCGTTAGTTACAGAAACTTCTCCACTGTTCTGGTTTTTCTCCTTCGGCGTGTCTTTAATTGAAAGTGTTTTATGACCTGAAAACAATTCCATAGGATCAAGCTTCTTGAAAAACTCAGTATTATAACCCCCACTTTGTATAACTAAATCATCAAGTGCTCGCTTTTGCTTTGCTTTCTTCAAAATATTCTCCTCAATGGTGCTTTCACTAATCAATCGATATATATGCACTTCACGCGTCTGGCCAATTCTGTGGCACCGATCTTGAGCCTGTTGATCCATAGCAGGATTCCAGTCACTATCATAAAAAATAACCGTGTCAGCTCCAACTAGATTGATACCAACACCCCCACTACGAGTTGACAAGATGAAAAGAAAAAATTTGGGGTTTGTGTTAAAACGCTGCATTAAGGTCTGCCTCTCCTCTGGTTGGGTTGATCCATCCAACCGCATGTAAGTATAACCATACAAATTAATGAACGCTTCTAAAATGTCAAGCATCTTAGTCATCTGAGTGAATATCAGAGCTCGGTGACCTTCTGATTTTAATTTCCTCAGCAAAATTGCTAGCTCCTGCAATTTTCCACAGTCGAATTGTATAAGTCGCCTATCTGGGAAATATACTTGCCGACGAACAATTGCGGGCCTGATTGGTGACAATAGTGGTGAGAGAATATCAGTGCATCGCTGCTTGTAAGATGGGTTCAGAAACACAGTAGTCTCGCTTTTACTGCACCAACAAACAGGAGGGGATGCTCGGGCAGCAGGAATTGCAAACATGAAACTTTCAACCACATCAATCATCCTTTGAAATCGTTCGACTGGAGAGAGAACAATGTCTGCCAGTTTTGATGGGAACAAGTATGAAACAGGGTTTGCCTTCTTTTGATGAATATCATATACAGGATGCCTTATGGTAACAGAGTCCCTTAGAGTCGTTGAGTAGATGGGTCTTTTTTTACACCTCAAGGAGTTCCACCATGCAATAGCTGCTGCACGTTCCTTTGCCTCTCTTATCCTCTCCTCCCAAATTGCCCTTTGAATCTCTTCGAAAATGTTTGTTCCATGAGGCTTTTTCTGACATTTCAGTCCTGGCTTAATTACTTCCAGGTCAGCCATATCAGTGCGTTCCATAATTAAATTAGCAGGGGTCTCAATGGCTTGCACTTCATCACTCTCCCAAGAAGTCATGCTATAATCAAGATGAGTAAATAAAAGACCCAAACCTTCTAAGTCAACTGTTGAAAAGGAGCTAGGCAAAAGCATGGAGCAAATAGAAGAACTTAACTGAATATCAATCCGACACATATCAAAAGAACTGACGATTGGACGACCCTCAAATAGGTCAGGATGATTACAAACCTTACGAAGTTGCATGATAACACTAATCATCCCAAAAAAATTGGCGTTTGCAAGAGTAGCTTGAGTCTCTGAGCTAGCAATAAAATCCTCGTACAAATTTCTCTGCCTCTTTGACAGCCTACAGTATATGACATGCTCAACTTTCATGGGAAGTTGCTTTTCTACATCTCTCTTTAATCGACGGAGTAAGAATGGACGAAGGACATTATGCAGGCGATCAACAACCTCTTTATTAACTTTTTCCTCTCCCTCTACCATCCCTGATATAGGATTACTAAACCAATCCTTAAACTCTTGGTGTGACTGGAAAACATGGGGCATCAAGAAATGCATTAGAGACCACAGTTCCATGAGATCATTCTGTAGCGGTGTACCAGTCAACAGAATCCGTCGTTTTGAATTGAAATTCAACAGTGTCTGCCACCTTTGTGATTTCCAGTTTTTAATGAGGTGAGCTTCATCTAAGATCAAGTATTTCCACTTTTTGCGCTTGAAAACTTTGGAATCCTGAATAACCAATCTATAAGTTGTTATGCATACATGAAATGAGTTTGGTTTTAACCATCCTTGTCTTTTATGTTTTCGCTCCTTTGCACTTCCGAAATAAGTCAAAATTTTAAACGCAGGACACCATTTCAGAAATTCAGTCTCCCAGTTAAGCATCACACTAGTTGGCACCACAATTAGATGTGGACCCCAGATTCCCTTTTCACAGGCAAGATGTGCAAGCAAGGCTATAGTCATAATAGTTTTTCCAAGCCCCATTTCATCTGCCAAAATTCCATTCAGCTTTTTTTCATACATTGTTACAAGCCAATCCAATCCAATATGTTGATATTCACGAAGAGTGTACTTGAGTAGAAAGGGGGATTTTGTACGCACTTTAGTTGTGGAGAAGGTGTTTCCAGTTGGTTGTGCTGATCTTGCAGCAGCAGCTGCATCAGCAATTATATCCTCACTTTCTCTTTCCTCTGAATTTTCACAAGGTGCTTCCCCCTGTTCTTCTGCCTGAGTCTGTATGGTAGGCAGTTGCTCGCCGGACTTCATATCTTCACTCACAGAAACAGCCGGATCCTTCTGCTCAACATCATCATGGACTGGTGAGTTCTGATGGTCTTCTGATGAAGCAGAAGCATAATCTGACTCATCTTCCTGATCCCCGTCATCACTCAGGTCCTAAAAAATAGAAGATGAAAAACTTAAATGATTGTTTTAATACCAATGAATTAAGTCATAAGCAACAAGAGATGAATACCACCTACCTTTTTATACCTTGCAAGCAGTTCCTCAACCGACATGTCACTCTCTTTTTGTAGTAATGCAATCTACATATAATAATAGCATTGCCATGAGGATAACAATATGTGTGTGAGAACAAAGCTGACTGAATAGACAGTTTATGGTGAATATTCTTGAAACTCTAAATTATTATTATTCATAAGTACTGTGAGCGGAAAATAAGCTGATTAGCTCTTAACCTCATCCTTTGGATCAATTGCATCAACTCTGTCCAGTTTTTCTTCCTCGGATAATGTTGTTTCATCATCCTGATCATTGTAATGAAGTTAAGACACAGGTTGCCAACCAAGAAATGTAAACACGTAAATTAGTAAAACTCAAAATAATTAAACAAATTATTCAACCAACAACTTCTATAATATAAAATACTATTCAATACATGTTATATTAACATAATTCCTTATTTTCAAAAAAAAATAATAATAATAATAATAATAATAATAATTCTTCAATCTGAAAAAACTTTAATTTCTATGCAAGAATACTAGAATTCTGAATATCAAAAACTAATCATACACAACATTTGAATTTGGTAACATATGAAGCAAAGGCTTGTCACAAGGCGATCACTTCGCATCCAGCCATTCATTTGTTACACAACTACTAGCAAAGTTCTGCTTCCTTCATGTGCAAAGCCTTAATTTGCAGATACTAGTGAGGTCCATGACACTTGGGACCCACCACTTGATTCATATTAATTGATAATGTTAAATGCTGATAATTGATAAGCTGTCAAAGACTGTATGAACATTTCCCCACAAATTTTATACATTAGACCCCAAATAGTCCCACAGATTATATAGTTGCTTGGCCTACACCGAGGAGAGGCTAAACCTACACCACAGTATAACTAACTTTCAGTCGGGTATGCTGAGTAGGCAAAAAGCTAATAAGCATGTGTGCAAATACAAGGCACGCTCTATCTAACTGAGACAGCTAGGCTAAGCACAAAACAACTAGTACTACTAGAATAGTATATTCACACAACCTGTGAGATTATATCTGTGACACTGTTTAAATGTATCTATTATAAAATTTAAGTATATACAAGTTCTTTTTTTCACTTGTGCAATAAAACAATGAGATATCAATGGCCTTACACCATTCACAACTTGCTCATATTATATCAATGTCATAATTAAATATAAAACATTGAATTTTTCCAGAACACAAGGTAGCAGAATATACAACTCAAACAGAAATGTTGTGGTTACTCTACAAACACTTTTGGAAACGCATGTTTGCAACATTAATAATATAGGGCTATATACACACAGCTGAAAATCATCATCTGCAATTACCAACCACGCCTACTCATTGATAATCAAAAGCAATTAAAACAAACTTAAAATGGAAATATTACAATTATGTCCTCACATAAAGTAGTACCTTATCGTCTGCGCCCGACAAAAAGTCACCGTCTTCCTGGACAATATTTCATAGCACACACCAACAACACAGTCAGCATAAGGAAACAGTTCGACGATGATAACAGCAAAAGAAAAACGCAAAAAGGGTAAAACATAATAAGAATGAGGGAGTGAATAGATATTGTTAATAATATAAACTCAAACTAAAAAGATAACCATTAAATCAAAGGCAAGAATATTGCTCATATTGATTGAAACAGCATTTGTGGTACATATAAATAAAGCAGGTTTTCCTAGTGAATGTTGGGACTGGCTTTCTCTTTACTTGGTATTTTGCTCTACACTCTTTTTTCCTTCACCAAGTTTTATCCCTTTGGGGTTTTTCTGGTAAGGTTTTCAATGAGGCAGATGTTGTTGGTAATTTGAATTGTACATTCAGTGAGATATCAATGGCCATACACCATTCACAACTTGCTCATATTATATCAATGTCATAATTAAATATAAAACATTGAATTTTTCCAGAACAGAAGGTAGCAGAATATACAACTCAAACAGAAATGTTGTGGTTACTTTACAAACTCTTTTGGGAATGCATGTTTGCAACATTAATAATATAGGGCTATATACACACAGCTGAAAATCATCATCTGCAATTACCAACCACGCCTACTCATTGATAATCAAAAGCAATTAAAACAAACTTAAAAATGGAAATATTACAATTAGGTATTTCGCTCTGCAGTCTTTTTTCCATCACCAAGTTTTATCCCTTTGGGGTTTTTCTGGTAAGGTTTTCAATGCCATGTAGGTGATAACCTTTCCTTCAGAGTCTTCCTTTATGTGGTTGACACTCACTCTCTCACCAATCATGGCACTGCTAGTGTTTGAAGACAGGCTCTGAACGTTATGATGATCTTGATACATGCATATTATTACTCTATTATTGGGGACATCTTTTTTATGATAAATTGATATTTTTATACTTTTCAAGTATGTAGGTTATCCCAAATCAAGCCTAAGTAACCTTCCTCAACCTGTGGTTGCAATGGATCGGGTTGCCTCATGTGTTATGTCCTACTATGACGACAATACTCCAATTAAACTAATTCTCCAGTAATTTGCATCATCATTTCTAGAGCTTTTAGCACACATTATCTCATTAACTTCCCTTGCATGCAAAACCACTAACCACAGAAAGATCTCTACCAATCACGGTCATGCTTTACTTACCTCCCTAACAAACTCCAGATTACCAGGGTCCCCTTACCCTGGGATCCGGAGGGTTAAAACCAAAAAAATAAAAGATCTCTATCATTGCTGGGTGCAAAATAGTTGTATTTTTCCCGATCAAGCCAAGGGATTTCTGATAGACAACGAGTCATTATACTTAAAGGCCCATAGAGAGCCTGATATCTAAACTAAGATAATTTAAATATAAAAAAAAAGGACCAGATAGACTTGATATTTTCTAAAATCAAATTTACAGAACAAATGAATTAGAACAAAGGTTGGTCAAGTTGCAAAATACTACTAGCCATGGATTAATTCAACAAAAAATGTGAACAATTCTTCTTTTCTGACAGCATTGAGAAGTTATATGTATTAATTGGTCGTGGTTCCGTGTCCGCAAACTAAATGAGACTTAATTTTGGAGTCATTTTTTCCTAAATTCTTGGTGGAGTTTTAGGGGGGGAGAGAGGGAGAGGGGGAGAGACAACAATGAGATGAAACTTGGGCTATATGATGGGGTTACTTTATATCATAATTGCTGTGGGTAATTAATTATGAAGAGGTGCCACATGGAACTGATATGCAGATTACTTAGTGTCCCAATTAGAGTTTTCAATTTGAAAGCATTGTAACGTATCTTAAACAGATTGGAGTTATTTGTAACAAAACAAAATAAGACGACAAAAATGATACTTGAACCAAACACGGATAAGGGTATATGTTTGCCAAAAATAAATGTAATGTCACCTCTTCGTCAGAAAAATCAAATGGAACATTTTCTTTGGCTGTCTCACTGGGATCCTTTTTAAGATTTTCAGATTGATGATCATCATTTTGAGATAGATTGTTTATTGGTGTAGCTGCATCACCACTACTGTCATCCTGCAATTAAAAAATTGAACATTACACTACGTCCTTAACTCACTGCCATTCAAAGTGGTAAAATTAAACACATACAACTTACACAACGTCGACCAAGGACCATGCTGGAGTCGTTTGTACCTATTTTTCTGATAGATATATGATCTCCATTTTCTGCATACAGTAGCCATGCCCTAAGTCAGAAACAAGCATAACTTGTGCAAATTAAAAAAGGCCATATACCTGATAATAGTTCTTCCTGACCTATAGCATCACCAGTTCTAACTATTTTTCCACCATCTTCACCATGCTCTGGACTACTTTCATACTTTGCCAATTCTCCTAATTTGTAAAGAAACCAAAGGCATGATAAATGATCCAATGGTCTATTAAGGCAATAACACAAAGTTGGCCACTAAATGGTTTTCTTTTAAAGCGGTATATACTGGACCATCCTAGCTATCACTAAGTAACATCTCTTTTTTATATGGTTTATATTGCCTTCTTTTGAGTAAAATAATCAGCATTCAAGAGAGAGATAAAAAGGTTGCTTGATATAATAAAATTGCCATATCCTATCCCTCCATCAAATAGAATATTTCTTATTAAGAAAAAATAAAAATCACCTTTATCTCCAGCATAACGTTTGAGTAACTCCTCAACTGGAAGATCCATTTCATTTTGCAAAGCTGCCAACTCCTCTTGCCTTTCTTCTTTAGTTATAAGAGCCTCATCCTCCTCGAGGGTTTGCTCGTCATCATCCTGGAAACATTACCATCATTAACATCAAGTCCATATATGAGTTTGGACCAATTTCACCCATTGGAACAACAGACATGATAATCAGATTATAAAGACGGTAATTGTGTTGTTCAACTTCCAAAAGAAAGATCATCGTTGAGAAAACTTCTTCAGTATGCACATGGTTAAATTGAAAGTTTGCTTATTAGAGAATGAAGAAACCCTATTGCATGATATTCTTTTAAATATATAATATCTTTTTCAGTATGCACATGGTAAGTTAACAACAATAAGTCAACCAACAAGCTTATATCCCAGTAAGTGGACTTGGTTAAACAGCGTACAGATTAACAAAACCAGTTTAAAGCTCATGCAGAGTGAAATGGCACCAATAGCACCTGAATGTTCTGGAATAGTAGTACATTCCATATTAATGATGATGGCATGCACTTGATATAAAATAAATACTAACAAAATAATAAAGAATCTGAGAATGGTATTCAGGTATAAAAGAAAATAATTACCGATACATCATCAGATTGTACATCATATTCTTCATCGTGATCAGGTGCATCGGATTGATACTCTGCTACAAAATAGATTGAAGTTAAAAAATAAGTAATGTCAAGTTGAAATTACAAAGTTACATCTCTCAACCCACCAACATTGCCTTCCTTAGGTTCATTGATAATGTCTCCATCTATATCTTTGCATTGTGTATTCATGTGATGCTCTGCAGAAATTTTCTCTGCTGGTGTATGAGCATCCACAAGATTCTCAGCCAACATAGTTGAGTATCTGAAAACAAAAGAAATTTAAAATAAAATGTCAGAGTCAAGTGGACTGCTAGTTATGGCAAAAGAAAAAAAAATCAGAATAAATAAATAAAAGAAAAGCACCTCTCAGTTTGACCTAAAAGAAACTCAAGCTGTTTGTCCAGTGCCTTTTTCTTCTTCTCATCGAGTTCCATTTGATGCTTGTAAAGAACCTGGGAACACAACAAAGGATGAAATGAAGGACTTCAAAGGGCAATCATGAAAATTATGCTAGCAATCAAATGAAATAAATTTAATACAACACTTTACCAGCTTTTCTATTTTTGTCCAAAATTTCTTAACATCCTTGGAAATATTTAGAGCAACTTTTCTTAACCGCTGCTCTTCTTCCTGTACAAGATGCAATTCTCATCACACAAAAGTACAGTAGGGGTAAAAAAAACTTGTACACAGTGACAATAACATGCTTTCTGTAAACAAATAATTTATTTATAGAAGAGAAATCAGAACCTTCATCTTCTTTTCACCTCTTGTAGCCTGATCTAACATGCCTTTGCTGGCTTTTAAAGAAACTTTCTTTGCCTGAGCTAATTTCCATTTCCTCTCTGACTCAAAGTCCTGCAAAACATAAAGTATAACAAGTGAATTCTTACAAATTAAAATACTGCTGCAACAATCATTTCAGATGCTGAGGTTGAAACAAGTGAATACCTTTGATAGCCACACCATCTCTTCTAAGACATGGTCCCAATGAGTTTTGGGTCGTTTAGGCTCCCGTTGAGTTTCAAGAGCCTGACAGCAAAATTCAAAAATTTAGAAAATGGGAAGAGAGCAATATTGTCAAAAAATAAACAAACAAAATGTTCCCATTTGATGGTTTCTTTCTTCTTCTTTTGGGTGTGTATTTCTGATCTCCTTTCTTATTAAACTCGTCGTGAACCAATTATCCCAAAAGCTTAAGTTGTTGGGTGAAAGCAAACGAATGTTGTATATCTAACACACCCCTCCACATGCAACATCCCCTTGGACTTGAAGGGTGGACAATGCATATGCCCACTTACATTATGCTCATATTTAAATTTCATTTAGATGAGTACAAGCGGCAAAACTCAGTCACTTGGCCATGGAGGCTGTAATGCTATATTAGAATTATTAGGGATTGTGTCTAACTCAACCCAAAAGCTAGCACAAGAACGAAGGATTGACTGAGAAATTTATATCTAGTGTTAGATGTATAAAATAAACAATTCATGTGTCTCTAATTAACAGCCCAAGCTTTTGGAATAGTTGGCTCGTGACATGAGATTGAAGCCTCTATTGACCACTACAGCTAGATCCTGTTGTGACTATTCTTCTAGTAACAGCTGAAATTCCAACACATGGTAAGTGAGTCACTGTACAGTCCGTACTTCAAATGCAGAGGGCTCTTGCGTCTACTTAGTTCTCAAAGAAAGCCCAAAAGATAGCAATATATCACAAAAACAAAATTGACATCATATCTTGACGTAAAAACCCTAATGACTGAATGCAAACAGCAAGCCACGAAAGAATGGAGATTTCCATCAATGGCTCTAATCTAATCAATAAATGGCATATCCAAGTATCACACGGCTCGCTGTTAAAAATGTATTCCTTCTTGGGTTAAAATGCATCAATCGCCTACATTTTAAGACACATAAACCCCTAGTCTACAAATTAAACGAAGGTATCCATGGGTTCAAACAAGATCCTTGTATTTGGTTTGAATGTTGAGCTACAACCCTAATCAAGATAATTTTCAATTAAAGCAAATGAGATTTGACTGTGTCTGTTCTATCAAATTTCCAGCACTGCCTTAGTGAAGTCTTTGAGAATGACATTTTTTGTAACTGGAAGTTAATCTTCCCTCAGTGAGAACAATGTTGTTAATCTTGTAGCCAGGAGCGCCAGACCCCAAAACCACTATAGCTGTAGCGGAAAAACCGCTATTGTAAAGACTAAAAAACAATTTACAAACTAAACATAAATCCCAAAAGGACACAAATACTCAAAAATAGCAAAATACACAAAATTAAGGGGGAACCATACTTGATAATTATAAGTAATTTAGGTCATTTGTCGATGACATCAAAAATGAAAAGCCAAAATAACTTAACTACTAATGCTAATTGAAATTCTAAAAGTAAAAGTATCAAAATTACATTGTTCAGATGAGTCAGTGTTTCAGATGATGATATCATTGTTCTTGCATAAAACCCAAATAATAGAAGAATATTAAAAAAAAAAATAACAGAGAAGAACGTGAAACCTTCGCAGAAGAAGAAACAACCCTAACTGTAAACACAAAAACAGTATCGGCCACGACAGAAACATTAAAACAGCGCATTTGAATCAGTGAACTATGCACCTATTTATTGCGGCTCGCCGACCGAATGGGTCGCAGCCGACGTCGCCTCTGCATTTGAATCAGCGAATTCTAATTCACCGGTCACAATAAGTCCTATTTCAGTTGGTTTTATCACATCCTAACTTCAAATTCCACCCATTAAGTAACCCTTTGTTGAATATAATTATATAAAATAGTGTTGTCAAATAGCAGTTTTATAGTGTTATGCATCGCAGAATTTTAACAAACCACAATTGTTCCACAGTCTGTAATTCAGTACAAAGTATTGTCAAATGGCGGCAATAGCAGCTTAATAACTGTAGCTTAGCAGAATTGGAATTGGAACAACCGTTTTCTTTCATTGTTAAGTTTTGAGATCCACTATTGGTAACACTGATATAAATGTCAAAAGGACTAAAATGGCCTATTTTGATTGACTTATTTGAGTTTATCTACCGACATAAGTTTCGTGACACTATTTAGGAGAAATTACGAAGACACATGACAAGTTCCATAAGTTTTTCGGTGTTTCTTCATAAGTTCTCCAATATAGTTTACGAAAACAGCCAGTACCATATATAAAAATAATTACATTGCATAAAAAGCTATGCCTAAAAAGCTGAGAAACAATAACAAACAGAGCAAGAAATCAAAATCAGTAAATAAACTACTATTCCACAGCAAAATCAATGCATAAAACCGAAAAATCAAAAATGAAAAACGCACAGAAATACAGAAAAAAAATATAAATAAAATAATAAATAAAAACCGGAAGCGACGAAAAAGAAGAAGAAGCATGAACTAACTAACCTTTTGCCGTTTAGCTTTATACTCATGATCAACCTTAGACCTTGGACCTTTAGACGCCATCGCATTCACCAAAACTCAAGCATCTAACATATCTAATTCATAAAATAAATAAAAAAAATCACAAAAAAATTTGAGAAAACTCCATAACCTAATACGATGCGTGAAGAAACATGAAAATAGTTTCGAAAACGAAATCGTACCTTGAAGAGCGAAAAAGTAGAAATCGTTGAAGTTAGAGTCTGAAACAATGAAAGAGGTGCTAAGAAGAAGAAGCGAGTGGTGAAACAAGAAACGGAGTGGTTGTGAAGAGCGTTGAGAATGAAAGGTGAAGTGTGTAACTGAGGAATGAAAGATGGAAAAACCTAACGAAGAGGTTAGAAGAAGAGGACGATGATGGAAATTAGAAGAAGCTGGTGACGTGGATAGTAGAGCTTATTCGTTTTGATGAAACGGTGTCGTATTGGGGTGTATTTGGTTTAGTCACTAATCTCGAGGACACCTCATTCCTTTCTTGTTTTCTTTATTCTTCTTTTTCGGGCTTCAGCTTTGTTTTAAAAATTAAAATAAAAATCCTTTTTTTATTAACAAAACGATGAAATATGGTAGGACATTGTATTTTATATATATAGGGGTCGGGATTCGAATATCGGTCATCTCATTTATCCATCTTAATGGTGGAGTTTCAAACCACTATTTGACAAAAAAAATTATGAAATAATTTAAAATTTGTTTTTATAAAAAAAATTTATACCAAACGTGCCTTATGAGATTGCTTGTAAACAATAGATACTTGCTCAAAATTTTGAAATTGATTAGTTGAGATAATTCAAGTTTGATTTTTGGTAAAAATATTTTCTTTTTGTTTGATTTTATTTATTTGTGTCGATATTTAATATTTTATTAGTTATCGTATGAAATAAAGTAAGCCCATAAAATCATCTCTTGTCATTGTTGCAAAGGGAAAGAGTTTCGAAAAATAAGCATTATACAATTAATAATGCGATACAACTGTCATAATGATCATTCAAGCTATCGACTTTGATATCTGTATTTTGCGAAACATTACATTAATCTAAGTGTGTTTTTACGAATCTAAAACTATTTGAATCACTAATACAGTAATACTTATTTACAAACCCTTTTTTCAAATGTTATAAGCGTCATCATTGAGTTGCTAAGTCCACTTTCTATACCAAATTAGACTAGACTTTTGATTGAATACCTTTTAGATCTGTTTTAGGTATCAAAATCAAAATTATGTTATAAAATTAGTGAAAAGAAATATTTATAACAATAAAACTAAAACTCCACACAAAAAAAAAAAAAAAATATTGTATCAAGAAAAAAATATAATTAAATCCACAGTTTTCCCTTGTAATATTACGCATTGTACCTAGAGCTGTCAAAATGGGTGGCCCGACCCTAAACGGGTCGGTCCGGTCGGGCTATGTCGGGCCGGGCTAAAAAAGTCCGGATGGTAAACGGGCTACAAAAACAGAGCCCAGACCCGGCCCGATACGGGCTTTCGGGCCAGCTCATATTTTGGTTTTTTTTTGCTACTATTGATTATTTAATAATAAACAATCTGCTTTGAAAAGAAAGCAAACAAAAAAACTATAATGAACATGATAATGTGTCTTTGTACGGTAGGATTTCATAACTCATAAGTGTCCTTAACGTGCACTATAGTAGCATAGAAATGCATATGAGTGTTGTAATTGTCATATTAATAATATTAATACAAAACGGGTTGTCAACGGACACAATAGTAGTAAGTTCAGATTCCTACAGATCCACATCCACCAAAATAAGTTCAAATTCCTACAAAATACAAATCCACCAAAATAAATTCAAAACAAGTTATCTCAAGGTATCTCAGTGAGTCAGTCAATGTTCACATATTCCACGGTGTTGGATCCTTGTACACTTCCATGAGTTTCATCATCTTTATCAATATTATTGACATCGTCAAGTTCTACAAAATAAAAAATTGGTTGTTAAAAATAAATATATAATTTTTTTGGTTAATTAAACATTTGAAAAATAATATAACTTTAATAAGATTACCTTCAAAGCCATGTAACCAATTGCGTGCGCACAAGAGAGCTTCAACCGATTCATCTTTCATTGAACTTCTATACTTATTTAGAACTCGAGCACCAATACTAAACACAGATTCTGACGCCACCGTGGTTATAGGAATACTCAATATATCACAAGCTATCCTTGTGAGAGTTGGGCTTTTACGACTTCTTTCCTTCCAATAAGCCAAAATATCAAACCAAGCTGATGAAGGCATCCTATTCTCATCCAAATAAGTATCAAGTTCTGTTTTTCCAATGTTGGTGCTTTCTTGGTTTTCAAATTCTTCAAAATCCTATAATATAAAGCGAGTTAATCATTTGCATATGAAGATGCATATGTAGCCTAACTGTTTTTTCCATTATCTAATGTAACCAAGAAAAAAGAAAAATCCGTGAACAAAGTCAAAGCCATCAGATGAAAAGTGAACTCGTGTTACTTTTGTGAAAGTGCTTCATGTCTCACCAAGTGAATATTAATCGATACATGAAAAGTGTGGCCCAAACCAACAAATTAAAACAAAATCAGCATCCTATAAAACCACATGACATCAATTTAAGATGAATTAATTATGATTTGACAGAAAATCAGTTGAATGTAATAAGAACCACTCATATAGTGATGCAACTACCTTCTATAGATGAATTAATTAAGAACACAAATTCTTCAATACATGCTGCTATCCAAATTAATGCAATTTCATGGCTAACAAAGAGAGAGCTATCAAGAAAACAATACAACTAATCATTGATTAAATAACAATTCAAAGTAATTAAACCATCCCTTTACATCACAGTCCACACTATTATCATATCCATAGCTAACAAAGGTAGCAAGAAACATCAATGAATAATAACATACTAAATATTTAAGAATAAATGAACTTACTTTGTCTATAGTAGGTAGCTTTCCTCTTCCTAAAAGAGGATGCACCACTTGTTGTGAAGAGCTCGGATTAGAAGAAAGAATCTCATTGTTGACATATTCGGCATAAAGCTTCTCCAACATCATCTTGACATGATTCGACTTATCCTCACTAGTGAGTGGATCAAGTTTAGAATATGCATATCTCACAAATTGAAGCTTTTTGGTAGGATCAAGAATAGTCGCAAATGCTAAGATTACATTATACTCACTCCAGTACTTGTCAAACTTTTCCTTCATTTTTGTGGTCATGTTTTGAATCAATGGATCTTCACTTCTCAAATAAGACCTTAAAAGACACTCTATCTTCCATATTTCTCCAAAGTACAAATGTGATGTAGGATAAGAAGATCCGGATATCAAGTTTGTAATATTGTAAAATGGCTTCAAAAGATCACACAATGTTTCAGCCTTTCTCCACTCATCACTTGTAGGACAACACTTAAAGTTTGAATCACGCAAACTTAAGCTATAAAAGGCACGGCGATAATTAATCGCACTTTGAAGCATTATATAGGTGGAGTTCCATATAGTAACACAGTCTGACCTCAGTCCAATTGATGTGTCAATATCACCAATATTCTTAATACATTCAAAAAATGCTAGTGTTCTACTTTCTGTCACCTTTACATAAGCTACACTTTGCCTAATCTTATGCAATGCATTACTAACTCTCTTCAATCCATCTTGAACAATGAGGTTCAAGACATGTGCAGAGCATCTTATATGAAAGTACTCTCCATTAAGCAACAAGCTATTTGAAATTTTCAAGTGTTCTTTCAGAAATTTTTGCATATTGTCATTTGCAGAGGCATTATGCAAAGTGATAGAGAAAACTTTCTTTTCTATGCCCCAATCATTTAACATTTCCAGCACCTTCAATGCTAATTCTCGCCCAGTATGTGGAGGTTCTATGTGAGCAAATGCAAGAATCTTATTTTGCAAATTCCAATTCAAATCAACATAGTGAGCAGTTAAAGAAATAAAACCTTCATTAGTGCATGCAGTCCAACAATCAGAAGTCAAACAAACTCTCCCGCGAATTTGAGATAATTGTGATTTCAACTTTTGTTTCTCATCACCATAAACTTTCAAAACATCTTTGAAAATCGTGTTTCTAATAACAAAAATGCATTCATCATTCAAAAACATTTGGTACTCTCTAAACACCTTCCACTCAACTATATTAAATGGTGCACCATGTGCAATCACCAATTTGGCTAAAATTTCACGATTAACCTTAGGGTCAAACTTTTTCTTTCTTAATTTTCCTTCAACGCCAGTAATCATATCACCGACATCATGAAATTTAGTTTTCCTCTTACAACTCTTTATATGACGTGTTAAATGAGTAGTTCCACCGGTTGATGCACAACTTAGTAATTTTTTACATATTTTACATTGAGCATATTCTTTTCCATCTACAATACCAACCTTAACCAAATATTTCCACACCGCATATGTTAAGGCCTTAGGCTTACACTCATCCCCATTAGCCTTACGCTTCTTGTTCTTTTTTTGTTTAGAAGTCACTGATTGTTGTTCTACAATTTGAGCTTGTGGAATTTCCCTAACTTGACCAACATCATCCTCTTCTTCATCATCAGATATCTCAGAACTGTTGTTAATAATCTCCATAGTCCAAGTAGCACACAAATTGTAATTCCTACACAATTATATAAAATCAATTATAAAATAATAATTTTCAACTCTTTGTTACTAAGTTACTGCTTGCTAAATATGATTTATCCACTAAAAGAGGAAAAGTAGATACATAGCAACCAAAAGTTTTGATTTTTTTTCCTTTTGAATAGGAAATTTCTATTAGATAAATCTAGAAATTATAATTACATTGGCATTTTGGTTTGTTAATAAAGACCGTACCAACATTAAATTACCAATTTAGTCCAAAAATGAAAATGAAATTACCAATAAAGTAGCATGTTCTTGTTCACTTGCCAATAAAGCTGATCACATAAACATATAGTAGGATATGGAATAGGACAAAGAAAAATAAACTATTGATCAAAGAAAGAAAGAGGATCACCATTTCTCTTTTTGCGACAGCCATATAATTTTGAATGATTTATCCAAACACAACAAGGTTCCAAATCACATCTATGACTATGAGTATGATGATTCACAAACCAACTGTCAATATCATTTAACCAAAATTCTATTTTTTTTTTTTTGTGTAGCAAATGAATTTTATTATGGCACAATTATGCACAAGAAGTACATAATAGGTCAAGGGAAATTGTAACAACACCAAAGCTAAGTATAGCAGGCAAGTCCCAACAGTAAAACAGAAAACAAAAGCAAAAATAACAAGCACACCACAACCCATGAAAAGCAACAAACTACAATACTAACACCAAAATAAAAAGCCAGCAGCTGCAGCCCCTAACCAACCCAACTTCAACACCTCAAACACCTCATCTTGTCATACAATCTCCCGGGTCCCAAACACGTTTGTACAATAAGATGAATTAAAGTATCAAACACAACAAGATGAATTACTTATGAGATGGACGAGCGACGAAGGAGGACGGAAGCAGACGCGGTCGAACGGAGTTGAACAGAGGTGGACGAAGTTGAACAGAGGTGGATGGAGTTGGACAGAGTTGAATGATTAGGGTTCCGTTGCAATTCAGAATGAGAATACGCGTGTTCCTTTCCTTCATTTTGTGTTAATAGTGTTATGTTAGAGTGGCCCAATTGCAAATAAACCTTCTAAGTTGCCAACTAACATGCTCACTTTTTATCTACCAAAAACAAATGCTCACAATTTTTTTTTAAAAAAATTTATTCGGGCTTTCGGGCAGCCCATTCGGGCTAGCCCATATTTTTTCGGGTCATATCGGGCCGGGCTAAAAAAGGCCCGGATAAAATAAAGGCTCAAATTATAAGGCCCGGGAAAAATTCGGGCTTTTCGGACCAGTCCATTTTGACGGCTCTAATTGTACCACACGTCTCTCAGACACCAAATTAAACAAATACTTGACATATTACATAACACAGACACAATAAGTATCCTGATTACGTATACACAAAATAACCATATATATGGGACACAATGGTAAAAATGAATGTATATTATTTAAAAGATAACTTGTAGGTGTATATCAAAGGGCACACAAAAAATCTACTCCTTTTTGTTATCATCGCAAAGAACTTCATATTATTTAAAACGAAATTGTGGCAACATATCCAAATTAGATAACATACTTCTTACAATTGTTCTTCTATACACTCGAGGTATACTATTCTGCAATATATTTTTGTGCTTCTCAATATCCATAACTTGTTCATAAATTAATATATATTGCGTAGTCGCAGCGTTTATTGATCAAATATGTAATTGCATTTACACAATGCATCAACTATGTGCCCAACGCCACTTGTCATTCTATCCAATTGAACCTTCACAAAATATGAGTCAACAATGTTGGGGGGAGGGGGGGCTTGTCCTTCATCAAATATACCGGCCAGTATGTTGGTTGGTCATATACGTATCATCAACCGAGTAATTCAAATCAACATATTTTTCCTTTTCCAATTGTGTTTCATTCTATATTAGCAGAGAATTTTTTGCACGTAACTCGATATAACCCAAAAAACTTCCTTAAAATATCATAATGCTTAACATGCATGATTTTCCAATGAGCATCATGTGATTTTTTTCTACCATTAGCAACTCAACATAATATACATTGTAGAAAATACAATTATCATCAACAAAATTATTAGATGAATCAATTTTTTCACCCGTATAATATCTTATCATACTTCATCTTCAGCCTAAAACCATGTAGTTGTTATATTGCATGCAAATTCGCTTAAGCTACCAAATAGATCATATGATTTATCAAATGATCTTGACAGAAACCTAGCACCACACCTTAAGAATGGAGAACAATGGCAAATGAATATGAAACGAAGATGAGAATGGTTCTACATCAATTACATCTCCACCGTCTACTAAAATATATGTTAGAAAAATTTTGAACACTAAGGTTGATAAATATTCCCTTCGTAAATGGTGGGGTGTAAAATTTGTGCATGGATGCACAAGTTTATATATTTTAATATGGACCATTATATATAATATATTTATATTGTAATGGTTGAGATCAATTTGGAGCGGTGACTTGTTAATTATTTATAACTTATTGGTCAAACACTAAAAAACAATTGTGACCCCACCATTTTTGGGCTAAGAAATTTGGATCGTAATTTTTGTATAAGCCCAAATGAATGATTAAAGAAAATATATTATTTTACTATATATGAAAGGATGTTAGTAATACATTATTAATTAAATAAAAGAAAATAATTGTGACTATGGGTTTTTTTTTAAGATATGTGAGGACTGAAATTTCTACCATATTTTAGGATAGTTTTAATATTATTTTTATGTAATTTTAGTAGTTTTTAGTATCCAATCATGACAAATACCTAAGAAATGAAGTCACTCGACCAAGAAGTAAAAAACTGAGGAAATTGCATAAAAAGGGTAAAAAAGGAAGAAAGTATCGGTTCATTGTAAAATCATAACTGAAGCTACAAGTATCGGATTGAGGCCCGTGACCTTGCGTTGGAAAGCTAAGACAAAGATCTACAACTTTCATGTTAAAGTCGAGAGCTAATTCTGAAGGCATCATCATGCGACGATGGATTACATCGTGGTACAATGATTGATTATAAAAGAGAAAGAAATCAAAATTTAATTTAAACAAATCTTTTATATCGTGTCACGATAGTCACACGATGTGACTTGGAGCTCCAATCCAAATTACTATAAATAGAGCCTTCCACCACCACAATTATTCATTCTTCACAATTCACAACAACTCCAAAAGGGGAATCATTTCAAGAGGAGAGAAAGGAGATCTCAAGGGAATACAACTTCCCACCATATGGAGTCCTTACTCTAGCGCTTTAAAGAGGTTATTTTGTATGTGTAATTTTCTAACTCTTTTGTTATAATTATGCTTATGAGTAATTAATTTCCTTATGTTAGGTTGAGTAGATGAACTTCCATAGAACTACTTGATTCATATAATTGGTTATTATATTTTTGCAATTCAAATTTTGTTAATCATTTAATTATCATCTATGTTTAATGTTTTTCATTAGTATATGTATTAGTGAAATTGATCTAGATATCAATTGTTTACTGGAGTTTCTTTTGGTATTTGAATTGATGATAATTATTCAACAGTGTTATTATAAAGATACGTAATTTGCAATTGTGACTTTTGAATTAACGCGCAACTTTAACGCTTTCATAATTTTCAACTCATCTAAGGGATTAGGGAGTGTGTCATTAGTGAATAAGATAATAAGACACGGGAGTGGTTATTACTACTTAAGAGTTAATTCATCGTGATGAACGAGACTTAATTTGAATTGTGAAATACAATACAAGTAGGAAAATGGAAAGGATTTGAAACAACCTAACTATTCTTATTGCTTTTTTAAATTCCTAAATTCTCTTTAATTTTATTGTTAAATACAATCCTAGTGTAGACGATTTTACTTACTACTTTATCAAGATTGTTAAACACTGTGATACATCATCGACATGTGTCTGATGTGTAAGAGATACACATGTGATATATCATCTTTTATTTAGACATGAAAATATTAAAAATTTAACTATTTACTTTTTAGTTTAACAATTTAATCTTTAATTTAAAATTATAGATAAATTAACTAAGTTTATTGTACCAAAAGAAAAATAACAAAGGTTAAATAGTTAAATTATTAATCTAATAAAAAAATTATATATATTTTTTGTAATTATTAGACTAATAAAATTTGTTATATTCTGAGGGAGCAGAAAACTTATTAAACCCAAATAGACTAACAAACAAATAAGAAGAAAACAATTTATGATTGCATTCTGAATTTATAGATCGATTTTAATAATTATCTAATTGGAGACCTAGTTTCTATGAATGAGTCATGAATTTTGACTAAAATTACCAACTTTGACTGTAGATTTCAAATCTTATCAATTTAGTCGTTCAATGTCACATAATTGGACTAACAAACAAATGAGAATGAAGATTTTGATGATCAGACTTGAAATACACATACCAATTGTAATAAATGTCTCACCGGAGACCTAGTTTCTTTGAAAGGAACATGAAATTTGACTAAAACTACTGACATTAATCGAAGATTTCGAGTTTTATCAACCACAAGCACTAAAACTACAAATTGAAAGGGACATAAAATTTGACTAAAACTACAAGCTTTGACCGGAGATTTTGAATTTTATCAATCTGACCGTTCAATATCACATAATTGGACTAGCAAATGAATGAAAAGAAAATTTTGATAATCAAACTTTGTATATACTAATTGGTTCTAATAATTATCTCATATATATCTTCATATTCTAAGAAATATGAAGATAAAACAAGTTAACAATATTGACAATATATCTTCATATTCCATCCTAAAATACTTGACGAGGATTAAACTTAAAACAAGTTAGTGGAATATAAAGATATATTGTTATATTGAGAAATATGAGCCAATAAAAAAAAAAGAGAGAAATATGAAGTTAGTGAAAAAATAATTAAATATGAAGATGTATTTTTATATTGATTGTATTTAAAACTAAATGGATTAAATATGTTTCAAATCTTACTAAATATATCAACTTTTATTTAGACATAAAAATATTATTAATTTAACTATTTAATTTTTAGTTTAACAATTTAATATTTAATTTAAAATTATAGTTAAATTAACAAAGATTAAATAGTTAAATTATTAAACTAATGAAAAAAAATTATATATATATATAGGAGGGATCCGTTGACTCCAGGAGTAAGTCTCCATCGACTTACTCCGCTTAATAACTCGATATCGGCATTATATTTCTTCAATCCGACGGTTGAATTCAAATATCTCATTGAGTAGATCAACTCTACAAATTTTTATAAAAATTCAAAATCGTTTGATACTTTTTTTTATAACTTCAATTGAACGTACGACAAACTTTTCAAAAAACCGTTGAATTTCAATAGTCCGAACACATAACTACATTTTTTGAATTTTTATAAAAATTTGTAGAATTGATCTACTTAATGAAATATTTGAATTCAACGGCCGGATTGAAGAAATATAATGCTGATATCGAGTTATTAAGCGGAGTAAGTCGATGGAGACTTGCTCCTGGAGTCAACGGATCCCTCCTCATATATATATATATATATATATATATATATAAAATTATTAGACTAATGAAATTTGTTATATTTTGAGGGAGCAAAAAACATATTTAATCTAAATGGACTAACAAACAACTGAGAATAATTTTTTTTATGATCGCGGTATGAATTTATAGATTGATTGGAATAACTGTCTCTTTGAAGACCTAGTTTCTATGAAAGAGTCATGAAGTTTGACTAAAACTATCGACTTTGACTGGAGATTTCAAATTTTATCATTCCGACCGTTCAATATCATCTATTTGGACTAACAAACAAATGAGAATGAGGAATTTGATGACCAGAATCAAAATGCATATAGATCGATTGTAATTAATGTCTCACCAGAGACCTAGTTTATATGAAAGGATCATGAAGTTTGACTAAAACTATTAACATTGACCGATGATTTCGAGTTTTATCAATCTGATAGTTCAATATAACATAATTGGACTAACAAACGAACGAGAATGATATTTTTGATGATTGGATTTCAGATTTATAGACAAATTGTAATAACTGTCTCATCGGAGATCTCGTTCTTATGAAAGGGGCATGAAGTTTGACTAAAACTATAGATTTTGACCGGAGATTTTGAATTTTATCAATCCGGCCGTTCAATATCACCTAATTGGACTGACAAACGAATGGAAATGAGAATTTTGATGATCGGATTTTGCTTTTTAGATTCATAAAATGTTTGATGTATATAATTCATATTAGAAATTATAAATAAGCCAAGCACTTCAACTTGAATTCGAAACATATTTGATGTTTCTTTGTCGTAGTACACTGTTGCAAGGTGAGTGTTTGTACGGTAATTAAAAGCATCCATTTTGATGTGTTGTGTCTTGAAATGATGAAGACACCTCAATTTAAACATGTTTGGGGAGCGATTTGGACTGTACAAATTGTCGGTGCAATCAAGGACGTTGAAACTGTCGGTGCAATTAGGACTGTTCAAACTGTTTGTCAAATAAAGAGCGTTCAAATTGTCGATGCAATCAGTACCATTAAAAAAAATTAATAAGAAACCATTTATTTTTAAAAATAAATTACTTCCTCTTCTAATTGTTTTTTCTTCGTATTTCATATATATAAAAAAAATTTAGACATTTATTTAAAAATCAAACATCACTGATTGTGTGGCACACTTCAATAATAAGAAAGTTAAAATAATATGAATGTTAAATAATAGTGCTTCATAAGCTCACGTGCTTTATAATCTTTCTTCTACAAAACAACCTTTACTGCAAAAATTACTTCCATCTTAAGCACTTCATCCATATTACTTTCTTTTAATAAAAAATGCCTTCCTCACATTATAGTGGTCAAACAAATCGGCATGCATGTTTTTTACAGTACGAGATGAAAAAATGTGATTGTGGACGATTTGCAGATGTCAAAATTGCGAATACCGACATGAATCCAAACAAAACCGTTTTACACTTGTAAAGACAAAACTTGTGATTTTTGGGATTGGGCACATCCATTAAACCTTAATTCATGTGAAAGTGGGACACAAGTTTCACAAGTTAATATGGAACTTGAAGAATTGAAGTCACAGTTTCAGGAGAGACACAAAAAATTGAGTAACGTTTTAAAGGAAATTGGAGATGAAGCAAATGACACAAAAAATCCTTTGAAGTTTTTGAAGTTCATGTCCATTGTTATTGCTTGTATGTTGTTCCTAATTTTTTGTTTCCTTAAATAATTTTTGTAGTTTGTGTGAGATGTTTTACTTATATGTTCACTTTTTTAAGTTGTAATGGTGTTGTATTTTTTCAATTTCTGCCGTAGTAATTAATGTACTAATTTGAGAATTTGAATCATACAAGTGTTTTGTTAATGCCGTCATTTTATGTTTGAACAAAGAATTTCAATCGAAATGCACATCACTAAACATAGACTATGTCTTACTTTCCTTTTGTTTTCTTAAAAAAAAACTTACATGTATGTTAATGGCAAAATGATACTATTATTAAATTTTTTGTAAAACAATCACTTTTATTTGGATGAAGAAAAAATTTCAATAGAAATAAAAAAGTTAACGGTGGTGTACAGATCAATGTGACTAGTTACAGATGCTATAACAACTTTTTGTTTGTATTATTTTAATGTTACAGTGCTAAATTTGGATAAGTCACTGTCTAGTAGTACCTATTTATTTTTTCTTTAAAAAAATAAATAACTAGTGCTCCAAAGAGGGATAAAGAAATAAAGTAGGCCCTATACGATTGTAGAGAATGTTTTTCAAAATTTTTGTGAATAGATATTTTTTTTAATTTTTTTTTGAAATGTCCCTGTAGCAGAAAAAATTACCAAAATGTTATAAATATCTTCTATTATGTAATACCTATCAATATAAATATTAAATATTGGAAATATAATTGTCCACATTCGTGTGAAATCACAAAATAAAATTACATTAATTAATTCACGACTTACATAATTTTTATTAATTAAACTATAAACAATAAAACACATACAACAACTTAACATTTTTTTTAATGTAGCGTACAAAGGATGTGGTTGTTTTTCAAATTCGACACTCCTAAACATGGATTGAACATCCATATCCCCCTCCAATTTGACCCAATACTTTTATAAGTAAATTAAAGGGAGTCACTTGTGATGTCCGTGCATGAATCTAATAGGTCATATGCTCGATTTGTGTATGTTCACCATTTTTTAAGAAGAACGCTTCTTGAATCTTATTCTTTAAACCAACAAGAGAACTCAATTTGTCCATCACTAATTTAAAATGTTCTTCGCACCCCTGAAATTTGACAGAAAAATAAGGGGTGGTTGGTGTTAAATAGTTATTAATAACATTGGAAGAAGATGTCATCTTATCTTAATCTTAATCTTATCTTAATCTTAATCTTATCTTATCTTAACTTAATCTTAATCTTATCTTAATCTTAATAAAAGTTATGTTTAGCACCTACTAAAACCCTAATTAAGCTCTTAACTTAACCATAATTTTCCCTCCTAAACCACTATTAATTAATACTCTCATCTAATTTCTCTCACCTAAATTTGAATTTTGAATTAGTCATTTGTTATGTATTGAAAATAACACACTTCTCTCACCTAAATTTGAATTAGTGATTTTCTATGTATTGAAAATAACATAGGTATACAATCAAAATAGAACAAGATTGATTGATATAAAAATTATAACTTTTAAAATACTTTTTATAAAATTAAATATGTCACCTTGAACATTAGCATGATTTGTCATCTTCTCAATCTTTTAAAATCACTATCCTTTGACTCAATTATTCAAGATCGGTCCAACTGATGTAGAAATCTAAAATGAAATTTTTAGTGAGTACAAAATTGATAAGAATAAATTAAATATATTTATTTTACTGAATGTATGAATTTTTTTTATCATCACTGTCTAATGTGTAAATTGAACTCGGGTCAAAGAGATGCGAAACCTCCATCCTAACCACCTAAACTAACCAAACATTCATATTAAATTTATTAAATTATGTTGAATTTTTTTTAGGTATATTTTTTACCCAAAATTTTAAAACCTTAAACATTTGCTTCGGCAGTTTGGCTTTTAGCCAATTTTACAATTAATTTTGTAGTACCATTTCTGAATCAAATTATTTTGATTCTATATGATTTTAATTTTATGGCATCCTCTATTTTTATTAATTTATTAGTATTGTTTAGTTTCATTTGTACTCTCTGCTTTAAATTTCAATATATTTATGTTTAGATTTCATTTTGCTTTTTTATTTACAATTTTTATTATAAAAATTTAAATCGTATATCTATCGTTCAACTAAATCCGTGCAACGCACGGGTCAAAGTCTAGTTATAATAAAACTTATGTTTAGCCCCTCTTAAAACCCTAATTAAGTAATTAATTAACCCTAATTTTTTCCCTCCTAATTTTCTTTAAATTATCACTCCAATTACTACCTCATTTATAACATATTCAAATTTGAATTGGTACATAGAGCCACAAAATGCATTAAAAAACAACCAATTTATTGTAGTTGGAATTATCACATAGAGCCACTAAAAAGTATTCATTTTATTGTTTTTTTTTCTTTTCTCTCTATGTGTGCCATATGTTTATGCTTTAATTTTTGCAGGTTTTACAATGCACTTAACCCTAATTTATGGCTACTCCAAATATATATAGGCCACTAATCCATGTTCACTCCTCACACTTTTTTTTTCTTTCTTTCTTTTTCATTCACATTTTTCTCCTCACACAACAAGCAACCATCAACCACACTTTTTCTCCTCACCCTTTTCCTTTCTTTCTTTCTTTCTTTCTTTCTTTTTGATTCAGGTTTTCTTTCTTCTTCCTTTGCATACTCTCCTCCTTCAAAACAAAAATAAATTTCATCTCCTTCTACATGAAATTTGTAAACATGTATGAGAGCAATGTTGTAATTTGGTGTTAAAAATAATGTATTATGTGTTGGCTATGTACTCCTTTTATCTATTCAAGTTTAAAAAGTATGTTTTCCAAATCGTAATTCTTTTGTTTGATGATTTTTGTTACTTTATTTTGTATATAATACATGGTCATTGAAGGACTTCTTGAGTCAAGAACATCTTTAATTTGTGAGTATAAGGAAATAGTTTTAAATAATTAAGTAGTGTATTAAAATAAGGAAAATGTTAACTTATGCCCTTAAGGGCACATGTTAAGATGATCAATATAGTAAAAATTTATTGCAATACTTTTGTAGGTGGTTTTTGTATCATTTAATACTTTTGTATCATTAAATGCTACATTTCCTTTTTTAAGTAGCTTATCATGTGCCCTAAAGGCACATGCTATATTTCTATTAATGTACTACCGGCTATAGACATGTTATAATTGAGTAACTATTGCTTTTTAATGTGGTACCTTTATCTATTGATCTTGACAATATACTTTTTTAGAATCAAGATTCAATTTTTATTTATTTTTTGAACTGCCAAAAAGCAAGATTCAATTTGTTTGAAGAAAAACTCTAATATAAGCACAACTACAAATTTGATGTGCTGGGCACACACACATAAACAAATAAAGTTTAAAGAGAAAATGATTAAAATAATATTAATTGATGTGATTATTTTATTTTCATTTTAATTTTTTTGATTGATGTGTGTCTACCTAAACAAGAAAATTTAAAATGCAGCTAACTTCTATTTTATATTTAAAAACCTTAAAATTTTCTTTTTTGAATTTTTAAAAGGGTACTTAAATTTCAACTAAAAATATAATAATAAAAATATAGTACATGGTCAATGGTCATTGAAGGACTTATTGATTCTCTCAAGAGCATCTTTACTTTATGTTTCCATAGAAAATATAATTGATATTTCTTATTCAATGATATTTTATAGAAAATGTTGTTTATAACTGATTTTAATTAAGCATAGAACAAAGATAATGGGCTGATTTTACATTCTTTTACTATAAGAAATTAAATTATTATACACATAATATTCTACATAATCCGTGCATCGCACGGGTAATAATCTAGTTTTTTATAATAAAGAGATAAAAGACAGTGAAATAGGAAGATAAAAATGAGAGAGAAAGAAGAAAATGATGTGATAAATAGTAGAATGGAAAGTGAGAAATGGTAGAATGAGATGTGAGTTGAGTGACAAGAATCTATTTTAAAAAAAAAAACTATTTTCTTGAAAAAATTTATTATTCCACAGATTGCATTAGCACATGATATGGCAGACTAGGATTTAATATACTGAAGACATAAGAAATGAATATTCATGCGCATCTGGGTGATGAGTATAAAAGTTATTTTTGTACAACTTTTCAATATAGGTGGCACACTAGACTTGATATTTAAGTACAACTTTCAATATGAAAGGTATTTTTGTTCCTTTGTTTTTTCAAAATACAACCTTAATATTAGTTGCCGTAAAAAAATAGAAATATTAGCTGCCGTAAAAAAAATACCCTTAAAGTAAATCTTCACAACAATACTCCTAATATTTTATGTCAATATGTCATTGTAAGGGTATTATTGTACTTTTAAATAAAGTACCAAATCTTTAATCTACAAATTTATAATACACATCCTATTTAGATATGTATCGATACAATTTTTTTAGGTTGAATTATAATTTTTCATATATAAATTTATTTGTAAACCTATTAAAATTGTTCACCTAAGCAGTATATTGGGCCCCGGGCACTAATTAAGGAAACTAAAAAAAGGAATTCATTTTTTATAGAAAATAGCACTTTTTACACTTTTAGAACTTGATTACACAAGCACCAAAAATACTCTGTAATAATTTATTGGTTTTATTTGTAAATTATTGTTAATAAAACCCCACCTTTAGTGGTCCATAGATTATGGAGGTTTTGGATGTGAAGAGTCACAAGATTAATGATCATTGTATTGGATGGTAATGGCTTCTTAATTCTTGATGGTAGAATTAAACTTATAAATAGTCTTTGGTCCCTAAGCTTACTCTCATCTTCATCATTCAGAAAATATACACCATCTATAGTATTGAGAGTAAAAGCTTAGAAGACTCAAAGAGTTGTGATTCATAACACTATAACAATGGCTGGAGGTAAATTTTATTTTCCGCATTTAGTCTATTGATCTTGTTGTTCATTTGTTATCATGAACTCATGATCAATGAATTAAGTCTTACATTTGGTATCAGAGCATTGCTGCCTCTGCCTTGTTTGTTCTTCGTTTTTTCCATTTTTGGTAATTTTGAAGATTTCATTTCGATTCAGTTTAAAGCATTATTATTGCAAAACAATATAAGAAATCTTCATTTTATTGAGATTCGAAACTTTCAGTTATTTTTGTCAATCAAATAGTGCCCAGAATATCAAGAACCATTTTCAAGTTTTGAAATTTTTAGTTTGGGTATTTTGTTTTAGACCCTTTTCATCAAGATTAAAATCTGAATTGTATTGGAAATATTTTGTACGGTTATTCTGGGTTTATAATTGACAATTTTCATGTTTTAATTGAGCTGAAACCGTCGGGTTTCAATTCGGATTCGCGTGGGTTTTCAACCGGGTCGTTTTGATCCGTTTGGAAGTTGAAGATGAGTAATTTATTTTAATAATTATTCATGTTATAAATACTGAATGACGGAAATAGTATCCTAATTAATTCATGCGGCGCAGTGATTGAGATGATAACTTTTCATCATGAGATTGTCGGTTTGATTCCGCCTTGAGGCGTTTTTTGTTAAATTTTGTTCCTTTTATGAACAGCTTTTATTAAAATAAAAATGCAAAACAGTTGTAGTAGGGACTCGAACCGGTATTCACTGCGTTTCCATTCATTACTGTTACCGTTTGGCTATGTGTTGATTTCTATATTTTACTGCGCTTTAATAATATATATACATATATATACTGCATTGCAATTTTGAAGAAAAATATGTAGAAATTAGATTCAAGATTTCTAACACATGCCTTTTTCTGTAAATGGGTGAATTGCTTCACCATTGGAACAGGTAACAACTTTAGTTATGTTTTTGTCTTATAATATATTTATATCTCGAATATTCTATTTTCTGATTAATTAAGTAATAAGGAATTATGCTTTACTATTTGGAATGAGTTTATGCATAAGTTTAATCAGATGCATAATAATATTCTATTTTAGTTATACAATTGTATATGAGAATTTTTTTATCAATATGATAAATATAAATTTATTCTCTCAAATAATTTAGTTGTTATGTCTAGCGACCTTTATAATTTTAATTAGTTTTGGATTAGCCGCAACACCCTTAATTAATTAAAATTATTACTAAAGTTTTAAGGCCACATAAAGAATTAGACATAATATTGTGATTAATCATATGTGGTATAGTGGATTTTATCCCGCAGGAATTTTCATTATATTTGTATGGTTAATTAGGATAAAATGCCAAATTATTTTCATAATTTGCCCACAGGGATTATGAATTGGTATATAATTTGATAATTTTATCATAAAGTATAAATTTCGGATGGAAAATCAAATTATTTTACACATATAAAGTGAGATTTTGTGTATAATTTGATTTTTGTAAAATTTAAATAAATCTTATTACATTAAAATTTAGCCCGCAGATAATTTGATGTTGTAACATTTATTTTGGGGTATGTTTACATTGATAACACATACATTATAGATTATATATATGCCTCAAGATTTTGACATAAGCTTTTTGAATTTTTCAGCTTCTCAATCTGTTATTTATTCTTATATCAAACATAACGTTCCTAAACTCGAAGGTAATTCATTCTCTTTAGTCAGTTATGAATCTAATATGGCTGATGTTAATATAAACACCTGGTGGATTGATTATGGATCAACAATCCATATAGCAAACTCTTTGCATGGTATACAAGACTTAAGAAAGCCAGTAGGAAGTGAGCGGACTGTCCTATCAGGAAGCAGGATGGGCTCACATGTGGAGGCTATTGGAACTTGCATTTTAACTTTGAACAATGGTTTTGTTTTGAAATTAGAAAGGACCTTTTATGTACCAAGTTTCTCACGAAACTTGACTTCAGTTTTTAGACTTGTACCATTTGGATATTCCTTTCATTTTAAAGACACGTCATTTGATTTATTTTATAATTCGGAATGTGTTAGGAATGGTATATTGTCTGATGGTCTTTACCGTATTAATTTACAAAATGAATCCATTTCAATGCATGTCCAAACTGGCATTAAGCGGTCTAATATTAACGAGAATTCTTCTATGTTATGGCATCAGAGATTAGGACATATCTCCATTGAGAGAGAATTAAAAGGTTAGTAAAGGATGAGGTACTTAATACTCTAGATTTTGCTGACTTTGAAACTTGTGTTGACTGCATTAAGGGAAAGCAAATCAACATTTCTAAGAAGGGTGCTAATAGAATTTCGAGTTTATTAGAAATAATTCATACAGATATTTGTTGTCCATATATGGATGCACATAGTTAGAAATATTTTATCACCTTCATAGATGATTACTCACGATATATGAATATTTATTTGCTTCATAATAAGAATGAAGCATTGGATGCCTTCAAAGCCTTTAAGGCTGAAGTTGAGAACCAATGTGAAAGGCAAATAAAACAATGTGAGACCTGATCGGGGTGGTAAATACTATGGTAGATACACTGAAAATGGACAGGCATCTGCTCCATTTGCTAAGTTTCTTCAATAACATGGGATTGTTGCCCAATATACCATGTATGGTTCTTCGAACCAAATGGTGTTGCAGAAAGAAGAGACTAGACCCGAGGACCATTAATGGGTATTTCATTAGATATGCCGAAAGGTCTAAATGTTATATATTTTATTGTCCATCTCACACAACTAGGATTGTGGAGTTAAGAAATGCAAAGTTCTTGAAGATCACTTGATTAGTGGGAGCAATCAAATCAGGAACACAGTTTCTGTGCATGATCATACAGAGCCCCAACTTTCTGTTTCAAGTGATAGATTGGTTGTTGTTCACAATATCCCCCAAGTTCAAATGGATGTTGATCAACTACAAATCATTGAGATTCCACAAAATGCTGATATTCCAGTAGATCAAATTGATCATCAGATGCCCGAAAATGATGAACAATTAGTTGAACAACATGATCCACAAGAAAATGTTGATCCAACATTAAGATGGTCTACGAGGACAAGAGAACCAGTTGTTCCTAGTGATTATATTGTGTATCTATAAGAATCTGACTATAGCATTGGAATTGAGAATGATTCTGAAAACTTTGTACATTTTGTCCTTGAGTTGCACCAAATGAATGTGAAAACAGCCTTTCTTAATGGTGATTTAGAGGAGGAGGTTTATATGAAATAACCTGAAGGTTTCTCCTCTAACGATGGTGAGTATTTGGTTTGCAAGCTTAAGAAATCCATATATGTTTTGAAACAAGCATCCCGTCAATGGTATCTCAAATTTCATGGGTAATTTCTTCATTTGGATTTGTTGAAAATCCCATGGATCAATGCACATACCTGAAGGTTAGTGGGAGTAAAACATTTTTCTTATATGGAAGATATTTTACTTGCTGCCTATAATAAAAGTTTTCTACATGAGGTGAAACAATTCCTCTCTAAAATTTTTTATATGAAGGATATGGGTGAGGCATCTTATGTCATTGACATAAAGGTCCATAGAGATAGACCTGGAAGGATTTTTTGGGTCTATTACAAGATACCTATATTAACAAAGTTTTAGAGAAATTTCAGATGAAAAATTGTTCACCGAGTGTTGCAGAACATTCCTTATGCTTCAGTTGTTGGAAGTCTTATGTATACTCAGGTATGCACAAGACCCGACATTGCATTAGAATCTTAGGAAGATATCAGAGTAATTCAGGTATGGACCACTATTTCATGGAGAAGCCCTAAACAAACTTTGGTTGCTACTTCTACTATGGAAGCCGAGTTTGTCTCCTGTTTTGAGGCAACTTCTCATGGTGTAAAACTTAAGAATATTTTATTTCTGGGCATAGAATCATGAATTCTATATCTAGGCTTCTGAAAAATTTCTGCGATAAATCAGTTGCTGCTTTTATGGCTAAGAATAACTATAGTGGGAGTCGAAGTAAACACATCGACATTAAGTACTTAGCCACTAGAGAAAGAGTTAAAGATAAAGTAGTGGTCATTGAGCACATTAGCACTGATTTAATGATCGCTGATCCTTGATTAAGGGCATGCCACTACTAAAATTCAAGGATCATGTACAAAATATGGAACTTGGTTCCTCTTTATGATTGTATACATTCAGTTTATTAATAAAATTCTTATATATTATGATATTTCCTCATATTCATGCGCGCACTTCAGTTTTTTGAGAAAATATATTTCATTTCGGACCAAGAATAAACATATGGTTTATTCATTAAGTTTTATTGTTACCACATTAAGTATATACTTGAGTAATTAAATATGTTGTAATACATAGATGATAATACTCACGTTCAGAGGAACTATCGCTATGATTCACATGTTTGTTTCTTAAGGAAGGTACTTGATGACTCATTTAGACCAATAATTAGATCCTATGGACCAAGTGGGAGAATGTAATAATTTATTGGTTTTATTTGTAAATTATTGTTAATAAAACCTCACCTTTAGTGGTCCATAGATTATGGAGGTTTTGGTTGTGAAGAATCACAAGATTAATGATCATTATATTGGATGGTAATGACTTCTTAATTCTTGATGGTAGAATTAAGCCTATAAATAGTCTTTGGTCCCTAAGCTTACTCTCATCTTCATCATTCAGAAAATATACACCATCTATAGTATTGAGAGTAAAAGCTTAGAAGACTCAAAGAGTTGTGATTCATAACACTATAACAATGGCCAGAGGTAATTTTTATTTTCCGCATTTAGTCTATCGATCTTGTTGTTCATTTGTTATCAGGAACTCATGATCAATGAATTAAGTCTTACATACTCTACTATATTTGGTTCATTAACTAGTTCCCAATTAGCACTAGTTAGCTTTTTCCTTAAATAAAATGTGTATTAATATATAAAACTTTTTAAATTGTAAATCCATGTGTTGTGGCTTGTCATATTTAATCTTATAAAAATGTATGCATAATTGGTGTGATAGGAATAGAAAAATATATGCAAATACAATACAATTTATTCTACATAGACCGTAAACTAAGATTTTGGTCACAAAAAAAAGATTTTAGTCAAATAGTGTAACGTTTATAGTATAAATCAGTATTATTTTTTTTAATCAAATTGTCTATATAGTTTAGTATTTATCTATCTATCAAAAACTCTTGAACTCATATTGTAATGAAGGATATTAATGTTACAGAAGTTGAAGATGCAATTCTAATCAATTATAGTAATTTGAAGGTGTATGATACACATAACGGTTGTGTAGAAAACATAGAAAATGATGCTGGTTCTATATGTAAATAGATAAATCTTGAAGTTGTAATAGATGAAATAACAAATTTGAAACATTTGCTCTATGAAATGTTTAACACTTGCTCTTAATATGAATAAAAAATGTTGAACAAGTCATTGTGATGCAACACTTTAGATGATATGATATGAAATTAAAATGCTAATTAACCTGTTTGTATGAAATTAATAGAAGTGAACATAATATTTATAAAACTAGTAGAAGGGAAATACTATTATGATCATGTTAAAAAAAATAATACTAGTGATAGTCATGTATGGTATTAAATTTATAAGAACTTAGAATGTTTTTGTGTTTTCAGTGTTGATCTATTGTTGTTTAATTAAAGGAAACTAATGATGAAATTGTTTAATTGAAGACATCATGCGACTCCATCGAAGCATCCATTAATGAGACTTTAGAAAAGATTGAAAAATCACAAGTAAATGGATCTTCTTCAAATGCGAAAAAAAGCTCATTTCTTGATCCTTATTTACTCAATGCACAACAACGTTTCAATGAAGAGTTGACTCAAATTGGTTCCAAACATAATATTTCCATAGGTGGTTTCGCTGAAAAAAGAACAGTTGGATGAAGAATTTGTAGATGTAGTTGCTTCTAAGATTAATAGCTTAACTTTGATGCATAAACCATTTTTACCTAACAGATGATTGAAAGACAATAGTACATGTAACACTAGTGGAAAAAGCCTTTTTAGGTCAGTTCCTTGCGCGGCTTAAGTTTTCCTGACATAACAAGTTTTGACTTGTTAGGACGGGTTGAACCTAACTTAATAAACTACATTTTAGGTCAGTTAAACTTTATGCGTCTTAAGAAGTCCAGGTTTTAGCAAGCGCGTGTGGCACGTTTAGCCGACTTAAGAATGTTGCTTTTTAAGTCGGCTATTAGTAACGATCTAAGAAGTTTTTTTTTTTTTTTTTATAATTGCGCTTTTTTTTTCTGCACTATATCTATATATATACTGCAACATCACTTCATCAAAAAAAATATTTAGCAACATCATATTATATTCCATTACCATATCTCAAAATAAAACCGTAGAAGTAAAAATATTGTCATATCAAACTAAAATATCATTGTAATCAAAATAAGTACACAACCACAACACTACTAGGCAAGTTCAGTTGCACTAAAATGAAAACTCAATAAATATAACTAGTCTTATCAAAAAGCTAGTATAAACAAAGAGTAACTATCTAGGTGAAATAACAACTACGTACTTATCAAAATACCATCAAAACTAGAAACCTTAAAGATTAGCCAATATCCAACACATAATTAATTGCACCATAATTCATATAATTGTCCGTACTTGCTTCAATATGTTCCAATATCATGTTTCCACAGCGTTCTTGAACATTTTTAACCTCATCTTTTTGAAATGACTTTGAATCCCCAAATATTTGTATAAATAAATGTTGACATAACATCAAATTACTATATCAACATAAAAAATTGTAATAATTAAATGATACATGCAACTTGTTAACACAATTCTATTACTTACTTGTGTCCATGAACTAACAAGAGTCGCAGATACAATGTTCAATATGTGAATCATGATGAAATAGTCGCACTCATAACTAGCTTTTTGTTTTTGACTCTAAAATTTAATATGATCAAATAAATGTGAACGTCAACTAGTCAATGAATATTATACAACAATTGTTATACATACATATATATAGAACATATCCTCTGAGAATGGTAAATATATATATGAGAATATGAGAATGAATATTGGTCATTGGATTAAAATGAAAGAGTAAGATTAAAACATATCACTTAAGTGTGTCATTGTCCAATTTTAATCTTACTCTTTCATAATGGTAATAAAAATTAGCCATTTTTATTACCATTTAACTTTCTCTCTCCTCTACTATCATAATTTTTAGCGCTAATTTTTCTTCTCATTTTTCTCTTGGTCTTCTACGAGTGACTTCTCATCTTTGTTGTCGTCTCATTATTATTAGTTCCGGCGACCATCTTCTTTTTCTCAATTTCAACAACGACCTTGATAGATTGTTGTTATTCAGTATCTTATTAAACATGACTTTGTTTTTGTTACGGTGCACCAACGTTGTTGTGTTTATGTTAGTTTCATTACTGCTACCATTTTTTTTTATCTTTAAGCTTGTTAAGCATGACTTTATTCATATAGATTGTTAATTGTTTGTCTATTTGTTAACATGTCAGGGTTTTGTAGAGACATGTTATTGTTATAGCTTGACTCTATTTTCTCTTAACGTTTTTGTTCTAGTGTGGTCTCCTATTTTCTATATGTTTGTGTTTTTTTATGTTTGTTTTTTTGGCATTTTAATTAAGTTTTTTTTACATCAGAAGCAATTTAGGAATAATTTATTTGTTGTGTTTATTTGTAGGAACAACTTTTATGGAGATGGATGATAATGAAGTTGATTTAGCAAATACGTCGGAGGAGTGAATTCCTACGTGTGGTAATGAACTCAAACATGTGATTAGCAAGATATTTGATACTTTAACAGAAGGAGAAGTTTTTTATAAAAATTATGCACATGTTGTTGGTTTTAGTGTACGTAATTCAACTAAAATAAAATATAAAATGGTGTCAGATGGAAGTATTTTGTTTGCTCAAAAGAGGGTTTTACAGAGGAAAAAAATGATTGAATCTCCTGAATTGCTTGTTAAAATAGTTTGCTTAAACAAAGAAAAAGAAAATTGACACGAGAGGGATGTAAAGCAAAAATTGTTTTCAGGAGAACTGTCGAGGGTAAATATGAAGTCACAAAATTTTATGAAGATCATTCACATGGACTAGTCACACCTACAAAGAAACAATTCCTAAAGTCAGCAAGGAATGTAAACAGTGTTCACAAAAATATATGGCTTTCTTGTGGTAGAGCTAATGTGGGGACTTCTAAAAGTTTTAAAATAATGAAGGAGCAAGTCGAAAGTTTTGAAAATATTGGATTTTGGTTCCTATGCAGGTCAATGGATGATTTATTGGAGTTTTTCATCTTCTGCTACTGTTGGGGTTGTTGATTTGCAATTAGTTGCTATGAGATATTTAATGATTTTGTCTTATTAGACCTTGTAATTTTTAATTGTATGCTTATTTGCAATGATCTATTTGGAATGAATTATTGTTAACATTGGAGACATATAACTTTATGTAATTTTATGCTTAGTTGCAATGATCTATTTGAAATGAATTATTGGTCGCTAGTGTATGGTATAGCAGGCTCATGAATCAAAGTTCACAATAAATTGAAAACTAGAGCTACCAAAAAATCAGTAAGACTTTTAACATCAAAGGCCTTAAAAATGTTTTAACAGCCAAGGATTTTTTTTTTTATTTTGTGTTTTTCTTTGCAATTTTTTTCTTCTCGGACTTTGGTTCTAATTTTACTTACACTTTTGTTATAACTTGTGAATCAGTTCTAGTGCTACATTATGTACCAAAATGAAATTGAACTACTTCAAATAAACACAACATTAAAATATTGAGACAGTTCGATCGAACTTTTTTATTTAATATAAGGTGATAATTACAATTTGTACAATGATTGAAAAAACCCCCCATTTACAACCTGCATTACTCCACAAATAGAGCTAACCCCATTTACAACAACATACACCATTCTAGACTCATTTTAAGGCACCAAAGTTTTGTCACAAATCACAACTAATCTTCGAGAGAATCAACATAGTGCCTATATCCGCTGACAGAATTTCACGCAACACAAATTCAGCCAACCTTTGAGAGAATCAACGCAGTGCCTAGTTCTTTCATCTTCTTCTTTTATATATAAAATGCTATATATCCTTTGCACTTCAACTGCTGCTACACCATTACCTACAGAACCAAAGTTACATACAAAATTCAAGTTGCAAAGGATATAAGCAATTCAACCATTTGTAAGTGTCCCTTTTCAAATTTCCAGAATAAAGTGGTATCTAACTACTATTTTTAGATGCCATTAACGAAACAATCTAGGGCAGAAGAAGAAGAGAAAGCATCTTTGTTTCAAACAAGCATTTTATCAAATATCTAGGGCACATTAAGAAAACAAATAGCTTCTATGTGAGTTGTAAGGATGAATACCAGAAAACGAATAGCTTCTATGAGAGTTGTAAGGATAAATACCATAACACTCATTCTTGAATCATCACCCAACTTGACTGAATCTCTATAATTCTCATCAAATTCATACAACCAATTCTTGTTGCCTATCATGTGATTGCTACAATCTGAATCAAGAAACCACACCCCACCTCTTGTTTCTTCACAATGAGTTTTGGTCATTAGAAGCATCTCTTCCTCATCATTGAACTGAGCATAGTTGGCATTCTTACCCCATTTAGGACATTCATTCTGATAGTGTTCTAACTTGTGGCATTTGTAACATTCAATTGCTTTTTTGCTCTGTCTACCCTTGCCACGTCCTCTTGTTGAATTTCTTCCTCTTCCTCTCCCTCTGCCACAATTTGTGACTTTGAGAGCTTGTTCATCTTGACTGGTTTGTTGACTCTTCATATATTTTTCTTGAACAATAAGACTGCTATGTAGTTCATCAATGGATAAAGATGTTACATCATTGGATTCTTCAATGGAGCATACTACGTAGTTGAATTTTGTAAACAAAGATCTCAAGATCTTCTCAACTATGGTAACTTTTTCTATGGTATCACCAATAGATTTCATCTTGTTGGCAATAACCAAGGTTCTTGAGAAATAGTCATCCACTGATTGACTCTCCCCCATCATAAGAACCTCAAAATCACGACGCAATGCTTGTAATTGTGCCCTCTTAACCTTTGTTGAACCTTGATGCTTTTGCTTCATCGCATCCCATATATCTTTAGCTGTGTTGCGATTTAGAATCGTCTCCATGATTGATCTATCAATAGCTTGGAAGAGATTGTTCTTGACCTTCAAATCAAGAAGCCTGCTTGCATTTGCTACTTGCAATTGCTCTGGTGTAGCATTCTACAGTTCCAGTGTAATTCCTACTTCAATGAGGTGCCAATACTCCTTTGATCGGAGCAAATTTTCCATCACCATAGCCCAATGATCGTAAAATCCATCAAAACGAGGAATGTATAGCTTGAAATCAGAACTCTCCGCCGTTGTTAATCGAATCAGAGATACAATGGATGCAAAACAGAGAAAAACGAGGGAAAGAATTAAGCTAACGCGCGAAGAAGGTGACAGTTACGGTGGTTGCTACCATCTGTAACGGAAGTCTCATTGTATTATTTGCACCACTCAAGGGTTATTTATACACAACATAGTAGACTATACTAAGCGGGCACTAACAAGCTTAGCCCACATACAATACAAGCCCAACAACCTAACATTTGGCTGTCAAGTCAAATAGGAATGTTCCCGACATGTGCTTGGAATTTGTTACGAAAATGATGTTGGACGCGACTCCTGTCAAAGATAATACGTCCAAAAGTTATTATGATGCAAAAATGTTGGTGTCGAAGTTGGGATTAGAAGCAAAAAGGATGGATTGTTGCATAAATGGTTGCATGTTGTTTTACGACAATGAGTTTGGTACAAATGATGGTGTGCTGAAGCAATGAAAGTTTTATAATAGTCCTAGATATTGTGTTCACAGTAAGGCCATTGATAGCAAGCGACAACAAGTTTCGGTTAAGTTAATGTTTTACTTTACCCACTCCCTCTCAAACTCCACAGTAAAATCAATTCGAGAATTTACTCATGTCAATTTTTTTTAATAGATTGGATTGAATTCTTTGAATGAATTTTAATTGATTACTTTGATACATTCATTAGCAATTCAAATTCATTCATTTTGACACCCCTAGTTTGAGTTACAAAAATAAAGATCAATTTGATAATTTACTCATGTCATTTTTTTTTCTTTCACTATCACTTTAATCTGATCCGGTCAATCATAACATGATTATAATTCCATTCGATCACAATTGCATGAATCAAACCGTAATCATCTCTAACAAATCCAATGCCGATCACAATCCACTAACTATTGATTACTCGTGTCAAATTTTAAAATAGGTTACACAAAACAAAATTAAAATCTAATTAATACAGCTAAATCAACCAATCCATAACAGACGTTACAGACCCATATAATCAGCTTAAAAAAAAGCAGCGTTACCCTCTTTCCTTACCCACTCCCTCCCAAACTCCACAGTAAAATCACAGCTCACACCATATCATATGAAACCGATTTTTGGCATAATCTCTGCCAACAAGTATCCCAAATCTCTCTCCCCCTATTCAAATCTCTCCCAAACCCATCTCTATAAAACAAAACCTCTCTCTCCCTATCCTAAATCCAAATCAAACCTTACCTAACCTAGGGTTTCTCTTTCTCCTTTCTCTTACACAATGAAAGCTTCACTCAAATTCCGTGACGAACAAAAAAAACCACTATTACGTGCCAAAATTCCACTAAGCATTTTAGGTGCACCATTCCAATCGGGAATTGTAGCTGGCGATTCAAAAGAATTAACACTCAATCTCTCAACTTTCTTCCAATCCGGTCCATCTCTTAAACTCGCTTACCGACCCAACGATTCTCAAAACCCTTTCTCATTAATCGTTAAAACCGGAACCGGTTCATTCGGTTCACCTTTTTCTAGCTCTATGTTAATGAGTTGTGAGTTTAATTTACTAAACCGGAATAAAACCGGTGCACCGCAACCTCTTTTTATGCTTCATTTTAAACCTAGGTTTGGTGATTTTAGTTTTAAGAAATCTCAGTCGTCGATTTTAGATGTTAAGAGTTATGCTTTTAATCAAAACGGTGGCGTTTTAGGGAAAAATGATGCTGAGAATGAGTTTGATGAGTCGCCGGTGAAATTGAATTCGCCGGTGATTGAGGCGTTTTCTGGTGGGAAGGTTTCGATTCCGAGTGCTGGCGCGATTGCTGGATTGTTTTCTGGTACGGAGGTTGCTGCGAGGACGGTTTTGCCGATTAGGGGACGTGCGGCGGTGAATTTTCGGTGGGGGGTTAGGGTTCCGGCGGAGATTAAAGGGGAGAGTCAGAGTGGTTTTCAGAAGGTTCCGTTTCTTGTGATGGATAAGATTGGGATTGAACATTTGCCGACCGAGTGTGTGGATTTGAAGAAAAGTAAGGTTCCGGTGGGTGGTGCTGATGTGGCGGAGATGTGTTTTGGGGTGAAGAGACAAATGGAAATTTTGCAGGCGGAAAATGGGTTGCTCAGGAATGCTGTGGAGGATCTTCGGCGAGAATTTGCTAGCGTGCGGGTTGGAGGGGGTTCGGAGTTTGGTAAGTATAGAGAGTTTGAGAGGAGTGGTGGAAAAGGGAAAAACTCTGAGGGGAGAAAAAATGAGAAGAAAACGGGATCGGATTTTAATGGTTATCCCGCAAAATCAACCGAGGCTGATGCGAGCGAGGAATTGAAGAAGGCATTGAGGGGAGCCACCACAGTTGGAGTTTGAATTCAGAATAGATGTAATCCGTGTTATGGTGCAGTCAATTGTAGTTTGTTTGAATTTGTCGAATTGTCATTTTATTTCACAATTTTGTTCATAAATATATTTCTGGTGGAATAGAATTGTGTGTTTGTCTGTCATAAATTTCTAGTTTAAGTTTTGGAACTGCAAATTTGCTTGTTCATTGTCGTATAAATGATGATGATATAAATATATGTTAAGTATTTGGTTGATTTATGTTACTCAAAGCTTGTTCTTGTACTTAGTTTTTTGCATTCAAATTATAAATGAAATAACAAATGTTGGGCAGAAGCATGCTGAGTTTCCTGCATTGGTTTGAAGTTTCAGTTATAGTCTCAAGCACAGACACTTCTCGAATTAGGTGTTTCCCAGTGTTGGACACTTGGCAAACACTGCACTCAAAACATACTAGTTCGAAGATCTGATAGCAACAATTTTTTGCTTTCATGTTTCTGTCTTTTGGAATGTGATACAATGTTTTAAAGAAATATGCACTCATGTGTTTGTAGTGGATATTTCTTTGTTCAAATGAGAGATCTGGTGATAATTATGTTGATTTGGTTGAGCATATAATATGCACTTAAGAGTTTGTTTTTAACATTTATTTCTTAAGATTTTCAGTTCAGAAATATAAAATAGAGGGAAGGGAATCAAATTTGAATTGATATTATATCACATTTGAAATTTAAATGTTCACTCAAGATAGGACATATCTCTTACATTAGTGGACGGATCCAAACGAACCAATCATTGACAATAATTAAATTAGAGGAAAATAGACCGGTTGCCATTTAAAAACTCTATGAATGCTGATAATATTTTTTATATTATGTGAAATGCATTTGAATTTTATATTATATTTTGTTACAAAAATGAAGAGGAATGTTAAAGGTACATTCTCCAAAATTAATGTTACCAATCTCAGTACACTTGAGTTCAGATATTGTATTTAGTAATAAGGAATGTAAAAGTTACATTCACCAAAATTAATTTATTCTTGGAGTACCATAGTACACATTTCACACGATTAATGGGATGATAATACCATGTTTGGTTATGACAGTATGAGTCCACTGTGGCATATCTGAATTAGTAGTAGTATAGGGATGAAATCCAATCCCACAATGTAGGTTACAGATATACATTGGATAATATCTTAGGACCATATAGATTCATCTACTATATGAAACCCAAGGAAATGAGAGAAATAAAGCTCATAAAATTGATATTAGCAAGGTTAATTTGGACAATTTACACGGAATCGGTCCGGGCGGGAGTATATTTCAACTGATTTGAGTTAATGATTAAAGAAATTACGGAGTTAAAAGGTTTAGAGTTTAAGTTATGACAAAGGTAAAAAAACAAACACTAATAATTTTTGCTGTTTTTTTTTTTTTAAAGACTTACATGTAATCCACCACTAAATGAATTTTCTAAGTGATGATTTGTGTAGAGTTGATTTTCTTGTTAATTATGGTTAACTATGAAATAGTCAATCTAATCTATTATGTAAGATACCTCTTTATTATTCGCATAAGGGTTTACATTCGCAAAAGAATAGCTATGGTATAAAAAATTATAAAAATAACCTACCAAATAAATATGAATTTGCAAAAAAAAATATTAATGGTGTAAAATATAAATTAAATACATTAATTATTTAATAAATTAAAAAATATTTTTTACTTATACACGGTTAATGTTATAAAAAAAAATGCAACTAAGTTTAAGCGATGCTTTTTTTGGTAGAAATTTTAAGGGACACCCTTATTGTTATAGATAACAATGAGCACTTTGATACGAATTGAATCGGCAAAAATAAAAATCGGCAATTGTGGTTAGAAGGATATGAAACCCGAATCAGATTAGACGTTCTAATGGGCCGAATACCAAAAAAAAGAAAAAGTTAGACATGATGGGTTTGATGGGGTCATGAGACGTACTGAGCTCTTTCAACATCCATTCTCTCTATTTGGTTATCGGTTGAAACTATTTTGAACCCAAAATTATCGGCAGAGAGACTCTTATCTCTGTACAAAATACTTTTTGGACCTACACAGATATTTGAAACGTAAATCAATTCTACAAAGTGATTATGATGATTCTTTGTATTTGGCATTGAAAAACAATCCAATTAATCCATCAATCAAACCCCTTTCAGCAAAAGATCTTTATTCTTCAATCGTGACTCGATGTCGTTTTGAGAAGATGGATTCAATTATAGGGACTTGAGTTTTCAATTGCACCGACAGCATAGTACAATACAGATCTCTTGGAATTGCTCAATTTTTGAGGTACTGTTCTTATCTATTGTTAATAACATTTGATTTTATATTTGTTTAAGGATTCAACTGATTTTATATTTGTTTTATTTATGTTTTGTGGTTGGTTTTTGATTGTTTATGTTATCCAAAACATGTTCATGATTTTGGTGAAGGTTTTACCGTAATAGACACCAAACACGACACTGATATCTAGAGAAAGTAATTGAATATAATTACTTGTGTTGTTTTGTGTTGGTGTCGAGCACTTGCACAACATAGACAAGTCATACAGAGAACATGCCTTCAATCTGAATTGCCGGTGCAACATAGATAGACATTTTGTTTTAGAAAGCATGTTTTTGAAGGTGGGGTAGGTAGTTCAACTGGTTTGAGCTAAGGGTTAAGAAGAATCAGAGATCATGGATTAAATTTCAGACAAAGGAGATATAAAATATTAACATTCGCTGTTTTAAAAAAAACTATGCTTTTGTTTCTTAAATTGCTGAACTGAACAATCCATTTGTTAACAAGAAATTGATTGAATTTAAAACACAAATCTGAATGGATAGTGATTAGTGAGTGTAATAATATCCTTAAGATTCAGATAGAATTAACTTCATCATACAGAAAAGAGTAAAACAATATTCTTCATTCCTCTCTTCAAGAGGACTAATTCTTGTGTGCCATCATGTTTTGGTGAGGATACTTTGTTACTTGTCTTTGGGCTAGGGAAGAGAGGAGATGATAGAAACACAATATTCATTAATAATATCATGACGAAGGTTCTTAATTGCCGAGTTAACTTTTAACTATTGAGACAATTCGTTATTGTTGTCACTCAACCTTTTGGAATCGATGCCATTCAATGTTTGTAACTTGCTGCTCTGCAAAATTTCATGCTCTCATCGCTGCGGTAGCTCTTTTGCTGCCTTGAATGCCTTCTAATTTCATGGCTAATGGCTAATTTTACTGACACTGCTAGTATCTACTACTAGTTTAACGTACTTAATTTCCGATTGCTATTGTTAATTGTCCTAAGTAGTCAGCCAGTTACGGCTGCTATCACAACTTAGTGTGGTATAGCAGTCGCAGGTGTTGTGCAAGACCCTGTAACACTGCAGTTTTGAGGCAACTAAGGTGTTGCCTCCCCAATGAAACCCCAACTTACCCACAATTCATAGCTGTGCTAATTTTTGTTGGGACTTTTGATCCTTTTAATCCTAAAATCGTGAATGCAACGAAATAGGGTTGTGCATCTCCATTTTTGTCACTTGTTTTCTTCTGCTAAACAGCTAAAGCTAAATCCAATTGACTCCTCTCTCTTCATCCTAGACATCCTCATTAAGGGCAGGTTCTACCTTTGTGTGCAGGCTGTGTTCTGTTATGCTCAGGTTCTCCTTCTGTGCAGGCTGTTTTGGCCGAAAGTGGTTGACCCAATTTTGTGTTTGTATTCTCCCTCTGCCATGAACTTCCATTTTTAACCTATTAGTTGCAAATACATCTTCAATTTGATATATTTCCAATTTCGATCTTTTATCTGTATTGTATAAATATATTTCTTGTATTATTTCATTAAACTTCAACACAGGAGCAGACCACTATGCTACACCATGCTATGTGGAATTGACAATATATAATAAGAATTGTTTACATTTTGGTGCATGTTATCTATCAGTGTAATTTCTGAAATCACAACGAATCGCTATGATATCAAACATTATAAATGGATGTAGGAAAAGCTCTATATAGTAAAGGTGCAGAATCTTTGTAGCTGCATTTTAGAATATACACCTAAAATTTAACATCAACAGTTTCAAATTCTCACAAGGGTCACATGGAGTAGATTTTATAGGAACCACCATATATATAACTATCTATCTTCATTTTCCTTCATAGTCTGGTTATAAACTTATGGTCTTGTTACTTGTGTGCCAGGTACTGAAGGTTTAGAAGGGATTCAAGACATTCAACAATATCTGTTGACGACCGTGCCAGTAGAAAAGCAAACTTAGAGAAAAATACACCAAACATCTTTTCATTTCAGTTTTAGTATTTTACATTTGCATTAAACTAAAACAATTTATGTGCCAATTAAATGAGTCTATATCCATGAACAAAGATTATGTGCCAATTAATTGTCATTGAGCACAAAAATGCTCACATGAGCATTTTCAGAGACAAAAGTCAGGAGGGTAATTATGACATAAGAATGACAAAGTGAATCTGTAAGAAGACCAACTTGACCATTTGATGCTATTATCGCCTATGCTTTCACCTACAATCAGATTCTATATGAGACTTCTTGAGAACTTGAGAACAATAGATCATCTTCAAGGGTCACAATTGTCTCCACAGTACAGCTGGTTTCTGTGCTCTCATCCTCTGTCCAGTATCTGTCCTTGTCCTTGTAAATACGGTTGTTCTCCATCTGTAATATGCCAAAAAAAAGTTACACAACTGCAACAATGATACTTGTATTTGTGAAAAACATACACCATAAATCTATTGTAGTATATCCTTAGCACTTTAATGGAGACCTCAGAGCATATAACCAATTGTGCAAACAAGGCTACCACTTGTTGATTCTCAAATCAGTGTTTATTTGGTTAGCTATAAATTATGAGAAATGATCCTTTTTTTGCTTCTTTCCTTTTAACAAACCTCATTAAGCAAAAATATTTAAACCTTTCATTTGTGCAGAAGAAACTAATCTAATCCAAACATTAGCTATTATGAGTCCACTAATTGCTCTCTTTATTTCTCACTTCCTTTGGTCTTGGTTTCATGCTCCTTGCACTGTTCCAACCCAAAATGCAGAAAAGCTAATGCTTATTTTCAAGTTGGAGAATTGCTATAATACGTTTTTGTGGACATCACAACACAATGTTATATTTTTATCCAATTACAAACAATAAACTTTTGTTAACTTATCCTAAACAAAACAATTGAGTTTCAATATACAATATTAATGCAACAAGATTATGTAGACATCTAATTATTACCACTTTCACCATCTGATGCATCTGCAATCCTGGAAATGGCGTCGACAAGAGCCTGCTCATGTTCCTATACAAGAGTACAATCAATAATCAGAATATGAACAATAACCAATGGGACATGAAGGTTGATAATAAGGAATTTCATGATGGTTAGTGACTGTACTTTGAGCAATTGCTTTGCTTTCTCAAGCTCCACAGAATCTGGAAGACTAGTAGCAAAAACCCTTTCCACCTGTTATAACATAAGCTGTATTAAAATCTAACTTCTTTATCATTCATTCTCCAGTTCTCAATGAAGTTTCTTAGGCATGTCATAACTACCTCCTTAACAAGTGAATCTGTGTTCAGCAACTCAATTTCATCCGAAGCTCTATTTCCAATACCGTTTTGTGGCAGTACAAGTTCTTTTCTGGAGTGAAATCTTGGGTGTCCTCTCCCTCTTCCAGCACCTAAAGTATCACCACCATGGCCAAAGAATTTCTTAGATCCACGACCTTGCCCACTATGTCCACCTCTGTAGAGTATGCTTGGATCTTCACCTTCCCATCGTATATCCTCCGGTGATATCTGCAATCATTTTTATCTTATTTGAACCAGACTTGTAGCATAATAACAAACATGACTTATTTTGCACAAATAGTTTGCATATTCTAAACATACGAGGGTGTAGGCACTTTAAAAAATTTATATCTGCCTAAACATTCGTATCCTAACAGGTCAGGAACCTTGCATTAACTTAATCCAGATTACTATATCAGTAATAAGAACTGTTGCGACTGACTTGTAATCCCAAAAATTCTAATTAGAAGCGAAATTACTCACTCTTGGACACAGCCACGACTCGATTATGATCAGAAGATAAGTGTAAACAAATTATAGTTCCAGAGACAGAATATTCTAACAAACATCGATAGTAATAAATAACTCAATATTTTTGCAGCATTCAAAACTCAGTAATTTGACATCAAGTCCGTATGTTTCATTTCATGTTGGATGGATTAATTAGGGAGGAAAAGGATTCCTTTATTCTCAAAGTCGCCGTATGGAATGAGAAGTGTTACAGAATAAGGGAGGAAAAGGATTCCTTTGATTGAAGGGTATTGGAGAAAATGGCTTTTGTGTTGCAATGTAATGATTAAAACCTACTTAATTACTGCTCTACCAATCACAAGTCTCTTTTGCAACAAAATATACGGAATAAATACCTCTTTGAGATCAACCCATTCCCAAGTCTCGTTTGCTTTATTAATATCATAAACCAAAGCATGGCGGCCCTGTAAAGATAAAAAAAAAATTGAATAAAAGTTCACTAAAAAACAAATGAGTATTCTATTCCATCTATAGGTTATATATAATCTTCATGTTAGAACCTCTAAACATACCTCAGCAGGGTTGTAATCAGTTATGACAGCTTCATAGAAGTGGTTGTCTTCAGGCCATCTAGTCCAAACTTTCTTACCAATCAACGGATCAAATGCTGCTCCTTCAGCAGGTGCATTTGATAACAGATTACTAGAAGAATTGCGATTTGCGAAATGCCTAGCCGCAGCAGGTCCAGTAGAAGCGTACGGTACAGACTTCACTGAAGACAAACCAGGCAATGACTGACCCTGGTGCAAATTTTGGTTGAAAATTAAAAATGAAATGGAAATCAAGAATTTAACTGCAATGGAATTAGACGACTTTTGGTCACTGACTATTAAAACAATGCATCAGTGAGTAAAAAGATACTAAGTACTAACTGTGCTATTAAGGTTTGCATTGCATAAAAAACAAGAGAGGGTGGTACCGAATGTGACGTCTTCTGTTTTTTCCGTGAAGCTGAAACAGTTGGACTGGGTAAAATGTCGTGATGAGGCTGAGATGTGGTGCGTCTTGGAGGTTGGTAAATGCCAGTTTGTCTCCATTCCCTGATCAGATAACATTGCGAAAAGAAAATAATCTGAGAAACTTTCGATATGTTTTAGCCACGCCATTACAATTTACAGCTGCTCAAAAAGTTACAAATACAATACCTTATGCGGTGGATAATTTCATCGGAATTAACCCTGGTAAGAAGCTCCCTGTGTTCGTCATCTGAAACCCTTAACTCTTTTCTGAGCTCAGTTATCAAACCTTCTTTTTCCTAAAGAATGAATAAATTTTTTTAAAAAAAAGGTATAATTCTTCAAAACAAGAATATATGAACATAATATAAAAGATTTTGAGGGAACTAACTAATTATACATACCCAAGTAAGAGCGTCAGACTGAGCTTTAAAAGCACGCAAGACAGCAGAGTATGCGTCTTGCTCAAGTTGATGAATTTGAACCTCCATGTCAATCTGTGCGGCTGTCCAATTGATTGCTTGAAACAGAATCTACAGCAAGTTTTTCATAGTCCACAACACTGCTACCTCTTAGAGCTGTATTTTGATTTGAGAGAGAAAGATTATATCATCAGTGCTTGAAATTATTTTATGAAAAAAGAACTCAAATAAGAAACAAGGACGTCACTGAAAACTAGCAAATTTAACTTTTCTTTCTTTTTCCTTTGAACAATATTTTTAACTTTTCTTAAATTTATTGATTCATTCATTCTTTATAGAAAAAGATCTATGTGAATGCTGATAAGACTATTTCTTAGTTCAAGAAACAGAGTACTCTTTTAATTGGAATATTTTACTGTGAAGGTTGTCTTGATTTTCTTTGTAATTGTTTGTTTCATGTGCAATATCTTCCTTCTGTTAGAGTGTTAGTTCTTGAATCTTTCAGATTCTTTTATTTGATTATCTGTTCTTTTCTGTTTGCAACTAACTACCATAACTGTTTATAACTAAGTATATATATCACTGCTCTGATACATAGACACTGGTTCTAATGGCGTAGATAGATCATACAATGGCATGAATACACATCAGTTGCTCTGAAATATTCTCCCAGGTTTTCTCTTATTTTCTTTCATTTTCTATCCCACATAATAATGGCCTGTGAGTGTGACCATCCTTCACACCACTGCTACAACCTTAATCTCAACCATTGCAAGTTCTGACGTTAGATTCACTATTACCGGCACACCAAGGATTATATTCATTGTTTCCTGGTGCCATCTTCTGATCTGAATACCTTTACTCTTAAAAAAAAATTGATTATCAAAACTTCATTCTTTAGCATTAGCTAAAGAGCGAGCTAATTCTGATCTGACCTTATCATGTCCACAGGTTGGTGGTTAGGGCTTTCCAATATACAACCCTTACAAGACTGGAAATAAGCTATGTTGTCACTAAAGTTTGTCATACATGTCAGGCCCACAAGAATTCCATTGGGTGGCCTTTATGCACATCAGAGTGATTTCAAATTGCAGTTTACAATTCTTCCTAACAAATATGTATCAATATTTCCCTGTTTAGGCCTTTTGTGATGCAGACAGGATTCAAATTTTGATTCTGCAATCTACTTAAAGTGCAGCAATTTTTGTAAGCCTGAATATGGTCTCATGGTGGTCGAGAAAAAAAAAGGTGCAGTTTGCTCAAGCACTAAGGCCGAAAACATGAGCTTCACACAAGCAACTGCAGAATTCTGTGGCATCAGATACTGCTCACTAAACTTGCAGCCCCCTCTACCTTTTTTACAATATATTGTGTCAATTTGTGACAACCAAGTGCAGTGTTTCCGTTACATAGCCCAGCTCTCTATGCACAAACCAAGCACATGGAGCTAGTGGTAGATATTGTGTGTGCGTGAAAATGCTTCACATGCAGCTCATAATGGTTCTTGTTCCAGCTCAAGATAAGTGGCCTAAGTACCTTCTTACAAAGCATCTCTCTATCACTCATTCTTCAGTTGAGAAACAAGCTCAACAATTTTTTGTTTCCTCCAGTGTCTTTCACCCACCTTGAGTTTTTGGTTTTATTTGTCATTTTATTTAACTGTATAATAGCTTAGCCACAATATCTTCATTCTGTTAGTGTTAGTACTGGAATCTTCCAAAATCGATTATTCCGTTCGGTGTTATAGATTTTTGTTTGTAACTAGCTAGTGTAACTGCTCGTGTTTCTCTGCTATATATAAAGTCCTCATAGCAGAGATCAGATAGACTGAAATGAATACAAAGCATTTTTCTGAAAATACTTTAGAATCTTTTCTTTTTCTTTCTTACATTTCTATCCTACAAAATAATTTTATCCATGGTCATGCACAGCACAGGTAATCATTTTTCCCTCATCTCCTCCCTCTATGTATTTAATTCTAACTCCAAGGCTATTCAAGAATTTGAACACCTCTAAAATGATCAATATCACCGGTTTTCCATGTTTAGGCAACAGCTAAAGTCTAATTATTCTATTTATATTTAAGTCAATTTATTAGTATACGAAAAAATATGACAGAGAATGCGAGCAGGGTTCTACTGCATGGTACAGAAAACCAATCTGCGCACAAAATTGACATGTACAACTTAAGCTAGTACAATCTTAGCGATTCATACATATTGTATCAAAACCGATCAAAGAATTCCTATTTTATCAAACACCTAGCTCAACCTCTGTCCTTTTACCAGTTTGCACATTCTAGGTACTGCAGTAACTAAAGCCATTATATTCTATTGTCAAATATTTGCAAAACAATATATCGTTTACACGCTGCAACACCAACCGAAGGGATACTAATTGAATTATCATCATCAGCATCACCATCACAATTCTTATATACAAGCAACATTAGTAGCACAGGAAAAACCAAAAATTCCTAAAAATTGCGAGTTCTTGAATTTCAATTTGACCAATCTTTTGTGTAACCGTATTTATAACTGATACAGTTGTAGTAACCAACTCCTGACTAATTCCCAACTGTCTAAGAAGCTCTGGACTTTAGGCCAAATCACAGATTATACAATAACAGAAATGTAATTGTAAACTATGTACCATCTCTAACATTCCTTCAATTTTTCTATCCTAAGGGCATGTTTGGATAAAAAGCCTATGTTGCAGCTTATAGCACAAGCGGGAATATGTATAAGATAGCATAAGCTATTTTTATAGCTAAAGATAAATTGTTTTTATATATGCTACGATATATTTTCGTAAAACCAAATTGGAGAAATTATGAAAATAAGTTGAAAAAAACTTATGAAAATTGTCATAAGCTATTTTCATAAGTTCTCTCAAATAGTGTCACAAAACTTATGTCTATAGATAAACTCAAATAAGTCAATCCAAACAGGCCTAAATTAAATCGTACTATTTTCTACTATTTTCCTATAATGTTACTGTAAGCAATTAAATCTCTACTAAGAATCACAATTTCAGCATTAAACCCTAGCAACACATTCTTCTAAGAATCAATTTTCAGAATACGCAATTTCATGGAAAATTTCCGAATATAAACAACAAACTAGGAAGCAATAAAAACCTCGTAAAACAACAAATCGAGAAAAAAAAAAACATAATTTATTTCCAACATATTGAACCTCTTGAAACAAAACCCTAGAATATGTTATTTTGAACGAAGAAAACGAGAAAAAGAAAACAAGACTCACCGTTACCATGAAGAATTGAAAGTTCGTTGAATAACGGCAATGTTGAAAGAAGATTGCGAACAAGTGCGTTTTCCGTTTGTTAATTACAGTGTCGAAAGAGAAGAAGAAGAAAGAGGGATTTAGAGAGAGAAAGAGATAGAGACAAGTTTAGAGAGAGAGAGAGAGGAACAAAGTGGTGTATCTCGTAAGACAAGTCGTTATATAGTGCAATGAAGTTGAAACTCGACACAACGAAAAGTGAAAAAAAAAAAGATGAGAAACAAAAAAATTGATTTGTTGGTGTTTTGTTTTTGTTTAAGGTGAAGCGATTTTGCGAGAGGGGTGTGTGTTGTTGTGTTCTGTTGTGTGTCTCTATTTATTAAGAGGAGACAGAGAGAGTTCGTCACTTCGATCGGGTGGGTTATTTGGGTAATGGGCTTTATAAGTTTTATGGGTTGTGAGTTGTGGCCCAATGGGAAGCGGCAAGATTGGAATAAGTAATTTTTTTTCTTCTTTATTTCTTTTTTTTGTTTTAATACATGTGCATTTGTTTAAGCTTTAAAAAAATGATTTTATTTTATAAAAAGTTAAAGATTCTTTTTTATAGATTTTTAAAAAATCAAAAGCTACTTTCCGTTTATTTACTATAAAAAATATCATTTTCTAAAAAAAAATAGGAAGTTCACACACTTATGTTCCTTAGTTTTCATTTTGGGGTTAAAAACAGTTTTTTTTTTTTCTTCAGAAAATAATTTTTAAAAAAATCTATAACAAACACTATCAAAATTATAAAATAGATTTTTTCTTAAAAAAATCCAAAACAAACTCACTCTCACTCATAATCTTTGGGGTTTGTTTTGCCAAACTGGACACACAAGCTGAATTCTTTTCTTCAAATTGAATTTTCTTTATACATTATACATAAAAGAATCAAGCATATCATAACTTTTTAGAGGCTCTGTTTAAATAGTTAAAATGAAACTTTAATAAAAAGTTTTTTTTTTAAAAAAGGATCACTCTATTTAAATTGTAAATAATAAAGAAAATAAAATAGTCATTATTGTACATAATATGAATTAAAACTTTAAACTAATAGTAGTATCATTATCAACTTTCTGACTACTTAAAATGATTCATCATTTTTCTTCCCACGAAAATATTTCTCAATTTTTTTTTGTTGAGTGTTTTTGTTCACACTCGAATTACCCGACTCGTCCTATTATGCACATATTTGTATTAATTTATTTATTTTCAAATTCATTCAGAATTTTTTCATAATAATATGATAATTATGCTAATTTTCAAGAGTTTAAGTTAAATGATAGAATTTTGTGTCTAGAAATGGAAATATGTCTGTATTTAAATACACAATTTTGTTGATTTACAATTTTTTAGTAATATTGTTTCTGTTTTTACAATTCATCACAAAATTACTTATAAAATTAAAAATGTGTCTAATAAATTTAGTAATTTTTTAAATTGTAACTAAAGTCAATATTTTTTTACATATATATAAAATATTCAGTAGACATATATGAAAAATTAGAGGCTCTATGCGGTGGGTCACCCCATAGGGCCGGATTTAAAAATGATTAAATTGTAAACAACATAGTTTTGTATAAAAGATAAAATTGAAAAGGAAAATGCATCGATATAATTATTTGAGCCTGTGAAAAAAGAGAATATCAACTCGTAAATAGGCCCATGAAATAAGTAATGAACTCGCTCCAAGAACCGCCATCAATGAGAGACGTGAGCGACCATGTATAGGGCATGAAAATAATAAATTGAGTAAAAGGACTCCTTATAAAAGGAGAGGAGGAAAAAATAGGGATTAAGGAACAAGGAGAAAATCACTTCTCAAATCACATATGTTAAAACGTTCTTTAGGGTCCTACTCATTATGCACTAATAACACACTTCATCTTCCAAGTTTAGCAAGAACATTTAACACTGAATTTATTTTTGTTGCCAGAGACTACAAAAGTTGTTTTTTCTTCTTCTTTTTGATGTTGTCTCCAAGATTCTTCAATTCAGAGGCAAGTAACCCGACTCTCGATGGAATACTCTTTAGTTTTGTGATGAAGTTTATTTTAAAACCTTTGCATCCTAAGGACAGTTTGTCAATTATCACGAAAATTTGAAATTGTTCATCAAAAGGCATACTTTCAGTGATGATCTCATGAGCAATCTTTTGGATCCCATATGACCGTGCCTCCAAATACCTTTCATCTACCATCTGATACTTCAGGTACCTACTCACAACATACTTCTTCACACCAGCCTTCTTAGTGTCGTACTTCTTCAATGCCTCCCACACATCTTTATCATTCTTGTATGAGCTGTAGTAGTCATATAGATCACCAGGAAGTTTATTCAAGATATGATTTTTATATAAGTAAAATCATTATAAATCCAAAGTTGCGATTCCTTTTTCAGTTTTAACTCCTGGGCTCTAATCTGTGTTGTAGCAGGATCAATTTGATGTTCCTCAGTTGCCACGGATTTCTCACCGTTGTTGGTGGCCGTTTTATCTTTTGTTCCTGAACTCGAAGAGGCGGGAACAACGAGCATATCCTTATTCAAAATGTAGAGAACCTTTTTCAAAGTTAAGAAAAAATACATTTTTTGTTGCCAATGTTTGACGTGGAGTCCTTCAAACTTAAACAGTCTCTCTATTGCACCAACAAACGCGAAGTAACAATAATCTCTACAGAGAGAATTTGTATATACAGAATTCTGGAGTAAAGAAAACTAAAGAATGAACTCCTCTATTTATAGAGGAAGTCTTCAATCGAAAAAGAGAAGATCGTGGGAGCAGATTATTTCGCAGTAATAAATAGAAGCGAGAGAAATCCGATACGAAATATTAGATAGAGCGGAACTGACTTTGAATTGGAACGAACATGATAAGCTTTGACTGAGCAAAGCTAGGCATGGCAATAAAACCCATATCCGCGGGTACCCGCCCGTACCATCACCGTTTTGACGGATAAAATTCGAGTTGACTGGGTTTGAGTTTTCCCCAATTTTAAAAGACGGAGATGGGGCGGGTAATGGGGACATTGATACCCACCCTGAACCCCTCCTCAAACCCGCCTCGTTTATATAAACATCATATTTTCCTTTTCATAAATTAAATTATGTATAAAAAAAATATGATATATGTACAAAAAAATTCTTAAATTACATTCGTACGTTTATTTTTATTTTAAATTGAGTATTAAATAAATTGATTTTCCTATTATTTTCTTTGTTTAATAAAATCATACTATTGAAACATAATAGTTCTCAACTTTTAAATCATTTTTTAACTAAAAAATATCAAAATATAATTCGAATTCATGTGGAGAGAAACGAAACAGAGATACCCGAACCCCGTCGGGTATGGGTTTGGGGTTCTACTTTTCTTCCCCACTTAAAATGGGGATGGGTATGGGGATACCCGAACTTTATGAGTTTGGGGAGAGCAAAACCCGACCCGCCCCATTGCCATGCCTAAGCAAAGTGTCAATCAACCAATTATCCCAAAGCTTAAGCTGTTAGGATTTGGCACATCAATGAATTTATATTATTTCTAACACGCCCCCTCACGCAAGAGTCCACTTGGGCTTGAAGCGTGGATAATGCATAGGCCCACCTGCCATATGCTTAAATTCCACTTTTAATTAGAAAGTGAGGGGAGCGGGAATCGAACTTTAGACCACTTAGTCATAGAGGCTCTGATACTATGTCAAATAACCAATTATCCCAAAAGCTTAAGCTGTTAGGATTTGGCACATCAATGATTTTATATTATTTCTAACACAAAGCATATCTATTGAGGACTTACACACGTAAAACGTGTGAATTATGGGAAACAAATAGTTATTAACGTATTTAATGTCTCGTTAAAAAACATCATTTAATTAATAAAAAATAATCAACTTATGTGACTAAAAAATAATACATCACCAAGGACCAAGCTCAAGCTCGACCCGAGCCGGCATGACGTAAGATGGCACACACATGATGGTTGAGGGTAGTGTGTAGTTCTTCTTATGATATATAAACACTAATAATGAGTATGTTCTTTTAAATATGAGACTTCTTCCACTTTTTTCAATTCAAACGTCAATATTTTTAAGTCTCAAAATTTTTATGTTTATGCTTTAATTTTTCAAATAAGTTTGTTCAACTTCGACAGATTTAATTGCTTATGTTCCAACTCATTGGTTGCTTTGGCATGGTGTTTGTGCGTGGTCCGAATGTGATTTTCTTGTTATTTATTCCTTCTCTCTTCTTTCTTAGTCGAGGTAGAGTGGTTTTATTTGAGTCTTTGTTTTGTCTAAAAAAACTTGTTTAGAAAAAAACATGGTTGCTTGCTCTATAAAAACATAATAAAAAAATGGTTTGACAAAACAAGTGATCTACACTACATGTATCCAAAAAAAAAAGTAATCTACATGGACTGCGTCTAACAAGACGAAAAACATTTCATATTTATCAATAAAATCATTTTTGTACTTTATCTCATATAATGAGACTCTTAATGATAAATATGAGATAATAGAGTTAAATATACACATTTTAAAATAACACTTAAAATTACCATGAACATGAACATAAGTATCGTACAATTCTAGCTTCATCAATGCCATCTTCTAGGATTGTTCAACTCCTCTCTTCCTTTCCATATTTGAAATGAAAAAGTTAAGGACAAATATGAAACTTAAATCTACACATAAATATATCCAAAGGATATATATAAAAAGTTTTACCCCATGATAACTAACAAGTGACTTTTTTTTTATAGAACTATAACAGGCGACTTAAACTCTAATCTATAAACAAAACTAACATTTTAGACATTTTTTTTATCACAAACTCCTAGCCAACATTTCTTGATGCCTTCTACAAGACTCCTCCATTTCAACCCTAAATTTCTCATGACAATTAGAAATGAACATTTCTGCAAGCATATTAACATCCTTAATAATCTCCTCATCCTTTTCACTCCCCTTATAACCATCACCATCAATCTCCTCAAGCCACTGCAGATATCTCGCAAGCTCAGAATCGTTACAAAAATCTTCACCATGAGGATTGTTGTCATGCTTCTGAGCTTGCTCATCTGAAATAGTAGCTTTAGGCAACCCATCATAAACTCGAGATGGTATTGGCATAATAACATGAGAGTAAGATCTTGAAGAGCACCAATTATAGTGAAGCCTAAAAGACCCCATAATGATTTTATTTTTCTTGTTGGAATATTTTTTGTTAGAAGGATAAGGAAAGTTAATGTTGGATTGATTGGCCTTAAGAATCTTAACCAAAGTTGATTTGGCTTTGGATAGTGCACGAATAATACGGCACATGCTAGAGACTATGAGAGTGTGGATAAGTTTTTTGATCTTCTTGGAAGTAAGAGCTGAAGATGATGGTTGTTTTAGTGAAAAAATAGGAAGAGGGTGTGAGGAAGGACTATACATTTTGAGAAGAGAGATCGTGGGATATTTGTGGGTACTTTTTAAGATTGATCGATATGATAATGATATTTATATATTGGATTGTAACCAAAAAAAAAAAAAAACTAGATTTGGGTTTACTATTATGCCCCTTGACTTTTGTTTATTTTTGAGTATGCCATTGAGAACTTTGGTGGAAAGTTCAAACCATGTGTTTTTCTTTTTTTGTATTGTACGAGGGGTGAATTAACAACATCCCATTATTAGTTTTTCTAAAATTTCTGGTTTGTCATTTTGTAACGTCATGCACATGGAGACTCAAATTAATCACCAAGCTTCATGGATCTTATTATTATTTATTATATTTTATTACTAGTACACTGAGATTTTGGTTCCTTTCAAAAGCACATTGTTTATTTTGTTGTTCGTAATGTATACTAGTAAGTTGTTTGTCATTGATTGATATGTATTTTTACCTTTTTAATATATTTTTAATTTCTTTTAAGTATATGAATTTTATTTTTAGTCTTTTTATTTTTAGTTCCTATAAATTTTTTTATTTTAATTTTTGTTAGTGTTTTTGTTTATAAAATTTATGTATATTTCAACGGAGATTGTTTTTATGGTATATCAATGACATAAGACTTTAAAATATTATTAGCTTAATAATTTATGTTGTGCTCTATGTTCCAACAATTTAATTTTTACTAATTTATGTATTAGTTTATACTCCCTCCGTCCCTATATATAAGCTCCCCAAGAGAAATTTCACGCTTATTAAGAAAAGTTGATATATAATTAATGTATACTTTTTGAGTATTACAATTACTAAATTGGCCTTGGTGAAAAGATGTATTTGTAGTTGACTTTACGTATTTCAATGCAAAGTGGGGTTATGTTTGGAAAAGTAATAATAAATGTGTCTAGGGAATTGAAAAGAGGTTTATATTTAGGAACAAATAAATTTTTTGTAAGAGTGCTTATAATAAGGGATGGAGGGAGTATTAGATATTAAATAGTTAAATGATTTTATTAACGTTATTATAAAGTTTCAATATAATGACATGCATGTTATTAAGAAAAGGTCATTTGAAAAATGTTAAGTGAACATTTGTAAAAGAAGATGGACAATATATGTCTTCATTTGGATAAATAATTGATACAAATACTTATAATATTAGAGCTTATAGCATGATAAATTATATCATAAGCTCTTATACTCAATAAGTTCTTTATGTTTGGATATGTACATTAAAAAATACTTATATAAATGGAAGTGTTTGAATGTGTCATTATATAAGCAATTCGAAATTTAAAATTGATTAAAAAGGTAAGTTTTATAAAAGATAGTGAGATACTTTTAAAAAGATGAGTATGAAGAAGAAAAAATAACCGTAAAGATCAAGGGGAAAACCCGTAAGTATGAAGAAGAAAAACAAATTTAAAAAATAGAACTTTTTAAATTGGTTGAACAAAATAATCGATTTAAAAAGTGCATTCATGGGGAAAAATCCAAAAAAAAAAAAAAATTTGCAAGGGAAGAAACTTAAAGAAATTTTTTACAGGAGGTAAAATAAAACACAGTTACTTTGCAGGGGTAAAAATCTATTAACCCTAAACTTAAATTAATAAATCCAAGATGGGGCTAAAAGTGAACCAAAAAATTTAGAGGACTGAAGTTCAAAAAATATATTTAGAAGATTAACAATATAAATTAAAAATTAGTATATTTAGAGTAATTAAAACTATTAACTTTCTATTGTAAAAAAAAAAATTAACTTTTGTCAAAAAAATATTAACATTTTTATCTTTTTGCGATTGATATAAATTATTGGGTTAAATATGTTTTTGGTCCCCATAAAATAGGGTCCTTCTAAATTTAGTCCTTAGTTAAATTTTATTACAGTATATTTTTAGTCCCTATAATTTATTTTTTGTACATAGTTTTAGTTTCTACTAAAACTAAATTTATTTAAATATCATTAAACACTTCAATTTTTCAATGATTTTTTATAGGCATGTTTTAAATATCATATAAAGTTTATATACAAAAATTTACAATTTTTTAACACGATATGAAATAAATATAATTTTTTGAAAATAGAAAATTTCAAGATAGAAGTAACAAAAAACATAACCTATAAATCAAATTTTGAGTTCAATTTTTTTTTTGAGGAACTTTTCATAATGTTCTAAACATACCTACGAAAAGATCATTTAAATATAAACGTCGAATTAGCAGTAGGGACCAAATATAAGTGCAAGATAAATTTTTAGGGACTAAAAATTTAATAAAATTTTTATAAGGACTAAATTTAAGAGATCACTATTTTATAGGGACCAAAAATATATTTAACCCTACATTATATTAGTATATTTGTATATTGAAGCAGTAAGTTTTTTAAGCTTTTGAAGCAGTAATTAGGGACTGTTTGGATTGTCTTATTTTTGAGCTTATATGAAAATAATTTATGTAAATGAATAAAGTTTTATGTTGATTCATGAGTTTTCACTGACAATTTTTTTTTAATACGCTAAATTAGCCCACTCAAATTGGTTCACCGACAAAAATTATATTTATAAGCTGTTTCATAAAAAATTACCTTAAAAATTTTATAATAATACATAAAAGCTTATTTATTTGCATAAATTATTTTTCTTAAGCTCAAAAATAAAGTCAATCCAAATGGGCCTTTACACTAGTTTGGACGTTCAAAGAATAAGAAAGAGAGAAGTAAGGAAGAGAGAAATATGAGAGAAGTTGAGTAGAAATTTTGTATAGTTTGGATGAATAGAAATATGGAAGATGATGAATAGAAATAGAGAAGATGATGAATAGAAAAATGGATAAAGATAAATTCATGAAAATGACAAAAGATAAGTTTATCCTTCATATTTATGATCTATGAAGCATGGGTACTCCATTTTAGGGAGAGTACCGGTATCGGGTACGTACCAGGTACCGGTACGCGTACGGTACTCCTTGGGTACGCACCGATGACGTACCTATTTTTTTATTTTTTATTTTGCAATGGGTACACGCGTGGTACTCCTGTGGTACACGCATGATACTTCTGTGGTACGCGTGTGGTACACGAATTTAAAAAAATGCAATTTTCTTTCCTTTTTTTTTATTCGTTTATAATATAAAAGTAGCAGCTCTACTAATAAGCAGTAACAAAGTAGTAGCTGAATTCATTCACCCATTCATTGAAAAGGAATAGTCTCCATCTAATTTTATTCATACAAATCTTCATCGGCTCTCGAGAAAGAGAAATAGTATTACTTACAATGAAGGAGTAACAAAAATATGCGATATTAGTAGATATAAATGAGATCTATTTGATGTAGCTGATATTCTTGAAGTTGTAAATCTTTCTCGCGAAGAATCTGAACTAGAGTCGCTCTTTTTAATGATGATGGAGAGGGAAATAATTTAAATCTTTTTATCTAATTGCTTTTGAATTACTTATGTGGTATTTTTTATGTTTAATTATTTGTTTTAACAATATAGTTCCATTATTTTATTTATATAATTATATTTAAAAAAAAATTATACACACGTACCCGTACCTTAGTTTTTTTAAAATTGCCGTACCTCGTACCAGTACCGGTACCGGTACCGTACCCGCACCTAGGCAACACTGTTTATGATTCTAATACAGTTAATGAGGTAATATTGAGAAATCACAAATGCTATCTTATTTCTCTCACAAATCTTGCCTCTTATGGAAAAATCTTTTATTGGAAAAGATTCTCTGCTGTCAGAAAACCACACTGTAATACGCAGTAATTAATTTCTACCGTTTGATAAAAAATCAACAGCTGAGATTATTATTAATGAAAAGACATAGTTTTAATTTAAACCGTTTAATATAAAATTAACGGCCGAGATCAAAAACAGCGTAAAACTTTGTGTTTTTGCTCTCATCGTTTATGCTCTTTTGCAAACAATTTTCGTATCATTTCTCTCTTTTCTAAATCTAAACAAACAAATACAGTGTTAGTCCTCTTAGAATAAACAATTTATATAAATTATTGTTTAGCATTATAGTTTATAATACAAGAGTTTACCTTATAGTAAGTTCTAATATGTAGGACCCAAACATTGACTAAAGTCGAACATAGTATTTAACTTATTTGATTGAATCTTAAATATGTGGGATCATTGGTTTGGTTAAACCTTGCTTTCAATGATATGTGAATCTTTACCAGCAGCATTTTAATTTTTGGCTTTGAGACTTGAGAGCGTTTACCAAGACTTACGTGAATGTCATGTTCTTATCCATCATCAATTGAAAAAATAAAAAAAAATACAAATCTTAATCTTATATTAATCTTAATCTTATCTTAATTATAATAAAAGTAAGGTTTGCCCCATCTTAAAACCCTAATTAGTAATCATTTAACCATAAATCTCTTAATTACCACCCTAATTCATCTCTTAATTACCACCTCAACTACCACCTCATTTATTGTGTATTCAAATTTAAATTTTAAATACAACATTGGAAAAATGAGAAGGTTTTTTTTTTTTTTTTTTTTTTTTTTTTTTAGTATCTTTTTCTCTTTCTCTCAATTTTGATATTTATTTCCATCTCTTTCTCTGCGTTATTTTTTTCTTTTTCAACCTCATTTTTCTTTCTCATCTTTATTTATTTATTCATTCTTTCCTATATGTGTATGTAGTTTATTCATTCTTTTCTATATGTGTATGTAATTTCTAAATAAAATATTTAAATAATATATTAATATTTAGTAAATTTGTAAAAATCAATTAGACGAATTTCTAACCCGTGCCAAAATCTTATCTTATCTTAATCTTAATCTTAATCTTAATATTATCTTAATTATAATAAAAGTAGTTTTGCTTCATGTTAACCCTAATATTTTTCCCTCATAATCACTCTCTTAATCTCTCAACCACATATTAATTACTATGGCCCGCCACTTATTAAATCTTTCTTAATTTGAATTTTGAATTGGTCTTTACTTTATTAGTTTTTTTTTTTGACAAAAGTCTATTAGTTTTATGCATTGAAAATAAAATATTATTAAATGCTCATCTAAAAAATAGTACAATAAAATCTTATAGCTATATGATTTGTTAATTGTTCCTACTTCTTAGGCTTACTAATACTATTATTTTGAAATGTAATTTTGATTGCTTTGTTTGTATTACTCATTTATTGCTATTGTTTTTCATCTCATTTGATGGTGAGAACAAGGAACCATGTTGGCTTAAAGTAGTTTTATCTTTAAGAATATTGATATGCCCAAATAAATAATATGTAAGCAGCAAGTGATTTCCCACTCTATGCAATTTAAATTGAGTACTTGATTAATTGATATTTTATTCTTTAACTTAATTTTGAAATTGGTGATTGAAATAAACTCTAACTATTGGTGGCAATGTGATTTGTGCAAAAGGGATATGTCCCTACCTTTTTGGTCCTGCTTAATTTTCTATAGTTATGATTTTTATGCTTAGTTTTTTAACATTTGAGTATAGCATACGTTACTTCCATGTGCTGCACAATTTTAAATAATATAGGATATGGGTTGGTGTTGGAAATTCGTCCGTAGAGCAACCAATTAGGATTTCAACAAACAATCTCTATTATAGTGAAAAATTATTAAAAGGTATTTCATTGCAAATATATATAATTCATATTGTATGTTATAAAAAAAACTACTTATGCTTAGTCTTTTAATATTTATGTTCTTTTTGTTCAAGTAAACGGTGATCTTCAATGTTTATTACAATGATGCTTGATTTGTGTTATATGTCATAGCCATACATACAATACAAGCAAGCGTCACCTTATTGGGCAATGAAATTGTCAAGAAGTGTATTGTTGTTATTTTGATTTTGCCATAGCCATAGCCATACAATACAAGAAAGTGACTTTTGTTGATTATGTAGCTACATTGATGATGATTATTATCTAACATTTTATTCACTATAGTTGCAAGAAAGACCGATATATGAGGAAATACACTATCAAGAATTGTCATTGCAACAAAGGCACTATCAAGAAATGCTCTCACTATAATTTCAAAGACCTTAACTTTGGTTTTCTTCTTTGATGTGTATTTGATTGTGATGTATATTTTGCTATCAAGAGACTATTATTGCATTATCATTGCAACAATTATTGAAAGATCTACTATTTATTTTATTTACTTATGTTGCAATTTTTATTACAAAAAACTTAAATTATATATTTATCGCTCAATCAAATCTGTGCAACACACGGGTCAAAGACTAATTTTTAAATAAAGTTAATCTCTAAATATGTGAGACAGTTATTATGATCTCAAAATACACTTTTTTTAGAAGCCAACAAAATATATATATTAAATAAAGTTAATTATTACAAGGTATGCCTAACTTAAAAAAATGTACATTAAGTTTACTAAACTAATAAGAGTAATGTTATTTGTACATCCAAAAGTAGATAACTTATGGGACAACCCCTTTTTTCTATAGCAACAAAAAAAATTAGAGGAGGAGAGAGAGAGTAAAAATACAATGAGTATATGAGAGAGAAAGTTGTCCAAAGTTGTCCATTTTTTGGTTGTACAAATATCATTATTGAACTAATAATACCAGATCTCTTCAAAATACAAAACTGCAAATACAATTTTAAGTTTCTCTTGAATTAGTCATTGTGAGCTCAAATTTATCTTTTTTTAATCATTTATCCATACACAAACAAAAAGTCGTTCAGATGTATTTGGAATTTAAAAAAAGTACAGAGATTATACTGACAGTTTCTTATACATTCAATACCAAGATATCCGTTTATCCATTAATATTAAATTGTACACAAAAATGAATTGTAAAGTCTTCAATATTTTTTCCCAAAAAGAATAAATCTTCAATCCATTTGAAATATACTATAGAAACAAAGTGGTGTTTGTTCCTCAATTGATGTAATCGACGAATATTCTATTTAAAGTCATAAATAACAGAAAAAAGTTGACTTCAAGCAACAAGAAATTGGCTTAAAAAGCCAAACAAGAAAATTGACCGGTTGGTTGTATAAAGAAAACTTGAATGGTTAAGCACAAGCTCCATACACAATGGAAGAAGTGTTGTGAGAGAAAATTATGTTAAAACATCCCAGGTCGTTCTAAGATGATTTGAATAATTATTTATAAAGTATAAACAATTCTAATTTTATAAATCGGTTTTGTAAGAATAGTTAAACACAATATATGTTGCCCGTTTGCCTTCCAATTGTTCGATTGTTTAACAATATATACGTGAGAGAATTTATAAATTTAATATTTAAAAATTTTAGGCGAAAATGTAATACTCAGGTTTACTTATATGGCTACACTCAACTTAATATAATAATAATTCAAAATGAAAAAATTGAAATAAACATCCCCTTATGCATATATTTTTTTTTTTCTTCAGCAAGATATCCCCTATACATACACTCTAACTAAACGTAAGCCTTTAATTATTTAGTACTACTTTTAATTTTTTATTCCGTGGTACTAAGTTTACAAAAGACTTTTTCTTTACTTGTCTAGAGTATGCACGAAATCATATTAAAAATTTATAAGTAAGGAATTATGCCTACAAATCTTAAGTTTAATTGGCAGAAAATACTAAAATAGTCAAATCGAATTTCATGAATTTTAAATTTCAATTTCTTATTTTTATGTGCGTAAATTTTTAATAGCTTATTATTTAATTTATTTTAAAAAAAGAAATTATAAATTTAAACATACGCTCATAACGTATCAAATATCTCTACCATCTAACTTGGACTTAAGGAACAATTCGTAGAGAAGACTTTTTTGTTTTTATCTATTTTACTATACTAGTACTAGCTTTGTATAATGGTGATCAAAATTGCATTATTAAGATGATCCCAATCTTAACGTTGAAATTTATTTGTTTATTGCGAAGAACATTGAAGGAGAGAAGTGAGAAATTGCCTGTCAATTATTATGAGCAGTATATGCGACTTTGTACACTCCGTGACGAATATGACCAACCTTCCACGGTCCTACTCCAACAGTCTTTAGAAGCTACTGCGATTTTTACTTCTTTAATATATAGGAATTTTTTTTCAAAAAAAAAAACCAAAGATATTATCCGTGCGCAACCACAAAGATTAATCATATTGAGATAATTGAGATCCATTTAAGGGATTGACATCTCCCAACAAATGTTTTTTCATATGCATCGGGCGGGAATCGATCCAGAACCAAATGGTTAAGAGGCCCAAATATTTATCACTTATGCCACACTATGTTGATATATATAGAAAAATTCTACCGCACACTAAAAAAAACATGAATTCATTTTATTTGTAAAATGTAAATACTTGACAAAATAATATAAGACAAAACAACACATAACAAACATTTAATGTATTGAACAAATTTTGTATTGTACGATGTTTGATGAGCAAAAAGTTATTTTGGTATTTTAGACAACTTGTGTAGAGGACAAAAAGTTATCCTGCAGTTCAGTAGGAAACAAGGATTTCAGTTTTTGTCATGTCCATTGGTCTCAATTTGTCCGGTACCAAGAACAATTTTAAAATCAAACACAATACAGCTGAAGTTGTCATGTCCAGTCTTTTATTTTTTAGCAGATCAAACGTACCCATAATGTACAGTACTATAAAATATTTAATCAATACAGAGCAAGGCTTGTCCAAGCAAGCATTTATACGTTATATGATAAAAAATATTTCTTTTACTAAATAAACAATATTTATTCATTTAAATTGATAGAATACATCAATTTAATGTTGTTATAATATTAAGAAGTGGTTCTTTTTGTACTCCAATAAAAGGAATCCGACATGCAATCTAGGACTTGGACTAGATCATTTGTGGGTTCTCAATTAATATGTTTACTATTGTTTTTGGACTTTGTGTATGAATCCGCATGTTTGAGTGTTTAAAATCTAGGCATGCATGAACTTGAATTAGAAAGTAAATTGCATGAAAGATAAATTACTAGAATTATAAATAAATTGAGTTCATCCATCAATCGAAAAATTTACCGTATGTATTAAGAAGTGTATTTGTGTAGTTTGTGGGTTAGCATGCAAATATATTGGATGAAATTCATCATTACTTAAAACCTTTATTAGATTGTAGAAACCCTAAACTTCATCTCCCACCTATTCAATTGTTGGATGGAATTCATCATTACTTAAAATATTTATTAGATGTTTTTTTCCTTTCATCTATGCATCTTCAACTTTCGTTCAAAAAAAATCAAAAGTTTTTATGTCACTGTTGTGTTCTTTTGTACTAAATCTTTGTTTGTAGACGTAGATTGAGAGTATTTGTGCAGAAATATTCACCACTACTTCAATGCATATTGAGAGTTTTATGCAGAATTCGTCACTCGACCTTCGTTTGTGGGCAGGACTCTTGACAAAGTACCAATGTATTTCTTCCCATTTTAAAATGCACACAACATGATATTAGCTTATCGATCAAGTCACACTTTATCCCAATTGATCCACTTTATTTTCGTAGCTTTCTCACTCTCACACAACATAAAAGATTTAAATAAGGACTCAATCACAGAAATAATATCTGAAAGAGCCTTGAAGAAGGGAAAAAATATCGGTACTAAGAACTAGGGGTGAGCATCTGTCGGGTTCGGGCCGAAAATTATCAAACCGATAAAACGGTAGCCTCTTAAATTTGGACCCAATTCCGACCGTTTACATTTTCGGTTTGTTCGGATGTCGGGTCATACGGGTGGCGGGTATAATGCGTCGGTTTGCTCGGGTTAGATTGAAACTTTGTCGTAACATCTAAAATTTCATTGTTCAAAAAATTTATTATTTTTCAATAATAGTTCAGTATTTTCGTACACAGGGCAACAAATGATACAATTAAAAAAATGAGATGCAGTTACTTTGTTTCAAATTTGTAATTCCAACGATAATAATATATAGTAGATGAGAAGTAAAAATTAAGATAAATTTAGAATATTATCTTCCACATCTCTTTTATCAACATATAAATCACAAGCATGAACTTATAAAAATAAAATTTTTCTCCACTATCAAAAATAGTTAAAATTAATAAAGCGAAGAGTATGAGAGATTAAGAGAGAGAAGATGTTCTTGAAACTGAAAAAAAAAATTAATTTGTATTTTAATAAGTGTTCGGTCGGTTTCGATTATGAAGAGGTGAATTTTTAGAGACCCACACCCGCCCGTATACAACCGTTCATGACCGATTTTTCACAATTGTTGACCGAGACCCGACCCGTACCCGACTGAATGCTTCCATATGTTGGCGGTTATATTGATTTCGAGTTGGATTGCGGGTTCGTGTTCACCCCTAATAAGAACAAATATAAATATAAGCAAAACCAATCGTCAACAGATTAACAGTGGCAACTCTTCCACCTAAACTGTTTTTTTCAACCAATGAAAACCAAAATTGTTGCTCACGAGGATTACCATCAATAGACAAAGCTAAGATAAATATTGACAAATTCTTAACTATCCATTTCATAAGATTGCTCATAGGATCTTTTAATCCCTTAATTAAGTTATACTTATACATGTTACACTTTTTTGTTCTTCAAGTTACAAACGGTAAATATATATATGGACAAAAAAGACAAAGTATGATCTAACGCATATAATCTAGTAAAGAGAACAAAATAAAACGATAAAATTGAAAAAAAAGAAAAAAACATAGTTAACCACGTTGTCTTGGGTTTGTATTTTAAGAAGTAAATATTAAAGGTGAATTCGTCTCACCGCTGCATTTTGGTGTTGGTTCTGCCTTGGTGTTGCTTCCGTCTGGTTTGCTGTTGCGTTTGGTGTTGTTTCTGCGTTGGTGATGCTCCTCGCCGGAGTTCCTTCTTCTCCGGCGGCGGGTCTCGGTTTGGGTGGCTTTGTTTGCTATGGTGTTGGGATCTGGCAGTGTTTGCTGTTATAGGGGGCTGGGTGTTGTTCCTCGCCGGAGTTCCTTCTTCTCCGGCGGTGGGTCTCGGTTTGGGTGGTTATTGTTTTGGTGTTTGGAACTGGCGGTGGTTTTGGTTATTGGGGTTTTTGTTCTCTGGCGTGTGGATTTCGTTTGAGGGGTTTTCGTTTTGGCGTTGGTTAGAGGCGGTAGTGAAGCAGCCGGGGTGACTCGGTGTAGTGTTGGGGATGGTGGAGGAGGTGAGGTGGTGCTGCCGTTTTTGGTGTGGATTGGTGGGGCCGGCCAGAGACGATGTGGAATGGTGGGGTGGACGGAGGTTAGGGGCGGTCCTTTTGGGTCGTTTCTTGGCTTTGGTGCTGTTGGTTACAGTGGGGATTGTTTGGAGGTGTCTGGCAGTGGTGGTGGTTGACTGAGGTGGTGTTTGTCTGAGGTTTTCCTTGGCCTTGGTATTTGTCCTAGCACGCCCGAAAGGGCGAGGTATGTAGACACTCCGTGCTGACGGATGTTGTTGTTTTATCGTACCTCCAGGACGTATTGTTGTGTGAGAGGTGTTGGATGGTTAATGCCGAGTGTGAGTGGATTCTCCCTGATACGAGAGTCTCTGACCATTTTCAAATCTGGTGAGATTTGTAGGACTTTTTGAGTCGCTGAGGGGTGTTCAAATCTGGTGAGATTTGCAGGTCTCTGGTATCTGGTCGAACTCTACTGCATCAGGTGTTGACTGTCGGTTCTTTGCCTACCGGTGTCTCTTAACCTTCGACCTTTGGGGCTGCTTTCTGGATCTGATGGGCCGAGTAATTTTAATTCGAGTTCAGAAGTTAGTGTCTAGTGGTGTCTCCTAGGGTCGGGTAGGGATTTTCTCTGGTGGGTTTAGTGAATCACTATTGGTGTACGGGTGGATTGGCGTGCTGATTAGGTGTTCTGTTATTTGGTAATTGTGTTATATCACGTTACATTTCGTTGTACTTTTCACAACAATTCCTTACACTTCTTGTGGAGGAGTTGTTCTTTAATAATATTTAGCCGATTAAAAAAAAAATTTGAAAAATTTAATTATTTTGGAGATTATTATATTGTAAGGTCTTCTGTTCACACATGAGGTGTGAACATGTTTCTTTTTTCTATTTTCATTTGCTAAAAATTCTTCATTTGAGGTAAATTACATAGCAAACTACAAAACATCACCATTAGGTGCTTATAAATTAAATCTTTGTGTGTAGTCCCAATCTCATCTGTCATTTTTAAATTTCTAATCCAACATGGACATAACTTGTCAATATCAATATAATAAGAAATAGTGACCAATAATGACAGGCAAGTCAACCTATCTCTCCCATATAAAAAAAATGAACAGAAAAAAGTTTTCTTTCAAAACACGTTGTGGAAAATGATATAAAGAATAATTATTTCTCATTTTTGGCATTAGCTTCTGTAACAAAATAAAATTTTAAGATACTAGTATACTTCACTGCTTAAATGACACTATTTCATTGTTTGGATGAAGAAAACATGGTTAGGGAAAAATGATATCCTTAATTTATTTTATTGGATTGATTGATTGGAATGTATAACTAATTAAAACATGCATGGAATACACATAATACCAAATTATCAAAATATCCAAATATTTTATTAAGATATAAATATTTTATTAAAAACCGGACCGGATCGGATCGGTCGGACCGGTTAGATTGTTAGACCGCGAATTAAAGGGGTTGTTGGTCTTGTTCGAATGTTGATCGACCATGCAGTTAAATTGGTAGGAATCGCTGAAAATAGGAAAAACCGATGAACCGACGGTTTGCACGTTTTTTTTAGCCAAAAGTTCCAAAACGACGGAGTTTTTTTTAAATAAAAGAAATAAAAGAGAGTTCAACATTGAAACAACTATATGCCTCATTGGATTTAAATTTATTAGACGTTTTGTTATTCCGTTTATGTTGCAATTAGACTTGGTTTAAAATTTATTTGGATTTTTATTTTGTACTATTTTATTGTGTGTGACGACAATGTTTTTTATTTGAATTTAAGAACTTATGACATTATGAATTTTCGACCGGTTTAATACCTATATAGTTTTATTATAAAGATCGGTTCGTTCTATCGGTTTATCCTATTTAATCCGGATTACGCATGCGATTCGACCAGTGACTCGGTGGTTCGACCAATGAACTAGTGACCAAGTACCCTCATTGGTTCGATATTTGATCCGGTTTTTAAAATATTGATGTAAGGAATTGATTCACATTGAAATTTTTCACTTATTTAATTTAAGAGATAAAACTTTGACTAGTAGTATGTATAATCTAGTCACACACAAAACATGTGAACCACTATATTTTCACAACCTATAGGACAATCCAAATATAAAAGGCATTGCGGCCGGATATTAATATGAAAATTACGACGAACAAAAAACATAATTAAAAAAACTAAATAACATTTTATAAAGAATTGTTTATAGTTGATTCAAAATAGTTGTCAAAACATCATTTATCTACCTAATTTACCCTAGTACAAGGTAAATCTTGAGAGAAATCCCAAGCTCCACAAGCAACCCCTGCTAAATAAATGATAGAACATTTCTTTCCATACGAAAAATAAGAGGAAGTTTTTGATGCTCATAAAGATTTGATCACACACGTGTACCTTAATGTAGATTTTTGTCTTATTTGTTATTTATCCGACTTTCGAGCACATGATTGTGAGATTTCTTTACAACTCTTCGTAAAAGGTGGATAATTGTTTCACACTATGATGCTAAGTTCGCATACTGTTTATTGTAAGAATTGAGTACCTCTTGTACTACTTTTAATAATATTTTTTTTGTTTATAAAAAAAATTTAAAAATTGGTGGCTCAAGCTGCCACCAAAAATCATAATTTTACATTAATACTAATATTAATATTATTTTTAAGCCCCCATAATTAAGTTTACTATCCAATCACCACAAATTTATCTTTTTATTTTTTAACTTTTCACTAATCCAAATTTTCGATTTCTACACATTTTCTGCCCTAACTTTATTATTTTTCTCTATTAATTCATTTAAGCATCAATGTCTTGTTTCTCAATCATTATTGTCTATTTCTCTTGCTCTTATTTTCCTCAAATGATATTTTAGTTACACATATAAATATATGTAGTGACAAATTTTATAATGTTGACAGTGAAAATATCATCGAACATTTTTAGAATATTAAATTTTGTAGGAACTAATTGTAATTTATATAAACTTTTATGTATTATGAGTTTTTTGCCACTATAACTATGTATTTTATAAAAATTCGTAATATATTTCTATAGTAAAAAATATTTACACTATTTTCTAATCTCCACTAGCAAAATTTTTTAGATCCACCACATATATATTATGTGACTGTTATGTAAATATATTTTGGAAACAAATACCATCTAAAAACACTACAAGAATGAGTGTTGACTTAACAACCAAACGAAACTGCCGTGTTAGTTGAAGATAAACACTCCAACTGCACTTCCTTAGTAAGCTCCAACTAGAACTATATTTCCAGTCATTGCAAAAGTTTTAACTATATTTTTCTAGTTAATTTTCCTTTATTTCCCACACATATTATGCCAGAAAAATTGACTCATGACTAATTTCAAAGTTAGTCATTAATCTTTAATAACGACAGAATCTTGAAGTATCTTTTGTCTGCCGGCATTACAATGTCGAGAAAAAGACTTATGTTTTATTGAATGAGACGGAAAATTTTGGAGACGTAATGTCATTCATATTGTGAGGCGAACCCAATGTGAGATGTGAACACGATCCTAAACTTCGTTTGTATGATCAGTGGCATGCTAAATTGAGTAATTTGTTGCTAGCTTATAATATGGAGATTACTACCCGCAGAGTTATTGTTATTTACTTATCTTTCTTTTTGGACTTAGTCCCTGACTACGGTCCGACAATTGTACCAGTTAGTCGTCGAGTAATAATTCACACTCTACTGAGTAGAATGATTTCGTATCCATAGAGATCGTGCCAATACTTCGTCAGTGCTATCTGAGTTCGTGATTTTTGCATTCGCTTTGGTTTTGGAATTTTTTTTTAGTTTTATAAAAATATTTTTAAGTGATGCAACACACTCAATTAATATTTTTAACTGATTACACACATTATTAGAGTTTAATGAACATTACATCAATGTAAAATACTAGTTTTTATACCCGTGCGATCGCACGGATGATTATATTTGAGTTGTTTATTAATAGAAAGAAAATATATTTGATTAAAAAATGCATATTTTTAAGGAAAAATCACAGTTTGATTACCCGCAATTAAAGAATGTTTCTATTTATCTATCGGAACAAAGTCGTCGTTAGAAGCTCCATTTTCAATCACATCTATGAAATTCTGTATTGTTCGGTATCGAATCTGTAATCCTCACCATATGTACCGGATCTCATTCCAAGTAACCTTCTTTATATTTTACTTTTATCTTGACGCACAATAATAACCATAGATGTTTTTATTTGTTTATTGTCAGTTATCAAATCTTCAAATCAGATCAAGTTTTAATACGACAACAACATATAACTCTCACTATGTGTAAAAATAGGTCTACGAATATATGTTTAGGTCTAATAAGATACAATCACACATGTTCTAAAAGTTTAACTTTGATTTTTGTTGATAGTCATTGCAAAACAAACACACAAACGAAATTAGCGACGTTGAAAACTGACTGAAACATTAGCATCAGATAAACATAAATAAGTTTAAGACATAAAAAATTATAGACAAATGAAGGAACAAAATGATGTAGAAAAACAAAAAATAATTTAATTTTTTTAATAAAATTTAGAGATATATTTTTTGATGTAGGTATTTTTAAAATTAAGTGACATAAACTCTGGGTTTGAATTTGCTTTATTATATTATTCACCAAAAAGAAAGACATTGTTTTATTAAATACCAAGAAAAGCCTCCACAAAAAGCCTATACCCATTAATTAATTAATTAATTAAATTAAAAAACACCATTTTGCCAAGCCTTACATGGCACACCTAATTGCATTCTGCAGTAGCATTTTTGTGTTTAGGATTTGTAAAGAGTATAGATTTCTCCGTAAAATTTATGTCCAATAAAAATTAATTATTTCTCCATATTATGTAGTGTAAAATTATTTTATGTGGTCCATGCATGTCCTATTTTTTTTTTTTTTTTTTGAAGCACTATTTTCTTTTATTATATGTATTTGTTGTTACAATTTAGTGGTTTTATCATTACTTATTGACTTAAATGCAGTTTTGACCCCAAGTTTCACAATTGTGCAATTTTAATCCTCAAGTTTCATTTGTGTGATTTTAACTCCCAAGTTTCATTTGTGCGATTTTTTCTTGAAGAACCTAAACTAACCCAACTAAATTGGCACCAAAGAGAATCAAACTTGAGAGCTTAAGATGAGCACACTCCTAGGTCCCAAACCAACACCACTAGATTCATTTGTGCGATTTTAACACCTTAAGTTTTACAATTGTTCGATTTTAGCCCTCAAGTTTCAATTGTTCATTTTTTGCCCCCAAAGTTTATTCCCTTTTGCATTTGTTAGCCCCCCTTAACTTTTTTTGACTAAAAATTGACTATGTGGCATTTTAAAATTTAAAAAATATTTTTAAAATAAATAAAAAATGTTTTAAAATTTACAAAACATTTATAAAATAAAAATATTTGTTTTAAAAAGATTCATTAAAAACCTTTTCAATAAAAGATTAATAATTATTTATTTTTGAAGAATATTTAATAAATTTTTTAAAAAAATTGTAAACTATTTTTTTATAGCAGAATTATTTTATAAACTACATGTAACAAAAGACTTATTTTATAAGTTATTATTTTTAAAAAATCATTTATAATTAATTTTAGGGTTAAATATGTTTTTAGTCCCTACATTTTTCCTTATAATCAAGAATAGTCCTTACATTTTTTTTATGATTTAAAAAAACCATACAATTCTTTCCGTAATCAAAATTGGTCTCTGCCATTAATTTTTTTTAACAGAATGCTGACGTGACACAATTAGCCTATAACATAGTGACATGTGTCTTTTTCCATCAGGATTATTGTGCACCTTTCCACACCAAATCTTTTTTTCTACCTTTCTTCCTCCAACACAACCCTCATCTTAATCACCACAAACTCAACCAAAATCACAACAACAACCCAAACCGAAGCCATGGTAAAAGACATGTGTCATCATGTTATTGGCTAATTGCGCCTCAACATCATTCTGTTAAAAAAAATTAACGGCGGGGACTAATTTTGATTATGGAAAAAATTGTAGATTTTTTTAAACTATAAAAAAAATGTAGGGACTATTCTTGACTTAAAGCAAAATGTAGGGAGTAAAAATATATTTAACCCATAAATAAATTATACAATATCAGTAGAAATCTTCCGATAAATTTGAGAAAATTCTGAGCAACGTGGAGAAAAATAAAAGCTATTAACTATTTTTGCCTTGGATGTTGATCATATATTGTCTTACCAAATTTAAGCCTGAAACCTAATTTGGCACAAAGAATACTATTGTTACAGAAAAGGTCAGCTAAAGTACAAAAAGATTTCTCTTTCAGCCCCACGTTTCTTTTATACCTCTTAACTGACGTTTTTGTCCTTGCAAAAAATTTTGGTTTTTACGAACCGAAGTTAGCAGGATGAACTCAGGTTCAAAACCGAGCTTTCAATTATTTCGGTTCGTAAAAACCGAAATTTTTTTATCATATTTTACACCGTTTTTAGAGACAAAATGAGATTTATTAGGGGTATAAAAAAATATGGGGGGCTGAAAGAGAAATCTTGAAAGCATAATTTGGAATTGAAAATAAAATGTAATTATGGGCCAAACGAGAAAGAAAGAGAATGATTGAGAATGGCCCAGAATAATATGTTTCCCAAAATGAGAATCTGTCTTACCTCCCCCAAAGCCTCCCACCCTCTTCCAAAATTCTAAAAACTCTCCGCTCATATTTTAAAATCCATAACATGTTTATAATAAAAGTTCGGATTTGGGAGTTTAACTAAAAAATGTAATAGTTTTAAATTTCTATAATTTGAACTAGTGTTTTATGGAAGATTACAATTAAATACATACAATATATTACAATATAAAATAAAATCACAGTTAACATTAGATGAAAATAGCACCATACAATCTTTGATCACGCTTAGAGTTATTATGTATAAGGAATATCCTTATACATGGTGCATAAACAAATCTCCACCATCCAATGCTTTTTTAATCAATTAGATTTTTTGATCAATCAAATGCACTAAAGCATGCATGGTGGAGATTTATTTATGCACCATACATAAGGATATTCCTTATGCATAATAACTCAACCCTTTGATCACATATGTTTAGATGAGTTAAATGAGATTGACTCGGATCTTCCATTAACATCTCTCTTTATCGGAACACTTACTTGGGCACAAACATTTGAACATAATATTTGGGCACACACACACAAATCAAAAAAATTAAAAGAAAAATAAAATTGTCACATCAAGTCATATCACTTTAACCATTTTTTCTTTATTTATTTTAGTTTCTTGTGAGTGTGCCTAACAAATAATATTTAGGCTTGTGCCTATATAAGTATTTCTCCTCTCTTTAAGAATAAAAAATTAGGCAACACTGTTTCATAGGGATTTCAATAGGGTGGATGTTTAGTGGAGAATACTTTACCATTTCTTATTTCACCATTTAAAATATTTTTCATCCTCATTCCACACTTCAAAGAGTATTCTTGCCCCATTCCTATCTCCGCGGATTCTGACAGTTTCGGTGGAGATCGAATCAATATTTAAAAAGCATCAAATTTTTATTATTTTCATTCAAACTAGTTGTAAAAAAAAAAAAATAGTAAAGTTTAATTATAAAACAAATAATATATTAAAATATTATTATGAGTATTGTGACAATTATAAGCATCATAAATAAACAAATGTATACACCTATTGTATGAAAATATAATTAAAATAATTTATAAAGTACTTAAATATGTATTTATAAATGTTATTTTAATAATTTTTGGGGATAGAGTGTTCACGAGGCGGGGGATAAAATCTTGTTCCCATCTCCAAATCTCTCTCGAAGAGGGGGGGATACTTTCTCTTCATCCCCATTTTCATGGAAACAAAATTTCCCATCTTCGAATCCCTAAACATTGCAGCCCCCGCGAGGATTCTCATTTACAGATGAAATTAACATCCCTATTGCTCCAATATATTAACACTCATGGTAATATAGTACCCTTTTTTCCCCCACTTTTCTACTTTCGAGAGAGGATGAGCGCCAATAAGACTCTCTTGTTCATATACAAAAAAAGTGGAGGATTAATCACTACTACCGAGAAAACTCCATCTATGTGTCGTTTTAATTAAAACAACGCTCATGAGCGAGAGTGGATTCTCTCAAGTTCAAAAATAAATTGAGGAAATAATGTGAGATATGGGCCATTAGATTACAAATGTAAGACAATATTTAAATATAAAAGAAATGGTGAAAAATTGATTGATGATTAAGATATAAAAATTGAGGAAAAAGAAGTTGAGAGGATCCATTCTCCTCATAAGCTATTTTTGACCAATTATATCATTATCACTCATCATGGTCCAAGACTCCTTCATTGATAATATTTCGTTCACACATTTCATCATCAAAGAACAACGATGAGAATATAATTATATTGATCAACCAAGAGTGATGCAACCTATTACCCACAAACTTTTAAATAGAAAAGAACCAACAAGATAAACATATGATAAAAAAATTTATTAGTTGATAGAGGTGAATGAGTGGAGCAAATTAAGACAAATGACTTGTTCAATATTTTGGCTGGGTAGATTTAATTATTTTTTTTTTGAATGGGTAGATTTGTGGATTCACAGAAAATCACAAACTCGTTATCCAACACTTCGAGTTTGAACGAGTTAGTTCAAGTTGAAACCGAATTTGATGAATGAGTTCGAATAAAATATGGGTTTGATAATCGTGTTGAACAACATGTCAACTTGTGCACACTCCCAATATATTGTTTTGAATTATCATGTTATATTTACGAAGTTTCCAATACCTTTTTAATAGAAATTAATCCCCGTCAAGAAACTTGTGCACCACACGGAGTGAGTTTTTCCTCCCCATTTAATTTTTTTCATATGCAAGGTCTAGTGATTGAACTTATGGTCACATGCTAAAAGAGTTAAAATATCTTTCCATTTAGAGATTAATGAGTTAATCGGTTAATATAAAAAAAAAAAATTGGTCAAGTGGCAATATCAAATATTATTAGACATAAAAATGGTTTTTTTTTTTTTTTTTTCTAGCAACGATATTTTTTAAATTTTGCTTTTGGACTGGATAAATGTTAGAGGGGTCCGTCAACCTGCTAGACATAAAATATTTTAAAAATTGGACTGGACATCGAACCGGTAAGGTTCCGGTTCATTGGTCGAACCTCTGGATCACTGGTCAAATCGCATGACTAAACCGGATCAAACCGGTTGAATAAACCGTCAATATAACAATATTATATAGTTATTAAACCGGTAGAACCGGATGAATTTGACTCTAAAAAAATTGACAGAACAAACATAAATTAATAACTTCATGAAATAGAAAAAAACAGATAAATTGAAGTAATATGAAAGAAATTAACAGAGCATAATATGAAAGTAACAAACATAAAGTGATAAAAGTCGAAGAAAAAAAATAAACAAAGCATAGAATGAAACAAAATTATATAATTAATTAAGATAATAAAATAAATAATCATAATAAATTCCAAAACTGATAAACTAAAAGAAATTGAAGAAATAGAACAAACAATTTGAAATTTCTGGCACGCTAAGCACAATGCTAGATACAATGCTCTAAGCACCTTAGCACTAAACGTGATGCGCGATACAATGCTATAAGCTTCTTAACACGTATATCTCAAGATAAAGAAAACAAATATCTAAAAGCAAGTAAAAGACACGGGATATTTGTTAACCCAGTTCGGCGCTTAAAACAAGCCCTAGTCTGGGGGATACCAATCCAGGAAGGAATATCACTATAATAGTCCTAGTTGTAAGTCTTCAGCAAACACACGTTTACAACTCATAACCTAGGCAACTACCAATGACTCTTCAACCTAGGAACTTCTAAGTCTGAGATCCCATCTCACTCCCTTACAACCTTACAGACATCAAGGATTTCAGAACACAAATACAAAATGTTTTTGGAGACACACTCCTAAAACTACACACTCGTACCTAAAGGCTGGGAGTGCTAAAACACACACAATCCTAACTCCGTACTTCAAAGCTTAGGAGAGGATCATACACATTACAACACAAAAACAATACGTCCTAAGCTTGCATCAATGAGACACAAGGAAGGCTCACAAAGAACAATACACACGCAAAAACCTAGAAAAGCTAGACAACACAATGACGGCGTGAACTCCTACTAAATTAGGTTTTGCACAATCTTTAAATACTCCAGCAAAAGTCCTTGATCCAGAATTAAACATGGGCTTGATTTGTTTGACCCAAGCCATTGACCACATTGATTAAAATAGATTCTTTCCAAAAATACACTTTAAAGAGATTCTTCATAAAAGTATTCTTGACCAAGATCTGAAGCATTAAATGATGATCCTCAAAATAAGCCAGATACACAGGCGCCATGCAAGATTCATGAAAGAGAAACGAACATTCCATAAATGAAACACGGGCGCGCACACTACCAAAAGCGTGATACGATGTTGAGGCATCTTATCACACATCCTGCTACAAAGTTTATTTTACCAAAAATGCAGCCAATCACCAAAGACTCAACAAACTCCCCCTTTGGCAAATTTATGGCTAAAACAAATAATGACCATACAGATACTTAAACAGATACTTCAACTACATTTCTTTTTCTCAACACAAGCACACAAGCATAAAGATTTGTAGAGACTATTCTTCAAATCAATTTCCAAACTACTCCTTCATGGAGAACAGTAGACAAGAATAAAGATGTATCTTTTAAGTTTATCAGAGAGGCATGCAACAACGGAACACATAAAACAACTCAGCCTTAGATGGTCAGGAAAATAAACATTGATAGGGTGTTGTAGAGAATGCTTCAACATTTCACAACACATCTCCCCCTGCACATATGCATAGGATGTTGGAGCATCATATCCAACATCTCCCCCTGCAGATCACATGTCATTACTCTAAACACTCATGCACATATCAGGTATCAGATCATACAGGTCCACACATACATATACTTCATTCAACCTACTCTACAGACATATCATAACCAGAGCAGTGCAGATTACCAGCAGAGATAGAGATCATAATAAACACACCAAATTACCAAATTTCCAAATTTATACTCCCCCTTTTTTTGCCACAAATTTGACAAATATAGCAGTACAGAGTTAAGAGGTCCAGGAGCTTAGTACACACCAGAAGATAACACCATGGGATACATAACTCACCAGATATAGACCCATATTTCTATGACTATGACCCTTCTTTCACTTCAGTACAAATACATACCAAAAACACCAGAGGCATGTAGCAGCGGAATTGGGTTCACCCAACCTCACAGAGCACAATAATAGAGAGAAGTAAACTCTCACAAACGAGTCCCTTAGGAAAATAAATACTCAGTCACCATGATGTTTCAACATTTGATAGCACATCATATCACAACACATCCACATACATCAAGCAAGGAAACTAGCACACTACTAGTCAGAGCATAAGTTGCAAGATTATCAACATGATAACTGTCATGCAACTGGCACACACATATCATCACTACGCTCCCCCTCACGATCAACATACAGAGAAAAATAAATTCTCACACATAAGGAGCACATACAAGTATAGTAGCAACCACCACCAATTACCACAGGGGTTAATACTCCCCACAAACCAATCACCTGTAGAACATACAGACTACTCCCCCTCAAACCAACAGGAGCAGGTGGAGCAGATGTTTCAACATCACATCAGACATATATCAGAATACCAAACCAAATATCTACTCCCCCTAAATGTCAGACCATCGTCATTCTTCAGAGTTATATTATAGTAGCAGAAAAACCAGCATTATAACAATGTTACACAGAACAGTGCCCCAAAAGTAGTCATCCATCATGCAATCATTCACATACTTAGTCATGCATGAACATTCAACTAGCACATAGTTAGTAGCATAGAGTCATACAAACTAACATATATTAGCATGCAATCATTCACAAACTTAGTCATGCACACACAAATTGTTAGTATCAGAATATGCCTTGTACCTACTAACAAAAAAAATTCAACAATTCACAGATCAAAAGAGCCAGAGGCCAGATGTCATGCCCGATGCTCCAACATGTGGACACAGTACTAGTACTTTTATGCACAATGTACATCCACACACAACCATTCATAATAGGATCAAATCTCATCCACACACAACCACACTTTGAGAGGGGAGTGGAGAAGTTGTAGGAGTGAGTGAAATAAATTAGGAAAGAAATAATGTGAGAAGACTTGAAAAGAAAATAACCAACCCTTGGAGCTCCTTTCTTCTCCGACGGCGGGTCTTGGATTGGGTGGTTTGGTTGGCCAAGGTGTTGGGATCTGGTATGGTGTGCCGTTACAGGGGGTGGGGTGTTATTCCTCGCCGGAGTTCCCTCTTCTCCGGCGGTGGGTCTCAGTTTTGAGAGGTTGGTGTTGTTTTGGTGTTGGAACAGGTGATGGGTTTTGGTCGTTTTGGCGTTTGGTTGGAGGTGGCAGCGAAGGTGACAACGTTTGGTTGTAGTGTTGGGGATGGTGGAGGTGGTGAGGTGGGGCGGCCTTCTTGGTGTTGGTGCTGTTGGTTAGGTGGGGTTTGTTTTGGAGTTGTCTGACAATGGTGGTGGTTGGCTGAGGCGGTGTTTTGGCTGAGGTTTTTTCCTTGGCCTTGGCATTTGTCTTGGTGTGCCTGAAAGGGCGAGGTACGTAGACTCTCCGTGCTGACGGATGATGTTGCCTTATCGTATCTCCAGGAAGTATTGGTGTGGGAGTGGTGTTGGATGGTTAAGGCCGAGTGTGAGTGGATTCTCCAGGATACAAGAGTCTCTGACCATTTTCAAATCTGGTGAGGTTTGCAGGACTCATAGAGCGCTGAGGGGTGTTCAAGTCTGTTGAGACTTGCAGGTCTCTGGTATCTGGTCGAACTCTGCTTCATTAGGTCTTGACTGTCGATTCTCTGACTATCGGGGTTCCTCAACCTCTGACTTCTGGGGCTATTTTTTGGATCTGATGGGCCGAGTAATTTTAATTCGAGTTCGGAAGTTAGAGCCAAGTGGTGTCTCCTAGGGTCGGGTAGGGGTTTTCTCTGGGGGTTTAGCGAATCAATATTGGTGTATGGGCGGTTTGGGGTGTTGATTTGGTGTTGGTAATTGTGTTATATCACGTTACCTTTTGTTTGTATGTTTCCTCGATAATTCCTTTCACTTCTTGTGGAGGAATTGTCTTTTAATAAAATTTAGCCGTTTCAAAAAAAAAATAAAAATAAAAATAACCAACCCTTGATAGTGGCGTGTTTATGGGAAGATTGAAACCATGATTACCTTGATCAACGTGCAACACTTTACAAGACACATTAAAAGTAACTGCTGCACGCGCCACTATCATAAACGGTAACTGCTACAATTCTTCATGGAGGCAAATTCCTAACTTGCCCCTTAGCTTCTCAAACTGCACATCATCAAGTGCCTTGGTGAAAATATTTGCCATTTGCTCCTTTGTTCCAACATGCTCCAAAGTCACAATTTTATTCTCAACAAGATCTCTTATGAAGTGATGACGTATGTCAATGTGTTTGGTCTTGCTATGTTGAGCTGGATTTTTTGAGATATTTATGGCGCTCATGTTGTCACAGTACAATGTTAGAGCATCTTGTTCGACATCGTACTCCTTTAGCATCTGTTTCATCCAAACAAGTTGTGAGCAACTACTTCCAACAGCTATGTATTCAGCCTCAGCTGTAGACAATGCCACACAGTTCTGCTTCTTGCTAAACCAAGAGATCAGATTATTCCCTAGAAAGAAACATCCTCCCGAAGTGATTTTTCTATCATCTGCACTTCCAGCCCAATCAGCATCACAATAACCATAGAGCATAGACTCTTCATAATGTGAGTACATTATTCCATAGTCACTAGTTCCATTTACATATTTCAGAATCCTCTTGACTTGAGTCAAATGGCTCACCTTAGGATCAGCTTGATATCTGGCACATACTCCAACAGCATAAGTGATGTAAGGCCTGCTTGCAGTCAGGTATAGCAAGCTCCTAATCATACTTCTATAGAGACTTTGATCCACACTTATTCCCTTTTCATCTTTGGTAAGTTTCAAGTGTGTGGGTGCTGGTGTTCTCTTTGAGGTGGCACTTTCCATACCAAACTTCTTGACTATGTTCCTTGTATACTTACTGTGAGATATGAAAATGGTATCATCCATTTGTTTAATCTGAAGTCCAAGAAATTAAGTCAGTTCTCCAACAAGACTCATCTCAAACTCTGATTGCATTTGCTTGACAAAATGCTGTACCATCGTATCTGACATCCCACCAAACACTATGTCATCAACATAGATTTGAGCTATGATAAATTTACCTTTTTCATGTTTGACAAATAGGGTCTTGTCTGAAGCTCCCTTCCTGTAACCTTGGTCTTCCAAGAACTGAGTCAACCTCTCATACCATGCCCTGGATGCTTGCTTAAACCCATATAGGGCTTTCTTCAGTTTGCAGACATGGCTTGGGTGTTCAGGATCTACAAATCCCTTTGGTTGCTCAACATACACCTCTTCCTGTAGGTATCCATTTAGAAACGCACTTTTTACATCCATCTGGTAAAGTTTGAACCTAAGAATGCATGCTACACCCAACAGAAGTCTGATAGATTCTATTCTTGCAACAGGTGCAAATGTTTCTTCAAAGTCAAGCCCTTCAACCTGAGTATATCCCTGAGCTACAAGTCTTGCTTTATTTCTGGTAACAATACCATTCTCATCTGACTTGTTCTTATAGACCCATTTTGTTCCAATCACATTTACATCTTTTGGTCTTGGAACCAAATCCCACACCTCACTTCTCTTGAACTGGTTTAGTTCTTCTTGCATAGCCTCTATCCATGCTTCATCAGTTAAGGCTTCTTTGACATTTTTAGATTCAAATAGTGATACAAAACAAGAATTTGAAATGACATCATTTGATCTTCTAGTAGTTATCCCCTGTTCAGGATTACCAATGATCAATTCTGTGGGATGATTCTTCTGGACACGTACTGAAGGACCTTTCTTTTGAGCTTGTTCTTCAGAATTTGTCACACTATCCTCTTCAGCTATTTCTTCATCAGATTGATTGTCACCCAGATGTTCAGATGCTGTAGCATCTTGTTCAGCATCGTCAACAACAGGAATACCTTGGTCTTCACCAACAATTTCTTCCAATGTAGAGTCTTGGACAACAACATTTATGGATTCCATCATTACTTGAGTCTTAGAATTAAAGACTCTGTAGGCTCTGCTGTTAGGAGAGTATCCCAGAAAAATCCCTTCATGGCTCTTTGGGTCAAGCTTTCTTCTAGGCTCTCTGTCAGATAGGATGTAGCATTTGCTTCCAAACACATGAAAATGTTTAACAGTTGATTTTCTATTTTTCCATAGCTCATACAAAGTAGAAGTGGTACCTTTTCTCAGTGTGACTATGTTGTGAATGTAACAAGCAGTGTTCATGGCTTCAGCCCAAAAGTAATAAGGGACATTCTTGGCATGAAGCATGACTCTAGCTGACTCTTGGATAATCCTATTCTTTCTTTCAACTATTCCATTCTGCTGTGGGGTGATAGCAGATGAGTACTCATGCTTGATTCCTTCAGTAGCACAGAAATCATTGAACCTGGAGTTCTCAAATTCCTTTCCATGATCTGTCCTGATTTTTACCACATTGCTTGCTTTTTCCCTTTGAATATGAAGACACAATTCCTTGAAGGCTTCAAAAGCATCTGACTTTTCTCTAATGAAATCTATTCAGGTGTACCTTGAATAGTCATCCACCATCACAAAAGCATATCTTTTCCCTCCTAGGCTTTCAACCTGCATGGGTCCCATAAGATCCATATGGAGTAACTCAAGAACTCTGGAAGTTGTCTGATGCTCCAGCATTGGATGCGACATCATGACTTGATTACCAATCTGACACTCACCACATTTGTTGCCTTCAATAATCTTTAGTTTAGGCAATCCCCTGATAGCTTCTGATGATATTGCTTTCTTCATCCCCTTCAAGTGAAGATGACCTAGCCTTTGGTGCCACAGCTTCACTTCATCTGCTGTTGAACTAAGGCAAGTGGTATTAAGGGCTTCTTCCTGAGATATCCATAAGTAGCAATTATCTTTAGACCTGGTTCCCTTCATTAACAGCTGGTCTTCCTCATTGTTCACAAGGCACTCAGACTTGGTAAAGTTGACTTTTAAGCCTTGGTCACACAACTGACTTATACTAATCAGATTTGCTGTGAGTCCTTTAACTAAAAGCACATTCTCCAAATTGGGCAGTCCATGATTCACAAGATCTCCAATTCCTAGTATTTCCCCTTTAGCACCATCTCCAAATGTCACAAAGCTGATCTTGTAGGGTCTTACATTCATGAGGTATTTTTCTTCACCAGTCATATGTTTAGAGCATCCACTGTCAAAATACCAATCTTCCCTTGATGAAGCTCTCAGAGATGTGTGAGCAATTAACCCAACATTTTCAGTTTTGGGCTTCCACTCCTTCTTTATAGCCACATCTTCCTTCACATCTTCCTTCACTTCATTAGCTTTAGGTTGTTGAACAGGGTAGCCATGAAGTCTGTAGCAGAAAGGTCTAATGTGTCCTCTTTTTCCACAGTGATGACAAACCCATCTACGATACACTCTCTGAATCTTAGGCCTTTGATGACCACGAGGATTGGATTCAAGAACAAACTTGGGAACTAGGTATGTTCTAGAATGCTCAGCAGGATGCTTCAACATCGTCTCTCCAGTGCAAGGATCAAAAACATCTTCAGCAGATTTGAACTTTGTCTCAAGATTCTGTTGATATTGATTTAAATTTGAGTAGTTATAACCCACTGACTTGGCCTTCCCACTTGGTAAATTCTCCAAGATCTCTTCAAGTATGTTTGTCCCTGAGTTATGCTGACTTACACGTTTCTTCAAGTCCTCCATTTGAGCATTGACAAGAGCAACTTCTTCTTGAGCTTCTGAAGTCTTCTCAGCTTGAGCTTTCACTTCAGCCTGAAGGAGATTAATGGTCTTCTTCTGCTTCTCAAGGAGCCTACACATTTCTTCAAACCTAGTGAGTAGCTCTTTGTAAGTACTAGCTAGTTCATCATAGGCCACATCACCATCTTCATCAGTATCACTATCTATGGTACAGATTCCAGTCAAGGCGGTCACATGTTTAGCAGATTCATGCTCTTCCTCAGAATCTTCATCTGACCAAGAAACATTCAAACCCTTTTTCTGTCTTTTCTGATAGGTTCCACATTCTGATCTTATATGTCCATATCCTTCACACTCATGACATTGAACACCCTTGCTTTGGCTATTCTTCTCTTCAGGCTTGAGTTTCTTCAGATTGTTTTGCTGTTTATTGATGTCGAATCTGATGCTTGGAGCATTCTGACGATTCCTGCGATCAACTCTTTTCAGCACCTTGTTAAACTGTCTTCCAAGCATGGCAATGGCATCTGCAATGCTTTCTTCTTCTTCATCCTCATCTTGACCATTGTCCCCATCAATATTAGAGACAAAAGCGATGCTTTTGTTCTTTTTATCACCACGTTCATCTAAAACAGTTTCAAAGGTTTGAAGTGAACCAACCAACTCATCCATCTTCATAGTAGAGATGTCATGTGCTTCCTCAATTGCTGTTACCTTCATGTCAAATCTTTTGGAAAGAGATCTGAGAAGTTTTCTGGACAGTTTCTCATCAGACACCTTCTCTCCCAAGGCTTCAAATGAGTTAGCAATATCCAAGAGTGTCATATGAAAGTCTTGAATGCTCTCATCATCCTTCATCTTCAGTGTTTCAAACCTGGATGTGAGATGTTGAATCTTTGATTGCTTCACCTTTGTGGTAACTTCATAACAAGTCTTCAAGATCTCCCATGCTTCTTTGGCTGACACACAGTTTTTAATCAGCTTAAAAACATTTGTGTCCACCCCATTAAACAAGGCATATATGGCTTTGTTGTTATAGAGAGCTGCAGCTTCTTCCTCTGTAGTCCACTCAACCTTTGGTTTCTTTACCCCCGTTGAGGTCCCTTCCTTGCTTGCAACAGTGGGATGATCCCATCCAGTCAAAACAGCCTTCCAAACCTTGCTATCAATAGATCTTAGAAAAGCAGTCATTTTGGATTTCCAGTGGTCATAGTTGTTTGATCCATTGAGCAGGGGTGGTCTATTCATGTATCCTCCATCCTTTTCCATGATGCCAGAGATTTTAGGTCCTGGATCTCACCCTAGAGACAGGCAGGGTGCCTGCTCTGATGCTAATTGAAATTCCTGGCACGCTAAGCACAATGCTAGATACAATGCTCTAAGCACCTTAGCATTAAACGTGATGCGCGATACAATGCTATAAGCTTCTTAACACGTATATCTCAAGATAAAGAAAACAAATATCTAAAAGCAAGTAAAAGACACGGGATATTTGTTAACCCAGTTCGGCGCTTAAAACAAGCCCTAGTCTGGGGGATACCAATCCAGGAAGAAATATCACTATAATAGTCCTAGTTGTAAGTCTTCAGCAAACACACGTTTACAACTCATAACCTAGGCAACTACCAATGACTCTTCAACCTAGGAACTCCTAAGTCTGAGATCCCATCTCACTCCCTTACAACCTTACAGACAGCAAGGATTTCAGAACACAAATACAAAATGTTTTTGGAGACACACTCCTAAAACTACACACTCGTACCTAAAGGCTCGGAGTGCTAAAACACACACAATCCTAACTCCGTACTTCAAAGCTTAGGAGAGGATCACACACATTACAACACAAAAACAATACGTCCTAAGCTTGCATCAATGAGACATAAGGAAGGCTCACAAAGAACAATACGCACGCAGAAACCTAGAAAAGCTAGACAACACAATGACGGCGTGAACTCCTACTAAATTAGGTTTTGCACAATCATTAAATACTCCAGCAAAAGTCCTTGATCCAGAATTAAACATGGGCTTGATTTGTTTGACCCAAACCATTGACCACATTGATTAAAATAGATTCTTTCCAAAAATACATTTTAAAGAGATTATTCATAAAAGTATTCTTGACCAGGATCTAAAGCATTAAATGATGATCCTCAAAATAATCCAGATACACAGGCGCCATGCAAGATTCATGAAAGAGAAACGAACATTCTATAAATGAAACACGCGCGCGCGCACTACCAAAAGCGTGATACGATGTTGAGGCATCTTATCACACATCCTGCTACAAAATTTATTTTACCAAAAATGCAGCCAATCACCAAAGACTCAACACAATGTTTCTATTTCCTTTTTTAATTGCCGTTTTTTTTTTTTAAAAAAATATTATAAACAAAACGATGTCGTTTACACTTTTTTAGTAAAAAAAATAGGGGCATGCAATCAAACCGCCGGTTCGGTCAGATCGCCGGTTCATCGATTTTTTCGATTCCGAGCGGTATGATTATAACGCCGATCCAACTAATGAATCAGACCGGCCAAACTCCGATTCGCGGTTCAACCGGTCCGATTTTAAAAACACCGCATAAAAGTCATTTTTATGACTTATTGATATTTTTTAGTCAAATACACTTTACAAAAACTCAGCCTTGTCTTTTAGAAAAAGTTTAACGTAGCCTGAACTTGATACACAAATTTAAATTGTCTAAAGACAAAATTTTAAGATAATTTTATATTTATAACATACATAAATGCATTTATACATATAATAATTTCTTTCTTTTTACTTATAAAAAAATAAAAAAAAATTTCTTTCTTTTTTAATGAATCATTACCTAACTCAGATATTAAGAATTCCAAGTCCTCATCCACACTAAGCAAATGGCCATGCCAATCTGCTTATTGCTAATCTATTTTTGAGGGTTGACAATGAACCGAACCAACTTGAAAATAGTTTGAGACTTGATTTGCAAATTAACTCGTTGAACTTGGTTTATGAACCAATTGAGCTAAAGTTGAGCTGAAAATTAAGTTTGTTAGTTAAATGAGCCGAATATGAACGATATGCAGTTCGACTCGTTTGGTTCATGAACCAGCTCGACATATATATATACCTTACACTTTTTAAAACTTTTTTTAATAAAAAATTTGACGGAAAGATACTAATAGAAACTTTTTTCAATTAATATAATGTACTAATATATTTATTTTTACTTTTTTTTAGTTTGTTTCAATGTCTTTATTTCCTTGTAGCTTTGAATTAATTTGCTATTGGGATAATTTTTATTGTATTTCAATTTCTTTCTTTTAAAAAAATTAATTGAAAATGTCAAATGTAAAATTTGCCTTTTTTACAAAAAATTGATTTTTAAGCTATGTGATTCGAGCAAACGAACTGAACCTAACGAGCTGAACCGAACTGCTCGCGAACTATAAACGAGCCGAACTCGAGTTGAAAAAATAGTTCGATTCGAACTCGAGTCGATTTTCGAGCCGAACCAATTCTTATCGAGTCGAACTCAGACAGGTTCGACTCGACTCGACTCATTTCCAACCCCAATTTTGATAATGATAAAATATTTTATTTAGCACTAATATGCTCATGATAATGACAACAATATATGTTAGAGTATAGAAGTTAAATGAATATGTATCGATCATTGCATCTTTTTTGTCAAAAACAAAATGTATCTGTCCATTTTCTTGGTTCCACAGAGTGACATTCCAGGCAACTTGACTTTCAAAGTTTCAACATTCAAATTAACACGTTACCTTTGTAGTTGTTCTACAAATGTTAATTTTGGGTAAACTATTCTTTATTATTCTTGTTCGATGATAGAGAGATATATTTGGATTCCATTTTGTTGTCTTTGGTTGTATGAGATGTGTCCATAAGATAAACAAAAGGGTCACCTCTCATATTAATTTGTTCTTCCTCAAAACGTGGACATATATATCACTATAGATAAGAAGATAGCGACTTTGGAGAATGAGATTCACATCAACATCTTTTTGACAAATGCTTCACTTAACCAAAGATAAGGGAAACAAATATACTTAGTATAGTGCTTTTCAAGCTTGGGACAATAGGATTGGCTCGTACTACTAGTCTACTAGCTAGCACTATGCCCTAGATTATAAGGACATAGAAATGAAATAAAATTCTTACGGATGAATCATGAGCGTGTGATCAAAGTGTGATTATCGGTTAAGATGATTTCATGTTTGAGACATCATCTTGTATTGTAGAGAATCGTTATCAGCCAATTGTATTGGATTCATAGTGGTCGTAGAGCTGTCTAACATTTTAATAATATAGACTTAGGGCTGACAATGAACCAAACCAACTCGAAAATAGTTCGATACTCGATTTGCTAATTAACTCGTTGAACTTGGTTCATGAACCAATTGAGTTGAAAATTAAGTTCGTTAATTAAATGAGCCGAACATGAACGGTATGCAGTTCGACTCGTTTGGTTCATGAACCAGCTCGATATATATATATATATATATACACACACCTTACACTTTTCTAAACTTTTTTTTTTAAATAAAAAATCTGACATAAAGATATCAATAGAATTTTTTTTCAATTAATGTAATGCACTAATATATTTATTTTTACTTATTTTTTTGTATGTTTCAATGTCTTTATTTTCTTGTAGCTTTGAATTAATTTGATATTGAGATAATTTTTATTGTATTTCAATTTCTTTCTTTTAAAAAAATTAATTTAAACGGTCAAATATATAAAATTTGACTTTTTTTTTTTAAAAAAATGACTTTTAAACTATGTGATTCGAGCAAACGAACTGAACCTAACGAGCCGAACCGAACTGCTCGCGAACTATAAACGAGCCGAACTTGAGCTGAAAAAATAGTTCGTTTCGAACTCGAGTCGAGTTTCGAGCCGAACCAATTCTTATCGAGTCGAGCTCAGATAGGTTTGACTCGACTCATTTCCAACCCTATTAAGACAATCGGAATCGCTTTTTAGGCACCTTTTTTAGAACGACCAATTATGTATTTTGAAATCCTAATATGAATCGACTTTCTCCACTACAAGCCAAACAATTTTCCCACCTTTTCACTTTAATGGCTCCTTTCATGGCTTTTTTCAGCTATGAAACATCTATCAAAAACCATTTTTTATTGTAAGCTAAATTATATATCTGGCCCCTCAAGTTATTTATTAGTTTTGTTTTGATCTCATAACTAATTATTATACGTGTTGGTCCTTACAATTAACAATTAAATTTTAAACTCAATTGTTTAAGGTGGACCAACATTGATGTTTGTCCACCAAATATCTTATTATATTTTTAATTTTAATCGTTAGATCTTTTTGTCAAATTGGAGATCATTGAATCATACAAATCTACTAGATCTTATGATGCACTATATGATAAATAACTACTTTTCTTTCTCCTCTTCTTCATCATGAACTTATCACCATTTACATAAATGTTGGGCCGATAGAGGGAGCCTCACTGGCTTTTTGATCAGAACAATGGACATTGAACAATAATACAAGTGACTTTTACACGACATTTTCACATAAAACTTTAAGGCATTAGGTTTATGGATCCTCTTACTTATATGATGATTATCTCACGTACTCTTCCAACAAATGTGTGACTTAACTCACACTTGATAGATCTCAAGATCTCTCGTCTAGTGTGAGTCTCTCCGTGTCAACAATCCTTCACCACCCACTTATTTTTCCTCCTAACCGGACTCTGATACCACTATTGGGTCGAGAGGGGGAGCCTCACTGGCTTTGATCAGCGTATTGGGCATTTAGCAACCGTACAAGTGACTTTAACACCACACACTTTCACCAGAAATCTTAAGACATTGGATTTATGAGTTCCCTCACTTATATGTTATTTAAACTCAACTCTTCCAATCAATGTGATACTTAACTTACACTTGATAATCAATGTGCCCTCTGCCTCTCATAGTTCTAGCTCTGAGAAGAGAAGACAAGCCCAATGTTGATCAGAAGTATGATATTTCCAAGTCAAATGAAGGATTGCTGTCTTATTGACATTCTTTATAGAACGAATGCCTAAACCACCAGCTTCTTTAAAATTACAAATTTTATGCCAAGCAAGAGTAGCCAATATTCTCTTCTCAATGTCCCTAAATCAAATGAAGTTTCTAGTCCATTTATCTACCTAGAGAAAATAATATCATTGTCAAAATTCGAACCTCATTTTGCTATATTGTACGAGTTTGACATCATATGTTAAATCTGATGTATATTGATACTGATGTTGTCTTTTAATTTTTGTTTTTATTTTTTGTAAAAGAGACTTATGCTGTCTTGAAATTCTTTGTTAGAACAAAATCTTTTGTCAAATTTTATTTAACTTACGGCCGTATGTTATTATCGGGATTCTTTTATCTGAAACTATAAGGTTAATAAAATATCTTTAAAAAGTAATATCTAAATTATTAGTTTCTTTTCACACAAAATTATTAGTTGTGAATAATTTGTAACAAGCACAGTCTATATATAGATTGCTAATTAAACCATCCCTTGTTGGGTCCAATTAAATAAAAGTAATATATGGTTGTGATATGTTATTCTTTTCTCATACGGAGTGCGTAACATGCATAAGCATAAAGACGGGGGCAAGCAAGGGTACTCCATAAACGACTCTTGGCAGTTCTACGAGTCATTTAATGTTTCAGATTCTAAATGTATCGGATAGACGCAGCTACGGATATTATTATTATTATTATTATTATTATTTTATTTTTATTTTTTTTTGTGACTAAATCTTAAAGTATATTCTACCATATCGGTTAGTGAATGTTATTTATATGTTTATATTTTAAAAGAAAATTTATTTATATTTTATCATAATATTAATGATAAGGTCTCTTTCAAAAAAATAATTATAAGGTGTAAAAGAGGTAAAAATAAGTAGCAATATATAACTAAAGAAATAATTTGTCAAAAAAAAAAGCTAAAGAAATAATAAATGGACCCATTCAATTAATTTTTTTTAAGTTACCCATTCAATTAAATTAAATCTAATAAAATGGGATAAAAAAAATTCAGAAAATATATATGTATATTTGTGTATGTGTGTGTAAATAAGAGATTTGTTACAGTAGACCATTCATTTTTATGAACGTGATATACTGATATTAATGCAATCTTAGAATGTATTTATTCGTTTTTTAGGTGTCGTTTGTTAAAAACACATATTTTAATTTTTCGAATATTATTGTATGTCTAAACTAAAAAGCAAAATCAGAATTTTGGCTAACTTAAAATTGATTAATACACGTGTCATTTTGTTTTTTAATAAAAATATTATTTTAGTAGCATACACCGGAGTATATTTTATTGGCTATACCCTTCAAGACATGATTAAATATATATAAGAATAGAACACGTGAATTCCTGTCGAGGGCAAATGTTATGGTGCATAAGCCCAAAGCTTATGCATGGTGCATAAACCAATGAAAACACAATGATTTTACTCACACACCCCCTAATTTGCTCGCGCGCCCCCCACCCCCACCCCCCTTGCTACACGCGCCCCCCACATTACTACGCGCCACCCAAAAAATAAAAATCGAATTTTTTCCAAAAATAAAAATCGAATTTTTTTTCAGAGAGTTAAATGGTTTCCAGAAACCATTTATGCAATATTATTCTGGAAACCATTATGCTAGTTAAATGGTTTCAGAGAGTTAAACAGTGAAACCATTTGTATTGTAAAATGGTTTTATGTGTTTACTGAAACCAATATTGTGTTTTTATGGTTTTAAAAATTCTGGAAACCATTATGCTGGTTAAATGGTTTCAGGTAGTTATACAATGAAACCATTACTATTGTTAAATGGTTTTATGTGTTTACTGAAACCAATATTGTGTTTTTATGGTTTTAAAAATTCTGGAAACCATTATGCTGGTTAAATGGTTTCAGGTAGTTATACAATGAAACCATTACTATTGTTAAATTGTTTTATGTGTTTACTGAAACCAATATTGTGTTTTTATAGTTTTAAAAATCCTAAAAACCATTATGCTAGCTAAATCGTTTCAGATAGTTATATATTGAAACCATTTGTATTGTAAAATGGTTTTACACTAAATGGTTCAATAATTTTAAATACCGATTATTACTGAAACCATAAATATGGTTTAATGGTTTTGATAGTTTTCTATGTGAAACCAAAATAATTGCCTAATGGTTTCTTACAAAACTAGTGTTGATTATCTTGGATAATCCTAAATAACCGTCCATAAATAATCCATAACCATTTGTTATAATCGGACATTAAAACCAAATATAATCGGACAATAAGTTTCCGATCTTTTTTCCGGAATAATTTTCGATTTGTTTTTTCCGGAAAAAAAGTTCCGATTTTTCAGGAAAAAAGGTTTCAACAATATTTATGGTTTCAAAGATCCATTATGAAATTATTCCACCCCCAAAATGGTTTGGGCATGATTTTAGTTTAAAAATAATTACAAAATATTTAATCATACATAATAAAAAAAAAAAAAAAAAACTATAAAAAAAAAACTAAACAAAAAAAAATTTAAAAAAATGGGTTGGGGGGGGGGGGGGGGGGGGGGGCGGGGCGTGGGGGTGCTGGGGGGCGCGCGAGCAACTTTCGGGGGTGCGCGAGTAAGGGGCTGACTTATGCACCATGCATAAGCTTGACTTATGTAGGATAACCACACCCCCTGTCGAGGATACACGTACTAATTAAAGGTTGTATTTTGACAGAACAAACTAATTAATTAACTAGACTTGTTTAGGCTGAGAAAATATTGTATAAATAAATAAACATGTTTATTCAAATTTATGGAATAGTGTATATTGTATTTTGACTTATTTTGTATCATAGGCTAGCTATCTGATTTTATCTTCTTAATTTAAGTACTTGTTTTCGAATTTCTATATAAATAAATATTATAAAACATGTTTATTCAAATTTATGAAACAAAAATAAACATTTATTATAATTTTAAGTGCAAAATAAAAACAGAAAACCTATAAATTTTTGGCTTAATGGCAGTTTTGGTACCTTTATTTTCAAAAAATTTGGATTTTGGTACCCATATTTCTAATTCAACAATTTTGGTACCTCTATTTTGTCAAATTTTGAAATTGCACTCATTCTTATTCTCTTTTAATGATATGGCGCATTTTAGTATTACATGACATTTGTCTATTTAAAAAATCATCGCCACGACAGATAATATTAAAATATAAATTTTAAAAATCCAAAAAAATAAATTGAAAACTATAAAGTACAACAAAAATGTTAATAAAAACAATCTGAAAATAGTATAAAAATCTGGAAAAATAAAATAAAAACAGAAAAAATGAAATAAAATATCAGAAAATTGTTTAAAAATCTGGAAAATAAAAAAAAAAAAAAAACCAGAAAAGTATCAAATAAATTATCAGAAAATTGTTTAAAAATCTGGAAAAATTAAAAAAAGCTGAAAAATACCAATTAAATTATCAAAACATTGTTAAAAAATCTGGAAAAAAATCAAGAAAAACAAATAAAATATAATAAAAACCAGTTAAAATTAGTAAAACCAGTAAAAACTAATAAACCAGTAATATATGTCTATATAAAAGTTACTAAACCAATTCTTCAACCCCTATGTCTTCCTTTTCACGTACCCTTTCAATTTCTTCTTTTGGTTTTTAATTTATTTTTATTGATAGATTATAATAATAATAGTTATTAATATAATTCTCTATATAATAATATTAACTTTATCTGACGTGGCGATGATTTTTTAAATAAATAAATGTCATGTAATACTAAAATGCGCCACATCATCAAAAGAGAATAAGAATGAGTGCAATTTCAAAATTTGACAAAATAGGGGTACCAAAATTGCTGATTTAGAAATAGGGGTACCAAAATCCAATTTTTTTGAAAATAGGGGTACAAAAACTGCCATTAAGCCTAAATTTTTATAAACCAAAAATTGTACAAAGTTATTCACTTACCAAACGACCCAATTTTCGTTCAAGGAACAAAAATCTATCATGTTCATAGAGGCACACAGGATCAAATCATGTGATCAAATCAATAGTTTTTTTTTTAATAAAAATGGTTTTGACATGACATAATTTAGTTTTGATGATAATAATAATATTAATATATAATAGAGTATACTAATAATTTACTCTAAGTGTGTAGGTATATATGTTAAAATTTCATATGCACTGATGAATACTTGAGAAGCTCTGAAACGCATTCTAAAGACATATCAAAATATGATTCTAGCAAGTTCTGAAGAAAAGCACAAGAAGATGCAACTATCAGAAGCTACAAGTCACAAGCGTATCAGAAGCTCATTAATCAGAAGTTGTGTTGGAAACACAAAGTTCTGATAAGTGCAGTCATAGCCGTTTTGTCAGAAGAACATTCTCTGCTCCTTATGATTGAAAATCATCATCAGTCTGGCAAATTCAAATTGGAGAATAATCATAGTACATCATTCTTATCCTCATAAATAGTGACGTTAGTACTATTGTACTATTTCATTACCTGATATGGGCGAATATTTGAAATTAAGGAAGGGATAAGATGATCATTGCCTGATTTGGTTAAAATATCATGTGAAGCAATATTGTACGATCTCCAACTGGCTATCTTCACTGCAATGGTCGTCAATTCATACGCTCCACTACTGCCTATAAATAAGAGGATGAATCGAAGTTTTTGTGCACACAACACCAACTACATCAAAGCGTCGTTACTCTGTCAAATTCTAAAAAGCACAAAAACACTTTGAAAATACAACTTGAACTCATTTGAAAACGCAAGACATCAGTTTCAGCTTCTGATCATATCAGTTGTTGAACCTTAGTATTCTTTCATTAGGATTCTAAGAATAGTCTTCTTAAGAGTTGTATTTGTTTATTCTGAACATTGATATTTGTATCAATTGTTCAAACACTTATTTGTTTCTTTGTAAACTGTTCGGTAGTCTCTTGCTTTTGTGCTTAAGCATTTAAAAGTCTTTTATAAAGTGTTACTTGAGCATTGAAAGTCTCTTGCTATATGCTTGAGCAATTGTTATCTTTTGTGATTATAGTGTTCTTCTTTGGAAGTGCAAGAGGACTGAAGTACTATCGGATTGTGAGAGGAATCAGTATAAAAATCTCTGGCTCTCTCTCTCTCTCTCTCTCTCTCTCTACCTTGTTATTGCGTTGATTGTGTTATTATTCCGCTACATTCTAATAAGTTGAGAAACTTAGAAGAAGTTTTAAAACTATCAAAACACAATTCACCCCCCCTTCTTGTGTTTTTTCACTTTCAGTTTTGTGACCTATAAAATATGCCCTTCATCCTGCATTGCTTAGGTGCGGGTACAATATCAATACCTGATACGAATATTAGTACAAAGTATGACATTTTTTACAAAACTAATAAATATGTATCTTTATAAATTAAAGTATGAATATATACTCGATACCGGTACTCCCTCAAATAAAGTACCCATGCATCACATCCATGTAACTTGTAAGGACACTATTTGTGCACTTTTTTTTTAGCTTCATATTAGAAATATTCTAGAATATAATATAGATCATCATGCATGGAAATCAATGTAGATTCCTTAATTAACAAAAGCTGGCCTTTCCAAAAAGAAATAATGCTGCATTGTAAAATGTCATTGCTCAATTCATTTTTTAAAAGAAAAAATATGCCATCGCCAGACAGGAAAGGGTAACAACAACATGCTTACAATGTCCTTTTCCAAAAATTTTTTTGCTTACAATGCTCAATTCATTTTTTAAAAGAAAAAATATGCCATCGCCAGACAGGAAAGGGTAACAACAACATGCTTACAATGTCCTTTTCCAAAATTTTTTTTGCTTACAATGTTTATATAATCTATGTCAAAATATAAGTAAAAATGAGTTAAAGAAACTTGATGCATTTAGTTTAAAATTTAGAATAAATAAATTTATTTGTGTTGACCAACTTTTATTTATATTTTGGGACGGATAGAGTAATTTTATTATTATTTTAAACTTAGTATTCTACACGGAATAACAGAATTTTTAAGGCGAATGAATCTACCATCTTTCAAATGGTAGAGAAAGTTAAAATTCATTCATTTTGGTGGATGAAAGATTATAATATAAATTCGGGTTTAAATTCTCACATGTGGTGGTCGCGTCCCTTAGTTTGTATGAAGAATTGTTTTAATTCTTCTGATAACTTTTAATTTTTCAAATAGATTTTACAATCAAAATCATTATAATTTAAGTTTAATTTAAAATTTAGTTATAATATTTATTAATTTATTTATTTTATCATTCGAACATCCGTACACGCAAGTGCATGCACGCACATACACTTACACTAGGTAAAAGAAATTAGTATCCTAAAATTTTAATATTATGTGCGGTCGTTTTTCTTAAACACTCTCCGAAACCTCATGTGTCCAACCAAGTCAAAACAAGCATAAAAAGCAAACAAAGTTTTTGAAATTCATGGCACGCTAAGCACGATGTGCGATACATTGCTCTAAGCACCTTAACACTAAACGTGATGTGCGATACAATGTTCTAAGCTTCTCAACACGTATATCACAAGATAAATGTAAACAAATAACTGAAAGCAAGTAAAAGGCACGGGATATTTGTTAACCCAGTTCGACGCTTAAAACAAGCTCTAGTCTGGGGGATACCAATCCAGAAAGGAATATCACTATAATAGTCCTAGTTGTAAGTTACCAGCAAACGCCCCGTTCACAACTTATAACCTAGGCAACTACCAATGACTCTTCAACCTAGGAACTCTTAAGTCTGAGATCCCATCTCACTCCCTTACAACCTTACAGACAACAAGGACTTCAAAACACAAATACAAAATGTTTTTGGAGACACACTCCTAAAACTACACACTCGTACCTAAAGGCTTAGAGTGCTAAAAACACACACAATCCTAACTCCGTACTTCAAAGCTTAGGAGAGGATCACAAAGATTACAACACAAGAACACACGTCCTAAGCTTGCATCAATGAGATGCAAGAAAGGCTCACAATAACAATACACACGCAAAAACCTAGAAAGCTAGACAAAGCACAAGACGGCGTGAACAACAACCTAAATTAGGTTTAGCACAATATTTAAATACTCCAGGCAAAAGTCTTTGATCCAGAATTAAACATGGGCTTGATTTGTTTGACCCAAGCAATTGACCACATTGATTAAAATAGATTCTTTCCAAAAATACACTTCAAGGAGATTCTTCATAAAAATATTCTTGACAAGGATCTGAAGCATTAAATGATGATCCTCAAAATAAGCCAGATACAAAGGCGCCATGCAAGATTCATGAAAGAGAAACGAACATTCCATAAATGAAACACGCGCGCGCACACTACCAAAAGCGTGATACGATGTTGAGACATCTTATCACACATTCTGCTACAAAGTTTATTTTACCAAAAATGCAGCCAATCACCAAAGACTTAACAATTTTTATTCTTCAACATAAAGAGTGCATGATCCTAAGCGTCAGGGCCGGCCCCATGGAGGGTGCAACAAGGCCCGTTGCATCGGACCTCTAAAATTGGAAGGCCTAATTTTTTTTTTAATTGGTAGTAGTATTAGTAAAACAGGGGGTGTAAAAATAATAGTTCTGCACACAATATAAAGTCCAGGTCCAATTTTTGAAAAAAAAAAATTTCAAAATCATATCACACTAAAAATAGAAACATATTCTCTCTTTTTCTTGATTCTCTTTTTGTTTCCTGCCCTTCCCTCTAGGTGGTTGATCATCAGTTATTGGTAGAATATGAATCATTTTTATATTAATTACAAAGATAATTATATTTTATGCTATTTGCAATTGAAAATTGATAAATTTTTTTAAAAAAAAATTATTAAAAGACCACTTTTAAAATTTGCACACGGCCTTTAAAAACTCAGCACCACGCTGCTAAGCGTCACTTCTCCTTTCTTGATGCATCATCTCCAACTCCTTGTCCAATTGATGAGTTTTCATGTCATCACTTTCATTAACTTCAGTAGCAGAAATTGGTAGTGAAGTCTCTGACACTGACTTACTCCTACAATGAGATATAGCCCAGTTGCTACGAGCCTAGACCACTTCTCCTACAATGCTATGTATATAAAACAAAACAAACAAAGTGAAAAAAAATAGTTTAATAAAATATAATTAAAATTTATGTCTTTTAAATTTATTGTATAATTAAAAATATAAACACTTTATATAAGTAGCTGTAAATATATATAAATAGTAGTAAGATCTATTAAACATTAAAAAATAAAAATAAATATACATTTTAAGATGGAGTTTCTCTAAGGCTCTGTTTGGATGGTAAAGGAAAGTAAAAGGAAAGAATATTGAAGGAATGAAAGTAGATAGAAAGTAAGTAGAAAGTAAGAAGATATTTTAGTTGTTTGGTATGAGTGAAAGTGAATAGAAAGTGAGAGGAAAGAAGAAAATGTATTTAGTAAATTACCTAACAACCCTTATATAGAAAATAAAATATTACTTATTTATTTATACAATATTTTAAATTTTAAAATATGTATTAATGTACTAATTATTGTATGATTAAAGAGTTTTTATACCGATAACGGAATGCTCCATTTTTATTTTAATAAAACTAAATAATAATGTTGTAGTTGTTTAGTACCTGCGCATGTGCTATTAGTGGCAAGTATTGGAGAAAAGGTTTTAAACTTAAGGGTTGTTTTGTCTTTTTAACAAAAAAAAGGGTTCTCTGTTCCTTTCCGTCCAATTATGAGCGGAAACCATTTTTGTGTGGGGCCTACCAACATCTTTCTTTCCTTCTCCTTTTTCATTTGTTCCAATCGAGGGAAGATTCCCCCTTCCATCCTCTTTCCCTCCCCTCAGTTTCTTTCCTTCCTCTTTCTTTGGAACCAAACACAGTGTAAGGGCACATGATAAATTACTTAAAGATAGAAATGTGCATTTAATGATATAGAGAATTTAATGTTTATACAATTGAATAATAAACAAGTTGTAATAATTTTTTTCATATTGGTGTTCTTAAGGGCACAAGTTAACATTCCCTTAAATTTTTTCACAAAAACATGGCACATTGTCTTAATTATTACTCCCTCTAGTCTTGTATATAAGAAAATTTTCAAAAAAGCTATTCCTTTAAGAAAGTAGTTAAAACACATTAACCGAGGAGAAAAAACACATTATACCTTCTTGAAAAATGTAAAACATTGCATTTATTGGTTGAAATTGGAATAATGTCATAAAACTTAATAATTAAAGTAGACTTTTGCTTATATTTAAGACTTTAAATTTTTTTGTTTTGTTTCTTATATATGAGACCGGAGGGAGTACTCCTTGCACATAAAATTGAACCGCAGAGGCTACTATTCCATGTGTAAAACATAAAAAAAAAAAAAATTATGTAAAAAATATGTTTTTGGAATATTTCTTTAATGTTACGTACATAAGTTGGGTTGGGTTACTAACCGTGTACACAACAATTAAGAATTTTGCTATTGAGGCCTCCCTACTTGCTCCCAAGCCCCCCTAAAATCCCAAATCACTACAGTAAAACGTTAGAAACTATTAGGAAGAAACGAAGCAACGATTTTTGGGCGATTTTGAGGGCGATTAAAGCATCCATTCATTCAAGTGCAAATGATTTCGATCACAGGAAGCAACAACAATCATTCTTTGAGCAAGCAAGCATCCATTCATTCAATTGTCACTTAGGCAACAAATTTGATTTGTAAGAATCCTTAAATTTAATTTTTGTAATCAATTAAAGTTGTTTTACTTGTTTTAATTTAACAGTCAATTGCATGCTACAAAATTAATTTAGAATTTAGGGATTTTGATTTGGGATTTAGGGTTTATGTGTTGGATTGGGGATTTAGGGTTTGTGCTAAAAAAACATTGTCCAATATTGTTGATTATATTAAGTTAATGTTTTGTTGATAAATTTAAATTCATTGTTGATTAAGTTAGATGTTGCTTAGAATTTGGATTGATCATAATTGATGATGTTGAGTTTTGCTTGATGTTGATATGATTAGAATTAGGGTATAACAATGATAATGTTGTTAATTGATCATAATTGATGATGATAAAAATTATTTGATGATAATTGATGATGATAAAAATTAGATTAAATTTAGTGGTTTAGTTGATGATTAAATCCATTGTTTTGAATTTAGCTGATGATGATGATATAATAATGTTGCAGGAGAAATGGATGAAGTTACTCGTAAAAGAGCGGGTAGAGATAGTGTTTCCCATAGCTCGGCCCGTAGGGAGAAAGAGCGTGCCCTAGCACATACAAGGGACTCAAAACGGACGGGTGGTAGAATGAAGGAAGTTTCTTCTACTGCGGAAAATCATCCCGATCCGGTGCCCGATCATGAGACTACTTTAGAGACGGAGCACGAGGTGGAGGTTGAGGAGGATGATTTTGATGAGGCGGAGGTTGAGGAGAATGATATGGAGGAGGGAGAGGAGGAGCAGGAAGATGAGGATGAGGATGGTGATGGTGGAGATCATGAGGAGGAGCATGAGGATGACTTTGACGAACGGACGCCGTCTCCTCCGAAGAAGCCTACTAGGAGGACACCGCGTAGAAAAAGGCCTGTAATGACTAAGGGATATAAGGTGCCACCAGTTGACGCACTGGAGGGGGGATACCCGGGTAGCCCAAGTGATCTGACAGTTTTGTCTGGATTTGGCAAGCATATTGCCAACTTTTTGTGGTTGGAACAGGTAATTTTTCAACAAATTAATATATGCGTTTTTTTTTTTTTTAAATATGTGTTATGTGTGTTGATTATGATACATGCGTTAATATATGCGTTATTGTTTAACTTAATTTTTAATTCGTTAAATTAAATTTTTATGTATGCCTTAATTCGTTAAGATGCAGGGAGCGCATATTGGATTTTCCAAGCTTTTGCAGTTATACTTGGACAACCTCAACCTTGCTCAGAAGGCAGAGAATGATAAGGACCCGGAGGACACCATGTTGTACTACAAGGAATGCACGGTTAGATGTTTTTTTGCTGTACTTGCTTGGTGCGACACTGTTCACCAACAAAAGTACGCAGTATGTGGATGTGATTTTTCTCACATACTTGCAAGACCTGACTGTACTGCACACATGGAATTGGGGTGCCTCAGGACTCGCTTATCTTTTCAGCTATTTGGATAAGCAAACGAGGCAAAAGAGTGGAAACAACGGCGGTTACAATTGCCTTTTTCAGGTAAATATTTAAATTAATATTTTAGTTCTTGTTTTCATTTGATTTACTATTTTTCCGTAATAAATTAATATGGTTGTCATCGTATATTTTATTTATTTTCCGTTATAATTCATTATCATTGATAATATGTTTTTGATTGAATTTGTTTATTTTGCGCAGGCTTGGGTTCATGCTCATTTCACTAGATTTGGGACATTTGTTTTGAGTAGAAAATTTGAGCAACATTTTCCCTTGGCTGCAAAATTTCATCCGTTGAAAGGGGGTTACCAACCAGATGAAACAAGGTTGGCGTTGGATCGGATGGAGCACGACGATATCGTGTGGCAACCATATGAGGATCGTCGCCATATAAAGCCGTTTGAAGATTCAAGTTGGTATTCGGGCTGGATTATGTGTGGAACGTCAATGATTTCCCCGCATTTGCCTGAACGTGTCCTCCGGCAATATGAACATATTTAGTCAATACCGAGAGCTCCGTACATATCTGCAAAGGCGAAAATGAACAGATTCACAATTGATCACGCCTTTCAGAATATGTTGAATGAGAATTATGTGACGGAGGAAATGCGGGGTCCAAGATCCACACATGGATTTGAAGCCGAGCCTAGATATATTGCGTGGTTTTTCAAAGTCTCGCATCCAAAGATTAATTCACCAATCAAGGGCAGTCCTCCACGGCCGGCGAATCTTGAGGTCTTGATTAAGGAGGACAACAAGGATTCGAAGTTGGATGTGTTTGAAATTTGTCAGAAAAAAGTGTATGCTGATTTGGAGCCAATCACGAGTTACTCGGTGCGGCGCAAAAGGAGGAAAGACGGTGAAGGAAGGAGGCGAAAGAAAAAGAAAAACAACGATGCCGGACCAAGCTCTCAAGCCTAGAGTCTCGTCGTTGTTTATTTTGTCTTGTATTTTGGTGTTGTTTGTTCGTACTTTATTGTTTTGGAAAAACTTATAGTTTTTGAACTTGATTTTGTAATATTGGTACTTTATTAATCGACAATATAAATGCGTTTTGTAATTTTAATTTGTACTTTTAATTTTCGTAATTAAGTTGAGAAACATATATTTAAATTATATGAATAGGTCTGTTAAAAATGAACATGGACAGGTTTGCATGGTTTTGAAAACCATGTGGATAGACAATAAGCCATTGCAACTGGTTTTGTGATCAATGGTTTCGTTGTCTAGGCAACGAAATTTGGCACGTATTTCTCAGATTTTCGTTGTCCTTACAACAAAAACTGGAAGCACTTTTCCAGATTTTCGTTGTCATGACAACGAAATATGGTCACAGAGACGAAATGCCCAGAATTTTAAATGATAATTCGATATAATGTTAATTTTTTATACTTTTAATTTTTTAATTTTAGTGGATACATGATTTTGTTATTTACAATAAGTTAATGTTAATTTATTTTAATTTAACAACATGAAAATGAAAATGAAAAATAAAATTAACAATGCAAAACACAATTACAAATGGATACATTTCATTTATTTTTTGTTACAACCATTACAAATGGATACATTAGACAGAAATAATACATTTTTCCCTTGTAATCCCGGGGGAAAAAGAAACCTGCCCCTAGCAACAGAAAAATATGGGCAAAAGAATACAGTTGCTAGAAAGCGCCAGAAAACCAACCCCGAAAAACAAGAAAACTGGTCCGGGTAAAAAGAAACTCGCTCCGGGGAAAGAGTAAATCTGGCCTAGCGGAATATCCCTTCGGGTTAGACAGAAATAATATATTGTTTCGCCCACCAATACTTGCGCGATATCCCTTCGGTTCATCTGCCGACGACTAGTCCCACCCTATAGGACAGTCTCATTTGTGCAGTAGTAACCACAAACCAAGCAAGACTCATTTGGACTAACCATAACGTTCCTAGTAAGAACACAAAATCCCTCGTGGAATAACATACCGCTCCCAACCATTGTGGCATAACAACACCGGTAGGAGCACTATGGTTAGTCCACGACGGACCATGCGCTCGATATAAACCAACTAAAACTAATAAAACTATGAAACTATAAAAGGCAAAAAATTAAAATTTATGAGCAAAAGAGGAAAAGAAGTGAATGGTAAAAAAATATGGCACATTAGGTGCCTATTTATAGAATTTTTGCTCAATTCTGATTGGCTGGTGCACTATTACAGCGACACACGTGGCCAATCACAGTTGACCACGTATCAACCAATTTTGAATGCATGGGGAGTTGTTTTTGACTGCCGACAGAATTTCGTTGTCTAGGTAACGAAATCGAGTATTTTTGCCATTTCGTTGCCTAGACAACGAAAGTCAGCGTGTTCGTGAGGTAGACAACGAAAGGCAGCGTGTTCGTGAGATAGGCAACGAAACCAACTTAATCTGGGCAAAATCCTGAAGGCGCGCAGGCATTGCTCACTTTCGCCAGTTTATCACCAATAGTCATTTTTTTTCGTTGTCTATGCAACGAAATTTCTGTCCAGAGGTAATTTAATTAGTTTGGGGAGCTTGAAAGCAAACTTGGAGGCCTCAATAGCAATTTTCAACAGTTAATAGTCTGGAGTCCATGCCCACAGACCAGACTTCAGGATGCTTCCTCTCCATAATAATAGTTGCAATACCACTTTGAATGGCACCAATGAAACATACCCATGCAACTAATGACATTGTTGCAGGATAATTTCTTAAAGTAATGGTTTGCAAGATGTAGAAACCTGAGAAACTTGCACATCCAATAAGTAGGAAGAGTGCTCCAAGAAGCCAACGAACGCTAATTAAGTCTTTATTCTCATGTTGGTTATGGCGAGTCGCCGATGATCCAAAAATTCGAAGTACATGACCCTTGTATAGTGCCATGAAAAAGGCTCCTCCCAAACTTACAATTGTCCCGATAATTTTTGCAATCGATCTTATCTCCTTAATTTTCATTTTTTCCAATCTACTCAAACAAAATCATATATATATATGGAAAATTCTAACATGGACCACTTCTTCAAGTGGTCCATGGTGGACCATTCATGAAATATAGCTTATTAATATCAGTAATATCATTAAAAGTTTATGCAAATTCAGATTTGCATACATTGTGTTAACTGCTTCTCCTTAATTTGAATATAGTAAGTAGTCTATGGTTTTTTAAGATAATATTAACTAAGTTTGCTAAAAAAATAATAATTCTTGATTGCAATTATATTAATCCAAAATAATATATGACATACGGTTGAGAGCGGAACATAAACAACGAAAGATATTGTGTGTATAAATATATGAAAGATGATCGTTAGTTTTTTAGAAGAGAAAAGTTGTAATTTTTTTTATTTTTTTTGAAAAAAGGTTTGAATTCTAAAGAAATAGTTATTTTAATTTAAATTAAAATAAAATATAAAGGGTAAAAGTAAATTTTAGTTAAAATAACAAAGGTAAAATTGGAAGAAAAAATGATAAGCTATAAGCTCATAAGCTACTTGAAATAGCTTATGAAAAATAAGCTATAAGTCAATAAAATAAGCTATAAGCTCCTTCCCGAAAGACTGTTATTAAACAAGACTTTTAGCTTATAAGTTATAAACTAGTTTTTTGTGTTTGCCAAACAGAGCCATAGTATACTATAGCTAGCTTGTTAGTAGGGGAGAAGCTATATGGGAAACGATGGGATAGCTTTTGTTACCCAAAGGCGGGACTTCCAAGTTCCAAATTAGAGACCAATCACCATTCACACGTAAGTAAGAAATGTTGATTAAATTCCAAACTACAACTTTAATTTCTCATTTTAGGCAATCTTTTAAGAATAATTACCCTATGTAACCTCAAGAGCCTTAAGACTTTGTTCATGTTTCAAGAACAATTTAGACTATGCGCACATGGGATCTGGATCGTCTCCTGTTTGTTGTCTCCTGTTGCCTCTCCTGTTTTATTTTCAGCCGTTTGATTAATCTGAGGTTGAGTGAACAAAATATTGAAAAATGAAAAAAGTAAAAAATATAGAAAACTGTTTTACAGAATAGAGGAAGAACAACCACACTTTGACCTTGTAACTCGAGAACCAGAAATTTTCCAACCACTTTAGTGCTCACGACGGCGGTGCGGCCTTAGACTGGGTCATCGCGTTTACCGGCGGCGACAGGGCAGTGACCAGTCCAATTTATTTTTCTTATCTTCTTTTCCTATTCTCTTTTTGTTCAGAGAGAAAAATGGTAAAAATATTTTGTTCAATGGTTAAACATCATTCACACAGTCCATATGGATCTGATATTTGTGGGCTAAGGAGCAAAAGAAAAGGTAGGATTCAAAGTTTACCCAACAAAAAATAAGTTTGCAGTGAAGAATATCAAGAAAATTGAAGAAGATAACCAATTTTCTCTCTCCTCTATTTGCCCTCTTTTTTCTCTTTTGTCATTGAACCGTTAGATTAATCAAAAGGCAGAAAATTAAACAGGAGAGATAACAGGAGACAAAAACACAGGAGGGGATCCGTTTCCTGCGCACATGAATGGAAATATTTCTTTTTAGTCATGATCCTAGCCTCCGGTTCTAATTAGAGATAGAAAGTTTTAATAATTTGAAGTTTGACTGAAAAATAAATAAAATTTGATTAAAAATTATTTTATTTAGAAATTACATTGAATTCTCTCAACTAATAAATTTTTTTAATAAAATTTATTTACCACATGAATGGAAAGATTTCAAGTAGAAGACAAAGTTTAGGCACTTTTTTGACCAAATCCACATAGGTTATTCCTTTGCGGGGTTGAAGAGGCCGATCATTAATAAAGATTCTTGCTTTCCACAGTTTAATTACAATGCTAAGCCCATTAATTTGATTCCCCACTTTTGATAATGATATTTTAATTAACTGTTGTGGAGAAAAACATTCCTTATACCTTAGTGACAGTTAATGCATTTTTTTTTTGGTACTTAATTAATGATATATTCATAATCTTCATCCACTATGGTGGTTAATCTATATTCCGGATTTTCCCAAGCACATCCAATTATGGATTTATTTTAAGGGTTTTATTTTGGACAAAGTACTGAAATTGACTCCAATGTAGTAGATGCTTCAATGCTTAATAATTTTATCCATCATGCTTTGTTTTTTTTAATTGTCATTAACGCTGAATTTTGTTCACTGTATTAATGATTGACCGCTTATTCAATCAGCAATTAAATTATAAAATCAACTAATTACTGTACATTAGATAGTTCCAATTAATTAATTTATGGTATAGAGTACTATAGACGAACGCTAACATTTGCTCTAAGGAAATATAATTTTTTTTTTCTTTCAAAAATTGTATATTCAACATTTTAAAAGTCAAATAATTTTATTTTTTAATATAATAATTCTTTTTTTAAAATTAAATACACAGATGAATAAAAAATTAGATACGTGAACATGAATTATGCCTTAAAAAGTAAATTCAAAATAATTGGGCTTTTTGTCCAATTTATTTAGCCTGGCCTTATAAAATATTGAGTCGGCTGAGCAAGCTCGCTGGCTTTGGATCGACTCACTTCAATATTAGTTAACGCTTTATAAAAATTAAGTAATCGATTTAAAGCCAATGAGTTATAAGTGTTTTTTTTTTAAATAAGCAATGAGGACTTTTAGTAAAAGAAGTAGTATGGGAACTATAACCATTACAAAAAAGGATTCAGATGTTTTGAAGGTAATCTAAAAGGTTTGTACAACAATTTGTATAGGAATAACATAAGTTTCTTCCACTCCTACTAACAAACCAAAACCAAAAGAAGTGTTTAATCCTTTCAAATAAGTTACATAGATGATTGAATCTCTTTTAAATATAACATTATTTCTAAGTGTCCAAATCTTCTAAGTTGTAGCACACCAAACCAAATGTCTCACCTTCTTTTACTTACTAGATTTGAGTTGGTCTCCAAAAGCAAGGAAATGCGCCCAGCCGACCTCATGCGTAGCAGGTCTGTAACCGAGCCAGTCATATACATCGTTCCAAATACGACACGCCAATGGACCATTGAAAAAAAAAAGATGTGTATGGTTCTCAAAGATACGTGTATTAATGTATTGATCCCCTTTCGAAACAAATCCTCCCTCGTGGCAAGTTTTTTATTCAGCAAGTGCCAATAAAAAATACCTACCTTTCATTCATCGAGAGTTCATTTAGCGCTGTTGCAAGATCATGATCCAGCATATCAAAAAGGTTGATGATAGTTAAAAGATTGTAACATGACCGAACCTAAAAGTTATCTAAAGGAACCACAATCCATCTACGCCTATCCTATTCATATATGTTGAGTTTAATACCCTGAAGTAGTACTCCTTATAAGTCTGACAATTCAGCAACATCTATTTTGGATAAATTCTTCATCCAATCCCAATGCCATGACCAATCACCACCCTCCCACCTGCGTTTGTTAACAACCATAACCAGATAACCTCCTTATTACGTTCATGGATGAAGATATGCGGAAATTTGAAACAAAGAGTTGTTCCCCCAATTCACTTCTCTTGCAAAAAGTTAATGGTTGGTTCACTACCCAATACACTATTAACATTGGAATAGAACCACCTCATTCCTCCCTCCAATGGAGCAAATATCCCTCCACCACAACGAATTGTTCCTTGCAACATATCTGTCATTACTCCATAAGACATTTTTTGGGAAGGGGCCATATCTTGAAATTAAAAGACCATACCAAATGGCCTACGTTTCAATGATACACCTCCAATTGCACTTACCAGGCAAAGCTTGGTTGAACCAATCAATTCTCATAATCCTCAATCCACCTTTCTCTTTCGGCATACAAACCTTCGTCATAGGAAATTATGTTGGATATGGATAATTTGATTTACTACCTTTATCGGTGCTTTGAAGGAGAAAAAATACAACAGTAAATTTGTGAGCACATAATTAATTAGTGTTACTTGTCCTCCAATGGATAAAACTCGACCTCGCCAATATGAAAGTTTAGAATTAAGAGAATTTATAATAGACTCCAAGTAGTGCATCTCCTTGGATTCGCCCCAACTGGTATTCCCAAGAACCGGAAAGGAACATAGTCGATATTACAAGATAGAAATGTGGATGCATCCCTCATAAATCTTTCCTCTACATTTATGCCGTAAATCTTACTTTAATAAAAATTAACCTTTAAAACTGAAACAAGCTCAAAACTTCGCAAAATGGACTTAACACATAACAATTTTGCCTAACTGTCTTCACCAAGAATTGTGTCGTCCGCACATTGAAGAATATTGAACTGTAAATTGTGATTAACCTTGAATCCCTTGTATTGATCAAATTCCATTGCACGGTTTACCAACATATATAGAGAGACCTTCAACTGCTATTCAGAAGAGAAAAGCCGATAAAGGGTCACCTTGACACAATCCTTTTTCCACCTTGAAATCCATCATGGGACTTTGATTGACCATAATAGCATTGAACTATTAAAATCACAGACCCACATCCATTTGATCCAAATGTCGGAAAATCCCATCCCCCTCATTATATCTTCTAGAAAGCTCCAACTAATTGTATCACAGGCCTTCCGAAGTCGACCTTCATAAGGAAACAATGTTGTTTTCTTCATTTTGCTAAGTCAATTAATTCATTAATGACCAGCACATCGTCAAGAATCTTCCGCCGGGGAAGAAAGGTCAATCTTTTAAATAAATTTCAATTATTTTTAAAAAATATTTGTGTGGGAATAACTTGATTTGATAAAAAAAAATTGTCTTGTTTAAACTTAAAAAATAAAAAAATTTAAGTCTACTCATGTTTTTTTTTTCCACCACCAATTGAATCTGATTGGGGGTCAGTTCTGCAATCAAGTGATTTCAGCCCCCTCTCGATCGCAGTTGTAAGGAATCGAATTGTGGTTCTCCCAATCAAGTTCAGCGCTAATCACCACTAAAACAACTAATGATTGGTAAGTCTGCTCATGTTTAATTCGACATATTGATTCCAAAATCAATTGTGGAAGTTAAAGTTCCACATTACTTTTAATGAATGAATATAAAATTAGTTACACTTTTTTCTGGTAAATATGTGATACCGGGCTTTGCAAGATGCAGTGTCACGCAATGGGACAAGACTTGTAAGACCATAATATATTTTCTTTTTTGGGAAAGCTAGATTTGGCTATCTCCATTTCTGTTAATCTTCTGTATGTGTGAATAAATTTATTTCTTTCGAATCATTCATAAGAATAATTTCAGATCTATTGTTTTCTGAATTTATGCCAGTATCTTTATCTAACATTTAACTATTACCCTATTGATGCCCATAACAATATTCTACATTTTTTGTTTAACATAATCAATTATTTTAATTTTAATTTTGATACACTATCAATAGTTTAACACTTTTAGCGTATCGCAATTAATCATATTTGTGATTTAGATTAAATATGATTAAAATAATCTATTGTTAAGGATCTGATGATTATTGACGGTGTAAAAAAATTATTACGTTTACAATGTATAAATGCAAGCGGTAGAAATAAAGAAGGAATTATTCGATTCAAGTGATTAAATTTAACTGGTTATAATAGATGTTATTTAAGGATAAATTATTCAAAAAAATAATTTCAAATTTTAATTAAAACATTTTTTGGTTCAACTTTATGTACCTTTCGACCAAACTCCAAATAATTGGGTGTTACCAAAAAAACAACAGAAATTAAGAAGAAAATTTATGTTTATGACTCATTCAGGCAAGGTAGCTTAAAATTTCTTCTTTCCTCTGATTCTTTTGCGCTTGATTTTAAATCATAAGAAAACAACATTAGACAAATTTTGTTTTTTCCGTAAGGCTTTGTTGTTTTCAGTGTTCTGTACTTAGGTTGTGTCAATTTGATTTCCCTCAACCTCTAAATATAAACACTTAATAGCGATCAACAATAAATTAGTTTAAGTAGTAAATGTATTGATCCTCTTAAGCTTGTGGTCAGAAGTTCAATTTTTAACTCATGAGTATGAAAAAGATTTGATTGGGAGAGGAGAACTCACCTTATGTCTCCCACAAGTTTCCAAACGAAAATTAATCATCATTATTAATAATAATGGAAACTTCTTACCAAATTCACATCATATGGGACCATTTTTTTGTCAAGTAGCCTAGTGGCTAGAAATTCCAACTTAATATGGATAAATGAGATGACCGGAGTTCTAACCTCGGCCCACTATATATATAATGCATTATCCTACCAATTAATCTAAGCTCACAAGACTCGTGACCATTTTATATATAAATGTACCTAAAATATCTTATGTATAGTTAATATAGTTAATTTTGACATTTTATATTTCAAGTCACTTAATTAATTGCATTACTCATGAGTTTATTTGAAAAAGAAACAATAAATATATCTACTAAGTTGAAAAAGAGTTTTAGATCTAGTAATTAGAAAAGAAGCATTTTTTTGGCAAATAACTTTTTTTTTTTGACAATAATTTTTTGTTAAATAATTAAATACTTAAATTAGGTGCATATATAGGGAGTACTATATACTATTCATTCCTATCCTTCTTCAAGAATAATTATGAGCTTATTGCATTGTAGCATTTAGACAAATTAGATTCAAATCTTATTCTTGAAGCCTTAAAAGAATATGAGAAAAAACTTTATGCCAATATAGGCTAGAATATTAATTTAGCATTAGTATTCTAATTCTTACCTTTTCAATTTCTGGCTCTTGTTTTCTTCATTAATTCCACCATTCCAATTTTTGCTCCTTAATACCAAAGAACCTTTCCTAGAGCTTTTTTTTATGGTACCACAAAATTTTTTTGAGGGGAAAAATTATTTTGAGTGAATTTAAATGAATGAGAATAAGATTGATTTTCTAGCAAGGATTCATCAAAACCATATACTAAATGGTGATTTTAATTCTGAGCTAGGAAATTGTTCTAGTCAATATTTTGATATTAGAAATGCTTCAAATATTGGTAATTTTAGTCAAACATTTTCTATGGAACAATCACCATATATAGTTCAAAGTCAAAACCAAGTTCAAGGAAAATCATCATCATCATCTAACACAATTATAAGCCGTTTTGAGTCACCAACTTCAGCTTTTTATGCAACTGAAATTTGCATGGGTTTTCCAGAATATGATTACCAAGTTGGTAATGATAATAATAATAATGGTAGTAACCCTTTTTTGATATCTCAACAATTTTCTAATAATAAGGTTAATGATTTAGAATTTCCTTTGTATCAATGTCCAACGGAAAATAATCTTTACCTTGATTCAACAAATCAAACTACTAGTCATAATTTTGAGTTGTCAAATTTAAACCCTTTGCAACCATTGATTAGATCTCAATTAAATAGTGATCAATGTTGTAGATCTCCTGATAAATCCAATGGTGGAAATTTTCTATTCATTGATGATGCTTCTACAATTAGTATGAATCCATTAATTCATTCTAATGGAACTCATGATCATAAAGTAAGTATTTTTTTTATTTTCTTAAATTTTTTTTTTTTTTTTTACCATTTTTTGATTCATTGATTGGCTTAAACTTGTTGAATAATTCATGTTTTGTAGGTTTCTTGTGGTTCATATGATTTTCCAGTTTCACAACTGAATTTCTCTTATCAGCAAGAGAAATTGTCTCCATCAATGTCAACAGGTTGTGGAAACCATGTTTCTAATGGATCATCAGTTTCAAGTAAAACAAGAATAAGATGGACTCAAGATCTTCATGAGAAATTTGTTGAGTGTGTGAATCGCCTTGGAGGCGCCGAGAGTAAGTAACTCACTCCGTTTACTTATGGTGTGTTTTAAAAATGCCGTATTCCGTATTAGTATCCATACTGGGTATTGGTACTGTATCCGCACCTAGTCAACATAGATTTTCACCGATAAAATAATCATTAGAAAAAACATTATTAAATTTTCTTAAAAAACATTTTAGAAATAGATTGAATATTTATAAAAATTTTGAAAAAAAATAAATTGTTTTCGCTGTTTCTAGAAATGTATTTTTTTTTTTTAAAAGTGATTGAATATCAAATGTCTCTACAACCTTTTACTATATGAGTTTAATTCGAGCTACTAATGAAGAAAGTAAAAATTGAAAATGTTGTTAGATAATAAATAGCTGCAAAAAAAAATGTAAATACTTTATATCTTATTATCTTCTTTTTTTTTTTTTTTTTTTTCTGTTTGATTGTAGAGGCAACACCAAAAGCTATATTGAGGCTGATGGAATCAGATGGATTGACAATTTTCCATGTTAAAAGTCATTTGCAGAAATATAGAATTGCAAAGTATATGCCAGAACCAGCTCAAGGTAATTTTAGTAACATAGTTTCTATGTTTTTTGTTTCTATTTAAACTAAAGTACATTACTTGGTGATTAAATTTAATAGCATTTATTCATGTTATAAATTGTGGGAAAATGTTTATGACATAGAGCTCAGAATACAGGGGATGTGCTTATAATTTAATCTAATCTAAGGATATGTTTAGATGAAAAGCTTAATTGAATGCATGGTTTAAATTGCAGTCCGTATTCATAATTGCGACCGCAATATTGCTAATGTGGTAGCCTCCACAATCGCATCAGACGATATCAGACGATTTCAAACATATTCGTTTTAGTCTTCTTACATATTCACAGAGAAAACTAATACACTATACTATAGTGTGTAAATAGTGTTGTGGCACAGTGGTGCCTATCAGTGTAGTTATTTTAAATTTATTTCATGCCGCAATGCGCGTTGTAACAACCGCAATGGCTGCAATCGCAATGACTGCAGTTGCAACCGCATTTGCGACCGCAAGCACAATTTAAAATCGTGATTGAATGCTTAAAGGATAAATGCTTATCATATAAGCTACTTTTATAGAAAATGATAAAAAAGTCAAATCCTTTTCATATAATAAGTTTTACATTTATATCCTTTCATATCTTAGAAAGCTTGAATTATAAATGATAAATGAGGATACTTTCTTTGTTACATGACAGATTATCATTTTAAGTGATTCTTAATCTTCACTTCAATAGATATTTTACCTTTCAAATTATCAACTTTACTTCCCTTATTTGCTCCAAATTCTAATCAAACTATTATCATGTTTCAGGGAAATCTGAGAAAAGAACTCATGTTGAGAATGTGAATCTTGATGTCAAATCGTAATGCTACTTCTTTTTTCCTAAGCCACTGTTATGTTCTATAATTCTTGTACTTCCATTTCCTATTGATCAACTATGTTATTCTTAATTTGTAGTGGATTGCAAATTAAAGAGGCACTTCAACTTCAACTCGATGTTCAGAGGCGTCTTCATGAACAACTAGAGGTATATCCTTCAATTTCTTATATACATCACTTTGTCACTCTGCATAATTCATTGTTCATAATTGACGACAACGTTTTAAATTGTTGCCGCCGCAGCACGAACCTTCATGTTACAAGATTTGACTATTCTAAAATGCGTATTTACTAGTTAGTAAAGTGTGAAAATCAAATATTGGTATTTGAGTATTTCAACACATTCGTAAATCGTTATCAATGCGTTATAATTAGTGACAGAACCATGTTTGAATTTTAGCTGGCGCGAACTGTGAAAATTGATGTTTTAATTTGTCTCTTCCAAACCACTGTAATTAGGATCTTTGATCCGCAGTAGGCGTTGCCCCCCAAAAGTATCTCTCCACGGCTTAGATCCTTGATGTCAGCTATGAGACTAATCCTCGAGTCCGCAGCTGCACATATGATATTCTTTTCCCCAGGGTTGGGCTACTTCCCAAATGGACGACTCAAAGAACCAAATCCGTGTTCTTTTCGTAGAAGAGAGTCATGTAATATGTTACCAACTTTTCCAACGCATGTCGATATGAAAATTGAAGTTAATTCAATAAATATGTACACATAAAATTGCATACAAAATATTTATAATTATACAAAGTGAGTTTTCATCTTAAAGAAACGCATTGAGTATTATGGAGAATCTTGGTCAAATGTGACTAATGTAGCCTTGATGTGGCGGCAGTCGAGATTGCAATTCATAGACATTTTTCTATATTCCCTGCCTAAAGTTTTATTTACTTCATTCTATTCTCTAACTTCAAATTTTCTCTTATTCTATACTTTGTGATACCAGATTCAGAGAAAATTACAATTAAGAATTGAGGAACAAGGAAAGCAGCTAAAGATGATGTTTGATCAACAACAGAAGAGAAATAGTAGTGACCAATTGAACACTCAAAATTTGGACAATACATCAAATAATGAAAAACCAATTAGTCCTAAAGATATTGAGGTTTCAATTTTTGAAGGCTCTGAATATAATTCCTTATTCCCTTCAAAGATAAGTTAGGTCTCATACTAAGTGAAAGTGAACCATACCATACAATTTTGTAATGGGAAGTAAATTAGTTTTATTATTGTTCTACAAGTCCAAATTCAGTAAATAAGTAAGTATATATTTGTTATGATATATATGATATGAGTGTGCTGCAACTTTTGCATTCCATTGAAAACACATTATAGTTTGTTAATTTATGATGTTTCACACAAAAGAGCTTTTGTATAAGCTCAGTGCAGGGTTGCTTTTTTGTTGCTACCTCTGCATTTAAGGAAAGATGAAATTATATTATTATTATTATTATTATTATTATTATTATTATTATTATTATTATTATTATTATTATTACTTTTTTTGTGTATACTGTATTTTCTGCGAGCAATTGCGAAGATTAATTTTCCAAACTTTATGGAACTCAAATGAATGACAAACTTTCTCTAAGAATTTTATCGCTGCTGACTGCTGCATGGTCATTTGCAATTACTTTTAAGCTCTATAATGTAATTACAAATTTCCTTATAAGTAGTCCTTGTTCTCATATTCACAAATCACAATCATTGAAGTAGTGATTGGTTTTTTGGAAATGCATCATTTATATAGTGATGATATATGGCAAAGTTTGAGCCTTTGTATGTTTACTAGTTTTTTAACCCGTGCGAATTTTTAACCCGTGCTTTCGCACGGATGACTTTTTTTATATTGATATTGAGATTTTTTTTACTGCAAATATGTAACAAAATAAAAAACAAAATACCATGTATCCATTAACAATTTAATACTCTTTATTTTGCATGCTAAAGAATAGAGATTTAACCAAAAATAATTGTTTTGCCCAATAATTAGGCCTACAACTCAGTAAGCTATTCCACAATCATCATAACACAGCGACCAACACCCCCAAAACTAAAATAAAACACCCCATAAATTGCAAATGAATATAACTATATTAAAAAATAAGACTTATTCAACAACAAAATAAGTATATTAATACGAAGTCTCTATATTTAAAAATTAATTAATTACCATAAGAGTAGCAAAAAACCCAAATACGTGATAAATGTATATCATATTTCCTTCAATGAATAGTGATTGAGCAATGCAATGCATACCAACAATGTATGTCATATTTCCTACAAATACACTACTTAACACCATTACATTATCATATACTTTTGTCCTTCAAAGCTCAAGAACAGAACACATCAAAATATAACATGCTGGGATTACCACTGCCACTAATATACTTCCACCATAAGTTGCATCTAAATCTAACCACCAGAGGAATTGAAGATCTCAAGCAATGAAATTATAAAAGAGTTCAATCCTTCTCAATCTTAACCTTTTTCAAAGGAACATTTTTCTTGCCCTTAGCAACTTTATCAAACACCTTTGACAGATTCCTTTTGAGAGTGACAGCAACATTACTTTCTATTTCATCCTTCCCACGAGTCATTGGAGGTGTGATAATAAGATCTTTAACAAATTCCATGGTCTCAACATCAGTAGTATCATCAGAACCATATGAATCAAGATCAGACTCCAAATCAATAGCACCAAATATTTCCTGAACAATACAATAAAGGAAAGTGAATAACAATCACTAAATTTTTCATTTTCAGAGCAAACATGGGCTGTTACTTATAGAAAATACACTATAATTATGCATATGTCATTGTCATGTATTGGAAAAAGGACACTCAGAAGTCAGAACAAAAACATTCAATAATTTTGGAATCAGAATTCAATTGGATGTGGCACCGTCGAATGCAATCTACAGTAGAGTTATTGCCCTACACACCAAAATGCATGATGAAGTTATAACTCTTATACTCATATTAAGAAGAATAGCAGGAGATGAAAAAGAAAAAACTTCCTTGCAAAGTCTTATCATTTCAAATTTTCAATGTTGAGAAAAGACACCATTTTCATAACTTAATTCGTTCAAAACCTTACTGTAATCAAATTTCACAAGACAAACAGTTGTGAAAAATAAGACAATGCATATTAGAGATTAGGAAGCAACAATTGGTATCAAAATCACAATGCATTGTATGCTAGCCACACAAGTTACTTACCCTGCCAACAGGTGACAATGTCCCACATCCACCATAAAGGTGGGAAAAAAATAGTCACATACACAAAAAACAAAATAAAAATATCCAAATTTATATGATGTATTGAACCAATTACGTCTACTTCAGTGATTAATTATTTATCTCCACGAGGCAAAATCTCATCAAGTTTCTTCACTGCCACTAAGGTACCATCTCCTAAGCTTCCTTTATACACACTTCCAAATCCACCTACAAAATATATAAACAGTTAGCAACAAATGTAGCTAGTCCCCAAATTAGTTGAAATACCTTATTGTATTGATCACATTTTGATTAATCAAATTATCAAAATGGTCTCTCTTTAAGTTCAATGAACTTTCCATTTCTCTTTCCAAAGTTCTTTTTCTGTGAACACTGTAACATAGTAACATACATAGTAAAAAAATGAGTACTATCATGCATAAAACAATTGGAATAATCACAACCTTTTCCATTCCATGGAAATAATTAATAGACTCTCCTTCTTGTCCTTACAGTGTCCATGAACTACTTCCTTCTAACCTTCAAAACAACCAAAAAATATACTCCTCAACACCCAACAAAGTAGTTTCTCTTCATTTAGCCCATAAACAGAAGCAATGCAATCTGAATAAACATGCATCACCAGCTGCACCGTTGAAATCAATGTTTAAAAAGAAACCAAATAAAATAAACATGAACAACCGTTGAACGAATTTCCTTTGTATTAAATTGTTCTCTAACAAAAAAACTAAACAAAAATGAAGAAGAAGGATGACACAACTTACAAACAAAGTAAAGGGATAATACAGCGGCAGCAGTGGACGGTGCGACGACAAAAGTCGCGGTTGAGCTCTCACCCACTGTTTACCGCTTGTGAGTTGTAACCATCAATAACCATCAACAGTAATTAATTTCTAGACTGAGAAATAAAATTTGTTGACAATAAGAACAACTATAGATTTGAAGATGAAGGAAACAACTCACTCTAGATCTGAATTTGAAAATGAGCAAGAATTTGTACTCTTCATGTCTCTCTAGTCGTCGAATCCAAACTGCCATAGCAAAACATCAATATTCTAAAAGGAAATCTTCAAATAAATTGATCATTTAGTTAGTAATATCAAACTCCATGCTGCTCAAACTGAATGAAGAAAAAACAGTCAAAGAAGAAAGACAAAGAATAGACTTTAGTAATGAATTCTTGAGTTGCAAGCAAATAGATTTGGATTAAGAATGAGAGATATTGGATTCATAGTAAACACAAAAAGAAACTCATTGAAAAGCACATTTAGTAGGACTATAGTTCAATGTTAATGTGATTATATACTTACTAATAGCTTCAGTATAAGTCTGTAGCACTCATTCACTTGTTCCTGTAAAATCATATCACCACCAACTTTACATTTCACTTTGATTAATCAAACCAACAGTAGATTTGACAAATTCAACAACCATTGGCAGTGTAAAGGAAAAAAAATAGCTAAATTAAATGGGCAAAACTTCACTAATCTTTAATAAAATCATAAGTTGATCAATGTACTCAGTTCCATTAAATGGTTCAATCTCTTTAATTGTAGCAGCAGCCAATGTAGGATGAAGATAACTCATCATAACCCTTGGATCCTACAACAATAGTAACATTGAACACACATAAGTGCCATTATTGTCAATCTTATCATTGTTATGTCATAGATTCAGTTTAACTTCAAATTTGTCTTAATTTGAAACACAAGTTTGTATGTAAATATAAACAAAAACACGAATTAATAAAAAAAATATGGTAACAAAACCATCTCAATAGAGCTAGTTTCAGTTGGATTGAGAAACGTACCTTCCACAAACGAAGAACCCTAACATCGATACAAACATCTTCTCTGCCAGGAAGTATATCAGCAATATCATCAAAATTGCTACAAGCGCTGCACTTTTCGTTGAAACCCATTTTCAATATGAGGAGCTTCAAATACTAACGATGTGAAGATAAAGAAATTTAGCCCTAATTTATAGATGCTCAACCATTTTTGATAATTCAAAATCGAAGCAGATTAGCTTTGGGAGGGAAAACCGTATACACCTCCACGAGGAGGTGTTATCTGGGAAAGGCTTATTTCAATTCATACAAATGTGACTACATTCATTGAACATACTGAACCCTAATCTAAATAGGGAAGACGACAACTTCTAGTTCCAATACCCTACACCAGTTACCACCACCACTGATATCCCCAATCTCAACCTTCCAATCCATTGCCAACACTGGGAGCGTCGTCGCATACACCTGTCGAAAACAACGTGCGAACAAAACCACAACACACGTAAAAACAGAGAAAACGCAATATGTGTAAAAAAAAATAAAATTACCCGACGTGGCACAGCTGAATCGCCACTCTTCGAGAAGAACTTGCAAAAAACTATTCAACCTATTAAAATCTATGCAAGTTGCTATTTCTGGTTTTTAATCTTGATTGTTATTTGCAATTTCTGGTTTCCAATTTATGGTTTTTAATCTATTGAAAAAATGGAGTGCTGAGTTAGAGAAGAAGTTGAGAGATGGGAAGGTGAAAGAGAGAGAAAGGAGCAGTGAGGAAGAAGAAGAAGAAACAGGCACTGTGTTTTTTTTTCTTTTCTTTTAATCTCAACCGTAGCTTTTTGCAATTGACACGTGTCTTGCATCTGTGTAGCTAACTGCAAAAATTGGAGTAGATCTTGACCCGCAAAAAATGTGATTTGACGTGGCACAGCTAAAACAATCTACGGTAACAATTTTAACTTTGGATTTTGTCAAGATTATGGATTTTAAGAAAAATATAAACAGTCCACTCGGCACTAATTAAGCAAATAATTATTAATATTTTTTTTAAAAAATTATGCGTTCAATATTTTAAAAGTGTAAAAAGTTATCTTATCACAATTATCTTTAAAGTCTTTTATATTTTTTTTATCATGTTTAACAAATGTACCAGATGTACTATTTAACATGAACATTCTTTTAATATGACGTGGACATAAAAGATTAGGACTAAATTTGAAATGAAAAAACATGATATTGAGATATTATTTTTCAACTTCATATTCATCCTTCTTCAATTTACAAACTAAAACATTCTTCAACACAAACATAAGAGAAATTTCATCCCTCCCCAAATTTTGCCCCAAAATCTATCTCTCTCTCTCTCTCTCTCTCTCTCTCAAATATTTTAAAATATAACTCTAATTAAGACTACTAATTTGTCGTAAAAGATGAAAAATCAATGTTTGATTACATCTATTATATTAAAAAACAACTTAATAATAGTTATACATAAAATATACAAAAATGATACTTCCTAAAGCTACATGACAAATATGATAATTACTAGAATTATTAAATAATTAACAGACGATACTTCTTATGCTACATAACATATTTTGTAGGTTGCTTGTGGTGCATATAATTTGCTTGTTTCATATTCATAACTAATTTACTCTTATTAGCAAGAGAAGCTGTCTCAAAAAATGTTTGCTTCTAGTGGATCATCAGTTTCAAATAAAACAAGAACAATTTGGACTCATGATCTTCATGAGAAATTTGTTGAGTGTGTCAATCGCCTTGGAGGCGCCGAGAGTAAGTAAATCCGTTTACTTCTAGTGTTTCTGTTTCCGTTTTTTCTGATAAAATAAGTATTAGACGATGCATATGAAAGTTTTTAAAAATACATTTTATAAAAATAGGTTTAATATTTCTTTCAATTTTTTTTAAAATATCAAAATATTATTTTTGATGTTTTAAAAAAATATAAAAATTCTCTCTATCACAATGCAAAAGAAAATTTATAATAAAATGTCATTTCAGTCACTCGTGTACAAAGTAAAAGTTGAAAAATGTTATTAGAAAGTAAACGGCGGCAAAAAATTGTGAATATTCAATATCTAATTATGTTTTTTGGCTGCTTGATTGTAGAGGCGATACCAAAAGCTATATTAATGCTTATGAATTCAGATGGATTGACTGTGCTCCATGTTAAATATCATTTGAAGAAATATAGAATTGCAATGGCAGAACTAGCTCGGGGTAATTTTGTTAGCATAGTTACAGTCTTGTTTTTCTATATATAATATCAATTCATGTTTTCCATAAGGGCCAGCGAGTCAGCCAAGCGACTGTAGATTCCCGAAACATTGGTGACGGTGATCTCCCTAAAGTGTTTGATCAGGTTATCAATAGGAACCACTCTTACTGATGATATTCTCGACTTTCCTTGTGCCGTAAAGTAATAAACAAAAAAAAAAGGCGATAAGTAGACTTGCTATATTGCGAGCTATACGAGTTTTTTGCCTTTGTACGGCTTTGCTAGTGCTCCTATGAAGTGAAGTGGCAGGCCTTCTAGAAGTGAACTCTGTTTTGATAAACAACTTTATTAAGTGCTTATGATTAAATTATTTTTATAACAAAATAAAAAATAAAGTCAAATTGTGTTCATATAAGTGATAAGTTATTTTCATATCATATAGAACTTATAAATATGTCATAAGTTGTTTTCATAAGTTTAAGCAAATATTCTTACAAATATCTATGTCTTTAGATATGTTGGTGTACAAGGTGATGAATCAATGAAATAGTAAGGAGAGAACAAAGACAGCAGCCATAAATATGAAAGGAAGATTCTAATTGTATTGATAAAAGAGTAGCTATTTATACAAAGAGTAAAGTTTGCCACATAGGCCCTAAAATTGAAAACTGAACAGACAAGTTCAAAAGTACTTAACATAGTAAATACTAAAATACCCTTAAATATAAATTACTTCTAACACCATCCCTTAATTTATATTTAGACAAAACTGACAACACCAATTCCATCCCTCAAACGAAGAAATTGATCAGTTTTGATAGCCTTTGTCAACACATCTGCCAGCTGCTTCTGAGTGCTACAGTGCACAACTTCAAGCACTCCATTCTGAACCTGATTCCTCAGAAAGTGATACTTGGTCTCAATATGCTTGCTTCTTCCATGCAGCACTGGATTCTTGGCAAGATTGATTGCAGACTTGTTATCAATCATCAGCTTCAGAGGCTTGTTTACCTTGATCTTCAGATCCTGTAGTAAGTTCAGAAGCCACACAGCTTGGCATGCAATCACAGCGCCTGCAATATATTCAGCTTCACAGGTTGATAGAGCAACAACAGGTTGCTTCTTGGAACACCACGAAATAGGACCTCCCAGAAATTTAAATAAATATCCAGAAGTGCTTCTTCTATCAACTCTGTCTCCACACCAATCAGAATCTGAATAACTCAGAAGTTCTGATTCAGTCCTTCCTTCAGAGGGAAATAGCACTCCATGCTTCAGAGTCCCCTTGATATACCTCAGAATCCTGACAGCAGCTTGGTAATGGGACCATTTTGGTTTACTCATAAATCTGTTGACCATTCCAACTGCAAAACAAATATCAGGTCTGGTATTACACAAATACCTCAGAGAACCAACCAACTGTTTGAAGGTTGTAGCGTCCACATCCTCTCCATCAGAATCAGAATCCAACTTTTGATTCGTATCAGAGGGTGTGATAGCAACTTTGCAATTCTCCAGCTTAAATCTCTTCAGAAGCTCAAGTTCATACTTCAACTGATGCAAAATGATTCCTTTCTCAGAATATAGAAATTCCATCCCTAGAAAGTAACTCATTTTTCCAAGGTCTGTCATCTCAAACTCATTCATCATAACCTTCTTGAACTTAGCTATCTCTTGTTCAGAACTTCCTGTCAGCAATATATCATCAACATACAAACATACCAGAATCATATTGCCTTCTGAAGTGTGCTGAACATAAACACCATACTCCAACTCACATTTCTGAAACCCTTGTTTCTTGAAAAATGAATCAATCTTCATATTCCAGGCTCTGGGCTCTTGTTTCAATCCATAGAGGGCTTTATGCAATCTATACACCATCCCTTCCTGATTCTTTTTCTCAAAACCAGGAGGTTGTGACACATATACCTCTTCTTGTAATGGACCGTTCAGAAATGCAGATTTCACATCTAAATGCATCAGAGGCCAATTCATGTTAGCAGCTATTGCAATTACCAGTCTAATTGTTTCGTGTCTTGCTACAGGTGCAAACACTTCAGAATAATCTAGTCCAGGTTTCTGCAGAAATCCTCTTGCTACTAACCTCGCTTTGTGTTTGCCAATTGATCCATCTGGCTTTAGTTTCTGCTTGAAAACCCATCTGACGCTGATGGCTTTCTTACCTTTTGGAAGTTCTGATAGCTTCCAGGTCTTGTTCCTCTTTATAGCATCAAGTTCTTCTTTCATGGCCTGCAACCAGACTTGTTGCTTAAGAGCATCTTCTGTACTCACAGGTTCAGAATCTACTAACATTGCACACTGAATAATTTCTCCCTCAGAGTCCACTTCAGTGTCTTGCAACATTTCAAATCCTGCAAATCTTCTGGGGATGCTTCTGATTCTCTGTAGCCTCTGAACTTGTTCAGAAGCATCTTCAGAAGTTTTTGACTCAGAGGCTTCACCTTCAGAAGCTCTTGCCTCTGAAGTGTTATCAGAAGTTCTTTCACCTTCAGAACCTTGATTTTCAGAACTTTGACTTCCTCCAGAACTTTGACCTTCAGAATCGTCTTCAGAACTTTGACCTTCAGAATTTTGACCTTCAGAATCGTCTTCAGAACTTTGACCTTCAGAATCGTCTTCAGAGTCAGAGTCAGATTCAGAACCACCATCAGACTCAGAGTCACCATCAGAGTCATCTCCATCTTCTGAATCATCTTCAGAGCCTTCAGGTTTTGACTCACCTTCAGAGCCATCCTCTGAGATTCTCACATCAGAATTTGATTGAGACTTGTTCCAATCCCAAATTTCAGATTCCTTCACAATGACGTCTCTGCTGAATTCAATTTTATTAGTCTCTGGACAATAAAGCTTGTACGCACCTGTACTATGGTACCCCACCAGTAACATTACTTTGCTTCTATCATCCAGCTTCTGTCTTCTGGCTTCTGGAACATGTTTATAGCATACAGATCCAAACACCTTCAGATGACTAACACTTTGCTTATCTCCAGTCCACTTCTGAATAGGAACTATTTCCTTCAGCTTCTTCGTTGGACATCTGTTGAGCACATATGTTGCAGTGGCAACAGCTTCTCCCCATAAATGATGAGGAAGCTTCTTCTCTTTCAGCATGCTTCTCACCATATCAAGCAAAGTACGATTTCTTCTCTCAGCAAGACCATTGTGTTGAGGAGTATAAGGAGCTGTAACCTCATGCTCAATTCCATTCTCCTCACAGAAAGTTTTAAACTCATTAGAATTAAACTCACCACCACCATCAGTTCTGAGAATCTTCAGCTTCTGACCACTCTGTTTCTCAGCCTTCACCTTGAACTTCTGAAACTCAGCAAACACTTCATGCTTGAACTTGATGAGTGTTACCCATGTCATCCTTGTGAATTCATCAACAAAAGATACAAAATACTTGTTTCCTCCAAGTGAAGGTACTGGAAATGGTCCACACACATCAGAATGTACTACTCCCAAGGCATGTTTTGCTCTTGGAGCTACTTCTGATGCAAACGGCAGTCTTGGTTGCTTCCCTTTCATGCACACCTTGCATGATTTTTCAGGCTTCTTGATTATAGGAATTCCATGTACCAGATTCTTTGACTTCAGATGCCCCAAGCTTCTGAAATTCAGATGACCAAATCTTCTGTGCCACAGCTCACTATCCTTCTCAACACTTGTTGCACTAAGACATTCAGAGTCCGCAGTTCTAACATTCACCTTGAATGTTCTGTTCCTTCCCTGTTATGACTCCATAATCAGCTTCTGATTACCGTCATACAGCTTCAGAAGATTGTCTTTCATAGTAACTGAAAAACCTTTCTCAATCAATTGACCCACACTCATCAGATTGCTTTTCATGCCTGGTACATACCACACGTTCTGAATCAATGCTGTTTTCCCATTGTTCAAAATGACTTTGACATTTCCCATACCTTCAGCGTTGAGGTATTTATCATCAGCACATCTGATCTTTGTACTCTTTCTAGAGTCAAAATCAACCAACCACTTCTTGTTTCCAGTAAGATGGTTTGAACACCCTGTATCCATATACCACCACTCTGAATTCACATCATCAGATTCAGAAGCCATTAGTAAAACAAATTCACTATTAGAGTCATCAGAACTTCTGGCTATATTTGCTTCTTCTGACTTTCTTTCTTTGTTTGACTTGCACTCAGATGCAAAATGGCCAAACTTCTGACAAGAGTAACACCGTACTTTTGTCTTGTCTTTTCCCTTTTGAGCATACTTCTGCTTTCCAGAAGTTGAGATTTCTGGCTTCTGAGCTCCATCAGATCTATTCTTGGCTTCTGACCAAGGCTTCTTCTGAAACTTCTTCTCAGAGGCTGCTTTCAGAGCCTGCTGCTGTACTTCTCTTTCAGAGTTTCTCTCAGTTAGACGCAACTCTTGTGCTTCTAGACTGCTCTGTAACTCTTCTATTCTCATGGTTTCCAAATCTTTGGAATGTTCAATAGATACAACAATGTAATCAAACTGAGGGGTAAGGGATCTCAATACCTTCTCAATGATTACTTGTTCTGAAAGAGTTTCTCCACAAGCTTTCATCTCATTAGTAATCAGAATTAGTCTGGAGATGTACTCACAAAGCTTCTCATTGTTCTTCATGTTGAGATTCTCATACTGTTTTCTGAGGGTTTGAAGCTTTACCTTCTTTACTGACGCATCACCACCGTAACACCTTGTCAGAAGATCCCAAGCCTCCTTCGCCGTCACTGAATCAGCAATCTTCTCAAACACACTCTCATTCACACACTGATGAATGTAGAACAACGCCTTCTGATCCTTCTTTCTTGTAGCTCTCTGCGCCTCTTTCTGCTCCTCTGTTGCATCTGCTGTAACAGGAACGTATCCTTCAGTGATAAGCTCAAGCACACCTTGAGCACCGAACAATACAAGCATTTGTTTCATCCAACGATTCCAGTTTTTGCCATCAAACACTGGAAGCTTGGTACTCATGCCACCGTTTCCGTTCATCTTAAACCTTGTACAGTACACTCAAATCTCACTAACACTCGTGTTTCCCAATCCCACAAAATCAGAAAAAGTGATTCTGTTCAGATTTTGTTCAAGATTCAACACAAATCAAGAACCAAAAATCAAACACACACAACTCACGTTTCACTCGTGTTTCCCGTGGATTCGAACCGGAGCTCTAGATACCAATTTGTTGGTGTACAAGGTGATGAATCAATGAAATAGTAAGGAGAGAACAAAGACAGCAGCCACAAATATGAAAGGAAGATTCTAATTGTATTGATAAAAGAGTAGCTATTTATACAAAGAGTAAAGTTTGCCACATAGGCCATAAAATTGAAAACTGAACAGACAATTTCAAAAGTACTTAACATAGTAAATACTAAAATACCCTTAAATATAAATTACTTCTAACAAGATAGGCTGAAATAATCTGATAAAAAAAGTTTTGTTGTCGATCTTCTTACCCTTATATATATATAGCTAAAACTGAAAGGGAAATCTGTTATAAATTTTCAGGGAAATCTGAAAAAAGAAGAACTCATGTAGAGAATGTGAATCTTGATATCAAACCGTAATGCTATATACTTCTTTTTTATAAGTCATTGTTAAGTCATTTCTAAGTACTTTAATTTCTTTGTTTCTTCCATATTAGCATCAATTGTTGCTTACTATATAATTATCTAAATTTTTTTAATCTTTGCAGTGGCTTCCAAATTAAAGAGAAACTTCAATTGCAACTAGATAGACAGAGGCGTCTTCATGAACAACTAGAGGTATATCAATTTGTGACTTTACATAATTCATAGTTCATACTTAATCACAAGGTTTTAAATTGTTGTCGCCGTATCATGAAACTTAATAAGTTACAGCCAATTCGTTCAAGTTTTTTTTTTCTTTCGCGCTTAATAATTTATATGGTTAAATATGTTTTTAGTTCCTACATTTTGCCTTATAGTCAAGAATAATCCCTATATTTTTTTATAGTTTAAAATAATCCTACAATTTTTTCCATAATCAAAATTGGTCCGCGCCGTTAATTTTTTTTTAACAGAACGCTGACGTGGCGCAATTAGCCAATAATATGATGACATGTCTCTTTTACCATGACTTCAGTTTGGGTTGTGGTTGTGGTTTTGGTTGACTTTGTGGTGATGAAGATGAAGATTGTGTTGGAGGAAGAAAGGTAAAAAGAAATATTTGATGTGGAAATGTGTACAATAAATCTGATGGAAAATTACACATGTCACTATGTTACGGAAAAAATTGTAGGGTTTTTTAAATCATAAAAAAAATGTAAAAACTATTCTTGACTATAAAGCAAAATGTAAAGACTAGAAACATATTTAACTTTAGTTTATATTTACTTCATTATATTCTATTCTATTCTCCCCACTCAAATTTAATTTTAATTTACTTTGTGGTTCCAGATTCAGAGAACATTACAGTTACAAATTGAGGAACAAGAAAGGCAGCTAAAGATGATGTTTGACAAGCATCATAGGTTATGTAGTGGCCAATTGAAAAGTGCATTATAATTGGAAAGTTGCTATTGAGCCCTCCTACTTGCTCCCAAATCCCCCTAAAATCCGAAAATACCTCTGAGGACATGATCAATAATTTCGTTGCCAACGCAACGAAATCCATATATATTGTTGATTACAGGACGAAGGCGCGTTCCTGGACAAATTTACTTTAGTTTCGTTGTCATTTTACCGAAACAGAGCTAATTGTCACTTAAGTAACGAAAAGCACAATTTCGTTGTCTATCTGACGAATGCGTGTAGTTTCGTTATATAGACAACGAAATCATGTTATATTATATACAAAAAAAGCATTGGAAGCTCACTACATAGAAACGATTATGAAGGATTTTGTGGGCGATTTTGTTGTCGATTTAGATCTAGGATTCGTGGAAGTAGGATATTTACTGATTATATGCTGGTTTTCAAAGTTTATTACATGCTATAAATATATTTGGGGATTTAGGGATTTTGGATTTGGGGATTATGATTTAGGGATTTTTGGACACTAAATTTAATTTGGACATTATATTTGGACATTATATTTTGCCTAAACACTTAATAAATGAACTTGTCTGGACAGGTTTGCTTGGTTTTGAAAACCATTGGATTTTGCGTAAACAATGCAGACTGGGTCTGATAAACATAGTTTCGTTGAAAAGGTAACAAAATCTGGAAAAAATTTCCAGGTTTCGTTGGTTTGTCAACGAAATCTTGTTTTGGTTCCAGATTTTGTGACATTGTCAACGAACACAGGTTCTGCAGAAGTTTTTAAAAAACTAGTTGACAGAACCTACATTTTTTTGAAAATAACAACGACAAACACAAATTTAGTTCGTAGACTGCTTTAATTTAAACAACATAACTAACATTAAAGAACAACAAACATAACATCGAAAACATACATAAAGTACATTTGCAAAATACAACTTGCAAATTTACGGATCGGCTAAATTAACAACTTCTTCTTCCTCAGGTGCGTAGCACAAAGGTTCGATTTCTTCATAGGACCTTGGGCGACGCAAACTTGATAAAATCTCCGGTATAGATCTGAGCAACTTTGCATCCAGTTCTGTCGGACCCTTTGTGCTGTGTTCCGAAAAAATCTCAAACATGCTTTTGACATCGTCATCTGTGTCAAGAACTATATTTGTGAATCTAACGACACGACCGTCACATATGACTGACGGACGTCGATACTCAATGGTGGCTACCCTTCTATTGTCACGATGGCGGGTAAGCCGACCATTCAATTCATCCAACTGTTGCTTAAGCTCGCTTAGAGTGACATGGATATGGATCCGAAACAGATTTGGGGTTTCTTTGTTGAAGTAAACGGCGGCGAGGTGTGTGTTAACTTTGTAACCGATATCCATTTTTTTAGGTAATGTGTGACAACCTAAACAAACTACACCACTCTATTTATAGACCAATTTCATATGAAAATCATGACCGTTCAAACTGTCGGTGCAATCTTGGCCTTTGATTCATTAAAACGTAATACACCATAATAATTGATGTGTTGTCATTACATACTAATATTTCATGTTTCTTCATTACATAACTATTACATATTAATAACTAATTAATTATAATAAACGAGCGGCCAAACGATGTGGTGTTGTGTCACCTTCAACACTGTCAAACATCATTTGAACACAGTTGTCAGATATTAACTCGTTCCAATGATATTTTGTCTCAGCATCATCAAATCCAATACTGTGACCCGTAATATCGGTGTACGATTCATAATACTTAATTCTATCAATTTGAATTTCCTTCTCGTTCATGAAGGCATACATGAATTCAATCCTATTTTTCAACCCTTCCAGAGTCGTAATGTTGTTTTTCAGATGAAGGTGAAACTCTGGAATATCAGTCAACGTTATAGCAAAATCAAAACTTTTTGAAGTATGATTCGACACATAACGATCCGCAGCACTTTTTATTTCCGCTTCACTTATTTTTTCCATACCTACGATAATAAATAATTCGAAAGTACACCATAAGATTTATGATTTCAATAATACATATATAATCTTATCATTCAAAACATCAATAATATATATATATATAACTCGATCATTGAAAATATATATATCAATCACAAAATGTGTCACACAAAAAGCGTCATTCAATTTACATACCCAAAATGTCATTCAAGTTACACCCAAAAAAAGTGTGTGACACATTACAAGCAAAAATAAAAAAGTAAAGCACATATGTCGCTACTCATCCTATAATGATGGGCTCATCTACATTTGAAATTCTTCTCAGTAGAAGTCACACCGACTATCTCAAACAGTGGCATTTTATACTTGTTGGTCTTGTATGTAGAATCCATAATCAGTACGGTAGGAAAAGTGTTGAGCAATTTGACACTATCAGGATGTGCCCAGAAAATATCTTGTACGGTCGACGACTTACCAACAGTTCTAACTTTGTGGAAGTATATGTGCTCTTCAAGACACTTCAGAAGTTGTTGAAGTTCAGAAAATTGGCCCCTAAGGTCACTTTTGTATTTTTGCCGGATGTTGTAAATTTGCTTCATATTGGTCTTGCTCTCTTTATTCCTCTCCTTCAAGTTGTTCAGAATGTTCTTTGGCTGCACCAAATTCCTTGTAAGCTCCTGCACATGCTCCTTTTCCTCGGGTTTCAAACGTCCATATGACCTTCCAAATTCTTGGTCATCTCGTGGTTATGCTCACCACACACAACACTTAGCTTCCATTCCTGAGATGCCAAAAAGTAACCTCGCAGCCTGAACGGACACTGAGACTTTCTAGTCGCCGTGTCATCTCTCTTGCCTTTCCTTTTTGACTCTTTGTACTCTCCGACTCTTTCACATCCCAATATAAAATAAGTTTTCCTTCTATTCGACCCGTTGTTCGATTTTTCAATTACCATTGTAAACCCGGCTTTTAACGCCTCATCTTTACACCATTGGATTAATGCATCACGAACCTTATACTTTGCGGCATGATAAAAAAAAATTGCCGGTGTTAACACGGATTGCGGATGGACCAACTCCATCGACAATGTTAGCTTCAGCAATGGCGGCGTCGTAAACCACCAAACCTTGTGAAGCGACGGGTGCGACATCCACATCGTTACCAACGCTCGGTTCTTCCATTTCAACACCTTTAAAACGAAATTTGCAAAACAATCAATGACTATGTTACCAAAACACAAAAAATCATGCACACACACTAATACATAGCAAACAGGGGGCGTGGGAAGCAAACTAATCTAAATTTCGTTTCCTAAGTGATGAAAAGCCTATTTTCGTTGTCAAATTGACGAAATTAGGTGCGTCAGAGGACTTGAACAAGAACACAAAATCAAACGAAATTAACATTCATTACCTGTTGTAGACCTCCAATCAGCCTTGCGCACCTTGTATTTGATCTTTTCAAGTTGATTCCAAGCCTCCTCAGCAACAAATCGCCCTAGATCTACTTTTGGTTTTGAAATCTGTAACAGTACAGCTCGTATGATCCAGCTGCTCTGCATACTATATTTGTCATATTTCTTTGCCTATGCAACGAAACATACCGTTTTCGTATGGTAGACAATGAAATATGGCTTCGTTGCAAGCGTAACGAAAATTTGGGCATGTTCTGGAGGGCGCGCGCTTGGCCACCATTATCATTCATGTTCGTCACTTTTTCAACGTAGCAACTTTTTTTTCGTTGGCTGTGCAACGAAAATTCTGTCCAGGGGTATTTTTGTCAGTTTGGGGGGCCTGGGAGCAAACATGGGGGCCTCAATAGCAATTTTCTTATAATTGGCTAAATGTTTCACAAAGTGCTATTGTAGTTGAAAATAAGAGGGAGAAAAAAATTGAAAAAGGTAAGGGCGTGGGAAAGAGTGAAGAAAAATCACCACATGCAAGGTTACCATACCCACCACGAACGAAGAAGGTAAAAGCTAGAGATCACCAAAACTTTAAAAAGTTCATGAAGATGCTTCACAATCTTCAGGTGAACATACCTTTTGCCGAGGCGTTAGAGCAAATGCCGGTTTATGCCAAATTTATGAAGGAGCTCCTGACAAAGAAGCGGAAACCTCTTGATGACGACACGGTTGACATGACTGAAGAGTGTAGTGCTATAATTCAAAATAAGCTTCCCCAAAAGAAAAAAGATCCCGGAAGTTTCACCATACCTTGTTCTATAGGTAATATCACAGTTGGTAGAGCTTTATGTGACTTAGGGGCTAGCATCAATCTAATGCCCTTATCCATGATGAAGAGAATTTCGGGGGCGGTAGCAAAACCGACCAAGATGCAACTATCATTGGCGGATCGTTCAATTGTTCATCCATATGGGGTCCTTCATGACGTACTCGTTCGGGTTGCAGAATTTGTGTTTCCAGCAGATTTCGTGATTCTTGACATGGATGAGGATAAAGAGATGGAGCCCTTGTTATTGGGGAGACCGTTTCTAGCAACGGGAAGAGCTCTCATTGATGTGGAAATGGGAGAACTCATGCTAAGAACTCATGGTGAGCAAATCATGTTCAAGGTGTTTGAATCGATGAAGCATCATGATGATGAATCAGAATGCTTTTAGGTTGATGTCATTGAAGACGTGGTTAGAGATGTTCGCCAAGAGGAAAACCCCTCTCCTCCATTGGAACATGTGATAGTGAATTCCATTGATGATCTGGAGGAAGAATGGGAAAAAGAAATTGAAATTTTCCTTCGTCAACTTGAGGCAAGTAAAGTGGAAGACCAACCTATAGTTGAGGCTCCTACTCCAACTTTAGAGGAATTGGTGAGAAAAGAAGTGAAGAAGCTTGTTGAGTCTGGAATGCTTGAGCCAACTCATGTGGTTAAAAAGTCCAAAAAGTGTGTTCCCAAAGCCAAAAAGAGGAGTGTGCCGAGTGGGAAGATCAAGTGGAAGAAATTCGATGAGCACCCGATCTGTGACAAGGTGCTATGTGTTGCTCAAGAGGCTATCCTTGTGGAGAAGCTTATGAGGAGCAAGGTTGAATCAAAGACAACTTATCCTCCCTAACATTGGTGTGATGCGTCAAGCTTAGGGAAGTTAAATAAGCGCTTCATGGGAGGCAACCCATGAGTTTGATCTTTCTATCCCTCTCGTTTGAATAAGTGGTTAATTTTGCATGTTGCATAATCTTAGATTTGTCTTTTGAATTGTTGTCTAGGTACACTTTTATCTTTTGGAAATTTACAAAGTTTTGATATCATTTTTTATTGTTTTGACATATGACTTGTGTGGTGTTGATTTAGGCACGGAATTGTGATGCTTGATGTGCAACGGATTCTTGCGATGTATGGATTGAAGCGCAAGCTGGGGGACATTCATATATTTGATGGCATAATGATCCGACCCTATAAAACCGTGAGGACTTGAGCCTATACACTCTATTTGCTTGATTCATGTGAGTCCACTACTTCTCTCTCTCTCTAGAACTTGCTTGGATTCTCTTGGTTTATTGAGTAGCGTTGATTAGCACACGAGGCAAGTTTGTTGGAACCTTGAGCATTTGTAGCCTACCCTTACATGATATATATCTTTTGCTAACCCACTTTGAGCCTTAAAAATAAATTTTTCTTGGTTGATTGTCTTTTTAACCCTTGTTTTTTCTAAAAAAATTATTTTTCTTGGAGTTAAGTTGATTGTTTTTGATTTGTGATTATGGCATATGAATAAGTTTGGGGTTGCTTTTGGAATTAGCAACATATTAAGTTTGGGGTGGGTATACTAGAGTATCCATGTTTGAAAATGTTGAACAAGTTAGAAAAAGAAAAAGAAGTCCGAAAGTGAAAACATGAAAGGAAAAAAAAAAAATGACTTCTTGAAAAATTTGTGAAAAGAAAAGTTAGAAAAAGCTTCATGTGTGATAATAAGTGATCTCTAGTGTATCCTTGAAAAAAAAAATGGAAGTTGTATGTTGAAAATTGTAGGAAAAGTTTATCCTTACTCCAAGTTTTTAACTCACTTCACAAAAACATCTACCTTACCCTAAGCCCCATTACAACCTATAAAGTCCTCAAAAGTGTGTGTTTCAATGTTATTTGATTTATCTTTAGAATTCTTGCAAGCTTATGGTAGATGAGTTTAGTATGTGTTGATTGAGTGATAAACCTACCAAATAATTGAGTGAAAGTGAGTGTGTGAAGTGATCATTGATTATCAAATATTGTGAATGTGTCTTTGGTTGTGTGGACTGAAGTCTTTGTAGAAAAAAAATTGCATTGAAGGTGGATCAATTGAAGTGCTTGATGAAAAGATTGCACGAGTTGTGTGTTGAAGGAATTCGAAGAAGGTATCAAACGTTTGTGATTTTTCGGTTGATAAACGTGTTCCTTGAGGACAAGGAACGAGATAAGTTTGGGGTTGTGATGACTCTACGTCATTACATGCTCCTGAAGCTACTTGGGAGACATACTTTGATGTTAGTTACATTGCTTTTAGTTCATTTTCGCACAAATAAAAGATAATTGCAACAAGCCGAAGAGGTTGGAATCATAAGCAAGAAGAGGTTGGTAGAGCTCTAATCCTAATACCTGCGCGCGGCGCAGGGATGTTTGCGCGCAGCGCAATAAAAGAAAAGATGAAGCTTTCAAATCTGCTACCTGCGCGCGGCGCAGGAACGCGTGAATGACCTATTAATTCTGATTTTTCTGTCAAAAGAAGAGTTAGAAAATTTTGACGGCGAAGAATAGAGTTGGAGACGAGTTCAGAGCTTTCGAAGTGCGGATTTCATTGTGGAAACACATCCAATCCATTATTGTAATGAATTTCTTCTACTTAATTGTTGTAGTTTCTATTTCAATTATGTCTAGCTAAATTTCTATGATTGGATCCTAGGGGATTCTAATTGTTTTTAATCTTGAACCATGTAGTTTCATTTGACTTATTTATTGAATTACGAAGTTAGTTCCAGTCATTTATTTCTTATGCTTAATGCTTTTTTCATGATTTGGCCAATTGTGTAATGATTCAAATTGTTGGTTTTCTAAGACATTAGAGGCAATCAATCGACATAGGAATAACCGTTCAATTAACTCTCGCTTTAGAAATATAGGGTTGTTAATTGAGAATTCTGAGATTAAAAGGCTAAAACCTCAATTGATTATAGGTCATCCTAAAACATTAGGGATTGATAATCGATTGAGAGGATTATGTACCAAGACATTTGACATAGTTACTATTTTTAATCGAATCGTGGAATTAAATTTGTAATTCGTTAATAAGCATGAACTACCAAGATGAAAGCAATTAGATGAACCAAAGTGGTCCAATCGCCTTTCGTAATCAATTTCTACAAAACCTTGCTATTTCCTGTGTTTATGTTAGGAACAACGTCAATCAAAAATACCCCCCTTGTTTTATTTAATTTCGAGTTACATACGTATTATCCTATTGTTCGCGTCTGATTCGGAACAATCCCGGTAAAAATGATAATAAAAATAAACTTGCTTTTGTACTTCAACATGACACATTAACTATGTTAAATTCTGTCCTCTTTTCCTCTTATGCACTCATAAATCTACAAGGTCAAAATCAAACAAATAACACTCGTTGTTTCAAATGTCGACATTTTTTTGTCATTGTTACGTTGTATCTTATAATTATGTTGTCATTATTTAGCTATAACTTTTTCCTTTGGATTTGTACACTTGTCCAACTGAAAAGAAAGTGCATTTGAAAAGCTAAGACATACTGTAGTCTGTATTTGATTGTTTTTTTCTTTGTCTATTTATTTATTTATTTATTCAACAACTACACTACAAGACAATCCAGTTATGTATGTTCATTGGTCAGAAACTACTTATATAGTGATTTCTTTCCAGAAATTTGAAGTGTAACATCGTAGCACTCAATAAACTGGTCCCGTGAAATTGCAGATCTTAAAAACGAGGATAAATCATCATTTTGGTTTCTAAAAATGTAAATCATTATCATATTCTGGAATGTATTGAAATTGAAAATACATTCCTAATATCTCATTTAATAGTAATTTTTTGGAGGACTAAATTAACCAACAAAAAACACATTCGAGGATTAAATTGACTACTTCAAAACAGATTCAGAAACTAAAATGACTAATAAAAAAGATATTTGTAAATCTATTTGCAATTTTAATTAATTCAGGAACTAATGTGACAGCGAGTTACACATTCGATTCGATGATCAAAATGGCGAATTGCCCTAGAAACAAAAATAAACAAACTTGTACTATTTTCTTTAGGGAAATGTTAACTTGTGCCCTTAAGGGCACATGTTAAGAACACCAATATGAAAAAAATTTATTACAACTTATGTATCATTTAATCATCTAAACATTAAATTATCTATATCATTAAATGCACATTTCTATCTTTAGGTAGCTTATCATGTGCCCTTAGGGCACATGTTAACATCACCCTTTTCTTTATACCGAAAATTTGGAAATGAAGTTTATGCAATAACTTGCATTTATTGACATTAAGTAATAGTCCGATTTAAATTAATAGTTGAGATAGTTTAAAATAGATTTAGTAAATGTGTAATCTAAATCGTATATCTCAAACCATGGTTAAGATTTGCTCATAAAAAAAAATCAATGGTTAAGATTCATTAAGCTTATAATTGTGTACTTTTACTATTGTAGGGAATCTAGATCTCAAAAATTGAGATAACTAATAAGGAAAATAATTACAAATTATAAAATATTTTTACACATAGATCCAATTAATTCACGTCATGTAGATATTTGTGAAAATATTTTGGAAGCTAACGTGTAAAACTGATACTATAATCCGATTTGATTGAATATTAGTGTAAACTTTTAACATAGTCTATGTATGATAATTAATCTCTTTTTTTTTTGAAACATAATTATTCTCTTAATATATACTTCCTCCGTTCTTTTTTATTTGTCGTAATTAGAAATAAAATTGTTTTTAATTATTTGTCGTTTTAATAATTTAAGGTTATATTTTGTCTATTATACCCTCCTTCCTAATTTTTTTTATTGACTCAATTTTATATAATCTTTTTATTGTATTTTTTTACTAAAGTTTTTCATATAATCTTTTTATTGTTTTTTTACTAAACTTCTTCATATAATCTTTTTTTTTTGTTTTATTTTTTTTATGGTGAAAAGAGAAAGTGTGTGCAAAAATATAAGAATTTTTTGATGAATTAAAATTATGGTACTAATATATTCCGAAAACAAGGATATAATAGGAAAATAAGTTGCAAAAACAAACTTTCTTAATTTGACTTTTTTTTTTTTTTTTCAAACGGAAAATAAAAAGGAATGGAGGGAGGGAGTAATAAAAGTCATATATTAAGAAAGAAAAAAAGTGTCAATATGGAAGTAAAAAAAAGAAAACGAAATATTTTGCCTATAATAAAAAAGATTCAAAGAGTTACATGATTATGATGTACACATTTTTCACATCGTCAAAAAACAAAAATAAACATTTTTCATGATGTTTTTTGTTGTGTTTCTTCTTCTATATTAGGCTTGTGGCCGGCATGTAAAAAGCAACATAAGAAGTTAAGTAAATCAACTCCTTTCACATAAAATATTGCTAAAAAAATGTACATAAATCAATGGGAATTATATGAACATCAAAGTTTTGAACCTTACAACATAATCACTCCACTAGAAGATATCATTCATGAATCAAATGCAAATGAAACTTACTATCACCATAATATTGACATTCCTAGTTGGAACAATGAATTTTGCATGACAACAAAAATAGACTCATCTTCTTTGCTTTGTAGCAGTGATGAAGATAGTATTTCTTCTTCTGAAAAGTGTAGTAAAGTTCCCAACCCAATTTGTGAGCAATTTCAGTCACCACGGCAACATAAGAATGTGGTGGAGGCCGATTCTGCTCCAGATCAAAAGTCCTTTCAAATTTCATTTCAGAGAACTTAGGTACTTTCTTCTTACCAGCTTTCTTAATACATTTTATATCTGTATAATACAAGTTTATGTTAGATCACACCATAGCGACTAGTCACGACATGGTTTCACAAACTATACAAAATGATACCACCGTACTACTGTATTATTATCCACAATAAAAGAGTTTTAGTTTATTTTGTAAATAATGATTCAAACATGATTAAAATACATAGTTGAGAGATCGTTAAAAGTAAGATTTTTTAATAAATATGAAGCAATTTAGAAATTGGGGTTTTGAAATAAGTGAGTAAATTTAAACAAACATGTCGAAAATTGTCAAATATTGTTTCAGATGCAGTTACGTTGTGATCATACATGTGATTAAAGATCACACCGTAACTGCGTTGCGACCGCAGAGACTACTGCCTTAACAATACTGTGTAATAGTCCCCCAAATTAAAAGGGTGTCATTTTATTTTAGTTTTCTTTCAACATATATGGTGGTTAAAAGGAAATTTTGATTAACATTATAATCATTCATCCAAAATGATCATATCCATCTACCAATTTCTATGTAACATACATCCTCATTCATTTTTTCCTCAAATAAACTGTGCCATAAATGTCTAATCATCAGGTGGAATCATGTACAAATCAAGACAATAAATCTTCACCTGATGGCTTTGATTTTGCAACATCTAGCAACTCTGATTTTAAGATAACTTCAAAGGGTAAAAGAAGATTAATATGGACTAAAGAATTGCATGAGTCATTTATTATGATTGTCAACCAGCTTGGTGGTCCAGAAAGTAAGTTTATATAACTCATGATCGGAATTACATCTTATAGACCTTAATTTAATCATTGATTACTTATAGAGGCAAAGCCTAAGGCTATACTACAGATGATGGGTTTGGATCATATGCTCACCATTTCTCATGTCAAAAGTCATTTGCAGGTATCTATATATGTTCATTTTTATTACACAATTGCTATATATATATATATATATATATACACTTATGTGCTAATTAACTACTAAAGCTATTTAATATTTCTATTATAATTTTTTTTCAGAAATATCGTTCTACATTACACATACACAAGGCTTTGAAAGGTAATTTACTTATCAGAACAGTGGCGGAGTTAGAAGTATTTTTTAGAATATATATATGTTTTGAATAAAATATATTATTTATCACTTGTAGTTTAGTGGTTTGTTTTTGTTAGTTTTACTTGCAAGATCAGAATTCAAGTTCCACTTGTTGCAATTTTATGGTATTTTTTTTTTTTTGTTTAAAATAGCATTAAAATGAAAAAATATCTTAGGCAAGAACCAAACTCGCACTATCCACAAGATTCGGTACGCATCACAACACTACAAAACAGCACATTGTTGTTAAAATTTGCAAAAACTAATATATATATATATCATATATGACTAAACAAAATAAAATAAAATTATACACTTATAAAAAATAAAAAACCTGAAAGTTGGGGTGGGTCATGGTCCTGCTGAGCTCATAAATGGCTCCGCTTCCGGACATAAACAATACTTGCACCTTGTAGGTATACACTTTTACTGATCGTATTTATGCGATAAATAGTTTTATTTTAATATAAAGAAAAGTTTTTATGACATTATTTTACCCCCTTATTGATATGAATCAATTTTACTATTTTATTAACCCCCATTATTTTAATTTTTAATATAGAGAAGAAATTTAATAACACAAAGTTTTATCTTACTTTCATGCATTTTTTAGTTTAGCTGCTCAAAACACTTAAATAGGGTACTTGACTTAGGCCAATTCTAGTGTGGGTAAGTGGTATAGGTCTCCCATGGTGGGAGACCAATTTCCACCATTAAATCACAAATGTATACAATGGACCATAATAAAGTTTATATACCATACTTTATTCTCTTTCATTTCTTCTTGTATTTGCAACAACACAATCTAATTTTTTTAAAATAAATATATTTTAAAAATAATTTCTAGTAATTATATATAGATATTCCTACAAATATTCAATGTAAATATTACTGTAGTTTAAAGTTTATTGTTAAACTGTAAGTCTCTCGATACACATATTAATTTAAATATTAGTGTAAATATTAGTTCATAGTCTATTATTGATGATTTTAAATCTTTCGTTATACATATAATACCATTTTAAGTTATATAGTTTAATTTTATAATAATCAACTTTGACTTTGTTTATAATAAAATAATGGATAACTAATTGAATTTGTAATATTGAGTAAAATTAGTAATTGAACTAGCGTATAAATATAAAATTTGATATTTAGTTTTTTCAAGTAAGATAATATGGATGAATTTTTTTGGGTTAAAATTTGTGTTTAGACCCTATAAAATGGTGACCTTTGAAAGTTAGTCCCTATTTAATTTTTATTATATTTTTAGTTCCTATAAAAAATTTCTCTCATATAGTTTTAGTCCCTACTAAAACTAAATTTGTTTAATTACCATTAAATTCTTAAATTTTTGAATGATTTTTTTGCAGGTATGTTTAAAATATCATATAAAGCTTATTTACAAAAATTTAGAATTTTTTAACATGAGATTAATTAAATATAAATTTTTTAAATTGCAAAAATTCAAGATAAAAATAACAAAACCACGATCAAAAAATCAAATTTTGAGCTCATTTTTTTTGGAATAACTTTATATAATGTTCTAAACATACCTGCGAAAAAATTATTCAAAAATACCCATTGAATTAGTAATAGAGACCAAAGCTGAGTGCATGGTAATTTTTCATGAGCTAAAAATATAATAAAAATTTATTAGGGACTAAACTTAGAAGGTGACCACTTTGTAGGGACTAAAAATATATTTAATCTTTTTTTATAAGCAAATAAAATAGCTCAGTTGAAAAGGTAAAGACATCACAACTAGGTTGACACCCCTTTAATATCCCAACAAACAAGCTAAAACTCTATCATATTATTAAAAAGAAAAGGAAGAAAAAATAAACAAATTTGTTATCCACTATTTTTTGGCAAATAAAATCAAAGTTAATGATTATAAGATTAAATTATATAACTTAAAATAATATTTTAAATATAACGAAAGATTTAAAATCATAAATAATAGAATATGAACTAGTATTTGCATTAATAGTTAAACTAATATGTGTACAGAGAGACTTACAGTCATCAATAATAAACTCTAAATTAATATTCACTTTAACATTTGTACCAATATATATACTGAATGACTAGAAATTATTCATAAAAAAATTTGAATTGGTGTCGCAATGCTCATCCATGTGTACAGATTAGCCCGTGTTGTTGCAGAAACATGAAAAAATATTTTTTTTTCCACCCTACCGACTTCTCATGCGCTCTACGTGTTTCAATTTTTAGTCTTCCGCTACTTAAGTAGCGAACATTATAAAATTGAGCTTTGTTGGGCGCACGAAAAAATGAGTAGGGTGGCAAAAAAATCTCCGGATATATAAATATGAAATCCAAAAGTATATGCTAGTTCAATTGGTCCACAATCTATATATATAACCCAAAATTATACTAACTAATAATTTATTTAATAAGCTAATACAATTTTATCCATATTATCTTACTTGAAAAAATTAAATATCAAATTTTATATATATATATATATGCTAGTTCAATTGTTAATTTTACTCAATATTACAAATTGAACTAGTTATCCATTATTTTTTGACAAGCAAAGTCAAAGTTGAGTATTATAAAATTAAACTGTATAACTTAAAATAATATTTCACGTATAACAAAAAATTTAAAATCATCAATAATAGACTATGAAATAATATTTAAACTAATGTGTATCGAGAGACTTACAGTCTTCAATAATAAACTTTAAACTACAGTAATATTTACATTAAATATTTGTAGGAATATCTATATATAATTACTAGAAATTATTTTTAAAATATATTTATTTTAAAAAAAAATGGGTTGTGTTGTTGCAAAAACAAGAAGAAATGAAAGAGAATAAAGTATGATATATAAACTTTATTATGATCCATTGTACACCTTTGTGATCTAATGATGGAAATTGGTCTCCCATCATGGGAGACGTATACCACTTACCCACCCTAGAATTGGTCCTTGACTTACCACTATATGGAATGGTTAAGAAACACATGGTTCTGGGACAAAGTTCATACCTGTAATCGCTTGAGAACTATTGGCCTATAATAACTCGGTTAAATTTGAAGTTCGACAACAATATTTATGAATTTGTTTAACCTAATTTTATCAAACATTTCAAATTCAATTTCATTGCTGCTTATCCTCTATTTACTACTTTTACAAAACAATTCATAATCATAATATCATTGTTATAGGCTTAATAGATCTTTTGGGGATTTTGTTTTGGTTTTAGTTCATGTATCTTGTTTTGTTGTAAATAAGTTCCTGAATGTACAAAATTTGTTGTTTTTAATCCCTAAAGTCAAAATCCAAAGGAAAATCTGCACGAAAACTGCAAATTTTCCTGCGAATTTTGACTTTAGGGACTTAAACCAACAAATTTTGTATATTCAAGGACTTATTTGCAACAAAACAAAAAATTCACAAACATACAGAGACAAAAGATCTATTAAGTTTTGTGATTATCATTGTATATATATAGTGCTCAATGGTCATCAATACTATCAAAATTTCCAATATTTATTTACCTTGCTGTTTCAGGAATATCGGAGGAAGGGAAAAGAACAAATATTGGGATTAATGAGCTTCAAGTCAAAATGTTCATATTCTCTTTTCTTGTTATCTTTTCATGACACTAAAATGTCGATGCAAAATGTATTCAAGTATTTCTCCAAGTTAAATTTAACAAATTTTCTACTCCCTTACAGCCAAATGCAAATAGAGGAATCACGGCAATTGCAACTTGAGGTTGAAAGGAGCAATCAACGACAATTGGAGGTACTACAAAGTACTTATCAGAAAAATTATCTTTTAGTCCTTTAACTTAATTTCAAATAATAATTTTGTCTTTTATCTTTTTTTTTTTTAAAAAAAAAAAAAAAAAACATTTTAGTTTATTTTTCTTCTCAAAATTAAATATGAATTTCAAACTTTAAATATATGATTTTCTTTATCTGTATGCTCTTCATCATATATATATATATATATAGATGATATGTCTCAAAAGAAAAAAAAATATATAATAGATTTAACGTTTGAGAAACTATATGCAAACAAACATAGATGAAAGATAAAAAATGATAAAAATGACGAAAAATAATAAATGATTAAATTGTTGCATAAATTAAAGAACTAAAAGTGTAATTTTATTTTATTTATTCTTGGGGAACAGATGCAGCAAAATTTGCAACTGGTAATTGAACAGCAGAGGAACCAACTCAAATTAATGTTATATCAACAGAAGCAAAAGAACCAAATTGAAGAATAATCTCGATTCATCAATGAATTAATTATGCCGAATTGAATTCTCTTATTTTGGAATCTAATATGAGTGGTAATGTTTATAATATAGGGTACTATATTTTAGAATTGAATATTAAACCTAACTCAAGAAGTTGAGTCTCCTATGAACACATTGCACCAAGAACACCCAAGAATCAACACATGCAACACCAAATACCAACACATTCTATGTCTGCAAATTTTATTTTTTTTAATAGCATTCTATGTCTACATTTTATTTTATTTTAATAGCATTCTATGTCTACAATATTGCTAGTACTAAAAATAATTAATACCTGATTGTTACAACAACCTTCCCCAACCCCAAGCCAAGTTCATTCTTTATATCTTTAAGACCTTGCAGAATTTAATATATGTTTAATTTATCTCTCTTATCCAATTCAACCTTATTTTTATCATATGAAAACATATTTAAAACATAGATAATGGGATAACGACTTGCAATTGTCCCCTCTCTGGATGGCAATTGTTAGAAGTAATTTATATTTAAGGGTATTTTAGTATTTACTATGTTAAGTACTTTTGAACTTGTCTGTTAAGTCTTTTCATTTTTAGGGCCTATGTGGCAAACTTTACTCTTTGTATAAATAGCTACTCTTTTATCAATGCAATTAATTCTTCCTTTCATATTTTGTGGCTGCTGTCTTTGTCCTCTTCTTACTATTTCATTGATTCATCACCTTGTACACCAACAAATTGGTATCTAGAGCTCCGGTTCGAATCCACGGGAAACACGAGTGAAACGTGAGTTGTGTGTGTTTGATTTTTGGTTCTTGATTTGTGTTGAATCTTGAACAAAAATCTGAACAGAATCACTTTTTTCTGATTTTGTGGGATTGGGAAACACGAGTGTTAGTGAGATTTGAGTGTACTGTACAAGGTTTAAAGATGAACGGAAATGGTGGCATGAGTATCAAGCTTCCAGTGTTTGATGGCAAAAACTGGAATCGTTGGATGAAACAAATGCTTGTATTGTTCGGTGCTCAAGGTGTGCTTGAGCTTGTCACTGAAGGATACGTTCCTGTTGCAGCAGATGCAACAGAGGAGCAGAAAGAGGCGCAGAAAGCTACAAGAAAGAAGGATCAGAAGGCGTTGTTCTACATTCATCAGTGTGTGAATGAGAGTGTGTTTGAGAAGATTGCTGATTCAGTGACGACGAAGGAGGCTTGGGATCTTCTGACAAGGTGTTACGGTGGTGATGCGTCAGTAAAGAAGGTAAAGCTTCAAACCCTCAGAAAACAGTATGAGAATCTCAACATGAAGAACAATGAGAAGGTTTGTGAGTACATCTCCAGACTAATTCTGATTACTAATGAGATGAAAGCTTGTGGAGAAACTCTTTCAGAACAAGTAATCATTGAGAAGGTATTGAGATCCCTTACCCCTCAGTTTGATTACATTGTTGTATCCATTGAACATTCCAAAGATTTGGAAACCATGAGAATAGAAGAGTTACAGAGCAGTCTAGAAGCACAAGAGTTACGTCTAACTGAGAGAAACTCTGAAAGAGAAGTAGAGCAGCAGGCTCTGAAAGCAGCTTCTGAGAAGAAGCTTCAGAAGAAGCCTTGGTCAGAAGCCAAGAATAGATCTGATGGAGCTCAGAATCCAAAAACCTCAACTTCTGGAAAGCAGAAGTATGCTCAGAAAGGAAAAGACAAGACAAAGGTACGGTGTTACTCTTGTCAGAAGTTTGGCCATTTTGCATCTGAGTGCAAGTCAAACAAAGAAAGAAAGTCAGAAGAAGCAAATATAGCCAGAAGTTCTGATGACTCTGATAGTGAATTTGTTTTACTAATGGCTTCTGAATCTGATGATGTGAATTCAGAGTGGTGGTATATGGATACAGGGTGTTCAAACCATCTTACTGGAAACAAGAAGTGGTTGGTTGATTTTGACTCTAGAAAGAGTACAAAGATCAGATGTGCTGATGATAAATACCTCAACGCTGAAGGTATGGGAAATGTCAAAGTCATTTTGAACAATGGGAAAGCAGCATTGATTCAGAACGTGTGGTATGTACCAGGCATGAAAAGCAATCTGATGAGTGTGGGTCAATTGATTGAGAAAGGTTTTTCAGTTACTATTGAAGACAATCTTCTGAAGCTGTATGACGATAATCAGAAGTTGATTATGGAGTCAGAACAGGGAAGGAACAGAACATTCAAGGTGAATGTTAGAACTGCAGACTCTGAATGTCTTAGTGCAACAAGTGTTGAGAAGGATAGTGAGCTGTGGCACAGAAGATTTGGTCATCTGAATTTCAGAAGCTTGGGGCATCTGAAGTCAAAGAATCTGGTACATGGAATTCCTATAATCAAGAAGCCTGAAAAATCATGCGAGGTGTGCATGAAAGGGAAGCAACCAAGACTGCCGTTTGCATCAGAAGTAGCTCCAAGAGCAAAACATGCCTTGGGAGTAGTACATTCTGATGTGTGTGGACCATTTCCAGTACCTTCACTTGGAGGAAACAAGTATTTTGTATCTTTTGTTGATGAATTCACAAGGATGACATGGGTAACACTCATCAAGTTCAAGCATGAAGTGTTTGCTGAGTTTTAGAAGTTCAAGGTGAAGGCTGAGAAACAGAGTGGTCAGAAGCTGAAGATTCTCAGAACTGATGGTGGTGGTGAGTTTAATTCTAATGAGTTTAAAACTTTCTGTGAGGAGAATGGAATTGAGCATGAGGTTACAACTCCTTATACTCCTCAACACAATGGTCTTGCTGAGAGAAGAAATCGTACTTTGCTTGATATGGTGAGAAGCATGCTGAAAGAGAAGAAGCTTCCTCATCACTTATGGGGAGAAGCTGTTGCCACTGCAACATACGTGCTCAACAGATGTCCAACGAAGAAGCTGAAGGAAATAGTTCCTATTCAGAAGTGGACTGGAGAGAAGCAAAGTGTTAGTCATCTGAAGGTGTTTGGATCTGTATGCTATAAACATGTTCCAGAAGCCAGAAGACAGAAGCTGGATGATAGAAGCAAAGTAATGATACTGGTGGGGTACCACAGTACAGGTGCGTACAAGCTTTATTGTCCAGAGACTAATAAAATTGAATTCAGCAGAGACGTCATTGTGAAGGAATCTGAAATTTGGGATTGGAACAAGTCTCAATCAAATTCTGATGTGAGAATCTCAGAGGATGGCTCTGAAGGTGAGTCAGAATCTGAAGGCTCTGAAGATGATTCAGAAGATGGAGATGACTCTGATGGTGACTCTGAGTCTGATGGTGATTCTGAATCTGACTCTGACTCTGAAGACGATTCTGAAGGTCAGAATTCTGAAGCCAATTCTGAAGGTCAGAATTCTGAAGCCAATTCTGAAGGTCAGAATTCTGAAGCCAATTCTGAAGGTCAAAATTCTGAAGCCAATTCTGAAGGTCAGAATTCTGAAGCCAATTCTGAAGGTCAAAATTCTGAAGCCAATTCTGAAGGTCAGAATTCTGAAGACAATTCTGAAGGTCAAAATTCTGAAGAAAGAATTTCTGAAGGTGAAGCCTCTGAGTCAAAAACTTCTGAAGATGCTTCTGAACAAGTTCAGAGGCTACAGAGAATCAGAAGCATCCCAAGAAGATTTGCAGGATTTGAAATGTTGCACGACACTGAAGTAGACTCTGAGGGAGAAATTATTCAGTGTGCAATGTTAGTAGATTCTGAACCCGTGAGTACAGAAGATGCTCTTAAGCAACAAGTCTGGTTGCAGGCCATGAAAGAAGAACTTGATGCTATAAAGAGGAACAAGACTTGGAAGCTTTCAGAACTTCCAAAAGGCAAGAAAGCCATCAGCGTCAGATGGGTTTTCAAGCAGAAACTAAAGCCAGATGGATCAATTGGCAAACACAAAGCGAGGTTAGTAGCAAGAGGATTTCTGCAGAAACCTGGACTAGATTACTCTGAAGTGTTTGCACCTGTAGCAAGACACGAAACAATTAGACTGGTAATTGCAATAGCTGCTAACAGGAATTGGCCTCTGATGCATTTAGATGTGAAATCTGCATTTCTGAACGGTCCATTACAAGAAGAGGTATATGTGTCACAACCTCCTGGTTTTGAGAAAAAGAATCAGGAAGGGATGGTGTATAGATTGCATAAAGCCCTCTATGGATTGAAACAAGCGCCCAGAGCCTGGAATATGAGGATTGATTCATTTTTCAAGAAACAAGGGTTTCAGAAATGTGAGTTGGAGTATGGTGTTTATGTTCAGCACACTTCAGAAGGCAATATGATTCTGGTATGTTTGTATGTTGATGATATATTGCTGACAGGAAGTTCTGAACAAGAGATAGCTAAGTTCAAGAAGGTTCTGATGAATGAGTTTGAGATGACAGACCTTGGAAAAATGAGTTACTTTCTAGGGATGGAATTTCTATATTCTGAGAAAGGAATCATTTTGCATCAGTTGAAGTATGAACTTGAGCTTCTGAAGAGATTTAAGCTGGAGAATTGCAAAGTTGCTATCACACCCTCTGATACGAATCAAAAGTTGGATTCCGATTCTGATGGAGAGGATGTGGATGCTACAACCTTCAAACAGTTGGTTGGTTCTCTGAGGTATTTGTGTAATACCAGACCTGATATTTGTTTTGCAGTTGGAATGGTTAGCAGATTTATGAGTAAACCAAAATGGTCCCATTACCAAGCTGCTGTCAGGATTCTGAGGTATATCAAGGGGACTCTGAAGCATGGAGTGCTATTTCCCTCTGAAGGAAGGACCGAATCAGAACTTCTGGGTTATTCAGATTCGGATTGGTGTGGAGACAGAGTTGATAGAAGAAGCACTTCTGGATATTTATTTAAATTTCTGGGAGGTCCTATTTCGTGGTGTTCCAAGAAGCAACCTCTTGTTGCTCTATCAACCTGTGAAGCTGAATATATTGCAGGCGCTGTGACTGCATGCCAAGCTGTGTGGCTTCTGAACTTACTGCAGAATCTGAAGATCAAGGTAAACAAGCCTCTGAAGCTGATGATTGATAACAAGTCTGCAATCAATCTTGCCAAGAATCCAGTGCTGCATGGAAGAAGCAAGCATATTGAGACCAAGTATCACTTTCTGAGGAATCAGGTTCAGAATGGAGTGCTTGAAGTTGTGCACTGTAGCACTCAGAAGCAGCTGGCAGATGTGTTGACAAAGGCTATCAAAACTGATCAATTTCTTCGTTTGAGGGATGGAATTGGTGTTGTCAGTTTTGTCTAAATATAAATTAAGGGATGGTGTTAGAAGTAATTTATATTTAAGGGTATTTTAGTATTTACTATGTTAAGTACTTTTGAACTTGTCTGTTAAGTCTTTTCATTTTTAGGGCCTATGTGGCAAACTTTACTCTTTGTATAAATAGCTACTCTTTTATCAATGCAATTAATTCTTCCTTTCATATTTTGTGGCTGCTGTCTTTGTCCTCTTCTTACTATTTCATTGATTCATCACCTTGTACACCAACAACAATAAATGGGACGCCCCGCAAAAACAATGTGAAGATCATCGGATACCCCTACATGCACGGTAAGCGCAACACGTTGGTCATAGCATAGATGATCAGGACATACATCGACTTCTTCATTCGGTGCTTCAAATTCTTGTCCTAAGATAAAAAAAACATAGTATAGTTTATAATATAACTTGTTAGTTATCAATAATGACAATCAACAAAAGCATAAGAGAAAATAATCAAGAGGAAATGCTATGGATTACTCTCCGTAACCCCAATATGGCGGTGAACTACTCACACCTACATATGATGAGCAGCTGCAAGCATAAACTAAACTAAGAACATAAGAGAAATTAAAATATAGATATGTTTTGATAATGTAGGAATATATACAAGATGATGCTTGATAATCTTACAAGTGTTAGAGGCTCTATATATAGCCCTGAGAATCTTAACTTTCATGGAAAACCAATGGATAGTTTACTTAATACAATTAGTGGACAATAAAATGGAAAAATAGAAAGCCAAAAACTTATTTTGCTTCATTAGAGCCTGCCACGGCTGTGGCAACGTGGCCAGGTGCCAGAGTGCAATTCTTGACTTTTCACATCTCCTAGCCTTTAGTAAAGGTTTCTTTGTCTTTAAACCACGAAATTATGCTCTGGTTGTTGAATTGCAACTTATTCTTCATTAAGGAATGTCTCCCACTATCATCATATGACGCCTTAGTCAATAAGTCATCAAAACATGCATGAATTGTACATTTTTCCTCTTATTAATGCATTAAAACCGACAAAAGAGAAAACAAAGATAAAGAAGTAGAAAGTACTAGATACTTTACCAATAATCAAGATTTGTTTAGACAAAATACTACTAAATAGTATGCATATTTTCGTGCTATCAAGCATCGTCACATCTTCAATGAGGGAGGAGTATTAGTTTGTGGTAGATGATAGAGTAGTACGATGGCTTGACTAGTCTGCCAAACAGTGTTAATATAGGTAGCGCCAATAGACAAAAGTCTTCCAAGCATTTGATATTGGTCCAACAAAGCTAGTAGGACGGGAGACAGGTACGCAAACTATTGCCATGCAATATCCTCTACCACTTCATGAAAAGGTTCAATCGTGTTAGGGTCAGCAGCTAGCTGCGAGATCCACTTTCAGCAATCCCTTCAATGTTTCGACTAAGGTAGCAATCCTAGGATTCATGTTGCAGATATAGTGGTTATCAAAAAGAGAGAGAGAGAGAGAGAGAGAGAGAGAGAGAGAGAGAGAGAGAGAGAGAGAGAGAGAGAGAGAGAGAGAGAGAGGGAGGGGGGGGGGGGGGGGGGGATGATGATGACATCAGCGACAAGTGTTAAAATATACGAAAGTGAAGGGGGGACTTAATAAGATTTCCTTCTTTAAAACACCATACCCCGCTTAATTACAACATAAGTGTTCCAAACTTAAGATATAGCAAACCAATTGCGGGCTATGTTCATCAAACGATATGATAAATTACGAATAAACAAGCAAGATATTAGAATGTGATAAGGAAAACAAATAAAATAGGATCTATATATTGGGGAAAATCAAAATTGGTCAGCAATATTCACTTTTCTCCTTCATGTCATGGAAAGTGTGAGAATCAGTATGCTTCTTGGAATTGAAAAGCAATTTGGAAACTCTTCCACAATTTAGCTTTGTTCAAAACCAAAATTTTAACTTTATCTTCTTTTGCTTAAAATTTTTAGGTTGTCTGATTGTTGATTAATATGACAAATTGTCTTACTCTTTCAAATTAAATAATGAATCATGATTTTTTTGTTTTTTTGGGAGTAGATCAGATCTAGCCCATCATTTGTAACCTTTGGTCTATATTTCCCTTTTTAAAAAAACAATTATCTATTTGTTTTTTAAATGATTATAAGATTTCAATAAAAAAAATAGTTTTTAAAAGTTTCATACTTTTTAAGTGAAAATTTATAGTTTTATCATTTAAAGAGTCAAATCTCATAAATGCTATGACCACTTTAATTATTAATTGTATTGAATAAATGTGTTTTTACAAAATTAACCAAGATAGAATATTTATTCACAAAAACATAAATATATTCTCTCTTATTAAATGAAAAAGAATAAAAAAGATTAAAACAAATTAACAAGTTAAGAGAATGATAACGAATAGAAAACTATTGACATTAAAACTGAAAGTAAGAGAAATTGAAAACCCTAATAATAAGTCTTGTGTCTTGTTTTCCATTCACCTCATCACTCTCATTTGACAATACACAATTTATCCTTTCTTTTCCTTAAACCTTGTCACAACATCGAACATGAATAATTCGTCTTTTCCACTTCCTTTTCACCATTCTTTTCCTAAACCACCCAAATAAATTATGGCCAAACACTTGAAAATGAGAAACAAAAACAATAAAGTTCAAAAATTCACAAATGTGATTTGTGTGACAAAGTGTTCAACTTAGGTAATGCTCTTGGTGGCCACAAAACCTCGCACCGGTGCCACTATCTCCCAACAAAGATCGCATGAGTATTTCTTCTTTGTTTGAAGATTGTGGGAGCAGTTGGAGATATGACCACCAAGAGCATTACCAGAGGTGAATATTTTGTCACAAAAATCGCATTTTTGAATTCTTGAACCTTTCTAATCTTCTTTCTCATTTTCAAGTGTCTCGTGATTATTATGATCATGATCGACATCATTTTATTTTCGGTGGTTTAGGAAAATAATGATGAAAAGGAGATGAAGAATAAGAGTTCTTCATGATCGATGTTGTCAAAGGTCAATCTTATTAATTGGATTTTTAATTAATTTACTTTCAATTTCAACGTCAATCTTTTAGTTTTTGTTCTTTATCATTCTATTATTTTATTAATTTTTATAATCCTGTTTATTTTTTTCATTTAATAGGAAAGAATATATTTAACTTTTTCTGACTAAACAATCTATTTTTGTTATATTTTGTAAAATTCTATTTTTATAATTCTATTTTGCCATAAAATTCTAGACCGAAAAATAGCCATAAAATTTATGAAATTTGACTCTTTAAATCGTAAAACTATAACTTTCACATACAAAAATGAAACTATTAAAAAATTAAAAAGATTTCAAAGGATGGGCAAAATAGGATATACTCCCAACATAATGAAAATCATGATTCATTATTTAATTAGAAAGAGCAAGAGAATTTGTGATATGAATCAACTATTAGACAACCTTATAATTACCTTCGAATAAGCAACATAAAAATAGTTCTACATAATATCTTTAAGAGTTTACCTTGTGATGCATAACTATTGCAAAGCGAATGTTTTCGTTAGAAGTTTCAATATAAACTTTGATTTAGATTCAAAATTTGGCTTTGATCAAAGCTAAGGTGAGAAGAAAGCTTTCGCATTGCTTTCAATGCCGAGAAAGCACAATGATTATCACACCTTGCATGACATGAAGGAGAGAAGTGATAGAAGCTAAAAGTACATCGCAAAGATTGCTAATCAAGTTTGATGTTCCTCGATAAACCCCATTTTTATTTGTTTTCCTTATCTCAATGTTATTTCTTTTTTGTTTATTCATAATTTTTTTTTTGTTTAATGAACATCCCCTGCAATAGGTGTTCTATATCTTAAGTATGCAACACTTATGTTGGAATTAAGTGTTTATCAAAATTCATTATCCTCAATTGATCATTTCATTATAAACTTAATCTATAACACTTTATTATAGGGTATGTTCATCAAATAAAATAAAACTAGAAAGAAACAAAAATGAGAGAAGGAAAACAGAGAAAACTGAGGGTTGTGGAGGAAACTACAAATTTGTCCAGCAATCTTCTTGATGTACTTCTAACTTCTATAATTTCTCTGTTAAGCTTGGAAGGTCCGATAGATAGTATGCCTCAACAACATTTAAAACAATGTGGAAGCATTCTTCTCATCTTAACTTTGACCAAAGACAAATGTTGGTACCTTCGATCTAAGTTTATATTGAAACTCATGAACCAAACATGTGCTTTTCTATGCTATGCATCATAAGGTAAAGTTTTAGAGATATTATGTTGAAGTATTTGTGTTGTTGCTTTTACGTTTTAGGTTATATATGATTGTTGGTTCATATGACAAGTTATTTGTATCATCCAAGACTACTTTTATGAATTGTTGACTAACCCCTTGAACCAACACAAGTGTTTTTGGTTTGTACGATATATGTGTAGTTTTTATTTTTGTTTTGTTGAACTTAACAATTTTATGGTTGAGAGCAATTATTATTATTATTATTATTATTATTATTATTATTATATATGTTTTAGTGTATGGGGCTGGTGTGAATAGAAAAAAGCTTAATAAGCTAGCCCAAAGAAAAGAAGAAAATGTGGACTCAATGCTTTGAGTTGACCCAAACTAAGGAAAAAAGGAGGAAGGAATGAAAATGTGAAAACAAGTGGCTGCGCCACAGTAGTGCGCTGGCAACAGTATAGAGCACGTGCTAGGCAGAGACTAATCCATCAAGTTATGTGAGACTCAAATGAGTTGCAAACTCTCTTTAAGAATTTTAACACATGTCCAAGCCAAAGATCAAACCTTGATTAAACTAAAGGAGACCTTAGTTTAAAAAATTATTGTACAAGTAACAAGAACAAATTATGAAATGTAAGATTAACATAACAATAACAAAGAAGAGTCTAAAATGAATTGGAAATAGTATTACCCTTTTAAAAGGAGCTAACAAATAATAATTGAATAGAGTGTTATTGTATATGTATCTAGTGAGGCAAAAAGAAGAGTACACAAAACAAATAGGAAAGTTATAAAATACATTAAAGAAAGGTTAAATACACAAATAAGAAGGTAAAACACTCATATCATTATATTAGGAAATATAGATTTTTTTAATTATATACTAACCAACGCATTGCTTAGTTTGGCTTCAAGTAGCTCAAAGTTGGAAGTTCTATTCACCCCGATCTTGAAGTTTTTCATTTTCAATCTTGATGTCTTTTTCATTTTCTAAGAAAAAAAAAACCAAAGAAAAAAAAATAATTAGAGTTAGTATTATAAAAAAAAAATGAAATAAAGAGGCATAAAGATGGATAAAGTACACAAACAGAGAGAAAGTCTACTATAGGCACAAACACAACACCTCAATTTTAGGCACACTCACATTAAATCAAAATAAATAAATAAAAAATTATTAAAGTTATACTATTTGATGTGACAATTTTATTTTATTTTTAAACTTTTTAATATGTGAGTGTGTGCCTAAATTATGTGTGCAAACATTTGTGCCTATCTAAGACTATCTCACAAACAGAAAGACAAATTATTAATATAAAAGAACGGTAATTTATCATGATTGTTACAATATATGACAAAGCACTTTTCTTCACCAATAAGAATTTCTACAATTAGCAAAAATGATCTCAGTTTAAATCAAATAATACCAAATAAATTGAAGTTTTACACAAACAAAAATATATAAAATTAAAAGATATTAAACCAAGGAGACTTATAGAACACACCGTTCACAATTAAATTCACAAAACATGATGTCAAGAGATATGACAAATTACTAATATAAAAAAAGGGTAAATTATTGTTACAATTTATTAAACCAATGAGGCTACACCTATGACAAAATGAATTGAATTATATTAAAGGTGTAAACACTACAACACAAAGGTATATATTATACATCATAAGAATATTAAATTATATTATATATTATGATGTATAGTTGATTATAAATATATTTTTTATGTGAAGATTTGTTTAAAAGTGGACCAAAGCCCAGTATGTTGGTAGTCCATTTACGGTCTAGGCCCAAGACAGATTACCCTTGGTCCCATTTACATATGTTATGGACACTCTTTGCATGCATCCGTGACTTAAGTCGCGGAACTATCGGTCGCATGATCTTCTGCTTCAGTCAAAAGCCTGCCACGTGGTCAATTTTAATTGGCCATTTGTACAGCCCAACTGTCTATATAAGGTGACATTGAGTTCTGAAAAAAATTCATCCCTCCCACTTCTCTTCTTCTCCTATTTTATAACTATCAGTATGTTGTATTTTTATAAGTTTGTGTGTAAATTGTCGCTTAGTCCTCCGTCGATTAAGTTAATCGATGGAGGACTGTTTATGTGCTAATCATTGGGTACTCTATGAATAATCAAAGCATTTATTCCACGACGATATCGGTCTTTCTTGTTTAATAGCACAAATTTTGACGTAATTTTTGTGCCTAACATGGAACGACCAACAAGCAAGTATATAAATAGGCAATAATTTTTACCAGCAAGTTATATTTCAGTTTTTTTTTTTTTGTTTGTAAATCGATATAATTTTTGTGTTGCATTTATAAAAATTATTTTTGTTTGTATTCTTTAATGTTGTGTACCATTGTGTTATTTATAATTTTTTTATTTTTGTGTATCATACAAGATTTAAAGAATTAAAAGTAGACAGTTACGATAACAAAACATTAATTAAAAAAACAGCGACTTATTACATCAAAAACCAAGATAGTAAATTAAAAACATAAATTAACGACAAAGAAACAAAACTAAAAAACAGATAAATTAATTTCTTTCACTTCGTCCTCTCGGGTTCAACCATGCACTCCGCGATTTCGTTAAAGGTCCTGGGGCGAATTAAGTTTGAACATATATCTTCAAAGGATCTAACAAACTTAGCGTCGAGCTCTCGATCGGTCCCTTTGTCATGTATCGATCAAAATTAGAAACTTCATGCTGATGAAAAAAACGCTCCCGTCTGAGCTGACCGACGTACGGTGATGCTTCAGATCGGTCACCTTCCTATCATCGCGTAAGTGGATACGATTGTTGATTTGGGTCAATTGGTACTTCAGATTAGCCAGTGTAACATCGACGTTGATTCTAAAAAGATTTCTTTTTCCCTCGTTGTAGTACACTGCAGCTATGTGGGTATTCAGACGAAATTCTAAATTCTAAATTCTAAATTTTTCATTATTTTTATTTTTTTAAAAATAATATATGTGAAAGAAGGAATCAATGGATGAATTAATAAAAACACTCACCACCGTCCTATTTATACACGTGGTGGTGCATTCCCGGCCACAAAAACTTTTGTACACAGACAAATTAGTGAAGATCATCGACTTCTACATGCACGGTAAGCGCATAGATGATCAGGACAACACGTTGGTCATAGCATAGATGATCAGGACATACATCGACTTCTTCATTCGGTGCTTCAAATTCTTGTCCTAAGATAAAAAAAACATAGTATAGCTTATAATATAACTTGTTAGTTATCAATAATGACAATCAACAAAAGCATAAGCGAAAATAATCAAGAGGAAATGCTATGGATTACTCTCCATAACCCCAATATGGTGGTGAACTACTCATACCTACACGTGATGAACAGCTGCAAGCATAAACTAAACTAAGAACATAAGAGAAATTAAAATATAGATCTGTTTTGATTATGTAGGAATATATACAAGATGATGCTTGATAATCTTACAAGTGTTAGAGGCTCTATATATAGCCTTGAGAATCTTAACTTTCATGGAAAACCAATGGATAGTTGACTTAATACAATTAGTGGACAATAAAATGGAAAAATAGAAAGCAAAAAATTGATTTTGCTTCATCAGAGCCTACCACGGCCGTGGCAACGTGGCCAGGTGCCAGAGTGCAATTATGCTATGGTCGTTGAATTGCAACTTATTCTTCATTAAGGAATGTCTCCCAGTATCATCATATGATGCCTTAGTCAATAAGTCATCAAAACATGCATGAATTGTACATTTTTCCTCTTATTAATGCATTAAAACCTACAAAAGAGAAAACAAACATAAAGAAGTAGAAAGTACTAGAAACTTTACCAATAATCAGGATTTGTTTAGAAAAAATACTACTAAATAGTATGCATATTTTCGTGCTATCAAGCATCGTCACATCTTCAATGAGGGAGGAGTAGTAGTTTGTGATAGATGATAGAGTAGTACCATGGCTTGACTAGTTGATGACTTCACGTCATTATTATGCTTTTACAACAAATTCAAGGCAAAATAGTATATTCTTATTATGCATTATGCAAGAAATAAAGAGAAAAAGAGTCAATACAAGACTGCTTGGAGCGCAAGAAACCGAAGAAAAAAGGAGAAATTTTTTATGACTGGCGCGCGGCGCCAGGACGGGTCTAGAAAACCCTGTGGGTTCTGCCAAACACACGCAGCGCGACCCAGTTGGTGCGCAGCGCAAACACGTAACCCTAGGCCTATATATTCAGTTTTTCTCCTCATTCTAAACAGTTTTGGACGGCGTGAAAAAGGAAACTTTTGAGAGCAAGTCCAGAGTCAAGTGTTCCTTATTTTGTAATGAATTCTTATACTCTATTTATTATTATTCCTTTAATTATGAGTAACTAAATATCTAGATTGGATCATAGGGGATCCCAATTACTATTGTTTTGAACCATGTATTTCATATGATGTGTTAATCGAATTACGAAGTTAGTTTTAGTCAATTATCCTTTGTTTTTAATGCTTTACATAAATTGATCACTTGTGTGATGATTATAATTGTTTGGTTACTAATACATTAGAAGCAAATTAATTGACCTAGGGATAATTGTTCAATTAACCTTCACTTTAGACATATTTGTTTGTTAATTGAGAATTCAAATATTAAAGGGCAAAATCCTCAATTGATTATAGGTCATCCTAAGACATTAGGGATTGATAATCAATTGAGAGGATTATGTACCAAGACATTGGACATAGTTATTTAATTTAATCGAATCGTGGAACTAAGTTTGTAATTTGTTGGCATGCATGGAATACCAAGACAATAGTAGTTGGGTGAACCGAAAAGATCCAATCGCTTTCTCTCTTGACTTAAGAACCCTAATAACTTGTCGTTATTTTCCAAGAAACCATAATTGCAAAAGAATTCCCCCCTGTTTATTTAATTGCAATTTTTACTCTCGTATGATACCGATTACCGTCATTGAGTCACAACAATCTCTGTAGACGATAAAATTTATACTTACTTTGACACTTCGTCAAATGGCGCCGCTGCCGGGGATTGTTGATTGAATCAACAAGGCAATCGGAACAACCGTAGAGCTGTTTTATTTTTATTTAGTATTTTTATTTTTTAGTCAGATATATTATAAAAAAAGATTTTATTTCTTTTATATTTATTTAGAATCTTTAGTTATTTGATTTGATTTTAATTTTATTTTTTTTAGATTTTGTTAGATTTTATTTTTAGTTAGTAGTATTAGTTGCTATAAAAAATATATTTCAAAATTTTTCTTGTGTATCACAGTTGCTACTAAGGGTATTTGTTGTTTGTGTGCATGCGCAGTAAACCGGATGAAGCTCTAAACTACGATCCGGAGATAGAAAAGACAGCAAAAGCACTAAGAAAACAAGAACGGTTAGAGCGCGAAGCTGCTCTGGCCGCAACTGTTACTCAAGGACTCAACGACGGAGAAATCAAGTTCTCGGACTCCGAAACTGAGAATATGGGAGACTTCAATCCACCACCTCCTGAAAGTACGTTGGGGGATTATGGTCAAAGAAACAACGGAGGGAATGCCAATCTTGGATTCCAGCCGATCAATCTGGTGTCCTTCGACATCAAGAACACGGTGCTCAACGCTCTGAAAGAGAACCAGTACTCAGGGGCAAACTCGCAATGCCCAAATCTTCATCTTGAGCACTTTTATGAAGCGTGCGGTTATACTGATCCAACAGGTGTGTCTGAATCTGATAAGAAGTTGAGGTTATTCAAGCTTTCTTTAACCGGGAGAGCAAAAGATTGGATAGAAACTTTACCTCCCAACACCATTGCAACATGGGATCAGCTCGCGGTGAAATTCTTGGAGAGGTACTTTCCTATTCAAAAGTTTCTTGAACGAAGGAAGGATATCACCACTTTTGAACAAGGCGACTCAGAAACCTTGTATGATGCTTGGGAAAGATTCAAACTGTGTCTGAAAAAGTGCCCTAATCATGGGCTTGATAACCACACTCAGATGCAACACTTCACACAAGGGTTGAGGCCACAGACTAGAATGTTGTTAGATGCATCAGCTGGTGGCTCATTGAAGAACAAGGTGGAGAGTCAAGCCAGAGAGCTGATAGAAAACATGGCGCAGAATGAGTACCGAGTCCAGATGAATAAACACATGGAGTCCCTCTTGAAATTTTTTACTAACCAATCTGTTTCGCAGGTACAAGCCAATGCAGCACAAGGGGTGACATGTGACTTTTGTCACCAAAACCATGCAAATGGTGAATGTTTTCCTGCAGGTTCCGAAGAGGCACTCTATCTAGCCAGCTTCAGAAAGAGCAACCCCAATAACAACCCCTACTATTATCCAAACTCTGGTTGGGGTGGCAACACAAATCAATCTCAACAACAAGCTTGAGGATACCCTTGCTCAATTCATTAAGGTTACCACATGGCAATTTGAAGCACAAAGCTTAGCCAACAAGAACCATGAATCTTCAATCAAGAACTTGGAGAATCAAATTGGCCAACTGTCAAGGCAATTCTCTGTTGCCCAAAACAATGGACTTGGAGGTTCCCCAAAGGACAATCCAAGGAATGAAACTTGCAATGCTATCAACTTGAGAAATAGAGTAGTTCCTTCCCCGGAGGTTATAACGAAAAAGAAGGTAGAACCTAGTGATGAGGGAGTAAGAGGAAAAGAAGATGTTGAGAGAAAAGACAAAATTGAGACTGAGGGAGAAGTTGAAAAAGAGTGGAAAGTAGTGGAAGTAAGTGAGAGCGATGATACAAAGCTAGTTGAAAATAAGAGAGAGACAATAAGTGAGAAAAGTGAGAGAGATAAGGAGAGAACCGCTTTGAGGAGAGAGATCCATAATCGGAGGAGGCAAGCTAAGAAGGATTTCATGAACAAGTCGGGTCCTAAAGAAGTGTCTCCATATGCCAAGTTACCTTATCCTCCTGCACCAAAGAAAGAAAAAAATCAAGAGAAGGTGAAAAGCCAAGAGAACACTTTCCGAAAATTCATGGAGATGTTCAATAGCTTGCAAGTTGACATTCCGTTTGACGAGGTGTTGGAGCAAATGCCGTTGTATGCAAAATTCATGAAGGAATTGTTGACTAAGAAGCGGAAGCCGAAGGAAGATGAATCGGTATTTATGAATGAAGAGTGTAGTGCCATCATCCAAATCAAGCTCCCACAAAAGAAGAAAGATCCCGGTAGTTTCACTATACCCATCTCTATTGGGAATATGCATGTTGGGAAGGCTTTTTGTGATTTGGGAGCAAGAATAAACTTGATGCCGCTTAACATGATGAAGCGCATACCCGGTGCGGTAACCAAGCCCACAAAAATGCAACTCACTCTTGACGATCGTTCAATCACTTACCCATATGGAATCTTGGAAGATGTGTTGGTAAGATGTGTCGAGTTTATTTTTTCGGCCGACTTTGTGATTCTTGATATGGAGGAGTGTGTGGAAGTCCTGGTTCTGTTGGGAAGACCTTTCTTGGCAACGGGTAGTGCTCTCATTGAATGTTGAGGCTCAATGATGAAAGTGTGAGTTTCAAAGTGTTTGAAAGCATGGAGCCGTATGACAAGAAGAAGCCTCAATGTTTCCAAGTGGAGGCAAGTGAAATTGTTGTCAAGGATAGCACTAAAGATGAGGCGACTAAGCTTATTTTTTCGGAGATGAAACAACTTCCTTCTCAATGGAAGTATGTGTTTATAGGTGAGAATTCCAAAAATCCAGTCATCATTAGTAGCTCTCTCACTCCCTTGGAAGAAGATGAATTGTTGAAAGACATTAAGCAAGACCAAGATGCCACGGGTTTCAACTTGGAAGGTACTATTCCGATTATTTACTCGCATAAAGTGAAAAAGGAAGAAGAGTCCATTCCGGGTGATGTACCACTGGTGTCCCACACTCCAACTTTGGAGGAATTAGTCAAGAAAGAGGTGATGAAGCTTGTTGAGTCCAGGATGGTAAATCTGGCTCCCACTCTCAAAAAGGTAGAAGGTAATCAGGAGAGACCCAAGTAAGTTCGTCCCAAAGCAAGAAAGAAGACTAGAAACAAAGGGAAGAACAAGTGGACGAAGTTAATGAGTGATCCGGTTCCTGAAAAATCATTGAAAGTCGATCATAATGTGACTCCTATGAGGGAGGAGCAAAAGAGGAATCAGATTGAATCACATTTGAAGTACCCCCCATAATTGGGTTGTTGGTCGTCAAGCATCGGGAAGTTAAACAAGCACATGATCTTTGTGGTCATGGTCCGTCAAGCTATTGACGTTAAAAGAGCGCTTCTTGGGAGGCAACCCAATGTTTTTATTTAGTAATTTCGAGATTTTAATATGCCTTGTTATGAGTAAAGTCGATTCACGGGATGATTGATAATGCTTGATTCCTTGAACTTGAGTTTAATTTTGTCTTTTATGAATGTTTGGGTCTGTTTGAAAACTTGTGCACTATTTAAATTTGTTTGTTCTGAAATATGTGAAGTATATTGAGTTAGCGTCTAAGATACATGAATACGTTATTTTGTTGTTGATTACCTTGTATGCTTGAATGCTATTAGAAAAGCTGAGGAAATTTTTCAAACATTGACCACTCAATAATCCGGCCAAGCCGTGAGGATTCGAGCCTAAACACTTAAAATTTTTCTTGTTTTGAGAGATTCCACAGCTTAGCTAATTCTCTAGAACTTGCTTATATTCTCTTGATTGATTAATTGCTATGATTTACACACCGAGACAAGTTGTTTTTTACCTTGAGCCCTTTGAAGCCACCCATTTTAAATGTTATATCCTTCGTTTACCCCTTTGAGCCGAAAGAAAAATGTTATTGTTTGCTAAACCAAATAAAATTTCACAAAATGAAACAAAAAAAAAAAAGATGATTTTCTTGGAGTTCAGACACATAGCTAATATTTGAGCACATTGCTAATTATAAGTTTGGGGTTGCTTTTGAAATTAGCAACTGAATAAGTTTGGGGTGGGATACTAGAGAACTAAAAAAGAAAAAAACATAGAAACGCTTATCAAATAAAAAAAAAAAAAAAGAGGTATCTCATAAATCTCTAAAAAAAAAAAAAAGCAAAGCATTTTGAAAACAATAATAATAAGTTCTCTAGTATAAATTGCTAAAGTATAGGGGAAAAAAGAAAACAATTCATTGTTCAAAAAGGTGATCTTAGAAACTCCAAGTTTTTCTGCTCACCGTCCAAAAATATCCACCCTTCACCTTAGCTCTGTTATAACCCAAAAAGTCATCTAAAGGTGCGAAATTGTATGCGTGTCGATTAACATAAGAATGTTTGCAAGCCTATGGTTGAATTGCTATGGCTGTGTTGATTGAGTGGAAAATTAACCCTATTAAATAGGAGATATGTGAGAAAGTGAAGTGATTATTGTTTGGTCAATTTTTGTGAAGAGTCCTTTGTTTTTCGATAGCATTTTTGTGTGCAAGAATAGTCATGACAGGAATGATCATAGGAGTGTTGATTATGATGTTTTGACTTGACTGACTTTGCTATTGGAATTAAACTGTTGAGATAGTGCCAAGTTTTCCGATTGATACAGGTATTCCTTGAGGACAAGGAAAAGTTCAAGTTTGGGGTTGTGATGACTTCACGTCATTACTATGCTTTTACAACAAATTCAAGGCAAAGTAGTATATTTTTATTATGCATTATGCAAGAAATAAAGAGAAAAAGAATCAATACAAAACTGCTTGGAGCGCAAGAAACCGAAGAAAAAAGGAGAAATTTTTAATGTCTGGCGCGCGTCGCAGGACATATGGCGCGTGGCGCCAAGAAGGGTCTAGAAAACCCTGTGGGTTCTGCCAAACGCGCGCGGCGCGGCCCTGTTGTTGCGCAGCGCAGACACGTAACCCTAGGCCTATATATTCAATTTTTCTCCTCATTCTAAACAGTTTTGGACGGCGTGAAAAAGGAAACTTTTGAGAGCAAGTCTAGAATCAAGTGTTCCTTATTTTGTAATGAATTCTTATACTCTATTTATTGTTATTCCTTTAATTATGAGTAACTAAATTTCTAGATTGGATCCTAGGGGATCCCAATTACTATTGTTTTGAACCATGTATTTCATATAATGTTTTAATCAAATTACGAAGTTAGTTTCAGTCAATTATCCTTTGTTCTTAATGCTTTACATAAATTGATCACTTGTGTGATGATTATAATTGTTTGTTTACTAAGACATTAGAAGAAAATTAATTAACCTAGGGATAATTGTTCAATTAACCTTCACTTTAGACATATTGGTTTGTTAATTGAGAATTCAAAGATTAAAGGGCAAAAACCTCAATTGATTATAGGTCATCCTAAGACATTAGGGATTGATAATCAATTGAGAGGATTATGTACCAAGACATTGGACATAGTTATTTAATTTAATCGAATGGTGGAACTAAGTTTATAATTTGTTGGCATGCATGGAATACCAAGACAATAGTAGTTGGGTGAACCGAAAAGATCCAATCGCTTTCTCTCTTAACTTAAGAACCCTAATAACTTGCCGTGATTTTCCAAGAAATCATAATTCCAAAAGAATTCCCCCTTTTTATTTAATTGCAATTTTTACTCTCGTATGATACCGATTACCGTCATTGAGTCACAACAATCTCTGTGGACGATAAAATTTATACTTACTTTGATACTTCGTCGCTAGTCTCCCAAACAGTGTTAATAAAGGGAGCGCCAATAGACAAAAGTCTTCCAAGCATTTGACCTTGGTCCAACAAAGCTAATAGGACGAGAGACAGGTACGCAGACTATTGCCATGCAATATCCTCTACCACTTCATGAAAAGGTTCAATCGTGCTAGGGTCAGCAACTAGCTGCGAGATCCACTTTGAGCATTCCCTTCAATGTTTCAACTAAGGTAGCAATCCAAGGATTCATGTTGCAGATATAATGGTTATCAAAAATGAAGGTTGAAAAACACACAAGAAGGGGGGGGTTGAATTGTGTGAGACTTTTTCTAAGTTAAAACAAATTGCAGCGGATAAGGTATAACACACACAATATATGAGGATAGGGTTAGAGAGAGATGCTCAGAATTTTTATACTGGTTCCTCCCACTAACAGGAGTAGTCCAGTCCTCTTGTCCTTCACAAGAGATTTCACTATAATCACTCAGATTACAAATGCTCAAGCACTAAGCAAGAGACTTCAAACTGCTCAAGCACAAAGCAAGAGACTTCTAATGCTCAAGCACAAAGCAAGAGACTTCCAATGCTCAAGCACAAAGCAAGAGACTTCCAATGCTCAAGCACAAAGCAAGAGACTTCCAATGCTCAAGCACAAAGCAAGAGACTTCCAATGCTCAAGCACAAAGCAAGAGACTTCCAATGCTCAAGCACAAAGCAAGAGACTTCTAACTGGTTTTAATGTTAATAAAGATAAGAGATTAACACTTGATATACAATCAGAGGTGTTTACAAAATACAACTCAGTTACAAGACTAACTTAGAAAATTATCACAAAGTTTCTAAGTGTTTGATAGCTTCAGAATTTGACAGAGTTTCAGCACGTTCAGAAGCTTAAGTCTTGATTCCATTTCTTCACAAATCTTCTTCCTTTTATAGATGATAAAATGAACGTTGAAGATTATAGCCGTTTGAAGAATTGAGACGCTCCTTTGTATAGATCAGTGAGCTTATTAGCTGTTCTGATTTGCAGTAGCTTAGGAGCTTAACGTTTACTACAAAATGAGAGATTCCTTTTGGCTTTTGATATTTGAACCTTGGTGAAAGCCAAATAAGGAAATAATCGTTTCTGAAGCCTGACTTGAAAAGGACCTTTCCATGGTCAAACCTTTTCATTCTTGGTTTCTGCGTTTGGACTTAGTCAGGCACAGTCTTCAATAAAATTGTACTCTCAAATGTAGCTTAACACTTATATCTGACGAGCCTTCAGATTTTGATAGGCTCAGAATTACTTGTTTCAGATCTGGTGAGCTCAGATGTTCTTCAGATTTTGATAGGCTCAGAATTACTTGTTTCAGATCTGGTGAGCTCAGATGTTCTTCAGATTTTGATAGGCTCAGAATTACTTGTTTCAGATCTGGTGAGCTCAGAAGTAATTCCTTCAGAAATTCTAAGGTTCAGATAATAACTTCAGAGTTTCATAGGCTCAGAATTACTTGCTTCAGATCTGGTGAGCTCAGATGTTCTTCAGATTTTGATAGGCTCAGAATTACTTGTTTCAGATCTGGTGAGCTCAGAAGTAATTCCTTCAGAAATTCTAAGGTTCAGATAATAACTTCAGAGTTTCACAGGCTCAGAATTACTTGCTTCAGATCTGGCGAGCTCAGAAGTAATTCCTTCAGAAATTCTAAGGTTCAGATAATAACTTCAGAGTTTCACTTGCTTCAGATCTGGTGAGCTTAGAAGTAATTCCTTCAGAAATTCTAAGGTTCTTTAGTACGCAAATTTTAACTTTTAATCCTGCACACTGAATTAAATTATTAGTATTCCAATTTAACCTTAAATACATTGTTATCATCAAAATCAATTAAGGAGATACAAAATCATAATTTTGTTCCAACAATCTCCCCCTTTTTGATGATGACAACTATATGTATTTAAAATCAATTGTTGTTGTTTTTATTTAACATCTTGACTTCAGGTTCTGAGGTTTGCAAGCTCCCCCTGAGTCTGATAAGCTTCAAAAGTTTATCAATGATAAATATAAAACAGTCTAAGAGTAATATTTAATGTCAAATATAATTTCATATATTCTACCTTCAGAATTAGAGGTTTGCAAGCTCTATTTCTTCAGATTGACAAATATAAGATATGGTTTGCAAGCGTATCTTATATTATATGAATTTATGTTGGACAAAATTTATTACTCCCCCTCATTAAAAGTTTAAAAGACTTTAATATAACTTAACAAGAGTAGAGTTCAGAAAATGTGATCTTTAGAGCTTCAGAAATAATTTCACTGCCATAGGAAATGAAATAATATTTTCTCCCCCTTTGTCATTATCAAAAACGGGTCAGTCAAAGCACAAGTTACAGGGTAGTAAATGCACACAGCAAACAACCACCAGCAGTAAATGCATTCAACGGTAAAAGGGAATTGTTAAGTACCATGGTGAAACAGGGAATTGTTTCAGAATGAAGACGAGTTTCTTCAAGATCTGAATCAGTTCCAGGAAAAGGTGGAGTGGTTTGAATGGATGAGGGGTTTGGTTCAGAAGTGGTTGGCTTAGGAGATGAAGTCTGAAGGGGTTCAGTTTGGGATTCAGCAGGGACTTCAGAATTTTGAACATTTGAGGGTTCAGATTGGTCTACGTCCATTGCTATTGGGGTAGACTCAGAATCTTTAATAGGAGATTTCTGAGGGGATTTAGGAGTGTCAGAAATGGTTATAGTGGAAGTTTCAAAATATTGAAAACGTGAGAAGTGATAGTGACTAGTGTGTAGTTAAGTGATTATAGTGGAAGTTTCAAAATATTGGGGAAACAAGATAGTGACGTAATGGGGGCTTGGCAGTTACTTTTAATAAAATCATCATTAGCTCTCCTTCATTACCCAGCGGTTACTAGACATGATGGGAAGTTACACAGATAAGTAGTGTTTTCAGAAGCCAGCTGTCAGTTAGAGAAACTGAGTGGTCAACTAACACTTAGAGTAGGTATCTGAGTCACAAGAAATCATATTTAATAATAAATAATTCTGATTGCTTCAGATGAGAGAGTGCTTCAGAACCTATATAATAGTTTCTGAGCCGTCCAAACTTCTGAGGCCCTTCAGAACCAGTTTATTCATTCAGAGTTAACAGCATTCAGAGATATCATTCAGAAATAAAAACCATGTTCAGATTTTTCTTGATAAAATCGAAACGATCAATAGCAAGAGGTTTGGTAAAGATATCAGCCCATTGATGCTCAGTATCAATGAATTGAATCTTAATTACTCCCTTCTGAACATAGTCTCTAATGAAGTGATGTTTGATCTCAATGTGTTTAGCTCTTGAATGCAAAATAGGATTCTTAGACAAACAGATAGCAGCAGTATTATCACAGAGAAGTGGTATACTACTTATCCTTATCTGATAGTCCTCCAACTGATGTTTCATCCAGAGCAATTGCGTGCAACACTTAGCAGCTGAGATGTACTCTGCTTCTGCTGTAGATAGAGCAATAGTTGCTTGTCTCTTACTAGCCCATGATATAAGGTTTTCACCTAGAAATTGACAGTTTCCACTAGTGGACTTCCTTTCAATTTTATCACCAGCATAGTCAGCATCACAGAATCCAATAAGCTGATAATCTAAGGATTTCTTATAAAGTAATCCAAGATTAGTGGTTCCTTTCAGATATCTAAAGATTCTCTTAACAGCAGTTAGATGAGACTCTCTAGGATCTGATTGAAATCTAGCACACAAGCATACACTGAACAAGATATCTGGTCTAGATGCAGTGAGATAAAGGAGGGAACCAATCATACCTCTGTATAATTTCTGATCTACTTTGCCTTCAGATTCTTCCTTCAGAAGACAGCTAGAGGGATGCATAGGAGTTGACATTGGTTTACAATCTTCAAGACCAAATTTCTTCAGTAAATCCTTTGTGTATTTGGTTTGATGCACATATACTCCTTCTTTTCTTTGATTGATTTGAATTCCCAAGAAGAATGTTAGTTCTCCCATCATACTCATTTCAAATTCATCCTGCATAAGCTTAGAGAAATTCTTGCAAAGAGAAGCATTAGTTGAACCAAAGATAATATCATCAACATAAATCTGAACAATCAAAATATCAGTTTTTAAGGTTTTTCTAAAGAGAGTGTTATCAACATGTCCTTTTTCAAAACCATTTTCTAGAAGAAATATACTTAACCTTTCATACCAAGCTCTTGGAGCTTGTTTCAAACCATACAGAGATTTCTTCAATTTGTAAACATGATCAGGACACTTTATATCTTCAAAGCCAGGAGGTTGTTTAACATAGACTTCTTCATAAATTACTCCATTCAGAAATGCACTCTTAACATCCATTTGAAATAGAGTGATGTCATGATTAACTGCATAGGACAAGAGAAGTCTAATTGCCTCAAGTCTTGCTACTGGTGCAAAGGTTTCAGTGAAATCTATGCCTTCTTGCTGACTATAACCTTGTGCAACCAGTCTAGCTTTATTTCTGACAACTTCTCCCTTTTCATTTGACTTGTTTCTGAATACCCATTTTGTTCCAATAATGTTCTTGTGTTTGGGTTTTGGTACCAGATCCCAAACATCATTTCTTTCAAATTGATTGAGTTCTTCTTGCATTGCAACAATCCACCCATCATCTGAGAGTGCTTCTTCTATGTTTGTGGGTTCAATTAATGAAATTAACCCAACTAGGGATTCATCCTCTTTGAAAGCAGATCTGGTCTTTCTTGGGCTATCCTTGTTACCAACAATTAGCTCTTCAGGATGAGATGATCTATACTTGAATTTACTCTTAGGTGGAGCAGGTGTCTGAGAGGGTTCAGTTTCTGAAGGGTCTTCAGTTTCAAGGCCTTCAGAGATATCTTCATTTTGAGTCTCAGATGGATATACAGCAATGGAGAGATCTTCACACTCAGAATTTGAGGAAACTTGAAATTCTGCAAAAGTCTCAGCTTGCTCTGACATTTTATCGTCAGGCTCTTTATCATCAAATCTAACATGTATAGATTCTTCAACTGTGTGAGTTTCAGAATTATACAATCTGTATGCTTTTGAGCGTTCAGAGTAGCCTATAAAGATACCCTTATAAGCTCTAGCATCAAATTTCTTTCGATAGACCTTGTTGTCTAGAATATAACAAGTACATCCAAACTGATGAAAATAAGAAATATTTGGTTTTCTTCCTTTGAACAGTTCATAAGCAGTTTTGTTCAGAATAGGTCTGATGTAGATTCTATTCTGAACATAGCAAGCAGTACTCACGGCTTCTGCCCACAAGAACTTAGCTAGGTTAGACTCAAGCATCATGGTACGAGCCATTTCTTGCAAAGATCTATTCTTTCTTTCTACAACACCATTCTGCTGTGGTGTTCTAGGAGAAGAGAATTCATGGATTACTCCATGCTCTGAGCAGAAAGATTCGAAAGAGTCATTTTCGAACTCTCCCCCATGGTCGCTTCTAACCTTCAGAATCCGAAGATCCTTTTCACTTTGTATTTGTGTGCAGAAGTTACTGAACACCACAAGTGCTTCACTCTTAGAACGTAGGAATTTCACCCAAGTCCATCTACTGAAATCATCAACCATGACCAATCCATATTTTTTACCATTGATAGAGGCTGTCGAAACAGGACCAAACAGATCAATGTGAAGCAATTCTAAGGGTCTGGAAGTAAAGACAATGTTTTTAGACTTGAATGAAGTCTTAGCAAATTTTCCTTTTTGACATGAGCCACAAGGTGCATCTGAGTGATAATCAATGTCAGGCAAACCACTAACAAGCTTTTGTTTGCTAAGCTTAGAGATCAACCTCCAGTTAGCATGACCAAGACGCTTGTGCCATAGCCATTTCTCATCACTCAGAGACAAAAGACATATAATCTTTTGGTCAACCAAATCAGAAAAGTTTACTTTATAAACATTGCCAACTCTCATTCCCTTGAATACTACAGATTTGTCAGAGTCTTTTGATACAGTACATGATTCCTTATTAAATGTAACAACACACCCATTGTCACAAAATTGACTAATGCTCAATAGATTGTGTTTAAGTCCATCAACTAACCAAACATCTTTAATGGAAAGAGAAGAATTACCAACTGTACCTGTACCAATGATCTTCCCTTTTTGTTTTCCTCCAAATCCCACAGAGCCTCCCTCTTTCAGAGTTAGGGTTTGGAACATATGCTTTTCTCCCGTCATATGTCGTGAGCAACCACTGTCCAGGTACCAGGGCTGCTGTTTTACCTTTCCTTGCATGAGCATCTGAAGCAAACATTATTTCAGATTTTGGTACCCATATTCTGATGGGTCCTTTAGAGTTAGTCTTCTGAATAGTATTCCTTCTTTGTTTTCTATGATCAACACAAGATCTAGAATTAATTAAGCTTTGACAAGAATGTTTAGGCTTAATTTGATTCTTGGATTTTGATCTGGAGTATATCACAGTTCCAAAGGTCAAGCAAGGATCTGAAGTAACTTTACCTTGATTTCTCAGAGGTTCAGATGACTTCTGAGCCTTAACTTGAGAACTTTTGGACTCAGAAATTTTAGGTTCAGAAGAACTTGGAACTTCTGAGTCTTTGGGTTCAGGTTCAGAACCTCCTTCAGAGTTGGATGCCTTCAGATCAAGTGTACCACTTTTAACAAAGGTAGAGAATAATTCAGGTGGAGTATCATCCTCACTATATGATTTCAGAGGTTTATCCCAGTTCTTAAACCGAGAATAACCAATGCCTTCACCATAGTTACGAGTCATATGATAAATCATGGAAGCCATTTTACTCCTATTGAAGGTACAACGAATAAATTCGTGAAGAGCATCTTCATGATCATCATTGAGCTTGTCTGCCAAGACATAGTTAGATTCAACATGACAAATACGAATGTTTAACGATTCATTTTCATCATAAAGAATCTTGGCATCCTTTTTCAATGATTCATGAACATTCTTCAGAATTTTGTGTTGACTTACTATACGAGAGTAATGTTTCACGGCAATCTTAAGAGAATCAATTAATTCAGATTTAGTCATGTTAGAGTATACCTCATTTTCATCATCTGAGTCATCTTCAGAATCTCTATCAGAGTTGTTACCTTCAGAAGTTCTTGCCATTAAAGCCAGATTGCCTTCTTCATCATCTTCTCCTTTAGAGTCATTCTCAATGGTCTCCCAAGTGGCTAACAAACTCTTCCTTACCTTTTCTTTGTACTTTTCTTTCCCAAAGCTCTTATTCTTTCCTTTGTCCTTGGATGACATTTCTGGACAGTCCGCAATGAAGTGTCCAGATTTCTTGCAGTTATAGCAGTTGTTCAGTTCTTCCTTTTTGTCCTTTGAAAAGGAACTTCTTGAGTTGTTTCCTTTGTTTGGAAACCTTTTGTATTTCTTGTTCCATTTCTGAAACCTTCTAACCATTAGTGCCATTTCTTCATTCTCAGAATTTTCATCCATCATATCATCAGAAGTTTCTTCCTCTTGTTCAGACACTTTGATCTTTGCAGCTTTTGAGGAAGTCTGAACAGAGCTTAGAGCCAAGGACTTCATCTTCTTGACAGGTTCATCTGACATAAGTTCTAGCTCATGACTTCTGAGTGAGCTTATTAAATCTTCAAGAGTCACATTGTCCAAATCCTTGGATTCCTGAAAAGCTGTAACTTTTGGTCTCCATTTGGAAGGTAAGCTCCTCAGAATTTTCTTCACGTGATCAGATGCAGTGTAGCTTTTCTTCAGAACTTGAAGACCAGAGACAAGGGTTTGAAACCTTGAATACATGGTTTCAATATCTTCATCTTCCTTCATTCTGAACAGCTCATATTGATGAACTAATAAGTTTGCCTTAGCTTCTTTGACTTGCTTATTTCCTTCATAGGTGGAACATAGAGAGTCCCAGATAGTTTTGGCACATGACTTGTTGGATATTTTTAAATACTCAGCATGAGATATTGCACCAATAAGCATATTCTTAACAGTATGATGCTTCTTATACTGTTTCTTCTTTTCAGCATCAAAGAACTTTCTGTAGGTATTTCTTACAACACCTTCATCATCCATGTGTTCAAAATGTATACCATCTTCAATGATATCCCATAACTCATCATCGGTCCCAATGATGTAACTATACATCTTGGTTTTCCAGAAAGGAAAAGTAGTAGGATCACTGTTGAAGTAAGGTGGTTTGTCTCTGTGATTATCACTGTTCCTTTCCCTATCATAGTTGTGAGGAGGTGGAACAGCAGAGTGATCAGGTCCAGAGGAAGCAGAAGGAGAGGTAACACCAGACAGGTTTTTCAACTAAGTACCCCTAGATCTTTTACTGTTTCACTGTTAAGTGAAGAGCAACAGACCGGAGCTCTGATGCCAATTGAAGGTTGAAAAACACACAAGAAGGGGGGGGTTGAATTGTGTGAGACTTTTTCTAAGTTAAAACAAATTGCAGCGGATAAGGTATAACACACACAATATATGAGGATAGGGTTAGAGAGAGATGCTCAGAATTTTTATACTGGTTCCTCCCACTAACAGGAGTAGTCCAGTCCTCTTGTCCTTCACAAGAGATTTCACTATAATCACTCAGATTACAAATGCTCAAGCACTAAGCAAGAGACTTCAAACTGCTCAAGCACAAAGCAAGAGACTTCTAATGCTCAAGCACAAAGCAAGAGACTTCCAATGCTCAAGCACAAAGCAAGAGACTTCCAATGCTCAAGCACAAAGCAAGAGACTTCCAATGCTCAAGCACAAAGCAAGAGACTTCCAATGCTCAAGCACAAAGCAAGAGACTTCCAATGCTCAAGCACAAAGCAAGAGACTTCTAACTGGTTTTAATGTTAATAAAGATAAGAGATTAACACTTGATATACAATCAGAGGTGTTTACAAAATACAACTCAGTTACAAGACTAACTTAGAAAATTATCACAAAGTTTCTAAGTGTTTGATAGCTTCAGAATTTGACAGAGTTTCAGCACGTTCAGAAGCTTAAGTCTTGATTCCATTTCTTCACAAATCTTCTTCCTTTTATAGATGATAAAATGAACGTTGAAGATTATAGCCGTTTGAAGAATTGAGACGCTCCTTTGTATAGATCAGTGAGCTTATTAGCTGTTCTGATTTGCAGTAGCTTAGGAGCTTAACGTTTACTACAAAATGAGAGATTCCTTTTGGCTTTTGATATTTGAACCTTGGTGAAAGCCAAATAAGGAAATAATCGTTTCTGAAGCCTGACTTGAAAAGGACCTTTCCATGGTCAAACCTTTTCATTCTTGGTTTCTGCGTTTGGACTTAGTCAGGCACAGTCTTCAATAAAATTGTACTCTCAAATGTAGCTTAACACTTATATCTGACGAGCCTTCAGATTTTGATAGGCTCAGAATTACTTGTTTCAGATCTGGTGAGCTCAGATGTTCTTCAGATTTTGATAGGCTCAGAATTACTTGTTTCAGATCTGGTGAGCTCAGATGTTCTTCAGATTTTGATAGGCTCAGAATTACTTGTTTCAGATCTGGTGAGCTCAGAAGTAATTCCTTCAGAAATTCTAAGGTTCAGATAATAACTTCAGAGTTTCATAGGCTCAGAATTACTTGCTTCAGATCTGGTGAGCTCAGATGTTCTTCAGATTTTGATAGGCTCAGAATTACTTGTTTCAGATCTGGTGAGCTCAGAAGTAATTCCTTCAGAAATTCTAAGGTTCAGATAATAACTTCAGAGTTTCACAGGCTCAGAATTACTTGCTTCAGATCTGGCGAGCTCAGAAGTAATTCCTTCAGAAATTCTAAGGTTCAGATAATAACTTCAGAGTTTCACTTGCTTCAGATCTGGTGAGCTTAGAAGTAATTCCTTCAGAAATTCTAAGGTTCTTTAGTACGCAAATTTTAACTTTTAATCCTGCACACTGAATTAAATTATTAGTATTCCAATTTAACCTTAAATACATTGTTATCATCAAAATCAATTAAGGAGATACAAAATCATAATTTTGTTTCAACAAAAAAGGGAGATAGGAGAGAGAGAGAGAGAGAGAGAGAGAGAGAGAGAGAGAGAGAGAGAGAGAGAGAGAGAGAGAGAGAGAGAGAGAGAGAGAGAGAGAGAGAGAGAGAGAGAGAGAGAGAGAGAGAGAGAGAGAGAGAGAGAGAGAGAGAGAGACGATGACATCGGCGACGAGTGTTAAAATATACGAAAGTGAAGGGGGGGACTTCGTAAGATTACCTTCTTTAAAACACCATACCCCATTTAATTACAATATAAGTGTTCCAAACTTAAGATATAGCAAACCAATTGCGGGATATGTTCATCAAATAATATAATAAATTACGAATAAACAAGCAAGAAATTAGAAAGTGATAAGGAAAACAAAGGAAAATAGGGTCTAGGTATTGGGGAAAATCAAAATTGGTCAGCAATTTTCGTAATTTCCTATTATAATATTCAATCACTTTTCTCCTTCATGTCATGGAAAGTGTGAGAATCAGTATGCTTCTTGGAATTGAAAAGTAATTTGGAAACTCGTCCACAATTTAGCTTTGTTCAAAACCAAATTTTTTACTTTATCTTCTTTTGCTTAAAATTTTTAGGTTGTCTGATTGTTGGTTAATATGACAAATTGTCTTACTCCTTCAAATTAAATAATGAATCACGATTTTTTTTATTTTTTGGAGTAGATCATATCTAACCCATTATTTGTAACCTTTGGTCTATATTTCTTTTTTTATAAAAAAAATAATCTATTTGTTTTTTAATTTTTTTTTGAACAAGCAACAATGAAATATATTATTAAACAAGCCCCCCCCCCCCAAGCACAAGGTGTGCCGAGGAAGACTATAAACGATTACAAGAGAGTTCGAACAACATCAGAAGAATCCAAAAGGTTAGTCAATATCCAAACAAAGCATAGGGTTTGACCACCAACAATGAGAATTAACTGCTAAAGTACTAAAAGCTGTCTTCGACCACTGGTATGAGCTCTTTCCTTCCCCCCAAACCCATGCTGCAACCGGCTGTCAAAACGTCTATGAGCAGAAAACACACGATCAATATCCAAGAACCTAGGCGCATGATGATGCGTTGCACCATAACTGAATCGCGACTGATATCTATCCAAACGCTGATGATCGCGACGCCTAAGACCCATAAGACCCAGCACAAGAAGAAGCACGCCTAAATGGAAGAACCAATACACTCCTATAGCGTCTGCTCTGTCTCAAAAATCCTGTATCCTCATCCGCTTGTCGCCGCTCTTTCCGGTGTCGTCGCTGCATCACAGTCCACTCTCCCTCGTCCCTCCCCATTTGTGGCTCCCTGTCGGCGTCCCTTACCCTCCTGAAGTCACTCTGAGCCGTTGAAGATGAACGGCGCAGCTTCTCTAGGTATGCCTTAGAGTCTCCGCCTCTCACCCTCTCTCTACCTCTTCTCATGTTTTTAGTTTTAGGTGTTACTATGTTATCACACTGAAGAATATAATTTTTCCCCTTTTTTATTAAATGATTAAGATTTCAATTTAAAAAAAATTAGTTTTTAAAAGTTTCATACTTTTTAATTGAAAATTTATATTTTTACCATTTAAAGAGTCAATTCTCATAAATTTTATGACCACTTTAATTATTAATTGTATTGAATAAATGTTTTTTACAAAATTAGCGAAAATAGAATATTTATTCACAAAAACATAAAAATTGAAATTAAGAGAAATTGAAAACCCTAATAATAAGTCTTGTGTCTTGTTTTCCATTCACCTCATCACTCTCCTGTGACGATACACAATTTATCCTTTCTTTTCCTTAAACCTTGTCACAACATCGAACATGAATAATTCTTCTTTTCCACTTCCTTTTCACCATTCTTTTCCTAAACCACCCAAATAAATTATGGCCAGACACTTGAAAATGAGAAACAAAAACAATAAAGTTCAAAAATTCACAAATTTGTTTTGTGTGACAAAGTGTTCAACTCTGGTCATGCACTTGGTGGCGACAAAACCACCCACTCGGCCACTGTCTCCCAACAAAGATCACATGAATATTTCTTCTTTGTTTGAAGATTTTGGGAGTAGTTGGAGATGATATGACCACCAAGAGCATTACCAGAGGTGAATATTTTGTCACAAAAATCGCATTTGTGAATTCTTGAACCTTTCTAATTTTCTTTCTCATTTTCAAGTGTTTGGTCATTATCATGATCATTATCAACATAATTTTATTTTTAGTGGTTTAGGAAAATAATGATCAAAAGGAGATGAAGAATAAGAGTTCTTCATGATCGATGTTGTCAAAGATTTTGAAGGAAAAGAAACAAAAAATTATGCATCGGGGAGTGATTAGGTGAATGGAAAAAAAGACACCAAACTTATTAATTGGATTTAATTTACTTTCAATTTCAACGTTAATCTTTTAGTTTTTGCTCTTTATCATTCTATTATTTTATTAATTTTTATAATCCTGTTTATTTTTTTCATTTAATAGGAAAGAATATATTTAACTTTTCTAACTAAATAATCTATTTTTTGTTATATTTTGTAAAAAGACATTTATTCATAACAATTAATAATTAAAATGGCCATAAAATTTTAAACCGAAAAATAGCCATAAAATTTATGAAATTTGACTCTTTAAATGGTAAAGCTAAAAATTTCAAATACAAAACTGAAACTTTTAAAAATTTAATTTTCTTGAAATGTTAATCATTTTATATATATATGACAATATTTAACAAAGATTTCAATGGGCAAAATAGGATATACTCCCAACATAATGAAAATCATGATTCATTATTTAATTAGAAAGAGCAAGAGACTTTGTGATATGAATCAACTATCAGACAACCTGATAATTAACTTCGAATAAGCAACATAAAAATTGTTCTACATAATATCTTTAAGAGTTTACCTTGTGATGCATAGTTATTGCAAAACGGATCATTTCGTTAGAAGTTTCAATATAAACTTAGATTTGGATTCAAAATTTGGCTTTGATCAAAGCTAAGGTGAGAAGAAAGATTTCGCATTGCTTTCAATGCCATGAAAGCACAATGAACATCATACCTTGCACGACATGAAGGAGAGAAGTGATAGAAGTTAAAAGTACATTACAAAGATTGCTAATCAAGTTTTATGCTCCTCGATAAACCCCACTTTTCTTTGTTTTCCTTATCTCAATCTTATTTCTTTTTTGTTTATTCATAATTTATTTTTTTATTCAATGAACATCGCCTGCAATAGGTGTTCTTTATCTTAAGGTGGCAATGTTCATCAAATAAAATAAAACTAGAAAGAAACAAGAATGAGAGAAGGAAAACAGAGAAAACTGAGGGTTGTGGAGGAAACTACAAATTTGTCCAGCAATCTTCTTGATGTACTTCTAACTTCTATAATTTCTCTGTTAAGCTTGGAAGGTCTGATAGATAGTATGCCTCAACAACATTTAAAACAATGTGGAAGCATTCTTCTCATCTTAACTTTGACCAAAGACAAATGTTGGTACCTTTGATCTAAGTTTATATTGAAACTCATGAACCAAACATGTGCTTTTCTATGTTATGCATCATAAGGTAAAGTTTTAGAGATATTATGTTGAAGTATTTGTTTTGTTGCTTTTACGTTTTAGATTATATATGATTTTTGGTTCATATGACAAGTTATTTGTATCATCCACGACTACTTTTATGAATTGTTGACTGACCCCTTAAACCAACACAAGTCTTTTTTTTTTTCTGTTTATACGATATATGTGTAGTTTTTATTTTTATTTTTTTCAACTTAACAATTTTATGGTTGAGAGCAATTATTATTATTATTATTATTATTATTATTATTATTATTATGTTTTAGTGTATGGGCTAGTGTGAATAGAAAAGAAAAAAACTTAATAAGCTGGCCCATAGAAAGAAGAAAATGTGGGCTTAATGCTTTGAGTTGACCCAAACCAAGGAAAAAAAGGAGGAAGGAATGGAAATGTGAAAACAAGTGGCCGCGCTACAGTAATGCGCTGGCAACAGTACAAAGCACATGCTAGGCAGAGACTAATCCATCAAGTCATGTGGAACTCTGTTGGATATTTGGTTGTTGGCATCATTTTGCTAAAACAAATATACAAGCAAGATGCTAGATACAATGCTTCAGCATTGTATAGCTGTTCAGTATGCCATGTTTGTGCGTTGATCTCATGCCATGTGTACGCGTTTTTTTCTTGAATCCTACTATTTTTGGTATCTTCAGATATTTTCTTGAGCACCAAGATGTTGGTTTCTCTCTCTATTGACTGAAGATTCTATGAAGATTGTTTATTTCCTAAAGATGTGATATATTTAAGGAAAGATTATATTTGGTTCAAGAATACTTTTAAGTTGGATCTAACACGTTTTTCCAGCTGTGTTTGAAGTCCAATTTGCTCAGAAAGCCTATGCTAACTCGTGGCTATTTAAAGGAAGGAACTAAACCTAGTTTCTTCACCGAAACCAATATATTAAAATGTAGACTTTTAGGGTTTCGTGTCTTTGTAAGCCTTGTGCTGTAGTTTTGTGTGCCTTTCTTGTGTCTCATTGATGCAAGCTTAGGACATAGGTTATTGTAATCTGCTTCCAAACCTTTAGGTAAGAAGCTAGAGTAGTTTTCACTCCAAAACCTTTAGGTACGGAGTATAGTTGTCTCGGAGTGTGACTCCATATTTGTGTTATTAAAATCCTTGCTGTTTGTAAGGTTGTAAGGAAGTGAGATCAGGTATATCTCAGATCTAGGCTAGGACCCTAGGTTATAGACAATAGGGGAGTTGCTAGATGGAAAGGGCATAACTTGCGGGTTGTTGTCATCAGTCTAGGGCTATTGCTTATTGGACATCTTCCTGGATTGGTATCCCCCATATTAGGGCTTGTTTAAGCGCCGAACTGGGTTAACAAATATCCCGTGTTCTTTTACTTGCTTTCAGATATTTGTTTTATTTATCTTGAGATATACGTGTTAAGAAGCTATAGCATTGTATCTAGCATTGAGCTTAGCGTGTTAAGAAGCTATAGCATTGTATCCCACATCTTATACAGCGTGCCAGAAATTTCAAACTCAAATGAGTTGCAAACTCTCTTTAAGAATTTTAACACATGTCCAAGCCAAAGATCAAACCTTGATTAAACCAAAGGAGATCTTAGTTTAAAAATTATTTTACAAGTAACAAGAACAAATTCTAAAATGTAAGAGTAACAGAACAATAACAAATAAGAGTCTAAAATGAATTGGAAATAGTATTACCCTTTTAATAGGAGCTAACAAATAATAATTGAATAAAGTGTTATTGTATATGTATCTAGTGAGGCAAAAAGGAAGAGTACACAAAACAAACAGGAAAGTTATAAAATACATTAAAGAAAGGCCAAATACACAAAAAAGAAGGTAAAACACTCATATCATTAGATTAGGAAAGATAGATTTTTTTAATTATATACTAACCAACGCATTTCTTAGTTTGGCTTCAAGTAGCTCAAAGTTGGAAGTTCTATTCACCCCGATCTTCAAGTTTTTCATTTTCAACATTGCTGTCTTTTTCATTTTCTAAGGGAAAAAAAACCAAAGAAAATATAATAATTAGAGTTAGTATTATAAAAAAAAAACTGTAATAAAGAGGCACAAAGACGGATAAAGTACACAAACATAAAGACAAAGTATTAATATAAAAAAAAGGTAATTTATCATGATTGTTACAATATATGACAAACGACTTTTCTTCACCAATAATGATTTCTACAATTAGCAAAAATGATCTCAGTTTAAATCAAATAATACCAAACAAATTGAAGTTTTACACAAACAAAAATATATAAAATCAAAAGATTTTAAACCAAGGAGACTTATAGAACACACCTTTCACAATTAAATTCACAAAACATAATGTCAAGAGATATGACAAAGTATATAAAAAAAAGGGTAATTTATTGTTACAATATATTAAACCAATGAGGCTACACCTATGACAAAATGAATTGCAAAACTCTTTTCACTTCTTTATTTGATTTGTCAAGAGATATTCAACACAAGTCAACCGAACTATGCAAAATCTAATTGTAGTGAATACAATATTGATACACACATCCAATTGATCAATAAAAAATGTAAGAGCACACAAATAGAACATCGAATTGCATCACATAAAAATACTAATTTTTTTTATTTAAAAAACCCTAAAATATAACAAATCACAATGAAGCCAGGAAATATAATAGAGATTGCATCAAATGATAACCCTAAAATGAAACAACTTCAGATTTTTTGAATCACTTACCAGATCGAGATAGAGACTACATGCAACATAATAGATTGAGTGGCCGCAAATGAAATTGTGATACTAACAGGATTGGTCCAAGAAATTTAGGGTTTATATGCAATCTAAAGAGGTGTGAAAATGGGTGCACAAAGGGCAAAAAGTGAAAAGAAGGGAATTGATTGAATCACTGCGTTTTGATTGTCGCCGTACTTGTTTGGTTCTTCACGATTTGTGACATGATCAATTTATATGTGCTTGATGTGAGATTTTGTGGTTAGGGTTTGTGATTTTCCAACTAGTCAGTGGCGGGCCTATGTTAGGGCCTATGTTTGCCACAGCCCACCCCAAAAAAATTCATTTTTAAAGGTGTAAACACTATAACACAAAGGTATATTATACATCATAAGAATGTTAATTAAATTATATTATTATGATGTATAGTTGATTATAAATATATTTTTTATGTGGTAATTTGTTTAAAAGTGGACCAAGGCCCAGTATATTGGTAGCCCATTTACGATCTAGACCCAAGACAGATTACCTTTGGTCCCATTTACATATGTTACGGACACTCTTTGCATGCATCCGTGACTTAAGTCACGGAACTATCGGTCGCATGATTTTCTGCTTCAGTAAAAGGCCTGCCACGTGGTCAATTTAAATTGGCCACTTGTACGGCCCAACTGTCTATATAAGGTGAGTTCTGAAAAAATACATCCCTCCCACTTCTCTTCTTTTCCTATTTTATAACTATCAGTATGTTTTATTTTTATTAGTTTGTGTGTAAATTGTCGCTTAGTCCTCCGTCGATTGGACTGTTTATGTGCTAATCATTGGGTATTTTATGACTAATCGAAACAGTTATTCCACGACGAAATCGGTCTTTCTTGTTTAATAGCACAAACTTTGACGTAGTTTTTTTGCCTTACGTGGAACGACCAACAAACAAGTATATAAATTGGCAATAATTTTTACCAGCATGTTATATTTCAGTTATTTTTTTGTTTGTAAATCGATGTAATTTTTGTGTTGCATTCATAAAAATTATATTTGTTTGTATTCTTTAATGTTGTGTACCATTGTGTTATTTATAATTTTTTAATTTTTGTGTATCATACAAGATTTAAAGAATTAAAAAGTAGACATTTACGATAACAAAATATTAATTCAAAAAACAGCGACACATTACATCTAGAAGGAAGATAGTAAATTAAAAACATAAATTAACGACAAAGAAACAAAACTAAAAATCAGATAAATTAATATCTTCTACTTCGTCCTCCCTGGGTGTTGGAACAAAATTATGATTTTGTATCTCCTTAATTGATTTTGATGATAACAATGTATTTAAAGTTAAATTGGAATACTAATAATTTAATTTAGTGTGCAGGATTAAAAGTTAAAATTTGCGTACTAAAGCACCTTAGAATTTCTGAAGGAATTACTTCTGAGCTTACCAGATCTGAAGCAAGTAATTCTGAGCCTGTCAAACTCTGAAGCTATTATCTGAAGGCTCATCAGAGATAAATGTTAAGCTACACTTGAGAATACAATTTTATTGAAGACTGTGCCTGACTAAGTCCACACGTAGAAACCAAGAATGAAAAGGTTTGACCATGGAAAGGTCCTTTTCAAGTCAGGCTTCAGAAACGAATATTTCCTTATTTAGCTTACACCAAGGTTCAAATATCAAAAGCCAAAAGGAATCTCTCATTTTGTAGTAAACGTTAAGCTCCTAAGCATCTGCAAATCAGAACAGCTAATAAGCTCACTGATCAATACAAAGGAGCGTCTCAATTCTTCAAACGGCTATAATCTTCAACGTTCACTTTTTCACATATAAAAGGAAGAAGATTTGTGAAGAATTGCAATCAAGACTTAAGCTTCTGAACGTGTAGAACCTCTGTCAAATTCAAAAGCTATCAAACACTTAGAAACTTTGTGATAATTTTCCAAGTTAAGTCTTGTAACTGTGTTGTATTTTGTAAACACCTCTGATTGTATATCAAGTGTTAATCTCATATCTTTATTTTTATTAAACTTGTTGGAAGTCTCTTGCTTTGTGCTTGAGTATTGGAAGTCTCTTGCTTTGTGCTTGAGCATTGGAAGTCTCTTGCTTTGTGCTTGAGCATTGGAAGTCTCTTGCTTTGTGCTTGAGCATTTGTAATCTGAGTGATTATAGTGAAATCTCTTGTGAAGGACAAGAGGACTGGACTACTCCTGTTAGTGGGAGGAACCAGTATAAAAATTCTGAGTATCTTTATATCCCTATCCTCATATATATTGTGTGTGTTACAACTTATCCGCTGCATTTGTTTTAACTTAGAAAAAGTCTTAACACAATTCAACCCCCCCCCCCCTTCTTGTGTGTTTTTCAACCTTCAATTGGTATCAGAGCTCCGGTCTGTTGCTCTTCACTTAACAGTGAAACAGTAAAAGATCTAAGGGTACTTAGTTGAAAAACATGTCTGGTGTTACCTCTCCTTCTGCTTCCTCTGGACCTGATCACTCTGTTGTTCCACCTCCTCACAACTATGATAGGGAAAGGAACAGTGATAATCACAGAGACAAACCACCTTACTTCAACAGTGATCCTACTACTTTTCCTTTCTAGAAAACCAAGATGTATAGTTACATCATTGGGACTGATGATGAGTTATGGGATATCATTGAAGATGGTATACATTTTGAACACATGGATGATGAAGGTATTGTAAGAAATACCTACAGAAAGTTCTTTGATGCTGAAAAGAAGAAACAGTATAAGAAGCATCATACTGTTAAGAATATGCTTATTGGTGCAATATCTCATGCTGAGTATTTAAAAATATCCAATAAGTCATGTGCCAAAACTATCTGGGACTCTCTATGTTCCACCTATGAAGGAAATAAGCAAGTCAAAGAAGCTAAGGCAAACTTATTAGTTCATCAATATGAGCTATTCAGAATGAAGGAAGATGAAGATATTGAAACCATGTATTCAAGGTTTCAAACCCTTGTCTCTGGTCTTCAAGTTCTGAAGAAAAGCTACACTGCATCTGATCACGTGAAGAAAATTCTGAGGAGCTTACCTTCCAAATGGAGACCAAAAGTTACAGCTTTTCAGGAATCCAAGGATTTGGACAATGTGACTCTTGAAGATTTAATAAGCTCACTCAGAAGTCATGAGCTAGAACTTATGTCAGATGAACCTGTAAAGAAGATGAAGTCCTTGGCTCTAAGCTCTGTTCAGACTTCCTCAAAAGCTGCAAAGATCAAAGTGTCTGAACAAGAGGAAGAAACTTCTGATGATATAATGGATGAAAATTCTGAGAATGAAGAAATGGCACTAATGGTTAGAAGGTTTCAGAAATGGAACAAGAAATACAAAAGGTTTCCAAACAAAGGAAACAACTCAAGAAGTTCCTTTTCAAAGGACAAAAAGGAAGAACTGAACAAGTGCTATAACTGCAAGAAATCTGGACACTTCATTGCGGACTGTCCAGAAATGTCATCCAAGGACAAAGGAAAGAATAAGAGCTTTGGGAAAGAGAAGTACAAAGAAAAGGTAAGGAAGAGTTTGTTAGCTACTTGGGAAACCATTGAGAATGACTCTGAAGGAGAAGATGATGAAGAAGGCAATTTGGCTTTAATGGCAAGAACTTCTGAAGGTAACAACTTTGATAGAGATTCTGAAGATGACTCAGATGATGAAAATGAGGTATACTCTAACATGACTAAATCTGAATTAATTGATTCTCTTAAGATTGCTGTGAAACATTACACTCGTATGGTAGGTCAACACAAAATTCTGAAGAATGTTCATGAATCATTGAAAAAGGATGCCAAGATTCTTTATGATGAAAATGAATCGTTAAACATTCGTATTTGTCGTGTTGAATCTAACTATGTCTTGGCAGACAAGCTCAATGATGATCATGAAGATGCTCTTCACGAATTTATTCGTTGTACCTTCAATAGGAGTAAAATGGCTTCCATGATTTATCATATGACTCGTAACTATGGTGAAGGCATTGGTTATTCTCGGTTTAAGAACTGGGATAAACCTCTGAAATCATATAGTGAGGATGATACTCCACCTGAATTATTCTCTACCTTTGTTAAAAGTGGTACACTCGATCTGAAGGCATCCAACTCTGAAGGAGGCTCTGAACCAGAACCCAAAGACTCAGAAGTTCCAAGTTCTTCTGAACCTAAAATTTCTGAGTCCAAAAGTTCTCAAGTTAAGGCTCAGAAGTCATCTGAACCTCTGAGAAATCGAGGCAAAGTTACTTCAGATCCTTGCTTGACCTTTGGAACTGTGATATACTCCAGATCAAAATCCAAGAATAAAATTAAGCCTAAACATTCTTGTCAAAGCTTAATTAATTCTAGATCTTGTGTTGATCATAGAAAACAAAGAAGGAATACTATTCAGAAGACTAACTCTAAAGGACCCATCAGAATATGGGTACCAAAATCTGAAATAGTGTTTGCTTCAGATGCACATGCAAGGAAAGGTAAAACAGCAGCCCTGGTACCTGGACAGTGGTTGCTCACGACATATGACGGGAGAAAAGCATATGTTCCAAACCCTAACTCTGAAAGAGGGAGGCTCTGTGGGGTTTGGAGGAAAACAAAAAGGGAAGATCATTGGTACATGTACAGTTGGTAATCCCTCCCTTTCCATTAAAGATGTTTGGTTAGTTGATGGACTTAAACATAATCTATTGAGCATTAGTCAATTTTGTGACAATGGATGTATTGTTACATTTGATAAGAATTCATGTATTGTATCAAAAGACTCTGACAAATCTGTAGTATTCAAAGGAATGAGAGTTGGCAATGTTTATAAAGTAAACTTTTCTGATTTGGTTGACCAAAAGATTATATGTCTTTTGTCTCTGAGTGATGAGAAATGGTTATGGCACAAACGTCTTGGTCATGCTAACTGGAGGTTGATCTCTAAGCTTAGCAAACAAAAGCTTGTTAGTGGTTTGCCTGACATTGATTATCACTCAGATGCACTTTGTGGCTCATGTCAAAAAGGAAAATTTGCTAAGACTTCCTTCAAGTCTAAAAACATTGTCTCTACTTCCAGACCCTTAGAATTGCATCACATTGATCTGTTTGGTCCTGTTTCGACAGCCTCTATCAATGGTAAGAAATATGGATTGGTCATAGTTGATGATTTCAGTAGATGGACTTGGGTGAAATTCCTACGTTCTAAGAGTGAAGCATTTGTGGTGTTCAGTGACTTCTGCACACAAATACAAAGTGAAAAGGATCTTCGGATTCTGAAGGTTAGAAGCGACCATGGGGGAGAGTTCGAAAATGACTCTTTCGAATCTTTCTGCTCAGAGCATGGAGTAATCCATGAATTCTCTTCTCCTAGAACACCACAGCAGAATGGTGTTGTAGAAAGAAAGAATAGATCTTTGCAAGAAATGGCTCGTACCATGATGCTTGAGTCTAACCTAGCTAAGTTCTTGTGGGCAGAAGCCGTGAGTACTGCTTGCTATGTTCAGAATAGAATCTACATCAGACCTATTCTGAACAAAACTGCTTATGAACTGTTCAAAGGAAGAAAACCCAATATTTCTTATTTTCATCAGTTTGGATGTACTTGTTATATTCTAGACAACAAGGTCTATCGAAAGAAATTTGATGCTAGAGCTTATATGGGTATCTTTATAGGCTACTCTGAACGCTCAAAAGCATACAGATTGTATAATTCTGAAACTCACACAGTTGAAGAATCTATACATGTTAGATTTGATGATAAAGAGCCTGACGATAAAATGTCAGAGCAAGCTGAGACTTTTGCAGAGTTTCAAGTTTCCTCAAATTCTGAGTGTGAAGATCTCTCCATTGTTGTATATCCATCTGAGACTCAAAATGAAGATATCTCTGAAGGCCTTGAATCTGAAGACCCTTCAGAAACTGAACCCTCTCAGACACCTGCTCCACCTAAGAGTAAATTCAAGTATAGATCATCTCATCCTGAAGAGCTAATTGTTGGTAACAAGGATAGCCCAAGAAAGACCAGATCTGCTTTCAAAGAGGATGGATCCTTAGTTGGGTTAATTTCATTAATTGAACCCACAAACATAGAAGAAGCACTCTCAGATGATGGGTGGATTGTTGCAATGCAAGAAGAACTCAATCAATTTGAAAGAAATGACGTTTGGGATCTGGTACCAAAACCCAAACACAAGAACATTATTGGAACAAAATGGGTATTCAGAAACAAGTCAAATGAAAAGGGAGAAGTTGTTAGAAACAAAGCTAGACTGGTTGCACAAGGTTATAGTCAGCAAGAAGGCATAGATTTCACTGAAACCTTTGCACCAGTAGCAAGACTTGAAGCAATAAGACTTCTCTTGTCCTATGCAGTTAATCATAACATCACTCTATTTCAAATGGATGTAAAAAGTGCATTTCTGAATGGAGTAATTTCTGAAGAGGTCTATGTCAAACAACCTCCTGGCTTTGAAGATATAAAGTGTCCTGATCATGTTTACAAATTGAAGAAATCTCTGTATGGTTTGAAACAAGCTCCAAGAGCTTGGTATGAGAGGTTAAGTATATTTCTTCTAGAAAACGGTTTTGAAAAAGGACATGTTGATAACACTCTTTTTAGAAAAACCTTAAAAACTGATATCTTAATTGTTCAAATTTATGTTGATGATATTATCTTTGGTTCAACTAATGCTTCTCTTTGCAAGAGTTTCTCTAAGCTTATGCAGGATGAATTCGAAATGAGTATGATGGGAGAACTAACATTTTTTTTGGGAATTCAAATTAATCAAAGAAAAGAAGGAGTATATGTGCATCAAACCAAATACACAAAGGATTTACTGAAGAAATTTGGTCTTGAAGATTGCAAACCAATGTCAACTCCTATGCATCCCTCTAGCAGTCTTCTGAAGGAAGAATCTGAAGGCAAAGTAGATCAGAAATTATATAGAGGTATGATTGGTTCCCTCCTATATCTCACTGCTTCTAGACCAGATATCTTGTTCAGTGTATGCTTGTGTGCTAGATTTCAATCAGATCCTAGAGAGTCTCCTTTAACTGCTGTTAAGAGAATCTTTAGATATTTGAAAGGAACCACTAATCTTGGATTACTTTATAAGAAATCCTTAGATTATCAGCTTATTGGATTCTGTGATGCTGACTATGCTGGTGATAAAATTGAAAGGAAGTCCACTAGTGGAAACTGTCAATTTCTAGGTGAAAACCTTATATCATGGGCTAGTAAGAGACAAGCAACTATTGCTCTATCTACAGCAGAAGCAGAGTACATCTCAGCTGCTAAGTGTTGCACTCAATTGCTCTGGATGAAACATCAGCTGGAGGATTATCAGATAAGGATAAGTAGTATACCACTTCTCTGTGATAATACTGCTGCTATCTGTTTGTCTAAGAATCCTATTTTGCATTCACGAGCTAAACACATTGAGATCAAGCATCACTTCATTAGAGATTATGTTCAGAAGGGAGTAATTGAGATTCAATTCATTGATACTGAGCATCAATGGGCTGATATCTTTACCAAACCTCTTGCTATTGATCGTTTCAATTTTATCAAGAAAAATCTGAACATGGTTTTTAATTCTGAATGATGTTTCTGAATGCTGTTAACTCTGAATGAATAAATTAGTTCTGAAGGGCCTCAGAAGTTTGGATGGCTCAGAAACTATTATATAGGTTCTGAAGCACTCTCTCATCTGAAGCAATCAGAATTATTTATTATTAAATATGATCTCTTGTGACTCAGATACCTACTCTAAGTGTTAGTTGACTGCTCAGTTTCTCTAACTGACAGCTGGCTTCTGAAAACACTACTTATCTGTGTAACTTCCCATCATGTCTAGTAACCGCTGGGTAATGGAGGAGAGCTAATGATGATTTTATTTAAAAGTAACTGCCACGCCCCCATTACGTCACTATCTTGTTTCCCCCAATATTTTGAAACTTACACTATAATCACTTATCACACACTAGTCACTATCACTTCTCACGTCTTCAACTTCTTCTTTCAAAATTTTCATCTCTCTTTCTCTAAAAAAAATTATTTTCTATCTTCCTCAATCGTCAACTTCAATGGCTTCTTCATCTAAAGCTACTATCATTCCTAACCTTATTGAATCTCAAGAAGATGTCTCCAGAAATCCAGAACCTTCATCTGTTCGCTTTGAGCAATTAGAGCTAGTTGCAGAAAATCCAATCGACTTTGAATCGTTTAGGGTAAACGATTTGGAACTAAGAAGTTACTTTGAGAATCAAGGATGGACGAACTACTTTGATATGCTGAACGGTGTCATTTATCCAAATTTAGTCAAGGAATTTTGGGTTGGCGCGGAAGTGTTTACTAAAGAAAAGGCTAAAGCGGAATTGGAAAGGGCCATTGCTAAAAATCCAGAAGTTAACAAGAACAAGTCTTGTGAGGAATTAGGTTTGAAACCTTACATTGGTCCTGAAATTCGTTCAATAATTCTCGGTGTACCTGTGTCAATCACAAGAAAACACTTTGCTGAACTCCTTCAGATTCCTAATGAAGGATTTTTTCAAGTTGATACTGACAAACCTCCACCCCTAACCAAGCATAGAGCTGAGATTAAAGATACCTTATATGAGGATCCCACTCATATGGGAAGAACTTCTGGGCTGTTTAAAGTTGCAAAGCTTCTGCACAAAATTCTTCTCTCTACCATCATTCCATGGGTTGGTGGAACTGATCAGATTTCGTGGGATCAAAGGCATTTGATTCTCTTCTTAGTAAAAGGTACTAAGTTAAATTTACCAGCTTATCTCTTCCACTATCTCTGTACCTATATCAGAAACACTACAGAGAAATCTAAGCACTGGGTTGCTTATCCAAGATTGCTCTCTGAGCTCTTTTACCAATGGCGTTTGGTGGATAAGTTGAGGGAAGTTGGAGCTGAGGATACCACTATTGAGTTAAGGACTCCCTTCCTCTCTGCTGAAAATCTGTGCAATGTGCACAAGATCTCTAAGGATAATCTGAAGTATCCTCAATCTCCTACCAAGAGAAGGGTAACATCCCTCAGAGATGATGTTCACCCTGTGTATAAGAATGAGCCAATGGATGTTATTGCTCATTACATTGCTGCTAGAAGGGAAGAAGGTGTTTATCTTACCCTTGATGATTTACAGTCTGAACCTGAGGATGACTATGTAGTCAAGAAAAGAAAGAGGACAACAAAGAAGAAGAATTCTGAGGTTGCTGAAGCCCCAGAAAAGAAGAGGGTTAAGAAGGAAAAGAAGGTGAAGACCAAGAAGGTCTCTGAAGCTACTGCCAAATCTGAACGGGTACCTCAGCGCACTGAAGAGCCTTTTGTGGCACATGTTGACAGCGATTCAGATACAGAAGATGATGTGCCTCTGAGCCGCACTATCAAAATCAGGAAACCAGTTCAGATATCCACTTCAGGTATTCCTTCAACTTCTGTAAATACTGTTCTTAATGCTGCACAAACTATCAACCCCTTATCTGAACAAACTCAACCTCCTCCCCAATTCACTGAAACCATATTTGAACAACCTCCACCTCAAACTAATCCCACTCAATCTCCACCTCATCTTTCCACACATCCTACCATTGATCACCCGTCTGTTGATGAATCTCAACCCATCAATATGATGCTGCCTGGTAGTAGCCAAATATTTCCAGCATTTCCCATTGTTGATGAATCCCCCACAGTCTCTGAGCTTGAAAGAGTTGTGGATCATGTACAAGAATCCATCATCTTTGTTGCATCTAAGAGAAATGAAACTCTTCATGAACTTCACTCCAAAATGCAACAAATCCATGATCTTCAACAACAAGAAACTCAACAACAACAACACCAACCACAATCACTATCTCCACACTCCACAGACACTCTCCAACACCTTGAACAACATCTTCATGGTGATCTTGTATACACTGTTTCATCACCTCAGCAATCATCCATTCACACTGCTTCCACCTCTGCACCTGCCATTATTGCTGAAACCATTCCTGTCAAACCTAAATTCCCTCAGAAATCTCCTATTAAAGATTCTGAGTCTGCCCCAATAGCAATGGACATAGACCAATCTGAACCCTCTAATACTCAAACTTCTGAAGTCCCTGCTGAATCACAAACTGAACCTCCTCAGCCTTCATCTTCTAAGCCACTCACTTCTGAACCCAACACTTCAGAAATTCCATCCTCTCCACCATCTCCTGGAACTGATTCAGATTTTGAAGAAATTCGTTTTCATTCTGAAACATTTCCTTGTTTCACCATGGTGCTTAACACTGAACCTCCTCAATCCTTCCGACCACCCAGAAAAGTCATTACCATTCCTGACTCTGACTCAGATTCTGAAGAATCTTTTACTTCAGAATTCTCGTGTGAACATTTGCCTAGACCACCACCCCCTCCTGTTTCCAATGACATGTTTGTGCGCGTTACTAACAAATTTTACAGGAAAGCAAAGGCACTTCATGATGTTAGGCGTTCATTGATGAATCCAAGAGCTTATATTATGGCTTGGGATGAACTAAGAGAGGAAGTTCTGACTGATTTCTATCATCTGGTGGATGGGGATCTGAATGAGATGTTGGATTATCAGATTGCTCTGAAGGCTTGGTTTGATAAGCTCAAGGAAGGGTATTTGAAGATCTCTGAGAAGGCGGCGCGTCATTGGCAGGAAGATTACCTCAACACTCACTTCTCACTTTCTATGCAAAGTTCCATTTCCACTGCTCTGAAGTTTTCTTTGGACCCTGGTGATTTATTTGTGAGCAAGTCAGTCATGGATGTAGTTGGCTCCTCTTCAGAACTCTCTGTACTTAAGAAAGAGCTTGAGGCTCAGAAGCAGAAGCAAGCTGCACTGAATGCTAAGATTGATCAGCTTGCCGCTCAGCAGAATGAAAAATTTGAGAGGATTGAGGCTAAACAGAATGAATTGGCAAATGATCTGAAGACCCTTATTACCCTTCTGACTCCTAAACCTTAGGATCTCTTTTAGGCACTTGTTTTAGTTTCTTTTCTGAACAATTTTATCTTGGTTATGTTTTGAATATTTTGCTTAAATTTCTTTTGATTTTATGGCTTATTTCTTACTATTAATTCTTATTACTTTCTTCAAAACTTGTGCTTTGACTGACCCGTTTTTGATAATGACAAAGGGGGAGAAAATATTATATTATTTTATGTGGCAGTGAAATTAATTCTGAAGCTCTAAGATCTTACATTTTCTAAACTCTACTCTTGTTTAGTTATATAAGTCTTTTAAACTTTTAATGAGGGGGAGTACTAAATTTTGTCCAACATAAATTCGTATGATATAAGATACGCTTGCAAACCATGTCTTATATTTGTCAATCTAAAGAAATAGAGCTTGCAAACCTCTAATTCTGAAGGTAGAATATATGAAATTATATTTGACATTAAATATTACTCTTAGACTGTTTTATATTTATCATTGATAAACTTCTGAAGCTTATCAGACTCAGGGGGAGCATGCAAACCTCAGAACCTGAAGTCAAGATGTTAAATAAAAACAACAACAATTGATTTTAAATACATATAGTTGTCATCATCAAAAAGGGGGAGATTGTTGGAACAAAATTATGATTTTGTATCTCCTTAATTGATTTTGATGATAACAATGTATTTAAAGTTAAATTGGAATACTAATAATTTAATTTAGTGTGCAGGATTAAAAGTTAAAATTTGCGTACTAAAGCACCTTAGAATTTCTGAAGGAATTACTTCTGAGCTTACCAGATCTGAAGCAAGTAATTCTGAGCCTGTCAAACTCTGAAGCTATTATCTGAAGGCTCATCAGAGATAAATGTTAAGCTACACTTGAGAATACAATTTTATTGAAGACTGTGCCTGACTAAGTCCACACGTAGAAACCAAGAATGAAAAGGTTTGACCATGGAAAGGTCCTTTTCAAGTCAGGCTTCAGAAACGAATATTTCCTTATTTAGCTTACACCAAGGTTCAAATATCAAAAGCCAAAAGGAATCTCTCATTTTGTAGTAAACGTTAAGCTCCTAAGCATCTGCAAATCAGAACAGCTAATAAGCTCACTGATCAATACAAAGGAGCGTCTCAATTCTTCAAACGGCTATAATCTTCAACGTTCACTTTTTCACATATAAAAGGAAGAAGATTTGTGAAGAATTGCAATCAAGACTTAAGCTTCTGAACGTGTAGAACCTCTGTCAAATTCAAAAGCTATCAAACACTTAGAAACTTTGTGATAATTTTCCAAGTTAAGTCTTGTAACTGTGTTGTATTTTGTAAACACCTCTGATTGTATATCAAGTGTTAATCTCATATCTTTATTTTTATTAAACTTGTTGGAAGTCTCTTGCTTTGTGCTTGAGCATTGGAAGTGTCTTGCTTTGTGCTTGAGCATTGGAAGTCTCTTGCTTTGTGCTTGAGCATTTGTAATCTGAGTGATTATAGTGAAATCTCTTGTGAAGGACAAGAGGACTGGACTACTCCTGTTAGTGGGAGGAACCAGTATAAAAATTCTGAGTATCTTTCTATCCCTATCCTCATATATATTGTGTGTGTTACAACTTATCCGCTGCATTTGTTTTAACTTAGAAAAAGTCTTAACACAATTCAACCCCCCCCCCCCCCCCCCCCCTTCTTGTGTGTTTTTCAACCTTCACTGGGTTCCACCATGCACTCCGCGATTTCGTTAAAGGTCCTAGGACGAATCAAGTTTAAAAATATATCTTCATGATCAACGGATCTAACCAACTTAGCGTCGAGCTCTCGATTGGTCCCTTTGTCATGTATCGATCAAAAATAGAAATTTCATGCTGGTGAACAAAACGGTCCCGTCTGAGATGACCGACGTACGACCGTTGATTTGTGTTAGCTGGTACTTCAGATCAGTCAGTGTAACATTGACGTTGATTTTAAAAAAGTTTCCCTTTTCCCCGTTGTAGTACACTGCAGCTATGTGGGTATTCGGACGAAATTCTAAATATATGTGAAAGAAGGAATCAATGGACGAATTAATAGAAACACCCACCACCCCCTATTTATACACGTGGTGGTGCATTCCTGGCCACAAAAACTTTTGTACACAGAGAAACTAGTGCCCTATGCTATGGACACCCTACGTTGCAGTCCACGCCTTATGTCACGGACGAAGGGTGGTCTTTGGTCTTTGCAACAGTCAATGGTCGAGGACGGTGAAGGCGTTTGATTGGCCAACAAGGCAAACGTCTGTCTTTTGGTCGTCTGTGACTTAGGACACGGGTGGTCGATTTTCAAAAATTTGGTAACAACAACAGTCAAAGGACGGTGTCCAATGAGGGTGGATTTGTTACTTTCATTGGCCATGGAATTAAGGCAAAAACTCTATAAATAATAACCATTTGTTTCACTTTTTCAATCATCACTTTCTTCTCATTCTTTCATCTTGCATTTCTTATCTAGTTTTTGTTTGTTTTTAATTTACTTTTTTGTTCTTTTTTCTTAGTTTAGGCGTAAACGACCTCATTGTCTGTCGTCGATTAATCATAATGATCGTAGGCTTTTTTTTTATGATGAGATTGAGATCATTATGTTAATCGGTGAGGGTCTTTTTTAGGCTTATTAAGATCATTATGATTAATCGGAGTTCAGCCGCCTTTGGGTTTTCCCCAAGGGGTAGGGGTGGTGCGGTGGATGCGGCAAAGGTGGTGGCTACGGCGAACCTTGCGGTTTGGGTTTTCCCCACCTCCAAGAAGATTGGTCACTATGATGAATCTAATAGAATAGACTTTTATTTAATGTAATTTTCTTTAAAATATAATATTTATATGTAATTTTATTTGAAATGTAATGTTATAATAATATAATGAATGAGTTTTTCATTTTATAATTTTTCTATGTTATACTCGTCTTCTGTTTTGCAAAATATTTTTATGTTATCTGTCAAATACAAATCCGTGACTTAAGTCACGAATGTACAAATTGACATAGAGGGTCTCTGGGGGTGTTAATTCAGATGCGTGGGAATAGGCATGGCAATGGGGAGGGTTGGGGACGGATTTTGTCATCCCCAAACCCAAACCCATTAAAGTTCGGGTATCCCAAACCCGTCCCAATTCTTAATGGGGATGAAAATTAAAACCCCAAACCCATCCTCGTGGGGTTCGGGTATTCCCCATTTCGCTCTATATCCGTATGAACTTGAGTTGCACTTGTTGTTTTTTTTATTAAAAAAATAATTTAAAGTAGAAAATTATTTTGTTTCAACAATATTTATATATAGAAACCAAATTGATTAATACTCAACTTAAAAACATGAATGTAATAGTTTAAAAAAAATAAAATATGAATGCAATTTAGAGTTTGTTTAAGGGTTTTAATTTATAAATGGTAAAATGTAATTCGATATAAGCGGGCGGGTTCGGGGACGGATTTGGGGTGGATATCAATATCCCCATTACCGACCTCAACCCCAACTTTTAAAATCGAGGAAAACCCGAACCCAAACCCAGTCAACTCGGATTTTTTCCCGTCAAAATCGGGCGGGGCAGGCGGGTACCGGCGGGTATGGATTATTTTGCCATGCCTACGTGGGATAAGTTGTCTTTTTTTACACGTCCGTGACTTACGATGCGAACCTCGTCAGTATTAAAATTAAAATTAAAATATTAAAAATAAATTTAATAAATTAAGATTTAGTCAGTTATTTTTTCTCTATACATAACTGACATACAAATGCTGAACTTTGTTATCAACAGCATATCCCAGCAACTATTTGGAATCGCTTGGTATTCGGACTAAATGCTCAGTTACAGACAATGAGGTATGGATCAATTCGTAATGCACTAGGTCCTGTTATTGATTGGACAAATAGCCGTGCATACTAGGGGTGATCGTATCCGAACCAATCCAAAAGTAAAACCGCAAATCGAACCAATCCAAACCGAAAACCGCATTTGGTTTGGATGTATTTGGATGACTTTTTCATTGAACCGCGAACCGAAAAACCGCGATCCGCAAAAACCGCAAACATCGCAGTTAACCGCTAAAACCGCATTAAGTTTCTATTATATTCCAATACTACTAAAATCATATTAAATTTCTATTATCTTCCAATATACATAGCTCAATAACAATGGACAAATATATCATTGAAACAAAGTTCACTATTCAATTATTTAATTATTCAATAAAACATGACAATAAGTTCATTATTAGATGGAGACACTACTGTAATGTTCTTTTTTATGCTCTGTAGTTTGTTGTGCAGGTTTATTTTTTAAGGGAGTGTCATTCTCTTTTTGATAACACCGCACACTTCAGGCTTAATTTGGAATTTGTTTGGGTGTGTTGTATCATTTCTGTACATATTGTCAAAGTAAATATATTCAGATCAAAGAATTGGCTTGACAATATTGTGTCGAAAAGATAATTTCTTATGCGTAAACCGCCACCACCGAACTGATCCTAACCGCATTGGTTTGGTTTGGTTTGGTTTGGATGACTTTTTAAAATCCAACCAAACCAAACCGAACCGCATGATTTTTTATCTCGCGGTTAGGATGATTATTTCGCTCATAACCGAGCCAAACCGCACCGCGAACAACCCTGATGCAAACCCCCAACTTGAGTTCCACAGAGTTAAAATTGAGCTTGGATGGTTCCAAGCAGTGTTTTAAAAACCGAACTAGACCGGCCGGTCGAACCGGTCAAACTGGACACCGGACCCTAATCGGTCCGGTCTGGTCTAAGTGTTGGATCGGCCATTTAATTGAACCGGCCATTATATGGTTAGACCGGCGAAAATCCAAGCGGTCCGGTTCAAAGAGAAATAAACCACAGCTTGTTTTATATTTTTTAAAATAATTGCAGAAGTGGCTGCAGCATGATATGATTCAAACCACCGTCCGCAATGTGCAAGACACACGCCCAACCACTAGAACAACATCTAACCGATGATATTTATTTGCTTTGTTTATTTATATATTTATTTTAACTTCAGTTCCACGGAGTTAAAATTGAGCTTGGATGGTTCCAAGCAACAGCTTCTGGTTACTATCAGCTGGGTGTTGTAGTAGCACACATTCATATTGTAGGTTGGTTTATTAATTAAGCCAAACATAACAGGGAATGATATCAACCACCTCATTTTAAGTTCCTTGATTCCTTGTCTTTTATCAGGCCACCATTAATGTCTCCAGTTTTTGTAAATATTTTCCTTGATATTTATTTTATGGTTAAAATACCTCATCCAAGTGATTTTGTTTGTGAATTTGATGGTGATATCTTGTTGTTGGTTGATGGAAAAAGACAAAAGCTTTTTTCTTAAATTTATTTTTAATATTTAATTTGTAAAAAAAATAAATAATAAGATTAATTTATAATAATTACAAGGAAAATATTATTTCCAATTCATCAATGCCACCTAAGTGCCACATTATAAGTGAGAAGGCCACATCATCAAAATAGGAGGGGACTAAAATATAGGTTGAATTTGTAAATAGAGGGACCAAAAGAGGGACCAAAAGTTCAAAATATGGAAATAGAATGACCAAAAATGCATTTTAGCCAATTAAATTTTGTTATTCTGCGACAAACTTTTATCCTACATAAATTATCTGTCACTAGAAGTAAATTTTGTTCTTTTCTTTATAAAACAATAGTAAAGTCATAGCCGTCATTTACAAATTTAATTTTAAAGATGTGGTAAGTCGACATTTGCAGATTTAACTTTATTATTTTTTTTAAAAATTACACTACTTTTGTAATAAAATTTAATAACTGTATGATTTTAGTTAAAAAAGTCTTAACGCTTTGTAAGTTGTAGGCATGAGAATTAGGGACGAATTCAGACATAAAATTTTGGTGTGGCCAAAATCTTAAAGAAACAATTAATTAAATTATATTGAAAAAAAATATAATATTGTTAAATATAATACATTTACAATAAAATCATCCACTATCCATTACTTGAAAATAAGCTAAAATAATATCATTAACAATTATTCCAAAAACATTTCTTTCTATATAAGTTATAAGACAGTCTTTTAACCACTGATCCTTCATTTTGTTACATAACGGACCCTTCACTAAATTCATAGCTGAAAAAACACATTTTACGCTTGCAATTGCTACCGGCAAGATTAAAGCCAACTTCAAGACTAAGGTATCGTTTGACCTGACTTTTTTAGGTCTTAAGTGTTATCTAAAAGTTAAAATTGAAAATAAGAGTTTTTTTTAAAAAAAAAAAAAACAACTAAAGTTGTTTGATAATTATTGGTTTTTTAACTTCAAAAATCGCTTATGTATGTATTTTACTCATAAAAATTAAGCAAATTTTTTCTATCAAGAACTTATTAAAAATCAGTTTGGCATAGCTTCTCCTTTTATTGAGTAAAAAAATTTAAAATAGTCTAGCCAAAGTCCAAACGGTATCTAAGGTATCGTTTGACCTTACTTTTTTAAGTCTTAGAAAACTATCTGAAAGATAAATGAAAATAAGAGCTTTTAGAAAGAAAAAACTAAAGTTGTTTCGTAATTGTTGTTTTTATTAATTTTAAAAGTCTTTTATCTATGTATTTTACTCATAAAAATTGAGCAACTTTTTTCTATCAATAACTTATTAAAAATCTATTTGGTCTAACTTCACTTTTTATTGAGTAAAAAAATTTGAAATAAAATAAGACAAATGATACTTATATATATATATATATATATATATATATATATATATATATATATATATATATATATATTTTTTTTTTTATTATAAAAAAAATCTTAAAAACCAGTGTGGCCAAGGCCACACTTGGCCACAACATGTGTCCGCCCCTGATGAGAATTCATATTTACAAAAAAGAAAAGTTAACATGTGCCTAAAACATTTATTAATGTACTATATATTAATTTTATATTGAAAATTTTGAATTTTTGTTTATTTAAAGTCAAAAATTATTTTGTTTAAGGTATATATAATTATTATTTAAAACATTTTTAGCATATGTTCTTAAAGCGTATAACTTATTACAAAATAGTGCTTATGATTCAAGGATAATAGTTCAAATATAATATAGTTGTTGTAATTAACTGGTAGTTTCTTAGAGTTAGATTAGATAAACTTTTTTTGTTTGACTTAGATTAGATAAACTTCTCTTCAAACTATAGTACATTTTTGTATATATATATATATATATCAATTTCTCATTTTACATTCTCTTATTTAATATTTCAGCGAGCAATTTCAGGGACATGTGAAAAGTTTGGTACAAATTATTAAAAAAAGTGAAAACATGTGTTCTCGAAAATTAAATATAAAATTAATATTAGAAAAATAACATTTTATATTTTTAAGATATTAAATGTATAAATTTTAAAATAATAAAATTGTCGTGCAAAATATGACACATAAATGTCTTATTAGATTATTTGACAAACCATCACAACATTTTATTTGATTATTACATAATAAACAGCAGAACAGTGAAGAAATGTGATGTATCAACTAGCTAGCTGCTGTGAAACCAAAAGAGGCATATGAAAAAGCACCATCATCCCAACTCTCATGGATGACTTTGGCCTTTGAATTCTCACCAGCAGCCCCCATGGCCACATGCAATGGGAAGAAGTGATCAGGCCCCGGATGAGCCACTTTTGCGTAGGGCGCCTTCTCTTCATAATGATTTATGTCCTCGTATCTGCAACAATCAGAGATCGAACACTTGCATTAGAACGTGCACATCAATTAAATTCTACAAATACGTGCAGTGCTATGTATAGCTGCAATTTGACAACACTTTGTACTAATTCGCGTATCAGAGCTAAATAGTAGTTAGTTCAAATTCCAATATACTATAATGCTATAGTCATTTTTAATTTGACATTAAATAAAAAAAAGCAACACAACACAATACATACCTTCCTTCGACGAGAGATTGTTTTAACCAGGAATCAAATGCGAGAGCCCAAGAAGGAGGAGGGCTTTCGCGAGGAGCCGCTGCACTCATGTTATGAGTGGTATTTCCTGATCCGATTATTAGAACACCTTCATCTTTAAGAGAAGCTAATGCCTTTCCCAAGTTATAATGGTAAGTTCCATCTTTATTTGATGAAACAGAAAGTTGACACACTGGAATATCAGCCTCCGGATACATCAACATCAGAGGCACCCATGCTCCATGGTCAAGTCCGCGTTTATTATCTTCGTCTACTTGACTCAACCCGGATGCTTCGACTAACTCCTTCACCTTTTTTGCTAACTTTGGAGCACCTGGTGCTGGATACTTGAGCTGCCAATGTATAAAATAAAAAAGTGAATTTTTCGTTTCACATTTGATTTGAATATGTACTGGTACACTGCTAAGTGGATAATTCTAATAAATTCATAAATTGTGTTTATTAATTTTGGGACCAATCAAATTATCTATCATGTACCAGTACATATCCAAATAAGATATATACCGGAGTGTTCGTGAATAAAAAATGCTCCTTGAAATTATTGATATGAAATGGTAAGAAGAAACAAACAAACCAACCTTGAACATGCTGCTGGGGAAGTCACCAACAAAGTCATGGATGGTTTCATTGTGATTAACAACGTTGACGGTTGGAACAGAAGTATCCCAATGACCAGAGATAACAAGAATCGCAGAGGGTCTATGAGGAAACACCTCCTTCCATGATGTCAAGAATTTCCATGCAGGAATTGTTTCATCTATAACTATTGCTGGTGATCCATGTGATATGTAAAACGTTTCCTTCAATGCCATTTTTTTTTTAATATTTTCTTGCTTCTTGAACTGTGTTATGCTTAAATCTTAATATGCTATTCATTTTATAGAGTGGAAATGGAGAAAAGAGAATAAAATAAAACTGAAATGGTGACAAAGAGGTTTTTGCAATTGAATTTTCTCATATCTTACTAGTCTAAATGCTTGACATTTGACCACACTTTTATGTGATTCTTTATTTTTTTTTCTTTATTGGCACTTTCTCCTTTCTAATTCTAATATTCAATGACATGATCTATTCCATTTGGAAATTTTCATTATCTTATTATATAAATCTGGTTATTGTTTCTTTCATAGAACAAGAAGTTATATATATATATATATATATATATATATATATATATATATATATATATATATATATATATATATGTAGAACCTCAATACTCAATAGAATAACCGTAAAAAAAGAAAAACTCAATAACATAAGAAATTGACACTATTCTTAATAATAATTTGAAAGTATTTATCCAATAATAAATGAAACAAGCCACAAATAGATTGTATGCGATATTTACAACTTATTTTTAATCAACTTTTTTACATATATGTAATTTGTTAGTTAAATACACTCAAGTTATTAAAGGATCGATAAAGTAAAAAAAATCAATAGAGAAACGTTGATATTTGTATTAAAAAAATGTTAAATACTATTCTGTTTTTAGTTTTAACTATGTACATGGCTTCCTTCTCTAACATCAATAAGTTGGAAAATTGCTTTTTAGTCCCTCTACATTACTCTCAGGCCCCTCATTGTGACTAAAATATCCTTACGAAATGTTTTGTAAGCTAGATACGAAATAACCCAATTTTATATCATAGGATACAAAACAATGTAAAACATCTCAATGTCTGGTAAGCTTATTTGTTGGAGACGTCTGCGCGTAAAAAAATACAATTTCATATCCTAGAATACAAAATAGGCATTTATTTGAAATTTTATTTTAAGGTTTCATTCCGTTGAATACGAAATACACATTTTTTGAAAACGCTTCAATTTCATATCCTAGAATACAAAAACACTTAATTTCATATCATAGGATACGAAATCCTGGGTTTTAGAGTATTTCGTATCCTAGAGTATGAAATGGTCACTTACTGCAATATGTTTATTTTGTTCATTTTTTTCTTGTATTTGCATTATGCATTTGTTTATGTATTGTGTTTTTTATGGTTTTGATTGTATTATTTGATATATGAAGGTGTTTAGATGAATGAACCTCCGATTGAATTGAAATAAAAAATTGATGAAGATAACATTGCTAAAGATGTGGTTGTTGCACCCGACATTACTCAAGTTATTGTTGTTGCATCCGGAATTGCTCAACCTAATGTTGTGGAACCTGATATTGATCAACATATATAATGTTTCCGTTAACACCGCCGAATATTTTTTAAAAGCCAAAAAGTATAAGGTTCGAAATAACTTGATCGATTGGTGTAAACGATAGGGTGCAAAAGCCGAATTTACTATTGTGATAGGGAAATCTGATAACGGTTCTGATCGAAGAAAAAAGTATTTTGTATCCTAAAAAACGAATTTAAGCGTTTTCGTATTCTAGAAAAACTAAGGCAAGATTTTTGTATCCTAGAAAACGAATTTAAGCGTTTTCGTATCTTAGAAAACGAATTTAAGCGCTTTCATATCCTAAAAAACGAAGTCAAGATTTTCGTATCCTAGAAAACGAAATAGTGGTTTTTGTAGTTAAATCGAACACTAAAACAAACTTTCTCTTCGTTTATAGCCATAAATCATCGTATCCTAGAATACGAAAAAATGTTGATTTCATATCCTAGGAACCAAACTATCCTAGTTTCAAAAGTACATTTTCGGATTTTTGAGAGGTTTGGGAACAACAAGGGGGGCGTAAAAAGCAATTTTCCTATGTTGCGTGTAAAGATGACAATTAGCCTAATATCTAATATTGGTACACATGGGATGATAAAGCGGGCAGCCCACACCGATTAGACCCGTTCCGCCTAAAATCCGCTCAAAAGTAGGGTGGAGCGGGTCAATTTAGGTGTTCGGACTTAAAACTCATGTCCGTCCTGTTTCTTGACGACTTAGTGGGTCGGCCCGTCAAACACTTTTTTATTTACAGTTTGAATTATTAAATTAATTACAAATTATTTAGGATTATCGATCCAAGAGGCTAACAAAAATAAACACACATTAAATTACATTAGAACACAACTCAGTTCAATGTTGTTATGGCAATGTTAAGACAAAAAACCATCAAAGCAACTTCACAATACCAAAAACTATAAATATGTCAATGTTGATATGTAGTAATATACATTCTTGAGGCATTCATATGTATTAACTTGTAAATGGCGTTTTATGTCTTTCACTGATCATGCTAAATTTATTTCCCTCTGAATCTGCTTTCATTAAGTGTTTTTGCAACACTAGTGTAATTAATTAATTTATAATTGTTCAATTATTTGTAAGACCTTTGGGAAATGTGAAATAAAAGACTTGTATATTGTTATGCATCAGAAATAAAAACTGTATATAACAGAACTTCACAAAACATAAGATTAGATAGATAAACTTTGAATGACAAATCAAAGCTTGTTAAAGTTAAAAACGGCAAGAAAAAATGCAAATAAACCATTAATTTTTACTCACTTCATGTGATATTCAATTTTTTAATTTATCACATAATCATAATTTTAGTTAATGATGAACACTAACCATATCATTCTAAAAGATTAAAAAACTTGAAACCAAAATTTAAAATAAGCTTAAGATGGCTACTTTTCATCTAATTAAGTAAAAAAAAATAGTTTTTAATAAAGTCCGCCCCGCTCCCACCCCTTTTTTAAGCAGGTTAGGCGGGGCGGGCCAATACAGAGCCAAAAACCTCAGCCCGACCCGTCCAAAATGGCGGGTCAAATGGATCGGTCTAGCGGGCTCGAAGATAATTCGAAGATCTAACAATCAATGAGAACAAGTCATGCGTCTATGAAATATAAGTTGGTTCAAAGCAATTTACTAGCACCACAAGCAAATATATTTATGTGGTTTATTTTCATTGATTGTTTGATAAATACCCACAAATTATCAGGAGATTGTGTATGTCTCAATTTGAACGAGATTATGTTAACTTAATTATTAATAGTCTTAATAGATTTTTTGGTCCCTGTATGTTCGCGAATTTTTTGTTTTAGTCCCTGTATCTTATTTTGTTGCAAATAAGTCCTTGAATGTACAATTTTTTTTGGTTTTAGTCCCTAAAGTTCTATTAAGCCTTATTAATATAAGACCTTATTTGTTGATAAATGGGGATTGTCTGCAGTAGCGAACGGTCCAGATTGAAAATACGATTAAATAATCTTACCTATTAATTCAGATTGAACGATTCACAATTGTTACTGCGTTACCCGAGAAAATTTATTTCTTTTCTTGACTCATTATAATAGACCCATAGAGGTCAAGGATTTTTTTTCCTGAAAAATAGTACTTGAGTTTTGACATCATTGCTTAGCTATTTGAAATACTATGTGACCAAGTAACATGCAATGAGAAATTTTCTTGTTGTCATCACAAAATTTGAAGAAAGTGCTTATTTTGACATCATTTCTTAGTGAATAAATAGTCTAAGAAGTAAGATTGTCAAGTCAACACTATTGAAAACATTGTCAACAAAAAGAACTAATAACACCTTCAATGCTAATGCATGATGTATGGTGCAGATAATAACACCTTCAAAAAGAACTAATTTGTAATTAAATTTTTTATCTAAAAGGTGAATAAATCTGTATAATATATAAGATATCTCTGACAACTAAATTAAGCTCACAAAGAATATATACACTCAATCTGCATGATGTATGGTGCAGATTTTACTATATCCATTGTGAATATTTTTACAATTATTTGTTGGATATGTGTCCAACTATAAACTTGGGTTCAGTACAGTTAGAAAAAATTTACTATAGCGCAGTTGATATAGCCTACATTTTATTATTAGATTTTAAAATTAAAATTTATCTTAAAATTTGAACCGTCCAATTTTAATCAAACGATTCATATTTACTGACTACATGCAATTTACTGCACAAAATCTAAATCCGTCCAACTATCATTTCCTACATGAAAGTGGGAGGAATTTCCCGATTAAGTAATAAGCAAGATACAAAAATGTGCCCCTTGCCGACTCCAAAATAGAATTGACAAATGACCAATCTTTCAAATTCCATAAATTTCAAAGTTTTTGATATTTTTTTGCGAAAGTTCCTGATTTTTTATTGAAAAATAAACTTTCTTATTATTTTTGGGAAAAATTTCAATTTTTTTCGAAAAGAAAGTTTTGATTACAAATAAAAAAAATTTCAGAATATTTTCCAAAAAACGGTTTTCGATCTTTTTTCATAAAAAAAGTTCCGATATTTTATTCGGAAAAAATAGCTCATGATTTTTACCGAAAAAAAGTTTCAGATCATTTTTCAGAAAAAAAAAGTTCTCAATTTTTTTGAGGAAAAAGTCCCGATTTCAAATAAATACAATTTCGGAATTTTTTCCGGAAAAGAAGTTTCCAATCTTTTTATGCGAAAGTTCATGACTTTTTCCGAAAAAGACTTTCCGATCTTTTTTGGGAAAAAAATTTTGTTTTTTTTAAAAAAATGTTTGATTTCAGATGAATAAAATTTCGGAGTTTCTTCAAAAAATTTCAATCTTTCTTCGCTAAAAAAAATTTCCTAATTTTTACCGGAAAAAATGTTTTCGGTCTTTTTTTGGAGAAAAAAATTTCCGTTTTTTTTTGGAAAAAAAAATCCTGATTTTTTTGCGAAAAAATTTTGATAACAAATAAATACAATTCCGAAGTTTTTTCCGGGAAATAGTTTCCAATCTTTTATCGGTTAAAAAGTACCAATTTTTTTTGGAGAAAAAGTTCTTTATTTTCTTGGGAATTTTTTTTTTGAATTTTCAGGAAAAAAAAAAATTGGTTCAAGTGAATAATCTAATTTTTATTACAAACCGGTTATGAATTGGTTTCAAAACAGTTATAAACCATATTCAAATTGGTTTTATAAAATAATCGAGTTGTCATTAAAATGGTTTTGGTTATAAACCATTTCGTAATTTATGGTTTAGTATGGTTTCCAAACCATGCACACCGCTAGTAGAATGTCTCATTACCGCTAGGGGTGGACAACGGTCGGGTTCGGTCCAAAAATCTTCAATCCGAATGAAACCATGGGTGGAAAAAGCAAGCCCATCTCTGTTCGATTGTGTTTACGGTTATGTCGGATTTCGGTTTGGACGAATGTCGGTTTGAATGGGTGGATTTATACGGTTTTGAATCGTATAAAACTTACAAGTACAAAAAAATCCAATTATAGAGAAAACCCAAACCATAAACTTCATAACGAAAGAGATCGAGAGAGATGAAGTTGTTAATGGAGAAGGATAGCGGCGGCAGAAATTAAAGTTTCAACTCAGTCTCGTCATTCTCTCAATCTCAAAAGGTTTTAGAATGAATGTGATATTGATTGAGAATGGAATGAGTATGTTGTTTGAATTGGGCTTTCATTTTGACATAAACATTAAGCTTAATAAGTCACTAACAAACAAGACTAAACTCATCAGCGAAAAATATACATGGGTAGAGAAAATTATTTTTTCTACTCCAACATTTATCTCTTTACCCCAACATATTTTAAAATATTCTCATTTTATCCTTATTATTTTTTAAAAGTGCATACATAGATCATTTACTCATTTACTACAATCAATTCTTTATCGGTTAATATGAAACTCAGATCAGAAATAGAAAATTTGGTACCGACGTTGACGTGTTTGCAAAGTGTGTCGGTTTGGGATAAGCGGCCAATGAATAGCATACCGGAACACTTTTTTTAAGTGAACCGGTTTGAAATTCTTACCGGAATAGTTTGGTATGAGTTTGCCGGTATCAATATTCATACCAAAACCTCTCCACATCCACGACTGTCTCCTCCACACCCACGCCTCCCCCCCCCCCCCCCCCCCCCCCCCCCCCAAAACCTCTCACATAATGGAACCCTACCTATCCAGAGATCGGTCCAGAAGAAAGTATATGTCCCATCCCCCACCATCCTCTCCACACTCTCCCTGAACCACCCTCCCATAAGCCCGCCTATTCCGTCCCTGATCCTCACAATCTCCCTCCACCAAGCTGACCCCAACCTCCCTCCCTCCCTCAACCTGCCGTGCTCCAGCCCATAGCGGGCCACCAACACTCTAAACCAATGGCCACCCCGATCCACCAACATCCTCCAACACAATTTGCCTAACAAAGCAACGTTAAACTCCCTTAACTGCCTGACTCCCAATCCTCCATACTCCTTACGTAAACATATGGATTTCCAATTAATTCAAGAGGTTTTCCTATACTCCTCACTCCCCCCCCCCCCCCCCAAAAAAAAATTAATCAAAAGAGATTCAATAGAAGAAATCGTACCTGAGGGGGCTTTGAAGAAAGAAAGAGCATAGACAGGAAAGGATGTCAAGACAGATTTGAGAAGAACCAGACGACCGCCAAAAGAAAGAAAACGACTCTTCCATCTAGACAATCTACTCCTAATACGCTCCAAAGCAGAAGCAGCCTCGTATAACCAGGACTCCGGAATATTAACCCCTACCAGCATACTCTTATTGAAGTTAACTTTCAAACCAGACATCAACTCAAACAACATAAGCACCGCCCGCAGAGCCTGAACATTCTCCCAACTCTTAACCCCCAATAGCAGCGTGTCATCAGCGAACTACAAGTGAGACACTATGACAGCTTCCTGGCTACCCACATGGTAAACCGAGAATCTATTCCCCTCAACCATGGCCTTCATAATGACATTCAATCCCTCCGCAGCCAGAAGAAAAAGGAAAGGAGATAGTGGATCCCCCTGTCTTAATCCACGTTCAAGGGGGAACTCTTCAGTAGGGCTGCTGTTGACTAGAACCGAGGCAGTAGCTGTGCACACGCATTCCCGCATCCACTTTCTCCACAGAGACGGGAATTCCATCTTTCCCATAACTGCGTCCAAATATCCCCAATCCACCGAATCATAAGCTTTTTCAAAGTCCACCTTGAAAAGCAACAATTCCTTTTTGGACTTGCAGGCCTCATCCACCACCTCATTTGCAATAAGAATCCCATCGAGAATTTGTCTATCCTTGACGAAAGTCGATTGTGACTCAGAAATGACGCTACCAATGACAGCCCGTAACCTGTTGGCCAGCGTTTTGGCCAGAATCTTGTAAAGACTCCCCACAAGCGAGATGGGTCGAAAATCATTCAGCCTCTGGGGGCTATCCACCTTTGGGATAAGAGCTATAAAAGTGGAATTAAGACCTTTAGTTAATTTACCATTACGATGAAACTCGGAGATAAACCTCATACATTTTTGAAGTAAAAATCCATGAGTCTCCTCGTTAATAGTGAATTTTATAACAATTTGAAATTTAAGTGATTTGTTAGAATTTCATTTTATTGTTAAAAACTTCATTTGATCTCATAACTATTTACTGTTTTATTACAATGTAAACTTATTTCCTTTACCTAGTATTTTAATACTAAATTTTTTTATCTTTATACTTATTTAATCATTTGACCTCTCCATTGCAACCAACATTACTATCAGACCTGACATTCATACCATGAGTGAGTTTTCAAATAAGAAGTAAGGTATGCTTCAGACCTTAGTCTCACAAAAATAAAATACACATGGATTGTATTTTGGGCCAATGTTATGGTGGACAGTGGTCCATCGTGTACAAGTGATCAATATTATTATAACGAATACAAATTTTACAAAATTTATCGTTGGATTGAAAATTCATATTATAAAGATCATTCATAAAAAACTTAGAAAAATTGAAAATCATTTGATATGTTTTTGTGATACATAAAGATAAACAGTTTATAAAATATTGTAAATCTTAAAGGCTCCCAATAACATATCAAATTATTTTTAATTTTTCTAATTTTTTTATGGATAATCTATATTATATAAACTTTCAATCCAAAAGTAAATTTTGTAAAATTCATATTTGTTATAACTTTATTCCACCATAGACCACTTAAGCAAGTTGTCCATATTAGAATTTTCCTGTATTTTGTATTTTAAATCCTATGAATTTATTATTGTCAGCTTTATTTGAATTGGTACATATATTTGTATTTTCTTTTATGTATGATGTATTGTCAAAATAGACTAAATCAAATTTTATGTGTGATTGAGAAAAAAAAGTGCAACAAATTGATTAACGTATTTAAACCAAATCAATCCAGAGTTCCTGAGTTAAGACAACAAATTATGATTCTACCTAAGAGCACGTATGAATCGATTCAATATTAAAATTGAAAATTACTTTTGCCACCCTATGGGTTGCTCGCTAGCCCTACGAAATGACGAAAATACTTTTCCGTTACTTATTTTACGGATGTAGAAAAAAAGAGTAATTTTTGAGTAATTTTCACGGTCATCCGCTATACTTAGGCCACAGAAAAGTCGGTGGTCAGACACCCCTGTTTCAGTCAAAGGCCTGGCATGTGGCCAAAATGCTTATAAAAGGAAGCATTATGCTTATAAAAGGAAGCATTCAGCTTCCTGAGGTTTCACACTTCTCCTTCTCTTCTTTTCTACTTTTTCCCTTTCATTTTATAATGTTAGGTTGTGTGTTAACGGTCGTGAAGTACCTCGTTAGTTAGGCATAACGATACTTTCGGTCCCCTTTAATGAAGATTTTGGTATCGTTATAACTACTCAACACGGAACTTTTATGTTCAATTTTGGGTACTCTATGACTAATCGAAATGTCTCTGCTGTTTGAAGTGAAAGGGATTAGCTGTCACTATTGTAAAAGGCCAGATGGGTTTTAATGGACTGCCGAAGTGGCATCCTGAACTTATTAGAGGTCGTTATGAATTGTGTTAGAAATTTTGTTATTATTATTTTTTATATAATTTTTATTAGAGTAATTGGTAAACACCACGAATCGGACAATATATGTAATTTTGTGTCTAATGAATAAATTTTAATGCATTTTTTTGTCATGTGTTTTGCATTCTTTTTTTATGCTCCCTCCGGTTCTTCAGTGCCATTTCTTTTCATTCTTGACTGGTATAATCCGCGGCTTAAGGCACGGAGGGTGTTCCGCACCTTATGTCACGAATGACCTGTAATTCTAAATGTGGTATTCGCGACATAATTCACGGACTGCACCAAAGCATAAACTAGAAACATTTAAAAACAGAACAGCCTAGATTTTGAAAAATCCTCAATTGTACCTATTTTTTACAAAAACAACTCGGAAAAATAACTAACACGCAAACACACTTTAATATATAATAATATCACATGTGTAACACCCCAAATCTTATATTTTATTATATTTGATTGATTGATTTTATTTAATTAATTTGTGTTTTGTATGCATTAATTAGTTGTTACCCTTATGTTTATTAGTAATGGGCTTTTATGAGTATTGGGTTTAATTAGCAGGAATAAGAGTTTGTAATATAATTAAGAGTAATGTAGTAATTTAATATAAGTTAGTGGATTGTGTAGAGATAAAAATGGCATTTTGGTTATTAGCTAAAAGGATAATGTATCTTGGAGAGGAAGTAGTGGCAACTATGCAAATAAGTGTAGAAATGGGTGGTAAGAGTAAAGTTGAGTTTGTGAGTGGGATTTGTAGAGAAAATAAGGGTAATATAGGGATTTGACTCTAACCTAAGTGGTAAGTATATAAAGGAGTGGTTTTTATGAGGAGTAGAGTAGTTATTTTCATTTATCACAAATGAGAGAAAGAGAGGTAGAAAGAGGATGTAGAAGAACCAAGCTTGAAGAGGTAGAAGGGAGTCAAAGTGTAGACCTTAGAGATTTCAAGCCTAAATCAAGGTAAGAGGCTTAAATAATATAATTGTTGGTGATCAAAGAGAGGGGAGTTTGTCTATGACTCCACACCCAAACTCTCTTCACTCGTTTTGGATTTTGGGAAGAAAAGGGTTTTGGGAATGTGTTTATAATTGAAGCTTGATGATGATTCATCTATAATATGCTTCTACTTATTATTGCTATATGAAATCCATGATAAAGTTGATTATTTGAACTTTGATTTTGATTGATTATGTGTTATTATGAAGTTTTTGAAATAATGTATGAAAATCTATTATTCTTGCTTTTTGGTGTTAGATCATGCTTTTGATTGTACTTCTATGAATTACTTTTTTCTAAACCCTTAAAGTTGAAGCCTTTAAGCATTTAAGAGTAGAAAAATGGTATCTTTAATGATTCTAAGTGTGAAACCCGAAACAGAGCATCTTTTCTGGGCTCAGTTCGCCCGGCGAGCTGTATGAATGTGCCAGCGAGAACATTTTGTTCTTGTTGTTCATCTTGCCCAGATGAGTGCTCGCCCGACGAGGTTCTCTCGCCAACCCTCGCCTGCTCTCGTCAGAGTTTCTGGAAAAATCTGACTTTACGTTCGTCGGCGCTCGCTGGAGCCCGCCCGGCGAGACCTGGAGATCAAGTTCGTGTTCTGTTTTAATTAGAATAAATCCTATGCTTATAACATGTTATAATTATGATCTTTTGGTTATAGGATAACATGATTAGATGAATATGAACCTAGTAATGAGGAATTATTAGTATATGATCAATGGAATTAGGGATTGATTAGAATGAAGTGTTAAGTGTTGAATTAAATGAGTCGTATGCTTATAACATGTTCTAATTATGATCTTTTGATTATAGGATAACATGATTGATTGAATATGAGCCCTAAAGTATAGTAGATATTTTAGTAGTTGCGGTTGACTAAAATATGTAAACCATATGTTTGGTAATTGTACATTCATGCATTCATATATGTATGTTGAGCAGATACTTTAGATGAGCCCTAAAGTATAGCAGATATTTTAGTAGCCGCGGTTGACTAAAATATAATTGGAATAAGTTTTCCGATGAATTGATGAAATGGTACCACATGCATTAGTCGTGTCTAGGGTGACATGACATGAGTAATTGACATTAGTTGCATTAGGAATATGTGATTAAATGTGATACTTGGTAATTGGCATTGATTGATAATCCTTAATAACGTGATTAAGTGTATTAGGTGATGTGTGAATAATGATTGATAATTGATGATGATATTATTGTGATGTATTATATTTTTATGATTATGAGATATGAATGACATGAGAGTAATGTATGTTTATCAATTGAATTGTTAGACATAAGTATACTATGTCCTAAGTGTTAAGTGTGTTCTTGCAGTTAGTTTCTTTTTATGGTTATATTATCTAACCCTCTGTTTTGTGTATGTGCTGAACCTTTGGGGGTTCAGGTTCTCAGGTTATGTTTACGTTCAAGTCGTTGGTGAAGCTCCGCTCTGATCATGACACGGGAATAGGAATTTCTTAGAATGTATATATTTGTACATAGAGTCTTTATTGTTCATTATCTTAATTTATTTTGAAATTGTACCATTTTGAAAAGTATCTAGTACAAGTGATATTTTAACTAATTAAGTTATTAGTTGTATTTTAATGAAGTTTGTAATACTTGAACCGTATTGATTTTATAAATCAAGTTTTATTTTCTGTTGCGTATTTGAAAGATATTTTCTAAAAGTAATATTTTAATTAATACGGGTTGAGTGTTACAATTTGGTATCAGAGCCTAGGCGCATGATGCTACGTTGCACCATAACTGAATCGCGACTGATAACTATCCAAACGGTGATGATCGCGACGCAAGAGTTTCTCACCATAAGACCCAACACAAGAAGAAGCACGCCTAAATGGAAGAACTGATACACTCCTATAGCGTCTGCTCTGTCTCAAAAAGCCTGTATCCTCATCCACCTGTCGCCGCTCTTTCCGGTGTCGTCGCTGCATCACAGTCCACTCTCCCTCGTCCCTCCCCATTTGTGGCTCCCTGCCAGCGTCCCTTACCCTCTTGAAGTCACTCTCAGCCGTTGAAGATGAACGGTGCAGCTTCTCTAGGTATGCCCTGGAGTCGCCGCCTCTCACCCTCTCTCTACCTCTTCTCATTTTTTTAGTTTTTTGTGCTACTATGTTATCACACTGAAGAATATAATTTTTACCCCATTTGTTTTTTAAACGATTAAGATTTCAATTAAAAAAATTAGTTTTTAAAAGTTTCATACTTTTTAAGTGAAAATTTATAGTTTTACCATTTAAACAGTCAATTCTCATAAATTTTATGACCACTTTAATTATTAATTGTATTGAATAAATGTATTTTTACAAAATTAGCGAAAATAGAATATTTATTCACAAAACATAAAAATATTCTCTCTTATTAAATGAAAAAGAATAAAAAAGATTAAAACAAATTAACAAGTTAAGAGAATGGTAATAAATAAAAAAACTATTGCCATTAAAATTGAAAGTAAGAGAAATTGAAAACCTTAATAATAAGTCTTGTATCTTGTTTTCCATTCACCTCATCACTCTCCTGTGACGATACACAATTTCTCTTTTCTTTTCCTTAAACCTTGTCACAACATCGAACATGAATAATTCTTCTTTTCCACTTACTTTTCACCATTCTTTTCCTAAACCACCCAAATAAAATATGGCCAAACACTTGAAAATGAGAAACAAAAACAATAAAGTTCAAAAATTCACAAATGTGATTTGTGTGACAAAGTGTTCAACTCAGGTAATGCACTTGGTGGCCACAAAACCTCCCACTGGGCCACTGTCTCCCAACAGAGATCACATGAATATTTCTTCTTTGTTTGAAGATTTTGGGAGTAGTTGGAGATGATATGACCACCAAGAGCATTACCAGAGGTGAATATTTTGTCACAAAAATCGCATTTGTGAATTCTTGAACCTTTCTAATTTTCTTTCTTATTTTCAAGTGTTTGGTCATTATCATGATCATGATCAACATAATTTTATTTTTGGTGGTTTGGGAAAATAATGATCAAAAGGAGATGAAGAATAAGAGTTCTTCATGATCGATGTTGTCAAAGATTTTGAAGGAAAAGAAATGAGAAATTATGCATCGGGAAGTGATTAGGTGAATGGAAAAAAAGACACCAAACTTATTAATTGGATTTTTAATTAACTTACTTTCAATTTCAACGTCAATCTTTTAGTTTTTGTTCTATATCATTATATTATTTTAATAATTTTTATAATCCTGTTTATTTTTTTCCTTTAATAGGAAAGAATATATTTAATAGGAAAAAAACTATCAGAAAGAGCAAAGCTAAGAGACTTTGTGATATGAATCAACTATCAGACAACATTATAATTAACTTCAAATAAGCAACATAAAAATAGTTCTAAGAGTTTACCTTGTGATGCATAGCTATAGCAAAGCGAATGTTTTCGTTAGAAGTTTCAATATAAACTTAGATTTGGATTCATTATTTGGCTTTGATCAAAGATAAGGTGAGAAGAAAGATTTCGCATTGCTTTCAATGCCATGAAAGCACAATGAACATCACACCTTGCATGACATGAAGGAGAGAAGTGATAGAAGTTAAAAGTACATCACAAAGATTGCTAATCAAGTTTTATGTTCCTCGATAAACCCCACTTTTCTTTGTTTTCCTTATCTCAATCTTATTTCTTTTTTTATTATTCATAATTTATTTTTTTGTTCAATGAACATCGCCTGCAATAGGTGTTCTTTATCTTAAGTTTGCAACACTTATGGTGTAATTAAGTGTTTATCAAAATTCATGATCCTCAATTGATCATTTCATTATAAACTTAATCTATAACACTTTACTATAGGTAATGTTCATCAAATAAAATAAAACTAGAAAGAAACAAGAATGAGAGAAGGAAAACAGATAAAAGTGAGGGTTGTGGAGGGCAAACTGCAAATTTGTCCAGCAATCTTCTTGATGTACTTCTAACTTCTATAATTTCTCTGTTGAGCCTGGAAGGTGCGATAGATAGTATGCCTCAACAACATTTAAAACAATGTGGAACCATTCTTCTCATCTTAACTTTGACCAAAGACAAATGTTGGTACCTTTGATCTAAGTTTATATTGAAACTCATGAACCAAACATGTGCTTCTCTATGTTATGCATCATAAGGTAAAGTTTTAGAGATATTATGTTGAAGTATTTGTTTTGTTGCTTTTACGTTTTAGGTTATATATGATTATTGGTTCATATGACAAGTTATTTGTATCATCCAAGATTACTTTTATGAATTGTTGAGTGACCCCTTAAACCAACACAAGTCTTTTATGCTGTTTGTACGATATATGTGTAGTTTTTATTTTTGTTTTGTTCAACTTAACAATTTTATGGTTGAGAGCAATAATAATAATAATAATAATAATAATAATAATAATAATAATAATAATAATAATAATAATAATAATAATAATAATAATAATTATTATTATTATTATTATTATTATTATTATTATTATTATTATTATTATATATTTTTTAGTGTATGGGCTAGTGTGAATAGAAAAGAAAAAAACTTAATAAGCTGGCCCAAAGAAAGAAGAAAATGTGGGCTTAATGCTTTGAGTTGACCCAAACCAACGAAAAAAGAAGGAAGGAATGGAAATGTGAAAACAAGTGGCTGCGCTACAGTAGTGCGCTGGCAACAGTACATAGCACATGCTAGGCAGAGACTAATCCATCATGTCATGTGGGACTCAAATGAGTTGCAAACTCTCTTTAAGAATTTTAACACATATCCAAGTCAAAGATCAAACCTTGATTAAACTAAAGGAGACCTTAGTTTAAAAAATTATTGTACAAGTAACAAGAACAAATTCTGAAATGTAAGAGTAACAGAACAATAACAAAGAAGAGTCTAAAATGAATTGGAACAAGTATTACCCTTTTAATAGGAGCTAACAAATAATAATTGAATAAAGTGTTATTGTATATGTATATAGTGAGGCAAAAAGGAAGAGTACACAAAACAAACAGGAAAGTTATAAAATACATTAAAGAAAGGCCAAATACACAAATAAGAAGGTAAAACATTCATATCATTAGATTAGGAAATATAGATTTTTTTAATTATATACTAACCAACGCATTGCTTAATTTAGCTTCAAGTAGCTCAAAGTTGGAAGTTCTATTCACCCCGATCTTGAAATTTTTCATTTTCGATATTGCTGTCTTTTTCATTTTCTAGGGAAAAAAAAAACCAAAGAAAAAATTATAATTAGACTTAGTATTATAAAAAAAACTGTAATAAAGAGGCACAAAGACGGATAAAGTACACGAACATAAAGACAAAATATTAATATAAAAAAAAAAAAAGGTAATTTATCATGATTGTTACAATATATGACAAACCACTTTTCTTCACCAATAATGATTTCTACAATTAACAAAAATGATCTCAGTTTAAATCAAATAATACCAAACAAATTGAAGTTTTACACAAACAAAAATATATAAAATCAAAAGATTTTAAAACCAAGGAGACTTATAGAACACACCTTTCATAATTAAATTCACAAAACATAATGTCAAGAGATATGACAAAGTATATAAAAAAAAGGGTAATTTATTGTTACAATATATTAAACCAATGAGGCTACACATATGACAAAATGAATTACAAAACTCTTTTCACTTCTTTATTTGATTTGTCAAGAGATATTCAACACAAGTCAATCGAACTATGCTAAATCTAATTGCAGTGAATACAATATTGATACACAAATCTAATTGATCAATAAAAAATGTAAGAGCACACATCGAATTGCATCACATAAAAATACTAATTTTTTTTATTTGTAAAACCATAAAATATAACAAATCACAATGGAGCCAGATAATATAATAGAGATTCCATCAAATGATAACCCTAAAATGAAACAACTTTAGATTTTTTGAATCACTTACCAGATCGAGATAGAGACTACATGCAACATGATAGATTGAGTGGCCGCAAATGAAATTGTGATACTAACAGGATTGGTCCAAGAAATTTAGGGTTTATATGCAATCTAAAGAGGTGTGAAAATGGGTGCACGAAGGGAAATAAGTAAAAAGAGGGGAATTGATTGAATCACTGCGTTTTGATTGTCGTCGTACTTGTTTGGTTCTTCACGGTTTGTGACATGATCAATTTATATGTGCTTGATGTGAGATTTTGTGGTTAGGGTTTGTGATTTCCCAACTAGCCAATGGCGGGCCTATGTTAGGGCCTATGTTTGTCACAGCCCACCCCAAAAAATATCATTCTTAAAGGTGTAAACACTAACACAAAGGTATATTATACATCATAAGAATGTTAAATTATATTATTATGATGTATAGTTGATTATAAATATATTTTTTATGTGAAGATTTGTTTAAAAGTGGACCAAGGCCCAGTATGTTGGTAGCCCATTTACGATCTAGGCCCAAGACAGATTACCCTTGGTCCCATTTACATATGTTACGGACACTCTTTGCATGCATTCGTGACTTAAGTCATGGAACTATCGGTCGCATGATCTTCTACTTCAGTCAAAGGCCTGCCACGTGGTCAATTTAAATTGGCCACTTGTACGGCCCAACTGTCTATATACGGTGACATTGAGTTCTGAAAAAATTCATCCCTCCCACTTCTCTTCTTTTCCTATTTTATAACTATCAGTATGTTTTATTTTTATTAGTTTGTGTGTAAATTGTCGCTTAGTCCTCCGTCGATTAAGTTAATCGATGGAGGAATGTTTATGTGCTAATCATTGGGTATTTTATCATTAATCGAAGCAGTTATTCCACGACGAAATTGGTCTTTCTTGTTTAATAGCACAAACTTTGACCAACAAACAAGTATATAAATTGGCAATAATTTTTACCAGCATATTCTATTTCAGTTATTTTTTTGTTTGTAAATCGATGTAATTTTTGTGTTGCATTTATAAAAATTATATTTGTTTGTATTCTTTAATGTTGTGTACTGTTGTGTTATTTATAATTTTTGTGTATCATACAAGATTTAAAGAATTAAAAAGTAGACAGTTACGATAACAAAATATTAATTAAAAAAAAGCGACAAATTACATCTAGAACGAAGATAGTAAATTAAAAACATAAATTAACGACAAAGAAACAAAACTAAAAATCAGATAAATTAATATCTTCTACTTCGTCCTCCCTGGGTTCCACCATGCACTCCGCGATTTCGTTAAAGGTCCTAGGACGAATCATGTTTGAAAATATATCTTCATGATCAACGGATCTAACCAACTTAGCGTCGAGCTCTCGATTGGTCCCTTTGTCATGTATCGATCAAAAATAGAAATTTCATGCTGGTGAACAAAACGGTCCCGTCTGAGCTGACCGACGTACGGCGATACTCTTGATCGGTCACCTTCCTATCAACACGTAAGTGGATACGACCGTTGATTTGGGTTAGCTTGTACTTCAGATCAGCCAGTATAACATCGACGTTGATTTTTAAAAAGTGTCCCTTTTCCCCCGTTGTAGTACACTGCAGCTATGTGGGTATTTGGATGAAATTCTAAATTTTTTATTTTTTTTTAACAAAAAAAATATATGTGAAAGAAGGAATCAATGGATGAATTAATAGAAACACCCACCACCCCTTATTTATGCACGTGGTGGTGCATTCCTGGCTACAAAACAGACAAATTAGTGCCCTATGCTATGGACACCCTACGTTGCAGTCCGCGCCTTATGTCACGGACGAAGGGTGGTCTTTGGTCTTTGCAATAGTCAATGGTCATGGACGGTGACGGCGTTTGATTGGCCAACAAGGCAAACATCTATCTTTTGGTCGTCTGTGACTTAGGACACGGGTGGTCGATTTTCCAAAATTTGGTAACAACAACAGTCAAAGGACGGTGTCCAATGAGGGTGGACTTGTTACTTTCATTGGCCAATGGAATTAAGGCAAAAACTCTATAAATAATAACCATTTCTTTCACTTTTTCAATCATCACTTTCTTCTCATTCTTTCATCTTGCATTTCTTATCTAGTTTTTGTTTGTTTTTAATTTACTTTTTTGTTTTTTTTTTCTTAGTTTAGGCGTAAACGACCTCATTGTCTGTCGTCGATTAATCATAATGATCGTAGGCTTTTTTTTATGATGAGATTGAGATCATTATGTTAATCAGTGAGGGTCTTTTTTAGGCTTATTAAGATCATTATGATTAATCGGAGTTCAACCGCCTTTGGGTTTTCCCCAAGGTGTAGGGGCGGTGCGGTGGATGCGGCAAAGGTGGTGGCTTCGGCGAACCTTGCGGTTTGGGTTTTCCCCACCTCCAAGAAGATTGGTCACTATGATCAATCTAATAGAATAGACTTTTATTTAATGTAATTTTCTTTAAAATGTAATAATATTTATAGGTAATTTTATTTGAAATGTAATGTTATAATAATATAATGAATGAGTTTTGCATTTTATAATATTTCTATCTTATACTCGTCTTCTGTTTTGCAAAATATTTTAATGTTATCTGTCAAATTCAAATTACAAATTGACATAGGGTGTCTCTGGGGGTGTTAAATCTGATGTGTGGGTGGGAAAAGTTGTCATTTTTTACACGTCCGTGACTTACGATGCGAACCCCATCAGTATTTTGATATTTTCGTAAGACGCGCTCCATATTTGGTAGGATGGTAAAAGTAATTTTCAATAAATTTTACCTTACGATAAATATCCCACACTAAAATTAAATTGGCTTAAATGCACTTTTGGTCCCCCTATTTACATATTTTTGAACTTTTGATCCCCCTATTTTTAAAACCAACTTTTTGATCCCCCGGTTTACAAATTCAATCTATTTTTTTAGTCCCCCTCCTATTTTGATGATGTGGCATTCTCATTTATGACGTTGCACTTAGGTGGTATTGGTGAATTTTTTTTTTTTTTTCATGTATATTTCAAAAGACATTGGTGGTATTGGTGAATTTGAAATAATATTTTCCATATAATTATTATAATTAATCTTATTTTTTGTTTTATTTACAAATTAAAATATTAAAAATAAATTTAATAAATTAAGATTTAGTCAGTTATTTTTTCTCTATACATAACTGACATACAAATGCTGAAACAGCATGTCCCAGCAACTATTTGGAATCGCTTGGTATCTTAATTTTAATCTTAATCTTAATCTTATCTTAATCTTAATCTTATCTTATCTTATCTTATCTTATCTTATCTTAATAAAAGTAAGGTTAGCAACCACTTAACCCTAATTTTTTTCCCTCCTAATCCATTTCTTAATGATGACCACCCCCAACAACTTATTTATGACCTTCTTATTTCTCTCACCAAATTTGCAAACATTATGCACACGATTTTATATGTTATTTTTTTTGTTTCTTTGTATAGAGTCACATAAAACTTCAATGCATGCTATATTTATACTCTCTCTCTCTCTCTCTCTCTCTCTCTCTCTCTCTCTCTCTCTCTCTCTCTCTCTCTCTCTTCTCATATATACGTTTCTTTCACTTATTTAAAACAATCCCACAGTAGTCAATCCTTTTGCCGTGTACCACCTCCTTCTCATTCATTTTTCGGCCACTGTTGGCCGCCTTTTGAGAAACAAACCGATCGACCTCTTCATTCTAAGCTCAGAGCAGCTTCTCCAGTCACCACCACGTTGATAATTGTGTACGTCCAATCGAAGTTCTCTTCTTCTACTCTACGAGAGAGAAAGATTATAACTTTGTTTTGATTTTATGTCCCTTTTACCATTGCATTTAGGAATCTCGAAATCTTCAATTTGCTGAGGCAAGGTTTTTTTTTTCTTTCTTTTGATTCTTTCTATTTTTCGAGTTTTTGCTTTTGTTTCGGTGTTTTTTTTTTTTTTTTTTGCAAAACGAATCCATGACTTTTTTGTAGCTTGAGGCAAGTTTTTTTTTTCTTTCTTTTGATTCTTTCTATTTTTCGAATTTTTGCATTTTGTTTCGTTTTTTTTTTTTTGCAAAACGAATATGACTTTTTTGTAGTTGTAATTTGTGAAATTAGTTGGAAATTGTTGTTCTTTTGGTAGATTATCCCAGAAAAGTAATAGATTAGATGAGAGTGAAAATCCAAATACAATTGCAAATGTAGTTTACAAATAATTTTTTCATAATGTTTAATAATTTGTTATCATATTTATGTGATTTCTATGTAATTTTAATGATTATTATGTCATAATATTAATACTGTTTAGTTCCTTTTTTTTTTTTTGAACAACCGTTTAGTTCCATTTGTACTGCCTATTTTACATTTCAATATATTAATATTTAGATATCATTTTGTTTTTTTTCTTTTGCAATTTTTATTATAGATATAGAAATTTAAATTGCATATCTATCACTCAATAAAATTCGTGCAACGCACGGGTTGGAGTCTAATTATAATAAAAGTAAGGTTTGCCCCCTCTTAAAACCCTACTTAAGAAACTACTTAACCATAATTTTTTTCCTCCTAATTCCTTTCTTAATGACCAGCCCCAACAAATTATTTATGACCTTCTAATTTCTCTCACCTAATTTACAAACACTATGCACATATTTTTATGTTATTATTTATTTTTTTTTTTGTATAGAGTCACGCAAAACTTTAATGTTATATTTATCTTAATCTTAATCTTAATCTTAATCTTAATCTTTTCTTATCTTAATCTTAATCTTAATCTTAATCTTATCTTAATCTTAATCTTAATCTTATCTTAATCTTAATCTTAATCTTATTTTAATCTTAATCTTAATCTTAATCTTATCTTAATCTTATCTTATCTTAATCTTAATCTTAATCTTAATCTTAATCTTAATCTTAATTTTAATCTTATCTTAATCTTAATCTTAATCTTAATCTTAATCTTAATCTTAATCTTAATTATAATAAAAGTAAGGTTTACCCCCTCTTAAAACCCTACTTAAGAAACTACTTAACCCTAATTTTTTCCTTCCTAATTCCTTTCTTAATGACCACCCCCAACAACTTATTTATGACCTTCTAATTTCTCTCACCTAATTTTCAAACACTATGCACATATTTTTATGTTATTATTATTATTTTTTTTGTATAAAGTCACACAAAACTTTAATGTTATATTTATATATTTATCTTAATCTTAATCTTAATTATAATAAAAGTTATGTTTAGCACCTACTAAAACTCTAATTAAACTCTTAACTTAACCCTAATTTTTTACAAAACTTTAATGTTATATTTATATATTTATCTTAATCTTATCTTAATCTTAATCTTAATTATAGTAAAAGTTATGTGAAAATTTTTTTTCCTACCCCAACAATCTTTTCTGTACCCCTACAAATTTTTAAATATTCCTATTTTACCCTTATGTTACTATTTATATAATATTGTTATTTTACTATTTTTAAAATTTTATTTTTTTTGGTATTTTTCAGAGTTAAAGCGACACCGGTACACTTTTTAAAAGTATACCGGTATTCTCAATTTCCATAATCCACCGGTACTCTTTTTAAAAGTATACCGGTATTTTAAATTTTCCAGAACACACCGGTACACTTTAAAAAGAGCACCGGTGTAGTTAAGTTAGAAGAACATACCGGTACACTTTTAAAACTGTACCGGTATGTTGTTCGAAAACTGTACCGGTACACTTTGGAAAAGTGTACCGGTACAGGTTTTTTTTTTTTTAAAAAATTTTAAAACTTTATTGTTATTCACTTTTTTTAAAACTTTATTATTTTTTTTTTGTACAACAGATATGGCTCAAACTGGCGATGCAGATCAAATATCAGTAGATACCACAGCTTTTTTTACGACCAACGAAAAATTTAATACACGAGATGATGTTATAACTCAAAAAATATCACTCAAAATATCAGACCCATCATCTTTTCTTCTATTCCACGTGACATATTTTTTATCATCTAAACATTGCAGCACGTGTTGCATCTCTGATATAGAACCTCTTTCTTGTTTTTGCAGCATGTGTCTTTTTCGATATATTTGGTTGGCATCAACAAGAGAATCTGGATTAATTCTTTTTAAGTCTAAAACGATGTTCCTTGGTGCTACATTACACTTTGACAGATCTTCAACACGTTTATTTTCTTCCACGGTTAAACGCGCCTTACGAGGATGACCTGCATATTTTTTTATTTATTTTTGAATTGCAAAGATAAATATAATATATTATGAAAAAAAATAACATTACAAATAAGAGAAACAAGGATGACCTGCATATTGATCAGGTAGTCCGTGATTGTGAACTCCACATTTAACCTGAACTTTCCATCCCGAACCATCTGTTGAAGGTGTGGCTCTAACTTTGAATGGACAATTACATTTTTTTGTTGCTGTTGACGTAGAACTTTTCGAAGAGTCATATTTTCCACCTCTATCACAGCCCAAAATTAATTTGTCATTTCTTCCTCTTATTCCATTCTTTGTATCTGATCTAGTAATTATTATACTCACTTTATTGTCAATTCCAACATCTTGTGCCCATGTTATAACATCATCTCGTGTATTAAATTTTTCGTTGGTCGTAAAAAAAGCTGTGGTATCTACTGATATTTGATCTGCATCGCCAGTTTGAGCCATATCTGTTGTACAAAAAAAAATAATAAAGTTTTAAAAAAAGTGAATAACAATAAAGTTTTAAAATTTTTTAAAAAAAAAAAAACCTGTACCGGTACACTTTTCCAAAGTGTACCGGTACAGTTTTCGAACAACATACCGGTACAGTTTTAAAAGTGTACCGGTATGTTCTTCTAACTTAACTACACCGGTGCTCTTTTTAAAGTGTACCGGTGTGTTCTGGAAAATTTAAAATACCGGTATACTTTTAAAAAGAGTACCGGTGGATTATGGAAATTGAGAATACCGGTATACGTTTAAAAAGTGTACCGGTGTCGCTTTAACTCTGAAAAATACCAAAAAAAATAAAATTTTAAAAATAGTAAAATAACAATATTATATAAATAGTAACATAAGGGTAAAATAGGAATATTTAAAAATTTGTAGGGGTACAGAAAAGATTGTTGGGGTAGGAAAAAAAATTTTCAAGTTATGTTTAGCACCTACTAAAACTCTAATTAAACTCTTAACTTAACCCTAATTTTTTCCTCCTAAACCACTAATTAATACTCTCATCTAATTTCTCTCACCTATATTTTAATTTTGAATTAGTCATTTTCTATGTATTGAAAATAGCACATTTCTCTCATCTAAATTTGAATTTTGAATTAACCATTTGCTATGTATTGAAAATAACATAGATATACAATCAAAATAGAAAAATATTGATTGATATAAAAATTATAACTTTTAAAATACTTTTTATAAAATTAAATACGACACCTTAAACATTAGCATGATTTGTCATCTTCTCAATCTTTTGAAATCACTATCCTTTGACTCAATTATTCAAGATTGATCTAACTGATGTAGAAATCTAAAATGAAATTTTTAGTGAGTACAAAATTGATAAGAATAAATTAAATATATTTATTTTACTGAATGTATGATTTTTTTTATCATCACTGTTGAATCTGTAAATTGAACCTAGGTCAAAGATATGCGAAATCTCCATTCTAGCCACCTAAACAAACCAAACATTCATATTAAATTTATTAAATTATATTGAATTTTTTTTTTAGGTATATTTTTAACCCAATTTTAAAACCTAAAATATTTGCTTCGGCTATTTGGCTTTTAGCCAATTTTGCAATTAATTTTAGACTACCATTTCTTAATCAAATTATTTTGATTCTATATGATTTCAATTTTATTGTATCTTCTATTTTTATTAATTTATTAGTATTGTTTAATTTCATTTGTACTCTCTGTTTTAAATTTCAATATATTTATCTTTAGATTTCATTTTGTTTTTTTATTTGCAATTTTTTATTATAAAAATTTAAATCATATATCTATCGTTCAACTAAATCCGTATAATGCACGGGTCAAAGTCTAGTCCGAACTAAATGCAGCATGATTCGAACCCGCCTCCGCAATGGGTAAGGCACACGCCCAACCACTAGAACAACACCTAACCGATGATATTTATTGGCTTTGTTTATTTATATATCTAACCAATATAAAATTTAGTTTTACAAAACTGTTTGTTTAGCTATGTTGTTACGTCATCATCCACAAAAACAATTCTATTTTTATATTACTTTTTTTGTCAATTTTCTAGATTAATTTTTGAGAAAATAATTTGATGTCAAAATATTTATATTCATCATATATGATTAACTAAAACATAATATTTTTACAATAAAACATAAAATTAGCTAAAATATAAAGGATTTTTTTGACGATAAAATATAAATTATTTACTCAAATTTAAAAAGTAAATATTTATATATTTTGTTACGTAGCTAATCAAAACAAGCAAAAGAGAAGAGGAAAAAAAAACGGAAATTATTCTCTAAAAAAAGTTTAGAGTTTTTCAAATATTTTAGGTGTCATGTCGTGATTATTTTAGAGATCGAGTTATTCAATTCGTCCGGTTTAATACCTATATATTTTTATTATATAGACCAGTTCGTTCTACCGGTTTATCCGATTTAATTCGGTTTAGTCATGCGGTTCGACCAGTAACTCAGTGGTTCGACCATTAAACCAGTGAATCAGTATTCTCGCCGGTTCGATGTCCAATCCGGTTTTTAAAACATTGATTTTAAGCAACAGCTTCTGGTTACCATCAGCTGGGTGTTGTGGTAGCACACATTCATATTGTAGGTTGGTTTATTTAATTAAGCCAAACATAACAGGAAATGATATCAACCACCTCATTTTAAGTTCCTTGATTCCCTGTCATTTATCGGGCCACCATTAATGCCTCCAGTTTTTGTAAATATTATCCTTGATATTTATTTTTTATCGTTAAAATACTTCATCCAAGTGATTTTGTTTTTGAATTTGATGGTGATGATCTTGTTGTTGGTTGAAGGAAAAAGACAAAAGCTTTTTTCTTAAATTTATTTTTAATATTTTATTTGTAAAAAAAATAAATAATAAGATTAATTATAATAATTACAAGGAAAATATTATCTCCAAAAGGAATGCTATTGTCATACTCTCTAAGACATCCCTTTAACACACTCCAATAGCAATTAGCCACATCATCTACTTTTTTAATTCATTAACTTGCAACCGGTTACGTATTGGAAGCATTTATTTTATTTATTATTATTATTTAAATAAAAAACTTTTCATTTTCTTGTTCATCTCAACTCCCACCACCATCCCGTCTCTTTCTCTTTCATTTCAATGATTCCACCATGGAATCTCTTAGGAACAAACAACATTTTTTTGTTACTTCAGATACAAAGTTGTAGTGAATTATACTAAGTAATTATGATTCTTTTTTGTGTGATATAAAAACAACTTCATTCAAATTTTACATTTCACAATCGAACCAAATTCAAATCACAAATTCACAGTTCAATACCCACCATTTTCTTCAGTTTAGACATCAAAGTTTAAAACTTTTTCAACTTCTTTCGCTCTGTGTTTCTTTGTATTTGATCCCCCATTAAAGGGTTCTCATATGGGTACCATTGTTTGCTATGAGTTTTGGTAAAGTTTGAATATTTCCTTTCAATTTGATGGACTGTAAATGGATTCTTTGGATTCAAGATGTTTCATAAAATGGAATTGAGGAGAGTGTACAGTGTCGCAGCATGCCAAATTTCCATAAATCACTCCACCATTGGACCACTCCACCCGCTGGTCACAGTTACTGCTACCGATTATCTTGTACTTCTCTTCCACCAAAAAACAAAGAAATCTTTTTTCTTCTTTGGCAAAAAGATTTTCCAAAAAAACATAATGGGTTCCGTCAAAACTAGTTTCATTGAAAATCCATCATCGAATCATTCAAAACGTCACATACAGCAGCAACAAAACAAAGCTTCTGCGAAAATGGAGAAGATATGGGTCTGCAGGGTAAGCGGTGGAGGAACTGACCAATAATTATAAAATAAAATTATAAAAAATAATAGTAATAAAATAGAATAACCTGTTTTACCGGTCAACAGGGAAAGGCTTAAAAAAATTAGATGACGTGGCCCAATAGAATAGGACGTGTTAGAAAGAGTGTGTTAGTGGGTGTGTCCCTAGCATTCCTCTATTTCCAATTCATCAATGCCACCGAAGTGCCACATTATAAGTGAGAATGATCAAAAAGTTGGTTTTAAAAATAAGGGGATCAAAAGTTCAAAAATATGAAAATAGAAAGACCAAAAGTACATTTTAGCCAATTAAATTTTGTTATTCGGCGACAAACTTTTATCCTACATAAATTATCTGTCACTAGAAGTAAATTTTGTTCCTTTTTTTATAAAACAGTAGTAAAGTCATAGCCATCATCTACAAATTTAATTTCAAAGATGTGGTAAGTCGACGTTTGCAGATTGAACTTTATTATTTTTTTAAAAATTACACTACTTTTGTAATAAAAATTAATAACTATATGATTTTAGTTAAAAAAGTCTTAACGCTTTGTAAGTTGTAGGCATGAGAATTCATATTTACAAAAATGTGAAAAGAGAGGTTATGAGGCATAACCAATGTGCAGAAATGAAGAAGATGATCAATGGAACAATGTGTTACCAATGAAGAAGAGAAAAGAGAAGAAAAAGTGTATTGAATTATGTTCACAAATCTGAGAACAATGTGTACAATTGTGTCACTTATATACATTTCTCATTGAGTATCTAAAGTCTAACTAACTATAACTAACTAACAACTACCTCTTAACCACTTGTTAACCGTTTTCTAACTGTTTCTTCTGGCTTTGCTTGTGTGTGAAGTCATCTACTTCTGTAGCATTAGGACTAGCTTTCACACCCCCTCTCAAGCTTGAATGTATGTCTAACATGCCAAGCTTGTTCTGTAAAGTAGTAAAAGGACCAGGGTGCAGTGATTTGGTGAGAATATCTGCAACTTGGTCTTTTGAACTGATGGGAAGTAGATGAAGTATACCAGCTTGTACCTTGTCCCTAACAACGTGGCAATCTATCTCAATATGCTTCGTTCTCTCATGAAATACGGGGTTGGAAGCTATGTGTAATGCTGACTGATTATCACAATAAATGATGAATGGTTGTTTGTGTGAAATATTGAGATCTTGCAGCAAATATAAAATCCACTGTCCTTCACATGTTGCTTGTGCTAAGGCGCGATATTCAACTTCTGAGGAGGAACGGGAAACTACAGTTTGTTTCTTACTCTTCCAACTCACAAGGGAATTGCCAATGTAGAAGCAAAAACCTGTGGTTGATCTCCTAGTGTCAGGACAAGATCCCCAGTCTGAATCAGAAAATCCCTTGAGGCTTAGTGATGAAGAAGAGCTAAAAAATAACCCTTTGCCAGGATTGTTCTTCAGGTATTTCAACACATGTAATCCTGCAAGCATATGTTCATCAGTGGGTGCAGAGAGAAATTGGCTTAACTTGCTGACAGCATATGATATCTCAGGTCTAGTATGGGTAAGGTATAAGAGTCGACCAATCAATCTTCTGTATGGTGTAGCATCAGATAACACATTGCCTGACTCTTTATGCAGTTGAAGATGTGGTTGCATGGGTGTAGAGCAAGGCTTAACTCCTAGTAGACCTGCATCAGTGAGTAAATCCAAAGCATATTTTCTTTGGCACATTGAGATACCATCTTTGGTTCGAGCTATTTCAAATCCTAAGAAGTATTTGAGTGAGCCCAAATCCTTGATGCTGAACTTGTCATCTAATAAGGTCTTAACTTTGTTAATCTCATGTAGGTCAGTCCCCTGATGCGACGACAACGTGATTGCAAGTATACAGTCTTGTCGCGTAGTTTTAAAAAGATATCGAACCCAAAGGACCAACAGTCGATCTACCGTTATCTAATGCTACTGTGTAAATCTAAGGCTTAATGTTTTAATTAAAGGGATTTAAATTATAAAATATATTTTTTTAGGATTTTTAAATTAAATTGGAATAAGTACTACTAGGATGTGCTTTTAGTTGCTTCAGAGGGTTCAGTATTTAAATCGTGCTAGATAAAATATTTAGTTTTCGAAACTATATTGTTTTAAAAACACTAATCTCAGCTCTCGCAAATCTTGACTAGTATTATAAATTATAAAGGTGGTGCTTAACTCTCGTCCTCACACCCGCTAATAAAATATTTTTTGAAAAACAATATAATTTAATTAACTCTAAACCTAACTCTCGTTGCTGATTAAAATTAATGTTCAGTTTTTACTATCTAGTAAAAGTCTCACGCTCTCGCTCTATTGATTTTTACTTTAATTAATTTTCACTCTCGTGACAAATTATAATCGTTAAATTAAAAACTGCTTTTTGAAAACTCGTTAAAAACAATCGCACGAATTATCTACCGAACCCCTATTAGCTTCTATCTACACATCCTAGCAATATTAAATTAGCTAGACATAACTAAAACTAAAGATATAAAAATAAAATAAGCAAATAAATAAAAAGACATAATAAAAATAAAAGCAAAAATTAAAAGCATAAAAATAAAGACAAGAAATAAATAAGACAATAAAATAAGAACCTGAATTAAAAAGGCCAGAGTACGGACACCGGAATAAAATTTTAAACTAAGAGAAGAAAACTTTTTAAGACAAAGGTCTAGTTTTCAATTCTCTCTTCAACTATTTTTCAAGTTGGTTGTTGTGTACCTAATGAGACAAAACTAAGTTCTATTTATACTAAAAATTGGAGACAAAAACTAAGAATTGGCCGATGTGGGACTTGTATAATTACTGAAACTAGCAAATAACAAGTGTTGAGCGTGTGCTTTTGCATCATATTCCGATGTGGGACTTGTTGGGCAATGGGCAGCATGTATTGTTGTTTGTAAGGGTGACGTGATATTGGTTCCTTCTTCTTCTTCACATGCAGAGATGCATGTTTTGTTTGCAAGTGGATCATGATATTGATCATGTGGCTTTGTTTGGTTGGGCCACGCAGGTGTGGTCCACATGGGCTGCACTTGCGTGGTCCTTTTTGTTCTGTTTCGCTCCTTTTCGGTCCATTTTAGCTCCTTTATTCAATTCGAATGATTTTTATCTGATAAAATAAAATACCAGGAATTTATAACGATTTATTGTATAAAGTTACGAAATTGAAATAAAAATAACTGAAATATTATATTAATTTAACTAAATAAATAGTGCATTTTCCGGTGTATCAAACTCCCCTAAATTTGAACCATTGCTTGTCCTCAAGCAATTTAGCTTGCATATAAAAAAGTTAAAGTGCGAAGCAATTTACATAGACAGACTCAGAGAAAAACATCATCACAAATACTCATACGCGGTCAGAAATTCAAATTGGCTAAGATTAATTAATTAGGTGCTTGTTCAATCAAGAAGGGTATTTCAACTACACACAAAGTTCTCCCTCTTATAAATACCGAATTTGAATCAACCGTTGTACTAAAATCTAAATCTTCTCCTTTGTTTTATCCTTTTTCATTCTAGACAGTCACATTAAGACCCTTTATCTATATCGCACACATGGTAAGAAAGCCGGTTAGCGTCATCATTTATTCTTTTCTTTTTGCAATAAAGCTTGATGTGCACAAAAATTTTGTATCACTTCATAAGCATTATTCATATTTTTTTCTTAAGGTTTAACCGTATTACCACAGTATGACCTTTTACTTTCTTTCTCTTTGTTTTTTTTTAGATGACTCGCTTATATTCATCGACTTACCTACTTAATGTGTGACTCTATAGATGGTGTCCGACTGGATAGATAAACTACTTAAGGAATCCACAAATTTAAATCAGAAGATTTTCGCACAATGGATATTCAAATTGATATCTATACTAGGGAGATTTCTGGGTGTTGGAAAAATACCGATTTTGTTGAAAAATTCCCTAATTTTCTTAACTTAGCCTCTTGTCTTTTCTTAACCTATATACTTTCAAAGTGAGTCGTTTATTCTAAATCTTAGGAAAAATTTTAAATTGGCTCAAGAAAAGGAAAAATTTAAAAAGACTAGAGAATGACTATAAATTTAATTAATTTATTTTTTTATTATACGAAAGGGAAATAACTGAAAATAAATGAAAGCGGTAAAACTCCTCCCCTAAACTTAAATCCAACAGTGTCCTCACTGTTGCGACTCAAGAGAAGAATTGGAGTGTAAAACCTGGAGTGGCGTAAAAAAAATAATGGGGGAGGCTGCTTATAATTCTGAAAGTTGTTGAACTGGAGCCTCAAACAGCCTAGCTCTTGTATGACGTTGTTGAACTACCTGCAAAAGTGTTGGGAAAACGTGCAGTGTGTGCAGGTGGAACAGTGTTGGCGCCCCCACCAGCGGCAACATTTAGAGAAATGTGCGTGAGGTTCTAATAGTCACAGGATCAATATTATAGCAAAAATTATAATTATTACGTATATTCGTTCGCCTTGGGTTAGGGAGAATGATTCCCTCAAAGACGTGGCTTTTAATCTTTAAATTATATCTTTCATCGTTTCGTAGCCTTACTATATTCATGCTCCTAATCATTTCTTCATCAATTAGGCGAGTTGGAATATGAGCTAAATTTTCTAAATTTCGCAACATCAAACATTCGAGAATAAATAGTGTCATTAGAACTCTTAGTATCAGGCATGGTAGTAACAATTAAAGAGCTAAGAAATTCTAGAGTCAGCTGAGCATAAACAGGATTTTTCTGAGATAGGAAATAATTTAAATTTAGATTATTAAGCATGTAATTTACGCTATCTAGCAATCCTAATTCTCTTAAAATAAGTTTAACCGTATTATGTTTGATGATTTATTGAAAGAGTATGCATGAAATTATAACCATTAGAAAGCATAACTCTACAGACACATGGTCCCACCAATTTTTAATTCAAATGTTTGCATGGGGAGGTGTTGAGATAAGATGTATCATTGAATATATTCTGACCACAAAAATTGATATATGTAATTGCATGTCTATGAAACTGATAAATAGATTGATAGAGAAACATATAGCAGGACAATAATAAATACTAATAAAAGCGTATAATAAATACTAATTTAATTTTATAGCGTAAATTCAAAAGAAAAATTTAACGGAAATAGAAATTGTAATTCAAACCAAAGTATGCGAAATAAAGCAAATATCGTAGTCAAAAGCAGGAAAATAAATAATCCTCTTCTCCCCCAAACTTATTTAAAGCATAGTCCTCAATGATTGGGCGAAGAAGAAAATTGCGGTAAAATGAATATGACAATTAGCCACTTTGATCGAAAGCCTTCTTAAAGGCGGCTAACTCGTTGGAAAAGTTTTCTGACTGCTGAACGACAATAATCATTAAGTTGGTAAAATCTTCGCGCAACGTCTCTAACTTCGTTTGCAGATCAGCTATGGCAGTGGTATGATCAACCAGGGGTGGAGATGTGGTGGACTCAGCAGGTTGGATAGGTGATAACGATCCAGGTGTATAGTAAAACGGGGGGGTCTCAGGATCGTTTTCAGCTTCTTCTTCTAAGTCATATAGCCAATTTTTCTTATCGTGCAAATTTGTTCTGTCAGGATTTGGCAAGGTCAAGTCGTGGACATGTATATGATTAACAAGCAGTTGATAAGGGCCAGGTCCTAGATTACCTATGAGGTGACGGTTAAAGCAAAATATGACATCCATATATCGAAAGCCACTAGCATAGGGTGCTCCAAATGGTACAATCTGGTCAAGGTGGGTTTGGAGACCTATCTTTTTAGCTAGGAAGGTAACGAAACCGCCTATGATGATACTGCGATTCATGTTCTTAGAGAGCTTATCAAGGTTGGCTAGGATGAAAGTTACAATGTTAACAGGGCGACCCTGGGAAGCACAGAATATTATGAATAATTCTTCTTTAGAAACAGATGTATCATATTCTGGTTTTGCAAAGATGGTGTGAGCAAGGATCATGTGGAAATATCTGATAGCCGGGTTATGGATCTGGGTGCTAACTCTATCCTCAGGTTCACAGTTAGGGTCCGCAGAGATACTTCCCCAAAAGTTTTGCAGCTCATAATTCATGAATTCATCCTCCTGAATTTGGGTCACAGCATCTGGGCTAGAGGGTGCAGACAAAAGCTCAGCTAAACCTTGATGGCTAAAGCGGTGGGGAATCCCAAAAAGCCTAAACTTAGCAAGTCCTTTATGGATAGAATATCCATAGTCAGGGTCATATTTGAAAGAGCTCAGAAATTCCAGTGTAAGGTTACGATAGGTAGGCAAGCTAGTGAGGTCTAGGTTATCCCATCCCAACTGGTTGATCATGAATCTGACACTCTCAGTAACGCCTAGTGCCCCCATTGTTCTAGTCTCTGGGTAAATCTGAAACGACATTTCTCTCTCGAAAAGCTCTTCGAAACGCATTCTCTGGATATTGCTACCGAAACGAACGAGCATGCTATCGTGATACGCCATTTCACTTTTTTTTTTTTTTTTTCCTTTTACTATATTAGGATCTGATAGTTCAAGTAAGCAGTCATACGAGTTAGTAATAGTCATAATAAATTTCCGTTTTAAAAGAAAAATCAAAAAGAGAATAAAAACAAAAAGTAAAATAAAAATCATGGGTTGCCTCCCATGCAGCGCTTCGTTTAACGTCGGTAGCTCGACTGTCCTAGATTAAAATCTAAGTTTTAGGTTGTATTTCATGTAACTGTAACTTAGAGTAGTAATCTGAATCAGTGGGGCAGAAATAGTGCTTAAGGCGTTGTCCATTAACAGTAAAAGTTTCATTCAATTTATTTTTGATTTCAAAAGCACCATTTTGAAAGACTTTAGTAATTTCGAAAGGACCGGACCAACGGGAACGGAGCTTTCCAGGGAAGAGTTTAAGTCTAGAATTAAAAAGAAGCACTAATTCTCCTATCTTGAATTCTTTTTTAAGTATGCGCTTATTATGCCATTTTTGTGTTCTTTCCTTATAAATTTTAGCATTCTCATAAGCATTCATTCGAAGCTCTTCTAGTTCGTGAAGATCAAGAATTCTTTTCTCGCCCGCTGCTTTGTAATCCATATTTAGTGCCTTGATAGCCCAAAAAGCTTTATGTTCTAGTTCTATTGGCAGGTGGCACGATTTTCCATACACTAGATTAAACGGTGTAGTCCCTATAGGGGTTTTAAATGCTGTCCTATAGGCCCACAAAGCCTCGGGGAGTTTATATGACCAGTCTTTCCTAGTAGCAACTGTTTTTTCTAAAATTCTTTTAATTTCTCTATTTGAAACTTCTACTTGCCCACTAGTTTGTGGGTGGTAAGGGGTTGCTATTCGGTGTTTTATCCCATATTTAATTAATAATTTTTCAAATATTTTAGATATGAAATGGGAGCCACCGTCACTAATGACGAGGCGGGGTGTACCGAATCTAGGGAAGATTATATTTTTAAACATTCTAATTACTACTTGTGTGTCATTGGTAGGGGAAGCTATAGCTTCAATCCATTTAGAAACATAGTCGACAGCGACAAGTATATATTTATTTCCACCAGAAGATGGGAAAGGTCCCATGAAATCTATTCCCCACACATCAAAGATCTCTACCTCTAAAATTCCTTTTTGTGGCATCTCATCGCGTCTAGATATGTTGCCAGTGCGTTGGCATCGGTCGCAATTTTTAACAGCGATGTGGACATCTTTCCATAGGGTAGGCCAGAAGAATCCAGCTTGTAAAATCTTGGCACATGTCTTTGAAGTGCTAGCATGCCCTCCATAAGGGGCAGAATGGCATTGGGAAATTATATCTTCCATTTCTTCTTCAGGGACACAACGACGAAAGATTCCGTCGGGGCCTCTTCTAAAGAGTAAGGGTTCATCCCAATAATAGTTTTTAAGCTCATGGAAGAATTTCTTCTTTTGTTGATAAGTTAAACCTGGTGGAAGGACTCTTGCTGATAAATAGTTTACGAAATCAGCATACCATGGTAAAGTGTTTTTGGCGGAGTAGACTTCTTCCTTTAGTTGTATGGTATTGGATTCTTTCAAGGATAATTTAGCTGAGATAGGTTCCAACTGAGCCATGAGTTGTTCATAAGGGAATTCATCATTGATGGGTATTGACTCAGGCTCAATGCCTTCTATCCTAGATAGGTGATCGGCTACTACATTTTCAGTTCCTTTTTTGTCTAGGATCACTAGGTCGAATTCTTGTAAGAGTAGGATCCATCTTAGAAGCCTAGGTTTAGCGTCCTTCTTATTTAATAGGTACCTAATAGCGGCATGGTCAGTGTAAACAATTATTTTAGATCCTATTAGGTAAGATCGAAACTTATCCACAGCAAATACGACTGCTAGGAGTTCTTTTTAAGTGGTAGCGTAGTTCATTTGCGCAGGGTCTAGGGTTCTACTTGCGTAATAGATCACATGAAGTTTCTTATCTTTTCTTTGTCCTAGAACTGCTCCTATAGCGTAATCACTAGCGTCACACATGATTTCAAAGGGTAGGCTCCAATCAGGTGGTTTGATAATTGGTGCGGATATAAGAGCTGTTTTTAATTGTTCGAACGCTTTTAAGCATCCATCGTCAAAGATAAACTCAACATCTTTCATTAATAAGCCGGTCAGAGGCTTGGTGATTTTAGAGAAGTCTTTAATGAATCGTCGGTAGAAACCGGCATGTCCTAAGAAACTGCGTACTTCTCTTACGGTTTTTGGGGGTGGAAGGTTTTCTATGACTTGAATTTTAGCTTTATCTACTTCAATCCCCTTATCGGACACTACGTGTCCAAGAACTATTCCTTGTCGGACCATAAAGTGGCACTTTTCCCAATTAAGCACAAGATTTACTTTTACACATCTTTCAAGTACTTTCTTTAGGTTCGACAGACAACTTTCATAGCTTTGCCCACAAACAGAGAAATCATCCATGAAGACTTCCATGATGTCATTTATAAAATCTGCGAAGATCGCCATCATGCATCTCTGAAAAGTTGCGGGAGCATTGCATAGTCCAAAGGGCATTCGTCGGTAAGCAAAAGTTCCATAGGGACATGTGAAAGTGGTTTTCTCTTGGTCATCAGGATGAATAGGGATTTGGAAGAATCCTGAATAGCCATCTAGGTAGCAAAAATATGAATGTTTCGCCAATCGCTCGAGCATTTGATCAATAAAGGGTAGAGGAAAATGGTCTTTCCGAGTGGCTTTGTTTAGTTTCCTATAATCTATGCACATTCTATGGCCAGTTACAACTCTTTGTGCTATAGATTCGCCTTTTGCATTGGTTACAACTGTAACTCCTCCTTTCTTTGGTACGACATGTACTGGGCTGACCCATTTACTATCGGATATCGGGTATATGATTCCTACTTCTAGAAGCTTTTGCACTTCTTTCTTAACTACCTCACTTAGAACTGGATTGATCCTTCTTTGGGGTTCTCTAGAGGTTTTACCGTCTTCCTCTAGCATAATACGATGCATACATATCGAAGGACTAATTCCTTTTAGGTCAGTGATGTTATACCCTAAGGCAATTGGGTATTTTCTTAGAATGTTTAGAAGTTTTTCAGTTTCTAGCTTTCCTAGGTCTGCACTGACTATTATTGGTCGTTCGAGGTCTTTATCTAGGAATTCATATCTTAAATTTTCGGGTAGGGCTTTGAGTTCCAGAGTTGGTTTTTCAGGGAGGGGTGTAGGTTCTGGCGTAGTTTCTAAACTTTCAGCTAGGTTAACTTCATCAACTGGTTGAGTTTGAGGAATGGAAGTTTTTAGAATTTCAAAATACTCAGATTGATCCCTCTCCACTTCTTTTCTACATTCTTCGATGATGTCTAGCATGTAGCATTCATCGTCTATGGCTGGTGCTTTCATGAATTGAGTTAAAATAAATTCAACTTTTTCTTCACCCACCTCAAAAGTGAGCTTTCCTCTCTTTACATCTATTATGGCACCGGCAGTTGCTAGGAATGGCCTCCCTAAAAGGATAGGTGTATTGGAATCTTCTCTTATGTCCATAACTATGAAATCGGTTGGGATAAAGAATTGACCTACCCGTACTGGAACATTTTCTAAAATACCTAGAGGGTATTTGACAGAACGGTCAGCAAATTGTACGGACATTTTTGTTGGTCTTAATTCTCCCATTTTCAGTTTTTCACATAAGGCTACGGGCATTAAACTGATACTGGCTCCTAAATCACATAGGGCTCTATCTATTACGTACTTTCCAATGACACACGGTATGGAGAAACTTCCTGGGTCTTTTAACTTAGGGGGCATTTCGTTTTGTAATATGGCGCTACACTCAGCAGTGAGCATGACAGTCTTATCATCCTCGATCCTTTTCTTATTAGTCAAGATATCTTTAAGAAACTTAGCGTACGAGGGCATTTGTGTGATAGCTTCCGTAAAAGGTATTGTGATGTTTAGTTTTTTTAGAAGCTCTACAAATTTCTTAAACTGCCCTATGTTTTTGGATTGTACTAATCTTTGAGGATACGGGATGGGTGGTTTATATGGTGGGGGAGGAACGTAAGGTTTCTCTTTCTCTTCGGTTTCCTCTCCACTATCCTCATTTTCTTTTGGTTCACTCTCCTCGGTTGGTTTATTAGAACCTTGTTGCATGGCTGGGCTATCGGGTTTTGAACTTGTTGGTTCATCTAGTTGTTTTCCACTTCTCAATATAATAGCATTGGCTTGTCCTCTCGGATTTTGCTGTGGTTGTCCAGGAAATGTTCCTGCAGGTGCAGAGGTAGATGCTTGTTGTTGGGCTACTTGTGAAATTTGAGTTTCAAGCATTTTATTGTGTGTGGCTAGGATATCTAATTTGCTCGTTAATTGCTTAATTTGCTCACTAGTGTGTATGTTTTGATTAAGGACATCTTTGTTTGTTTGAGCTTGAGAAGCTATGAAGGCTTCCATCATTAATTCAAGGTTAGATTTCCTAGGAGCATTTTGAGCAGGGTAGGCAGGCTTTTGGAATCCTGGTGGTGCAGAAGTAGGTGCTTGGCCAGGTGCATATAGAGCGTTGTTGCTTTTGTACGAAAGGTATGGATGGTTCCTCAGACCTTGGTTGTAAGGGTTTCCTTGAGTGTAGTTTACTTGGTCTAGGGAAACTTCCGTCAAGAGTTGACATTCAGCGACAGCGTGCCCTTGAATTCCACACAGTTCACAGTTTGAAATTGTTGCAGCCACGGTGGCTGCAGGTGTTGTGGTCATACTCTCCATCTTTTGAGTCAAGGCTTCAAGTTTGGCTTTAACAAGGTCAAGCTCGCTTACTTCGTACATACCGCCTTTCGTTTGAGGTTTCTCTACAGTTGTTCTCTCGTTTCCCCATTGGTAATGGTTTTGGGCCATGCTCTCGATCAATTTGTGGGCTTCATTGTAAGGTTTATCCATCAGTGCGCCACCAGCAGCGGCGTCTATGGTCATTCTTGTGTTATACAAGAGACCATTGTAGAAGGTGTGGATAATCAACCATTCTTCGAGTCCGTGATGTGGGCATAGCCTAATCATGTCTTTGTATCTTTCCCATGCTTCGAAAAGAGACTCGTTGTCTTTTTGTTTAAACCCATTAATTTGGGCTCTTAGCATAGCAGTTTTGCTAGGTGGGAAATATCTGGCTAAAAAGACTTTCTTCAACTCATCCCATGAGGTAACTGAGTTGGATGGTAGGGACTGGAGCCAAGCTCTAGCTCTATCTCTTAACGAGAAGGGGAATAAACGAAGTCTTATAGCTTCGGGACTGACACCATTTGCTTTGATTGTATCCGCATATTGCAGAAATATGGATAAATGTAGGTTAGGGTCGTCCGTGGGGTTTCCAGAGAATTGATTTTGTTGTATTGCTGATAACAACGAAGGTTTAATCTCGAAATTGTTTGCTTCAATAGCAGGAGCAGCGATGCTATTATGGGGTTCCTCTTGCGAAGGGATAGCATAAGACGAGAGTGGGCGATTTTGAGGTAATTCAGCCATTTCTATAATCGTTTCTAAAATAGGAGGATCTTCGATTACGAGATTTTCTAATTTGGTTTGAATATTTCTAATTTTATTTTCTAAATTTCTGCGTCTTAAAAAACGTTCTGGTTCGTTAACGGGTTGTTCAATTTCTTCGCCTCGAGAGCGAGTACTTGGCATACAATAAAAATAAAATTGCCTTAGTCTCTACGGTGTAACACTGGAGTTACGATATCGACTAAATTGGTCCCCGGCAACGGCGCCAAAAACTTGATGCGACGACAACGTGACTGCAAGTATACAGTCTTGTCGCGTAGTTTTAAAAAGATATCGAACCCAAAGGACCAACAGTCGATCTACCGTTATCTAATGCTACTGTGTAAATCTAAGGCTTAATGTTTTAATTAAAGGGATTTAAATTATAAAATATATTTTTTTAGGATTTTTAAATTAAATTGGAATAAGTACTACTAGGATGTGCTTTTAGTTGCTTCAGAGGGTTCAGTATTTAAATCGTGCTAGATAAAATATTTAGTTTTCGAAACTATATTGTTTTAAAAACACTAATCTCAGCTCTCGCAAATCTTGACTAGTATTATAAATTATAAAGGTGGTGCTTAACTCTCGTCCTCACACCCGCTAATAAAATATTTTTTGAAAAACAATATAATTTAATTAACTCTAAACCCAACTTTCGTTGCTGATTAAAATTAATGTTCAGTTTTTACTATCTAGTAAAAGTCTCACGCTCTCGCTCTATTGATTTTTACTTTAATTAATTTTCACTCTCGTGACAAATTATAATCGTTAAATTAAAAACTGCTTTTTGAAAACTCGTTAAAAACAATCGCACGAATTATCTACCGAACCCCAATTAGCTTCTATCTACACATCCTAGCAATATTAAATTAGCTAGACATAACTAAAACTAAAGATATAAAAATAAAATAAGCAAATAAATAAAAAGACATAATAAAAATAAAAGCAAAAATTAAAAGCATAAAAATAAAGACAAGAAATAAATAAGACAATAAAATAAGAACCTGAATTAAAAAGGCCAGAGTACGGACACCGGAATAAAATTTTAAACTAAGAGAAGAAAACTTTTTAAGACAAAGGTCTAGTTTTCAATTCTCTCTTCAACTATTTTTCAAGTTGGTTGTTGTGTACCTAATGAGACAAAACTAAGTTCTATTTATACTAAAAATTGGAGACAAAAACTAAGAATTGGCCGATGTGGGACTTGTATAATTACTGAAACTAGCAAATAACAAGTGTTGAGCGTGTGATTTTGCATCATATTCCGATGTGGGACTTGCTGGGCAATGGGCAGCATGTATTGTTGTTTGTAAGGGTGACGTGATATTGGTTCCTTCTTCTTCTTCACATGCAGAGATGCATGTTTTGTTTGCAAGTGGATCATGATATTGATCATGTGGCTTTGTTTGGTTGGGCCACGCAGGTGTGGTCCACATGGGCTGCACTTGTGTGGTCCTTTTTGTTCCGTTTCGCTTCTTTTCGGTCCATTTTAGCTCCTTTATTCAATTCGAATGATTTTTATCTGATAAAATAAAATACCAGGAATTTATAACGATTTATTATATAAAGTTACGAAATTGAAATAAAAATAACTGAAATATTATATTAATTTAACTAAATAAATAGTGCATTTTCCGGTGTATCATCCCCCCTAAGACCAAATCATCTACATAGACTAAGATGACAGTGAAGCCTGAGGATGTATTTTTAGTGAAGAGAGAGTAGTCAGCCTTGGATTGAGTGAGGCCAGATAGAATAAGAGTGTCAGTAAGCTTGGTATTCCATTGCCGGCTAGCCTGCTTGAGGCCATAGAGGGATCTCTGAAGCTTACACACCATGTTAGGATGAGGGAGAGCAAGGCCAGGAGGAGGCTTCATATAGACTTCTTCATTCAAGTCACCATGCAGAAAAGTTGTGTTAACATCAAGTTGAAATAAAGGCCAATTATGAATAGCAGCCAAAGCCATCAGGACTCTGATGGTAGTCATTTTCACAACTGGGCTAAAAGTATCTGAGTAATCAAGGCCCTCAGTTTGTGTGAAGCCTTTAGCAACAAGGCGCGCCTTGTATCTTTCCACAGTACCATTAGCATGAAGTTTCAACTTAAACACCCATTTACAGCCTATAGCTCTCTTATGTGGTGGCAGGTGAACAAGGGACCAAGTTTGAGTCTTCATTAAAGCAGACAGTTCAGCTTGCATAGCATGAGTCCAATGTTCATTTTTCAATGCTTCCTCATAAGTGTTAGGCTCAGAAATAGATGAAAGATTCATAATATAGTGTGTGTGTGCAGGAGAGAGATGTTGATAAGACAAAAAAGAGGATAAGGGATACTTACTAGAGGAAGATGATTGGCAATCAGAAGCAGGAACAGCATGGATTGTGTTAATTATGGGACAATGAAAATCTTGAAGATAAGAAGGAGGGTGGCTAACTCTAGTGGATCTTCTAAGGGTTTCAGTGGAGAGATTGTTGGGAGGAATGGGAGGTGGAGTAAAAGTATTTGAAGTGTTTGAAGGAAGGGAAGAAGAAGGAATAATAAGGGATGCTGGTGAAGGTGCAGGAGAAGGAGTAATAGTATCTGGGAAGGTAGAGGAAGAAGGGATAGATATTGGGGAAGGTAATGGTATAGAGGAAGTGACAGTAGGAGAGTCATAAAGGAAGAGGTCATCTAAGTCAGAAGGATTGTAAGATTGTGGATTGAGGTGAGGAGTGTTAAGTGAAACAGATGAGGTAGAATGCATGTAAGGAAAAATATTTTCAAAAAATTGAACATCTCTTGATAGAAAAAGTTCCTTGGAGTGCAAGTCAAATAAAACAAAACCTTTAACACCAGATTTGAGACCTAAGAAAATGCATTTTCTAGACCTAGAGTCAAATTTTTTTTCTATTGGCTTTGAGTGTAGAAGCAAAACATAGACTACCAAAAACTTTCAAAGAGGAGATGTCAGGTAAAGTTTGAAATAAAATTTGATAAGGAGATTGGTTGTTTAAGAAAGGGGTTGGTAGTTTATTAATAATGTGAATAGCATGACTCACACTGTGAGCCCAAAATTTTTTTGGTAAATGAGCTTGAAAAAGTAATGCTCTAGCTATACTGAGAATGTGTTGATGCTTCCTTTCAACAATGCCATTTTGTTGAGGAGTATCAACACAAGAAGTATGATGTAAAATGCCAAACTGAGCATAAAAATCCTTAAGGAGAAATTCTTTTCCATTGTCAGTCCTAATGCACTTGACAGAAGTTTTAAATTGAGTTTGAACTAAAGTTACAAAAGATTTGACAAGCTGAGAAGCTTCAGACTTAAGTTTCATAAGAAAAATCCAAGTATACCTACTCTTGTCATCTACCACAGTTAAAAAATACTTGTGACCAAATAAAGAAGGAGTGGAAACTGGACCCCATATATCCATGTGGATTAAATCAAAAACATTTTCAGAAATGTGAGTGCTATCAGGAAATGGTAAACGTTTTTGTTTGGCATAGAAGCATACATCACAGGGAATATTTGAAGGAACAAATTTAATGGAAGGAAAACATTTATTAAGCTCAAGCAATTTATTGTTTGAAGTATGGCCAAACCTCAAGTGCCAAATGTTACAATCATTCTGCTTAGAATTGCAGTGAGGTAGCCTAGAACTAGAGCTAGCTAATTGGTGAATGGTATTGATACAGTGGTCTGAAGGAACAATAGGAGTGCTAACTAAGGGAAAAGTGAGAGTGTACAATCCATGTTGTAAGCTAGCTGTACCAATCATCCTCCTGAAGTGAGTGTCCTCTATCAGACATTTTGCATTATCAAACAACAAATTACAAGGAAGATCGTGAGTAAGTTTAGGAATGGAAATGAGATTGACAGAAAATTCAGGAATAAAAAGCACATGGCTAAGATAAAAATGCTGAGTAAAGGAAATTGAGCCTGCAAAACAGGTAGATACAGAGGAGCCATTTGGCAACTTAATATGAATGGGTTTAATTCTTTTGAGAGATTGAAAGTAAGGTTTGTGAAAACAAACATGGTCTGTAGCACCAGAGTCCAAAATGAATGTGTCATTGTTGGCAGAGTTAGGAATGGTGCATATAATACCTGTGGTGGGAGAAGGATTGTGGGAGAGCTGATTAACACTATGAGAATTCATTGAAGATGAGCCTTGGAGTAATGCTAAGATAGCCTTATGCTGATCTGGTGTAAACATCAAAGACCCAGAACCCTGCTCAACCTGAGAATCTTCATTACCTTCTGACTGAGAATCATCTTCAGTGATTCCCTGACCTGAACAGTTGTTGACTGCACCACTTTGCTGCCAATTTGGGGGATAACCATGCTTTTTAAAGCAATTGTCAACAACATGATTGCTCATACCACAGAAGGAGCAAGATCTTGAACCTTTTCCTTTGCCATTGTGGACTCCCCCACCACCTCTGGAGCCATTGGAACCACGACCTCTAGTAGAGTTATTAGAATAACCTTTGCCTTGAGAAGAATTACTGGGGGCATAGAAGAGTTTGGAATCATCCAAAGAAGTAACAGCTTGTCTTTCTTGCTGAACAAGCATAGAATATACTTTGCAAATATTAGGGAGAGGATCCATGAGCATTATCTGAGACCTAACAGGAGAATATTGCTCATTCAAACCCTTCAAAAACCTAATGACTTGATCACTATCCTTGTAAGAACGAATTGTAGTAACAGCTTTGCAAGTCTCAACACAATCACATTGAGGAATGGGACGAAAATTATCCAATTCTTGCCAAAGCTTCTTCAAGTTAGTGTAATAGGTAGAGATAGAGGAATCACCTTGCTTAAGAGTACAGATTTCTTCTTGAAGATCTGAGATACGAAATACATCACCTTGGTAAAAACGATCCTTTAGTTCTTTCCATATCTCAGAAGCATTATCCATCCATAAGATGCTTTGAGAAATCTCAGGATCAACAGAGTTGTTGAGCCAAGCCATAACCATCGTGTTGCAACGATCCCATGCAAGAGAATTGCGATCTGTATCAGGAGGTCGAGGCAAAGAGGCATTGATGAAGTGAAGCTTGTTCTTGGAACGTAATGCAACCGTCATAGATCGTGACCAAGAATGGTAATTATTACCAGAAAGCAAGGGTGTAACAAGAACCAATGCAGGATTCTCATTGGAGTGCAAGAAATAAGGGTTTAAGGTATCAGTTTGATAACCTTTATTGACGTTAGAATTGGCATCGCCATTGGTGCTGTTAGCTGAACCTTCAATCGACATATTGATGAAGAAGGAATCGAAAACAAGAAGCAACCAAAAAAAAAAAGGAAAGGAAGATAGTGAAAATTACAGAGAAGAAAGAAATGAGAATTTGTGAATCATGCAGCGGAGAAAGAGGAGCACTGGCCACAGGTCGATGATACCATGTGAAAAGAGAGGTTATGAGGCATAACCAATGTGCAGAAATGAAGAAGATGATCAATGGAACAATGTGTTACCAATGAAGAAGAGAAAAGAGAAGAAAAAGTGTATTGAATTATGTTCACAAATCTGAGAACAATGTGTACAATTGTGTCACTTATATACATTTCTCATTGAGTATCTAAAGTCTAACTAACTATAACTAACTAACAACTACCTCTTAACCACTTGTTAACCGTTTTCTAACTGTTTCTTCTGGCTTTGCTTGTGTGTGAAGTCATCTACTTCTGTAGCATTAGGACTAGCTTTCACAAAAAAAGAAAAATTAACATGTGCCTAAAACATTTGTTAATGTACTACTATACTAGGGTCCGATCCGTGCTTCGCACGGGTGGATCAAACATAAAAGAGTGACGAGCTGGGGACATGTGTTCACACCAAGGGGAACATTGAGGATCTTGACCCCTACTCGGATTTGGGGATCTGTAGTTCTTTTTATGACCACGTGGTCACAGGGACCTTGTCCTCGACGGAGAGTGATGACCTCTCCTCGGACTTGGTGATCTTATCTTTAGTTACTACATCAACCGGAGAGTATGCTAGATATGGATTTTGTGCATTCTCAATGATAGTAATGCAGTTTATAAGTAAATTAAATATTTTGTACATTCCCAATTGTTCAATTCATTATAATACTTTTCATAGAACTTCAAATCATTATAAGTGCAAAGAACTTCAATCATTATATCCAAAAAATGGTTACAAAATTATAATGAAATAGAAACTAATACAAAGCATTATCCTTCAACTTTACAACATCCTAAATACTACTATACAATTTTTATATTTGCCTCAAATCTTAAAGAATGGTCTTGATGTGTCTTTCCCTTGTACTGTTAAATTCTTCATAGTTGTGTTGCATCTCTTTGGCTCTTTGCCTTTGTTCTATTATATGCCTGTCCGAGTTATGTGCATTTTGTTCTGTTATGCATAGCCAAGTTCTGCAGAACAAGCACTTCCTTATTTGGCTCTTTGGCTCAAAAGTCAAATACATAAAGGTGTTTATTCACATAGCAGCACAACTAAACAACCAAAGAAAAAAGGATCTTAAAAAGCCAATAAAAAAAGTTTGAATTCATAATATAGTTATTTTTTGCGCCACATTAATAACTACCTGAGCAAAAGAATCATTTAATGAATGAGCAGGATCATGATTGGCAAATTTGACAGCAAGAGAAGCAGCACAGCTTGGTTTCCCAACACCACCTTTCCCACCAAGCATGTAATACTTCCTATATTTTCCTCTTGATTTTCCTGTATTGCAAGATTTGAAATTCATCAATCAAATAAAGCGTGGTTTAGTTAAATAAGTAGAAGAATCTTACCATTGTAAAGACAATGAGGCAAGTTACAATTTAAATGGTGTTAGTGAAGAAATAGATTAAAACTGCTTATATCCTTCACAAGTTGTCCTATCCATGCTACTTATCACACACCATGTCTCTACCTTTTCAAATTCCTTGACCTCACTTTTTGCATTTTCAAGTCCAAAACAGAAAAAATAAATTTGTAATACATATGATATGGATGCTTCCCTGACAAAGAAAACTTGGATCAAATGCACATACTATGATGAAGAAATTCTTCAATGTAATAAAAACTTGGACCAATGGCACATACTATGATCAAAGGCACATATTTTTGTATGTCTTGCTTCACATACTCCTAGTAGTGAAGAAATAAAACAAACACCCCCTTAAACTTGATCACTAGAACCTTTCCTTCTGGATTCACTTCCAAAAACCTACCACCAATAAATAACACACAAAATTGAAAGAAATAAAAACATTGCAGAGAGAGGTGATTGAAGAGTAGTTAGTTGCCATTGGGGTTTGTTACTGATATCAATTTGGAAAATGGACCTGAAATCAAAACAAAATCAATAGTATGAAAAACGAAGAACAATAACTGAAAAGCATTATTAGAGATATATTATTAAATAGAAGAAAGTGGAGCTGCACAAAACAAACATGAAATAGGACTGTTATTAGGAAAAACAAACCTGGTGTGTGCACAAATAGGACAGATAGGAAACAAAACCAAACTCAAATCTTCCTTTTACAATGCACAAACAAGGAAATGAAATGAAACACACTATTAGAAGTATGCAATAAATTGATTAAATGAAATGTCAACAAAACAAATTAAAAAGCAATAATTATTATGAAATCCCCAATGCTTCTCTTTGTGTAATAGGACTAAAAATCTGAAACAAAGGAACATCAATATAGAAAATAAGAAAACAAAGGAATATAGCTTATTGTCTAAAATCTTTAAAGCATAAGCAACCATGTAAGTTTATAGACTCTATAGTTGTCCAATAATTATCAAAAATGATAAATCAAACATACACACACATGCTTTGGTTGAATATAAAGTACTCAAAATGAAGAAAAACTTTTTTTTTTCATGTTTTAATAATATATCATGAGAATCGTACATACCAAAACATGCAATTAATCCCTGTGCTTGTCCTACTTCTGATGGAAACAGGTTAATTATGTCTTTTTTGTTTCATTCTCTTCTTATGCTTTCATTTGATTTCTATTGGGATTCTCTTGTATTGAAGCTGAATTGCAAGGAAATTAATGGTTTTATTGCAGGGTATAACATTGTCTAAATTGTCTAGGAAAAGGCTATGACTAAATTATAACTTAATGGTTCTTAATTTTGTGAGTTAAGTTTATTTTAGTGCATATGAGAAACTATGAATACACACAATAAGAGATATAAACACTGATTTAGATAAAACACTGGCATAGAATAGAGAAGATAAACAAGTCAAAATGACAAATTCAATATCAAATAGTCATTAATATTTTTTTTTAACTAACACCTAATATGTTGTAACCAAGGATGGATTATAAAAGTAAACCTGAGTGGAAACGCAGAGAGTATGAGCAAGTTGTGTTTTCCCAGATCTGAAACATAAAGTCTATTGTTAGAATGAGCTTCTTCTGAAACTGAAAACGAATAAAATGTATCAGAAAAAATACATATGTTTGTATTCTTACCGGAATTCTCCAAATGCTTCCGTAATTAACAGTGTCTCGATCCCACCTTTTTCAAACGTTAAAAAGAAATTCAAAGAAAATATTTAGGAACAAGATTCAAAATTAACGAATATAAGTAGTAAAATGATAAGCCATTTCATCAACATTCTGAATATTCCATCAAATTCCAAATTTTAATTGATTTGTTCACTAACCCAACTCGCCAAAGATGATTTTCATTGATTTGGTGGTATCTGCAACAAAAACTAAGCAACACAGAGAGAAAACTTAAGATAAAAATTGAAACTTTACAATAAAAAGCATGAAAAGGGTTAAAAGAAGAGTACCCAAGAATATAAATTCTGAGAAAAACAGCAGAATAAAGACCAGCATGATTAATAATGTCAACAACATTTACCATTAACTTTAGTTCCAGCTGAATCTGCAAAGGAAATTGTTAGCTGAAAAATCAAATTTGGGGGAAAGGCATCAAATAGCACAACTTATATACCACAAAAAACTTAAATCAGCACAAATAACAAACAAAAACAAAAACCAAAGAACTATAACAACACAACACAACAAACAAATACAATCATCAACCATAAAAAAGCAACGAACCTTAGCATCAGCAAGAACATAACTAGTAACCTCTAAGATCCTCGCAACCCTAGCCTTGAACCGCCAAGCAGTTCTTCCCAGAACGGCACCACACGAAATCGAACCTACCCAAGTGGTTCTTCCGGGCACAACGTCGGACAAAAAATCAACCTTGGAAGTCATCACCGAAACAAGCAAAGCAACAATAACAGGAAGAAAAGCCATGGGAATGAAGAAATCCAACGCCGATCTGCACCACACGAAATCGAACCTACCCAAGTGGTTCTTCCGGGCACAACGTCGGACAAAAAATCAACCTTGGAAGTCATCACCGAAACAAGCAAAGCAACAATTGTTGGGACAATGTGATAATTTGGGAGAAATCAGAGAGAATAGAACAAGAGAATTGAGATTAGAATTTGGGAAAAAATCAGAATTAATTACATTCATCCACAAGGGGCAAAGGTATTTATATACAAAATGGGGGCTTGCTTCACTACCAAGCGTTCGTATATTAACTACCTAAGACAAATAAAAAACTATAACAAACTAACTAACTAACTATTCATTACTAGCTTCAGAAACTTTCTCAACTTCTGGAGCTCTGCAACTTCTGAAGCTTCCGCAGCTTCTGGAGCTCTACAGCTTCTGAAGCACCTCAACTTCTGAAGCATCTCAGCTTCTGGAGCTCTACAGCTTCTGAAGCATCTCAACTTCTGAAGCATCTCAGCTTCTGGAGTTCTACAGCTTATGAAGCATCTCAACTTCTGAAGCATCTCAGCTTCTGGAGCTCTACAGCTTCTGAAGCATCTCAACTTCTGAAGCTCTGTTTTTCCAAAAACATGACTTATTAATTCAACACACCTCCTAAGGCATGTTTTCCAAAGCATTCATTCCTATAAGCTTCTTCAGAGTGTAAAACCTTGCCTTAGCCATAGGCTTGGTTAGAATATCTGCAAGTTGGATCTCAGTATTGCAATATTCCAACTCAAGCTTATCTTTGTTCACTTGATCTCTCAAAAAGTGAAACCTCCTCTTAATGTGCTTACTTCTTCCATGACTAACTGGGTTGTTAGCCAAATCAATTGCTGACTTGTTATCAACAAGTAGCTTTATCCTTGTTGCCTCTACTGCCCTCAATTCAGTGAGCAACATCTCAATCCAATTTGCTTGACAAGCTGCAAATGAAGCTGCCACATACTCAGCTTCACATGATGACAATGCCACTATCCCTTGCTTCTTAGAACACCAAGAGATTGGTGCATTACCTATCATGAATAAGTATCCTGTAGTACTCTTCCTGTCATCTTGATCTCCTCCCCAATCTGAATCTGAGTAACCATAAGCCACTAGCTTCTTGTTACTGTTCTTTTGGTTTGGAATCAAAATGCCATGATCCATGGTTCCTTTCACATATCTAAGAACCCTCTTTGCAGCAGTCAAGTGATTCATCCTTGGTTGATCCATAAATCTGTTCAACAGACCAACACTATGACATAAGTCAATTCTAGTATTGCACAAGTACCTCAATGATCCTATGATCTGCCTGTACAATGTTGAATCAACCAACTCATCCTCAGTATTCTTGCTCAGCTTCACACCTGTTTCCATAGGAGTAATTGCTGGGTTGCAATTGCTCATATGAAACCTCTTCAAAATGTCAATGACATATTTCTTCTGATGCAAGAGATAGCCTCTATCTGTTTTCACAAATTCCATGCCAAGGAAATATGATAGCTCTCCTAAATCAGTCATCTCAAACTCCTTCATTATGTCTGTTTTAAATCTCTATAGCACAGCTTTGTTTGATCCTGTGATCAACAAATCATCAACATACAGACACAGTATTATAATCTCATCATGACTTGAGCCTTTCACATACACTCCATGTTCTGATGTGCATCTAGTGAACCTCAAATCCAATAGGAAGCTATCAATTCTCCTGTTCCAAGCTCTTGGAGCTTCTTTCAAACCATAGAGAGCTTTGTTCAACTTGTATACTTTCTGTTCTTGACCTTTGATCTCAAATCCTGGTGGCTGCTTCACATACACCTCTTCATCTAATGGTCCATTCAGGAAGACAGATTTCACATCAAGCTGGTGCATAGCCCATCCTTTATAGGTAGCTACTGCAACAACTAGTCTAATTGTCTCTAGCCTTGCCACAGGTGCAAACACTTCATTAAAGTCAAGTCCAGGCTTCTGAAGAAAACCTTTAGCTACTAACCTTGCTTTGTACTTAGCAATTTCACCACTTGGTTTCATCTTCAGCTTGAAAACCCATTTCACATCAATAGGTCTCTTGTTTACAACTTTATTCATCAATGTCCATGTGTTATTCTTCTTTATTGACTTCAGCTCCTCTTTCATAACATTCAACCAATTTGAATCTTTCAAAGCTTCACTCAGAGTCACTGGTTCCAATTCTGCAATCATTGCTTCATTGACCAGTTCTCCATCTTCAATGATTGCTTGATCAGGAAACACATCATACTCATTCAACCTTATTGACTGTACCCTTTCTCTGGTTGATCTTCTCAACTGTTGATTAGGTGCAGCATTAGGCTGATGATCTTCAACTTCTATCTCCTCTTGATTTGTTTCCTCAAGCATAAGTCTTCTGTTGAGAATTGAGCCTTCAACACTTGTGCCTTCAGTCCAATCCCAACCCTTTGATTCATCAAACTTGATATCTCTGCTAATCACAACCTTGTTATCTCTAGGTGAGTACAATTTGTAAGCACCAGTGGGATGATAACCTAGCAATATCATTGTCTGACTTCTATCATCAAGTTTTCTTCTAACTTGATCAGGAACATGTTTGAAGCAAAGTGAGCCAAATATTCTAAAATGACTAACACTTGGTTTCAAACCTGTCCAAGCTTCATGAGGAGTCTTGTCTTGTAACCTCTTTGTAGGACTTCTATTGATGATGTAAACTGCTGTAGAGGCTGCTTCACCCCAAAACTTACGAGGCATATGCTTAGCTTTAAGCATACTTCTGGCCATGTTCATGATGCTTCTATTCTTCCTCTCAGCTACACCATTGTGTTGAGGGGTGTAGGGTGCAGTGACTTCATGCTCTATACCTTCATCTTCACAGAATTTTGCAAATTCATGTGAAGTGTATTCACCACCTCCATCAGTTCTCAATTTATTAACACTAAATCCACTTTGATTTTCAACTAGTGTCTTAAATTTCTTGAACTTGGTGAATACATCACTTTTCTTTTCTATAAGGTAGAGCCAAACATGCCTAGTACAATCATCTATGAATGTCAAAAAATAGCTATTACCTCCAATGGATTTCACCTCAAATGGACCACACACATCTGAATACACCATTCCTACCTTCTGAGTTGACTTCATTGGCAATTCATTCTTGAATGAATTTCTGGCCTGCTTTGCTGCACAACATTCCTCACACACTTCACTTGGTGCTCTGATCTGAGGTAAGCCATGAACCATCTTCTTGGAATTCAACATGCTTAAACTTTTGAAGTTTAAGTGTCCAAATCTGTGGTGCCATATCCAATTCTCTTCTGTACCAGTAACTGAGGCTAAGCACTTGAAATCAATCACATTGATTTCAACCTTAAAGGTTCTATTGCTTGACAATGGAGCTCTTAGGATTAACCTATCCTTAGCATCATGAATCTTTAAGACTAATCAAATTACTTGTCATGGAAGGAACATACAATACCTCATTAATGAAGGATTCCTGACCATCTTTTCTCTTCACAAGAATTGTCCCCATATCTTCACTAGTGATCTGACTGCTATTAGCAAACTTGATATTCCTTCTCACTAAATAATCAAGCTTCAAGAACCACTTCTTGTTGCCAGTCATGTGATTGCTACAGCCAGTGTCAAGATACCACAAGTTGGATTTGTCACTTTCAGTGTTTGTAATTGCCATGAGCAGGGAATCATCAGAGTCACTACCATTTCCTTTTGCCAATTGAGCTTCATCCTTGTCACTTCTCTCAACTTTCTTAGAGTGACACTCTCTAGCATAGTGGCCAAGCTTCTGACAATTATAACACTTCACATCCTTCTTATCAATCTTTTTCTTTGAACCTTTCTTGTTACCTTTGCTAGACTCTGAGTCTTTTAGGTTCTTGCCATCATTCTCTGAATCTTCTTTCTTTTTCTTGTTTTTCCCTTTGGAACCTTTCTGAAATTTTGCCTGCAAAGCTTGATCAATGGCTTTGTTTGAACTCCTCTGCTTGACTCGCAATTCATGTGCCTCCAATGAAGCTTGAAGCTCATCTATCTTCATAGTAGCCAAATCCTTTGATTCTTCTATTGCTACCACTATGTGATCAAATTTCTCAGTCAAGGCTCTCAAAACCTTCTCAATCTTGGACTTCCCTGACAGAGCTTCACCATTTGACTTCATCAAATTAGTGATACTCAACATTCTTGAAAGATACTCAGCTATCGTTTCTTGATCATTCATCACCAACATTTCATATTGTCTCCTTAGAGCTTGCAGCTTGATACCCTTCAGTTTTTCATCACCTCCAGAAATCTTTTTCAATGTATCCCAAGCACCTTTAGAAGACTCTTCCTTAATGATCTTCTCAAAGATATTAGGATCCACACACTGATGTATGATGAACAGACCTTTTGCATCCTTTTTCTTCAGCTCGCGATGCAAGGCTCTTGCTGCTTCATCAGCATTTGCAGCCAGGTCTGGTACTCCATCATTCACAGTTTCAAGAACATCTTGAAACCTGAAAATGACCTTCATCTGCGCACACCAACGATCATAGTTTTCACCTTTAAAAACTGAAAGATTTGCAGGAAATTGTGATGAGGTTGTGCCATTGTTTCTTGATCAAAGAATCAATGCAAAATGTGAATCACAACCAGGCTCTGATACCAATTTGTTGGGACAATGTGATAATTTGGGAGAAATCAGAGAGAATAGAACAAGAGAATTGAGAAGAGAATTTGGGAAAAAATCAGAATTAATTGCATTCATCCACAAGGGGCAAAGGTATTTATATACAAAATGGGGGCTTTCTTCACTACCAAGCGTTCATATATTAACTACCTAAGACAAATCAAAAACTATAACAAACTAACTAACTAACTATTCATTACTAGCTTCAGAAACTTTCTCAACTTCTGGAGCTCTGCAACTTCTGAAGCTTCAGCAGCTTCTGGAGCTCTACAGCTTCTGAAGCACCTCAACTTCTGAAGCATCTCAGCTTCTGGAGCTCTACAGCTTCTGAAGCATCTCAACTTCTGAAGCATCTCAGCTTCTGGAGCTCTACAGCTTCTGAAGCATCTCAACTTCTGAAGCTCTGTTTTTCCAAAAACATGACTTATTAATTCAACAACAATAACAGGAAGAAAAGCCATGGGAATGAAGAAATCCAACGCCCATCTGCATCATATATAGCCCAAAACCATAAAAAACAAAACGAATAATCCAAAAGGTTGGTGTCATAAGCAAATAAGCTTTTCAAAGATAAAAGGAGTCTGCAGCTGACACAAATGGAGACTCATTTCCGCCAAATAACACCCGCACGCAATTAACTGGAAGAAAAGCTGAGTAACATTAATACCACGAGGACAAAACGAGAGAAAAGGAAAATGAAAGGAAACAGGATATTTCGTGAATGAACAGTGTGCGGAACCAAAGCCTCTCAAAATGCCAATCTACAGTGACTTTAGTGTGATGCTCGCTTGTAAGATGTATTGATTGATATTAATTTTATATTGAAAATTTTGAATTTTTGTTTATTTAAAGTCAAAAATTATTTTGTTTAAGGTATAATTATTATTTAAAACATAGTAAATTTTTGTATATGTTTACGTTCTCTTATTTAGGGCTGTTTCAGTTTTTAAAAAAATGGATTTTTTTTAAAACAATTTAGAGATTCTTTTGTAGAGATTTTGAAGAAAATCTAAAGCTATTTGCCGTTTGTTTACAATCATAAAAATCTATTTTTTTAAGATGGTGAGGGATGATGAGTGATAAAAAAATAGATTTTGATAAAAGCTATTGAAAATAGATTCTCATTTTGATGAAAAAAATGATTTTTTTACTAAAATGATTTTTAAAAAATCTGAAATAAACACAAGTAGGATAAAAAAAATAGATTTTTTTGCAAAAAAATCTGAAACAAACGGACCCTTAATATGTCAGGGATGTGAAAAGTTTGGCACAAATTATTAAAAAAAGTGAAAACATGTGTTCTCGAAAATTAAATATAAAATTAATGTTGGAAAAATAATATTTTACATTTTTAAGATATTAAATGTATAAATTTCAAAATAATAAAAATGTCGTGCAAAATCTGACACATAAATGTCTTATTAGATTATTTGACAAACCATCACAACATTTTATTGGATTATTACATAAATAAAAGACAGCAGAACAGTGAAGAAATGTGATGTATCAACTAGCTAGCTGCTGTGAAACCAAAAGAGGCATATGAAAAAGCACCATCATCCCAACTCTCATGGATGACTTTGGCCTTTGAATTCTCACCAGCAGCCCCCATGGCCACATGCAATGGGAAGAAGTGATCAGGCCCCGGATGAGCCACTTTTGCATAGGGCGCCTTCTCTTCATAATGATTTATGTCCTCGTATCTGCAACAATCATAGATCGAACACTTGCATTAGAACGTGCACAACAATTAAATTCTACAAATACGTGCAGTGCTATATATAGCTGCAATTTGACAACACTTTGTACTAATTCGTGTATCAGAGCTAAATAGCAGTTAGTTCAAATTCCAATATACTATAATGCTATAGTCATTTTTAATGTGACATTAAATAAAAAAAAAGCAACACAACACAATACATACCTTCCTTCGACGAGAGATTGTTTTAACCAGGAATCAAATGCAAGAGCCCAAGAAGGAGGAGGGCTTTCGCGAGGAGCCGCTGCACTCATGTTATGAGTGGTATTTCCTGATCCGATTATTAGAACACCTTCATCTTTAAGAGAAGCTAATGCCTTTCCCAAGTTATAATGGTAAGTTCCATCTTTATTTGATGAAACAGAAAGTTGACAAACTGGAATATCAGCCTCTGGATACATCAACATCAGAGGCACCCATGTTCCATGACCAAGCCCACGTTTATTATCTTCGTCTACTCGACTCAACCCAATTGCTTCTACTAACTCCTTCACCTTTTTTGCTAACTTTGGAGCACCCAGTGCTGGATACTTGAGCTGCCAATATATAGGAATAAACTCAATGAGATATGTACGAAATAAAAAAGTTAATTCTTCATTACACATCTGATTTAAATATGTACTAGTACACTGCTGAAGTGGATAATTCTAATAAATTAACAAATTGTGTTTATTAATTTTGGAACCAATCAAATTATCCACCATTTTTTTTTAAACAAAGAGGATCAGCAAAGATCTGATCACTCAAATATATATAATCAAAATAAGGAAACCAAACAAAACAAGGAGGGGGGCCAAACCAAAACCTCCGTTAAGAAAAGCGATAATTTGGAAAAGCCATGAGCTCTCTAACAAAGATCTCATTAATCTGCCTAGGTGAAACAACATTCCATAAAGGTACAGAAGATACAAGACCTAGGTTCGCTAAAGCATCCGCACTTTGATTACCCTCTCTAAAGATATGGGTCACTATAAAATTCATCTGGGAATACAGAAGAATGCAATTACTCCACCTGTTGCTTAGCTGCCAAGGAACAATGGAAGAATTTTTGAAAGCTAAAACAACTAACTTTGAATCCGTTTCCAACCACAAGTTATGCCAGTCATGAGAAACAGCTAGTTCAATAGCCTTCATTGCACCAACTAGTTCAGCATAAAAAGCATTTTGAATCCCTAGGTTTTCAGTAAACCAGCCAACACACCTCGAACTAGAATTTCTGAAAATCCCTCCACAAGCGGACAGGCCTTGAGAACCCTGAGCTGCACCATCCGTATTGCATTTGATCCAATCCAGCACAGGAGGATTCCATAAAACTTCTCTAATAACAGGGGCTTTAGAAGGATGGATACCAACATTGAAAGCCTTCAAAATAGAAAAATCTCTCATGGAATTAGAAGAGAATTTCTTAGTGTAGGTCCCTAAGAGATGAGAAGCAGAAATTATGGAAGAGATGACTGAATGAAGAGAGATTCTCTTGTTATTAAACCTCACTTGATTTATGCAAAACCAAATCCCATTGACAATGTTGATGAGGGTAGATAAAATGACAATTTTACATTGAGGAGACCAACCTCTATCACAAACTTTCCAAATATCATCATAAGAAGCAAAGGAGCAGTTGATATTAATAATAGATGAGAGCCACCTCCAGAGCTGAGATGCAAAGTCACAATCTAGAAACAAATGTAAAGAAGTTTCAGTTTGCTTGCCACATAAGGAACATTGTGAAGCCAAACTGCAGCCTCTAATCTGCAGATTATCATCAGTGGGAACTTTATCATGCATTAACCTCCACACAAGCATAGATTTTGTTGGAGGAATATCAATTGACCAAATAGTTTTGGCCCAAGAAATTTGGTTTCCAGGATCAACATTGAACAAATAAGCATCTTTAAAAGAGAGATCTCCAGAACTAGAAAGCTTCCACACAAGCCTGTCAGGTTTTGACTCCATGGGGATCACAGAATTAGAAACCAAAGTCAATAAATTAAGGAAGAAATGAAGAAGATCATCAGGGAAGTGCCACCAACTACCATCCACAATAAAGTCTTTAACAGTAGCTTTCAAACCATGGTGAAGATAATCAGGAATATGCAACAAAGAGGCAATAGGCTCACCATTCCAAGAGTCCAACCAAAAATTAATTTTATCACCAACTCCAAGTAACCAAGATGAGTTGGAGATCAGATCAGGAAAAACATCTTTAATACTGCTCCATAGAGAAGAGAAAATGTGATAACCAATGGTGTTTCTTTGTCTTAGAACCCTGTCTTTGAGAAGCACTGCCCAGTCTTCCTTAGAGTTCATAAGATCCCAACACAATTTCAGACTGGCTCCCTTGTTAAGACTGGATAAAGATCTCAAACCCAACCCTCCTTCAGTGAAAGGTTTACAAAGTTTACTCCAAGCCACTGTGACTAATTTCCTTTTGTTGATATCTCCACTACAAATAAAGTTCCTGATCATTCTTTCTAAGTCTTTTATCAAACTAACAGGCCAAGCATAAATTTGGATAGTATGAAGGATCATGCTATAAACAACTGATTTGACAAGCTGCACTCTGCCAGCTAGGGATAAGAGAGAAGCTTTCCAGGAAGCAAGCTTGATTTTAATCTTATCTAAAATAGGTTGCAGGTGAAAGGTTTTAGGCTTACCTTTGAAGATAGGCACACCTAAATAGGTGAAAGGAAGAGAACCCACTTGAAAACCAAGCAGCTGCACAAGATGAGCAAGTCTAGCTTGAGACATGGAGCCAGCAAAAATGGTGGACTTTCTAGCATTTATATGTTGACCAGAGATAGAAGAATATTGATTGAATAAAGTCAGCAGAGCTTCTATGTTTGACAATTTCCCTTTGCAGAATATCATAATATCATCAGCATAAAGAGTATGAGAGGGAACAGTGAAGTGCCCAGTGCCTTTAATTAATTCAAGTTTACCTTGATCCACCAGATTGGTCAAACCTCTACTTAAGACATCCTCAGCTATGCAAAAAAGAAGAGGAGAGAGAGGGTCACCTTGCCTGACCCCTTTGTTGCAAGAAAAATAACCATGTTGCTTGCCATTCACTGAAATAGAAAGTTTTGTAGAATGTAGAATGGTGCTAATCCAACTGCAAAAAATTTAATTAAAACCAAAGGATTTAAGCACTTTTAAAAGAAAATCCCAATTGAGAGTGTCAAAAGCCTTTGAGATATCAATCTTAAGAGCAAGATTGCCCCCATAAGATTATTTGTGGAGTAGATTAATTGCCTCTGAAGTTAAACACACACAATCCTTCAATTGTCTACCATTCACAAAACCTCTCTGTTGCTTGGAAATAAGGGAAGGCAAGACCTGAGCCAATCTATCTGCAATGACTTTAGAAATGATTTTGAACTTAAAATTTGCCATAGCAATTGGCCTGAAATGATCAACTCTATCAGCATTCTGCCCCCATTTTGAACCTTATCCACCATGTACTAGTACATATCCAAATAAGATATATACCGGAGTGTTCGTGAATAAAAAATGCTCCTTGAAATTATTGATATGAAATGGTAAGAAGAAACAAACAAACCAACCTTGAACATGCTGCTGGGGAAGTCACCAACAAAGTCATGGATGGTTTCATTGTGATTAACAACGTTGACGGTTGGAACAGAAGTATCCCAATGACCAGAGATAACAAGAATGGCAGAGGGTCTATGAGGAAACACCTCCTTCCATGATGTCAAGAATTTCCATGCAGGAATTGTTTCATCTATATGGCTATTGCTTGTGATCCATGTGATATGTAAAACGTTTTCCTTCAATGCCATTTTATATATATATATATATATATATATATATATATATATATATATATATATATATATATATATATATTTCTTGCTTCCCTTGGTAATATTGAACCGTGTTATGATAAAATCTTAATATGCTATTCATTTTATAGAGTGGGATTGGAGAAAAGAGAATAAAACAAAATTGAAATGGTGACAAAGTGTAATTGAATTATTCCATATCTTACTAGTCTAAATGCTTGACATTTGACTAAACTCTTATGTGATTCTTTCATTATTTTTTTTTTCTTTATTGGCACTTTCTTTTGTCTAATTCTAATATTCAAAGACATGATCTATTACATTTGGAAATTTCATTATCTTATTTATAAATCTCTCTATTGTTTCTTTCATACAACAAGAAGTTATATTATTATATATATTTATACTACAGATTCTCTAGACTAACCTCAATACTCAATATATAGAATAATTGTCAAAAGAGAAAAACACAATAGAATAGAAGAAAAATACTCAAGTTATGTTGGGGAACACACATTGTAACATAAACATTGGCGGAGTTAGAAGTATTTTTTAGTGGGGCCGTAAATTTTTTTAAAAAATATTTTCTTGTTATCAAAATATATATATATATTATTTATCACTTATAGTTTAATGGTTTGTTTTGTGAGTTTTACTTGCAAGATCAGAGTCCAAGTCCCACTTGTTGCAATTTTATGATATTTTTTTTTAAAATAGCATTAAAATGAAAAAATGTCTTGGGCAAGAATTGAACTCGCACTAACCTTGCTGTGCCCATAAGTGACTCCGCCCCTAGACATAAACAATATATGCACCTGTACTTGTAGTTGTACACTTGTACTAATCGTATTTATGCGATAAATAGTTTTTTTTAATATAAAGAAAATTTTTATGACATTATTTTACCCCCTTATTGATTTTGATCAATTTTACTATGTCTACAATTTTATTTTATTTTACTGGCATTCTATGTCTACAATTGCTAGTACTAAAAATAAATAATACCGGATTGTTACGACAACCTTCGCCAACCCCAAGCCAAGTTCATTCGTTATATCTTTAAGACCTTGCAGAATTCAATTTTTCGTTAGTGACTTTAATACATCTTCAAAAATATTTCCCTTTTATCTCTCTTATCCAATTCAACCTTATTTTTATCATGTGAAAAAATATTTAAAACATAGATGTTGGATATTGCCTTAAAAACTCAGAAACAGGAAAGAAACAGGAAACATGTGCAGCAAACAGGTGTTGTCATCTGCGCCTGGGCGCAGCACATATGCGCGGGGCGCAGCTTGCTGAAGAATTGGACCTTTTGGTCCTGTCATCTGCGCGGGGCGCAGGCCCGCGACTATATATTGTCTGTTTTGCGTTTTCTGAGGTAATAAGGGAATTTTAGGGTTTCTGGAGCCAACACAAAGACTAGGGTTAATAGAAAAAGTTCTTGGGAAGACTCTAGGGTTGGGGAAACATTCTATCACCTTGGGAAACACTTGGAATTGAGTCTCTTGGTCACGGGGGGAGATTCGGGACTAGGGTAGAATTAGGAAAACTCTAATTTTTGTAACTCTTGTGGAGAATCTCATTGTAATCAAGGTTTCTATTGATAAGTGGAACGGAGAGGGCTGCCCTCCCCCCAGATTAGGTTCATTAACACCGAACTGGGTCAACAAATATTCTTGTGTTCTTTACCGCTTTCGCCGTTTATTTGTTCGTGATTATATTGTTTGGTTCTCACTGTTTTGGTTGCTTAATTTATTTGCTCCACACATCAAAGTTTATTGGTGTGAGTTAATCGAATTCACAATAATTGGCGCCCACCGTGGGGCAAAGGATCAAACGAATTGAGTACCATGGGTTCTAAGTGGGAAATTGAGAAGTTCACCGGGAGTAACGACCTTGGGTTGTGGAAGGTGATGAAGGGGGCAATTTTAATCCAACAAAAGTGTGTTGAGGCGTTAAAGGACGGTGGTAGTTCATCTGTTCAGGTTGCCATTAGTGAGGAGGAATGCTATGAGAGTGCAGGAGCACTCATAGTCACATGTTGGGAACCGTAGATGATTGATCAGCCTGGAGAGGCGGTGGTAAGAATAATCAACACCAGCCTGGAGAGGCGGTGGTAATAATACTCAACATCAGCCTGGAGAGGCGGTGGAATAATACTCGACATCAGCCTGGAGAGGCGGTGCTAATAATACTCAGGTTACTATTGAAATAACAACGGTGTTATGAGAACGTGAAGACACTAGTGGAAGTTGGGAATCGGTGGAGCTTTGAGTCATGTACTTTGAATGCTTCTATCACATGTGGTTTGAAGAATGAATACCGTGAAAATCCTAGAGCTAGTTGAAGGTGGAGTTCACTTGAAGACGGGAAAGCTTGAAAGGTTTGAGGTATGGTTTTCGGTTTGTCTTACGACGTTTGACAATCGTGTTATTCTTTTACATGATGTGAGGTATGTTCCTGAACTTTGATGCAAGATAGTTGGTTCTACTATTGGTTATGCATTGGATACTAGTGGTGATTCTCATGTGGTTGAGTTGTGGGACTTCGGGTGGACTTGTTAGTGACATGGGTTTAGTTGAACTAGTGAACGAGGTTTACTAGGTGTTGGAACTGAACTAGAAGAGTTGGAGACTAACAATGGCTTGAAGCGTGTTTCAGAGTAGTTGGATAGTTTTGCGTTACAAGGTGGAAGACATAGTGGAAATACCGGTTTAAGTCTTTGTTGGAGGAATCTCGGTTTGAGGTGGAGTTTGTTACTAGTGGTACTAGAGGAAGACAAACAATCAACAATAACTTTTGGCTATCTAGTGAGAAATAGGGAAGAGAGTGGTAATGTTGCACCAAAGTGGTATGACTATGGAGACCTTGTGTGTTATATTTCGGTTGTGTCTGAAGAAGTGCAAAACTTGAAAGATCTTCAGGGAGACAATTGGAAGCAACGGTATTGAGACTTGGGAACTTGTAGAGCTATTGAAGGTAGTTGGATACAAGGAAAGTCAGATGTTGCAGCTTGTGGAACTTAGCTAAAATTCCAAGGCTAAGTTGAGAGGCAAGCATTTCTTCTGGAGGACGGACATGAACAATCTGGGGACTGAAGAGTGTGTGGTGAAGCTTGTAGGATTGTCCTAAAATTCCGAGGACAATTGGAGGCAAGAGTTTCTTTGAGAGTACGAAGCGGTTCACTTCGGGGTTCAAAGAGGGTGTAGTGTAATCAGGGTGGTTGATGGGAAGTTGGCATCACCATCGTTTTGAAGGCAAGGTGGAGATTGTTGGATATTGCCTTGAAAACTCAGAAACAGGAAAGAAACAGGAAACATGTGCAGGAAACAGGTGCTGTCATCTGCGCCTGGGCGCAGCACATCTGCGCGGGCCGCAGCTTGCTGAAGAATTGGACCTTTTGGTCCTGTCATCTGCGCGGGGCGCAGCTACCCAAGAGGAAATGCTATGGATTACTCTCCATAACCCCAATATGGTGGTGAACTACTCACACCTACACATGATGAGCAGCTGCAAGCATAAACTAAACTAAAAACATAAGAGAAATTGAAAACCCTAATAATAAGTCTTGTGTCTTGTTTTCCATTAACCTCATCACTCTCCTGTGACGATACACAATTTCTCCTTTCTTTTCCTTAAACCTTGTCACAACATCGAACATGAATAATTCTTCTTTTCCACTTCCTTTTCACCATTCTTTTCCTAAACCACCCAAATAAATTATGGCCAAACACTTGAAAATGAGAAAGAAAAAAAACAATAAAGTTCAAAAATTCACAAATGTGATTTGTGTGACAAAGTGTTCAACTCTGGTAATGCACTTGGTAGCCACAAAACCTCCCACCGGTGCCACCGTCTCCCAACAAAGATCACATGAATATTTCTTCTTTGTTTGAAGATTATGGGAGCAGTTGGAGATAATATGACCACCAAGAGCATTACCAGAGATGAATATTTTGTCACAAAAATCGCATTTGTGAATTCTTAAACCTTTCTAATTTTCTTTCTCATTTTCAAGTGTTTGGTCATTATCATGATCATGATCAACATCATTTTATTTTTTGTGGTTTAGGAAAATAATGATCAAAAGGAGATGAAAAATAAGAGTTCTTCATGATCGATGTTGTCAAAGTTTTAAAGGAAAAGAAACGAGAAATTATGCATCGGGGAATGATTGGGTGAATGGAAAAAAAGACACCAAACTTATTAATTTGATTTTTAATTAATTTACTTTCAATTTCAACGTCAATCTTTTAGTTTTTGTTCTTTATCATTCTATTATTTTATTAATTTTTATAATCCTATTTATTTTTTTCATTAAATAGGAAAGAATGTATTTAACTTTTTCTTACTAAATAATCTATTTTTTGTTATATTTTGTAAAAAGACATTTATTCATTACGATTAATAATTAAAATGGCGATAAAATTCTAGACCGAAAAATAGCCATAAAATTTATGAAATTTGACTCTTTAAATGGTAAACTATAGATTTCATATACAAATATGAAACTTTTAAAAAATTAATTAATTTTCTTGAAATGTTAATCATTATATATATATATATATATATATATATATATATATATATATATATATATATATATATATATATATATATATATATATAATTGATTAAAAAAAGACAATATTCAACAAAGATTTCAAAGCATGGGAAAGATAGGATATACTCCCAACATAATGAAAATCATGATTCATTATTTAATTAGAAAGAGCAAGAGAATTTGTGATATGAATCAACTATCAGACAACCTTATAATTACCTTCGAATAAGCAACATAAAAATAGTTTTATATAGTATCTTTAAGAGTTTACCTTGTGATGCATAGCTATTGCAAAGCAAATGTTTTCATTAGAAGTTTCAATATAAACTTAGATTTGGATTCAAAATTTGGCTTTGATCAAAGCTAAGGTGAGAAGAAAGATTTCGCATTGCTTTCAATGTCGAGAAAGCACAATGATTAGCACACCTTGCATGACATGAAGGAGAGAAGTGATAGAAGCTAAAAGTACATCACAAAGATTGCTAATCAAGTTTGATGTTCCTCGATAATCCCCACTTTTCTTTGTTTTCCTTATCTCAATCTTATTTCTTTTTTGTTTATTCATAATTTATTTTTTTGTTCAATGAAAATCGCCTGCAATAGGTGTTCTATATCTTAAGTTTGCAACACTTATGTTTTAATTAAGTGTTTATCAAAATTCATGATCCTCAATTGACCATTTCATTATAAACTTAATCTATAACACTCTATTATAGGCTATGTTCATCAAATAAAATAAAACTAGAAAGAAACAAGAATGAGAGAAGGAAAACAGAGAAAACTGCGGGTTGTGGAGGAAAATGCAAATTTGTCCAGCAATCTTTTTGATGTACTTCTAACTTCTATCATTTCTCCGTTAAGCCTAGATGGTGTGAGAGATAGTATGCCTCAACAACATTTAAAACAATGTGGAAGCATTCTTCTCATCTTAACTTTGACCAAAGACAAATGTTGGTACCTTTGATCTAAGTTTATATTGAAACTCATGAACCAAACATGTGCTTTTCTATGCTATGCATCATAAGGTAAAGTTTTAGAAGATCTGATAGCCTTTTTCTCTCTCTTCAAACTTGTCTCTCTGCCTTCTCTCTAGACCTCAACCTTAGATCCGCCGCCGCAAGCTTTAACCCCTCAAATCCAAAACTGACCAGCAAGATGTAAACGCTACAGTGGGTGGTGCGACGAGCTTCCCTGCTCCGCATCACCATGTCAGGCCCGTTAGTACCTCTGCTTTCGGTTTTCACTTCCGTGTGAAGGTGGTGAGGACATTGCTATTGGGTAATACGATCTGGCTTTGGTTCCTACGATATGGTGCGAGTTTTGGTTGTCTAGATCGGTGTTAACTGTGTCCTTCTTCTCCATCGAGGAGGTGGTTACTATTGGACACCGGATCCCGTTTCTGCCACTGGGTGTTTCTCCGGATCCGGCTGCCTGGCATTTTTTTCTCTTTCCTCTGTTGTTGTACTTGCCTCCCTCCCTACCGGTTGTTTTTGCTCTAGTCCTGCTGTCTCTGGTTTTGGTTCGTCGTCGTTATTTGGGTTTTGAATCTCGCCGGACTGATTTTGTGTCTCTTGCGGTGGATTGCTTATGGTGTTTTGGCATTTGGTTCGGATTTGTCCCGGATCCGGGTTTCGGGTTATTTTTGTGGTTTTGGAGGAGGTGGTGGCGGAGGAGTCGGTGTGGGTTTCGGTGTTGCGTGGTCACGGTGCAGGAGGCGAGGTGGTTCTGTTGTTATGCTCTCAATGGGTTGGGTTTTTGACGGGTCTCATGGTTAGGTGAGGTGGTTAGAGATGTTGTGGAATGGGGGGTGGACGGAGGTGATGTGGTAAGGTGAAGCTGTTTGGGTGTGGTTTGTTTTGGGGTTTTTGTCCTGATTTGCTCGAAATGGCTAGGCGCGTAGACACTCCGTGTTGACAGTTGCTGTTGTTTATCGTGCTTTTAGGATAATTGGTGGGTGTTGGAGGGTTATGAGGTGATGTTAGTGGTGGGGGGCTGTCATGGTGGTGTTGGGCTGCTAGCGTGTATCTACTTCTGTGGGTGCTCGGGGTTTTCTGGATGTTAGACTTCTGACCGCTTTCGAATCTGCTGAGATTTGCATGACTCGTTTTGAGTCTCTGATGGTCCCCAAATCTGTTGAGATTTGCAGGTGTTTAGTATTTGGCCGACCACTAATTCATCGAAGTTGACTGCATCGTCGGGTTGAAGTCTGAAAGAAGAGACGTACCCGATTGGTTTTCTTTCTATCGTTGTCTTTCAACTTTGGCCTTCAGAGTTGCTTTTGGATGCTTATGGTCCGACCGCTTTTGCTTCGAGGTTGGGAGTTTGTGTCTAGTTGCATCTTCTAGGGTCGGGTTCGTGTTTTTCGGTAGTCTGAAAATTGTAGAGGGTCCTCCTAAGTATGGGATTAGGAGTTTACCTCTTTTAAGGCTGTGTTTTGTTTTTTATTTTTTTCTTTGGAGTCCGCCTATATACGGCTCCTTGCTTTGTAACTCCACTTTTTACCGATTTATGTCCGTCTTGTACGGAGATCGGATATTTATTAAATAATATATTTGCCAATCAAAAAAAAAAGTAAACTTTTAGAGATATTATGTTGAAGTATGTGTTGTTGCTTTTACGTTTTAGGTTATATATGATTGTTGGTTCATATGATAAGTTATTTGTATCATCCAAGACTACTTTTATGAATTGTTGACTAACCTCATAAACCAACACATGTCATTTTGGTTTGTACGGTATATGTGCAGTTTTCATTTTTGTTTTGTTCAACTTAACAATTTTATGGTTGAGAGCTATTATTATTATTATTATTATTATTATTATTATTATTATTATTATTATTATTATTATTATTATTATTATTATTATTATATATGTTTTAGTGTATGGGCTGGTGTGAATAGAAAAGAAAAAAGCTTAATAAGCTGGCCCTAAGAAAAGAAGAAAACGTGGGCTTAATGCTTTCAGTTGACCCAAACCAAGGGAAAAAGGAGGAAGGAATGTAAATGTGAAAATAAGTGGCTGCGCTAAAGTAGTGCGTTCGCAACAGTACAGAGCACATGCTAGCCAGAGACTAATCCCTCAAGTCCTATGGGACTCAAATGAGTTGCAAACTCTCTTTAAGAAATTAAAACAAACCTTGATTAAACTAAAGGAGACCTTAGTTTAAAAAATTATTGTACAAGTAACAAGAACAAATTTTGAAATGTAAGAGTAACAGAACAATAACAAAGAAGAGTCTAAAATGAATTGGAAATAGTATTACCCTTTTAAAAGGAGCTAACAAATAATAATTGAATAGAGTGTTATTGTATATGTATCTAGTGAGGCAAAAAGGAAGAGTACACAAAACAAACAGGAAAGTTATAAAATACAATAAAGAAAGGCCAAATATACAAATAAGAAGGTAAAACACTCATATCATTAGATTAGGGAATATAGATTTTTTTTAATTATATACTAACCAAAGCATTGCTTAATTTGGCTTCAAGTAGCTCAAAGTTGGAAGTTCTATTCACCCCGATCCTGAAGTTTTTCATTTTCAACCTTGCTGTCTTTTTCATTTTCTAAGGAAAAAAACCAAAGAAAAAAATAATACTTAGAGTTGATATTATAAAAAAAAAAGGTAATTTATCATGATTGTTACAAATTATATGACAACCCACTTTTCTTCACCAATAATGATTTCTACAATTAGCAAAAACGATCTCAGTTTAAATCAATTAATACCAAACAAATTGAAGTTTTGCACAAACAAAAATATAAAGAATCAAAAGATATTAAACCAAGGAGACTTATAGAACACACCTTTCACAATTAAATTCAAACAACACAAAACATAATGTAAAGAGATTAAACCAATGAGCTACACCTATGACAAAATGAATTGCAAAACTCTTTTTACTTCTTTATTTGATTTGTCAAGAGATATCCAACACAAGTCAACCGAACTATGCTAAATCTAATTGCAGTGAATACAATATTGATACACAAATCTAATTGATCAATAAAAAATGTAAGAGCACACAAATAGAACATCGAATTGCATCAAATAAAAATACTATTTTTTTTTATTTAAAAAACCCTAAAATATAACAAATCACAAAGGAGGCAAGAAATATAATAGAGATTGCATCAAATGAAAACCCTAAAATGAAACAACTTCAGATTTTTTGAATCACTTACCAGATAGAGATAGAGACTACATGCAACATGATAGATTGAACGGCCGCAAATGAAATTGTGATGAAGGTTGAAAAACACAAGAAGGGGAGGTTGAATTGTGTTAAGATTTTTGCTAAGTTTTAAAACAATTTTCAGCGGATAAAAGCAAACACACACAATATAAGAGGATATAGAGAAAGAGACACAAATTTTATACTAGTTCCTCCCACTAACAGGAGTAGTCCAGTCCTCTTGTTCTTCACAAGAGATTTCACTATAATCACTAAGATTACAGATGCTCAAGCACTAAGCAAGATACTTCCAATGCTCAAGCACAAAGCAAGAGACTTCTCACAAGTTTAATGATAATAAAATTATGAGTGAGACACTTGATATACTATCAGAGGTGTTTACAAAATACAACACAGTTACAAGACTTCCTAGAAATGTTTCACAAAATTTCTAAGTGTTTGAATAGCTTCAGAATTTTGACAGAGTGTATGCACGTTCAGAAGCGTAAGTCTTGATAATAATTCTTCAAAAATCTTCTTCCTTTTATAAATGAGGAAAAGGACGTTGAAGATTATAGCCGTTTGAAGAATTCTTGAGACGCTCCAATGTATTGATCAGAGTGCTAATAGCTGTTCTGATCTGCAGTGTTTAGGAGCTTTGACGTTTACTACAAAATGAGAGATTCCTTTTGGCTTTAGATATCTGATCCTCAGTTTAAGCCAAATGACGAAATACTCGTTCTTGAAGCCTGACTTGAAAAGGACCTTTCCATGGTCAACCCCTTTTTCCTTCTTGATTCCTTCGCTGAGACCAAGACAAAGAGACACGATCTTCAAGAAATTTGTTCTGAAGTAGCTTCAGAATCTAGTGAAGCTCAGAAATTACTTGCTTCAAAATTTAGTGAAGCTCAGATTGACACGCTCAGAAGTAATTCCTTCAGAATTTCAATGTGCTTATAAACGCAAATTTTTAACTTTTAATCCTGCACACTAGAGTAAATTATTAGTACTTCCAATTTAACTTTAAATACATTGTTATCATCAAAATCAAATTAGGAGATACAAAACCAATTTTGTTCCAACAATCTCCCCCTTTTTGATGATGACAACTATATGTATTTAAAATCAATTGTTGTTGTTTTTATTTAACATCTTGACTTCAGGTTCTGAGGTTTGCAAGCTCCCCCTGAGTCTGATAGCCTTCAGAAGTTTATCAATGATAAATATAAAACAGTCTAAGAGTAATTCATAATGTCTAAGATTATTTCATATATTCAACATTCAGAATTAGAGGTTTGCAAGCTCTATTTCTTAGGTTGACAAATATAAGATATGGTTTGCAAGCTTATCTTATATGAAAATATTTTAGACAAAACTTATTACTCCCCCTCATTAAAAGTTTAAAAGACTTCAATGGATATACACGAGAAAGAGTTCAGAAAATATTAATTCTTGAAAGCTTCAGATTTTAATTTCACAGACACATGTATAAATATTTCTCCCCCTTTGTCATTATCAAAAACGAGCCAGTCAAAGTGCAAGTTACAGGGCAGTAAATGCGCACAGCAAACAACCACCAGCAGTAAATGCATTCAACGGTAAAAGTTTTGAAAACGCTAGGTACGAGGTGAAAAACGCACTATAAAAGGAGCACTTCAGTTTGCAAAAGCTATCACATTTCAAAAACAACATTTGAAGTCATGGACAGAGAAAATCAAGAGCAAGTGCAGAGAGAATGGGAGAAGCACATTTTAGAGGAAGAAGTCAGAGCTATGCAAGAGAGAAAAGAGCGTTTGAACAAACGTTTGGAGGCGGCGCTGGAGATGAAAAGAAAAGACAGCCAGCTTGTGGAAAGCCTCATGAAGTTTGAAAGGAAGGACCCAGAAGATGCAAAGGATGCAGGAGCATCAAAGTAGATTTTAGCAAATATTTAATGTATTTGAAAAAAAAAAATGTACTTCTGGTTTCTGAATGAATAAAATGAGGTTTTAATGCTATGTGAAAATGGTACAGTTGTGTTTCAGAAAAAAAAAAATAACTGTGGAAAAACAATAGATGAAAGTAAAAACGCAAACACAAATAAGCAAACCAAACGTAATTAAAAAAAAAAACAGAGTTTAACAGACAACTTATGCCAAAACAAAGCATATCCCCAAAAAATTGTTCAGAAATAAAAGAAATAATCTAAGTGCCTAAAAGAGTCCTATGGTTTAGGGGCAAGGAGGGTTATCAGGGTCTTTAGATTTGTTGCCATAGCATCCTGCTTGGCCTCTAAGCGCTCAAACTTCTCATTTTGATGAGCTGCAAGTCTGTCAATCTTTTCATCCAACTCAGCTTGCTTTTGCTTCTGAGCAGCAAGTTCCTTTTGAATCTCAGAAATTTCTGAAGCAGAGGCAGAAGAACCAACAATATCCTTTCGAACAAACAACTCCCCAGGATCCAAAGAAAACTTGAGATGAGTTGAGATAGAACTCTGCATAGACAGTGAAAAATGATTGTTGAGGTAGTCCTCTTGCCAATGACGAGCTTCTTTCTGAGAAAGCCTCAGATGTCCTTGCTTAATCTGATCCAACCAATCATTCATCGCTTTCTGATAATCCAGCATTTCATTCAGATCGCCATCCACCAAATGATAAATATCCTTCAGAATTTCTTCCCGAACTTCAGCCCAAGCATTAATATAAGCTTTAGGATTGATAAGAGAATATCGAATCCTATGTAATGTTTTCACCTTCCAGTAGATTTTATTACTAATATACTCAAACATGAAATTGGATACATGAGGTGGAGGAGAAGGAGGAATACTGTTATATGAGGATTCTGACTCATAAGATTCTTCAGAGTCAGAGTCAGAGATCTCAATAACTTTTTTGGGAGGTCTGAAGGAAATGGGAGGGTCAGTATTGAGGGCCAAGGTGAAACAAGGATATGTGTCAGAGTGGAGGATGTTTGGAACAAGGTCAGAATCTGTGCTAGGTGATGAAGGTTGAACAGGTGAAACAACAGTAGTGTTGGGATTCTCACTTAGCACATTTTGAGAAGGGGATTTTGGAGGTTCAGAAGGTTGGTCATCAACAGGTTCAGAAGATTGGATGGGGTCAGAGATGATGGTAGAAGATGGTTGTTTAGATACTGTTTCAGAAATATCTGCAGGGGCAGATGTTGTGGTTTCAGGGATAGGTGATTTATGAGGAGATGGATGGGAAAACACAAGATCACCTTGAAGATGTTGTTCAAGGTGTTGGAGATTTTCTGTGGCAGGATCAATGATGGGAGGTTGTTGTTGTTGTTTTAGTTGTTGTTGTTGTTGAAGGGCAATGTTAAGTTAGTTGAGAGTTTCATTTCTCTGAGCTGCTACAGTTTCAAGACAATCTGAAGCATGATCAACAGCATCATTTAGCTCAGAGATGGTTGGGGAATCTGAGAGATTGTGAAGGGCAGGAAAAACTTGTTCACTGTTTGGAAACATCATATTAATGGGTTGGGAGTCATCAACAGATGGTGTTTCAACAGATGGGGCAGAGGTAGATGATGGTTGAGGTTGTTCAGAAGATTGTACATAGGTTTGAGCAATATTAGGAATACTATCAGAAGAAGGCTTAGGCATACCTGATGCATCTTCTGAGGGAATCTTTTGAGCAGGTCTCTTCCTTTTGGTGTGACGTGTCAGAGGCAGATCATCTTCAGTTTCTGAGTCATCATCTACTCTTGCCACAAATGGCTCATCCCATTGTACTCCCTTCAGAGTTGATCTTTCAGATTGACCAACTTGTATTTTCTCTGAAACCTTCAGAGTCTTTCCTTTCTTAGCCTTTTTCTTTTATGAGCCTTCAGCAACATCAGCTTCCTTCTTCTTACTTGTACGCTTCCTCTTCTTAACATATTCATCTTCTGGTTCAGATTGCAAGTCATCAAGAGTAAGGTATACTCCTTCTGCTCTCCTGACAGCAATGTAGTTGGTAATGACATCCATAGGCTCATTCTTAAAAACAGGAATCACATCATCCCTTAAAGATATGAGCTTTCTCTTGAGAGGGTGGTTTGGATAGATCAGATTATCCTTAGAAATCTTGTGCACAATACACAGATTCTCAGCAGTCAAAAAGGAACTTCTTGATTCTTTAACAGTCTCTATAGCACCAAATTCTCTCAACTTATCAACCAATCTCCACTGAAAGAATAGCTCAGAAAGCAACCTGGGAATGCAACTCAGTGCTTGTCTTTTTCAGTGGTATTTCTGATGTAGGTACACAGAGAGTGAAATAAGTAAGCAGGCAAATTCAACTTAATAGCATTTACTAAGAAGAGGAGAATATGCCTCTGATCCCAGGAAACTTGATCAGTTCCACCAACCCTTGGAATAATAGTGGCAATCAAAATTCTGTGCAGCAGTTTCACAATCATATGTAATCCAGTAGTCCTGCCCATCTTAAATGGATCCTCATACAACTTATTCTTGATCTCAGACCTATACTTGGTGAGGGGTGGAGTATTTGTCAGTGTCAACCTGAAAGAACCCTTCATTAGGAATCTGAAGTAGCTCAGAAATATGATTCCTAGTGATGGTTACAGGTACACCAAGAATGGTTGAACGAATTTCAGTGTTGGTGAATGGTTTCAAGCCAAGTTCCTCTCTTGACTTATCTTTGTTTGCTTCTGGATTTTCAGCAATTTTGTCTTCCAGTTCCTTCATGGCTTTTTCTTTTGAAAACACTTCAACGCCAAGCCAAAATTCCTTTACCAATGTAGGGTAAATTACACCATTAAGATTCTCAAAGTAGTTCATCCATCCTTGTTGCTCAAAATACCCTTTCACATCTAGATTATTTACCCTAAATGATTCAAAATCAACAGGGGTTTCTTCTACCAATTGTAGTTGATCAAGGGTTATAGAAGAAGGTTCAGGATTTCTGGACACTAGTTCTTGTGATTTAACATCAATGGATTTAGGAATTGTGCGAGCAGACGATGATGAGGCCATGGTTAGGTTGATGCTAAGAGGATGAAAGAATTTTGATAGTTGGAGGTTTAGAGAAGAAGCAAAAGTGTGAGAAGTGAAAGTGAATAGTGTGAATAAGTGATTATAGTGTAAGTTTCGAAAACATAACAAATATTGGGGGAAAACACGATAGTGACGTAATAGGGGCGTAGTAGTTACTTTTAAGAAAATCATCATTAGCTTCCTCCATTACCCAGCGGTTACTAGACACGATGGGAAGTTACACAGATAAGGAGTGTTTTAGAAGTCAGCTGTCAGTTGGAGAAACTGAGCAGTCAACTAACACTAGAATAGGTATCTGAGTCACAATAATCCATATTAAATAATAAATAATTCTGATTGCTTCATATGAATGGATGCTTCAGAATCTAAAATATTAGCTTCTGAGCCTTCCAACCTTCTGAAGTCCTTCAGAGTTAATTATTCACTCAGAGTTAACAACATTCAGAACCATCACTCAGAAATAAAAACCATGTTCAGATTTTTCTTGATAAAATCAAAACGATCAATAGCAAGAGGTTTGGTAAAGATATCAGCCCATTGATGTTCAGTATCAATGAATTGAATCTCAATTACTCCCTTCTGAACATAATCTCTAATGAAATGATGCTTAATCACAATGTGTTTGGTTCTTTAATGTAAAATAGGATTCTTAGACAAACAGATAGCAGCAGTATTATCGCACAGAAGTGGTATACTACTTATCCTTATCTGATAATCTTCCAATTGATGTTTCATTCAGAGCAATTGTGTGCAACACTTAGCAGCTGAAATGTACTCAGCTTCAGCTGTAGATAGAGCAATAGTTGCTTGTCTCTTACTAGCCCGTGATATAAGGTTTTCACCTAAGAATTGACAGTTTCCACTAGTGAACTTCCTTTCAATTTTATCACCAGCATAGTCAGCATCACAGAATCCAATTAGCTTATAATCTAAGGATTTCTTATAAAGCAATCCTAGATTTGTGGTTCCTTTCAGATATCTAAAGATTCTCTTAACAGCAGTTAGATGAGATTCTCTAGGATCTGATTGAAATCTAGCACACATGCATATATTGAACAAAATATCTGGTCTAGAAGCAGTGAGGTAAAGGAGAGAACCAATCATACCTCTGTATAGTTTCTGATCCACTTTGCCTTCGGATTCTTCCTTCAGAAGACTACTGGAGGGATGCATAGGAGTAGACATAGGCTTGCAGTCTTCAAGACCAAAGTTCTTCAACAAGTCCTTTGTGTATTTGGTTTGATGAACATATACTCCCTCTTTTCTTTGATTGATATGGATTCCCAGAAAGAATGTTAGTTCACCCATCATACTCATTTCAAATTCATCCTGCATAAGCTTAGAAAAACTCGTGCATAAAGAGGCATTAGTTGAACCAAAGATAATATCATCAACATATATCTAAACAACTAAAATATCATCTTTTAAGGTTTTTCTGAAAAGAGTATTATCAACATGTCCTTTTTGAAAGCCATTTTCTAGAAGAAAAATACTTAACCTTTCATACCAAGCCCTTGGAGCTTGCTTCAAACCATATAAAGATTTCTTCAATTTGAACACATGGTCAGGACACTTTACATCTTTAAAACCAGGAGGTTGCTTAACATAGACTTCTTCAGAAATAACTCCATTCAGAAATGCACTCTTAACATCCATCTGAAATATAGTGATATCATGATTTACTGCATATGATAGAAGAAGTCGAATTGCTTCAAGCCTAACTACAGGTGCAAAGGTTTCAGTGAAGTCTATGCCTTCTTGCTGGCTGTAACCTTGAGCTACCAATCTGGCTTTGTTCCTTACAACCTCTCCTTGTTCATTTGTTTTGTTTCTGAATACCCATTTTGTTCCAATCATGTTCTTATGTTTGAGCTTGGGTACCAGATCCCAGACATCATTTCTTTCAAACTGATTAAGCTCTTCTTGCATTACAATGATTCATCCATCATCTGATAAAGCTTCTTCTATGCTTGTAGGTTCAATTAAAGAAATCAGACCAACTAGAGATTCATTTTCTTTGAATGCTGATCTGGCCTTTCTTGGGCTATCTTTATTTCCAACAATTAATTCCTCCGGATGAGATGACTTGTATTTGAATGTTCTTTTAGGCTGAGTTGTCATCTGAGTAGGTTCTTCTTCTGAATGATCTTCAGATTCAAGATCTTCAGATATCTTTTCATTCTGAGTCTCAGAAGGATATACAACAATAGAGAGATCTTCACATTCAGATGCCTTTGGTGGGATTTGAAATTCTGCAAAGTTTTCAGCTTGCTCTATACCAATGATCTTCCCTTTTTGTTTTCCTCCAAATCCCACAGAACCTCCCTCTTTCAGAGTTAGGGTTTGGAACATATGCTTTTCTCCCGTCATATGTCGTGAGCAACCACTGTCCAGGTACCAGGGCTGCTGCTTTACCTTTCCTTGAATGAGCATATGAAGCAAACAATATCTCATATTTTGGTACCCACATTCTGATGGGTCCTTTTGAGTTAGTCTTCTGAATTACATTCCTCCTTTGTCTTTTATGGGTAACAGAAGATCTAGAATTAATTAAGCTTTGACAGGAATGTTTAGGCTTAATTTGATTCTTGGACTTGGATCTGGAATATATCACAGTTCCAAAGGTCAAGTGACCATCTGAAGAATCTTTGCCTTGATTTCTCAGAAGTTCAGATGACTTCTGAGCTTTAGCTTGAGAACTCTTAGGCTCAGAAGTTTTAGGTTCAAAAGAACTTGGAGCTTCTGAGTCTTTGAGTTTAGGTTCAGAACCTCCTTCAGAATTAGATAACTTCAGATTCTGTGTTCCACTCTTAGTGTATCATCCTCACTATATGATTGCATAGGTTTATCCCAGTTTTTAAACCGAGAATAACCAATACCTTCACCACAGTTACGAGTCATATGATAAATCATGGAAGCCATTTTATTCCTATTGAAAGTGCAACGAATAAATTCACGGAGAGCATCTTCATGATCATCATCGAGTTTGTCTGCCAAGACATAGTTTGATTCAACATGACAAATACGAATGTTTAAAGATTCATTTTCTTCATAAAGAATCTTGGCATCCTTTTTCAATGATTCATAAGCATTTTTCAGAATTTTATGTTGTCTTACCATCTGAGTATAATGTTTCACAGCAATCTTAAGAGAATCAATTAATTCAGATTGAGTCATATTAGAATATACCTCTTGTTCTTCATCTGAGTCATATTCAGAATCCTTATCAGAGTTGTTGTCTTCAGAAATATTTGCCATTAAAGCAAGATTTCCTTCTTCATCATCCTCACTTTTAGAATCATCCTCAATTGTTTCCCAAGTAGCTAAGAGACTTTTCCTTACTTTTTCTTTGTATTTCTCTTTTCCAAAGTTCTTGTTCTTTCCTTTGTCCTTAGAAGACATTTCTGGACAGTCAGCAATGAAGTGTCCAGATTTCCTGCAGTTATAGCACTTGTTCAATTCTTCCTTTTTGTCTTTAGTGAAAGAACTTCTTGAGACATTTCCCTTGCTTGGAAACTTCTTGTATTTCTTGTTCCATTTCTGAAATCTTCTGACCATGAGAGCCATTTCTTTATTCTCAGGATTTTCTTCCAGCATATCATCAGAAGTTTCTTCTTCATGCTCAGCAACTTTAGCCTTCATAGCTTTTGAGGAACTTTGAACAGAGCTTAGAGCTAAGGATTTCATTTTCTTGACAAGTTCATCTGCCATAAGTTCTATTTCATGACTTCTGAGCGAGCTTATCAGATCTTCAAGAGAGACATCATCCAGATTCTTAGATTCTTGAAAAGCTGTGACCTTTGGTCTGCACTTAGGAGGCAGACTCCTCAGAATTTTCTTTACATGATCAGGTACAGTATAGCTTTTCTTCAGAACTTGAAGACCTGAGACAAGGGTTTGAAACCTTGAATACATGGTTTCAATGTCTTCATCTTCCTTCATTCTGAATAGCTCATATTGATGAACTAGCAGATTTGTCTTGGCCTCTTTAACTTGCTTGTTTCCTTCATAGGTAGAGCATAGAGAATCCCAGATAGTTTTAGCTGTAGATTTGTTGGATATTTTCAAATATTCAGCATGAGTTATGGCACCAACAAGCATATTCTTGACAGTGTGATGCTTCTTATATTGTTTCTTTTTGTCAGCATCAAACAACTTTCTGTAAGTGTTTCTTACAACACCTTCTTCATCCATATGATCAAAGTGTATGCCATCCTCAACTAGATCCCATAACTCATCATCAGTTCCAATGATGTAACTGTACATCTTGGTTTTCCAAAAGGGAAAGGTTGTAGGATCACTATTGAAGAAATGTGCTTTGTCTCTATGAGTATCACTTCTTTCATTTTTGTCATAGTTATGAGGAGGAGGAACAACAGAGTGATCTGGTCCAGATCCAGAAGCAGACATGTTTTTCAACTGAGTACCCTAGATCTTTACTATTTCACTGTTAAGTGAAGAGCAACACAGACCGGAGCTCTGATGCCAATTGAAGGTTAAAAAACACAAGAAGGGGGGGTTGAATTGTGTTAAGATTTTTGCTAAGTTTGAAAACAATTTGCAGCGGATAAAAGCAAACACACACAATATAAGAGGATAGAGAGAAAGAGACACACAAATTTTATACTAGTTCCTCCCACTAACAGGAGTAGTCCAGTCCACTTGTTCTTCACAAGAGATTTCACTATAATCACTAAGATTACAAATACTCAAGCACAAAGCAAGAGACTTCCAATGCTCAAGCACAAAGCAAGAGACTTCTCACAAGTTTAATGATAATAAAATTATGAGTGAGACACTTGATATACTATCAGAGGTGTTTACAAAATACAACACAGTTACAAGACTTCCTAGAAATGTTTCACAAAATTTCTAAGTGTTTGAATAGCTTCAGAATTTTGACAGAGTGTATGCACGTTCAGAAGCGTAAGTCTTGATAATAATTCTTCAAAAATTTTCTTCCTTTTATAGATGAGGAAAAGGACGTTGAAGATTATAGCCGTTTGAAGAATTCTTGAGACGCTCCAATGTATTGATCAAAGTGCTAATAGCTGTTCTGATCTGCAGTGTTTAGGAGCTTTGACCTTTACTACAAAATGAGAGATTCCTTTTGGCTTTAGATATCTGATCCTCAGTTTAAGCCAAATGAGGAAATACTCGTTCTTGAAGCCTGACTTGAAAAGGACCTTTCCATGGTCAACCCCTTTTTCCTTCTTGATTCCTTCGCTGAGACCAAGACAAAGAGACACAGTCTTCAAGAAATTTGTTCTGATGTAGCTTCAGAATCTAGTGAAGCTCAGAAATTACTTCCTTCAGAATTTAGTGAAGCTCAGATTGACACGCTCAAAAGTAATTCCTTCATAATTCCAATGTGCTTATAAACGCTAATTTTTAACTTTTAATCCTGCACACTAGAGTAAATTATTAGTACTTCCAATTTAACTTTAAATACATTGTTATCATCAAAATCAAATTAGGAGATACAAAACCAATTTTGTTCCAACAATCTCCCCCTTTTTGATGATGACAACTATATGTATTTAAAATCAATTGTTGTTGTTTTTATTTAACATCTTGACTTCAGGTTCTGAGATTTGCAAGCTCCCCCTGAGTCTGATAACCTTCAGAAGTTTATCAATGATAAATATAAAACAGTCTAAGAGTAATTCATAATGTCTAAGATTATTTCATATATTCAACATTCAAAATTAGAGGTTTGCAAGCTCTATTTCTTAGGTTGACAAATATAAGATATGGTTTGCAAGCTTATCTTATATTATATGAAAATATTTTAGACAAAACTTATTACTCCCCCTCATTAAAAGTTTAAAAGACTTCAATGGATATACACGAGAAAGAGTTCAGAAAATATTAATTCTTGAAAGCTTCAGATTTTAATTTCACTGCCACATGGATAAATATTTCTCCCAGTTTGTCATTATCAAAAACGGGCCAGTCAAAGTGCAAGTTACAGGGCAGTAAATGCGCACAGCAAACAACCACCAGCAGTAAATGCATTCAATGGCAAAAGTTTTGAAAACGCTAGGTACGAGGTGAAAAACGCACTATAAAAGGAGCACTTCAGTTTGAAAAAGCTATCACATTTCAAAAACAACATTTGAAGTCATGGACAGAAAAAATGAAGAGCAAGTGCAGAGAGAATGGGAGAAGCACATTTTAGAGGAAGAAGTCAGAGCTATGCAAGAGAGAAAAGAGCGTTTGAACAAACGTTTGGAGGCGGCGCTGGAGATGGAAAGAAAAGACAGCCAGCTTGTGGAAAGCCTCATGAAGTTTGGAAGGAAGGACCCAGAAGATGCAAAGGATGCAGGAGCATCAAAGTAGATTTTAGCAAATATTTAATGTATTTGAAAAAAAAATGTACTTCTGGTTTCTGAATGAATAAAATGAGGTTTTAATGCTATGTGAAAATGGTACAGTTGTGTTTCAGAAAAAAATAACTGTGGAAAAACAATAGATGAAAGTAAAAACGCAAACACAAATAAGCAAACCAAACGTAATTAAAGAAAGAAAAAAAAAAGAGTTTAACAGACAACTTATGCCAAAACAGAGCATATCCCAAAAAAATTGTTCAGAAATAAAAGAAATAATCTAAGTGCCTAAAAGAGTCCTATGGTTTAGGGGCAAGGAGGGTTATCAGGGTCTTCAGATCTGCTGCCATAGCATCCTTCTTGGCCTCTAAGCGCTCAAACTTCTCATTTTGCTGAGTTGCAAGTCTGTCAATCTTTTCATCCAACTCAGCTTCGCTTTTGCTTCTGAGCAGCAAGTTCCTTTTGAATCTCAGAAATTTCTAAAGCAGAGGCAGAAGAACCAACAATATCCTTTCGAACAAACAACTCCCCAGGATCCAAAGAAAACTTGAGATGAGTTGAGATAGAACTCCCCAGGGTTGATATGCAATATAAAGAGGTGTGAAAATGGGTGCATGAAGGGTAAGAAGTGAATAGAGGGGAATTGATTGAATCGTTGCGTTTTGATTGTCGCCGTACTTGTTTGGTTCTTCACGGTTTTTGACATGATCAATTTATATGTCCTTCATGTGAGATTTTGTGGTTAGGGTTTATGATTTTCCAACTAGTTAGTGGCGGGCCTATGTTAGGGCCTATGTTTGCCACAGCCCACCCCAAAAAAATTTCATTCTTAAAGGTGTAAACACTATAACATAAAGGTATATTATACATCATAAGAATATTAAATTATATTATTATGATGTACAATTGATTATAAATATATTTTTTATGTGGAGATTTGTTTAAAAGTGGACCAAGGCCCAGTATGTTGGTAGCCAAATTATGGTCTAGGCCCAAGACAGATTACCCTTGGTCCCATTTACATATGTCACGGACACCCTTCGCATGCATCCGTGATTTAAGTCACGGAACTGTCGGCTATATGATCTTCTGCTTCAGTCAACGACCTACCACGTGGCCAAAAAAGATACTGTAGTCAGCATCCATAAACCTTGCCCGTGTTGGATACCCTAAAATAGTACAAGTTAGATAACTATTAATTTTATAACAAATATTTTCATGTCATTAAAAATAATATATTTTATACCTTTATAACTGCACACTCGGGTTCAAGCGATAAAACAGGGCAGCCTTCCTGCACTAAATTCGCTTCATCCAAACTCAGTCGCTTTCAATGGATCTGAATCAAATCAAGAGAAATGGGTGCACCGGCCCTAACAGTTCACACACGCACAAAAACCCCAAGATCGTTTTGATCTTACATCCACACTTGGACTTTTCTTCGCCCACGTCTTGCACCCGATCAACCTCTTTCACAAGCCGTTTCACTTCTTCGCGGGAAATGTTTCTTATGGGGAAAAGGTTGAACAACTTAATCGACTCAGGATCGGCGAAAAAAAATATCACTTACAGTTTGGTTGTCGAAGAGCAACCGAGTGCTATAAGTGTACTTCCCGTCACACAAACACTTGAAAAGTTGTTGCATCTCCGCTCTTTACCACCCCCCCCCCCCCCCCCCCCCCTCCCGGTCCTCTTTTCTCACCCTCTGGCGCTCATTATATATATCCTTGGCCGTCATAGCGCTAATTGGATTTTTTCCGAATTGTTGAAAGAATATACCTAGGTTGAACGTTGATATTCGTCATCTCACGCACCAATACCCCCGTTATGAGCTCCACCTAGTTGACAACCCATCAGAACATAAGCTTGAAAAGTTGTTGCATCTCCGCTCTTTCCCCCCCTCCCCCCGGTCCTCCTTTCTCATCCTCTGGCGCGGATTATATATATGCTTGGCCGTCATAGCGCTAATTGGATTTTTTTTCGTATTGTTGAAAGAATATGCCTAGGTTGAACGTTGATATTCGTCATCTCACGCACCAATACCCCCGTTATGAGCTCCACCTAGTTGACAACCCATCACAACATAAGCTTTCTAATTGTTACCCCTGTTGTCGGACTTCGCAATCACCGCAATGAATCCTAACTTCTTCGCTTCGCCGCAAAGTCATTCCTTCATGTTATCTCGAGTGAGAAATTTTTTATCCGTCGTGAATTGTTGACGAAAATAATCGTCGGTTCCACAACCATAGGCGCCACAACAGCCGTTGAACTACATGCTAGATCCATAACTAAAACAATTTAATCAAAAAATTCAGTGACTTTTCGAGTTTTCGGTTTCAGAGATAGGGGAATCCGTGACTTAGGACACGGAACACCGTCTGTGCCTTAAGTCACGGACAAACTAGTGCATTGTTCACCTGACATGATTCCAACGAAATCGAAATAAATTTGCAATGGGAAAGTTTTAGATGGACAATACTTTTGTATTCAGCTCAGTAAGATGTCTCTAGAGTTCCTTGATGCTTTGATTGTGTGTTGGAAACACCATTTTTGTGAAAATGAGATTTTTTGGAGGGTTTGTATGAAAGGTGGTGAAGAAGAAGAAAAAATGTTTGCAGCTGAATGTTTTTTTACTATATATATTTATCGTCTATGCCACAGAATATGCAATGGTCAAAAAACGGTATGCGCCTTAAGTCGCGGATATTAACTTTTTCACGTAGGGTGCCTTTGGGGAATCATTTATGATGCTTGGAAAAAATCATAATTTTTTACACATCCATTCCTTAAGACGCAGACATTATCCGTTTCATAAGTAACGAACAAGGATATTTTAAACATTTCATAAAGCGCTCTCCAAAATTCATAGATGCCAAAAGTAATTTTCTTAAAATTTATCCAACTAATTTAAAATGAATTTCTAGAGAAGAAAGTACACCACACTTAACAAGATTTCTCTCCAAATCTCCATCTCTCAATACAAAATAGACAAAGTAACAAAAAAGTACAAACTCAATTATCTCTCTCTTCTTGTCTACTTTCCAACCATCAACTTATTTTTAGACAGACAAGTGTACGTACCAACCCATTGTCACTTCTTTCCTTTTATCATCATCAAACCATTTTCATCACACGTTCTTATTAGTTAAGTTATTTCTTAATAATAAAATCCATGACTTTATAGTCTCTTTAGTTAACTCCTCCTAGTAACTAGTAAAAAAAATACTATTATCATTCTTAAAACTTTTGGTTACACCAATGAGTTCTTGTTTTGTACCTTCTTCTTCATCACCACCTAACTCATCATCAACCACTGAGTTCATTGATGGCTTAAAGTTTGGTAAAAAAATCTACTTTGAAGATGCAACAAGTGTTGTAACAGCTCAAAGTACTAAACCATCATCAATGGTTATGAAAAAAGGAACTCATTATCCACCTAGGTGTCAAGTTGAAGGTTGTAAAGTAGATCTGAGTGGTTCCAAGGCTTATTATTCTAGACATAAAGTTTGTTGCATGCATTCAAAATCTCCAACTGTTGTTGTCTCTGGTTTGGAGCAGAGATTTTGCCAACAGTGTAGCAGGTCAAATGTTCTTTTAACTTCTCATTCTTTGTACTTTTGTTTGTTTATTATTAAATGCTTCAAATTATTCTTCTTTTTTTAGTGTTTTTCTCCTTTCTATAATGGGTATGTTCTGGTTTACTTTTTTATGCTTCATTTTGCCTTACTCATTTTTGTCTTTTATTTTTTTTAATGTTTTATTCATATATATTGTTTTTTTTCCTAAGTATTTTTCTTTGGTAAATTTTTAGATTTTTTTTAACATTTGAATTTGAAAATGGCATTATTTTTGCCTTTTAAAAAAATTGTGTTATTCATATATATTGTTTTTTTCTCCCTAAGTTTTTTATTGTAAATTTTTAGATTTTTATTACATTTGAAAATGGCATTATTTTTGCTTTTTTTTCCTAAAATTGTTTATCCATATATTGTTTTTTTTCCTAAGTTTTTTATTGTATATTTTTTTATTACAATTGAATTTGAAAATGGCATTATTTTTGCTTCTTTTTTTTTTTCATTTGGGGCTTGTGTCATGTTAATTTTTTTATTTGATTTCATTTGGTATTCTTTGACATGGTTTTGTGATTTTAATGTTCTTATGTTTTGGAGACTGGTTCATATTATATATCTGGATTAATGCATGAATCTATTGCTACATGCTTTTATGCAATTATGTTGTTTATCTTGTGATTATGCAAATGAATGATGGTAGTCTTTAATCTTCATACACAACTACTAGTAAAATTTAAAGCTTTTATGATATATAAAAATTATCAAATATCAAAGCAAAAATTTGGTCCCCTCCTCCCCTCATGGGGAAATTGATGTCAATCTCATCCTGGTCTCTTGTTATGTGGGTTCCATATCATATGCCAAATCATCTATTAAAGAATCTTTGCTAAATATAATAATATTCAATTCATGTTATATTTGGAAGACTCTTTTGACCTTTAACCATGTAAGCTAAGGGTATGTTTGGAAGAAGGTCTTGGAGGGCTAGGTTTGTAGTTTGATGTTTTAAAGAAATTTAGAATAATATGCTAAATAATATATTAATCTAACAACTAATACTGACTTTGGCTACATAATTTCCTTTAGGTCGCCGGTATCATGGTGGATATGTCAGAATCACGGTAATCCCCCATAATTTTTCAAAAGCTACCAAGTTTAGCTTTTGTGAAATCACGGTGGATCATCGTAATTTTGACATATCTATCGTGATACCAAACATAGACTTGGTTCGAAAAAGGCTTTGGTTGGTTGGTTGAAAACATGTTATTCAATCTTCGTTGTTTGGTCAGTATGGGGCTTATTGGTAACTAATTGATGTTTAAGTTGATCAGCTTTACTTCTAAAGGTATAAAGATAATGTTGATTGGATAATTTGCAATTGCTTTCTATAATTACTTAGGAAACGAGACTAATCAGTGTCTTTAGAGCTAACTAAACTAACGAATCAATATTAAAAAGTTTTCATTAGAAAGTGTAGTTTTTGAAATTAGTAATGTGATATTGCAACTTCCCTTTGTCTGTGTTTTTATTAGGGTAAATGTTATAGCTTCTGAGATGAGTATATGTATCGGTAAATGTTGATGTGTTTCCGCTGTATATAAGGCTAACGGATTCCTTTTCGCCTATTCTATATTTGAGTTTCGGTTTCTTAATGCTGTGTTTAGAGGTTTTCTAGCTGATATAATTACTTCAAATGCATTTCATGTAATGCTAAGAAGCAGTTTTGTCAAGTAACAATTTCTCAAATATTGTGTCGTACCATGTTCTCTTTTGTAACCACTTGATTGCATAATTGAGGTAGCAATAGCATTTTTATTTCGGAAAAACTAACATCCTGTTTGATAGCGTTTGCCCAGGTTTCATCAGCTTCCTGAATTCGATCAAGGAAAACGAAGTTGCCGCAGGCGACTAGCTGGCCATAATGAAAGGCGAAGAAAGCCCCAGCCGAGATCTTTCTTAACCTCGCGTTTTCCCAGGCTCTCTCCACATACTCTTGGTTAGAAATTATTCCCTCCGTTCCTTTTTAAGTGTCATTCTTTTAGGTTTTTTTTTTTTTTTTTTTTTTTCATTTTTAACATTTTCAAAGTTCAAACTATATCTATTTTCAGCTTGTAATATTCATATATGTAGAACAATAAAATGGTTTGGCGATTTTTTCAACAGATACCAATGGCAAAGGTGATAACTTCCTGATGGAATGTGCTTCATACCCAAAGTGTTTTTCGATAAATGCATTTCCAACTCCGAGAACATCTGCACCAATTCCCGGTGATCAAACAACACAAATGACCTGGCAGAACAACGCATCGACCCCATCCGATTTTCTCCTACAAGGAACAGAATTCCATGGTCCTGCTAGACTTCCTCCTCCAATGGAAAACTACAATGAAGTCGCAGATTCAAGCTGTGCTCTCTCTCTTCTGTCAAACCAAACATGGTACTCTCGAAACACAACAACGCCAAGCATTGACATGAACAACTTGTTGAATTTCAACGGTTCACTCATGACACAATCTCCTCAAGGTGCAGCCAATTATCAACTTGCAAATTCCTCTTGGTTTTCAAAAGGCGTTGATTCTCGTATATGTATGTCGTCCGAGGATGTTCCTGATCTTGGTCTCGGTCAAACTTCACAGACTATTATTCATAACGATCTTCGTGGCGAGCTTGATCTGTCACAAGGCAAGAGGCAATATTACTAGGTCACTTTAAAACTCTTAAGATTGATTTGGTTGTGACTATTTGATCAATTACCTAATTATTACAAGTGCTTATTTTATTTTGGTTTATTTTAATATCCTTCTTGGGTTGTAGAGCTTGCATTCCTGTGTTTGTTTGTGTGAACTTATGAACAAGGTTTTGTTTCATTTTGTGGAGCTTTTATGGATTATTGTTTTGGTTAATCTTATAACTTGTAAACAATGTGGGTTGCCTTGTAAACATGGAAGAATTTTTGTTGGTGTCTATTGAACTGTTGAATTGATCTCTATATTTTTAACCACTTACCATCAATTAAGTTCTTATATTTTACAATTTATTAGCAATTTGGTTCTTAGGTTGTTTATCCACTTATTTGCAATTTAGTCCGTAACATATTTATTGAAAGACTAATTAGTCGAGTTAGACCCTTTTGCTCGACATTTTTCACTTCCCCAACGATTTTTGGGGTTTGGGTTTGCTCTATTTGTTATCCCTCCATTTATTCTTCATTTGAAGAGAGATAGACACACTAAAAATTAGTGGAACCCATTAAAAAGTGGGACCCACTAATTTGTGGACCCCACTAATTTTCAATGTGTTTATTTCTCTTCAAATGGAAAATAAATGGAGGGATAACAAATGGAGCAAATCCAAACTCCGATTTTTGAAGGAAGGAAAAAACAACATTGTTCCTTTTGCTGGGATGCCAATATGCTTTTAAGTTTTGGGATGTCTTGCACACAAACAAACATTCCATGTTAGTCGGTTGAAGTTTTAACCGTGTAATATGTTGACAAGGGAGATTTGGAATCTATTCTTATATTTCCAATAATTACTGTTCTACATACAAATTAATTAATTACCAAAAGAAACACTTCTCACACTACTAATTAAGCACGTTAAGAATCTCATTCAAATTTAATAGTCAAAAGAACAGAAAAACTACTCACATTGTTTTATTTTATAAAATATTAGAAGATTGTCTAACATGTATAAGTGAGACAAATATTTCATCATCCACAATTTTATTTTTATTATTGGATTAATATTTTTCACCATTGGATCAAAATATCACATCACATTTCATTTGATCCAATAGTGACTTTTATTAATTCAATAGACATTGTCATTAATGAATAATTAGTCCTCTTTTTGTCAAGATGAATAATTAATTTTATTTTTACTCAAAAACAACAATATTCATTCATTCAAATTCATAGGAAATAATACATCAATCAAAATCATTACATGTTCAATTTCGCTAAAAATTAATAAGGATGAATATACGAACAAGCTCACAACATCTGAGTTAATAGCATAAAACAGCTTAATGTCTATGACAAAGCCTACAATTGATTTGACAAGATTCAAAAGTCTGAAATAGTCATGCATCCAGATTTGTAACGTTGACAGTGCTAAAGTTATTGAATCTGCACTGAATTTGGATCGAAGCAGACATGCAAATATGAACAAAAACAAACATCGTACCAAGACGAAAAATCAAAACAAACATCGTACTAAGACGGGACAAAACCAAAACTCCCCACTAAGACGTGATTAAAACAACACCAAATTAAAAAAGCCACGAAGAAGAAGACTCGAACAAAATTTAAAAATATGCGAGAATCACTTATTTAAATAAAAAGAAATAAAAATGATCAAGAGGATTGATTCCAGATTGAAATTAATCTGAAATCACCCCTCTCTAATTAATAAACTAAAAAAAAAAAAAAAATCAAATAAGAGGTGGTGTCCACTATCACAGCAGAGTGAGAGAGTCCTATTAACTTTTTTTTTTTTTTTTGGGTCTAAGAGTCCTATTAACTTAGTTGATGAACAATTAATCTTAGCATGCACAACCTTGTCTCATTTTTACACAGGGCGGACACATGTTGTGGCCAAGTGTGGCATTGGCTACACTGATTTTTAAGATTTTTTTTATAATAAAAATATATATATATATATATATTTAAGTATCATTTGTCTTATTTTATTTCAAATTTTTTTACTCAATAAAAAATGAAGTTAGACCAAATAGATTTTTAATAAGTTATTGATAGAAAAAAGTTGCTTAATTTTTATGAGTAAAATACATTGATAAAAGACTTTTAAAGTTAATAAAAACAACAATTACAAAACAACTTTAGTTATTTCTTTCTAAAAGCTCTTATTTTCATTTATCTTTCAGATAGTTTTCTAAGACTTAAAAAAGTCAGGTCAAACGATACCTTAGATACCGTTTGGACTTTGGCCTAGATTATTTTAAATTTTTTTACTCAATAAAAGGATAAGCTATGTGACGAAGCGTCAAAGTAAGTATTAAAGTTTATCGTTCCACAGAGATTGTAGTGGATCAATCACGGTAATCGTATCATACAAGAGTAAAAATTGCAATTAAATTAAATGGGGGGATTTGTTTGGAATATTGTTTCTTCGAGAAATAATGACAAAAAGAGGGTTTTAAGGCAAGTTGAGAAAACGATTGGACCTTTTCGGTTCACCTAACTACTATCGTCTCGGTATTCCATGCATGTTAACAAACTACGAATTTAGTTCCATGATTCGATTAAATTAAATAACTATGTCCAATGTCTTGGTACATAATCCTCTCAATTGATTATCAATCCCTAATGTCTTAGGATGGCCTATAATCAATCGAGGTTTTTGCCCTTTAATCTTTGAATTCTCACTTAACAAACCGATATGTCCAAAGTGAAAGTTAATTGAACAATTATCCCTAGGTCGATTGATTTGCCTCTAATGTCTTAGTAAACAAACAATTATAATCATCACACAAGTGATCAATTTATGTAAAGCATTAAGAACAAAGGATAATTGACTGAAACTAACTTCGTAATTTAATTAACATATCAAATGAAATACATAGTTCGAGAACGATAATAATCAGGATCCCCTAGGATCCAATCTAAGAGTTTAGTTACTCATAATCAAAGCAATAACACAAAATAGAGTTAAAGAATTCATTACAAGAATAGGAAAACTTGATCTGGATTTGCTCTCAAAATTCGCCTTTTTCTCGCCGTCAAAAACTGTCAAAGAATGAGGAGAAAATTCGAATATATAGGACAAGGTCACGGGCTCGTGCAGCTGCGCGACATAACCCGCGTAGCTGCGCCCCAAACAAAGAGATAGAGAGTTTTAGCGCTCTCTGGGTGCGGCTGCGCCATGGGCCGCGCAGCTGCGCCACAGACCTGCAAATGAAATTTTTTTCCTTCATGAAAGTTGTAGCTCTTGATCTTAGCTTTCTTTTGCCGCAAACCCCGCATCATTCTGAGTTACGAAACTCTAGATATGGTCAAAATACCGGGTATACGTCATGATGCAAATTGTGCTGATTTTCTTCAACTTTCTTCTTTTTCTTGTGTTTCAAGCAAGTCTTGTAACGATTCTTTTTCTCTTTATTTCTTGTATAAAAACATATAAAATATTACTTAAACATGCCTTGAAATGTGGTTAGAACACAGTAATGACGTGAAGTCATCACTATGCCAAACTGATTTTTAATAAGTTCTTTATAGAAAAAATTTGCTTAATTTTTATGAGTAAAATACATATATAAGCGATTTTTGAAGTTAAAAAACCAATAATTATCAAACAACTTTAGTTGTTTTTTTTTTAAAAAAAACTCTTATTTTCAATTTTAACTTTTAGATAACACTTAAGACCTAAAAAAGTCAGGTTAAACAATACCTTAGTCTTGAAGTTGGCTTTAGTCTTGCCGGTAGCAATTGCAAGCGTAAAATGTGTTTTTTCAGCTATGAATTTAGTGAAGGGTCCGTTATGTAACAAAATGAAGGATCAATGGTTAAAAGACTGTCTTATAACTTATATAGAAAGAGATGTTTTTGGAATAATTGTTAATGATATTATTTTAGCTCATTTTCAAGTAATGGATAGTGGATGATTTTATTGTAAATGTATTACATTTAACAATATTATATTTTTTTCAGTATAATTTAATTAATTGTTTCTTTAAGATTTTGGCCATATCAAAATTTTATGTCTGGATTCGTCCCTGATTGTAAACCATAAATATTGCCATTAACGAATAAATACTCTCCTTGAAAGGTACTTAATTATGCTTAATGACGAGGGATCTACAATACATTTTAAGTCACGATCCAAAGGTACTTATACTTAATGACATTTCTTATTCATTGAGAGATGTTTATACTTATATTTAAGGACAGATAGAATATATATATATATATTAGGAATCAAACTTTTAACCACTATTTTAACGGGTCTAAAACTCTTAACCCTTATCGATTGAACCAAATCATTATTGATAATTTATTCTTTGTAGGATTCTCCATTTCATCTAAATTTCAATTTATTCAAGCTTTATTGTGTCTACTTACTTTTAATCACATCAAGAATCTTATTCTCAATAATAATCACATCACATTTCCACCAGAATTAATTAATTACTAAAGAAGCTAACACATTTATCACGGTTAAGAATCTTACTATGACTAGTAGTAATTAAAAGATGTCTTCTGAATTGGTTTCCAGACCACAAGAATCTCATCTTACAATTCAAAACACGTTTCCTTTTCTCTCATAATTTATAATTTTTTTCTTTCACATCTTCTTTTTCATACTATAAAACCAATCTTCTTCTTCTAATTATAATACAAAACATTTTTCAACAACCTACAACAGTAATGGGGAATGAAAACTCCTCATCATATTCAAATGATTCATCAACTGAGCCGCGGTACGTTGATTATGTTCCGAAAGCAGAGAAGGTTCCAATACAGAGGAAACATTCAACAAAACAAGAGAAGGTGGTTGGAGTGTACAAAGAGGAACAACAACAACAACATGGTAACAAATCATCACAAGTTATTAATGATGAAACATTCACCAAATTCATACAACGAGCAAAGTACAAGATTCGAAGCATGACAAACATCGGTCGTCATATGGAAAATCGGAACCCTGCAGAAGCACAAGATGTTGTTGAGAGTAACAACAAGAAGGAAAATGAAAGGGACCAATTTTCTCATTTTATTCAGAATACTAGGAAAAAATTAAGGACTGTATCAACTATGAGGATGAATAATAAGTCCTTCAAAAAGGGTAAAGACAGTGATAATTGATAGTGTTCTTATGTTGTTGTGCTGTGGCGTGCAATAAAACAAGGAGTGATGCAAAATAAATTCGTTTTATTTTGTATTTATTTTTAAGTTTAAATATGTTTTGCTAGTAATAATAATAATAATAATAATAATAAATTCACTTTTAAGTTTAGTCTCTGTAATTCTAAATCGTTTTACTTTGACATTGCAATTTTTATTCACTTTTAATTTGGTCCGTGAGTCCAATTTTTACTCAATTTTTTTAAAATATAAATTTAAGCTAATTTAATTTCTAATAGATTAATTAATTTATGCATGGTGACACTATAAAACTTCTTCACGCTATCATCAAATAATATTTTAGCATGTGGTCAAATAAAAACATAAAATTAGTAATATTTAGTTCTATAGTTTCTAGTGTTTATATTGACGTTGTACGGGCACAATATATATTGAGATCTAAAGCAAAAATTTAAGTGAGATCTTTAAAACTATTAGTGTTTTTTTTTTTATATTAAACATTTGGTTCTCGTACAAGAATTCCACCGTAAGGTAAATAAAATTATTCCCACTAAGAAACGAATTCGGATTGTTCCGAATTATTCTTTTTCGGATAAATATTAGTCTTTTTTTTTAGTACAAGTATTAGTCTTTTTGTTTGATAATAAATGTAAAATTTGTCAAAATAAGTTATCATTGTATTAGCATGAATACATTATTTTTTATATAATTTTGCACTTTGTATGTAGCATGAGTACATTAATAACTTATAAAGATAAATTTCTATTTATCAAAAATAAATATAATTAGTAAAATCACAATTTTCTTTAGTTTCTCCATTTCTTGGGTACATCTTTCTCCTCTTAATATGTATGTAGTAAGTATAAGTATAATTTTGTAAAGAATGAGTCTCTAAATTATTGTTTGGGTAATAAAGTTTGAAAGAAAAAAAATTTGTCCTCATGAGCATAGCTCAATTGGTAAAGGACATTGCACATTTGTACAGGGACCGGGGTTCGAACCCAATATGCCCACCTATTTACCTTTAATGGATGAATTTCTAGCCGCTAAACTACCTGACAAAAAAAAATGTTTGAAAAAAATTATAATGAAACATTTATGTCAAATTTAAACCTTGTTTTCTTTTTTTATTAGTAGCTGGCGGGGGGCTCAAGATCCCACAACCAACCACTTCATTTCAGAGACCCTTACCACTAAGCTACAGATTTAAATTCTCTCCAATTTTTTCTTCAATGTGTTCTCTTCTTTTCTTAATCCAATGGTATTTTCTCTCCAATGTTTTCTCTCATTTTCTTAATCCAATGATTGTTAAATTATAAAGAATAAAATCATACTTAAGAAGAGAGAAAATGAGCAAATGAATGGTTAAGATCACATTAGAGAAAAAATTGGAGAGGATCCAAATCCCTAAGCTACTCACCTCTTTCTATGGTTATTTTAGAATTGTTTATAATATGATGTCTTCTTTTGCCACCCTATCAATTACTCAAACACCATCTATGACTTAAGTAGCGGACAGCATTTTTTCCTCAAATTTCTCATTTTTACTCATTCGTGACTTAAGTAACGAATGAGTAAAAAGAGAGCGCGCGAGAAACTCATAAGCAGCAAAAATAATCAACTTATAATATTATATTTTGAGGACCTAAAACCCTATCTTAGAGGCCTATTTTAGAGGGCCCTCAAAATTTTGGGGCCTAAAGCCCTATATTCACTTGCTTTGAGCCGGTCCTGCATTGTAGTATTTTTTCTTTTCCAATTTCTTCTTCTTTCGCATTGCAAATCAGACCTACGCTCCAATTTTTTTATGCTGAAAATTTATAATGCAACATAAAGAAACTTATCTAATTTTAACAACTAACGTATTCATAACACAAATGACCCACACATATAAAATAGAACATCATCTAATATTATTTGAGTGATCAGTATGATATTTTGGTTTGTAACCGACACATCAAATTTTTTTAAACGGAAATTGGAAAACAAAAATATTATACATTTTTTATAAAATAAATGACCTAAACCGAAACAAAATGACTAAATTGCTACAAAAATTTAGATAAAAGACTACAAGCAAATTTTTCTACTCTTAAAGTGTGGGTAACAGGTATAAGCATGAGGACTTAGATACTTAAAGGGTACGAATATAGGCATTAAAGTCGTTACCCACCCAAGTACAGGCGGGTAAATTTTTTTACTGCTATATAGAAATGGATGGATACCTTGTCATTTCAATGATTTTGGTGGTATGTGCGCGAACTTATAATTTGGGCCTAATTACTAAATAATATAAATATTTGAATGTTAAAAAATATTAAAATTTTTATTTAATATCAAAATATTCATACAAAATACCAACATAGTGTGGCACAAGTGGTAGATGCTTGGACCCCTTAACCATTTGGTCTTGGGTTCGATCCCTGGCCGGTGCGTATGGAAAAACATTTGTTGGGAGAGGTCAACCCCTTAAATGGATCTCAGTTACCTCGAGGGGATTAGTCTCTGCAGTTGCGCGCGGAGGATACCTTTGGTTTACCAAAAAAAAAAAAATATTCATACAAAATAATTTCTACGAGCATTTATAGATGCAAAGCCACTAATAATTGTTTGTTTCTATATCAATATGTTTAGTCATATCTTTTCCGATACATAAAATGGAACCATTCAACTTTTTTTGTTATATGACGATCTCAAGTAGTTTTTCAATAATTTTAACTTGAAAAACTACTTTTTGCAGATGCAAGAGTCGCTGACATAGTTAAGAGAATTCAATAAGCAATTAAAACATTTGGATAACAATCCGCGGCTTTGACAAACTCAAAAATTTCAATTGCTAACATCAACACATTTGATAAATACATTTACAAGACTTTCTGATCGTACCCGGAACGGACGTTCGATCGATGGCCAGCTGCTAGTCACGTGCGGTCTTGACGGGTGCTTTGAAAACGGAGGGGGGGTTGTACCTGCAGACACTCCGATGCCTAAGTCAGCACAGATACAAGAAAAGAGGTAGAGAATAAGAATAGAATACCTGACTCCTCAGTAATGAGGAGTATTTATAAGCCCCCAGCGCGGGGCCAACGATTATCACTAATGGGCCGCGTAGAGCAAGCCCAATGAGGATAACTGCTAGGGATAGCGTAGTAAGCTGGAGAAGTCGTTAGACTCTCCCCCTAGTCAAGCTTAGCCCGTGTTCTGCGGGAGACGGATAAGCTTGAGATGAAAACGTGGCTTGTGGAGCACGTTTGACAGGTGCGGAATTGGTGGCGAGCACGGATGTGCTCGACAGCAGGAAACTGGGTAAGCTTGAGCTGTAGATATGCTTAAGCTGTGGTGTCGAGCAGGAAATTGGATGTGCTCGACATTGGGCCGTTGGGCACGGCCCAGTAATGGATAACTGCCAGGATTTCTGCGTGGGAGCAGGAAAGACGGTTGCAGTCCATATCCTAGGTCAAGCCATTATGCGTAGAATGCGAGAGGATAAGCTTGAATGAACGTGCTCGACATTTAGAGCACGTGATAGTTTGACCATAGGATGTGCTCGACACAGAGGATGTGCCCGCCACAGATGCGTATTTGTTGGGCAGGCGTGCCCGACGTAGCGTTGACACTGCGTGGATGGAGGAGATTATGCTCGGGGAACCTCCCCGACACTAGTGATGGGGCCTGCTCGGATGCGTAGTCCCAGTCCAGAAAAGGAGGAGATTCTGCTCGGAGAATCTCCCCGACACTAGTGATGGGGCCTGCTCGGATGCGTAGGCCCAGTCCAGAACAGGAGCCCCCCAAGTTATTGCTCTTAGGCATAAGAGTAATGACTTGTAGAAGATTTAGTGTCGTTGAGGAGAAAATTGAACTCCCCTGAGTTTTTGAAGTTCTTCGCGAGCTTGCGCTCGTATTTACGAGATATTCGTCGCTTGTCGACGAGGAAATTTATGTGCTCGTAAATCTACGCTCGCAATTCAACTCGCGACTGCTGCGCGCAGGCGTGCACTCGTGGTTCAATTCGTTGTTGCTGCACGTACGTGGGAGCTCGCGAATTCGTGCTCGCGAGTCTATTTGTTGCCCCACGCGTTTTCTCGAGTACGTGCTCGCGCGTATGAAGTATGCCAGGGTTGGTCGGCATCTATTTTTCTGCCCGCATGGTGTGTATGCTCGACATTTGTTCTTCTGCTCGCACTTGAAAGTAGGGTTGCTCGGTTTTTATCATGCGAAGTTGTGTTCGCCTTGTCGCTCTGTTCGACGATGGCTACATTGGCGTGTCCTAGGTCGACAAGATAGATTGCGTCGAGGAAGGTTGATTTCTTGCTCGGCGTTACCATGAGCAGTTTGGGGAACTGCCCAGGCGTTCGGAGGTTCGGCCCCGAACATAACAGCGCACAAACGTCGGGGAAGAGGTTTGTTTGCCGTAGCTTCACCTTCCCATCGCGAGCTGGGGGTCAAGCCATGGTACGAGGACGAGGGGGCTCGTGTTCTGAGCTTTCCCAAGTTGGGTTTGTTATCCTTATAGAAGTTTGAGGCGGGCACCTGTACCTTGGTGTCTGCCCGTTGTCGAGGTGCACGTGCTCGTGTAGTCAACGTGCTCGTGATCACCTTAGCTATAATATTGTCTTAATTTTCGAGCATTCCAAGTGCGAGTAAGTTCTTGCCCTTGCAGGGTCTTAATGTGGTATGCCCCACCATGCGAAGGGCCACGTGGAGGACAATGCTTTGAGCTCGGACGGAGGAGCCAAGATCATGTCCCTGTGTCATTGGTACTTGCCACATGTTTTCACGTGCTCCTTGGCGAGGAGCTCTCTGCTCGCGGGTTGCAAACACTTGCAGCAGCCACTTTCTCCTCGTATTCAATGAAGGCTCTTGCCCTACGGAGGAGGTCGTTGAGCGTCTCCTGTGGGGAGATCCCAATGAACTTAGCAAATTCGCTGGGGCGGCGGAGACCTCGCTCGATCAGATATTTCTTCATTCCATCAGAAGTGGGGACCTGAACGGCTTCTTTGTTAAACCTGTCGAGATAGGCACGCAAAGATTCGCGTTCTCCCTGGACTATGTGTTCGAGCGTGGCCACCGACTTAGGAGGGCGACTCGATGCAGTGAAGTGGTTCCTAAAACGTTCGCATAATTCTTTCCATGACGTGATGGAGCCTCGGGGAAGAGCTTTGTACCAATCAAGCGATCCCTTGGTTAGGGTTGTCGAGAACAACCTGCACTTGATGGGTCCTTTGACTTGGCGATAATTCAGTTGAACATTGAGGTTGTCAATGTGGTCGTCGGGGTCTCCCAGCCCGTTGTACTTCCCCAGGTTGGAAGGTGGTTTCTCCAAACCCGGAGGAAGAGGGGCGTTCAAGATGTTTGAGGACAAAGGTCCATAGTTATCGTCCTCGTCACTCGAGCTCGGCTGACGAGGCGAGCCATATCCCTGAGGAGATAGGGAGGGCTCCTCGTTGTACTGCGGAGGAGGAGGATTAGGATACACATGCTTCTTTCCACGATCGGTGGAAGTAGTTGCGGGATTTCCGCTCGGCGGCCGCGTTTTGCGGGAAGGAGAAGGTTCGCGGATCACGATTCCCTTTCCCCTTTTGCTGGTCTGGGCTGGACGATCCTCGCGGGGAGGGGTTCGTCCTCTTTTCTTCTGTGCCGGCTGTCGGCGGTTGGGATCGTCGGTGCCGTGGCGGGACGGACGATAGTGCTTTTCAAGGGATTCCAAGCGGCGGTTCTGCTCTTTGATGGTGTCTACCAGCGTTTTGAAATCCGCTGCAGTTATGGTGAGGACTTGTTGCCCTGGACTTTCGATGACTTGGTTAGCCGCGGGGGCTTTCTCCGACGTTCCAGCGTTGGGGTTTGGAACCTCCTGGACTTGATCGTCGTCTTCGGTGAACGGAGAACATTCTCGTCCGTCGCGTTCATCGCCTTCGAAGTCGACGGCGGCGTTAGCATGCTGATCGTCTTCGTTGTTAGCGACGATGGCGTCGTTGCGTGGTGCGATGACGGTGGACATGGGACGTCCGTCGGCGTCAAAGAATTGAGGAGTAGTAGTGCCGTCGTTCTGAGGCGGAGGTGTGCTACCAGTGGCCATGACTGATGAATTGATAGTAGTTTTTCTTTCGGTTAGAGAAAGAGGGAAGACTCACGTCCCCAGTGAAGTCGCCAATGATCGTACCCGGAACGGACGTTCGATCGATGGCCAGCTGCTAGTCACGTGTGGTCTTGACGGTTGCTTTGAAAACGGAGGGGGGGTTGTACCTGCAGACACTCCGATGCCTAAGTCAGCACAGATACAAGAAAAGAGGTAGAGAATAAGAATAGAATACCCGACTCCTCAGTAATGAGGAGTATTTATAAGCCCCCAGCGCGGGGCCAACGATTATCACTATTGGGCCGCGTAGAGCAAGCCCAATGAGGATAACTGCTAGGGATAGCGTAGTAAGCTGGAGAAGTCGTTAGACTCTCCCCCTAGTCAAGCTTAGCCCGTGTTCTGCGGGAGACGGATAAGCTTGAGATGAAAACGTGGCTTGTGGAGCACGTTTGACAGGTGCGGAATTGGTGGCGAGCACGGATGTGCTCGACAGCAGGAAACTGGGTAAGCTTGAGCTGTAGATATGCTTAAGCTGTGGTGTCGAGCAGGAAATTGGATGTGCTCGACATTGGGCCGTTGGGCACGGCCCAGTAATGGATAACTGCCAGGATTTCTGCGTGGGAGCAGGAAAGACGGTTGCAGTCCATATCCTAGGTCAAGCCATTATGCGTAGAATGCGGAGAGGATAGGCTTGAATGAACGTGCTCGACATTTAGAGCACGTGATAGTTTGACCATAGGATGTGCTCGACACAGAGGATGTGCCCGCCACAGATGCGTATTTGTTGGGCAGGCGTGCCCGACGTAGCGTTGACACTGCGTGGATGGAGGAGATTATGCTCGGGGAACCTCCCCGACACTAGTGATGGGGCCTGCTCGGATGCGTAGTCCCAGTCCAGAAAAGGAGGAGATTCTGCTCGGAGAATCTCCCCGACACTAGTGATGGGGCCTGCTCGGATGCGTAGGCCCAGTCCAGAACACTTTCAATTCAGAAAAGAAAAAGAAAATTGTTTGCATCAATATCTGACAAATTCTTATGACAAAATAAGTCTTAAAATTTTTGCAAGATTTATTTAATTCATCATTATCTATTGATTTCAATATTTTTCTATCAAATGAAAATCCAAAAAGCGGAAATATTTTAATTTTTTTAAACATTCTAAACAAAAATATAAATAATAATTTCAAACAATATTTTATTTTAAATATAAATCTAAAATATTTCTAAATTTAAAATCTTCAAAAAAATAGTAGGCATATTAGTTTCAACACCTAATAATTTAGTTTTTTTAGGCATATACAAGTATGATATACCCATAAAAATATTATTTTGGACCTCCAATTTTTTGAAACCTTATACAGTCGCCCTTTTTGCCCTATCGCAGATACACCCTGCTTATTATCTGTGTTGTACCCATTGCCATTCCTACCGTCTAAAATCCAAAAAAAGAAGAAAATAAAGAACATATGCCCTCGAAGGAGAAGCAAAGAATTTGAATACCAAATGGTTATGTATATACACCCTGTTTAATACTACCACATGACGAACATGAGAGAAAAAATTAAAGAGGAACTAATCCTTTTTTATTTTTATAATGTTATGTATATGAGATTTAGAGCATGATATTTGCTATCAACAAATTAGGAAAAAAAAAACTGTTATATTCTGTATAAAAGAATTAGGAAAAAAAAAATAAGAATCTTCCCCTTGTAAATTAATCACTAACGGACAAGTTGATGATGAAAACATTTAACTTTTTTGTTTTACAAAGATAAAAAATATTAGGTTTTTCCTGGATTATTCTTAATGAATTTTGAGTGGTTTATCCAACAATTGATAAAAATTAGCCATATAAATAATTATAAGTAGAATATGAATTAGTTTGTGAATACCACTTACAAATTCTTCAATGAGTAATATATGTCTCACCAATCATTTAACTAATCATGTAAATTACATGTTTTAATATTAACACAGTATATTAGTCAAAAAAAATATTAATATAGTATAATTTACAAACAATTGATAAACCTTTTCCGTAGAAAAAGAAATAAAACATGATAAACCTGAGTAAAAAAAAAAAGTAATTTTTTAAAAAAATATTAATAAGATAATTTAATCCAAAGTATATAGTAAGATATTAGTAACAACTCAAAAGTAGTAAACCACATCAAAATTGGAATTTCAAATAATTAAAATCTAATCTTCTAGAGATTTTAGTGTTTTTTTTTTTTTTTTTGTCAAGATCTTCTAGAGATATTTAATGATTACGAATTTAAAACTAAAAAATTTATTGTAGATTTAACAAAAGATATGGAAAATTTTTGTTTTTCACCAAAACAAGTTATTATATATATTAAATTCGGACACATATATATTGTTCCTCAATCCCATTCATATAATCATAACCTTGATTTTGATTCATGGCTCTCAACTCTTCTACATTCACTGACCATGAACTTTTACGACCATTCCTCTACAACAAAATTCATAATATACCTTTGCCCAATTATATGAACATTATTGAACATGATTTGTTCGGTACTGTAAAAAATCCTTGGGAGATTTGGGAAGAGTTTCAGGCTTCTAATTCATATTGTGGAAAAGACTTATATTTCTTCTCCATCTTAAGGAAGAAATCTGCCACTGCTACACGCGTAGTTCGCACTATTGGAAAGGGTACATGGGAAGGTGAAGACACCGGAAAAAGTATATTCGCCAAAGATACAAATCAACTCCTTGGTATTAAAAAACGGTATCGATTTGAGAAGAGTGACACTTATCAAGACGGTGGATGGATCTTGCACGAGTATAGCCTTGACAAATCTTTAATAAGCAATCCTTCGGTAAGCAATGCAATATATTTATTCTAAATGGTTTTGATCATACATTAGAACTAAGCTTAGGTTCCAAGATATGTCAATGTGACAATTATTTCTTGGTATAATATGGTGTATATTTGTAATTTGATTTTGTATCCATACTTTTATTATCAGGCCAAGAATTATGTTCTATGTAGATTTAGAAAGAATTTGAAACTAGGTCTACAAAGTGCAGGAACAAGATTTTATCACCAACCCAATTCACACATAAATTGCAGTGTTGTACCAAGAAAAAATCCAAGAATGAACAATGTTGAACAAGATAGATCACAAAGAAAGACCATCGCTGTTCCTCCACGTGCAGCGGAAACCACCACATCCGTAAGTAGTTACCAAGTAATTTTCTTAAATATTGTTAAATTAATATTAATATTATATGTGTTGCTTGATTACCAAGTGATTTTCTTTTTTGTGTAAAATTAGCAAGTGATCGATGTTGATTATTCAAGAATGGATTCCGTTCAATTTTTCCGTTCAGTTTTTTATTGTTTGCACTTGCAAAATATTCCTGGGTTTATTCCTAATATATTGTGATGGTTTCTTTATGATATTGTTATGGTTCCATAAGAAAAGATACTCATATATTATTTTATTTTTTTATTACTGATACTCATATATTCTGTTGTAACTAAGAAACTGTGTAGACCATGCTACTAACCGTTATGTCCTCTAATTAATCAATTAAGCAAGTGATTGCATTACAAGATTTTAGATTTTGATTGTAATTATTAATGAGTTATTGTTCGATATTTTTCACATGAGATTTGATTATAACAATGTTTCTTTGAATTTCGTTACATTTATGTTAATTTGATTTGATTCCATTTTAATTATATTTGAATTGATAAAACAACTTTAAGTCTTTAAAACTGATTCTTTGAATATAATAAATTCCATTCATGGATAGTTAAATGAAGTCAATTTTCTATTTGTATGATTTTAATAACTTATATGTCTTATTCTTTTGCATTCTTGATTTGTAGGGCAATAAAACTAATTTGTTGAGAAAATATATAATTTATGAAGAACCAAGAAACGAATCAAACACGACAAATGTGGTTAATACAAATACAAATTCTCAATATAAGGAAGAAAAAGGTGTGCAAAATAATTTCCAAGAGACCATCCTTATTGGACTCGAGGCTATCGCCAATTTTGTAAGTGCTACATATTTACATTTTTTATTTTTATGAGAAACGTGTTTACTAAATTACCTTTGTTAATTATTGCTTGTGTAAACACATTTTATATTGTGAATTACTAACAAATTATATGCAAGGTTTTCTTATTTTCATTGGTATGCTATGTAAGGGTTTATTAGAGTTTCTAGTAGTAATACCTTGTTTTCTCATATTCAAGAGGTAAAAAAATCAAATATAGTCAAGCTTCATTTCACATTTAATTTGAGGTTTTAGTAGTAAAACTTTTTAATTTGAGTTTTAGTAGTAATACTTTTTAATTTGAGTTGTAGTAGTAATACTTTTTAATTTGAGTTTTAGTAGTAATACTTTTTTTGAGGTGAAAGTAGATTAAATATGAAATTGATTATAGTTAATTATAAAAAGAGCTATGCTATATTATATAGCAGGGGCAATTTATCTCACAAAATTGGATGACAGTACAAATTAACTAACCATACATGAGTAGTTTGGTGAAATAGAAAATAAAAGATGGACAAAATGGTAATATCAAATTAACTATAGTGTATTTCATTGGTTTCGTTTAAACTGGGTTCGTAATATCCAGCATTTAGCATTTTAATTGCATCGATCATTCAATTCATTAGTGTTGTAATCTTGCATATTCTTATTTTGTAGGAGAACAATAACAAGACTGAGGCTGTTAAATTTACGAATGAAACAGAGCTCGAATTTAACAAAGAACATGTTGAATGCACTATGAACAAAGAAGATAATGCTGATATCATTGTAATCAGTGATGATGATCTTATTATGAGCAAAGAAGAAGAGAGTGGTGTCACTATGTCTTGGCCTGAGCTTTTTTCACGGGAGCTGTTAAAGAAGAACGAAGGACGCTTGATTGAAGAAGAAGATATTCCAATGCTTTCCAATGATTTTTATAAGGACTTATTGTTTGAAAATTATCAACATTAAGTAAAATGGTAGCAGATATTGCTATTGTAGTATATGGTAGCTACTATAGGACATTTTTTTTTGTATTTGTTGGATGCAAGATGAAAGATTGGATTAGATGTAAGATGAAATGGACACTCAAAGTTCAATCATTGATTGTTTTCTTTTGAATTTCTACTTTATTCATTTCTTCTTTTTTGGACATACACTTATTGCAATGGGGGTGGAGAAAATTTTGCTACATCACCCCCACCTTCTCTACACTATCTGTGACTCCGTCACATTTTCTGTCCGGGGAATGGGCATTCCATCTCCGGTACCAGTTGGGAACTGTTGTCTAAACTCTAAAATGCTAAAAATATACGACTATCATTGCTATGAAAATTCCAAAACATATTGAGAGTTTCACAAACAATGTATTAACACATTCATCCATGTCCACCATCTCTACACTATCTGCGACTCTGTCTCGTTTTCTGTTTGGGGGGAATGGGAATTCCATCTCCTCCCCAAAACTAGTTGGGAACCGTTGTCTAAAATGCTAAAAATTACGACTATTATTGCTATGAAAAATTCTAACACATATTGAGGGTTTCACAAACAATATATTAACAGATTCATCCATATTCTGCAATAGGGTAGTTTAGTCTTGTACCTATGTGCTTGAAGATCTGACAATCCTCCGAGCAGAATCATAATTAGAGACAACTTCGGGATCCACAGTCCACACAGACAAATCCCTAGTATTGACACATTGTTGCACCGCGGTGGAGATGACATGAAGCTTATCTATCTTCATAGCAGTACTTGCTTGACAAAAAGGACAAACAAGATAGTTTCTGCTATACACATAAGAGACCTTCAAATTAATGGTCATCTTCATTGATTCCAGGACAGTTATCCAAAAGGGCAGAGCTTGATTCATACTGGAGGAATAAGTAGGGAAAACAAAAAAACCAAACGTCAATTGTATTGAATTTGCAATTGCATTTTTGTTGTTTAAAAATAAATGAAAACAAATTTGAGTTTCAATTAAGCAATATAGATAAATCGCATGTTTACTCACTTTGCATCCGCAGAAGAGGCAGTAATTGAACTCGTCCCTTAGTTTCATCAAAACATCGAGCAAACCCTGCATCCATTTCATTTTCATCGTCAAATTTGCAATCAATTTAAACATGAATTGCCAAGTTCAGTAATAACGAGTTAAAAATTTAAAAATAAAAATGAATTGCAGTAACTTCTTTCTCCTTTTTCCTATAAAAAATTGAAGTTAGTTAGTATGTATGGTCAAGTTACACAATACACACCTCTTCTGTTATTTCTTCCTCTTCTTCATCTTCACCTTCTGCGTCGTCCTCATTCTTTGGGGGCTCCACAATATCCCGATTCTCCAATTGGTCAAGGGCAGCCTTAGCCTTGTTGAAATTAACAATAATTCTCTTACTTTGCCACCGTGATTTCTGCCTAGACCCAAATTCTTCCATCAGAACCTGCTCATTCCTCCTTTTCCGGTCGATGGTGATTACCTCCCTTTTCATCTTCTCTTTGTGGGGATCATCTAAACCTATGCCTGCTCGTGACCGTCGAATTTCAATACCCACCGGTTCAGCCCTGCCTGAGCCCTGTTTGCCAAGAGCAGAACCTGGTGTATAACCCATTTGTTTGAGAAGCTTAAACCCAATGTTGGATTGTGGTATTGGAGCTTCAACTTTTGCTAATGTTTGCTCATCCTCTTGTATTTGCTTTCTTTCTCTTTCAATTTTTCGTCGTTCTTGCCAGTTAAGAGCTTTCAAATGGCTCTTTGAAGAGTTTATTGAAGGATCTTTCTTTTCAGAAATCTGCATAGTTAAAAGGAAGTTATTAACATCATAACATTTTGTATAGTCCTTATAAATTTCTAAGTGAAAGGCTAAGGCAATTCAAGCTTCTCATAATGTTCACATTCCCTCTTCTTTTTCTAGCAACGATGCTTATGTTCTAAATATATACGCAAATTTAGTCTTCCGAAAATACATATAGCCCTCGAAGCTTTCAGACATCAATTTGATCAAAACTGTTTAAAACAAACATCAGTTTTGTCCCCCTGTATATCTTTGGACATCAACCGATCAAATTTGATTTAGATAAAACTGATATCCAAATACAATGAAAAACTGACTTAATGACCATCTTTTGACTAATATTGAATTTGAAACGAAATAACTATGTAGCGCCAACCTATGAAGCACAGACACTATACACGACACTGACACATCGACCAATGTTTATATTTGTTGGTGACAGACATCAACAAGTGTCTGACACCAGCACGCGCCTAGTCTAAGGAGTGTCCGTACTTCATATCGACATCAACAAGTGTCTGACACCAGCACACGCCTAATCCAAGGAGTGTCCGTACTTCATATCGAAGGCATGTACATTTTGAAGCAATTAACAGTTTCAAATTTCAATCTTAGTGATTCACTATTTCAATTTGATGCTCAAGATTTCATTACATTAATATGACAGATTACTTGTAATCAGGATTATAATTCAGAAAGGGATTGATAAACAAAACATCATAATTCATAGATTTCTACTGAAAATGAAAACCTAACGTGAAATTTGAAAACGGAAAATGAAGAAAATATTACCCTTTTTGAAGAATGTTTTGGAATTGGAGGTTCAATAATAGAATCGGGAGGAAGAAAGCGAGAAAGGTCAGACATGTAATCGTCATCTTCTTCGATGTTGGTTTCCATGTTCGCTGTTGATTCAGCCGCTCAAACATCATTCTCCAGGATCTTCTTTTCGCACTTCATATGTTTTTCTTCACAGGCCTGCTAAATTACCAAAATGCCTTTTTTTTTTTTTTTTGACTGAATTTTTATTGAGATCAAAATATCTATGTTTGCTACTTAACCGGTAAATAGAATTCGCTAGATATGTAATCAATGAAAAAATGTATTCAAATCACACAAGGTTAGTTTAACTACAAATTTTATTAAACACTTCAAATTCAATCAGTTATTCATTATAAGCTAAACTAACTAATAAATTATTCATTATAAATTTATCCACCATAGACTAACTTATTAGATATCCATTATTTTTATCCAAGAGAGAGAATGTGTGTTGTTGTGGGTTTGAGTAGATAAAAAATTAGTCATTTATTACTATAAATAAGCTTTGTTAATTCATTTTTACAATCATACTCTCAATTAAGTCTCACTTGTTCTACTAGATATATGCGATACACAGAAGCTCTCAATTGTTTTTGTTTCTTCGATCTCACTCACATACTCTTATCGCTTTAATAAAATCTTAAATATAATTTCTCGATCGATCAATCACAACATGATGATGAAGAATTCATCTTCTTCATCTCATCATTTTGGCCAATTCTAGCATGAGTAAGTGTTATAGGTCTCCCATTATGGGAGAGTTATTTTCACCCTTAGATTATGAAGCTCCACGATAAGACCATAATGAAGTTTCTACATTGTACTTTAATATATGTTATATTTTTTTATAATAATCTATATTATTTTTATCTCTATTTCTATCATATTTTTTTAAAATATTGTTTTATTATAATTAAAAACAATTGGAAAAATGCATGAACACACCTTCATATCTTCATCTTCCTCATCATATTTTTTCTTGAATCAAAATAAATTTTCACTCAAATACACCTCCAAATAACATTAATCTTTATTTTATATTCTTCTCAATCGGCTTCTAAACTCAAAAATTTTAATTCCCAAATTTTCAATAAACCCTAGAAATTGGATTACCATTTAATTCTTCTAGAACAAGTGATTACCATTTAATTCTTCTAACTCAATGTTTCCTTCCCATCAAAACCATTTTTGAAATCCTTCCCCACATTCACTCTTGTAACAAACACACATTCGTCTCTCACCGCTTTATCTCATTCTCTTGGTAACAAACACACATTGACTCTTTAAAAAAAAGGTAAATGCTAACATGTGCCCCAAGGGCACATGATAAAGTGCATTTAATTAGTTAATATTCCACTTTAATTAATTGTTATTTCACTCACTTCTCACTCCATTTTAATTAGTCAATATTCTATATTAATTAATCAATTAAAACATAATCATCTCTCTTTATATACATCATTTTTTTTTCTCAATACAATTATCTCTATAATCACCATATTTTTTTTTGTTAAAACACAAGAATGTTTTTTTTTCTCTCGTTACATACAACATATGTGCCCTATTTAAGATTTTTTTTTTCGTAAAGGCAAATCATCTCCTTTTACCCATCACAATTTTTTTCTCTTTTGCTAACTATTATCTCCAAAATCAAAGCTTGTGTAAAATGGAGATGTAAAATTCATTGAAAGGACTCAAAGCAATATAATAGGTACATGTTTTCAAACTTTAATTTAGTGTTTTTGTTTGATACTTGCAATAGAGTTTTAAAATACCTTTTTTATTTATTGTTTCTATTTGTAGATGATAAATAGTATGCATAATTTATAGTGTCAATGTGATAGATATGGATTTTGATTTGAACGAATGTCCGGTAGAATTCAAATAACAATTTTTATAGTATTATTTTGATTTTTGAATTGCTAATATTTTTTTTGATAATTTTGAATTGTTAATTATATATGTTTTGAAATTTTATATAACTTAAAATTATTTTAGTTTAAAATAAAATAAAAACATATAGTGCATATCTTTTAATTAATGCAGCTATATCTTTTAATTAATGACACCCATATCTTTTAATTATTTGGAACCATATCAATTAATTAGTTAAATTAAATAATGTTACTTTCAAAGTTAATTAAATGAGAAATTGCCTAATTAAACACACCTTATCATGTGCCCTAAGGGCACATGTTAGCATAACCCTAAAAAAAATTATGTAAAGTGTGCAACAACCCATACACGAGAGAGAAACTAGAAAGGGATAAGCACCAAAAAGATGAGAACACAATTATAAAAATTAATTTTTTGGAAAAGTCAATTTTTACGGAAGGACAGAGAGAAGACACAGTGAATGAAACATAATTGTGTGTGTTCAGCTGTAAAAAATTATAAGCATTTGATTTGATCTAAGGGTTGTAATTTATTACTCTCATCTCTCATAATAAAAACTCCTCAAATTTTAGTCTCTTCTTATTGTAAGTGTTGTGAGTAATAGAATGAAATGTCACTTGTTAATTGTAAATAGAATGAAATGTCGCTTGTTATTGTTATTTTGGTTTCAGATTTATGTTGGTTTGGTTTATGTTGGTTTCAGATTGGTCAAATGTTACTTATTTTATACCCTTCTCACTTGATAGCTCTCTCTCTCTCTCTCTCTCTCTCTCTCTCTCTCTCTCTCTCTCTCTCTCTCTCTCTCTCCATCATTGTGAAATCATCACAGTTCGTTACATTCATCTCAATCGCTCTCTTGCATTGTTGCTCTCTGTCCACTATCGTCTTCATAATATTAACTCGGTGCTCTCTCTCCGCTATTGTTTTCATAATATCAACTCTTCGGCTCAATTTCTCTGCATTCTTGCTCTGTGTCTGTCCACTATTGTCTTCATAATATTAACTCTTCATCTCAATTTCTGTGTTGCTCTCTGTCTCTTAACCGGTAAGTACTTGAAATTTTCTCTTTATTCTCTTGTTCTTGTAGATTATATCATATGTATTCTTGAGTATATGCATACAAAATGTGGATTATAGTGTTAAGGTGTGAATTATATGTATTACTAGTTTTAAGATCCGTTGGAAAATATTGCTAAAATATAAGTGACGTCGTGTACCAAAAAAATAAAAATAATAAGTGATGTTATTCTGTTATTTTTTTATAAAATTTATTAAATTAAGTAATTTTTTTCATTAAAGCAATTGTTCCGTGTATGATTTTTGTGTAATAAACTATAAGTAATAATAACAAATATTTATTATTCAATTCCTTTTTTTTATTAAAGCAATTGTCCCGTGTATTATTACATTTTTTTATTAAAACAATTGTCCCGTGTATTATTAAATTATTTTTATTAAAACAATTGTCCCCTGTATTATTATTATTATTATTATTATTATAATATATATTCATCAACATTGTTCCGTGTATTATTATAATATATTATTTAATTCATTTTTTTATTAAAGCAATTGTCCCGTGTAAGATTAATTTTTTTTTTATTAAAACAATTGCCTCGTGTGTTACTATAATATATATTTACCCCATAATTATTTATTATAATATATATTCATTAATAATACATTTCTCGTGCTATTTTTATGAGTATATTTGTTTTATTCTCTTTTTAATTTTTTTATGAGTAGATTTGTTTTATGCTTATCTTTGGAATTTTTTCTGTTATTTTTGTTTTGTATTTTTTTTATGAGTATATTTGTTTTATGTTTATCAGCTTCTTCTTTTTTTTTTTGTTATTTTTGTTTTGTACATATCTTTTTTTTAATTTAGAGTTAAAATGATATTTAAGAGCATAAACGGTAAAATATTATTAAACGTATTAAGGACAAAATAGATTTTTTAGTAGTAGTTTCTTTTAATATATTGTAAATAGATTGATAATTCTATGCCTACAAAATGCTTTACTAGATCAAACACATCTAGATCGGTAAAATGCTCTTTATTCTCTTGTTTTGTGGATTATATCATATGAATTCTTGATTATGTGCATACAAAATGTGGATTATAGTGTTAAGGTGTGAATTATATGTATTCTTGATAATTCCATGCCTACAAAATGTTTTACCAGATCAAACATATCTATATGTATTCTTGATATATCTTTTCTTGCATAGGAAAAACCCTACGGTATAAATAGTCCTCACTTCTCTTCCCATTATATTTGTTTCTTTCTATGTCTCATAAACAAAACAAATGCTCTTTTTCGATTAACTTTTCAAACCCTAAAATTGATCGATGATCATGAAGAATACTTCTAGTTTTTTTTTTTCTTCGCCTCATTTTCATCATCATCAATAATGCTCTATTCTTCAAAATGATGATCATGGTCAGAAACAACAGAAGATTGAATGTTTTTTATGAGATGTTTGCAACAAACCTTTTTCATCAAATATAGATTTGAATGGTATACTCAAAAGAGTTCCAAGAAAGATAATATTAAATCATCATCTTCGTTCTTAGAATTGGAATAGAACAAGAAGTTGAATTATTATGTTTTTTTTACTTTCAACATCAGTTTTATCTGGTTTAGATGTCAGTTCTGGCATCAAGTGGTTCTAGCCCTTTTCCGATCGCAGTTGTGGGGAATCAAACCGTGATCATCCCTACCAAGTTCAGCGCCAATTACAACTGAACTAACTAACGATTGGTAGATGAATTATTATGTTGTTGATGATGATCAAGATCTAAAAACATTAATGGGTATTTGAGATGAATTATTATGTTATATGGTCATTGATGCTTTTAGGTCTTTGTCGTTGATGGGTTTACAAAATTTTGTGTGGTTATTTAAATATAATAAGCTATTTGATAGATAATAAATATTTAAATGTAATAGGATTCTCCTAAAAAAGTAGAATAAAATCAACGGGTTAAAATTTACCTTCATTTTGAATTTTAACCATATATAATATTCATTTTCACATGACATACATGACTATAAAAGTCATATTTAATACATGAAAAATGAAAGAGATGTGTATTCTTTACCCTATATATTGATGGGTATCGTGTATATAGTTGTTGATATTTTTTGTGATTGAATTGTATGACTATAGTCATATTTGTTTAGTACAATATACTCTAGTCATTTAAATCATGAAAATTAGAAAAAAAATAAATTGTATATGATTTATCTAATATTCAAAATTGACCTTTATTTTAACATTAATAATATATTAACCATTTTTCTTATTTATATATATATATATGGGAGTATGTTAGCAAGAAAGAAGGATTCAAACTTTCAGAGTAAAAAAGTCAACAGAAAAAATAAAAACTAATAGAATTTGTAAATTACACAATTAAATATATTAATTTAATAAGAAAAGAACTTACTTTTGTACAAAAAAAAAAAAAGAAAAAAAAAAGAACATACTTTTTGTTTCAAATTAGTGAGGTGCACATTGCTATAACACACCTTAGTAAAATGGTGGGTGTGTTATAATATTTCACACACACACACACGCTTAATTGCACATTTGGTCCCTTATGTTTATTTTAGGTTTTAAGTTAGTCATTTATGTTTTAAAAGTTTAAAGTTGGTCCCTTATGTTTATTTTAGGTTTTAAGTTGGTCCGTCATGTTTTAAAAGTTTTAAGTTGGTCCCTTATGTTTTTAAAAGTTTTAAGTTTAGTCCATATTTAATCATCTTTATAGAGACTAAACTTGAAACTTTTAAAAACTCGAGGGACCAACTTTAAACTTTTAAAAATTTAAGGGACCAACTTGAAACTTTTAACACATAAGGGATCAACTTAAAACCTAAAATAAACATAAAGAACCAAATATGCAATTAAGCTATATATATATATATATATATATACAACAAAAAAGTAGTGGTACAAATCAAAAGAAACCACCAAAAGAAGAAAAAAAAAGGATGTGTACTAAAAATACACTTCTTAAAAATTACAGACCAAAAAACACTACTATTACAAGAAGACAAATATATTATTTTCGTTTGTGAAATAATAGCTTTGTTTGGTAAGACCCAATTTTGATATAGCTTATTAGCTTTTATGACCAAATTGTTTTTGTTTAGTAAACGTTTTTCAAAAATTTATAGCTTATCATTTTTTCTTTCAATTTTATCTCGACCATTTTACTTTAAAAAAATTAAATATTAATTAAAAATATATTTTTTATGTCATTTCATACTTATAAGTTAGTTCAACAACTAATTTTATCAAACACTACAAACTCAATCAGCTATGTTTATTCACGATAAGTTAAAAGCTAGCTTATAGTTTATAAGCTCTTATGACAAGGAAAACCCCGTTTGGTAAATGTTTTTCAAAAAGAGTTTATAACTTATACGCTTATTATTTTTCTTTCAATTTTACCCTTACTATCTTACTTGAAAAAAATTAAATATTAATTAAACATATATTGTTTATATCATTTCATACGTATAAGTTAGTTCAACAATTAACTTTATCAAACACTATAAATTAAATCAGTTAACTGATTCATTAGTCAACGGGGCGGGGAATGTGCGGAGGAAGCATCCCCGTTCCCAACCCCGAAATATCCGCGGGGGAATTTTTGCCTCCATCCCCATCCCCATCCCCACGTGGGAATTTTTGCCTCCATCCCCATTCCCACGGATCCCCACGTAGATCGATTATTAGAAAATTTCTATATTTTACCGACAAAATTATGACGTTATTTTTTCCTTTTTTATTAATAAATAAATAAATATTTCGCATCTTTCTTTTTTAATGATCAGAACAACACATAATGCATTTCATAACAAAAAATAATGCATAACAACATATGCATAATGATACAAAAATTCATAACCAAAATATATCATAATTCATAGCAAAATAGAAACCTAGAATTGTCAAATATAGATAAACCTAGAATAATAATAGTAGTAAAAATATATATTTAAGTATATATAGATGGATTCGGGGAATCCGCGGGGACGGATGCTTAATCCCCGATCCCCGCCCCGAACTGCCTCCGGGGAAAGTTTTACCTCCATCCCCGTCCCCACGGGAAAAAAATCTCCGTTTTCGGATCTCCGAACGGGGCAATCCCCGCGGGGATCCGCTCTGACGCATGCAAATTGACATCCGTAAGCTAAACTCACTAATAAACTAATCGTTATAAATTCAACTTCTATAAATTAGCTTATTAGATATCCTTTAATCTTAATCTTAATCTTATCTTAATCTTAATCTTAATCTTAATCTTATCTTAATCTTAATCTTAATCTTATCTTAATCTTAATCTTAATCTTATCTTAATCTTAATCTTAATCTTAATCTTAATCTTAATTATAATAAAAGTAAGGTTTGCCCCCCTTAAAACCCTACTTAAGAAACTACTTAACTCTAATTTTTTCCCTCCTAATTCTTTTCTTAATGACCACCCCCAACAACTTATTTATAACCTTCTAATTTCTCTCACCTAATTTACAAACACTATGCACATATTTTTAAGTTATTATTATTATTTTTTTTTTGTATAGAGTCACACAAAACTTTAATGTTATATTTATCTTAATCTTAATCTTAATCTTAATTATAGAAAAAGTTATATTTAGCACCTACTAAAACTCTAATTAAACTCTTAACTTAACCCTAATTTTTCCCTCCTAAACCACTAATTAATACTCTCATCTAATTTCTTTCACCTAAATTTGAATTTTGAATTAGCCATTTTGAATTAGCCATTTCTACCAATCGTTAGTTGGTTCAGTGGTGATTGGCGCTGAACTTGGTAGGGAGGACCACGGTTCGATCCCCCGCAACTGCGATCGGGAGGGGGCTGGAACCACTTGATGCCAGAACTGACCCCCGAACCAGATTCAACTGGTGGTGAAAAACCGAAAAAAAAAAAAAAAAAAATAACACATTTCTCTCACCTAAATTTGAATTAGTCATTTGCTATGTATTGAAAATAACATAGGTATGCAATCAAAATAGAAAAAGATTGATTGATATAAAAATTATAACTTTTAAAATACTTTTTATAAAATTAAATACGACACCTTAAACATTAGCATGATTTGCCATTTTTTCAATATTTTGAAATCACTATCCTTTGACTCAATTATTCAAGATTGGTCACTCTAATGTAGAAATCTAAAATAAAATTTTTAGTTAGTACAAAATTGATAAGAATAAATTAAATATATTTATTTTACTGAATGTATGATTTTTTTTATCATCACTGTTGAATCTGTAAATTGAAACTGGGTCAAAGAGATGCGAAGTCTCCATCCTAGCCACCAAAACAAACCAAACATTCATATTAAATTTATTAAATTATATTGAATTTTTTTTTAGGTATATTTTTTATCCAAAATTTTAAAACCTAAAACATTTGCTTCAGCTGTTTGGCCTTTAGCCAATTTTGCAATTAATTTTATACTACCATTTCTTAATCAAATTATTTTGATTCTATATGATTTCGATTATTTTTTTATCCTCTATTTTTATTAATTTATTAGTATTATTTAGTTTCATTTGTACTCTCTGTTTTAAATTTGAATATATTTATCTTTAGATTTTTTTTTTATTTGCAATTTTTATTATAAAAATTTAAATCGTATATATATCGTTAAACTAACCCGGATTTTTAACAAGTAAATTGCTTAAAAAAAAGGACTTTATCTCCTTAAAAAGTGGGACTAAAATTTTATTTCTTTTAAAGAAGAATAATCGTTTGACATTACAAGTAATAAGTGTACAATGGTAAAACTATTTCATTTAAATTACAAAATAATAAAAACCCATATTTGTTTATCCCCGCGCACGCATCAAGCAAAAGCATCAATCATGGCTAACTTCTTGAGTACCTAAAATGTTAATTGTAAGGGTCAATTTCCTTATCCATATTGAATCATACTCACTATAAGAAAAATGTCACAAAACAATAATAAAACACTCCACCAATCAAAAGTTTCAAAAAAATAATATAATTATTTAGTTTCCAAAAAGTAAGTGGTTAATTCATAATCGATCACATAAAGAAACACATCATCATGGAGACAATTAATCACGTCATAAGCAACATCAAAGCAACACACCAAAACAACATCTCAAGGATAACAAACATGTTCATATTTCAACAACACATATATAATGTATGAGATGCAATTCCTAAACTCTCTAAATGCATGTGGTACCAAGGTCGGAGGTCAGAATTATTTTCCTGAAAACACTCCTCAACGGCTTAACAACGGCTTATCAACGGCTTAGACACATGTATGAATGGATGACAATATCACAACCAACATCAATATGCAAACAAACAACAGCTTAACAACATCAATTCAACGGCTTAAATCAACATCAAGAAACAACGTCCATAAACAACAATAACAACATCAATAATCAACGGCTTAACAACAACGGCTTATAATTTAACAACAACAAAGAACAACCGACTTTTAAAATTAAATTATCTTTCCACAAAAAATTCCACCATATAACTTTTATTTATAAAGTTAAGATTCTTTTTATTATTTTCTCTCAATAGACAAAGGCTCTACTATTATCTCATAACATGATCCTTATGTAATATGAGTGTATGGGGAAAAAGCCGTTACCTCTCATTTACCCGAAAAATTCGTCGAAGGTTAGATGAACCCTAGATTTCTTTGCCCCCTTTGCGTTCATTCCTCAAGAACCCTAACTCTCCCTTTTTCCATGTTTCTCAATTTTACTAATTTTGTAAAAAGTGGTTAATCCTAATTCTCTTGTTTCTCATGCTATTTATAATAATTAATTATGTTTCTTTTCCTCAAAGTCATACTAATCCTTTCCTTTTATTTTCCTTATTTTTCTCATCCTTAATTTCCTAAAAGATCTATTAATTTGTTTCTAATATTAAAAATATATCTTTCTAACTATGTTTCTAAAATATATTCTAATTTGTTACAAAAATATATTCTAAAAACATATCTCCAAAATATGTGAAATTAAAATATATCTCAAAGTTATGTGATCACAAATATATATTTTTAAATTATAACTCAAAATATATTTCTACAATATATTCTAATTAATTTCGTTTCTCATCTCACCCCTATCCATCTCTCACGTGCGGCCCTTCTCTATATTATTCATTTTTCTTTAATTTTCATTCTCCATCATTATTTACTAAATATGAATTATTTAATTAATAAATAAACACATCAAAGCAAACTCATGTCATACGGCAGGTCAAACAACTAAATCCTAATAAAATATAACTAATAATATAATAATTAATAATATTCTAATAAATATTTAGTTCTAAAATTCGGGGCATTACATGCAACGCACGGGTCAAAGTCTAGTTATAATAAAAGTAAGGTTTAACAACCATTTAACCCTAATTTTTTTCCCTCCTAATCCCTTTCTTAATTACCATCTCAACAACTTATTTATGATCTCCTTATTTCTCTCACCAAATTTGCAACTACTATGCACACATTTTTATATTTTTTTTTTGTTTATTTGTATTTATGACCTTCTTATTTCTCTCACTAAATTTGAAAATACTATGCACACGTTTTTATATGTTATTATTTTTTTTGTTTCTTTGTATAGAGCAACATAAAGTTTTAATGCTATATTTATATTGTACATCATTATATTATACAGAGCAACCCCATCCATGAAATCAATTCAGAATATGTACAAATGATTTGATTTTGTTTAGAGTTTTCATTGGTTTATGCAGTCTACTATGGCATGGGGTTGCTTCAATTATTCGCATATAATTCACAATCTATTGTAATATATGCGGTTTTTTTTTTTTTTGAAGCATGCAGTTGTTTTCTTTGTCATCCCAATCAGGGCCGTATAAAAATATCAGTGTACATCTTCAAAGTCTATTAACTTCAGAAAAATATTGTAGTCTGATATTTTAAAAGACCTATGCGATTCACGGACCACATGTAACACTCCACATTTTCCCACTTATTTTAATTGAGAAAAAGGTAGTTTAAATAATTATTGAGTATTACACCTACTCGAAAATCACACAATTTCCTAATAAATTTGCAGCGGAAAAATTAAATTAAAAGCCAACAACATTTATAAGTTCTAGACTTCAAATTAAATTACTTAGTAAAGGTAGCGACATAGTCTCAAGATATAAATAACAAGGTTCATTTGCTTGAAGAAATAAAAATGAATTCATAAATGTGAATCCCCCGAACATCCTAGCAGAGCGGCTCTTATTGAAAGCAATAACGAACGACTCTTCGCAACTCAACGGCTACGACGCATCACCTACCTGAAAGTCTACGGTTGCGAGCCGTAGGGTCAAACCAGAAGGGGTGAGTAACAACATCATATAGAACAACTGAATTCAATAGTAATAAAAAGAATTGCCAAGACACAAACAATAGTAAGCAAATTTCGTCCTTCGGGACAATAGAAAAATAACATCATAAATATATAACAACTCAATAAGTCGAATTCAACGTAATTAAATATGCATATATAATAGCTCCAATAATAACACAATATCAACACGACAAACGGCGGCACAACGGCTACCATAGCAACACGATAAACGGCGACTCAACGGCCACCATAACAACTGTTAGCCTGTATTTTCGACAGGCATTAATGAATTGGAGTGAGAAGATGAATTCTCATTTAATGTACATTATTGTATTTTAATATTCTCTTGGAAATTGGTTGATTAATGAAACAAGAGAAGATTAAGGCATTCGACGTCGAAGGCCTGTTAGTATGTAAAGTTCGATGTCGAGTCTGAAATGCTGTCGAATTCGACAGGAACCTATTTTAATAAGTACATGATTGATTGCTTCGACATTGCTGTGTGTTTGTCGAATAATATATATATATATATATATATGTGTGTGTGTGTGTGTGTGTGTGTTTGCTTGTATAACGTATTGTGCAGTACGGAGAAAGCATACTATGGACTTAGGAAAATATTCAAAGTGGATAACGTTCGAAAGCCTCGCCAGGTGTCCAAGAAATTCAAATGGTCGAAGACACGTGGAGTTTAGCTAGATGTTATGTAGGTTTTTGACGGTTATTTTAGTTTGTCTATAAATATTAGTTTCTCATATGAGAAACGGGTTCACAATTCTCATGCAAATTCCTGACAAACTCAGAGTACCCATGTCAACGAGCGAAATGAGTGCAAAATGGAACATGTACGAATCTGTGTACCAACCCTTTGTAAACGTTTTTACAATTGTTTAATGCAATTTACATTCTCCAAGTATTGATTATTTGTTTTCCATTTAAAGTTTCTGCACTTTAAGCCTTTCTGCAATTTATTTCATTGCACGTTTAAGCCTTTCTGCAATTTATTTCATTGCATGTTTAAACTTTTTCTGCAATTTACTTGTTGCATGCTTTTACTTTTCCGATTTAACTAAGTCGAGTGATTTTACTGTTTTTATCAAATTATCCGATTTAACCCAGAAAATATGAAAATGTTTTCGTCAATTCTGCACAATCCAATATGTCCTAGGATTTACTAGTTGATCCTTCTTGTAATAATTAAACTAGCGGTTGTTTGCTAAAAATCGGGGTAAACAAATTGGCACGCCCAGTGGGACGAATTGGATTGTGTGATTTATTTTGTTTATTTTTGAAACTTTTTGCAAAATTGTTGTTTGGTGTTGAAATTTGATTGTGTGTGTATTCTTATATGCATTTGAGGAGTGGAAAATCTCTTCCAGATTTCTCAAAAATATCAACTCGTCCTCGTACTAGAATGGTGAGATCACCAAGCAATTCTGCTAATAATAACAATAATAATGGAGCAGAAACGAATCTGATTCCAAATCCCCAGAATGTGGCAGGGCAACCTAGTCAGCCAGCATCTGGCGTTTCTAACGCCAATTATACTGGTGGGCCAACAGGTCCTGCATTAAATTCTACAACTTCTGAAAGTATCCCAAATAATAATAATAATGGCGGAAGTTCGAACCCGGCAATGAATTCTAGTACCGTTGGCGCAAACGCCAGTGGATCAACAATGCCTGCCGTTACTTCAAGTATGATAGGAGGATTTCCTCCTCCAAATCCTAATGGTGCAGCAATGACACAACCAAACATGTCATCCATGCCAACAAACGTATCACACACACATGGATACACAGACGGTAGTCAAATTGGAGGAACACCGTCAAGACCACCCTGGTTGCCTAGAAACCCACAATTTGGAATGCCAACAACAACGATGGCAAACCTATATAATTGGCCTTCAATAGAAAGTTCTCCCTCGTCTTCTGCGATGGGAAATAGAGGAAATTCTCTTAATCTGACAAATAACTCTATGGCAGTACTAAGGCAACAAATGGATGAGAGCAACCATGATATGGTGAACGCGTTGACCCAACAGATTGGCACAATTTTTAATCCCATGTTACAGACGACCAATGATAGTTATCTGCTATTAGCCAATCAAATGGGGAGAATGGCAGACTTTTTTGGAGCCCCTGATGCTCCAAATAACCAAAGGGTTCCTCGTGCAAACCCAGAAATTCAACCAGAAGTTCAAGCCCAACCACTGCACATTGAAGGAGAACAGCCAGAACAAGGAGTGGTATTGGTTAATAGAAACCAAAATGCTGATAATGTTCTTAGGAATGTTCGACAAGATAATATAGCAGGGCAGAATAACTTGGCCAACTTAGTAGAAAATATATTGGCCCAAAATGGTTTGAATATAGGATTGCATAGGCCAAATTTCGTGTCAGCATTGTCTGAGTACGTTTTACAGGCAGAACTGCCAAGGGGATGGAAAATTCCCAAATTTACAAAATTTGCTGGTGATACAAACGAGTCTACGGTCGAACACATTGCCAGATATATGGCAGAAGTAGGGAATTTAGCAAATAATGAGGATTTAAGAATGAAATTCTTCCCCAATTCCCTCACGAAAAATGCTTTTACGTGGTTTACCACGCTTCCCCCTCATTCAATTCATAATTGGACTCAATTAGAAAGGCTATTTCATGAACAATTTTATATGGGACAATCTAGGATTAGCCTCAAAGAATTAGCCAGTATGAAATGTAAAACTTCAGAGGCCATTGGTGACTATCTGAATAGATTTCGCCTCCTTAAGGCAAGGTGCTTTACTCAAGTGCCTGAACATGAATAGGTTTAAATGGCTGCTGGTGGCCTTGACTATTCCATTAGGAAGAAGTTAGATACTCAACATTTAAGAGATATGGCCCAGTTAGCAGATCGTGTTCGACAGGTCGAACGCCTCAGGGCTGAAAAAGTCAGAAATTCTAAATTCCATAAAAAAGAAAAAGTGGCGTATATAGAAACTTATGAAAGTGAAAATGAGTTCGACGATGGTCAGGATTACATGGAAAATAATGAGGTTAATATTGCTGAATTGAAGCCAGGACCTCCCTATACTTGTAAAATGTTAAAACCATCAAATGGAAATAATCCTGTTGAACCAAAAAATGATAGATTTGTTTCTAAGACATATACGTTCGACATTACTAAATGTGATGAAATTTTTGACTTATTGGTTACTGATGGCCAAATAATTGTGCCAAAGGGTTTAAAAGTTTCACCTTTGGAACAACGTAAGAAAAGAGGTTTTTGTAAATATCATAATTTCTTGGGTCATAAAACCTCACAATGTGTTCTTTTCAGGGATCTGGTCCAGAAGGCCCTGCAGGAAGGAAGACTCAAATTTGGCGAAAAGCCAAAATCCAAACAGCAGGTGGATGAGGATCCATTACAAATTGCTGATGCTGCTTACACAGAGCCATTTGAATGCCTGATGTTGGAAGCATTGAACCTCACTGAAGGGGGGCAATTGGTTTCCATTCCTAAGGAAGAATACGAAAACAAAGTGGAAGAGGTGTATCCACAGGCTGGAGAGAAATTGCTAGATTTCCTTCAACGCTGCAAAGAGAATGATGGCGAAGCTACATTATGTCCTCACTGTAGTGCCATGTTCGACAAAAAGGCTGCTGCAGGCCTCACCAAATTTTTGCCTCATAGTCAGGGCAGAAACAATTGGCCAAGCCAAAGGCCAACTTATTCCAACATTCTGAATAGCCAACAGGCACCTGTGCATCAAAGGTTGGGACCACAGAAATCATTCGTCCCCTCAAACAGGACACCTGTCAATCAGTGGGTTCATGGGAGAAACATGGTCTCTGGCCAAGGGAATTTTGAAAAAGGAAGTTCCAGTAACTCTAATCCCAAGAAAGATTCTGAATCAAGGAAGTATGATTACAGGAATAACTACAAAGGGAAGAACCCCATGACAAGATCTCAATGGCGTAGATATCAGCGCCAGAAAAAGTTGGCTGCTCAAAATTCCCAGATTACTACTGATAGTAAGGGAAAGAAGCCTGTGGAATTGGCTAAGAAGCCAATGAGCGAAAGGTTAGTTGAACCAAAAATAGAGTCTTCAGTTGCTGATGATGTCAAAGACGAACACATGGAAGCTGATGATTTTCTGGATTCTGAACCTGATCTCGACATAATAGTGAATGTTGTGTCAATTCTGCCAAGGGAGTTCGACGTCTGTTCTGAAATAACAGATGAAGAAGAAGAATCTGGAATGCAAATGGCCCTTCACAGGTCAGTCTGTTACTACGTTATGAACAAAGGTGCTTTGGAGGACCAAATGGCCACATTTGAGAGGCCAGATGAAGGCATGAAAAATCACTTGAAGCCTCTCTTCATCCAGGCCAAGGTGAATAATGTAGGAATCAACAAAGTGTTGATTGATGGTGGTGCTGCTGTCAACCTAATGCCAGAATTTCTTCTGAAAAAGATTGGCAAATCCTTGGTGGATATTCATCCTCACAACATTGTTCTGTCAAACTATGAAGGTGAAACTGGTTTGTCATTAGGAGCAATCCAGGTGGATGTGGTTGTTGGAAGTACTATAAGGCCAACCTTATTTTTGGTTGTAGCCTCTAAGGCAAATTACAATCTGCTCCTAGGACGAGAGTGGATTCATGGCGTGGGGGCAGTCCCATCTACCTTGCACCAACGCCTGATTATCTGGCGAGATGATGGTATTGTTGAAAATGTTGAAGCAGACCAAAGCTACTTCAAAACTGAAGTTCATCATCTCACAAAGCACTCATTCGACAAAAAATTGGCAACTATCTCGCCATGCACTGAAAGGGATTTTGCATATCGTTCAGTGAGAAATGTTCACCGTTCAATTAAGTTGGACCCCACACATGGTTTTCTGTGGGAAAGAGAAGATGGAGACATTGAATATGGCGAATATGAAGGCCAGAACTACCCAACTGGGTGGAATATCAATGAAGATTACTATGTCTGAGTCCCAAATTTGGGCAAAGATTTCGGCCTATATGGCTGAAAACAGAATCAAAATGGCTTTGGAAGCCAATTCATTGTCAGAAAATATGGCTGTTGCAGCCAATGATATAAAATTTGGCAAACAAAAGCCAGAAATGCAAAAGCTGGACTGCATCTATGATGACGAACCCCTGGGATTTGAAAAAGACCCAATCAGTCAAAGTCACAAGATGCAAGCTCAGGATCCTTTGCAAGAAATTGACCTTGGAGATGGTCTGACGAAAAGACCAACATACGTAAGTGCAAACATTCCTCCTGATCTGAAGGCAAAAGTGGTGCAACTCCTGATGGAATTTAAAGATTGTTTTGCTTGGGATTACAACGAAATGCCAGGTTTGAGCAGAAAGTTGGTGGAACATGAACTACCAGTTCGACCAGATAAAAAGCCAGTGAAACAATTGCCTAGGAGATTCGCACCAGAAATCATGTCAAAGATCAAAGAAGAAATTGAAAGGCTGCTAAGGAGCAAATTCATCAGAACTGCAAGGTATGTCGAATGGTTAGCAAATATAGTGCCTGTGATTAAGAAAAATGGTTCTCTTAGAGTATGCATAGACTTTAGAGATTTAAATAATGCTACACCAAAAGACGAATATCCTATGCCTATGGCAGAAATGTTAATAGACTCAGCAGCTGGGTTTGAATATTTAAGTATGTTAGATGGTTATTCTGGTTATAACCAAATTTTCATTGCTGAGAATGATGTACCCAAAACTGCCTTTAGGTGCCCAGGAGCATTAGGCACATATGAATGGGTAGTAATGCCCTTTGGTTTGAAAAATGCTGGGGCTACTTATCAAAGAACAATGAATCTAATTTTTCATGAGTACATAGACACTTTCATGCAAGTGTATATTGATGACATAGTTGTCAAATCCTCGTCAAATGATGATCATTTAGATCACTTGAGAAAATCTTTTGAAAAGATGAGGAAATATGGATTGAAAATGAATCCATTAAAGTGTGCTTTTTGTGTTAATGCAGGAGATTTCCTTGGGTTTGTTGTGCACAAAAAGGGCATTGAAATAAATCAAAACAAAACAAAGGCTATTATGGAGACAAAATCTCCAACTACAAAAAAGCAACTTCAGTCCTTACTTGGGAAAATCAATTTCTTGAGAAGATTCATCTCAAATTTAAGTGGTAAAGCTCAACCGTTTTCGCCATTACTTCGACTCAAGAAAGAAAGTGTTTTCACTTGGGGGCAAGACCAACAACAAGCTTTTGACGAAATCAAGAGTTATCTGTCGAAGCCATCAATGTTAATGCCTCCAATAAGGAACAAATTCATGAAGTTGTATATATCAGCATCAGATTCGACACTGGGTAGTATGCTTGCTCAGGAAGATGAAAATGGCGAAGAAAAAGCCATTTATTACTTAAGTAGGGTTTTAAATGATGCTGAAACTAGATATAGTAGTATTGAAAAACTATGCTTATGTTTGTATTTTTCTTGTATGAAACTCAAGCATTATATAAAGCCTGTTGATGTTTTTGTTTATTCTCATTGTGATATCATTAAGCACATGCTATCTAAATCAATCCTGCATAGTCGAATTGGAAAATGGGCCTTAGCCCTAACAAAATATTCACTAACTTATAAACCTTTGAAGGCAGTTAAAGGCCAAACATAGTGGATCATTCTACATTAGAAACTCCACAAAACTATGTAGATTCAGAACCTTGGAAATTATATTTTGTTGGTTCTAAACATAAACATGGAGTTGGAATTGGGATTTTAATCATTTCTCCCTCCAGAATTCCCACCAAGTTCAAATATAAAATCAATGGGTTCTGCTCAAATAATGAAGCAGAATATGAGGCTTTAATAACAGGCTTGGAAATTTTATTAGACTTGGGGGCAAAAAATATTTTGATCAGAGGTGATTCAGAATTGGTATTGAAACAATTGACAAAAGAATACAAATGCATAAAAGAACACTTGATGAAGTATTTTGTCATAGTAATTTCTTTGCTAAAACGTTTCGACCAAGTTATCTTTGAACATGTACCTCGTATAGAAAATCAAGAAGCCAATGATTTGGCTCAAATAGCTTCTGGTTATAAAATCTCTAGTGAAAAACTAGAAGAGTTGATTGAAATTAAAGATAAACTCATTGTTGATCAACCTCCTTCATTGGAATTGTCAATGCCAAAACTTGTGGGGGCAGACTTACCACAAGACAGTGGTCAAGATATCACTTATGATTATGACGAAAATTCAGAAATTTTTGAAATTTTTGCCATTGACAATCTATCTGACAATGATTGGAGAAAACAACTTGTCGAATATTTGAAAGATCCAAATGGAACAACCAATAGGTGTTAGCCTGTATTTTCGACAGGCATTAATGAATTGGAGAGAGAAGATGAATTCTCATTTAATGTTCTCTTGGAAATTAGTTGTTTAATAAATCAGGAGAAGATTAAGGCATTCGACGTCGAAAGCCTTTTAGTTAAAGTTCACTGTCGAGCTTGAAGAAGCTGTCGAATTCGACAGGAACATATTTTTTTTTAATATATATTGTTTGCTTCGACATTGGTGTGTTTGTCGAATACTATATATATATGTGTGTTTGCTTGTATAACGTATTATGCAGTACGGAGAAAGCATACTCTGGACTTAGCAAATTATTCAAAGAGGATAACGTTTGAAAGCCTTGCCAGGTGTCCAAGAATTCAAATTGTCGAAGACACGTGGAGTTTAGTTAGACGTTAAGTAGGTTTCTGACGGTTATTCTAGTTTGCCTATAAATATTAGTTTCTGATAGGGGAAACGGGTTGTTCACAATTCCCATGCAAATTCCGACAAAACTCAGAGTACCCATGTCAACGAGCGAAATGAGTGCAAAATGGAACATGTACGAATCTGTGCAACCAATCTTTCTTTTGTAAACGATTTACAACTATTGAATGCAATTTACATTCTCCAAGTCTTTACTTGCTTTACATTTTAAAGTTCTGCACTTTAACTTTTCTGCAATTTATCTTCATTGCAACCTTTAACTTTTCTGCAATTTATCTTCATTGCAACTTTTACCTTTTCTGCAATTTATTTCATTGCAAGTTTAAAACCTTTTCTGCAATTTACTTGTTGCATGCTTTTACATTTCAAAGTCTTTCTTTAAACTTTATTTGCAATTCATTTACAAGTTTTCTGCAAAATTAACTTTGAAGCAATTTATTTTTAAACAATCCATTCGACTGCGTCGGATGATTTTACTGTTTTTATTCAATTTATCCGATTTAACCCAGAAAATATGAAATATGTTTTCGTCAAATCTGCACAAGCCATATGTCCCAGGATTCACTAGTCGATCCTTCTTGTAATAACCAGACTAGCGGTTGTTTGCTAAAAATCGGGGTAAACAAATTGGCACGCCCGGTGGGACGATTGGTTTGTGTGTTTTTATTTAGTTTGTTTTTGAAAAACTTTTTTGTAAGATTGTTGTTTGTTGTCAGAATTTGATTTGTGTGTGTAATTTTATATGCATTTGAGGAGTGGTAAATCTCTCCCAGATTTTTCAAAAATACCAACTCGTACTCGTACTAGAATGGTGAGACCACCAAGCAATTCTGCAAATAATAACAATAATAATGGAACAGATACTAATTCGGTTCCAAATCCCCAGAATGTGGCAGGACAACCTAGTCAGCCAGCGTCTGGCGTTTCTAACGCCAATTCTACTGGTGGGCCAACAGGTCCTGCATTGAATTCTACGAATTCTGAAAATATCGCAAATAATAATAATAATAACGGCGGAAATTCGAACCCTGCGACGAATTCTAGTACCGTTGGCGCAAACGCCAGTGGATCAACAATGCCTGCCGTTGCATCAAGTATGATAGGAGGAGTGCTTCCTCCAAATCCTAACGGTGCAGCAATGACACAACCGAACGTGTCATCCATACCAACAAACGTATCACACACACATGGATACACAGACGGTAGTCAAGTTGGTGGAACACCGTCAAGACCACCCTGGTTGCCTAGAAACCCACAATTTGGAATGCCAACAACGACTATGGCAAACCTGTATAATTGGCCTTCAATAGAAAGTTCTCACTCGTCTTCTGCGATGGGAAATAGAGGAAATTCTCTAAACTTGACAAATAACTCTATGGCAGTATTAAGGCAACAAATGGATGAGAGCAACCATGATATGGTGAATGCGTTGACCCAACAGATTGGCACAATTTTTAATCCCATGTTACAGACGACCAATGATAGTTATCTGTTATTAGCCAATCAAATGGGGAGGATGGCAGACTTTTTTGGAGCCCCCGATGCTCCAAATAACCAAAGGGTTCCTCGTGCAAACCCAGAAATTCGACCAGAAGTTCAAGCCCAACCACTGCGTATTGAAGGAGAACAGCCAGAACAAGAAGTGGTATTGGTTAATAGAAACCAGAATGCTGATAATGTTCTTAGAAACGTTCGACAAGATAACGTAGTAGGGCAGAATAACTTGGCCAATTTAGTAGAAAATATACTGGCCCAAAATGGTTTGAATATAGGATTGCATAGGCCAAATTTCGTGTCAGCATTGTCTGAGTACGTTCTGCAGGCAGAACTGCCAAGAGGGTGGAAAATCCCCAAATTTACAAAATTTGCTGGTGATACGAATGAGTCTACTGTCGAACACATTGCCAGATATATGGCAGAAGCAGGGAATTTAGCAAATAATGAGGATTTAAGAATGAAATTTTTCCCCAATTCCCTCACAAAAAATGCTTTTACGTGGTTTACCACGCTTCCCCCTCATTCAATTTATAATTGGACTCAGTTAGAAAGGCTATTTCATAAACAATTTTACATGGGACAATCTAGGATTAGCCTTAAAGAATTAGCCAGTATGAAACGTAAAACTTCAGAGGCCATTGATGACTATCTGAATAGATTTCGCCTCCTTAAGGCAAGGTGCTTTACTCAAGTGCCTGAACATGAATTGGTTGAGATGGCTGCTGGTGGCCTTGACTATTCCATTAGGAAAAAGTTAGATACTCAGCATTTAAGAGATATGGCCCAGTTAGCAGACCGTGTTCAACAAGTCGAACGCCTCAGGGCTGAAAAAGTCAGAAATTCTAAATTTCATAAAAAAGAAAAAGTGGCGTATATAGAAACTTATGAAAGTGAGAATGAGTTCGACGAGGGTCAGGATTATATAGAAAACAATGAGGTTAATATTGCTGAATTAAAACCAGGACCTCCCTATACTTGTAAAATGTTAAAACCATCAAATGGAAATAATCCTGTCGAACCCAAAAATGATAGATTTGTTTCTAGGACATACACGTTCGATGTTACTAAATGTGATGAAATTTTTGACTTATTGGTTACTGATGGCCAAATAATTGTGCCAAAGGGTTTAAAAGTTCCATCTTTGGAACAACGTAAGAAAAGAGGTTTTTGTAAATACCATAATTTTTTGGGTCATAAAACCTCACAATGTGTTCTTTTCAGGGATCTGGTCCAGAAAGCCTTGCAGGAGGGAAGACTCAAATTTGGCGAAAAGCCAAAATCCAAACAGCAGGTGGACGAAAATCCATTGCAGATTGCTGATGCTGCCTACACAGAGCCATTTGAATGCCTGATGTTGGAAGCATTGAACCTCACTGAAGGGGGGCAATTGGTTTCCATTCCTGAAGAAGAATATGAAAACAAAGTGGAAGAAGTGTATCCACAGGCTGGAGAGAAATTGCTAGATTTTCTCCAACGCTGCCACGAGAATGATGGCGAAGCTACATTATGTCCTCACTGTAGTGCCATGTTCGACAAAAAGGCTGCTGCAGGCCTCACCAAATTTTTGCCTCATAGTCAGGGCATAAACAATTGGCCAAATAAAAGGCCAACTTATTCTAACAGTCTGAATAGCCAACAGGCACCTGTGCATCAAAGGTTGGGACCACAAAAATCTTTTGTTCCATCAAACAGGACACCTGTCAACCAATGGGTTCATGGGAGAAACATGGCTTCTGGCCAAAAGAATTTCGAGAAAGGAAGTACCAGTAACTCCAATCCCAAGAAAGATTCTGAATCAAGAAAATATGATTACAGGAATAATTACAAAGGGAAGAATCCTATGACAAGGTCTCAATGGCGTAGATATCAACGCCAGAAAAAGTTGGCTGCTCAAAATTCCCAGATTATTGCTGATGGTAAGGGAAAGAAGCCTATGGAATTGGCTAAGAAGCCAATGAAAGAAAGGCTAGGTGAACCAAAAATAGAGTCTTCAGTTGCTGATGATGTCGAAGACGAACACATGGAAGCTGATGATTTTCTGCATTCTGAACCTGATCTCGACATAATAGTGAATGTTGTGTCAATTCTGCCAAGGGAGTTTGACGTCTGTTGAGATAACAGATGAAGAAGAAGAATCTGGAATGCAAATGGCCCTTCACAGGCCAGTTTGTTACTACGTTATGAATAATGGTGCTTTGGAAGACCAAATGGCTACATTTGAAAGGCCAGATGAAGGCATGAAAAATCACTTGAAGCCTCTCTTCATACAGGCCAAGGTGAACAACGTAGGCATCAACAAAGTACTGATTGATGGTGGCGCTGCTGTTAACCTAATGCCAGAATTTCTGCTGAAAAAGATTGGCAAGTCTTTGGTGGACCTTCATCCTCACAACATAGTTCTGTCGAATTATGAGGGTGAAACTGGTTTGTCATTAGGAGCAATCCAGTTGGATGTGGTTGTTGGAAGTGCTATAAGGCCAACCTTATTTTTGGTTGTGGCCTCTAAGGCGAATTACAATCTGCTCCTAGGACGAGAGTGGATTCATGGCGTGGGGGCAGTCCCATCTACCTTGCACCAACGCCTGATTATCTGGCGAGATGATGGTATTGTTGAAAATGTGGAAGCAGACCAAAGCTACTTCAAAACTGAAGTTCATCAACTTACCAAGCACTCATTCGACAAAAAATTGGCAACTATCTCGCCATGCACTGAAAGGGATTTTGCATATCGTTCGGTGAGAAATGTTCACCATTCCGTCAAGCTAGACCCCACACATGGTTTTTTGTGGGAAACTGAAGATGGAGATATTGAATATGGCGAATATGAAGGCCAGAACTACCCAACTGGGTGGGACATCAACGAAGATTACTATGTCTGAGTCCCAAACGTGGGCAAAGATTTCGGCCTATATGGCTGAAAACAGAATCAAAATGGCTTTGGAAGCCAATTCATTATCAGAAAATATGGCTGTTGCGGCCAATGATATAAAATTTGGCAAACCCAAGCCAGAAATGCAAAGGCTGGATTGCATCTACGATGATGAACCCCTAGGATTTGAAAAAGATCCAATCAGTCAAAGTCACAAGATGCAAGCCCAGGATCCTTTGCAAGAAATTGACCTTGGAGATGGTCTGACAAAGAGACCAACATACATAAGTGCAAACATTTCTCCAGATCTGAAGACAAAAGTGGTGCAACTTTTAATGGAATTCAAAGATTGTTTTGCTTGGGATTACAACGAAATGCCAGGTTTGAGCAGAAAGTTGGTGGAACATGAACTACCAGTTCGACCAGATAAAAAACCAGTGAAACAACTGCCAAGAAGGTTCGCACCAGAAATCATGTCGAAGATCAAAGAAGAAATTGAAAGGCTGCTGAGAAGCAAATTTATCAGAACTGCAAGGAGATTTCCTTGGGTTTGTTGTGCACAAAAAGGGCATTGAAATAAATCAAAACAAAACAAAGGCTATTATGGAGACCAAATCTCCAACTACAAAAAAGCAACTTCAGTCCTTACTTGGGAAAATCAATTTCTTGAGGAGATTCATCTCAAATTTAAGTGGTAAAGCTCAACCGTTTTCACCATTACTTCGACTCAAGAAAGAAAGTGTTTTCACTTGGGGGCAAGATCAACAACAAGCTTTCGACGAAATCAAGAGTTATTTGTCGAATCCACCAAGGTTAATGCCTCCAATAAGGAACAAATTCATGAAGTTGTATATATCAGCATCTGATTCGACACTGGGTAGTATGCTTGCTCAGGAAGATGAAAATGGCGAAGAAAAAGCCATTTATTACTTAAGTAGGGTTTTGAATGATGCTGAAACTAGATATAGTAGTATTGAAAAATTATGCTTATGTTTGTATTTTTCTTGCATGAAACTCAAGCATTATATAAAGCCTGTTGATGTTTTTGTTTATTCTCATTGTGATATCATTAAGCACATGCTATCTAAACCAATCCTGCATAGTCGAATTGGAAAATGGGCTTTAGCTTTGACAGAATATTCACTAACTTACAAACCTTTAAAGGCAGTTAAAGGCCAAATTGTGGCTGATTTCATAGTGGATCATTCTGCACTAGAAACTCCACAGAACTATGTAGATTCAGAACCTTGGAAATTATATTTTGATGGTTCTAAACATAAACATGGAGTTGGAATTGGGATTTTAATCATTTCTCCCTCCAAAATTCCCACCAAGTTCAAATATAAAATCAATGGGTTCTGCTCAAATAATGAAGCAGAATATGAGGCTTCGATAACAGGCCTGGAAATTTTATTAGACTTGGGGGCAAAAAATATTTTGATTAGAGGTGATTCAGAACTGGTATTGAAACAATTGACAAAAGAATACAAATGCATAAAAGAACACTTGATGAAGTATTTTGTCATAGCAATTGCTTTGCTAAAACGTTTCGACCAAGTTATCTTTGAACATGTACCTCGTATAGAAAATCAAGAAGCCAATGATTTGGCTCAAATAGCTTCTGGTTATAAAATCTCTAGTGAAAAACTAGAAGAGTTGATTGAAATTAAAGATAAACTCATAATTGATCAACCTCCTTCATTGGAATTGTCAATGCCAAAACTTGTGGGGGCAGACTCACCACAAAATAATGGTGAAGATACCACCTATGACTATGACGAAAATTCAGAAATTTTTGAAATTTTTGCCATTGACAATCTATCTGACAATGATTGGAGAAAACAACTTGTCGAATATTTGAAAGATCCAAATGGAACGACCAATAGAAAAATCAAATATAGAGCCTTGAGTTATGTTATCATTGGTAATGAACTGATGAAGAAAACACCTGAGGGAGTTTTGCTAAAATGTTTAAGTGAAACTGAAGCTTATTTGGCTATATCAGATGTGCACAGTGGTGCATGTGGATCTCATCAGGCAGGCCACAAAATGAAATGGTTGTTATTTCGACAAGGTGTATATTGGCCAACAATTCTAAAAGACTGTATAGAGTTTGCCAAAGGTTGTCAAGAGTGTCAAAGACATTCAGGTATACAACATGTACCTGCAAGTGAACTTCATTCAATAGTAAAACCTTGGCCTTTTAGAGGATGGGCTTTAGATTTAATTGGTGAAATTAAACCAAGCTCGTCAAAAAACCAACGTTATATTTTAGTTGGTATAGATTATTTTACCAAATGGATAGAAGCAATTCCATTACCAAATGTTGACCAAGAAGCAGTGATTAGTTTTATACAAAGTCACATCATTTATAGATTTGGTATACCTGAGTCCATTACTACAGATCAAGGTTCAGTATTCACTGGACGAAAGATGGTTGAATTTGCCCAACAAATTGGTTTTAAACTCTTGACCTCTACACCATATTATGCCCAAGCAAATGGTCAAGTAGAAGCTGCCAATAAAATCATTATTGGTTTGATTAAAAAGCACATTGCCCAAAAGCCTAGAAATTGGAACAAGACTTTAGACCAAGTCTTATGGGCATGTAGGAATTCTCCAAAAGAATCAACTAACACCACACCCTTTCGACTAACATATGGGCATGATGCAGTCTTGCCTGTCGAAATACATCTGCAGTCAGTCAGAATTCAAAGACAGGCAGAAATCCCAAGGGATCATTATTGGGATATGATGTTAGACGAATTAGTTGATTTAGATGAGGAGAGAATAAAAGCTTTAGAGATGTTAACTCGACAGAAAGAAAGAGTTGCTAAAGCTTATAATAAAAAGGTTAAGTCTAAAACCTTTAATGTTGGAAATTTGGTTTGGAAAGTTATTTTGCCAATGGATAAAAAAGATAGAGTCTTAGGCAAATGGTCTCCAAATTGGGAAGGACCTTTTAAAGTTGTTCAAGTTCTTTCAAATGGTGCTTATGAAATAGAAGAATTAACAGAAGAACAACGTTCGTTAATTATAAATGGTAAATACTTGAAAAAGTATAAACCAGTGTTGCAAGAAATAAAAATTAACGAAGAATAAAACTTAGGACATAATGAAAAATGGTGATCATAAAATGAGTTCGCCACAAAATGGGCATTGTCAAGATTACAATCCAAAAAAACATAAACAAATTGTTCAAATAGTTGAAGCAAAAAACTAAGAACAAGAACAACTAAAAATATTACAAAGTTAAAACTTTTTCTTCAAGTCTTCATATAGGCTTTTGAATGAGGCAACCTCTGCGTCGAGAACCATATTGGAATCCTCCAAAAGTTTGATTTCTTCTTCGACGGCTGCAGAATTGCTGAAGTACTTGATGCCAGCATTTGCATCTTTGTCAATCATAGCTTTGGTTGCCTTGGAAATATTCGCTTTGGCTTCCTCACGCTTGGCCTTTGCACTGGTGATCTTGGCATTGAGACTTTGGATTTTCAAGTTCAAATCAGCCACCTCATTCTCCCAGTCAGCAATGTTCTTGTCATAGCCTGCAATCTCAGCATTCGACTCAATGTCCTTCTCAAGACGTTCGACATTTTCCTGAGCAGCCTTTGCCTTTTCGACCAATACAGCGTGGGCTTGAGTTTGAGCTTCCAACCTTGAGGTATTGCTTTGCCTTTTCTGAATGGCTTTGGTGAAACCATCAATAAGGTTTTCAAGTTGGATAACCCTACCAAGGGTAGCACCATCAGTCATTGGGTTGTGAAACTTCTTCAGAAAGCCTAAGTGGGCAAAAGCGCTGCTAGGGTTGGCTTCAATCAATGAGAAGACATCCTTGTTAATGTAATCTGAATGCAGTTTGAGGATCAAGGAGTCTTGTCTCACTGTCGAATGGATCTCTGAATCAGAAGCTGTCGAACTGCTGTGATGTGAAGCGCTTTTGTCTTTGTTACTTTTGCTTGAGAGAAGCATTTTTAGTGCTGCAGCAGGATCAGAGTCTTTCATGGCTATAAATTGCATCTCTGACAACCCAACGTCAGCAGATAACTTTGAAGTTGAAGAAACTGGGAGTATATCAGAACCTCCTTCAGCAGCCTCTGGCATGGCCTCTTCCTCTTCATTGTCGAAAGCCATTTCGACATCTGTGCCTTCTGACGAATGGGTGGATTCAGCAGGATTGTCAAGAATGGTTTCTTCAGAATCTAGAATGATGTGTGGAACTTGTTCAATTACTGGGTCTTCTCCAGTTTGATTTGGATTGACCTCGACATCATTGGTTCCGACGCCTTGGGCCACGTCCTCTTCATTTTCGACAGCCATGTGGGCGTTGTCCTCATTATCAGCATTCAGGTTGATATTATCATCATTAGTATCCTGTCGAAAAGGCAAGGCAAATGAAGGAACTTCAGTGGTGGTGTTTTCAGCCTGGGGCATTGTCTGATCTTCGACAGGAAGATTGGAAGGGGTAATCTCAGCTTCTTTTTCTGCTTCTGCAGAAGCCTTAGAGCTGGACTTAACTCTTTTCTTCTTCTTCTTCTTTTCCTTGTCACCTCTCTTTTTTGGAGGTTTGTCAGCATCAGATTTTGTTGGTGGCATGCTAGCCTCACTAGTTTCTTCGTTGGCCTTTCTTTTGTCTCTTTGGCCTTCTCCACTAGGAGCAGCAGCAGTGGGTTTCTTTTAAACATTGCCAGTGGCCTGAAATGAAACATTAAGACTTATTAACACAAAATTTCTTCGAAGTTAAAAAGGAACTTGAAAGGGTATGTCGAAAGCCTTACGATTGGTTCTTGAATGGTGAGTTTCTTTTGCTTCTTTTGAAAGGTGGGCTCTCCAGTTTCTTCTGAGGTCACATTGATTCTTTTTCGACTCTGCATTGTAAGTTAAGCGTTGAAAGGTTCAAAAATGTTTTGTAAAAAAAAAAAAAAAAAAATTTTGAAAATTAAAACTAAGTTAAAAGACTAGTTTTGAATTTGATACCTTCGCCCCAGTATTCGGGAGTGATTTCTTGGAACTCACAGCAGGAGCACTGGAGTCAGTGGAGATGTTGGTTTCTTTAGTCTTGGTGGGATTAGATACACCTGTTGTCAATTTTGAAGGGACCAAACATCAAATGAAGAGTCAAAATTATAAACATTATTTAAAAAATATATAACTTTGATTATTTTTAGTCAAGTTACCTTTGCCTTTGGGAGTCTTCGACTGCAAAGCGTCGAATCCTGCATTCAATGCACACAGTAGCAGCTTCTCATCCTTGGCATGCCTTTCATAATGCAAGCTCCACCATGCAGCAAATTCATAGGTGCAGTAATGAGAGGTTTCAAAGGCAACAGGTGTAAGGTTGTAAGATTGCTCGTCAGCAAGCTTCAGACGGCGTTCAAAATAATCAACAGACATTCCAGAGTTGCCCAAAACAAGATCATCTTTGTTCTTGAACAAACTCTTTGGCCTGAACTGACTTAGGCCAAATTGGCGAGCAACCAAATTGGGTTGGTATCCAACCAAGCCCAAATGTCTCTTGTCAATCCCTTGCCTTGATGATAGGATTGTTGGGTTCAAAAACATTCTCCAAATGTTGTTGGTGTCTTCTTCATCATCTGGATTTGTTGCAGGAAATGGTTTCTTAAACCAAGCTGGTCCAATAGTTCTTTTAATGAAAGGGGTGTTTTGAGGGGTGATCTCGTCGAAGGCGAGCAGAATTTTGAAGTAATGAAAGAAAAGCTGTCGAGTGGTCAGATTTGTTTCTCTTTGCCTCAACAAGGCCAACCTAGCGCCTTCTGATTGTCGAGAAGCAACAGAGGTCTCCATGTGAGTAGGGAGGAAAAGTTTGAAATTGGTTTCAAAGGTGGCATTTAGCCATAATTGCAGAAGCCAGATAGGTCCAGAAAGGGTTAACTGTGATCCTTTGTCGGTTTTCTTAAGGAGATCACTAGCTTGTCCTAAGGAGTCATAAAGGGAAGCCAAGATGAATCTGCCTAAGGCTACATCCAAACCCTGGTGAAGCATAATGGCGAGAGGAACTAACCTTTTTACAACTTGCAGAGAGCAAGTGCAAAGGACAAAATGAGATAGCCAGTAAGTCAGGAAGGCTATATGCTCTTCATATGAAACCTCTTCACTACTGAGGTCATGGTAAGTTTTGAGGAATCCTGAAAAGGATAAGACTTTAAAGTCGAACTGATGATTTGGGGTAGTGTACTTGGGGTCGAAAGTGGGTCCTGTTGGTCTCAAGCCAGTAATGGCAGCAACGTCGAATAGAGTTGGGGTCATCATGCCTGCTTTCAGGTGAAAAGTGTTGGTAGAACTTTCCCAAAAATGAAGGGCAGCTATTAGCATTTCTGCATTGTACCTAGGTCCTTCTCTCGACAGCTGGATTAAGTCGAATATACCACTCTCTTTCCAAAACGTGGCATATTGTTTTTCGACTTTATTGAGCCATTTAAGATAGCTCTCAGTCACTATGGGTGCAGATCTAAAGGCCCTGTAGCCAGATTCAAAGAAACTCAGGTCGAAGACAGAGTTGGCAAATATTTTTGGCTCACAAGTGACATGGAGAGGGAAAATGCTACTTACTTCCTCATTAAAATCAGTAGTCGAAGGAAGAGGGCCTGCAAAGGCAAGATTTTTACCTTTAAGTCTATGAGGAATCAGCAGTTCCTTTCCCCATATGGCGCTTTCGACAGCGGTGGTGGCAGGTTCCGACACGAACATTGAATCGTCAACCATGACAAGGTCTTTGTCATCTGCAGCGATAGGAACAGCGTTTCTGGAGGAAGAAGATGAAGCCATTGATGCTCTTTGGTGTTCTTGGTGCTCTTGAGGTTGATGGTGATTTGACAGGTGACAGTAGCAAAGGTTCAAAAACCTTCAAAATCAACTTGTTTCTTGCTCAAATGCAGTGGAAAGAAACGGTGATGATGAACGAAAATGATTGACAATCGTTTTGGTTGGTTTAGATTCAACAGAAACACAAGAACAATGCAAGATTTGGAGTTTGTTTTGATTGTTTTTGAAAAAATGCGTGAGTGCTCTCTATGGAAGGGAAGTTCAATGTTTAGGGTTTCAGAAAAGTGGAAGTGTTGGACTATGCTTGCTATTTATAGGCTCTGCAGATTTGCATGCAGTTGGTAACTGAAGCACCACCATTTTTCATCTCAATCGTCCCGATCCTGCCACGTGTCCCACTATTGTGCTAAAAAAGTGGAAATCATGGTTTGAAGGGATTGAGGTGACGGTTATGTACTTTGTCATGATTGATTTGACATTAATGTGACGTTTGCGCCGTCTTTGGTAAACGTGCAGAAGTTGAAAAGTAAGAGAATCTTCAAAACTGCCATTTCTTCCTTTCGTATTCGACATGCAGTCGAAATTGGCATTTTTGAGGGGGCAATTTGTTAGCCTGTATTTTCGACAGGCATTAATGAATTGGAGAGAGAAGATGAATTCTCATTTAATGTTCTCTTGGAAATTAGTTGTTTAATAAATCAGGAGAAGATTAAGGCATTCGACGTCGAAAGCCTTTTAGTTAAAGTTCACTGTCGAGCTTGAAGAAGCTGTCGAATTCGACAGGAACATATTTTTTTTTAATATATATTGTTTGCTTCGACATTGGTGTGTTTGTCGAATACTATATATATATGTGTGTTTGCTTGTATAACGTATTATGCAGTACGGAGAAAGCATACTCTGGACTTAGCAAATTATTCAAAGAGGATAACGTTTGAAAGCCTTGCCAGGTGTCCATGAATTCAAATTGTCGAAGACACGTGGAGTTTAGTTAGACGTTAAGTAGGTTTCTGACGGTTATTCTAGTTTGCCTATAAATATTAGTTTCTGATAGGGGAAACGGGTTGTTCACAATTCCCATGCAAATTCCGACAAAACTCAGAGTACCCATGTCAACGAGCGAAATGAGTGCAAAATGGAACATGTACGAATCTGTGCAACCAATCTTTCTTTTGTAAACGATTTACAACTATTGAATGCAATTTACATTCTCCAAGTCTTTACTTGCTTTACATTTTAAAGTTCTGCACTTTAACTTTTCTGCAATTTATCTTCATTGCAACCTTTAACTTTTCTGCAATTTATCTTCATTGCAACTTTTACCTTTTCTGCAATTTATTTCATTGCAAGTTTAAAACCTTTTCTGCAATTTACTTGTTGCATGCTTTTACATTTCAAAGTCTTTCTTTAAACTTTATTTGCAATTCATTTACAAGTTTTCTGCAAAATTAACTTTGAAGCAATTTATTTTTAAACAATCCATTCGACTGCGTCGGATGATTTTACTGTTTTTATTCAATTTATCCGATTTAACCCAGAAAATATGAAATATGTTTTCGTCAAATCTGCACAAGCCATATGTCCCAGGATTCACTAGTCGATCCTTCTTGTAATAACCAGACTAGCGGTTGTTTGCTAAAAATCGGGGTAAACAATAGGAAAATCAAATATAGAGCCTTGAGTTATGTCATCATTGGTAATGAACTAATGAAGAAAACACCTAAGGGAGTTTTGCTAAAATGTTTAAGTGAAACTGAAGCTTATTTGGCTATATCTGATGTGCACAGTGGTGCATGTGGATCTCATCAGGAAGACCACAAAATGAAATGGTTGTTATCTCGACAAGGTGTGTATTGGCCAACAATTTTAAAGGACTGTATAGAGTTTGCTAAAGGTTGTCAAGAGTGTCAAAGTCATTCAGGTATACAACATGTGCCTGCAAGTGAACTCCATTCAATAGTAAAACCTTGGCCTTTTAGAGGATGGGCTTTAGATTTAATTGGTGAAATTAAACCAAGTTCGTCAAAAAACCAACGTTATATTTTAGTTCGTATAGATTATTTTACCAAATGGATAGAAGCAATTCCATTACCAAATGTTGACCAAGAAGCAGTGATTAGTTTTATACAAAGTCACATCATTTATAGATTTGGTATACCTGAGTCTATTACTACAGATCAAGGTTCAGTATTCACTGGACGAAAGATGGTTGAATTTGCCCAACAAACTGGTTTTAAACTTTTGACCTCTACACCATATTATGCCCAAGCAAATGGTCAAGTAGAAGCTGCTAATAAAATCATCATTGGTTTGATTAAAAAGCATATTGCCCAAAAGCCTAGAAATTGGAACAAGACCTTAGATCAAGTATTATGGGCATGTATGAATTCTCCAAAAGAATCAACTAACACCACACCCTTTCGACTAACTTATGGGCATGATGCAGTCTTGCCTGTCGAAATACATCTGCAGTCAGTTAGAATTCAAAGGCAGGCAGAAATCCCAAGGGATCATTATTGGGATATGATGTTAGACGAATTAGTTGATTTAGATGAGGAGAGATTAAAAGCTTTGGAGATGTTAACTCGACAGAAAGAAAGAGTTGCTAAGGCTTATAATAAAAAGGTTAAGTCTAAAACCTTTAATGTTGGAAATTTGGTTTGGAAAGTTATTTTGCCAATGGATAAAAAAGATAGAGTCTTAGGCAAATGGTCTCCAAATTGGGAAGGCCCTTTTAAAGTTGTTCAAGTTTTTTCAAATGGTGCTTATGAAATTGAAGAATTAACAGAAGAACAACGTTCGTTAATTATAAATGGTAAATACTTGAAAAAGTATAAACCAGCGTTGCAAGAAATAAAAATTAACGAAGAATAAAGCTTAAGACATAATGAAAAATGGTGATCATAAATTGGTTCGCCACAAAATGGGCATTGTCGAAATTACAAACCATAAACAAATTGTTCAAATAATTGAAGCAAAAAACTAAGAACAGCAGAACTAAACTATTAAAAAGTTAAAACTTTTTCTTCAAGTCTTCATATAGGCTTTTGAATGGGGTAACTTCTGCGTCGAGAATCATGTTAGAATCCATCAAGATTTTGATCTCTTCCTCGACAGCTGCAGAATGGCTGAAATACTTGATGCCAGCATTCGCCTCTTTGTCAATCATGGCCTTGATTGCCTTGGAAATATTAGCTTGGGCTTCCTCACGCTTAGCCTTTTCATTGGTGATTTTGGCATTGAGACTTTGAATCTTCAAGTTCAACTCAGCCACCTCATTCTCCCAGTGAGCATTGTTCTTGTCATATCCTGCAATCTCTGCGTTCGACTCAATGTCCTTCTCAAGGCGTTCGACATTTGCCTGAGCAGCCTTTGCTTTTTCGACCAATACAGCGTGGGCTTGAGTTTGAGCTTCCAATCTTGAGGCATTGCTTTGCCTTTTCTGGATGGCTTTGGTGAAACCATCAATAAGGTTTTCAAGTTGAATGACCTTACCAAGAGTAGCACCATCAGTCATGGGGTTGTGAAATTTCTTCAGAAAGCCTAAGTGGGCAAAGGCGCTACTAGGGTTGGCTTCAATCAATGAGAAGACGTCCTTGTTGATGTAATCTGTATGCAACTTGAGAATGAGGGAGTCTTGTCTCACTGTCGAATGAATCTCTGAGTCAGAAGCTGTCGAACTGCTGTGATGTGAAGCACTTTTTTCTTTATTACTCTTACTTGAGAGGAACATCTTTAGTGCTGCAGCAGGATCAGAATCTTTCATGATGATGAATTGCATTTCTGACAACCCAACGTCAGCAGACAACTTTGAAGTTGAGGAAACTGGGAGTATTTCAGAACCTCCCTCAGCAGCCTCTAGCATAGCCTCTTCTTCTTCATTGTCGAACGCCATTTCGACATCGGTACCCTCAGATGAATGAGTAGACTCAGCAGGACGATCAAGAATAGTTTCTTCAGAGTCAAGATTGATGGTGGGATTTTCTTCAGTCTCTGGACCTTTGTCACTTTGATTTGGGTTGACCTCGACATCATTGGTACCAATGCCTTGGGTCAGATTCTCTTCATTGTCAACATTCATGTTGACATTCTCATCATTAGTATCCTGTCGAAAGACAAGGCAAAATGAAGTTAAGAGAAATGTCATCAAGGAAATAATTTGTTTTATTGACAAAGTCCTAAAGATGAGAAGATTTTTTTACCTTAGCACCAAGATCATGTGAACATGAACTGGTATTCTCTTGCCTGGGGGTAGGAACTTCAGTGGTGGTGTTTTCAGTGTGTGGTGCTGGTTGATCTTCGACAGGAGGATTAGAAGGAGTAATCTCAACCTCTTTTTCTGGTTCTGCAGAAGCTTTAGAGCTGGACTTAACTTTCTTCTTCTTCTTCTTCTTTTCCTTGTCAACTCTCTTTTTTGGGGGTTTGTCAGCATCAGATTTTGTTGGTGGTGTGCTTGCCTCACTAGTTGCTTCATTGGCCTTTCCTTTGTCTCTTTGGCCTTCTCCACTAGGAGTAGCAGCAGTATGATTTACTTGAACATTACCAGCAGGCTGAAACGAAACATTAAGACTATTAACACAAAATTTCTTTGAAGTTAAAAAGAACTTAAAGGATGTGTCGAAAGGTCTTACTGTTGGTTCTTGGATGGTTAGAGTCTTTTGTTTCTTCTGAATGGTGGGCTCTCAGGTTTCTTTTGAAGCCACATTGACTCTCTTTCGACTCTGCATTTCAAGTTAAGTGTCGAAATGTTAAAAAATGTTTGTAAAAAACTAAAAATTGAAACTAAGTGAAATACTAGTTTGAGATTTGATACCTTAGCCCCAGTATTTGGGAGTGATTTCTTTGAAGTCACAGCAGGAGCGCTGGAGTCAGTAGAGACGTTGGTTTCTTTGGTCTTTGTGACATTGGAAACACCTGCTGTCGAAATAAGGAAAATTAAACATCAAATGAAGAGTTAAATTTACAAACATTATAAAAATAACTTTGTTTATTTTTAGTCAAGTTACCTTTGCCTTTGGGAGTCCTTGGCTGCAAAGCGTCGAATCCTGCATTCAATGCACGCAATAGCAGTTTCTCATCTTTGGCATGCCTCTCATAGTGCAAGCTCCACCATGCAGCAAATTCATAGGTGCAGTATTGAGAGGTTTCAAAGGCAACAGGTGTAAGGTTGTAAGAGTGCTCGTCAGCAAGCTTCAAACGACGTTCAAAGTACTCGACAGACATTCCAAAGTTGCCCAAGACAATATCATCTTTGTTCTTGAACAAGCTCTTTGGCCTGAACTGACTTAGGCCAAATTGGCGAGCAACCAAATTGGGTTGGTATCCAACCAAGCCCAAATGTCTCTTGTCAATCCCTTGCCTTGAGGATAGGATTGTTGGGTTCAAAAACATTCTCCAAATGTTGTTTGTATCTTCCTCATCATTTGGATTTGTTACAGGAAATGGTATTTTAAACCAAGCTGGTCTAATGGTTCTTTTGATAAAAGGGGTGTTCTGAGGGGTGATCTCGTCGAAGGCGAGAAGAGTTTTGAAGTAGTGAAAGAAGAGTTGTCGAGTGGTCAAATTTGTTTCTCTCCGCCTCAACAAGGCTAACCTAGCGCCTTCTGATTGTCGAGAAGCGACAGAGGATTCCATGTGAGTAGGGAGGAAAAGTTTGAAGTTGGTTTCAAAAGTGGCATTTAGCCATAATTGCAGAAGCCAGATGGGTCCAGAGAGGGTGAGCTGTGAGCCTTTGTCAGTTTTCTTAAGAAGATCACTAGCTTGTCCTAAGAATCATAAAGGGAAGCCAAGATAAATCTTCCTAAAGCTACATCCAAACCCTGGTGAAGCATGATGGCGAGAGGAACTAATCTTTTCACAACTTGCAGAGAGCAAGTGCAAAGGACAAAATGTGATAGCCAATAAGTCAGGAAGGCTATGTGTTCTTCATGTGATACCTCTTCGCTACTGAGGTCATGGTGATTTTTGAGAAATCCTGAAAAGGATAGGACTTTGAAGTCAAATTGATGATTGGCAGTGGTATATTTAGGGTCGAAAGTGGGTCCTGTGGGTCTTAAGCCAGTAATGGCAGCAACGTCAAATAAGGTTGGGGTCATCATGCCTGCTTTCAAATGAAAGGTGTTGGTAGAGCTTTCCCAAAAATGAAGGGCAGCTATTAGCATTTCTGCATTATACTTGGGTCCTTCTCTCGACAGCTGAATCAAGTCAAATATACCACTTTCTTTCCAGAACTGGCCATATTGTTTTTCGACCTTATTAAGCCATTTAAGATAGCCCTCACCAACTATTGGTGCAGATCTAAAAGTCCTATAGCCAGGTTCGAAAAAACTCATGTCGAATACAGAGTTAGCAAATATTTTTGGCTCACAAGTGACATGCAAGGGGAAAATACTACCTATCTCTTCAGTAAAGTTATCAGAAGAAGGGAAAGGGCCTGCAAAGGCAAGAGTTTTACCTTCAAGTTTATGAGGTATCAGCAGCTTTTCTCCCCATATGGTGCTTTCGACAGCAGTGATAGCAGGTTCCTTCACGAACACTGAATCTTCAATTATGATAAGCTCTTTGTCATCTACAGCAACAGGGACAGCGTTTCTGGTGGAAGAAGATGAAGCCATTGTTGTTCTTGGTGTTCTTGAAGTTTTTGGTGATTTTGACAGAGGCAAAGTGACAGAAAAACTAAAACCTCCAAAACAAACTCGTTTCTTGCTCAAATGCAGTGAAAAGAACGATGATGATGAACGAAAATGCTTAACAATCGTTTTGGTTAGTTTAGATTCAACAGAAACACAAGAACAATGCAAGATTTGGAGTTTGTTTTGATTACTTTTGAAAGAAAATGCGTGGATGCTCTCTATTGAAAGGAAGTTCAAGGTTTGGAATTTCAGAAAAGTGAAAGTGTTGGACTATGCTTGCTATTTATAGACTCTACAGATTTGCATGCAGTTGGTAACTGAAGCACCACCATTTTCCATCTCAATCGTCCCGATCCTGCCACGTGTCCCACTATTGTGCTAAAAAAGTGGAAATCATGGTTTGAGGGGATTGAGGTGACAGTTACATTTTTGTCATGATTGATTTGACATTAATGTGACGTTTGCGCCGTCTTTGGTAAGCGTGCAAAAGTTGAAAAGAAAGAGAATCTTCAAAACTGTCATTTCTTCCTTTCGTATTCGACATGCAGTCGAAATTGGCATTTTTGAGGGGGCAATTTGTTAGCCTGTATTTTCGACAGGCATTAATGAATTGGAGTGAGAAGATGAATTCTCATTTAATGTACATTATTGTATTTTAATATTCTCTTGGAAATTGGTTGATTAATGAAACAAGAGAAGATTAAGGCATTCGACGTCGAAGGCCTGTTAGTATGTAAAGTTCGCTGTCGAGTCTGAAATGCTGTTGAATTCGACAGGAACCTATTTTAATAAGTACATGATTGATTGCTTCGACATTGCTGTGTGTTTGTCGAATAATATATATATATATATATATATATATATGTGTGTGTTTGCTTGTATAACGTATTGTGCAGTACGGAGAAAGCATACTCTGGACTTAGCAAAATATTCAAAGTGGATAACGTTCGAAAGCCTCGCCAGGTGTCCAAGAAATTCAAATGGTCGAAGACACGTGGAGTTTAGTTAGACGTTATGTAGGTTTTTGACGGTTATTTTAGTTTGTCTATAAATATTAGTTTTTCATATGAGAAACGGGTTCACAATTCTCATGCAAATTCCTGACAAACTCAGAGTACCCATGTCAACGAGCGAAATGAGTGCAAAATGGAACATGTACGAATCTGTGTACCAACCCTTTGTAAACGTTTTTACAATTGTTTAATGCAATTTACATTCTCCAAGTATTGATTACTTGTTTTCCATTTAAAGTTTCTGCACTTTAAGCCTTTCTGCAATTTATTTCATTGCACGTTTAAGCCTTTCTGCAATTTATTTCATTGCATGTTTAAACTTTTTCTGCAATTTACTTGTTGCATGCTTTTACTTTTCAAAGTTTTTCTTTAAACTTTATCTGCAATTCATTTACAAGTTTTCTGCAAATTTAACTTTGAAAGCATTTTACTTTAAGCAAACTCATTTGACCAAGTCGAATGATTTTACTGTTTTTATCAAATTATCTGATTTAACCCAGAAAATATGAAAATGTTTTCGTCAATTCTGGACAATCCAATATGTCCCAGGATTTACTAGTTGATCCTTCTTGTAATAATTAAACTAGCGGTTGTTTGCTAAAAATTGGGGTAAACAACAACACGACAAACGGTGGCACAACGGCCACCATAGCAACACGACAAACGGTGACACAACGGCCACCATAACAACACGACAAACGGCGGCACAACGGCTACCATAGCAACAGACAACAAAGCTAATTATATTTAATAAACATCACCGATAAAGCCAACACCAATTAAGTCAATTACTAATTAACTTACCACCTCTCGTCAATACTCTTATTATTTATCTCATTATCAAAATAAGTAGATACAATTTACCCAATAGAATTTAGGAATAAAATCACTAGTATCTCTTTAAACAAAATCTGATATTGTTTTACCTTTAAAGCATCGTTGAGTTAAATTTTCTTGAAAGGATGTTACTATCATCCAACTTAGAGCATATGCCATATATCTCGTTCCTTATATCCCTTTAACCGTTCCTTATATCCCTTTAACCGTGTACAATTCAAATAGCGACAAACTTTCAATACTCTCAAAACTCCAATACCTATATTTAAAGCATCCTGGATCTAACCAAAACTGAAAATTAAGCTACGACTTAATTTTGACATTAGTCACATATTATAATCATATTATTATTTCGTAATTGAAAAAGCACAGGATCATACTCTAGTTATTCACATATAACTTATTTTAATCTTTCCTAACATATCAAGAGTTAAAAATTGTACGGAAACAAGAATATGATTTTGAACAGACATAGATTTTCACTATCTAAATGATCATGAAAAAGAGAACTCCAAATACTAGAATTTAACTCAAGAATTTTATAACAAATCAGAATCCTCAAATGAAAAACAACAACACAAAGGAAACAAACAATCAACCGCCACAATCATAACACTATCTACATTCAGAATCTTTAAATGAGTTGGTTGAAACCCTCTTACTCAACAATTAAACACTACCAAAGTCCTAATATGATTACACACCCGTGTTAACATTAAGAGTGTGACTCCTGTATCATCTTAAACAGCCAACTTTATATTCCCAATTGTCTCTTGCTCAAAATATGGTATTACTTAATAACTTAAGCCATGTACAAGCTAATTCGGCCACCTACTCTAATTCAACCTACACACTTAATTACCCACTGTCTGTCAAATTTTTATTTCTAATAAACTAATATATATATATTTTTCAAATCACAAAATAGAAGATACAATGAACTAGCAAATTCGGACCTACCCCTGACATAGTCCCGACACCGGCGTAATTTATTTAAAATTATTTCCGGTAGAAAAACCATTTTAATTTAAAAAAAAAAAAAAGTAATTTAATTACTAATCATCCTCCAAAATAGACCCACGAGGACCCTTATAAATTAGAGCTAAACTTTGAAGTTGGAGACAATCTCCGAGTCGAAAGAAATTGATTTCACTGAAAGTCTCATTAATTTCAATAAAAAGTAGTAACCTAAAGTTTAAATTCAATTTCACCAATTCCAAATTAATAGAACAACATTACGGTCATGTGTGGCATGCTATTTTGACTTTCAAAAACAACTCACCCTATTATATACATGTACGTATAAATAAATCTCCTAACATGGCATTCATAGGAGGAATTAAGGTTAATATTATTATTTAATTTAATTCCAAGACTATCCCCATACTTGCTAAACCTGGCAATTCCAATGACCCATGAATCAAAAATGGTTATTCAAAACAGTAACAAATATAAGCGAACATGAATAAATTTGAACTTGTAAGGCATCAAACAACAACAACAACAACACGATCAGCAAATAACAACTAGAAAACCAAATAACAACAACAAGAAAGTAGAACGGTCATACTTATAATACTATCTACATTCAGAATCTTTAAATGAGTTGATTAAAAACCCCTTACCTGTTAGTGATGGTTTCCTCTAAGCAGGAATGAATTTTGAGTCTTTCTCCAGTTTCCCTTCTCTCTTACGCGCCCTCTCCTTTTCTTTCTCGATTCTTCTAACTTTGCCGTTTAGGGTAAATTGACTAATCCTAGTTTTTTCTAAACTCCACCTATTTATAGAAAACAACTTGATATCTTTTCCCATACACCCTCCCTTTTTCCTTATGTTCCTCTAGGCTCAATTTCTATTTTCTTTATATTTCTCCTCTTAATTAATTAACTATAAGTCCTCCAATTATAATTAAACTATTTACTCTTATCAATAATATTTATATGGTATCAGTTGGTAACGTTCCAGCCCTACCCTGTTAAACCAGAAAACGCCGTTTTTCTACCTGTGCCGTCACCCTTGCCTCCCATGGCTTCTGATGGTTCTCACTACATAGCTAACCCCTATGAACCATCCAAACCCTTTGCGTGTATCACCCTCAGCGGTGTCACCAAGCTTCTCCCTACCAATTACCTTAATTGGAAACTCCAGGTAGAAGCCTTCCTTGATGGTTTTGATCTGCTCAAATACCCTGATGGATCGTTCCCTGCGCCGACAGCAACGATCACCACCACTGCATCGCCTCCGGCAACATCGCCGAACCCTGCTTTTCAAACATGGCGTCGCCAGGATCGCCTCATCTATGGCGCCATCCTCACCACTCTGTCCGACGAGGTGGCCTCCTTGGTGTCCCAGACGAGGACCTCGTACGACCTCTGGGAGCTCCTCAAGAATACCTATGCCAAAGCCTCGCGCAGTCACCTTAAACAACTCAAGGAACGTCTTCGGATGGCCTCGAAAGGTACTCAATCCATCACGACCTACATGCACTCTCTGAAACAAACTGCTGATCTCCTCGCCTCCCTCGGATCTGTTGTCTCCGTCGAGGACATGACCGACCATGTTTTGCGTGGTCTTGATGATGGTTACCGAGCAGCCATTGATGGAGTCAACGCAAGGGACACTCCAATCACCTTTGATGATCTCCTCGAAAAGCTCCTCATCCAGGAACTCTCTATTGTTGCTGCTCAACGCCAATCACCTGCGCCTGTTACTGCGTTGCACGCTCAGACTCGGTCGACCAACAACAAGCCTCGACCTAGTCAAGCACCTGCACCGACAACTAACGCCCAGGTGATCGCAGACCCTTCGTCGGTCGATGTCAATGGTGTAATACGAAGGGACACGTCCTCGCTGACTGTCAACTCTTTCGGACTCAACACCCCAGTGTCCCCGCACCTCCTCGTCCTTCTCCGAGCACCACTGGCCAGGCCCAGGCCCACACCGCTACTGCTGGCACATCCTCGCCTGCTTTTCTGCTCGACAGTGGAGCAACACATCATGTGACCAACGACCTTGCAAATCTGGCACTTCACCATCCATACACTGGCTCCGACTCACTCTTCATGGGGAATGGTTCAGGTTTAAACATCTCTCACTCTGGAACACTTTTAATTAATGATTTATCCTTGTCTAATGCTCTTTGTGTTCCTTCCATGAAACAACAAATTATTTCTGTCTCTCAACTCACCAAACAAACTAACTCTGCCGTTGTTTTCTTACCAAATTCTTTTTATGTCATGGACTTGCAGACACGCCAAACAACCCATAAAGGCTCATGTGTGAATGGACTTTATTTGTTGCCCACGACCACACCTTCCGCCCACACCGTCCAAGTGGAATCCTCTGCTTCTTGGCATCACAAGCTTGGACACCCTTCAACTTCCATTTTTAAATTTATTCAACAGCATTTTTCTTTAGGTTCAAATAAATTTCCACAATCAGATTGTCATTCATGCCAAATTAATAAAAGTCATAAACTTCCCTTTCATGAATCTACTCTTACATCCACTTATCCATTAGAAATAATTTTTTCTGATGTATGGACTTCTCCTGTTTTATCTGTTGATGGTCTTCGTTACTATTGTTTGTTTGTTGATCATTTTACTCGCTATATATGGCTATATCCCATGAAACTAAAATCTGATGTGCAAACTATTTTTCCCAAATTTAAAACGTTAGTTGAAAATTTCTACCTACACAAAATAAAAGTCCTATACACTGACAATGGTGGCGAATACATTGGCCTTCGTCCTTTTCTAAGTACTCATGGTATAAGTCACCACACCACTCCCCCTCATACACCCGAACACAATGGCATCTCTGAACGGCGGAATCGGCACATTGCCGAAACCGGCCTCTCCCTCCTTCACCACTCTGGCTTGCCCCTCACCTACTGGCCTCACGCCATGACCACTGCAGCCTACCTCATTAACCGTCTCCCTACCCCAATCCTCGGTCACCAATCACCTTACTCTAAACTACTCCGCATTAGTCCGGATTATCATAAATTAAAATGTTTTGGATGTTTGTGTTTTCCCTGGATTAAACCTTATGCTAACCATAAACTTGCTCCAAAGTCTACTATGTGTGTTTTTGTAGGTTATTCAGCTGATCAACACGCATATCTATGCCTTGATCCCTCAACTGGACGGATTTACACCTCTCGCCATGTAAAATTCGTCGAAACTGAATTCCCTTTCCGCACTCTGGTGGCCCAACCGACCACGTCCACGACCTCACAGACTGGTTCACTACAACTGCCCGTCTTGTCGACCATCGCTCCACCTGCTGCGAGCACCAACCCCACATCCCCGGATAACTCATTTGTTGAGCCTCCCTCCCCGTCCGACATTTCCTCCCCGACCACATCCCAATCCTCGTCCACCAATGAAACAACCAGTAATGACCCCCCTTCCTCCATACAGCCAACATTGCTCCCACAACCACAAACGACCTCTCCTCCAACCACGACCACTGAACCCAATGGCGGTGGGATCATCACCCGGTCCAAAAACAACATCGTCAAACCCATCCACAAACTCAACCTCCATGTCCGTCCCTCTTCCCCGATGGAACCTGGTACTATTACACAAGCTCTTCGTGATCCGGACTGGCGTTCCTCAATGCAGGCTGAATTTGATGCCCTACATCGTAACAACACCTGGGAACTCGTTGGTCGTTCCTCTGCTCCAAATTTGGTTGGTTGTAAATGGGTCTTTCGCATCAAGAGAAATCCAGATGGGTCCATTGATCGGTACAAGGCTCGATTGGTCGCTAAAGGCTTCCATCAACGCCCTGGTTGTGACTACACAGAAACATTCAGCCTCGTCGTCAAACCAGTGACAATTCGGATCATCCTCGCCCTGGCAGTTCGACAAGGATGGTCTGTCCGACAGCTTGATGTTAACAATGCCTTTCTTCAAGGGACGCTCAACGAGGAGGTCTACATGGACCAACCACCTGGCTTTGTTAACAAACGCTTCCCTGATCATGTTTGTCGCCTAAAGAAGGCGCTCTACGGGTTAAAGCAAGCACCTCGCGCTTGGTATATGGAACTTCGTGTATTCCTGCTCTCCATTGGCTTCATCAATTCCACCGCCGATGCATCTTGGTTTATTCAGCGGACACCACGCGCGACACTATACTTGCTCGTCTATGTCGACGACATCATTGTTACGGGGAGCTCCTCGACAGAATTATCAAGCCTCATTGCTACACTTGGTGCTCGTTTCTCCTTGAAAGATCTTGGCTATCTCAACTATTTCCTGGGTGTTGAAGTCATTCCTTCCGCTGCGGGCATGTTTCTTTCACAACGGAAATACATCACTGATCTCCTTCAAAAGTCGGGCATGACAGAAGCTAAACCAGCGTCCACTCCAATAACTGCAACTCCTCCGCTGCTCAAAAACTCTGGTGATCCCTTGCCCTCCCCGACTGAATACCGAGCACTGGTTGGCAGTCTTCAATACTTGAGTCTTACTCGACCAGACATTGCCTTCGCGACCAACAAACTTGCTCAGTTCATGCAGAACCCGAGCACCATGCACTGGTTGGCACTCAAGCATCTACTTCGCTATCTGGCCGGCTCTTGCGACAAAGGCATATTCATCTCCGCCACTGCTCCCCTGAACTTTCATGCGTACTCAGATGCGGACTGGGCGGGTGTTAGCCTGTATTTTCGACAGGCATTAATGAATTGGAGAGAGAAGATGAATTCTCATTTAATGTTCTCTTGGAAATTAGTTGTTTAATAAATCAGGAGAAGATTAAGGCATTCGACGTCGAAAGCCTTTTAGTTAAAGTTCACTGTCGAGCTTGAAGAAGCTGTCGAATTCGACAGGAACATATTTTTTTTAATATATATGGTTTGCTTCGACATTGGTGTGTTTGTCGAATACTATATATATATGTGTGTTTGCTTGTATAACGTATTATGCAGTACGGAGAAAGCATACTCTGGACTTAGCAAATTATTCAAAGAGGATAACGTTTGAAAGCCTTGCCAGGTGTCCAAGAATTCAAATTGTCGAAGACACGTGGAGTTTAGTTAGACGTTAAGTAGGTTTCTGACGGTTATTCTAGTTTGCCTATAAATATTAGTTTCTGATAGGGGAAACGGGTTGTTCACAATTCCCATGCAAATTCCGACAAAACTCAGAGTACCCATGTCAACGAGCGAAATGAGTGCAAAATGGAACATGTACGAATCTGTGCAACCAATCTTTCTTTTGTAAACGATTTACAACTATTGAATGCAATTTACATTCTCCAAGTCTTTACTTGCTTTCCATTTTAAAGTTCTGCACTTTAACTTTTCTGCAATTTATCTTCATTGCAACTTTTAACTTTTCTGCAATTTATTTCATTGCAAGTTTAAAACCTTTTCTGCAATTTATTTCATTGCAAGTTTAAAACCTTTTCTGCAATTTACTTGTTGCATGCTTTTACATTTCAAAGTCTTTCTTTAAACTTTATTTGCAATTCATTTACAAGTTTTCTGCAAAATTAACTTTGAAGCAATTTATTTTTAAACAATCCATTCGACTGCGTCGGATGATTTTACTGTTTTTATTCAATTTATCCGATTTAACCCAGAAAATATGAAATATGTTTTCGTCAAATCTGCACAAGCCATATGTCCCAGGATTCACTAGTCGATCCTTCTTGTAATAACCAGACTAGCGGTTGTTTGCTAAAAATCGGGGTAAACAAATTGGCACGCCCAGTGGGACGATTGGTTTGTGTGTTTTTATTTAGTTTGTTTTTGAAAAACTTTTTTGTAAGATTGTTGTTTGTTGTCAGAATTTGATTTGTGTGTGTAATTTTATATGCATTTGAGGAGTGGTAAATCTCTCCCAGATTTTTCAAAAATACCAACTCGTACTCGTACTAGAATGGTGAGACCACCAAGCAATTCTGCAAATAATAACAATAATAATAATGGAACAGATACTAATTCGGTTCCAAATCCCCAGAATGTGGCAGGACAACCTAGTCAGCCAGCGTCTAGCGTTTCTAACGCCAATTCTACTGGTGGGCCAACAAGTCCTGCATTGAATTCTACGAATTCTGAAAATATCCCAAATAATAATAATAATAACGGCGGAAATTCGAACCCTGCGACGAATTCTAGTACTGCTGGCGCAAACGCCAGTGGATCAACAATGCCTGCCGTTGCATCAAGTATGATAGGAGGAGTGCTTCCTCCAAATCCTAACGGTGCAGCAATGACACAACCGAACGTGTCATCCATACCAACAAACGTATCACACACACATGGATACACAGACGGTAGTCAAGTTGGTGGAACACCGTCAAGACCACCCTGGTTGCCTAGAAACCCACAATTTGGAATGCCAACAACGACTATGGCAAACCTGTATAATTGGCCTTCAATAGAAAGTTCTCCCTCGTCTTCTGCGATGGGAAATAGAGGAAATTCTCTAAACTTGACAAATAACTCTATGGCAGTATTAAGGCAACAAATGGATGAGAGCAACCATGATATGGTGAATGCGTTGACCCAACAGATTGGCACAATTTTTAATCCCATGTTACAGACGACCAATGATAGTTATCTGTTATTAGCCAATCAAATGGGGAGGATGGCAGACTTTTTTGGAGCCCCCGATGCTCCAAATAACCAAAGGGTTCCTCGTGCAAACCCAGAAATTCGACCAGAAGTTCAAGCCCAACCATTGCGTATTGAAGGAGAACAGCCAGAACAAGAAGTGGTATTGGTTAATAGAAACCAGAATGCTGATAATGTTCTTAGAAACGTTCGACAAGATAACGTAGTAGGGCAGAATAACTTGGCCAATTTAGTAGAAAATATACTGGCCCAAAATGGTTTGAATATAGGATTGCATAGGCCAAATTTCGTGTCAGCATTGTCTGAGTACGTTCTGCAGGCAGAACTGCCAAGAGGGTGGAAAATCCCCAAATTTACAAAATTTGCTGGTGATACGAATGAGTCTACTGTCGAACACATTGCCAGATATATGGCAGAAGCAGGGAATTTAGCAAATAATGAGGATTTAAGAATGAAATTTTTCCCCAATTCCCTCACAAAAAATGCTTTTACGTGGTTTACCACGCTTCCCCCTCATTCAATTTATAATTGGACTCAGTTAGAAAGGCTATTTCATGAACAATTTTACATGGGACAATCTAGGATTAGCCTTAAAGAATTAGCCAGTATGAAACGTAAAACTTCAGAGGCCATTGATGACTATCTGAATAGATTTCGCCTCCTTAAGGCAAGGTGCTTTACTCAAGTGCCTGAACATGAATTGGTTGAGATGGCTGCTGGTGGCCTTGACTATTCCATTAGGAAAAAGTTAGATACTCAGCATTTAAGAGATATGGCCCAGTTAGCAGACCGTGTTCGACAGGTCGAACGCCTCAGGGCTGAAAAAGTCAGAAATTCTAAATTTCATAAAAAAGAAAAAGTGGCGTATATAGAAACTTATGAAAGTGAAAATGAGTTCGACGAGGGTCAGGATTATATAGAAAACAATGAGGTTAATATTGCTGAATTAAAACCAGGACCTCCCTATACTTGTAAAATGTTAAAACCATCAAATGGAAATAATCCTGTCGAACCCAAAAATGATAGATTTGTTTCTAGGACATACACGTTCGATGTTACTAAATGTGATGAAATTTTTGACTTATTGGTTACTGATGGCCAAATAATTGTGCCAAAGGGTTTAAAAGTTCCATCTTTGGAACAACGTAAGAAAAGAGGTTTTTGTAAATACCATAATTTTTTGGGTCATAAAACCTCACAATGTGTTCTTTTCAGGGATCTGGTCCAGAAAGCCTTGCAGGAGGGAAGACTCAAATTTGGCGAAAAGCCAAAATCCAAACAGCAGGTGGACGAAAATCCATTGCAGATTGCTGATGCTGCCTACACAGAGCCATTTGAATGCCTGATGTTGGAAGCATTGAACCTCACTGAAGGGGGGCAATTGGTTTCCATTCCTGAAGAAGAATATGAAAACAAAGTGGAAGAAGTGTATCCACAGGCTGGAGAGAAATTGCTAGATTTTCTCCAACGCTGCCACGAGAATGATGGCGAAGCTACATTATGTCCTCACTGTAGTGCCATGTTCGACAAAAAGGCTGCTGCAGGCCTCACCAAATTTTTGCCTCATAGTCAGGGCATAAACAATTGGCCAAATAAAAGGCCAACTTATTCTAACAGTCTGAATAGCCAACAGGCACCTGTGCATCAAAGGTTGGGACCACAAAAATCTTTTGTTCCATCAAACAGGACACCTGTCAACCAATGGGTTCATGGGAGAAACATGGCTTCTGGCCAAAAGAATTTTGAGAAAGGAAGTACCAGTAACTCCAATCCCAAGAAAGATTCTGAATCAAGAAAATATGATTACAGGAATAATTACAAAGGGAAGAATCCTATGACAAGGTCTCAATGGCGTAGATATCAACGCCAGAAAAAGTTGGCTGCTCAAAATTCCCAGATTATTGCTGATGGTAAGGGAAAGAAGCCTATGGAATTGGCTAAGAAGCCAATGAAAGAAAGGCTAGGTGAACCAAAAATAGAGTCTTCAGTTGCTGATGATGTCGAAGACGAACACATGGAAGCTGATGATTTTCTGGATTCTGAACCTGATCTCGACATAATAGTGAATGTTGTGTCAATTCTGCCAAGGGAGTTTGACGTCTGTTCTGAGATAACAGATGAAGAAGAAGAATCTGGAATGCAAATGGCCCTTCACAGGCCAGTTTGTTACTACGTTATGAATAATGGTGCTTTGGAAGACCAAATGGCTACATTTGAAAGGCCAGATGAAGGCATGAAAAATCACTTGAAGCCTCTCTTCATACAGGCCAAGGTGAACAACGTAGGCATCAACAAAGTACTGATTGATGGTGGCGCTGCTGTTAACCTAATGCCAGAATTTCTGCTGAAAAAGATTGGCAAGTCTTTGGTGGACCTTCATCCTCACAACATAGTTCTGTCGAATTATGAGGGTGAAACTGGTTTGTCATTAGGAGCAATCCAGTTGGATGTGGTTGTTGGAAGTGCTATAAGGCCAACCTTATTTTTGGTTGTGGCCTCTAAGGCGAATTACAATCTGCTCCTAGGACGAGAGTGGATTCATGGCGTGGGGGCAGTCCCATCTACCTTGCACCAACGCCTGATTATCTGGCGAGATGATGGTATTGTTGAAAATGTGGAAGCAGACCAAAGCTACTTCAAAACTGAAGTTCATCAACTTACCAAGCACTCATTCGACAAAAAATTGGCAACTATCTCGCCATGCACTGAAAGGGATTTTGCATATCGTTCGGTGAGAAATGTTCACCATTCCGTCAAGCTAGACCCCACACATGGTTTTTTGTGGGAAACTGAAGATGGAGATATTGAATATGGCGAATATGAAGGCCAGAACTACCCAACTGGGTGGGACATCAACGAAGATTACTATGTCTTAGTCCCAAACGGGGGCAAAGATTTCGGCCTATATGGCTGAAAACATAATCAAAATGGCTTTGGAAGCCAATTCATTATCAGAAAATATGGCTGTTGCGGCCAATGATATAAAATTTGGCAAACCCAAGCCAGAAATGCAAAGGCTGGATTGCATCTACGATGATGAACCCCTAGGATTTGAAAAAGATCCAATCAGTCAAAGTCACAAGATGCAAGCCCAGGATCCTTTGCAAGAAATTGACCTTGGAGATGGTCTGACAAAGAGACCAACATACATAAGTGCAAACATTTCTCCAGATCTGAAGACAAAAGTGGTGCAACTTTTAATGGAATTCAAAGATTGTTTTGCTTGGGATTACAACGAAATGCCAGGTTTGAGCAGAAAGTTGGTGGAACATGAACTACCAGTTCGACCAGATAAAAAACCAGTGAAACAACTGCCAAGAAGGTTCGCACCAGAAATCATGTCGAAGATCAAAGAAGAAATTGAAAGGCTGCTGAGAAGCAAATTTATCAGAACTGCAAGGTATGTCGAATGGTTAGCAAATATAGTGCCTGTGATTAAGAAAAATGGTTCTCTAAGAGTATGCATAGACTTTAGAGATTTAAATAATGCTACACCAAAAGACGAATACCCTATGCCTGTGGCAGAAATGCTAATAGACTCAGCAGCTGGATTTGAATATTTAAGTATGTTAGATGGTTATTCTGGTTATAACCAAATTTTCATTGCTGAGAATGATGTACCCAAAACTGCCTTTAGGTGCCCAGGAGCATTAGGCACATATGAATGGGTAGTAATGCCCTTTGGTTTGAAAAATGCTGGGGCTACTTATCAAAGAGCAATGAATCTAATTTTTCATGAATACATAGACACTTTCATGCAAGTGTATATTGATGACATAGTTGTCAAATCCTCGTCGAATAATGATCATTTAGATCATTTGAGAAAGTCTTTTGAAAAGATGAGGAAATATGGATTAAAAATGAATCCATTAAAATGTGCTTTTTGTGTTAATGCAGGAGATTTCCTTGGGTTTGTTGTGCACAAAAAGGGCATTGAAATAAATCAAAACAAAACAAAGGCTATTATGGAGACCAAATCTCCAACTACAAAAAAGCAACTTCAGTCCTTACTTGGGAAAATCAATTTCTTGAGGAGATTCATCTCAAATTTAAGTGGTAAAGCTCAACCGTTTTCACCATTACTTCGACTCAAGAAAGAAAGTGTTTTCACTTGGGGGCAAGATCAACAACAAGCTTTCGACGAAATCAAGAGTTATTTGTCGAATCCACCAAGGTTAATGCCTCCAATAAGGAACAAATTCATGAAGTTGTATATATCAGCATCTGATTCGACACTGGGTAGTATGCTTGCTCAGGAAGATGAAAATGGCGAAGAAAAAGCCATTTATTACTTAAGTAGGGTTTTGAATGATGCTGAAACTAGATATAGTAGTATTGAAAAATTATGCTTATGTTTGTATTTTTCTTGCATGAAACTCAAGCATTATATAAAGCCTGTTGATGTTTTTGTTTATTCTCATTGTGATATCATTAAGCACATGCTATCTAAACCAATCCTGCATAGTCGAATTGGAAAATGGGCTTTAGCTTTGACAGAATATTCACTAACTTACAAACCTTTAAAGGCAGTTAAAGGCCAAATTGTGGCTGATTTCATAGTGGATCATTCTGCACTAGAAACTCCACAGAACTATGTAGATTCAGAACCTTGGAAATTATATTTTTATGGTTCTAAACATAAACATGGAGTTGGAATTGGGATTTTAATCATTTCTCCCTCCAAAATTCCCACCAAGTTCAAATATAAAATCAATGGGTTCTGCTCAAATAATGAAGCAGAATATGAGGCTTCGATAACAGGCCTGGAAATTTTATTAGACTTGGGGGCAAAAAATATTTTGATTAGAGGTGATTCAGAACTGGTATTGAAACAATTGACAAAAGAATACAAATGCATAAAAGAACACTTGATGAAGTATTTTGTCATAGCAATTGCTTTGCTAAAACGTTTCGACCAAGTTATCTTTGAACATGTACCTCGTATAGAAAATCAAGAAGCCAATGATTTGGCTCAAATAGCTTCTGGTTATAAAATCTCTAGTGAAAAACTAGAAGAGTTGATTGAAATTAAAGATAAACTCATAATTGATCAACCTCCTTCATTGGAATTGTCAATGCCAAAACTTGTGGGGGCAGACTCACCACAAAATAATGGTGAAGATACCACCTATGACTATGACGAAAATTCAGAAATTTTTGAAATTTTTGCCATTGACAATCTATCTGACAATGATTGGAGAAAACAACTTGTCGAATATTTGAAAGATCCAAATGGAACGACCAATAGAAAAATCAAATATAGAGCCTTGAGTTATGTTATCATTGGTAATGAACTGATGAAGAAAACACCTGAGGGAGTTTTGCTAAAATGTTTAAGTGAAACTGAAGCTTATTTGGCTATATCAGATGTGCACAGTGGTGCATGTGGATCTCATCAGGCAGGCCACAAAATGAAATGGTTGTTATTTCGACAAGGTGTATATTGGCCAACAATTCTAAAAGACTGTATAGAGTTTGCCAAAGGTTGTCAAGAGTGTCAAAGACATTCAGGTATACAACATGTACCTGCAAGTGAACTTCATTCAATAGTAAAACCTTGGCCTTTTAGAGGATGGGCTTTAGATTTAATTGGTGAAATTAAACCAAGCTCGTCAAAAAACCAACGTTATATTTTAGTTGGTATAGATTATTTTACCAAATGGATAGAAGCAATTCCATTACCAAATGTTGACCAAGAAGCAGTGATTAGTTTTATACAAAGTCACATCATTTATAGATTTGGTATACCTGAGTCCATTACTACAGATCAAGGTTCAGTATTCACTGGACGAAAGATGGTTGAATTTGCCCAACAAATTGGTTTTAAACACTTGACCTCTACACCATATTATGCCCAAGCAAATGGTCAAGTAGAAGCTGCCAATAAAATCATTATTGGTTTGATTAAAAAGCACATTGCCCAAAAGCCTAGAAATTGGAACAAGACTTTAGACCAAGTCTTATGGGCATGTAGGAATTCTCCAAAAGAATCAACTAACACCACACCCTTTCGACTAACATATGGGCATGATGCAGTCTTGCCTGTCGAAATACATCTGCAGTCAGTCAGAATTCAAAGACAGGCAGAAATCCCAAGGGATCATTATTGGGATATGATGTTAGACGAATTAGTTGATTTAGATGAGGAGAGAATAAAAGCTTTAGAGATGTTAACTCGACAGAAAGAAAGAGTTGCTAAAGCTTATAATAAAAAGGTTAAGTCTAAAACCTTTAATGTTGGAAATTTGGTTTGGAAAGTTATTTTGCCAATGGATAAAAAAGATAGAGTCTTAGGCAAATGGTCTCCAAATTGGGAAGGACCTTTTAAAGTTGTTCAAGTTCTTTCAAATGGTGCTTATGAAATAGAAGAATTAACAGAAGAACAACGTTCGTTAATTATAAATGGTAAATACTTGAAAAAGTATAAACCAGTGTTGCAAGAAATAAAAATTAACGAAGAATAAAACTTAGGACATAATGAAAAATGGTGATCATAAAATGAGTTCGCCACAAAATGGGCATTGTCAAGATTACAATCCAAAAAAACATAAACAAATTGTTCAAATAGTTGAAGCAAAAAACTAAGAACAAGAACAACTAAAAATATTACAAAGTTAAAACTTTTTCTTCAAGTCTTCATATAGGCTTTTGAATGAGGCAACCTCTGCGTCGAGAACCATATTGGAATCCTCCAAAAGTTTGATTTCTTCTTCGACGGCTGCAGAATTGCTGAAGTACTTGATGCCAGCATTTGCCTCTTTGTCAATCATAGCTTTGGTTGCCTTGGAAATATTCGCTTTGGCTTCCTCACGCTTGGCCTTTGCACTGGTGATCTTGGCATTGAGACTTTGGATTTTCAAGTTCAAATCAGCCACCTCATTCTCCCAGTCAGCAATGTTCTTGTCATAGCCTGCAATCTCAGCATTCGACTCAATGTCCTTCTCAAGACGTTCGACATTTTCCTGAGCAGCCTTTGCCTTTTCGACCAATACAGCGTGGGCTTGAGTTTGAGCTTCCAACCTTGAGGCATTGCTTTGCCTTTTCTGAATGGCTTTGGTGAAACCATCAATAAGGTTTTCAAGTTGGATAACCCTACCAAGGGTAGCACCATCAGTCATTGGGTTGTGAAACTTCTTCAGAAAGCCTAAGTGGGCAAAAGCGCTGCTAGGGTTGGCTTCAATCAATGAGAAGACATCCTTGTTAATGTAATCTCAATGCAGTTTGAGGATCAAGGAGTCTTGTCTCACTGTCGAATGGATCTCTGAATCAGAAGCTGTCGAACTGCTGTGATGTGAAGCACTTTTGTCTTTGTTACTTTTGCTTGAGAGAAGCATTTTTAGTGCTGCAGCAGGATCAGAGTCTTTCATGGCTATAAATTGCATCTCTGACAACCCAACGTCAGCAGATAACTTTGAAGTTGAAGAAACTGGGAGTATATCAGAACCTCCTTCAGCAGCCTCTGGCATGGCCTCTTCCTCTTCATTGTCGAAAGCCATTTCGACATCTGTGCCTTCTGACGAATGGGTGGATTCAGCAGGATTGTCAAGAATGGTTTCTTCAGAATCTAGAATGATGTGTGGAACTTGTTCAATTACTGGGTCTTCTCCAGTTTGATTTGGATTGACCTCGACATCATTGGTTCCGACGCCTTGGGCCACGTCCTCTTCATTTTCGACAGCCATGTTGGCGTTGTCCTCATTATCAGCATTCAGGTTGATATTATCATCATTAGTATCCTGTCGAAAAGGCAAGGCAAATGAAGGAACTTCAGTGGTGGTGTTTTCAGCCTGGGGCATTGTCTGATCTTCGACAGGAGGATTGGAAGGGGTAATCTCAGCTTCTTTTTCTGCTTCTGCAGAAGCCTTAGAGCTGGACTTAACTCTTTTCTTCTTCTTCTTTTCCTTGTCACCTCTCTTTTTTGGAGGTTTGTCAGCATCAGATTTTGTTGGTGGCATGCTTGCCTCACTAGTTTCTTCGTTGGCCTTTCCTTTGTCTCTTTGGCCTTCTCCACTAGGAGCAGCAGCAGTGGGTTTCTTTTGAACATTGCCAGTGGCCTGAAATGAAACATTAAGACTTATTAACACAAAATTTCTTCGAAGTTAAAAAGGAACTTGAAAGGGTATGTCGAAAGCCTTACGGTTGGTTCTTGAATGGTGAGTTTCTTTTGCTTCTTTTGAAAGGTGGGCTCTCCAGTTTCTTCTGAGGTCACATTGATTCTTTTTCGACTCTGCATTGTAAGTTAAGCGTCGAAAGGTTCAAAAATGTTTTGTAAAAAAAAAAAAAAAACAATTTTTGAAAATTAAAACTAAGTTAAAAGACTAGTTTTGAATTTGATACCTTCGCCCCAGTATTTGGGAGTGATTTCTTGGAACTCACAGCAGGAGCACTGGAGTCAGTGGAGATGTTGGTTTCTTTAGTCTTGGTGGGATTAGATACACCTGTTGTCAATTTTGAAGGGACCAAACATCAAATGAAGAGTCAAAATTATAAACATTATTTAAAAAATATATAACTTTGATTATTTTTAGCCAAGTTACCTTTGCCTTTGGGAGTCTTCGACTGCAAAGCGTCGAATCCTGCATTCAATGCACACAGTAGCAGCTTCTCATCCTTGGCATGCCTTTCATAATGCAAGCTCCACCATGCAGCAAATTCATAGGTGCAGTATTGAGAGGTTTCAAAGGCAACAGGTGTAAGGTTGTAAGATTGCTCGTCAGCAAGCTTCAGACGACGTTCAAAATAATCAACAGACATTCCAGAGTTGCCCAAAACAAGATCATCTTTGTTCTTGAACAAACTCTTTGGCCTGAACTGACTTAGGCCAAATTGGCGAGCAACCAAATTGGGTTGGTATCCAACCAAGCCCAAATGTCTCTTGTCAATCCCTTGCCTTGATGATAGGATTGTTGGGTTCAAAAACATTCTCCAAATGTTGTTGGTGTCTTCTTCATCATCTGGATTTGTTGCAGGAAATGGTTTCTTAAACCAAGCTGGTCCAATAGTTCTTTTAATGAAAGGGGTGTTTTGAGGGGTGATCTCGTCGAAGGCGAGCAGAATTTTGAAGTAATGAAAGAAAAGCTGTCGAGTGGTCAGATTTGTTTCTCTTTGCCTCAACAAGGCCAACCTAGCGCCTTCTGATTGTCGAGAAGCAACAGAGGTCTCCATGTGAGTAGGGAGGAAAAGTTTGAAATTGGTTTCAAAGGTGGCATTTAGCCATAATTGCAGAAGCCAGATAGGTCCAGAAAGGGTTAACTGTGATCCTTTGTCGGTTTTCTTAAGGAGATCACTAGCTTGTCCTAAGGAGTCATAAAGGGAAGCCAAGATGAATCTGCCTAAGGCTACATCCAAACCCTGGTGAAGCATAATGGCGAGAGGAACTAACCTTTTTACAACTTGCAGAGAGCAAGTGCAAAGGACAAAATGAGATAGCCAGTAAGTCAGGAAGGCTATATGCTCTTCATATGAAACCTCTTCACTACTGAGGTCATGGTAAGTTTTGAGGAATCCTGAAAAGGATAAGACTTTAAAGTCGAACTGATGATTTGGGGTAGTGTACTTGGGGTCGAAAGTGGGTCCTGTTGGTCTCAAGCCAGTAATGGCAGCAACGTCGAATAGAGTTGGGGTCATCATGCCTGCTTTCAGGTGAAAAGTGTTGGTAGAACTTTCCCAAAAATGAAGGGCAGCTATTAGCATTTCTGCATTGTACCTAGGTCCTTCTCTCGACAGCTGGATTAAGTCGAATATACCACTCTCTTTCCAAAACGTGGCATATTGTTTTTCGACTTTATTGAGCCATTTAAGATAGCTCTCAGTCACTATGGGTGCAGATCTAAAGGCCCTGTAGCCAGATTCAAAGAAACTCAGGTCGAAGACAGAGTTGGCAAATATTTTTGGCTCACAAGTGACATGGAGAGGGAAAATGCTACTTACTTCCTCATTAAAATCAGTAGTCGAAGGAAGAGGGCCTGCAAAGGCAAGATTTTTACCTTTAAGTCTATGAGGAATCAACAGTTCCTTTCCCCATATGGCGCTTTCGACAGCGGTGGTGGCAGGTTCCGACACGAACATTGAATCGTCAACCATGACAAGATCTTTGTCATCTGCAGCGATAGGAACAGCGTTTCTGGAGGAAGAAGATGAAGCCATTGATGCTCTTTGGTGTTCTTGAGGTTGATGGTGATTTGACAGGTGACAGTAGCAAAGGTTCAAAAACCTTCAAAATCAACTTGTTTCTTGCTCAAATGCAGTGGAAAGAAACGGTGATGATGAACGAAAATGATTGACAATCGTTTTGGTTGGTTTAGATTCAACAGAAACACAAGAACAATGCAAGATTTGGAGTTTGTTTTGATTGTTTTTGAAAAAATGCGTGAGTGCTCTCTATGGAAGGGAAGTTCAATGTTTAGGGTTTCAGAAAAGTGGAAGTGTTGGACTATGCTTGCTATTTATAGGCTCTGCAGATTTGCATGCAGTTGGTAACTGAAGCACCACCATTTTTCATCTCAATCGTCCCGATCCTGCCACGTGTCCCACTATTGTGCTAAAAAAGTGGAAATCATGGTTTGAAGGGATTGAGGTGACGGTTATGTACTTTGTCATGATTGATTTGACATTAATGTGACGTTTGCGCCGTCTTTGGTAAACGTGCAGAAGTTGAAAAGTAAGAGAATCTTCAAAACTGCCATTTCTTCCTTTCGTATTCGACATGCAGTCGAAATTGGCATTTTTGAGGGGGCAATTTGTTAGCCTGTATTTTCGACAGGCATTAATGAATTGGAGAGAGAAGATGAATTCTCATTTAATGTTCTCTTGGAAATTAGTTGTTTAATAAATCAGGAGAAGATTAAGGCATTCGACGTCGAAAGCCTTTTAGTTAAAGTTCACTGTCGAGCTTGAAGAAGCTGTCGAATTCGACAGGAACATATTTTTTTTAATATATATTGTTTGCTTCGACATTGGTGTGTTTGTCGAATACTATATATATATGTGTGTTTGCTTGTATAACGTATTATGCAGTACGGAGAAAGCATACTCTGGACTTAGCAAATTATTCAAAGAGGATAACGTTTGAAAGCCTTGCCAGGTGTCCAAGAATTCAAATTGTCGAAGACACGTGGAGTTTAGTTAGACGTTAAGTAGGTTTCTGACGGTTATTCTAGTTTGCCTATAAATATTAGTTTCTGATAGGGGAAACGGGTTGTTCACAATTCCCATGCAAATTCCGACAAAACTCAGAGTACCCATGTCAACGAGCGAAATGAGTGCAAAATGGAACATGTACGAATCTGTGCAACCAATCTTTCTTTTGTAAACGATTTACAACTATTGAATGCAATTTACATTCTCCAAGTCTTTACTTGCTTTCCATTTTAAAGTTCTGCACTTTAACTTTTCTGCAATTTATCTTCATTGCAAATTTTAACTTTTCTGCAATTTATTTCATTGCAAGTTTAAAACCTTTTCTGCAATTTATTTCATTGCAAGTTTAAAACCTTTTCTGCAATTTACTTGTTGCATGCTTTTACATTTCAAAGTCTTTCTTTAAACTTTATTTGCAATTCATTTACAAGTTTTCTGCAAAATTAACTTTGAAGCAATTTATTTTTAAACAATCCATTCGACTGCGTCGGATGATTTTACTGTTTTTATTCAATTTATCCGATTTAACCCAGAAAATATGAAATATGTTTTCGTCAAATCTGCACAAGCCATATGTCCCAGGATTCACTAGTCGATCCTTCTTGTAATAACCAGACTAGCGGTTGTTTGCTAAAAATCGGGGTAAACAGCGGGTGACAAAGATGATTATATCTCTACCACTGGTTACCTGCTCTATCTTGGCAACACTTTTATCTCTTGGAGTTCCCGCAAGCAACGCTCGGTTGCTCGATCATCCACTGAAGCTGAGTATAAAGCCTTGGCCGACACAGCCAGTGAACTCCTTTGGGTCCTCTCTTTGTTCACTGAACTTGGTCACACTCCTACAGCTGGTCCGGTCATCTACTGTGACAATCTTGGTGCTACACATCTAAGTGCTAATCCTGTCTTCCACTCCCGAATGAAGCATATAGCCTTAGCTTATCACTTTGTCCGTGAAAACGTTCAACGTGGCCGGTTTCGTGTATCCTTTGTCTCTACCAACGATCAGCTTGCTGACATTCTCACCAAGCCTCTACTTCGCCCTCGGTTCGAGTTTCTACTATCCAAGTTGCATCTTTCTTCCAGGTCGCCCAACTTGCGGGAGGATATCAATAATATTTAATATTTAATTATCATTATTATTTTAGATTTGTATAAAGTCAAACACCTTAATTGTTGGAGATATTTGTTCCTTAATTTACTCCAATTAGGTTATTATACTTGTGTATTTATACACCTCTTGTAAACTCTCAAAAGCAATGCAATATACAACTTTATTCATTCTCTTATAACTCTTACCACCTGTCTTCCTTACTCTAAATTCCCATTAATTAATTATTTAACACGCTAAAATAATTAAAATAGCACACAACCACGTCAAAACAATTAAGTTCTAATTAACTGAAATATAAATTAACTAATTCTAATTTAAATAAATAATTCTAAAAATTGGGGCGTTACACCACACGGGTTGGATCTTTGTATTTGACAGTTTGAGCAAGACTCTATTTTGGCTTATTTTAAGTTTCATTATATTTATATTTAGATTTCATTTTGTGTTTTTATATGCAACTTTAATTATAAAAATTTAAATCGTATATCTATCATACAATCAAATCCGTGCAACGCACGGGTCAAAGTCTAGTAAAAGTTATGTTTAGCACATACTAAAACCCTAATTAAGCTCTTAACTTAACCCTAATTTTCCCTCCTAAACCACTATTAATTAATAATACTCTCATTTAATTTCTCTCACCTAAATTTGAATTTTGAATTAGTCATTTGCTATGTATTGAAAATAACACATTTCTCTCACCCAAATTTGAATTTTGAATTAGTCATTTGCTATGTATTGAAAATAAAACATCATTAAATGATTTTATTTTCAAATAATTTTGTACTACCATTTCTGAATCAAATTATTTTGATTCTATATGATTTCAATTTTATAGTAGCCTCTATTTTTATTAATTTATTAGTATTGTTTAGTTTCATTTGTACTCTCTGTTTTAAATTTCAATATATTTATGTTTAAATTTCATTTTGTTTTTTTACTTGCAATTTTTATTATAGAAATTTAAATCGTATATCTATCGTTCAATTAAATCCGTGTGTTTAATTATAATAAAAGTTATGTTTAGCACCTACTAAAACCCTAATTAAACTCTTAACTTAACCCTAGTCTTTCCTTCCTAAACCACTATTAATTAATACTCTAATTTAATTTCTCTCACCTAAATCTAAATTTTGAATTAGACATTTTCTATATATTGAAAATAATACATTTCTCTCAACTAAATTTGAATTTTGAATTACCAATTTACGTGCTATGTATTGAAAAAAAACACATCACTAAATGATTTTATTTGCAATTAATTTTGTACTACCATTTCTGAATCAAATTATTTTGATTCTATATGATTTTAATTTTATAGTATTCTCTACTTTTATTAATTTATTAGTATTGTTTAGTTTCATTTGTACTCTCTGTTTTAAATTTCAATATATTTATGTTTAGATTTCATTTTATTTTTTTATTTGCAATTTTTATTATAAAAATTTAAATCATATATCTACCGCTTAACTAAATTCGTGCAACGTACGGGTCAAAGTCTAATTTTAACCAAACAGAGAGAATTGTGTGTGGTTGTGGATTTGAATAGACCTAAAATCATTCATTTTTTATTTTTTTTTTGACAAAGTCCTAAAATCATTGATGACAAAAAAGAGAGTGGAAATATTGATTAAAATTAAAATTGATGAAAGAAATAAATAGTAGAACAAACGTTATCTATTTTAGGATAGGACAAACCCTACACACAGTTAGGTTATAGTTCATTTTTATTGGGTAAGAGTTTATATGTATTCAGCACGAAAATGAACCAAACACATCTATTTATATAAGTTTATATGCATTGTATTTATACAAACTATCGGTGGGTTTTAGACCACACATCTGGAATCCATTGATTCCTTTGGTTCGAGTTCTACAATTCGAACTAGAGAGTTACATGTTCCAGTTCTAAAACTTGAATTGAGGTTTGTCAGTAAACATAGATCCTATTTCTTTTCTTTTTATTACTAACTAATTTTGTTCTTAAAACGTTCTAACAGTTTATTTCACTACTAGAAAAAGTTGAAATATCGACGGAATTTAAAGACAAAATATATTTCGTCTCTAGTAGAGATGGAATTAGAGACAGAAAAAGTAGTTAGAGACAGATATTTTTATTTTAGAGACAGATATTTTCATTTTAGAGACAGATTTTGTCCGTCTCTAACAATTTAGAGACGAGGAAATTACCGACGGGATCAAATCCGTCTCTAACCTGCTTAGTGACGGAATATTTACATTTTATAGACAGATTTTGTCCGTCGGCATTTAAGATTTTTCTAGTAGTGTTCGTTAAGTTATTTGTGATTAACATTACTTGCGGCCAAAATTTTAAAATATCACAATTCTTTCTTGTGACAAACATTGTTACTTCAAAATTTAAAGATTTGTGTCGATCTAAATTCATCGTAGATTCAATAGTTTTAACGTCTTCAACGTTACAGTTTCAGAGGCATGATTATTCTGAGCATTTGAATTTTGTCATATCAATTGTAGGCTTTGACATTAGGATGTTTTATGCTATTAACTCGGATATTTTGAGCATTTTCGCAAATTCATCCATTTTTAGGGGAGGGATCAAATTACACACATTTAAGTAATATTACACCGCTCAATAACGCTTTAACGAATACAAATTTCACAAAATCCACCGCTGGATTTAAAATTTATATCATATAAATCATCTATATTAAATTTTATAAAAACCTAAAATCGTTTGACATGTTTTTGAGACAAATTAAGATTAAAGGTATTCAATAAAACCACAAAAACCGTTAATTTTGATTGCTCTCAATAATATATCAAACAAATTTAGATTTTTGTAAAACTTAACATATATGATCTATATAATATAAACATTCAATCCAATGGTAGATTTTGTGAAATTTGTATTCGTTAAAGCATTATTGGACGGTGTAATATTACGCAAATGTTACACCGGTGTAATTTGATCCCTCCCCATATTTTTTTTTTGTGGTGAGATCCCTCCCCATATATATATATATACATATTTGTTACTTTTCTTTTTACTAATTTTTTTATAGTTATTCTTAGAAATTGAGATGTGTTATCTTGTAATTTTTTTTTTGAAAGTTTGTTATCTCGTATAATCGTATTGATATTTTGCAACATTGTCGTTCCATAAAATATATTGAATTTTGCTCCCATTTGTTGATGCATATTTTTCATCTATGAAAAGAGAAAATGGGATATCATGCAACGCCAGAGTAAAACATTTTTACACTGTTATCTAATACAAACCATGTATTCTGTCAAAACATTCAATTACATCCTCTTTTATGATATGATGTGGAAGAATAATCAATTTTTATTGAATGTTCGTGTAAAAATATTTGACAATAAACGTAGTCCATTAAACACCTATGAAAATTATATCGATTAAATCAATTTAGTATAAATAAATGTATGAATGTGTGTTGTTGTGGGTTTGAGTAGACCTAAAATTATTATTTTTTTTTTTTACAAAGACCTAAAATCATCTATGACAAATAAAATGAAAGTTGAAATATTGATTAAATTAAAATGAAATTTGATGAAAGAAATAAGGTTTAATAGATCTTATGGTCCCTGTATGTTCGTGAATTTTTTGTTTTAGTTTATGTATCTTGTTTTGTTGCCAATAAGTTCCTGAATGTACAAAAAAAAATTGTTTTAGTCCTTAAAGTCAAAATCTGCATGAAAATCTGAAGGAAAATTTCCACAAAAACTGCAAATTTTCCTGTGAATTTTAACTTTAGGGACTAAAACAAAAAAATCATTATACATTCAAAAATTTATTTGCAACAAAACAAAATACAAGAACTAAAACAAAAAATTAACGAACACACATGACCTAAAAATCTATTAAGTCAAGAAATAAATAGATAAGGTTTGTCAAAAAAATAAAATAAAATAACGTTATAAAAATAACCATATACTATAAATAAGGTCGGGCCTTTGTTAATTCTTACTTACATTCGACACTCACACTGACAGTCTCTCTCACTTGTTCTTGCATACACAAAACAAACGCTCTCTGTCATTGTTTTTGTTTCTATCTCTTCAAACCCTAAATTCCATCGATGATGATCATGAACAACACTTCAACTTCTTTTTCTTCATCGCCTCATTTTCATCATCAACGCTCTGTTCTTCAAAACCCTAAAAATAGCGTTGATCAAACAAACAACGATCAGACACAAGGTCGTATCTTTAAAATCACATTTTTTATGTCTTCTGCTCGTAATGATAACAATAATAATAATGCTGCTGTTGTTGTTGATGATCATCATCATCATGTTGGTAAACCCTTTTCATGTGATGTTTGTAAAAATCCCTTTTCATCAAAGAAATCATTGAATGGACATATGAGATGGCATAAGGGTTTCCATTTCAAGAAGATGAATCATCATCATCAAGATCAAGATCAGTTATCGCCAGCTATTGACTTGTCAAATTATTTGCCTCCAATAACCTACAAGACCAATAAACGGCGCAACAGATTTTTTAATGACAAGGATGCTCGTAACGCTGCACAAGCATTGTTGGATATGTCTCGCGGAAAGTTTCTGAATTTCGACGATGATGATGTGAATAACTGTAAAAGGATCAAACTTTCCAATGAAGAAGAAAGGTAGTGTCAATCTTTGTTCATTGGAAGAATGAATTTACTGTCAAAGAATCTTTGTCTAGATAGATAACATAATTGATTGAATATTGTAGATGATTTATCTTTAGTACTGTTATAACAATCTCTTGTTTGGAACTTTCAATGATTAGTTGAATTTATTCTTATCAATGAAAATATAATTCAATTTGTATGAATGACATTTTTGTGGTCCAATTAATATTCTTACAAAATTGCTCTGCTATGATTTTCCATCTATTTTGTTTCACTTATTGTTATTGTTTATTTCATGTGTCTATTGATGTTCAATTTGTATGAATTGTCTCTTGAATGCTTTATGAAGTTTGATGCACTCACATAGAGGTGTCAATTATGGAGCAGTGTTATCAACTTATGATGCTTCTCACTGTATGATAGAGTTTCGATAAAATAGTAGTAAAACTAAAACTTAGTGTATCTAGTAGACTTATTCATTGACCGTAACTTTCGTCGTGATCTATGTATGAATGTGAATTAAGTTCCCAATTGTTTGCAAGTAGGCCAATAACTGGTATCTAATGCTTTACTGTTTCATGTTTGAGTATGATAATACATGCAACTTGTCAACAACGCCAAGCACATGCGATGGCTCATGCTAGCTACAACAGCCTCTTGTTTGCTAGACATACTGAATCACATTTTCACATGCCGATATCAATTGCAATTAGAGGAAAATGACAGGTATGTAGATGAACTTCTACAGCTCGCACTTCGATGGAGATTATGCTTCTTGACTGTGACTTTGGTAAAGTAAGGTTTTCTAGTCTCTTAAGGAACACTTCAACAGAAACAAGTATCTTATTTTTCTTATCGGTCCTATATTGCTTGTATTTTTTTCATTGAATGTAATTTTTAGTTGCTTTAAATAAATTTACTTTATGTATATCAAATGAATTAATTAACATGGTTATGGTTTGGAGATATCAGAATAGTGGATTCACGTCGGAGATGACAAAGAGGATGGTTGATAGAGAGAGTTCACAAAGTACACCTTTGACCTTCCTCTATAATTTCATTCATTTCTCTATTAAGAGTTAAGACCCCCTTTGCCATGCTTTCAAATGTGCTCTTATATAACTTTCTTATTGCTGAAAATATTTACAAATGAGAAATCATGCTCTTATGACCTTATGTGTTTATTGATATTCCTGTATGAACTGTCTCTTGAATGCTTTATGATAAGCCAATGTATTCATTTACTGTAACTTTGGTTATGATGTGAATTAAGTTCCCAGTTGTTTGCAAGTAGGCCACTAACTGGTATTTAATGCTTTACTGTTTCATGTATGAGTATAATCATATATTCAACTTGTCAACAACGTCTAGCACATGCGATGGCTCATGCTAGCTACAAAAGCCTCTAGTTTGCTAGACATACTGAATTACATTTTCACACACCGACATCAATTGCAATTGCAATTGCAACTAGAGGAAGATGATAGGTATGTAGCCTTTTTACTTTTCACTTCAATGGAAATTATAATTCTTGACTGTGAGACTTTGGTAAAGTAAGGTTTTCTAGTCTCTTAAGGAAGATCATGGATTGAAACACTTTAACAGAAACAAGTATCTTATTTTTCTAGTCTCTTAAGGAAGATCATGGATTGGAAGTTGGAACACTTTAACAAAAACAAGTATCTTATTTTTCTCATTGGTCCTATCTTGTATTTTTCATTGAATGTAATTTTTAGTCGCTTTAAATTTACTTTATGCATATCAAATGGGTTAAGTAACATGGTTTGGAGATATCACAACATGGACTCGGGACTAATAGTGGATTCATGTCGGAGATGACAAAGAGGAAATAGTTCACAAGTATACCTCTGACCTCCATCTCTAATTTCATTAATTTCTTTATTATGATGCCCTTTGCCATGCTTTCAAATGTGCTCTTAAACATCATTATGAAAAATACTTACAAATGAGAAATCATGCTGGTGTAGGCTCTTTCGTATTTCTTGATGCAGAGTTGAATTTAGCTTATAACTTTGACTAGGCTTTATTTTATAAAATGCATGAGATTCTTCAATGATGAATTAAACTATTTACTTCAATTAATAGATTGAAATGAATTAAAGTATTCACTTCAATTTATAGAAATATATTGAACTTTCATAAGTTAATAGATTTTATGGTTCAATCGGCATTCAATGAATACGGTAGTACTGTCACTGTCTTTGATAAAAAAAATTTCCCACATCTTACTAGGTGTTGCTGAATTCAAGATTGGCCTCTTGGAAAAACAAATCTAGAGGATTTTCTCATGTGTTCTCAAATTGATCAGATATCACTTAGTTGGTTGGAACACGGAGTGTTTACTCAATCTAAGAGATGTATGGAGTTCTTGGAGTGAGACTTGCTAGAGAAGCAAACACCGCTATGTTGGGAAAATTGGTTTGGATAAAAATGATTCATGACAAATATTGTGCTAATCTAAGAAAGATGCTTTAGGTTGTTTTAAATTTAGATTTCAGTTGTATTGTTTCGATGTTCTAGCACTTTGCCCTTTGTGTTTCATGTATAATGAATTCAATTGTAATTATACTTTTCTTTTTTTCCTGCTAATGCAAAAATGCTTGAAACTTAAAGGTTTTGCTGTCGCTACTTTGTACGCTGCTTTCGAACCAGAGTGAGTGAGGTTCACATATACACTTCAGACCAACAAACCGCTCATAAAACCGGCTGAAACTTAAAGGCTTACATGATCTCTGTTTGTAATTTAAATTTTCATTTAGTTAATATGATCTGTTGAGGAACAAATTAACATTTGAATTATCATAACTCTTTATTTGATTGTTTAGAAATCTAAATATACCCTTCAAAATATTTGTTGATATCTTTGGCTTAGATTTTTCAATGTATCCTTAGAGACTAGAGCTGCACTATATATTGTGTTTCTCTATGGAATTCAAAGCGCTTGAATACCTGAGCTATGTCTATAAGTCCACACCCTTCACCTGCACTAAAATATTCTACAAACTAGACAATTTCTTGTATAATCAGTAGAATGCAATACATGTCAAAACAGAATAAAATATATGAATTCCTATTAGTCTCCTAGTCTTGTGATTCAATGATAACTTGCTTGATGTGTGATATTTTTTGCCACAATATTGTCCAACTTTTTGGATGGTATCTTGTGCATAACTCAGCACAACTTTGGATTAGCAAATATTCAAGGCTTTTGCGGTGATGGATGTCATCGGGGAGTGAAAGCTACTTCGGACAATTTGAATTGTTTTGAAACAAATTAGAGTTGATAGCCACTTAGGAAGCTCGTCAAGATTTTCACAATCAACAAATGCCATCGAGGACAGTAATGTCGTCGGACATTGTTGCAACCATCGAGGAAAAGTCACCAACTGTGGTAAACTTTCAAAAAATTGTGACCTTAACCTTAATTTGGGGATATGGTTGTCATTCATCGTCGACAATTTCAAGTTATAGCAATTCTCAATCTTCAAAATCACTAAGTTTGGAAGAATATGTATTAGCAAAGACTTTAGACTTATTTGTTCTAACATCTTCATACTCATCTTATCTTCTTTTTATAGCAAAAGTGTGAGGCTATGACTATCTCAAACCATTCAGCCCATATTTCCTAAGAAAAAAGAAACATAAGTGGAGATATAAAAATTGTAACCATTTTTTAGAAATCTTGTATATGTGGAGAAACATAAGTGTAAATGACGTCAAAATTGCAGTATATATCAAATCACATCACAAACAATTGAAAAAAGAAATATAAGTGAATCATAACTTCTCAATTGCAGTATATATAAAGTCTCTATTGAATTATAATGAAATGGTCTTATACCAAATTGTAATAGTAAAATGCCTTGTCCACTAAAATTCATGACAGAAAGAATACAAGTTTTCTTTCAAATTCACTTTATTGAAACTCATTTACTACACAACTTCATAATATAGATTCTTGTTACTTCTAGCTTAGCATATTAGGATTCAGTGTCCACCTGCCAAAATAGAAACAGAACATAATTAAGTGGTATTCATAAATTCTAAAGTAAATGCAATCTTAAATTTAAACCATAAATAGTATCATCAATTTTTTTAATTATATGAGTGGTTTACATGTTTTCTTTAAAAGAAAAAGAGATATAAAGTTGCCACTTCAGATGCAAATTTCAACAACAGACTATGCATGCAATCCACAAAAATACAACATTACTAATTAATAGAGAACCTGTGTTGCTACTTTCTGCATCACTCAGTATGGCATTGTGAGGATATGCAGCGGCCGCATCAGTATGTGGTCCGATTACTAATGAAGGATCAGCCAGAACAGGAAGGTCGACACCAGCCCAAACGTCGTCTTTGGTAGGAAAAGAAGCCGGAAAAGGCTTTCTATCTTCAGTTTCACAAGTGTCCATAACAATATCAGGGGTGTAAGTAGCATATTCTTGTTGTTCCTTTTCACAATTGTAAGCCTTCTGATCATTTTCCACTAAGACTTCCTCCTTCAATGATCCATCAGCATGAACAATGACTTCCATAATGTTGTCACCAACTTTTTCAAGGATCTCAATCATGTTTCTGTCAAGACAAATTTCAGTATAACAAACATACTGATAACAATGTGGACAGCGCCAGTATGGCCTATTACAATTCATTTCAACGAAGTTGTCAAAGTCGAAACACTGGAAGTGTTTGCACGAGCGCCCTTTAACAGGCGTCTTGATACGTGTAAAGCTTATTGGACATTTAAGTGAGATTCGCGATTCCCCCTCAAGAATATCTGAATCTAAATATCCAACAGCAGGCTGAACATAATCCGATACATGCTCTGGCCGCAAGGGTGCAGCAACATTACAACTCATATACGCAACAATTATAACATAATGACCGTTGAACTGACCTACAGCTTGTACAAGATTTGTCCCAAATTTAAGCATACCATTCACACAAGTCGGCATTTGTGGTCCACGGTCCATTTGACACATAGTCCTTCTTTCAACTGCTTTTCCATTCACAAGAAAGTTCACTTCCCGGGGGCTGATCAGGCACGAAGATGTCTCAATGTTATCGGTCTGTGCCACCAGTAACCAAATTTTTTTATCCGGTTGAACATTATTCTTCGTTATATTGAAATCAAAAGTACAAGCTCCGTATCCAGGGTTGACTTGACTTGACACAATTATCGGACCCAATCTCATATTCGGATAAAACCTTTCCATTATTACACTTAAAAATCCCGTAGAATGGGACGAAAAACTAAATCCGGCAACTACATTCCCCAAGGTGCAATAAATCTTTCCTATCTCGTCCGCAATAGTTAAAACTTCTTCGGATTCATTCTTATCGAACCATCCAAATTTACACGCATTCTTAACAGAAATACACAAAAGCATCATACATGCTAGTGATGTTGATGGTACATCATTAGTCTTTCTTTGATGGTTCATCTGTTTTATCAACAAAAGAAGTTTATTAGCTTTCGGCGGAATTTCGCAATTTGCAATTGCAAAATCAATCCCTCTAGATAAGGAGATGCATAGCTTGGTGAATTCAACAGAATCACTTTGGTTGCCTTGTTGAAAGTGCCACATCAAACGATCAACAGTTATGGTGATTCTGTGCATGTTGAGGAGTGAGGGAGACAAAGTGTTTGTTTCCATGGTGTGGTTTGTTTTTGGTGCGGACTAGAAAAAGGATTTATTAGGGTTTAATACAACAAAAATTGCATGCTAAATTTTCATTGTATGTTCGAATTTGAATGAGGACTTAAATAAATATATATAGTTTTTTTATTTACCTAAAAAAATAGGATTTGTAAAAAAAGTATATAGGAATATTCGTATTATTTTTTTTTATGAGAAGATATTCTTAAGTTATTTATTTATTTTTTATAATGATGATATATATTTATTCGGATTGCTTGATTTGGAGTGAGCACATATATATTACGTGTCTTTCTATGTATAACTTGATCAAATCTTTGTAAAAAAATATTACGTGTCTTTCTATGTATAACTTGATCAAATCTTTGTAAGAAAAAAAAACTTGATCAAATCTTTGTTAAAAAAAATATATTTATATTTTTTTTTTTTTTACAAATTTCTTAAGGTTCATTAACAAATGTCCCCGGAATACTTAGGCTTTGTTTGTGAGTTGGGTTTTGGAGGGAAGGGGGGAAGGTTTATTTTTCTTTTATAAATTAAAAACATTATAAAATGCTTTTAAAAATAATTTTAAATGTGATTGAAGTATTATGTGATAATTTATCTTTTTTCTTTCAATTATGATTTTAAAATAGTAACTATAGACCTGCAATTTATAACAGAAAAATAAGTCTTCTCCTCCAAAACCCAACTCCAGGGTTTGTTTGAAACAGTTTTCAAATATATAATTTACTCTAATCTATACTTCTATACTAATAGATAAAGGCAAAACACCATTTTGGTGTAGCCTTTTTTTGGAATTCCAATAACACCCTTTAACTTCTAAAAAAGCTTTCAAACCCAAATTTTATTTTTTTTTAAATCATTTATATATATGTAACTATGATAAGTTACATATGGTTTGGACCATTAATGCATGTAATAAAGTACAATTTTTATTTTGTGAGAAACTAAAAATACATAAATTAGTTTAAATAAAAACCAAATTTATAATAAATCACTATGAATAATTTATATACGTTAGCAAAATAGAAAACGAAGATCACACAAACGGACGCGTTGGCTACTAGTTAAAAAGAATTAGAATATTTTGTAAAAAAAAAAAATCAGAATATTTGCTGAGTAATCAAACAGTCTTATCTTAAGATAACCTTGCGAATACAAAAGGTAAGAAAATATTTTTCTCAAAGTTTATATAAACCGCGTTGACACTGTTATAAAACAACAAAACTGGAAAAAACTATCAACTAGTCACTCACTCTCGCATTGTTCCGGCACCGGCAACACCTTAAAGAAGTTGATCATAAGAGGTTAATGTGTAATGCAAGGTACTTCTATTGGTATGATTTCAATGTGTTTATTACTTACTCCCTCGGTTGTTTTTTATGTTTATTTTATTTGTGTTAATCCTCCGGGCTTTTTTTTTTTTTTTTTTTTTTTAGTTTTGACCACTAGTTGAATCTGACTCGCGGGGTCAGTTCTGGCATCAAGTGGTCCCCTCCCGATTGCAGTTGCTGGGATCGAACAAAAGAACTCTGATGGTATGTAATTTTTATGTGTTTATTAATCGCTCCGTTCCTTCTAAAATTTGAATTTCATGTGATCTTGTGATCCACATTCACGAATTCATGATATCGGTGATTATTCAATTAAAATTAAACGGTTCAAAACTTCCAAAATATTGAAATTTTTTTTGCTTGGTTAGGAAATATTGGACTTGAATATGAAATTTTTAATCTTTTTTAAATCATTATCGATGTCCGGTATGCATGAAATCCTAATTGTAGGCGGTTAAAAAAAATCTTTTTTGTTGGCATGAATAATGTATAATCTAATCAAATCAAATCTATTAATATTAATGATTCAATATTAATTCGTGTGTTTTTTTTTTTTTTTGAAGACAACATTAATTCGTGTTATTTGTGATCATATTGATTTTTCACAATGTTAGTGGGTTTTGCAATTAGTAGGTCAATTACAGTTTGCAAGATTTTATTTATCTTAGTTTAATGACTCTATTTTTCATAATCTCTTACAATTAAGTCTTTTATAAGACATTAATTCTTTAAAAAATAAAAAAAGAGTCTTTGAAGTTCTTGAGAAAAAAAAAAAGTCTTTGAAGTTCTTCTTAATTTTTATATATATATATAACAAGTTTCAAATTTTTTTTCTTTTTGTTATAACTATCTGCAAATTTTGAGATTTCTTATGCCTTGTGAAACAATGGATTTCAATAATTTTTCTTCTTTTATTGATGTTTTCCTCGGACGATATTTTTCCGTCTAGTGAGGTATGTTCTTGTAAAATATATTTCATTTTGAACACGATGTTTTTGGTTCTTATTTTATCTTTCTGTTATTAGAAGGGGAACTGGATGGTTCGGTAAAAGTTCCGAAGACCATGGTTAGTATCACTAACATGTTTGTTCGTTTTTTCTATTGTAGCTCATTGTGTGTCTGTGTATTATTTATATAATGCTCATTTTGTTTTAATTTGCTTTTCTCAGTTTCATAATTTATGATATGTGAACTTATCTAAATTTTATTTTTATATGCAAGATCCGTGTTTTTAAATTCAAATTTGGGAAATAAATTGTTTTGTTAAGCGAAATTTGAACGGAAAAAATGTTCGACCAAAATTGTTAGTTACTTGTAGAGTTCTCTCTATATTACGGTATAGATTCTTGTTACGTTGCACTATTGGAGCAGATTAATTTGGTAAGTACTTGAAATAATTATTCTTTGAATTTGTTATGTCATGTAGATTCTGATCAAGGAACAAAACCCTATTGAAGCAGTATCCAGTTTTTCAGATGGTAATGAAGTTAATATAATCGCGGCTCCGCATGAAATTAGCCTCTTCTCAAGTTCTCTGTCAGATTTGTTTAGCAGAAAATGTAAGTTTCATTACAAAATTGTATGCTAAGGTTTCTTGTGAAAATTGTTGGCTAATCTGCTATTTCTTTGTATGCTTCTATTTGCATATTGTGATTATCTGCAAATATGGCTTTATACGGACGTTCAGTGGATACAAATGTATCACATTATGAGGAAAAGGAGCTTGTTGATTCTCTTGAAGAACTCGAGGCTCAAATCATTGGAAACCTACGTTCGGACGAGGATGGTTTGCTTTCTGGAGTGACTGACTGGAACGACCACATCATTCGAGACAGCACCGGTGATGACAAATGAACTAGACTATTTCAGCAGTGTTGGAGGTTTGGAACATGTTCATGATTTATCAATTTAGCATAAAAAAAGATATTTCCTCCACTGATGTTTATACAATATTGCAGAAGGCTTGCATGGCATCTCTTCAAGTGTTCTGAACACGTTACCGTCTGTAATCAAAGTTAATCAGTTGGAAACCAATGTGAATTTACTGAATCTAGTTCACTATGGCAGTTGAATTTGGATACTTAAGCTGCATTAGCTTTTCATCCTCATTCCCTACCGGAACGTCGTCATGGTTTTACTAACGATGTTCCTCTCAATCCTCTTGAGGTGGCTGAAAACATTAATTTTAAAACACAAGAAAGAATCGATAACATGCAGTTTTGTCAAGTAAAGTCAAATGGACTCTTTATGGATTTTGATGAAATGGAGCAACTCCTATCCGCCTCCGCGAACAATGTGGCTGAACACATCATTCAATGTGCAGCACCTACTCTGCAAAGATTTAACCAACTTACTATGTCACCGTCACATTACCATCATGCACAATCACCTCCTCTTTGGGACAGAAGATATACCTATGTAGGGGAATCCGTAATACCGCATTGTGTTGGACTCAACTTCCATAACCAAAGGGGCACGATGTTTTCTGGTAGAGAGCATATGGTTAACAACTCATTTGATGCTTACAATAACAAAAGAAGCCGCATAAATGTAGGCACGCCGAACTTGGCTGACTTGAAACGGTATGAACTTGACGTTGACTGCATAATGTGGGGCGAAGATAACCGAACAACACTTATGAATTATGATAAAGAACATTCCTAACAAGTAAGTAGTAGTACTATCTCCTATATGACATTAAATAGCTTTCGCTTTTTGCATAAATTGTTCTCATATTCTCTAATGCAAAAGATTTGTATATTCATTTGGTATTTTTTTATTATGCTTTACGTTTTGCAAAGGTATATTTTCTTGAAGCTGTTGGATACAATCAAGCTAGGACTAGTCATGTTGATGAATGCATATCCAACATTGCAGTTGTTCTGCAATCAATGTTGATTCCATGTGAATAATTAACAAATATAAAATGAATGCAACAATATATTAAACATTGAAAGAGAAAAAAACTTACTTTGAAATAAATTGGTAGATAGAAAAAATCATAACTTCCTTATGGTGTTCGTTATTTGTATCCAACAGCTTCACAAAAGTATACCTTAGCAAAACGTAAAACATAATAAAAGAAATACCAAATGAATATCCAAATCTTTTGCATTAGAGAATATGAGAACAATTTATGCAAAAAGTGAAAGCTATTTAATGTCATATAGGAGATAGTACTACTACTTACTTGTTATGAATGTTCTTTATCATAATTCATAAGTGTTGTTCGGTTATCTTCGCCCCTCATTATGCAGAATGTCAAGTTTATACCGTTTCAAGTCAGCCAAGTTCGGCGTACCTACATTTTTGTGGCTTCTTATGTGTTTGTAAGCATCAACTGAGTTGTTAACCATATGGTCTCTACCAGGAAACATCATGCCCTTTGGACACAATGCGGTATTACGGATTCCCCTACATAGGTATATCTTCTACCCTAAAGAGGAGGTGATTGCATATGATGGTAATGTGATGGTGACATAGTAAGTTGGTTAAATCTTTGCAGAGTAGGTGCTGCACAAGTTCCATTGAATGTTGAGTTCGGCCACATTGTTCGAGGAGGCGGATAGGAGTTGCTCCATTTTTCATCAAAATCCATAAAGGGTCCATTGGACTTTACTTGACAAAACTGCATGTTATCGATTCTTTCTTGTGTTTTAAGATTAATGTTTCCAGCCACCTCAAGAGGATTGAGAGGAACATCATTAGTAAAACCATGGCGACGTTCCGATAGGGAATGAGGATGCAAAGCTAATGCAGCTTGAGGTTCTGGTTGTTCAAACTGATTGTGTTTGAGTTTTTGCTCATATTTAAACAGTAACATGATGAGGTTAGTTTTTAAGCAAGGAGGGAAAGATGTTTGCATCAACTGGTTCTGGTCAAGCAGACGCCCCTCGATGGGGAGATGCTGCAGACATGACATGTTATCTACTGCCACTGTAATTTCCCCTGACGGCAGGTTCATGACATGTTATCAGGTTCTTGAGACAAAGACACTATGACAGTACCTTCTTCATTGAATGCTGGTTGGATCACAAAACCTATTCATTTATGAAAAGTTACATAAATTGACGTCGATTCGCCACAAAAGCAAGGAAGCTAATCAACATAGTATATATCTTCTACTATATATTCTAGTAATTAGTTTCCTCCTTTCTATATTATGAATATAATAGAGTATATGTAATGTGACCAACTAAATAAAATTATGAAAATAGAGAGAACCATGTAGTGAAAATTTATAAGTGCAACCAATCGATAGTTGGTTCAATAGTGATTGACGCTAGACTTGGTAGGGAGGACCACGGTTCGAAGTGCTTTATTAAGGATACATACTCATCTGTGTTGATGATAATAAACTCAAGTTGGTTGAGACTCTTCATATGGCTCAGTTTGAAATTAGCATATGCATATTACATAAAGCAGAAATTCAAATCTAAAGTTTAAATTAATCACACTTTAAATCTTTGGATTGGATGATGAGATGTAATAGTAATAAAATCTTTTACATTCAATTTATTATCCAGATTTTCGCCATCAAGCCACTCTTTGATAGTAAACTAATCTAGATATTCTACCAATGAGGCAACATCTCCATCAAATTCTTCTCAACTGTCAAATCTAATGTTCATCATATGTTCATATTAATTTGAAATCCAAATCTTATATCACACTTAGTGCTAGCAAATAATCTATTTGGTTTCACACACAAAATAAATTAGAAGATTAAGGCTTATGCAAAAGGTGAAAATTGATAATCATCAGACTGAAAAAAAATCTACAATTTATATATATCTTGTAAGCAAAATGCTCAATAATCCAAGATGAGTTTATAACTAAAACAATTACAAGACAACTTCTTTCAACATAAACATAGAGATATATAAACAAAACCAAACAATAAATGGTTTCATTTGCAACATCATCACCTTACACCTTCATCGATGTTTTCCTCTGCACCAAGTTCTTGACATTGCAAGTTCTTTTGATTGTCACCATTCATTGTATCATGGTCATCCACATTGCTGAAAAGTTTAAGCCTTTTTACATCAAAATTCAAAAAATTATCCTCTTTAAACCTCCCGAGAGTGAGACATATCGAAGAGGATTTGAGCAGCAGTAACAGCTTCATTAACAATTTTCCTGCCCCTTTTCTTGGTTCTATATGTTTTTGGTGGCAAATAAGTCGACATGTCAATAGCCAGTGTTTCATGGCTATCAAAATTACTCGTCTGTTCCAAGGATGACGTAACACCCTTGGAACCCTTTTGGCTATGCCATTTCATATGTCCATTCAAAGCTTTGATCGATGAAAAAGCTTTGTTGCAAAGACCACATGAATAACTCTTTGTTGGAAGAATGCGGGAGCGATGGGCGGTTTTATGGCCACCAAGGGCATTACCAGACGTGAATACTTTTTTACACAAATTACATTTGTGAATGTTTGAATATTGTTGTCTCACATTTGCAAGTGCAAGATCATGATCATGTTCAAGAGGTGAAGAAGAAGAAGAAAATTTCATCATAATTGATGTTGTGAGAGTGAATGAATCCGTGAATGGAACATGACACAAGACTTATACTTTCCTTTACATTTAATTAATTTCAACGTTGACCAAAAAAATTAATTTCAATGTTAATCTTTTAAATTTTTTCCTTTTCTTATTTTCCCTTTTTTTTATCATTCTTTTGTCTTATTCAATTTTTTAACTTTTTTATTCTCTTTCATTTAGTAAGAAAGAATTTTTTTTTTTTTTTATCTTTTTTATTCCTTTACATTTCATTAATTTGCACATGTTAAAATAATTAAAAATAGTTTTTTTTGGGTAAATGGTTTTTTACCCCCGCAAAATACATGAGTTTTACAATACACATTGTAAAAAAATTCTTGGAATTCGCCCCTTGCAATATACAGATTCATGTGTCTTGACAAGTAGAGAGCTGACTGGGCAAGAATCTCCACGTGGCATTTATTTTATTTTTATTTTATTTTCTACCATGTGGCATCTAACTGGGTAATTATTATTTTTTTAATTAAAAATATATAAAAAATAAAAGGAAACAAAAAATATATTACGGTAAAAAAAAGTGGTTTGTTATTAACTTATTATTATTTTTTAATATATAAAAAAAAACAGAAAATCAGTCAAACAAAAAAGAACAAATCTTTGAATCACAAAACTTTAAAAATTACAAATCTTTAAAACAAAAAAGAACAAATCTTTAAAAACTAAATAAAAAACTTAGGATTAAAGGGGCAAATGTGGTACACCTATAACGCACACCCCTTTTCCTCTTCGTAGCACTATCCTCATTAGCACTTCTAATCCTAAGTTTTTTATTTATTTTTTAAAAATTTGTTCTGTTTTGTTTTAAAGATTTGTTATTTTTAAAATTTTATGATTTAAAGATTTGTTCTTTTTTGTTTTATTGATTTTCTGTTTTTTTTTTATGTTAAAAAATAATAATAACAAAACACTTTTTTTTACCGTAACATTTTTTTGTTTCCTTTTATTTTATTATTTTTTTAATTAAAAAATAATAATTATCTAGTCATATGCCACATGGTAGAAAATAAAATAAAAAATAAAATAAATGCCACGTGTAACTGCACGTGGAGATTCCGGCCCAGTCAGCTGTCTACTAGTCAAGGCAGGGGGTATCACATGAAATCTGTATATTGCAGGGGGCGAATTCCAAGGAAAATTTTAACAGGGAGGTATTGCAAATCTCATGTATTTTGCAGGGCGTAAAAAGCCATTTACCCTATTTTTTTATTGAAAATTAATAATTATTTATTGAAAAGTTGTTCATTTAATATAAAATGCACAAATTTCAATATAAACTTACTATTTAAAATTCATTAACATGTGTAAATTTGTAATGATAGAAAAATCCTTTCAAATTTAAATAGCACCGTAAGCGGATTGACGGGGGTTACCAATAGATGCTCCATCTGAATTACATTTAATCCAATTGATAAGAGGGGTAATCAAATGACCGTTTAAAAAGCTTTTGACGTTCACATTTGTTTGGGTTTCGAAGGAAATTGATTTTGTTGTTATGGATTGAAATCTCCATTTTTCTTTTTGAATATAGATTTATATAGGAAGGATGCTAAATTATTAAGATGAATGAGTATGAACAATGGCGTTTTATAGATATGAGGATGAAAGAAGAACGGTCAATATTTATTTGAAAATCTAGGTTTTCTTTTAAAATATTTTATGGATTTAATGAAGATCTTAAATTCTTTGAAAATGAGTATGATCTCTGAGGATTTTTTTTGAGACATTATGTAAAAAAGGATAGAAATGTTGATGACAGGAATTTCAGTAGTATTTTAGGTATAGTATTAGTAATAAATGACTTAAGACAAGTCCGAAGTTCGAAGCAAAACCTAAAGATTTGAAGCAAAGCGCCGAAAGAAGCAAGAATACAAGAAAATACCAAGAAAGAGCAAAAAATGTGGAAAATCAGCGCGCCATCGCACCATGATGACTCCCATCGTGTTACGATGGGTGTTACTTGGTGACAAGGTGATTACGCGCATAAATCAGTTTTATTTTTGAAGAAAATCCACATATCGCAGTGCGATGGACCTGTCGTAGTATGATGGCTTGCTGAGTCCTGTTTAAAAAACTATAAATAAAGCTCATTTCTCTCATTATTTTTCATTCATAAATGGGGAACTTCTCTACTACTATATATAGAGTTGTTCTATAGGAGCAAGGAGGGCAAAAGAGCTCTCTACGGGAAGAACTTTCCTCCTTCACGGGAAAGGTAACTTCCTCAGCAAGGTATCTTTCTTTAGGCAGCATAGTTTTATTCTTTTAATTAAATTATGTAATCTTTTGTATAGATCCTTTAGGTTGTGGTCGAGAAGATGAACCCCCCTATGAATATTTGAAGTTTTTGATTGAGTCAAAGTTATAATAAATGTTATTTAGTACTATTTGTCTTATTTACTTTTCTGCTTTAAATACGTCCCCGTAATCTTGCCGGATAGCGGAAGCGCTCACAGAAAAAGTATTAGGTGAAACTAATATTTATCTGGAACTGGTAGTAAATAAATCTAGGGGTATAGAGACGATAACATCCGGAACTACCTTCGAACTGAGAGGAGTAGAGGCTGAATAGTTCGATACTAGGCCCTAGTGCAATAGTCGATGGGCATAATGTATGTATATGGATAACTCACGTTGTAGTTAGGGTATGTGACAAACGAGGTAGACTCTCGTAGGTATCCTAGTTATAATTGTAGGAAAACTTCATATGTATTAGGATAATAGTAAGGTATTACCACATCAAGGATAGAATTGACGCCGCTTCTTAAACTATATAACTATGTTATACACCGATCGCCGAATAGTAGTAGGGGAGGGAGTCCAACCACCATACTTGTCTTCTATATTTCTGTCTCACTTTTACTTTTCTGCACGCATTTCGCCATTTTCAACTAAAACCTTTTTAAAACCAAAGCGAATGCAAAAAAACTACAAACTTAAATAACGCTAGTTACGCATTGGCATGCTCCCTGTGGATACGAACTCATTCTAAACACCTAGAGTGTGAATTATTATCCGACGACAGACTGATATACTTACCAGACCGTAGTCAAATGTTAACCCAAAAAACTCAATATCCTTACTTGAAATTAAGTTAAGGAATTACAATTTGTCAAAAAAAAAAAGTTAGGGAACAAGAAAATCTCGGTTTTCTCTTGTCACATGTTATTTGTAATTGAAGCATATTTTAGTGGAAAAAGTATAATAATAGTTTTTTGACATAACGATAGGTCCTTTAAGTTTTACATTTGTATCAGATATGTCTTTTAAGTTTTTTTTTTTTTTTTTTTGGTATCATATAGGTCCTTTTGTTATATTCTGTTACAAAAAAAGATGGTGTGGCAGTTAATTTTGTTAGCGGCCAACATTCGGTGGGATTTTGAAGACGTGGAACAACCTAGATGATACATAAATACAAGAAGAACAAATCCTATAATCTATTTTCTTTAAACACGTCATCTTTTTTTTGTAACAGGGGAATTTGAATGATACATTATAAAAACTTAAAGCACCTCACCTATCTGATAGCGACATGAAACTTAAAGACCTACATTGCATTTGGCATGGTGTTTTTTTTTTAATCGGTTATTGATTTTTCTTAAAACGATTAAATTTTTAAAAACTTATGTTTTGAAAAGTTTGAAAATTTATATTTCTACCATATAAAGAGTCAAACCTCATTTCCTCATTAGCTCATTTGGTAAAGGACATTCACTACTAGAAAAAGTTAAAATACCGACGGAATTTAGAGACAGAATATATTTCGTCTTTAATAGAGATGGAATTAGAGACAGAAAAAACAGTTAGAGACAGATATTTTTATTTTAGAGACAAATATTTTCATTTTAGAGATAGATTTTGTCTGTCTCTAATAGTTTAGAAACGAGGAAATTACCGACGGGATCAAATCCGTCTCTAGCCTGCTTAGTGACGGAATATTTGCATTTTAGAGACAGATTTTGTCCGTCGGCATTTAAGATTTTTCTAGTAGTGATTGCACATTTGTGTAGGGACCGGGATTCGAACCTGGTATGGCCACTTATTCACCATTAAGAGGTGAATTTCAAGCCGTTAAGCTACCTGACAAAAAAAGAGTCAAATCTGTTTTTAAAAAATTTGTTTACCATAAATTTGTATCACATAAATTTGTTTACCATTTTAATTATTAATTGTAATGATTTTTAAAAATTAATTTTTTTAAAAGTTTGATATTTTGAATGTGAAAATTTATAGTTTTACCATTTAAAGAGTCAAATCTCATAAATTTTTTTGACCATTTTAATTATTAATTGTAATATTTTGAAAAAAAATAAAGATTTTTCTTTAAAAGTTTGAATATTTTATAATAAAAAGTTTAATTTTAAGATTCATTGAATAAATCATGTATCTGGTTAATATTATAGTCCAAATACATCCGTTGTTCATTGAATTTTGAAAAGTTGAATTTGACTTATTAATTGTATTGAATAAATTTAATACACAATTTGGCCTATAAATACCTAAAATCTAGTTCCATTTTTCACATAAGCCATAAACTTTCTGCAAAATTTCTAAGTGTTAGAGTCATCTTCTCTTCTCCACCTTCAACCATTAACCCAAAATGAGTCATTCAACTGGTTCCTCTTCCACCATTGATCTCGAATCCATTAACCGTAGGATTACTACTTCGGTTAATGAGTTAAAGAATATCATCGACAAAGAGTTGGATTATGTCCTACTCCATCAAGAACTTGTTGATGATTTCTGCAGACATGTTACCATCCTTAAAATACATACCTTTCGCTTGTCCATTAATCACTTATGTGTTCTTGTCTTACTGAAAATGCTTGCAAGTCTTTTCAAAAATGACCATCCAGCCATCAGATCTCACGCTGATCAATTGGCTGAGACTCTTGACAATTACGATTTTAATAATGGCTATTTGATAGCTGTTAAAAATGATTTAGCTGAAAAACATGACAATGTTAAGAAATATGCCGAGGAACAACATGCTATTGATCAACAAATTGCTTCTTTTGAAGAACCGAATTCTCTTTTGAAAGAGAAAAAACTCGAGTTGGCTGAGGCTATTCGTTTTGAGAATGAAGCCATCGTTGAACTAGAGAAAGAGCGTCAAAAGACTATTCAAACGAAGATTGGTTATATTACCGAATTGAAACGCCTGGGTGATCAAGCAGCGTTGATGGAATTGAAGATGCATAACATTCGCGAAACTTGGTCGAATGTCCAATCTTTCATTCACCTTCTTTAAGAAAAAATCTATTATTTATTATCTTTTGTTTATGTTGTTTAAGACAATGTACTATCGCCCTTAGGCTATTATATAAACTAAAATTCTAAGTTTCTGTGTTAATTAATCTCTGTGATAATCATTGTTTGGTCAATCTCATCTTATTTGATTCAGCTCAATTTAATTATGTCAATACACATAGTCTAATAAGAGAAACCAACTTGATTTCCTCTTTAAAGCTAAATTATGGGCGAATAAGATTTATTTGATATACAAAATAAAAGTTAGATATAGAACAATATAGAACAAAATGTACAATACAGGATATAGTATAAGATATTGAAAAAAATTATTTATCACAAGTTTAAAACTTAAAGGCTTACATCACTTTCTCCCTCTGATCATGTCATCACATCAAATTACCATGCCATCCTTCAACTTTTAAATTCCATTGACCTTCCCTCTCTATTTGGTCTTCCTATAAAAAAGAACTTTGTATTCTTTTCATGATCGTCAAAATCGCGTTTAAAATCATAAAAAAATTTGATTTTATGTTTTTAAGTAAAGAAAATGTATTAAATTGAATGTAAATTAATTTTTAGGTAATTCGGGGAAAAATGATTTAACATCAAGTTAACTCGATCAAAATCGTTTTAAATGTAAACACATCTTTTGATAAACTCGATCAAACTATAGAAAGATTGTGGTTAGTAAGCTTGACGGCACAATAGTTACCTTCTCTAAAGATATGGAATACAATAAAAATCATGCTTCTATTGAGATAATTACAATTTCTCCAACTATACAATTTCTAATCTTAGATGGTTTCAGCCTCTGAGGGAAGTTGATTCAATACTAATCATTGCTGCAAGAAGTGTTGAGATTGGTTGAAAATATTCATGTTGGAAAATCTCACATTAATGAGATTTGTGAAGATTGCCTTAAAATATGTTTGTGGAAGATTTTATTTGTTTTTTAAACTGGATATGTTTAAAAAATAAAGGTTTATATTTTTGGCAAGATTCGGTTTGTTTTTAAAATAGATTTGTTTCTATTTTGAAGGTTTCTATTTTTCTATAAATAGAGGTTGATTTATTTCATGGAAAAATAGGAGAGCAAGAGAGCAAGCAAGATGTAGGGAATTCAATTAGGATTTGTCGCCAACACAAAGGCTAGGGTTTTAGAGAGAAACAAGAGGGTTGTCTCTTGGTACGACTCTAGGGTTGGGCAAATGGTTATTGAATACATCTTGGGTAGTCTAAATCATTGAGTCTCTTGGCCACGGGAAGAGATTCGGGATGAGGGTAGAGTTATGTTTGAAGACTAATTCTTGTAACCCTTATGGGAATCTTGTGTAAAGTTACTCTTTGGATTTAGTGGAACGGAGAGTTGCTCTCTCCCCCAGACTAGGTTGTTTTGATCGAACTGGGTAAACAAATATTCTTGTGTTGTGATTGTGTTATTTTGTTTTCTCTATGCCGGTTATTTTCCCAACAACTGGTATCAGAGCCTTCTGGTTTGATTCAGGAGGAGGGAGTTCCGCTGTGAAGTTTGTGCTAGAGAAAATTGGTGGAATCATGTTTGGCTTGTGGAAAATTAAGTCAAGGATGTGTTTATGCAATCGGGGTTACACAAGGTCAGCCTGGAGAGGCAGTGGTAAGAATACTCAACATCAGCCTGGAGAGGCGGTGACAATAATACTCGCATCTTGGCATGTAAAGAGATTTTGTCAAGGTGGAGCAGTATGTGTTCTTATGGTATTTCCGCTATACCATGCAAAAGGACAAGTTATACTGGCAGATTCAGAACAACACACGGGCATTGGTTGGCATTGATGCAAGGTGTGTGGTGAGGTATGTCGATGGCTGATGAACTTCCGGAAAAAGCCAACATGGGAGTTGCACCATAATCTTTCAGCAGGTTTCGACATGAAATTCTTGTGATGGTTTAGTTCCAAGTGAAGAAAATTCTTGGGAGGGTTTAGTTCCAAGTGTAGTGTACTCTTTATGGTGGAGTATGATAATTTAATTTGTCGGTGTAGACAATGAGAATCATGATTGTCGGTGAAGACAATGATTGTCGGAGTAGACAATGGAAGCGGAAGATGAAACTTATGTGTTATTTTCAATCAAGGTGGAGATTGTTGAGATTGGTTGAAAATATTCATGTTGGAAAATCTCACATTAATGAGATTTGTGAAGATTGCCTTAAAATATGTTTTTGGAAGATTTTATTTGTTTTTTAAACTGGATATGTTTAAAAAATAAAGGTTTATATTTTTGGCAAGATTCGGTTTGTTTTTAAAATAGATTTGTTTCTATTTTGAAGGTTTCTATTTTTCTATAAATAGAGGTTGATTTATTTCATGGAAAAATAGGAGAGCAAGAGAGCAAGCAAGATGTAGGGAATTCAATTAGGATTTGTCGCCAACACAAAGGCTAGGGTTTTAGAGAGAAACAAGAGGGTTGTCTCTTGGTACGACTCTAGGGTTGGGCAAATGGTTATTGAATACATCTTGGGTAGTCTAAATCATTGAGTCTCTTGGCCACGGGAAGAGATTCGGGATGAGGGTAGAGTTATGTTTGAAGACTAATTCTTGTAACCCTTATGGGAATCTTGTGTAAAGTTACTCTTTGGATTTAGTGGAACGGAGAGTTGCTCTCTCCCCCAGACTAGGTTGTTTTGATCGAACTGGGTAAACAAATATTTTTGTGTTGTGATTGTGTTATTTTGTTTTCTCTATGCCGGTTATTTTCCCAACAAGAAGTTCAGCATGCAAAGCATTTTCAAAACCAACATTTATAGAAAAGGTTCCAAAAAACTAGAGTCATGTTTTCTGATTGAGTTTGTCTAACATGTACAATATTGCACTTTTTTTGCTAAAAATAAAGGATATTCATTCATTCAAATTGATTGAGTACATCGATGCAATACAAATTCAAATTCGCTAAAAACAAAAAGGATAAATTTGCGAACAAACTCACAGTATCCATGTTAATAGCATAAAACGGTCAATTACATAAGCCTATAAATATTACTATATTGAAGTGTCTGGAATATTCATGCCTTCGGATTTATAGCGTTGATGACACCAAATTAAAGTCGATATTGATTGAATCTGCACTGGATCGAAATTAATTCTTCAACCTGAAACAAATGAACACCACACAAAGACGAGAAAAACACAACACTTCGCACAAAGATGGGACAAACACAATACTCCGCACAAAGACGGGACAACAAAAATCAAAACAAACAAATATGTGAAAATCACACTTATTTATTATAACGAGAAAGAAAAAACAATTTGGATGGGTGATTTAATGCCAAAATTATCTTCGATAGATTAAAAAGCAAAAAAGTTTTGACAGCTAAGATTAGAAGAGGATAAGAAGAAAAGAGAAAAGAAATAGAAAAGTCATAGGTTTTTACAATATTGCACATGTTAAAACAACTAAAAGTAAACTTTTTTTATTGAAAAATAATAATTATTTATTAAAAAATTATTTATTTAATATAAAATGCACAAATTTCAATATAAATTTACTATTTTAAATTCCTTAACTAATATAAAATGCACAAATTTCTAATTTAAATAGCACCTGAAGCGGACTAATGAAGGTTACCGATGGATGCTCCATCTAAATTACATTTAATCTAATTGATAAGAGGGGTTGTCAAATGACCACTTTGATGATATATATAGGAGCTTTGGGAGGATGGATATAGAGACATTAAATAAAAGCTTTTAAAACCAAAAAATATCTCATATATAGAAGTAAAATAAGAATGGTTTACCAAAAATAAAAAAAAGTAAAATAAGAAATAACCATGACAATAATTGATCTTCAAATTGATGAATCTATTGTTAAATCTAACTTGGTTTCTTTTCTTTTTGTTAAGTAATCTAGTTTGGTTTCTATTAAACCAAATACAATTGAAAATGTTGATTAAAGCGGCTAAAATAACAACCTTTCATTGATGAGTCTCACCTCTAACATCATAAAAAATACAAACTCAACCGCAAAAAAATAAAAATAAAAAATAAAAAATAAAAAATCATAAATTAAGGAAGAAAATGAAACCCAAAAAGGGGGGAACGAGTATGATGTCTTTAGATTTTTTTGACAAATTATGTAAAAAAGGATAAAAATGTTAACCTTTTAAAATGCAGATGATTGAATTCTTACTTAAAGTTAAGTTAAGGAATCATAAGAACACTTTTACCAACTATTTTTAGTTTTTTTATATTCTCATTTTTTTTTTAAAAGTCGTAACAAACCAATGCAAATTCTAAATGCGATTATTTTATTTAAAAAACAAAAACTATAACAAGCGGGCTTTGGTCCTTTGAACTAATAAACCAAAAGCATATTATTTTGGAAAATTTCTTTTCGCACCCCCAGCTTTCTTTTTCACCCCTGGGTTTCCGTTTTTAACCTTTGAAAAACTGGGAAAAGTCGTTCGGTAGATGCGTACCGAACTTTGTTATTGATTTACACCCCTTTTACACCCGTCATATGTATAAATACTTCGGTGCACGCGTACCGAGCTTTTCCTTCTTCTTTACCCCCTACTTCGGTGGACGCGTACCGAACGGTTTTTAAACTAGTTCGGTGGACGCGTACCGAACTGTTTCTATATAGAAACAGAGCGTACGCTCTCTGCTCCCATTCATGCAAAACTAATTTTTTAGAAAGTGAAGGGGGAAATACGAAAACCTAGCATCAAGCATCATCAATCTTGGGTTTTTTGAGTGAATCTTCCACAAAGTTCATCAATTTCTACTCCATCAAGTAAGATTATGTTCATTTTAGTTCCTTATTTGCATTCATATTTCTTCATATCTCTCAATTTCGTTTTTGATTAATTTATGTCAATGTTAATCTCTGATTCGTGAATTTTGAGTTGGTTTGAATGATGAATGGTTGTTGATTAATAGTTATTTAGATTGTTGATTATTGCTTATTATGGTGAATGTTGAATGTTAAATTTGGATATAGTTAGATTTTGGTTAAATTTTGAATATCGAGTTGGTTAGACACAGGTTTTGGTTAAATTTGAATACGGTTAAATTTTGATTACGACTGATGTTTGAATTTGCATTTTTGTTTTGTCTAGATATGGAAGAAGATCTTGGCAGAGGGCGACACGGCAGGGAGAGCAGGGCTCATGGGTCAAGTGCCGCCTACGTCTAAAAGAGGTCGTCGCAAGAAAGGACAACCTCTTATTGTGGAAGGAACTCATGATTCTGAAGCGGGTGGATCACGTTCCTGCACACGCCGATCACAGGTTCAGGCACCTGATGTTGATCAGGAATATGATGCGGGTCAATACCTAGACGACAATGCAAATTGGGCCGAGCAAGAACCACCGCAAGAGTCAGAACCACAACATCAACAACCACCTGAGGCAGAAGCGGAAGTCGTCTACGGAGGAGGGCCAACGGATTTGTCCCTATTATCGCTTTACTATAAACATAGGGCAAATTCGATTTGGCTTGCACCTAGCGGTTCGGCGGTATAATACTAAACCATTACAAATTATTAACTTAATTTTTTTTAACTATAAACGACTAACACATTTTAATCCGTTCTTTACAGGTTTTAACTGATGTTATGCGTTCCATTGCCAATGGAAGAAGGTTGATAGATATCCCAAAACCGCCTAAGACTGTGTTGTGGTTTTGGGATACTTTAAGGGGGACTAGTTTGGCAGGGCTATGCGAAACCAATTTCGGCAAGTTAAATCAAGGAGTGCTCACTGCATTTGCGGAAAGATGGCATCCGGAAACCAGTACATTCCATCTTCCCGTTGGAGAGCTTGGCATCACACTTGACGATGTGCAGTACCTACTGGATATCCCTATTCAAGGGAAGTTTCTTAACCATCACAGAATGAGAAGAAGTGACGTGGCTGACATTTTTAGTGCTTGTTTGGGTGTTGAGAAGGAATTTATTATGGAGGAATTTGCTAAGAATAGTGGGCCACATTTGAGGTTTAACTACCTATAGGGTATAAATAATGAGTTGAAGGAGACTTGTGAGACTATGGAGGAGGAGGAAAGACCTATAGAGGAGATGATGTCTTATAGGGAGAGGTGTGTGAAAGCTTTTTTGCTGTTTGTGGTTAACTGTACACTTTTCACCAACAAAAGTGTGTACTACATGGATGCCTCATACATGCAATACTTTCAAGATTTGTCTACCGTCCATGAGTGGAATTGGGGTGCTGCATGTCTGGTTTATTTGCAAGATTATATGGACGATGCGTCTGAGGAGGGCACTAGTCAGATTGCTGGATACTTATCATTTGTTATGGTATATAAATTTATCAATTAATTTGTTTATTTGTACTTCAATTTTTCAATTACTTCGAGAATTAACGTAATTTATGTTTATGTCTTTTTCAGGGATGGATAATTGAGCATTTCCCAAGTTTGACACAGTGGAGAATAGCTGACAACTGGACTGAGAGTATGCCACGGTGCTCCAAGTTTACTCCCGGACAAGGCCATAAGGATCCACCGTCATACAGACAAAGTTTGGATAACCTTCAGATGTCTGATGTTGTTTTTAGCTCGTACGATGCGCATCGAGCTTTCAGACCGTTGACTGGGGAGTGTTTATTTTCTGGGTGGTTAAGGTGTGGAAAAATGCTTGGAAATCATTTGCCTGAACGGGTGCTCCGTCAATTTAAGCATGTGCAAGGAATTCCGAAAGACCCAGCTTTGTCAGCTACATCAGGCATGTCGGTAGCTCAGATTGATCGAGTGTGGATGGCGGAATTGGAGATGAGGATGATCGATGAAGACATGAGGGGCCCAGTTGTGGTGAATCCGTGGGACTGTGAAGCTGGCTACATCTCATGGTTCTACAAAGTGTCGCATCCTATTATGCGACTGGTGCAAGCTGATCAACAACCACCTAGGCCACCTATGCTAGAGGTCTTGATAGAGGAGCAGTCAAGAAACAATTTGGCTGATACTTGGGAGATTTGTCATAATGTTAGAAGAGAGGTGCGGAGGTCACTTGATGATGGTGAGGCGCCAGAGGGACGGCTGTTAATGCTACTATGCATCATATTCTTGGTTGGGTTGAGCCAGCATTCTTGTATACATCCAGGCGTCGACAACCGGACCGAAGAGGTCCACTTGGGCTGAGATGGAGAAAGACTCAGTAGGTCGATGATGTATGATGTAGCTTGTTTATCTTCTTTTGTGTTATTAGTGAGTATTATGTATTTTGAATTTACGCGCGTAATTTTGTAACACTATTGTATGATGTGAACTTGTGACTTTGAGCGCGTATGGTATATTTTGGATATGTAGCGCGTATTATGACACTTGAGCGCCTATTATGTTTTCGTGATAATGTGAACCTTGTTTCGTTAAGTATAATCATTTATGTGTATTAGTTTTGCACTTGCAATCTATTTAATTTTAGTTGAGATTGAATTGGACTGATAAGAAATGGACAGAATGAACTCAGATTTTGCTTCTGAGTTGGTGCAGGAACGTGCAAATTTTTCCTGCATTCTGTAACTTCAGGTTCGGTAGATACGTACCGAACTTTTGTATACACTGAAATACTTCGGTACGCATCCACCGAGGTTCTGGTTCGGTAAACGCGTATCGAGCTTTACGTGTCTGAAAATATTTGTGTTCCATATGGTTTATTATTAACATGTTCATCAATTTTCTGCTATCAAAGTAGCATACAAACGTGGATACTTCGGATCAATTAAGCTGACGCCGAACATAGACACCACATCGTCATCATCTTTCAACTCTTTCCACTCGTAAATACGTGTTGCGCGTCGTAATTCAGAATATCACATGTCAAACTCATGTAATGATCGTAATGGCAAATTTTGTCAATTTTGATTTGTTTGGCGTATTTGGCCTGATATAAAAGTTGAATCTTATTTTTGAGAGACCTAAGAGTTGTTAATGTATCATTCAATTCAGCGGTAAACAATTCGTCGTTACCCCGAAACTTGATAGTAAATGGATAGGATTCGGCAAAAGAATTTTGAGACATATTTGAAAAAAATTGCTTACTTTAGGTTCGATGGTGAGACACTTATTTATAGTAGATATGGAAGTGCTGATGAATTTACAACCTGGCAAAGTGTCGGTATGATCCTAACCGTTCAATGTGTCGGCAAGATCATGACCGTTGAAAGTTTGTGAGTTTTGGACCATACAAAGTGTCGGTGTGATCCTAACCGTTCAAAGTGTCGGCAAGATCATTACCGTTGAAAGTGTTGGTGCGGATATAATAAATAGGTTAAATAAATCACAAATAGTAAAAATGAAAATTATGACATCGAAATTATAAATACATTTTATATAATTGCGTTACACGGAAATTAAAAACGTTACGCGGAAATTAAAAACATTACACGGAAATTATAAACGTTACACGGAAATTAAAAACGTTACACGGAAATTAAAAACATTACGCGGAAATAAAAAACATTACACGGAAATTAAAAACGTTACACGGAATATAAAAACGTTACACGGTGATATCAACGGAATAATCTTCATCTTCAGGCCCCTTCAAGCATTCAATTATATCATCAACAGATCTTGTAAGTTTTGCATCCAACTCTTTGGGTCTCTTTCTGCTATACTGTGAGAAAATGGAAAACATAGTTCGAACATCATCATCGTTTTGAATTTTCATACCTGTAAATGTAATGACTCTGTCAGATCCGATCGACGGTTTTCGATACTCAATGCTCATGGCAGTTCTGTCGTCATTCTTGTTGACACAGCAACGATTAATTTCATCAAGTTGCTGTTTCAATTCAAGGAAATTTGCATCGTCGCAAATCCGAAACATGTTTGGTTTTCCGTTGTTGTAATACACAACTGCAAGACTCGTGTTTCTCCAATAACTAAGTGAAATATCCATTTTTTTTTCCTTGCGTAGATCTGTTCCAAGCACCTTAATTTATACACGTTCTACCCTAATTATTGACCACATAAAGTGTCGGCAAAATCTCGTCCGTTTATAGTGTCGGCAAAATCTCGACCGTTAAATATTTTAAACCAATAAGTATAAATAAAAATCGGTACGCATTTTTTTAATCTCGACCGTTTAAAGTGTCGGCAAAATCTCGACCGTTAAAAAAACAATAGTATTAAATAATAATAATAATAATATTTTTAAACCATATTTCAAAAAGCTAATGGCAACCTGGACCGTTTTCTAAAACTGATAATATCGGTACGCATGTACCGAACTCTACTTCGGTATACATCCACCGAAGTAATTTTAAATTAACGAAAGTTCAGTACGTGTGTACCGAAGTACACGTACCTGATAGCAGACAAAATCTGCAACATTTATAGGCCAACTCGGTTTATAAAACGAGTTCCATACCTGTTTTAAAACAATTCAACAGTTCAAACAATATCATAATTGAAACGACTAAGTTATATTTAATGCATTATATAAGTTGTACATCGCAAAAAGTCCGAAACAACATAACCAAACTAGTTATCGTATATAACAAAATGTGATGGCGTAAATACAATGTAAAGTGACAATTCCTAAAATATGCATCATACAACCCAAAACAATTCCAAAACATCGAAGTACAAATAATCTCGCAAATAACATCAACAAATAAATGGATCATCACTACTCGAACCAACTCCCGTGAGTATTTTCTTCCTAACATCTTTCATCTCCTTTTCCAAAAGTTCGGCAAACGTGCTCTGACGTTCCATGAACGGATACTCCCACGCAGCGGGTTCTTCAGACCGATAATTCCTCCACTCGAGGCATGTGCGTGGTAATGGATATCCCTCTTTCAACTTCACAAGAAAAAAGTAGCTAGGAACCAAACCAAGACAAAGAATGTTCTTCTCGAGATCCGAAGGTGGACTTCCACGCAATGGGAAAAACGTTTCCGATACTCTGTCCCTAGCGGCTGTCAACTCCACAATAACCCTGTTGTAGTGAGTAGCCAAAATGTGTCCCATATCCGGAAATGTCAACCATTTATCCATCGGTGCAACATGACCAGGAAGGACTCGTCTTTTTGGAGGGTGCAATGCATCTTTGATGTAATTAAAACGCCTCTCACTTACAAACACTCTCTTATACAACTCCTTGTGCAAATTCAACTCCTTAAGCATGTGGCATTTGATCAACTCATAATCGTCCTGATTACCACAATAATCCAACGCAACGCAACGATATCCACAAAATCCGTCACCAACCACATCAACAATGGCATCTATATAAGGGCGCATAAACTTCGGCATTTCATCAATGCATGGTATGTTACGCGTAGGAGGAATGTCGCTCACTGTATGCTTAGATTTTGCACTTGACCTCTTCTTTGACGACGACGGTTTTGTTTGCAATTCTTGAGTAGCCTCAAAGTGTTTATCAACATGCTCCCAACGAGACGGTTCTCGGGTCGTGGACTTAGTGATGCGAGAACTCGCCTTCCCTTTATTCTTTTTAGCACCTTTAGGTATTGCGTTGTTTTTCGGAGCTTTTAAAGACGTCTATTCCGGAAAAGCAATTTCACGAAGTTGATTTCTTATCTCATCCTTCATGCAAACTTCAACTCGCTTCAACCGTTTCTACAAAAAAAAAAAAAATACATGAATATACGTTAATTAAAATTATAACGTATTAAATAAAATTATAACTTATATATAGTAGCGAAAAAATATATCATCGTTAATTAAATTAAATTAATAGTAGCGCAAATATCTCGGACGTTAATTAAATTATTTAAATGTACCTGAATAGCTTCCCATTCCGCCAAGCAAGAATAATCGTCGTCAGACGAACCGCCTTCATCCTCCAAAAAGCATAACTTCTACCAATGTGCATTAACCTCATCCAGTCGAATAGGCAACTTGTGAAGCATCTTCTTAGCAATCAAGCATGCACATGGCAACCCATAGGTAAACCTTATCACACAGCCACATTTCTTGCTATCCGTGCCGCATTCTTCAACTCTTTTTTCTTCTTTGTGTATATGATTCAAGGCGGGTCTTGAAATTTTGAAAATCAATAAGGAATACAAGTAATGATCCTTGAAGGTGTGCTCCACAACAGACAAATTCCTACCGAAAGTTCCTTGAATTTCATTGAAGCGATTAATCAACATTTTGTCGATCGCTTCCCAACCGGTGGCTAAGTCGCCGTGACCGTCTTTCAAGTAGCTCTTCAACACACCATGTGCACCTTCGACTCTGTTTGTGGTAGTGTTGCCGAGATGCAAAAACTTGTCAGTCCAAGCACTGACACACCTCTCTTTATCCGTGTCCAAAATATTCGTCTCGACATATTTCACGAATCTTGGCCACCTTGCACATTGCTTCCTAAATTGTAAAACGGCTTCGACATAAGCTTCCTCATCAGCCGAGTACAGTGTATCATCAAAAGCTTTCGACACTTGCGTCCACACATCTCTTTGCTTCACGTTTTCACCGTCTTTAATTTTGCAAAGTGTCTTGCACTTCTCAACCATGTTTTTCTTCACATGAAAAGTACAAACCATATGAGCCGAGTCCAAAAATACGGTGGCAACTGCACTCATCAGTGCCGCATCCCTGTCAGTCACAATAACCTTCGACTTCAACTTGTTCCTTAACAGACAAACACATTGTTGAAGGACCCATGTGAAATTTTCTTCCTTCTCATTACTCATAAATGCAAACCCAATATTGAAAGTTTTCTCAGTCGAGGTCTGACCAACTAACTCAAACAAAGGCATTCCGTATTTGTTCGTTTTGTAGGTAGAATCCATAATCAAAACAGTAGGAAAAGTGTTGAACAAACATACGGATTTCGGATGTGCAAAGAAAATGTCTTGAACGAACTCGGACTCACCATCGGTTCGAGCTTTAAAAAAGTAGTTGTTCTCGTCAAGACACTTGTGCAAATGTTGCATTTCCGTCCTTGTCGCCCTCGCTCTTTGTTTTAATCTGTAACGTGCATTGTAAATTTGCTTCACAACCGTCACATTCTTCGGATCCCTCTCTTTCATAGTAGAAATGATGTTCTTGGGCGGGACCAAATTCTTTGTCAATTCCGATAGAAGTTGCTTTTCTACCGGTTTCAAACGACCCGCGACGAGATGACCTTGCAACGCTTTGTCAAGCACATGGTTGTGCATGCCATCAACAACAGTAACATGCCATTCCCCCGTTGCATGCAAATAACCTCGTAGTCTAAATGGACAATCACATTTTCTCGTTCACGTCTCTTCAAATTTTACCTTCTTTGCACTTGATTTGTATGTACCGCCTCTTTCGCATCCCAACACAATGAACGGCTTCCTACTACCTTTGCCGTTGTCGGATCTTACAATGACAATTGAAAATTGTAACGGGAGAGCTATCTCACGAGCCCACTCAATCAAAGCCTCTTTGTTTACGAAAGTTCTATCCGTCACAAAATGAGACCTTGTATCCACTCTTATTGGCGATACTTGAGGCTCCGCCACTACTATTTCTCTACACTTGTCCGGAGGTTTAGCTTCATCGGCCATAACTACAACAAATGCCAAAACAAATATAATAAGTAACTTGAGTCCATCAATGATGCAATCCATAATTTTAACAATTATAAATCATAATATGATCACTGATTAAGGCAATATCTATTAATATGATTCAATACCTAAACAAACCAAGCATACAATGCATAAACCATATTTTAAATCTATTTTATGCATATTACAGAGAACACTGCAACCTGTTTTATGTTTCGCAAAAGTTCGGTACGCATGTACCGAGCTTTTGTTCTTCATATTTTGTAAAAGTTCGGTACGCGTCTATCGTGTTTTTCAAATAGTTCGGTAGACGTGTACCGAGCGATACTGTGTTAGAAACCTACGAACTAGCAGGTAGGTGTGCGTGAAATAAACGGTAGAGTTTGAAATTTACCTTGTTTTTAAGCTTCTAATGCTTCTAGAAACAGTTAGTCAAGCTTCCAATGTTGATTTCAACCCCCAAATGAACGGAATCGCGGAATTTTCACGTAAGGAGATTTTGATTGTGTGTTTGTGAAGAAGAAGAAGAAATGAGGAAGAAACCTGGTGTGTCTGGTTTATAAACACAAAGTTCGGTGGACGTCTACCGAACTCTAGCGCGCTCGGTACACGTCTTCCGAACTTTCAAAAACCTCGGTACGCATCCACCGAACTTTGCCTTTTAAAATTTCAAAAAGTCAAGGGGCAAACTGGAATTTAAGGGGGGTGAAAAGAATCCCGAGGTGTGGGAAGAGAAATCTTCATTATTTTGGGGTTGATGCAGGGTTCGAAGTCAAGTCCAGTAGTAAAAGGATTTAAATATTTGTAATTGAAGCATATTATAGTTAAAAAAAATACCATATAATAGTTTTTTCTTTTTAATCAGTTATTGATTTTTCATAAAAGGATTAAATTTTTAAAAAGTTATTTTTTTGACTAAAATTTTTTAAAAAGTACTTTTACCATTTAAAGAGTCAAATCTCATAAATACTTTTGACCATTTTAATTATTAATTGTAATGATTTTGAAAAAATAAGTTTTTTTTTAAAAAAAGCTTGAATATTTTATAGGCCAAATACATATGTAGGTCTTTTTTTTTTCGGTAATACCTTCTTTTAAGTTTTGCATTTGTATTGGATAGGTCATTTAAGCTTTTTATTTTGTTTCAAATAGGTCTTTTAAGATTTTAAAATGTATCAACTAAGTCCTTCCATTGTATTTTGTTACAAAAAAAATATGATGTGTTTAAAGAAAACGGATTCTAAGATATGTTCTTCTTGTATTAAAGTATCATCTAGGTTGTTTTACGTTATCAAGTTAACTGTCACATCATTTTTTTTTGTAACAGAATATAACAGAAGGATCTAGATGATACATTTTAAAAACTTAAAGAACATATCTGATACAAATGTAAAACTTAAATTACATATAAATGCATTTGGCCTATTTTATATTTGAATATTTTACAATAAAAAGTATAATTTTTAGATTTATTGAATAAATGATGTATCTAATTAATATTATAGTCCAAATACATCCGTTGTTCATTGAATTTTGAAAAGTTGAATTTGACTTATTAATTGTATTGAATAAATTTAATACACAATTTGGCCTATAAATATCTAAAACCTAGTTCCATTTTTCACATAAGCCATAAACTTTCTGCAAAATTTCTAAGTGTTGAGTCATCTTCTCTTCTTCACCTTCAACCTTTAACCCAAAATGAGTCATTCAACTGGTTCCTCTTCCAACATTGATCTCGAATCCATTAACCGTAGGATTACTACTTCGGTTATTGAGTTTATTAGAGTATAAGCACTTGTGCTTCAGTTCAGGACTAATTGTGTAAGCATTTGTATTAAGTGCTGATGTGGCAACAGCTGTTAGGAGTTAGTTTGACCATGCTGACATGGCATGTGTTTGTTAGAATCAGGTTGAATTGTAACTGCCACCTAGCTTATGTAGAGCCCTGAATATAAAGGGTCTCTCACAATGTAAAACTCAATCTCTTGTAATCTTTTACACAATCAATAAACAGATACAGTTGAGCTCCAAGAAAATTAACATGGTATCATAGAGCCTTTAGGTTCATTTTTTTTTTCTTTCTTTCTTCTTCGTTTCGCTTCCGCACCGCAATCAAGATTCACCGTCGTAATCCATGGCGGCATCACTAGACGGTTCTCCGATCAGAAAACGAATCGGCGATGGTAGCCCAGTTCTTCCGTCAACAACGAAAGATTCTACCAAATCTGGCTTAACTCATTCCCTCACCATCAAATTGGATGAAAAGAACTTCCTCCTATGGAATCAACAAGTAAACGGCGTAATCACGGCGCACAATCTTCACGGGTTTGTTGTGAATCCTGAAATTCCGTTACAATATGCATTGGTCGCCGATCGTTTAGAGGGCAAGAACTCGGACGAGTACCAGCAATGGCTTTTTAAGGATCAAACGCTCTTCACGTGGTTACTCTCCACGATATCTGACAGTGTTCTTCCTCGAGTGCTCAACTGTAAGCATTCATATGAGGTGTGGGATCAAATTCATAAGTACTTCAACTCGGTACTGAAGTCACGAGCACGACAACTAAGATCGGAGCTCAAGAACACAAAGAAGCGTGCGAGATCGGTCAATGAGTATCTTCTTCGCATCAAATCCATAGTAAATTCACTAATTGCTGTGGAAGATGCAGTTTCAGAACAAGAACAGGTTGAGGCTATTCTTGAGGGATTACCAGAAGACTTCAACTCGTTCGTAATGATGATCTACAGTCGTTTTGACATACCAACAGTTGAAGATGTTGAAGCATTACTCCTTCTACAAGAGGTACAATTTGAGAAATTCCGCCAAGAACTCACCAATCCAAGTGTATCTGCTCATGTTGCTCAAGTCAATTTCAATTCCAAGAGTCCTAATCCAGAAAGTGATAGTCAAGAATCTGGAACAGAGCATTACTATGCTGCTGCAAATCGTGGACGAGGACGAGGCAAAGGAAAAGGTCGAGGCCGTGGCAAGAATCAAATGGCATCCACTTCTGGCAAAACTCAGTGCCAAATCTGTGGCAAACCTAATCACGATGCTGCAAATTGCTGGTACAGGTATGAACCACCTCCCTCTAGAACTAATGCACGTGGTTACAATGCTGGCAATTCCTTTAGACCCCTTCACTATAACCCCTACCCTCGTCCCACTGCACACTTAGCAATTCCACAGTACTATGGTGGAATTCCAGACTTGGACACTGCTTCTACTGCTTCATGGTACCCTGACTCAGGGGCTTCTCATCACCTAACTTTCAATCCCAACAACTTGACCTATCGTATGCCTTACCAAGGACAGGACCAAGTCATGATGGGAAACGGTCAAGGTGTGTCTATCAAATCCCTAGGTCATTCTAATTTTCAATCACCTAACAATCCTAGTGTTTATCTAAAATTGACTGATCTGTTGCATGTTCCTCATATATCCAAAAACTTGTTATCTGTTAGTAAGTTTGCTCAAGATAACAATGTATTTTTTGAATTCCATCCTCATGTTTGTTATGTAAAATCTCAGGCTACTAAGCACATTGTACTTGAAGGCACTGTTGGATCTGATGGCTTATACAAGTTCAAGCCCTTCATTTTCACTTCTCCCAACAGTGATGCTCACTACAAACCTGTGTCTGGCTCTGCCTCAGCTTTGAATAAGTCTTCCTATCCCTTTACTAGTCAATTTTCTGCTTTACAGAATAATACCCAGTGTAACAATGTTGTATCCACTGGAAAGTTAGATAGCATTTTTCATACATGGCACCTAAGGCTAGGCCATGCTCACAATAAAGCTGTTCAAACTGTTTTGAATTGGTGTAATATTCCTTTCTCTAATAAAAGTACTTTTACCCCATGTGTTTCTTGTTGTCTTGGCAAATCTCATAGACTTTATGCACCTTTATCTAACACCATTTACACCAAACCTTTTGAGGTAATTCACTGTGACCTGTGGGGCCCAGCTCCATTCATGTCACACAATGGATATAACTATTACATTTCATTTGTGGATACATACACTAAGTATACTTGGATATATTTTCTTACTCAAAAATCTGATGCTTTAAAAGCATTTACTCAATTTCTTACCTTTATTCAAAATCAATTTCATGCTTCCGTTAAAGCTGTTCAGTCAGATTGGGGTGGGGAATTTCGTCCCTTTACTTCTTTATTAAATTCTCTTGGTATTCAGCATAGACTCACCTGCCTTCACACTTCTCATCAAAATGGGACTGTTGAAAGGAAACACAGACAAATTGTTGAAATGGGACTAACTCTATTATCTCAAGCTTCATTACCCCTTAAGTTCTGGGACCATAGCTTTACTCAAGCTGTCTATCTAATAAATAAATTGCCATCGAGTGCTTTACCCTCCTTCAAGTCACCACACCACACACTCTTTAACTCTCAGCCTGACTACACTCAAATCAAAGTGTTTGGCTGCTTATGCTTCCCACACCTTAGACCTTACAATAAAAACAAGCTTCAGTTTAGGTCTAGCCCATGTGTATATCTTGGTGTGTCCCCACAACACAAAGGGCACAAGTGCCTTGATGGCAATGGTAGAGTGTATGTGTCTAAAGATGTCATTTTCCATGAAGATCAGTATCCCTATATAACTATGTTTCCTAGTAGCTGCACTACTCAGACCCCATCTGATACTTCTGTCACACAAAGTACTCTTTCCAACATCTTTAACTCTGCACCCCCATCTTCCAACATCACATCAGACAACTCACCTTCCACAAATTTTCAAACAAATCCCCCAACCTCTGTAGAACAACATATCTCATCTTCAGAAATATCCAACCCCATACAACAAAATTCTAACATCACAGGTGAAACTAATAAACATCCCATGGTCACAAGAACCAAAACTGGTAATCTCAAACCTAAAACCTTCTTGGCCAGCATTGAACCTACCACTGTCAGAAGTGCATTGGCTGATCCTAACTGGCTTCATGCTATGCAAACTGAATACAAAGCATTACTAGATAATAACACTTGGTCTCTAGTTCCTCTTCCCCCCCACAGAAAAGCAATTGGATGTAAATGGATATTTAGGGTGAAGGAAAATCCTGATGGATCTATCAATAAGTACAAAGCACGCTTAGTGGCCAAGGGATTTCTTCAAACTCCTGGATTTGATTTCACTGAGACTTTCTCCCCTGTTATTAAACCAGTCACAATCAGGATTATCCTTACACTCGCTGTAACCTATCAATGGTCTGTTCAGCAGATAGATATTAACAATGCATTCCTTAATGGGTCACTGCAAGAAGAGGTTTACATGACCCAGCCAACTGGTTTTGAAAGTTCTGATAAGTCCTTGGTATGCAAATTACACAAAGCTCTCTATGGCCTAAAGCAAGCCCCAAGAGCTTGGTATGATAAATTGACTCAAACTCTACTGCAGATGGGATTTGTCAAGAGCAGATGTGATCCTTCACTACTTGTTCATCATCAGAATGGTGCCTGCACTTATGTGCTCATTTATGTGGATGATATTCTCATCACAGGGTCAGCATCTAGTCTTGTTCAGGATCTGATACAAAAACTCAATCTCAAGTTTGCTCTAAAGCAACTAGGTGAAGTGGATTACTTCTTAGGCCTAGAAGTTCATCACATGTCCTCAGGGGGCCTGTTATTAAATCAAGCTAAATATATCAAAGATCTGCTGTGCAGAACCAATATGGAGAATTGTAAACCCATTGGTTCACCAATGGTCAGCAGCTGCAGATTAAGCAAATTTGGTACTGATGCTATGCAGGATCCTTCTCTTTACAGATCCACAGTTGGTGCTCTGCAGTATGCTACCTTGACAAGACCTGACATTGCATTTAGTGTCAACAAAGTGTGCCAATTCATGGCACACCCTTTAGAATCCCACTGGAAAGCTGTTAAAAGAATCCTCAGGTATCTTAAAGGAACTATGAGTCATGGTTTATTGCTGCATCCCTCTCCTTCTAGTCCACCTTTCTCTCTCAGAGCCTACAGTGATGCTGACTGGGCAACTGACCAAGATGATAGAAGGTCAACTTCAGGGTCATGTATCTATTTTGGCTCAAACTTGATCTCTTGGGGCTCAAAGAAACAACCTCTGGTAGCTAGATCAAGCACTGAAGCTGAGTACAGAAGCATGGCCAATACTACAGCTGATTTGATATGGATTCAGTCCCTCCTTCATGAACTACATGTTCCCTTCCACACTCCTACTCTCTTGTGTGATAACCTAAGTGCAGTAGCCTTGGCTCATAACCCTGTCCTTCATTCCAGGACTAAACACATTGAATTAGACATCCACTTTGTGAGAGAAAAGGTTCTTTCAAAGCTGCTCAACATTCTTCATGTGCCTGCAGCAGATCAGCTGGTTGATCCTCTCACCAAGCCTCTGTCTCCTACCAACTATGCCTCCATAAGGGTCAAACTCAAAGTATTTCCATGTTATGAAAACCCTTCAGTTTGAGGGGGGGATATTAGAGTATAAGCACTTGTGCTTCAGTTCAGGACTAATTGTGTAAGCATTTGTATTAAGTGCTGATGTGGCAACAGCTGTTAAGAGTTAGTTTGACCATGCTGACATGGCATGTGTTTGTTAGAATCAGGTTGAATTGTAACTGCCACCTAGCTTATGTAGAGCCCTGAATATAAAGGGTCTCTCACAATGTAAAACTCAATCTCTTGTAATCTTTTACACAATGAATAAACAGATACAGTTGAGCTCCAAGAAAATTAACAGAGTTAAAGAATATCATCGACAAAGAGCTGGATTATGTCTTACTCCATAAAGAACTTGTCGATGATTTTTGCAGACATGTTACCATCCTTAAACAACATACCTTTCGCTTGTCCAATAATTGCTTATGTGTTCTTGTCTTACTGAAAATGCTTGCAAGTCTTTTTAAAAATGACCATCCAGCCATCAGATCTCACGCTGGTCAATTGGCTGAGACTCTTGACAATTATGATTTCAATAATGGCTGGTTGATAGTTGTTAAAAATGATTTAGCTGAAAAACATGACAATGTTAAGAAATATGTCGAGGAACAACATGCCATTGATCTACAGATTGCTTCTTTTGAAGAAGAAAATTCTCTTTTGAAAGAGAAAAAACTCGAGTTGGCTGAGGCTATTCGTTTTGAGAATGAAGCCATCGTTGAATTAGAGAAAGAGCGCCAAGAGGCTACTCAAAAAAAGATTGGTTATATTACCGAATTGAAACGTCTGGGTGATCAAGTAGTGCTGATGGAATTGAAGATGCATAACATTCGAGAAACTTGGTCGAATGTCAAATCTTTCATTCACCTTCTTTAAGAAAAAATGTATTATTTATTATCTTTTGTGTTTGTTGTCAGAGTCAATGTGTTATCTATCGCCCTTAGGCCCTTCTAAAAAATAAAATTCCAAGTTTCTATATTAATTAATCTCATGTATGGTAGACTTGTAGTGTTTTAAATATTTGTCGTCCAAATAAAAAATACTAAAAAGGAACTGTTCCCTTTGCTGAAAAATTGAAATCATACAAGACAATGGAAAAAGGTTCTCCTTTTAAAATCAATGTTTGGTCAATCTCATTAATTTAATTATGTCAATACACATAGTCCAAGAGAAACCAATTTGATGTCCTCTTTAAAGCTGAATTATGTATGCACAAGATTCGGTTGATATACAAAATAAAAGTATTAGTGAAAACAATATAGAACAAAACAATTCAAGATAAAGTATAAGATGTTAAATAAATTTTGTCTTAAATGATATTTGGTGGAAAAAAATTATTTTAATATTTTAGACAATTTGTATATAGGATAAAAAGTTGTCTTGCTATTCGATGAGAACAAAACTTTCATTTTTTGTCTAGTCACTTAGTCCCACACTACAAAAATGTCGCTATTTAGCCACGGTCAAAACCGTAGCTAAAAGTGATATAGACCGTGGCTAATATAGTTTGCAACGTTAATTTTGAGGGTGGCTTATTGGAGCGTTGCTAAATTTAGCCACGGGTAAAATTGATATTTGCCACAACAAAATAGAGTGTGGTAACATTTTTATAACTACGGCTATTGATAAATTAGCCACGGTTTTAACCGTGGCAAACAGTTTGAAGGAGTACCAAGTAAAAACTTTTAAATATGGAAACCAATATACATTCGTAAATATTGGCTACTTTTAAACCGGTTTTAACCACGGTTTATAACTACTTTTAAATATTGGCTACGGTCGTAACCAATATACATAGATATAGATACAAATTTCAAGTTTTACACTTCAAATCCTGCAAATTAAAGGCAGTTCTGATGACATGGAAACGAATTTTGAACCTATGCATAGGGAGCAAGAAAATTAAACTGAGACCTAGCAGAAGAAGTAAAATTAGGGGACAAAAAAGGAAAATCGAAAAAGAAGCCATACTTTTGCAAACAACAAACAACTCGGTGAATCTTTTTGACGGCGAGATCCACGAACGGCTGAAGCGTTTGTTTAAGAATCAATTGAAAGAAGAATTTGGGGAATCAACATCTTCATGGAAGTTTGAGAAATCGAATAAAATTGAAAGATATTGATGACGATTTTCATATGTTTCTTCATGGAAATTGATAGAAACTAAGAGAAATCGATATAAATTGATGGAAACTGAGGGAAATTGGTGGGAATTGATGAAAACTGAGGGAAATTGGCGGAAATTGATAGAAAGTTGAGGGAAATCGAAAGAAACTGATGTAACATAACGATATGAAATGAGAATTGGGAAGTGTTTCTTTGTGAAATGAGAAAAAAGCGAGGGATAAAACAAAAAATATACGCGCCGGGGAAATTGTAACATCCCCAAATTCTAAATCATCTACTTAATTTTTATTGGTTTTTGGTTAAAAGGATTGGTATTAATTAGTGGTGATTAAATAAAATTTAGTCTTGGGATTTAAGTGTATAATGTGTAATAAAAGGAATTTTTTTTAACTGGACCCAAAGTTACACACTAAAGCACTTAGCTCACACTTATGAACTCAATTAAAAACAAGAGAGAGTGTAATTTTCCCTCCCAATTCACTCCCTCTAGTGACTCATTTCCCACTCAATGGGATGCTCTTCCTCATTGAGACACCTCAATTCTCCTTTCATTTCAAAGCCAACACCTCACATATAAGTTCAACCACTCACTAACTTAGAAAAACAAGAGTACATGCAAAACTGATTTTCATTTTCATTTGCTCCTACATTCAGAAGCTGAAGCTCTCCACCCCATTTTTCCCTCTTCTCTTTCAAGTTCATCACTTAACAACAACACTCCTTACATATTCTTCCATTCTTAGCACTCTCAAATTATAATTTCAAGTCTCAACCTCAACATAACCCTTATACCAGAGGCTCTTCACATGCTATCATTTAGCAGAAAATCAAATTAGAATCACCATTCTATCATATTCTCAAATTCATCAATCAAGCAAAGCAACAAGTTCATAAACCCCCTTTTCATTTCAATCTCAAATCCTAACCCCACCCTTCTAATTCATGCTGCTTGTGTACTAATTCCATAAAACACGAACTTTTGCAACACTGGGTATGCCATAACTACTAAGGAAAAGTGGAAAATCGGGAAAAATGGCAAAAACTCGTATTTCCTTCTGTCCAACTCGCCATGGCGAGCTGGAGCACTCATCTAGACGAGTTCAGCAGCAATTGCTGCATGTGCCTTTCTGTTCGTGCTGATTCCTGGGTTCGCGGGTATTTCTGAGGATTGTTGTAGCTGTATAGAGCCCAAGGAGCATGTTAAAGCTTCTTTTATCAGGTGGGTGCTTAAGTAGTTTAGATGATTTTTCCCCAAATCAAATAATTGCATGTTAACTAGGAATTAGGAAATTAATTGTGTGAAGGGAATTAACTCCCCAAATTCCCTTACATTCTGTTCTGTATTAATTATTTCATGTATCTGCACTACCTCATAATTTGATTGTAGGTGTAACCCTTCAAATTGGTGATTTTTGTAAAACAGGACACTTTCTGCATGAACTCGCCATAGCGAGTTGCTAGCGAGTATTCATGGCGAGCACCAAGATCTGGGCTGATGAAACTCGCCATGGCGAGCACTGCTCGCCTAAGCGAGTTGATTTAGGCCAGGACCTGCAGTTCGCCATGGCGAGCTAGTTAACTCGCCGTAGCGAGCTAAGTACAGAAATGCTTATATTATTTTATTTCTAAACTATTTTTAAAGGCACTCGTTTTATATCATCACTGAGGTAGATAACTTGCAGATATATATAAATTAATTAATGTTCAAACAGGAGGTCAACACAATTTAGGAATTTAGGGAAATAACTTAGGATTTTAGAACCATGTATGCTCTCCGGACTTTGGGAAATTATGGTAGCATGTAATTAATGTAGAATCAGTCAATTATGTATGTGATTATAATATCACGTGTGGACTTCGTTTTAGATGTTCCACCAGTAAAACTTTGTGAGCTGCACGCCGGAACGCTTTCTGTTCGCGGACAAGGCAGGCCTCTGAGACATGCTCACCTCAAAGTGTTTGCGGATTAAAATCAACAAGACTAATTTTGTGTTACACATTTATTTATTATGCTTATGATAATTAAGTTATGAAGTGGAATATGATACGACCGATTAGGTGCCCCGGCTTTATAACCTTTAGGAGGGTAGTAGGACTCACTGGGACGAAGTGACTGTCTCACCCCACTCCCTTTTCGATATAGGTAAGACAGGTTATTTCGGAGCAGGGACCAGGTTGGACCTGACGATTGGAGCCGAGCTTGGATTGTCAGCTTAGAAGATTTATTCTTCTTCCTTGTTTTTAATTAGCTTGTTTTCCGTTTTAAGTTTCCTTCCGCTGATTGTATTGAACATTCTGAAATTATCTTAATGATAATTTATTATTCAGCTAATTTCTTTATAATTTTAATGTACTCAGATTTCATTTATTAATGTTCCGACTAAATATTCTAGATAATTTAGTTGGGGCGTTACATAAATAAGAAGAAACACTATTTTAGCCACTGCCAAATTGTGGTAAACTGACTTCTTTACCCACAATTAAACTAACTGTAGCTAAACATTGTTTTTTTTTTTTTTTGTAGTGCAACTTTGTCCAATCCCAAAATAAATTTAAAATCAAATACAATACAACTGAATTTTTTTTTGTCCAAGCTCTCTATAACTTGGACTATGACCTAGGGCCCGTTTGGCCTAGCTTATTTTTGAGCTTATGCAAACAACTTATGCAATTTTTATGTATTATTATAAGTTTTTCAAGGTAGTATATGATAAAATAGCTTCTAAAAACTCAATTTTCACTAGTTTAAACTTATAAAATAGCATAAAACCTAATTTATATTGCATAAGCCGTTTGCATAAGCTCTAAAATAAGCTAGGCCAAATGAGACCCTAATTTGGAATTAAATAATAAAAAAAATTCGGGAAATACCTTCTCTTGACTTTGCACACGTAAGTTTATCCCAAGTCATCAAACGAATTCATTTATTGCGATTTCTGCCTCCCATGGGCGACCCTGAGGGTGTGCAGGATGTTCTAGCGCGTCGGGCCTCCAATTTTTAGGGGCCTCAAAAAATATATTATTTGGTAGTATGTCTCTTAAATAAAATATTATTCAAAAAATAAAAATAAAAAAAATATCTTAAATTTTTTATCTATTTTTGTTGCCCCAATTTAAAGTGACTAACTGCATGTTTCAGAAAAATAAAATAAAGTTTGTTCCATATCAAACATAAACAGAAACTCGTGTATCTTCTAATTCCCCTCCAAATTAAAATATGGTTATTTTATATTTTAACATTCCAACTTTTGATAAAAATACAATATTCATAGAATTTCCTTTTTTGCATTCTATCAATTGTTTAGCTGTGACTAATTTATAAAACATTTTTTTTATAATTCAAGAGAATATCAAACATCAAAATATCTTTAGTCAGACCAAAATAAACAACAAGGTAAATTCAATGTCCAATAAATTGATAAAAATATTGTACTCCCAATCTCCAATAAGTTGATAAAAGAAATTGTCTTTCAACTTAAATACTCCGTATAATTTATTTTTATTTTTTTACAGAAGTATCAAATATAAATTAAACTAACTAATTTTACTCTATTTAATAAGGACATTCCTAAAGTACCCCACTAAGATAAATTTTGTTTTACACCAACACTTGTGAATTTGATTAAAAAAAAAATTTGTTGTTGAGGGGAGCATGGAATACTATATAGAAGCGAGTGCATGTGATTGCTACACCTAACGGTTGCGCGCCAAAAAAAACTACTCATAACGAATTAAGCTTCAATTTACATTCAAAGAGTTCGTTCCATCAAGAAAGAAAAAAACACTAATCTCATCACTAACACAAGATTACATTTCTCTTTGTAATCGTGTTTTCGTTAATCTTTTCTTCTTCATCGATTCTCTTCGATTCACTTTCGTATTTTAGAAATTACAGCGAAAAACCATAGTTCGAATCAAAGGAAGAAAAATGGTTCGTAATTGTGACTACTTGAATCTCGTCTTCGCTGTGTTCTTCCCAATTTTGATTTCTCAGGGTTTCGCATTCACTGATCCACTTGACGGTAACTGTTTAATCTTTTCTTGAAAAATTTATCATTGAAAATCGATTAAAGTTAATAACTATGGTTCAATTTTGATATTGCGATAGTTTTGTGGTCGATGCAACTGTAATTGTAGTTATGATTCTGTTGCCAAGATTTCTAGAACTGTGCTTTGTGTTATCTTTGAATCTTTTTACTTTCAAAATAATATTGAAAAACATTATGCTATTATTAGGATTATTGAATTAATTTTCACATATTCTGTGATTAGTAACGGTTGTGCTGATGTTGCAATCCTTGATACTGGCGATAGTCATGGTCCAATGCGGCCGATAAACTATGCAGTGTGGTTTCAGTAACATCGGAAACGATGGTGTTGATCGGAGCAACACTCGGGTTCTGATTTTGTCAGTATTTCTGTAATTAGGGATCCAGTAAAGTAGGACATTACTTTTTAATGCTATATTGAAGATGTGAAAAATTTAGAATATTTGTGTATTTGTGAAGGTTAGATTTTGTACAGAAAAATCCATGCTTGAACATGAAATCTAATTGATTCTGTTATAGGTCACACTTGGATCTCCCTAAACTATATATATTTGTTGCATTTTTCGATAAACAGTCGAAGCTCTCAAGGATATGTACAGGAGCCTAAACACCCCGCTAGTGCTGCAAGGATGGAACGGCGGTGATCCTTGTGAGGAGGCTTGGACAGGAGTAGCTTGTTCGGGGACCTCGGTTATACATCTGTAATTGCACATACTCTAATGATAAATCACCTATTATTTCATATCATTGTGCAACTATAAAGGTTATACTTGCACTTTCTGTATTCTTGCAGCAAAATTCAAGGAATGAATCTCACCGGATCTCTTGGAGCCGCACTGTATAATCTACAAAATTTGAAGATATTGTAAGTCGTTTTATGTTTAGAGTTATTATAACAGGATGGATTGTTCATATTATATTGTCAAAGATATTATTTACTTATTACCATATTCTGGTTTTTTCAGTGATGTCAGTTCCAACAGCATAATGGGTGAAATACCGTATGGATTACCTCCCAATGCCACACATATGTATATGCCTACTGCTCTGCTGATATTGTTCTTGCATGACTAAATTCAATTTCTATCTGTATATTAAGTTCTGTATTTTTCTGATGATCCTTCTTTATGGCAGAAACATGGCTTTCAACTATTTGAGTCAAAATATACCACATTCATTATCAAACATGAAAAAACTTAGACATCTGTGAGTTACATTTATGTTGGTTTTAGTCTTAAGCTTCATATAGAAGATACACTTCAGATGGGAATACTTTTTACCAACCATTGATAATTTGTTGTTTCACATTTTCTTGTCACTTTTGAGATGATATGAAGATTGAGTTTTAAAATTGGCACTGATATCATCACTTTTGTTATGCAGGAATTTAAGCCACAATTTCTTATATGGACCAATTGGCAATGTGTTCACAGGCTTAGATAATCTCAAAGAAATGTATGTCCTCTTCACTCGAGTCTTTTGGTTTTCAGTTTCATTGAAAATGAAAGATAGACTTTACCAATGAGTAAGAAATTTTAGGCAATCAGCTTAAAACATTTCCATAGAAGTGCTTTTCGGTGCAATATTAATCGAATTTTCTGGATTGGTAAGTGCCAGTTAGTATACAAAAAGTAATCAGTCGCTACTTTTTTAATCGAAATCAGTTGCTACATTTTCTTCAATATTAACCTAAACCTTTTTAATCAATCACAGTGGAAAAATTAGTGCCTGTTAATATATTATGCTAGATATACGAAAAACATACCAAAAGCCAGGTATCGTAGTCCACACAATCGCTACTTTTTTGTGGGCAATGCATTGGATAGTTTAGAATTGTGAGAAGCCAAAAAAGGATGTTGTTTTGGAAAACAAAAGAAATGTTCCGTCGTGAGAAACACTCTGATTAGACTATATAATGAAATTAGATGGAGTCATGAGAAAGTGATGCAGAAAATTTTTGATGTTGAATTATTTTTTACAAATCTTAGTCTTTCAACTCACAGGATGATTTCTTCTATTCATCAGGGACCTTTCTTATAATAATTTCACAGGAGATCTACCAAGCTCATTTGGTTCATTGATAAACATTGAAAAATTGTAAGTTTATTTTTTCAAATGCTCCTCATCCAGTTTCCTTGATTTGCATTTCATCTTATACTGAGAAAGGACCATGTTGATTTTATTTGTAATATGATTCTTGTTTGCAGGTTCCTGCAGAATAACAGATTTACTGGATCAGTCACATACCTGGCTGAGCTTCCACTCATTTATTTGTAGGTTATCTATCTCTACACATTTCTCACATATACACTACCAATTATTTGCTAATTTGTTTGTTTTGTCAGGAACATTCAAGAAAATCTGTTTAGTGGCATTCTTCCACAACATTTTCAGTCCATTCCAAACTTATGGTTAGTAGTAATCTTGATTATCTGCAGTTTCTTTATTAGATGTGAAATAATGAACAGATAAAAAAGTACTCTTTCCTATCCATTAGGATTGGTAGCAATATGTTCCATGCAGTGGACGGCTCTCCTCCTTGGGGATTTCCTTTGGACGGTGTACCAATTGAACAAAATACCACCCGCCCACCCACAACCCAGGCAAATGCCATCGAGAATTATGCTCCTCCCAAAGCAATAAAACAGAAGAAGAAACGAATTGGTCCTGGAGGAATAGCTTTTATGGTTGGTGGGGGAACATTAATGGTAACAGGATTAGCGCTCTTCATTGCGATCAGTTTGAATAAATTCCGCACACAGAGAACGAAAAGCTTTGCCTTCGAAAGCAACCACCGTATTTCATTTTCTTCTCATCCATATCCTTCTAATCCAATTAGTGCAGTCAAAGATGAGTCAAAAGGTGAGTCACTTCCAGTCAATAAATTTAACATTAAAATTCGTTGGTCACTGCATATACAGTTTACACTTCCAGCCAATTTTCAGTTATCTGATTATCTCACCAACCCTTTTCAAAATTTTCATATATGTGTTAATTTCAATCAAGTTCTTCATGTTGCCTATGTTAGGACGCCATTTCATTTACTTGTTTTGTTAATTCATTTTTAATGGTGACAGAAGTCTCTCCTACAGCACAAGATGATAGCCTGCAAATCCCACCTTTCAATGCTGCATCTCTTTTAGATCCAAGGCGATTGCCGTCCCAGAAACACAAAAGGATGGGAGAAACGTCAAGAAGAAGTTTTTCTGAAAGAGACAAATTCACCGGAAGGACGAAGGTTTACACAGTAGCTGAGGTTCAGTTGGTTACTAACAATTTTAGCGAAGACAACCTTCTGGGAGTAGGCTCTCTTGGCCCTGTTTACAGAGCTGAGTTACCAGATAACAAAGTATAATTTTAAGCTACCTTTTAAACACTTAACAGTAAAAAAGTTCAGATTTCAAAACTATTGCTTTCAATTTACAACTTATTGTTTCTTTTTCAAAGGTTTTGGCTGTGAAGAACATCCAAATGGCAGGGTTATCTTTCAGTGAAGAGGAAAAGTTCTTAGACGTGGTCTGTACTGCTTCTCGTCTGAAGCATCCCAACATCGTTGCACTTAAAGGTTACTGTTTGGAGCACGGACAACATCTTCTTATCTACGACTATGTCAGAAATTTAACTCTAGACAATGCTCTACACAGTGCATCATACAAACCTTTATCTTGGGGACTCCGTCTACGGATTGCTATAGGTGTAGCACAAGCTCTAGAGTAAGTTCCAATTTGTTACTTAAACCTGTTTCCTGTCTCAACTAGTAAACGTGACTTACTCGAATATTTACAGCTATCTGCACTCTACATTCTCCCCTCCTGTCACCCATGGCAACTTGAAGGCTGCCAATATTCTACTGGATGAAAATCTGATGCCTCGTGTTTCTGACTGTGGCGTGGCTATCTTAAAACCACTGACCAACACTAAAGCCAAAGCTCAGGTAAGTTTGCAAGAATAAGAATCAATTATACCTAACATTGATTGATCCTTGCTCTTGTTACATAACAAAGATAATGTTATTTGTCCCTTGCTTACAGACAGAATAAAGATAATGTTATTTGTCCCTTGCTCTTGTTACATAAATTGCACCAAGTCTAGGTGAAAGTTGCTTCTGAGCATGATTTTTAAATGGCAGTCATGGTAGCAGTTACTTCATAATTTTTTATATTGCGGAGAATCACAATCACAATGCAGTTTCGGCAATATAAAAAACTGTTATGTCGATGCCCAGATCACTTTTGCGAGACTTTTATTTAAGACTTCTTGTGAGTTAGGTTCAGTGAAAAGAATAGTTCCCTGAATAATGACTAATTATAAAGTAACAGTTGCAAAATGACTTATAACCTATATAATAGTCTAACTATACAATGGAGATGGGTTCATTAACTTATGGTCTGTTAAAAACAGGCTTCTGAGATTGCTATTAGAGATAGTGGGTACGATTCACCTAATCATGGCCAACTGGGAATTAGCAGTACAAAGAGTGACATATTTGCCTTTGGGGTGTTGCTTTTGGAGCTGTTATCAGGAAGAAAACCTTTCGAAAGGTATGACTTTACTCCATCTTGCGACAATTTCCTTTCTTCCCTTTTCTGGAGTTGTCTAATAATGGACTCTTGCAACACAGTTTTATGCCAAAGGAAGAGCAGTATCTAGCAAATTGGGCTTCATCAAGGCTTCATGATAGCGAGAGTTTGGAGCAGATGGTAGATCCAGCTATTAAAAGAACATTCTCATCTAAAGCTCTTTCTCGTTATGCTGATATAATTTCTCTATGCACTCAGGTATTATCATATTCATATTAGCTCTTACTGCCAAGTTATATGAATCTAATCATGATATCTCTTGCTTGAATGGTACTTTCAAAATGAATCTACTCACCCCTTTTGGTTTGCAATGAACTGTATCTTTGACAGCCTGCAAAGGAATTCAGACCTGCAATGTCTGAAATAGTGGACTCTCTTGTATCTTTTATGCAAAAGCTCAATGTGTCAAAGAGTGTTGGTGGTTTAGCAGATGGAACTGAACTTGACCCACTTGACAGATCTTTTCGTACAACCACCTCCCGCTTTATTCCTTCACCATCATTGAGCTATGTATCTGCTTGATGTACTACTGACACAGTCATACAGAAGCTACATACTCTGTGCAAACTGGTTGACATTAACTCAATAGGAATTTTAGTAGATCTCTATTCTTTCCTTTTTCCCTTGTAAATTTGTAATAATTTCCTCCTCTCATCAAGTACAAAATATTCTTTTTGTAAAAACATACAGCATGAATTAGATTGAATTTCACCTATGAAAAGGTTCATATTGTTGCACTAAGCGCAGAGTTATTTTTGGACAGTTGAAATCGTGTTTGCATACTAATTTCAGTGATATTAAATAGCATGATTTTTCATCCAAAACACATTAAATGCCTTGCTTTTTTATGATATGTAACGGAGTGATAAATATCACATGAAAATCACAAATGAGAGATTTTTAATTCAAACTCGAAACACCATGAATATTCAACCTAATAATATTTGCCAACATAGTTAGGCTATCATAATTAATTGAGGAACAGTATTATATTCCCCTAGTAATTATGTAAAACATTTTAGATGCTTTTTACCTGATACATCATATTTTTCAAAATATTAACCACTATAGTGAGATGAGATCTGATTGTTTTAGTAATTTTGCCATAGAGCCCTCTCCTAGTTTTCTTGGGTGTGATGTATTCTTAAATAATGGTTCGCTCGTGCTAGTGCACTGCGCAGAATGAGTGTTACCAATCCGGAGTTCAATTTCTAATCATAGAAAAACTCCCAAGTAAATGTGGTGCCTAATCTTGTCATGAAAATGAGCGGGCCGTTAAAAATTAACGATAAAAAAATCGAGCAAGAATATTGCAGCCCATATCTTCTGCTTGTAGATCAATAAGGACAGTTTCAAATGACCAAGTACCACAAGTTACTTTTTAATCTATAACATGTTGGTATGAATTTGCATTGTATAAGTTATGTCTAATTCTAAAACATAACAGGTACTGTGAAACAAAAAGAAAAGGAAAAGTTCTACCCCATAAAACTCATTATTCAGTTATTTTAGCTGTAATCATTATCCACCTAAAGGCTTCATCATGCTCCAAGACCACTTGACAACAGAGTGTTGATCTCTCCAATTATATTAACTGGTCTTCCATCAAACATGGATGAAAGTGTATTCTCGCACAGTTTTTTCAGTTCCTTTGTTTTTCCCACAGCCGCATCCTGCGATTCACGCAAAACTTAGCATGTCTCTTGTATATGAACAGAAACCAGGGAAAGGGGGGGTAAGGAGAGAATAACATGTAAAGATTAGTTGTTAACAGATGCATATGGAATGGAATAGAGCTTTTTCTCTGCTTGGTAGCAGAGAATCAAGAATAAGGGCAATAGAGAAAAAGGGGGTTACAGTAACACGGAAGCAATACATTGATTTCTATCTCCTAATTGTAGCAAAGAGGAAACAAACAAATTATTAAAAAAAAAAATGACATTGTTCCATTCTACTAAAACACCATATCATAACTTTTTCACAAAAAAGAAATTAGAGTAAATCAGTGATGCTGTGAGAACTACTCTGTGGGTTAAAGTGATGCCCACCCTACCCTATTATTGTCATATCTTTGTGACCTCCAAAGCCCTCATTTGTTATATTTTGCAGGAAAGAATACTAATCTCACTACCAAAAAAGAAACCATAGACAGATAACTTCATGTGAACCAAGAGCAAAATCAATGTTTTAAAACCAAACCAGGTAACTGAGCTGGTGAAATGTACTATGGCTCATGGTTCAATAAGGCTGAACGGTTGAACTGCTGTCTACTGATGATAATTAAATATAAATAAGAAATGTCACTTCTTTTGCTACCAAAATAAATGGAACAAAGAAGGGAAGGAAGAGATGCATGGATTTGTCCAACGACTTTCTGATGTTAAATCAAACTATAATGCATGAAATTAGCATTATGAATACTGTCAACTAAAAAAGAACATGCACACACAAGTAGAACTCACTTGTTTTGGCCACAATGAAGATAATGAATTATGTAGTTCCATGCGCTTAGTTGCCAAGTCCTTCAACCCATCTCTCAACTTGACTTCATGATGTTTCTTTTCCTCCAAAGAGTTGACTAGTCGGTCTAGAAATCTAAAATTTGGCCACAATACATAGTCCACTAAGTCATCAACACAATGAATTGATATAAAATCAAACACGGCTGAATTCATCTCAATCAATGTACTTCTCATAAATATGAAATCTTAGATATAAAATATCAAGTAATACCTTTTTGAGTTGAGAATCATAACCAGATCCCTTGTCTTCTTATTTGTCAGCAATGAAATTGCCAAAGAAACGTCACCTTGCATCGTTTCTATAGCATCAGCAGCATGCTGCTGTAGAACAAAGGGAGAAACTGCCTGCACTTGATTTTGTAGCGACAAAGTTTCCTCGTTCTTCAATTCAGCTAACCGTTGATTTAAGAAGGATTTCACCTGATGGCATAAAAATTCAATACAAGTAAGATTTAATCTGACAATTTCTTGGGATCTAAGTCATAAGTTTATCCAGGGTGAGCAACTGTTTAATAGCAAAAGAACTAAATATATTTTAACAAAAATTGCTAGATTGATGTTTCTTTCTGTCTGTCCAGGGAATAATATTTGAAATTATATGAGCAAAACCAAGATCTTGATAGATTAATGAGTAGCATAACTATATATAGTATATACCTCGTATAGATCATCAAGAATCTTATTCCTGTACTCTGTGTCTAAAAGCTGGCTCTTGCCTTCCTTGTTTTCTGTCAATTGAGATAAGGCATCTGGAAGAGAAGTCTGATTGACTAGCACTGCATTTGATGCATTAACATCGTCAATCACATCAACATTAGCAGATTCAACACTAATATCCCAGGATATATCTGCATGTGAGCCTAGTTCTTCGTTTGATATTGTTGGATCAGAGCCGACATCCTCAGTTGATGAAGTCTGTATGGCCTCAGAGGCATTAATGATTTCATATGGACCTAAGCCATTACCGGTATCCTCAGTTTCTTCTACGGTTCCAATGTCCCAATCAATTTGTGAGCTTTCCACTGAAATATCCCAGTCAATGTCAGGAGCAGCAAATTCCGCATCGCTTACCGCAGGGTTTGATTCCTGGTTACTTGAGTGAACACTGACAGTATTAATAACCTCAGAGTCAACAGCAACATTTAAAGATGGAGGATTTTCGCGCATGTTCCTCAAGTTTTGCAGTACAGCTTCTGAAGGTTTCTGCATTCATTATACTAATCTAAATTAATTTATTCAAAAATCATGTCAACTCTAAGTCCGGCCTTCTATTGAGATAATTCAAGAGAGTAGCAGGAACAATGCATCATGTGTAAATGAAAACAATAAAATTAACAATATTTACAGTTCTCCCTTACATCCTTTTCGGTGTGAGCATCTCTGACAAAATTGCAATAATATTCGATTGCCTGTGAAATGTTGTCGCTATTCACAACATCCAAAATTCTGCTAAATGTACTTGGAAGTGATTTTGCGGTCTCCAAAAGTTCTAATCTGACATTTTTTCCCTGCAAAACAATATAATCAACCACAATCTCCATTTAGCAGCAAATAAATACACTGCACAAATCCAAACCTGTAGGCCAAGCTCTTGACAAGCTTCAACATATTTTGCTGCCGAGAGTGCAGCACTTCTTTTTATATCCGCCTCCTTGCGGTCAAGTTCTGCCAGCTGCTGTTGAATCTTCTGCACCTGCTTTCTCTGATAAGGGCTTCATAATAGAAATAAACAACACAGTGACAAACTAAAATAAAAAGAAAAAGAACAATACTATCTCACGTGTCATTTTCTACACAAAATATAATGAAAAACAAATAGATCACATTGCTTACATTTCATAGTTCACATTTTGGGTGATAATAAGTGCAGCCTCGCCAAGAAAAACATGATCTTTCTCAAAAGACCGCACAATTGCTTCCCATGCACCCTACCCAAATAATAATGATAATGATGATGACAACAATCATACATAATTTGAGAATCACTGACAACGGGTATGAGTATCTCACCGCAGAACCAGATAGTCGACCAAAGATGTTCCTGCTTTCCGTAGTAGACTTCAAGAGAATATCATATATCTGTTTGGCCTCTAAATAACCAATCTCTGAAACAAGATAACGCAATGCCACTTTAAATCTCATCTTATGCAAGCAAATTCACCCACCAAAATTCCTTATAATCAATAAGCTCTCAGTATAACTTATAAAAACAACTTAAAACCCATAACAAAACAAACTAATAAAGTTTCTTAGACATAATTTATACTTTTGCTTATATGATAAGTTTAATAACACCATTTAATGAAGCTGCTATCCAAATACACTTTTATCAAACCAGAATTGAAACTACAACACATGAACTACAGTACATTAATATTCATCAAAATTTATTTTTCCAAATCAAGGTTTTAAAAAGTGGTCCGTTACTGAGAAAACGCCGGCGACAAAACATATAGGAAACCATCGTTACCGTTTTTCCTCATTTTTATAGTGAAAAAAATTCACGCCGAAACACTGTTACAATCCCAACGAAACGCCATTTCGGCCCCGACAAAAAGTTAATAGACAGATAATTCCAGTTTTTTCAATTGAAATTGATAAAAATCACATTTTTAGTACAAATCTGAACATAAATTACACATTGTTATCTCCTTAAAGCCCTTTTCCTAGTTCAAAATTTCATATCTATATCTATTAAGTTATTATACATATATGATAGTACAAAAAAATTGATAAGCTCTGTGCATGTTGTGATTAATTCACTCGGCAACTACCGCAATTTGTAACACAGCCGAAATCGGGAAATCCTTAACGCAGTTGCAACCTTGACTGCAACCGCTATTTAAAACCTTGATCCAAATACACTTTTTTTATTTATAACATAAAAGAATTGAAACTAAAACAATGAACTATAGTGCATAAAAACCCATAAAAAATTTGTCAAAAAATATAATATTTTTTAAAAAAATTTATATATAGTTTTCAATCTAAAAAATAAGAAAAAACCAACCTTCAGAGTCTAGGGTTTGAAAAAGGGGATCAGAATCCTTAGGAAGGGATGAAAATTCCTTGGAAATTCGAGCCTTGATTGCTGCCACGCGTTTCCGCCAATCAGCTGGTACTCTTTTGCGATCGACCAACCATTCTTAAAAGATGAAAAATTTGAAATCAGAAATTAAAATTGAAAAATGGGAATGAAATTGAAAACGGAAAATGATGATGATGAATGAATGTAACCTCCGAGACGAGAAAAAGTTATGTCGATGGGGAGGTTGCGAATGTCGTCGGGAGTTTGCATTGAGAACGAAGATCAGAAAATTGTTACTTGTTGTTTGAAATGAGAATTTTGATTTCAAACAAGTTTCTCAGACATCACACACAACAAAACGAAAGAAAGTCATAGTGTCTCAGCTTCAACTCTATTCAACCTCAATTTTTTTAGTCAAAAACAAAAAACTTCAATTTTTGTTTCTTAATAACTTTTTTTTAATTGCCGACCGTCTAATTTATTTCGATAGTCGGTTTTAGTATTGAATGGTTCTAGTTTTTTTTATCGCAATTGCGAAAATTGAATCATGATCCTTTCTATCAATCATAATTATTTTTTAGGAAAAAGTTCTCTGATAATCGAGAGTTTAACTATGAATTAAGTAAAATTTGATCAATAATTATTGCTTCTAAAAGTTAAACTCATTTGCTCTCGAAAGACATAGATAGAGGTGCTCGCGGTTCGGTTTGGATCGGTTTTAAAGCAAAAATACATCTGGTCCAAAGTTAATATTATTCGCGGTTCGATTCGATTTTGGATGACTAATTGAAAAAAATATGATTCAATCCGATCCAATTTTGTGCGGTTTAAATTGGATCGGTTTTTCGATATCCAAATTCAAATTGAAATTTTTTTATTAAATATTAATATTATAAAGACATGATAAAATAATATATTTGATGTAAAATATAATATATAATAAGTAAAAAATTAAAATTTTGCAATGAAAATTATCAATTATATTTGAAACCTATGAAATAGTAAAAAAAACACATTGAATTGAACCAATAAGTACTATTGAGAAAATTAAAAACCAATAATTAGTATGTTAATGGAATATATTATACTAATAAAAAGTTAAATAAACATTAAAAAATAGGGTTAAATATGTTTTTAGTCCTTACATTTTGCCTTATAGTCAACAATAGTCCCTACATTTTTTTATGATTTAAAAAAACTCTACAATTTTTTTCGTAATCAAAATTAGTCCCCGCCGTTAATTTTTTTAAACAAAACGCTGACGTGACACAATTAGCCAATAACATGGGGCACGGGATTTCGAGAGATATTATTTTTGCAAGATATGGCCATATGTATCCATCGCCTCATTTTGGAGGTCGTCCCTCAGGCTTTAGTGGGGCTTCTCTCTTGTGGAAAGATGTTTCCCTTTTAGGGACCTCTGCTGAGGTAGCCTCTGATTGGTTTGCAGAAGGAGTCCTTAAAAGGGTGGGTGATGGTTCTTCGTCTTCTTTTTGGTTTGACCCTTGGGTGGGGGGTGTTCCTTTAAAATCTCAATTTCATAGTTTGTTTCAAGTGTCTGATCAACAATTGAATCAGGTAGGGGAGATGGGAAACTGGTTGGACAGAGAGTGGCACTGGGATTTTAGATGGAGGAGAGAGCTTTCGGTGTGGGAGTTTGATCAGTTTCAAGTTCTTCTGGCTGCAGTGGCGAACCATCCTTTATTAGGGGCTATTGATTCCTGGTCTTGGAGACATGATCCCACTGGAACTTTTTCGGTTAAGTCGGCTTACTTATTGCTTACGGTTGGCGTGGTTCCTAACGGTTTAGATGCTCTTTTAACCAAGGTGTGGAAATCTTGGGCCCCGTCTAAAGTGGTTGTTTTCTCTTGGCAATTACTTCAGGATAGAGTGCCGACCAAACAAAATCTTCTCAAGCGTAGGGTGATTAGGAATCCTGGTGATGCTTTATGCGCCTTTTGTGGGTCTTCAATCGAAGCGGTTGATCACCTTCTCGTCACTTGTGTTTTTGTTTCTCCTGTTTGGTATTCTGTCTTGAGGTGGTTGGGTTTTCAGTTTGTGTCTCCCGTAAGTATTAGTATTGTTTTTCAAGGTTTTATAGGCTTTGGGAGGGGTAGAAAGAATAGGCTAGGGTGGTTGTTAATTTGGCATGCTACTGTTTGGGCTATCTAGAACTTTCGGAATGATGTCATCTTTGCGAGAGTAATTGTTTCTGTCGATTCTTTGGTGGATAAGGTGAAACTTTCATCGTGGAAGTGGTATCCTTCTATGAGTGGGAGGTGCAACCTATCTTGTGTTGGAACCGATAGCAGTAGGTGATATGCTGGTTGTGGGTCCCGTTACTTTTGGTGGTGATCGGCCTGTTCTTTGCCGGTCTTCTCTTCATCCTTATTTTTCCCCTTTGTCAGGTGTCTTGGTTCAGGTGGTTGTAGTTTTGGGAGCTTATTTGTAGTACATTTCCTTATTTTATTTTGTTGTTTCTTTTATTTGTACTGCTACTTTTTTCGTAATATAATATATTTATCTTTGTCATTCAAAAAAAAATAGCCAATAACATAGTGACATGTGTCTTTTTCCATCAAGTTTATTGTGCATCATTCCACACCAAATCTTTCTTTCTACCTTTCTTCCCCCAACACAACCTCCATCTTCATCACCACAAACTCAACCAAAACTACAACAACAACGCAAACTGAAGTCATGGTAAAAGACACGTGTCATCATGTTATTGACTTATTGTGCCTATTCAGCGTTCTGTTTAAAAAAATTAACGGTGGGGACAATTTTTGATTATGGAAGAAATTGTAGGGTTTTTCTAAACTATAAAAAAAATATAGGGACTATTTTTAACAATAAGGCAAAATGTAGGGACTAAAAACATATTTAATCCTAAAATATATGTATGTGGTTTGTTTCGGTTTTCAAAAATCAATCCAAAATCCGATCCGGCGGTTTTCACAAAAGGACATCCAAATACATCCAAAATTATTCAGTTTTTTGCGGCTTCAATTTTTTTGGATCGGTTTATGGTTGTTTTCTTTTTTGATTGGATTGGATTTGAGCACCCGTATATATTAAATTATTGGTGAACTCTTTGATACACATATTATGTGAAAGTGTACTCATAAACCGCTAAGGTGGTTAACAAATGGTAAGCATTTAGTGCAAATTTTGTTTTCTTATTTGGTTTTTATATTGAATATTACTTTTTAATATTTGCAAATGTATCATTCTCATAAATATAATCATCAATCATATTTCACAATAAATCAAAACCTCAAATAAATCTTTAACCCAAATTTTCACTTTTTTTAACAAAATTCAAATAATGTAATAATTATAATATCCTATAAAATAATATGATTTTAGTATTTTGAAAACATATTGTATTTTCTAAAAAACATAATGTAGGATAAGTTGGGGTATACTTATGTGTTTGAGTCGTCTTCCATCTTTCTTTTTTTTAAGTAACACTTAATATTTCATTGAAAACTCACATGTATGTTTAAAGAAAGATGTTATTGACACTCTTTTTAACATTCTCTATATAACGCTAAAAAAAATATTTTATTACATAATTACTATGAATTTAGCTAACATTTACAATAAATTCAAAAAATATAATGAAAAATGATTTTAACTTTTAAGAATTACAAAAAATTCATAAACTGTCGGAATTACAAAAGTTTACCAAGACTATTTTTACCAAGCGAACCTTAACAAAGTTTATTTTTCATTCTCCTCAAGCCTACATTCAAAATCAACATATTTATCATCATTAGTTACAAACATCAAAAAAGAAACTGAGAATACATGATTTATTTAGTGAAAAACAATTTAAACAATTTAACAGCTTACTCGGTTAACAAAAAACACAGATTCTTGTAGCATATATAGGACGAAGAAAGGAAAGCGCGATGGTTATCCGATAGACAGTGGCGGAGCTAGCAAAAAATATTAGGGCGGGCCGTAAAAAAATTATTAATAAATAAAGAATCAATTTTTCTAAACTTCATCTTTTATTATTTTCTAATGTAAATCAACAAACAATAACAATAAATATACAACATCCATTTTTATTATTTTCTAATGTAAATCAACAAACAATAACAATAAATATACAAACATCCATTGATCAATAAACAAACAAATCACTAAAATCAATAAACAAACAACACCTGAAACTTAAACTACAAAACCAACATGTCAATTGTATTGTGGTTATGTTACAGTGCCTAAACTAAACCAATGACATTAAGTATATATCTTGTTATTGTATTCTTCTAGCATGTGTGTGGGATGAGGACATCTAGACATGAGGTGGCAGTAAGTAATGGAATTGTCATGTAACAAAATTAGTCTCTCACATACATATTCTCTAGTGGGTTCTTCTAAGTTCTATTGAGAACAACCATTCATTCTAACTTCTGAGCAAAACATTTTCCTCTTGATCTCTTTTATTCTAATTTCTAGTTTCATTCTATCAATTCCTTAGTGATACACTTATACTGTCTGTTCTGTTCCACAACACAACGATCAACGAAACTTAGGCAACAAAATCAGCAAATAAGTATCCTAAAAAAATATCCTTAAAGTTGCATTAACAGATTTTAAAAACTACAAGAAAAAGGAAAAGCTAACAACACAGCCACACATGAAAACAAAAACAACATTCAACAATAACAAGTTAAAAAAAAAAAAACTGAGAGAAGAAAAGGGTTTCATCATGATCTAGAAATACCTAAAAATAGAAGGTAGTGGCGGTGCGGTGGATCAGTACGACGGTCGTCAATCAGTTGGTGGTGATTTGCGCAACTGCGTTTGTCTGTGTGTGAGGGTAAAGTAAGCTCGCATGTTTTCTAATTGTGGGAGAGAGAAAGGTTTTGTTATAATTTTACTCATTTATAGTAGAAGTTTCTCACTATAATTTTTTTTTTAATTGGGGCGGGCCGCTGCCCTGCTGGGCCCAAAGGCAGCTCCGCCCCTGCCGATAGATTGCGCTACTAGAGTGGTATTGCATCTAACAACCTCCAAGAAACGATCAAAATAGCACAAAAAAAATGTTTTAGTATGGTTAATAATACTTTTTGTCGGAATATCCACGACGACAAAAGTTATTTTGTCAATATAAGCGATAAAAAATGATAAAAACAAATCCATTACAAAAAGTAGATTAACAATAGTTTTTGTTAAAATAAATTATAGTGGTTGTGGTACTATAAATATATCCATAATACTAAGGAAACAAAGCAAATATAAAACGAGAGTACGACGAGAAAGTGTTGTCATATCTAAAAGTAGCAATTACCAATTTGAATAGGATAGAATTTAAAACCCCTGAAACAGATAGTTATCTGTCACCTTATTGTACAAACAAAAAAAAAAATCGTTAAGTGACATAAGAGTACCATGATCCTCTGATGGTTCTAAATTTGATAGATACTCTAACTTCAAATGAGTAGACACCTCATCTTGAAATTGAGTAGGTAAGCTATGTTGTTGGCAAACTTAACACAAGATGTCGACGTCCTCTCTGAAAATGATTAATCATATAATAGAAATGTTAGACAATTTATTTCCAAAACATGAATTCATTACCAACAATCTTGTATTTCAGATAATGAATAAGTTGTTCAGTAGATGGAGGAAATTTAAATCATATTGTTGACATTGTTTTTACTAAATCAACAATTGAATATTAATGAAATTGTGACTATTGCTAAGTTATAATGCGAAATTTAATATTGAGACTTATGTGCTTGAGTCATCTTATTATTATTGGATCTAACTGCGACTTAAATATTTCAACTAGTTTAGAGACTCATGCATTCGTATGAGTCTATTGATTTTTATTCGATATTTAAGTTCGTCATTATATTAATAATGTGAAATTTATTTAATTAAAATAAAATATTGTTAAAATAGAAGTGAAACTATTGTACTATTTCTTGTAAAACATATTAAATTAAAAATTTGTTCTCAATAATCAGTTTAATATTGGTGTGGTTTCTCTCGAATTCACGGCATAACTAATTATACTTACTTTCATTAATGAATTCATGTTTTCTCAATCAAATAGTTCAATATCACCTAATTGGATTAACAATAACTTATGAATTTAAATTTCGACAATCTAGCATGTTTAAAACAATATAAAAAGTGTATTTACAAAACTTTAGTATTTTTCAAAGTGAGATAAATTAAATATGAATTTCTAAATCAAAATATCAAGATAAAAGTAACGAATTTAGATATAAAATTCAAATTTTGTTGGACAAACTTTTTACAATGCTCTATACATATTTAAAAAATCATCATAAATACATATCAACTTAACAGTGTGACTAAAATTGTATATATGCATAAACATTTTGTAGGGATGAAAAAATTACATTCATCTATGAAGACGAAAAATTAAATTAGTAATTTTGCAGAGACAAAAAGCTTATTTAATCTTATAAAATATTATGAATCACTAAAAATTAATAGTATTACAATAAAATATATACACAATAAAAATTATAAGTTTTTTTTCTACAAAAAAATAAATGCATTTTAATAATTATATGTATTAATGGTACACGGTAAATAAATATTAAACTTTAAAACTAATAATATTAAACAAAAATTGAAAGATAATAATATTGAAATATTAAAATCATAGTTGGATTCAATAATAATAATAATAATAATAAGTTGTGAAAATCACACTCATTTTTTGTAAGAAAATACCATATGTTGTTAAAATACTAAAATCATATTACTTTATAGGATATTATAATAATATTGAAATATTTGAATCTTATTAAAAAAAATGTTTGCTTAAAAAAATGAAAATCTAGGTTGAAAGATTTGGTGCATGCTTTATTTATTGTGGAATATGATTGATGATAATAGTTATGTGAAGGATATATTTGTAAATATTAAAAAAATAGTATTTAATATAGAAAATTTTATAAAGAAACAAAATCTGTATTAAATGTTTGCTACTTGTTAACCACATCAGCAGTGTGCTGGTACACTTTCACATAATATAAGTGTACCTAAGAATTTCCTTAAATTATTTGGTTTTCTTTTTCTTTTGTTGACAAATAAAAGGATAATAATTTCAATATAAATTACTTTTATACTCGTATCAAATGAAAGTATCACCCCTGCTTTTTTAGTTTCAATGTGGATTCTTTTCATTGAAAAAATGTATAATCATGTTATAACGATTTACACTGCCAATAATCTTTTAAATTCTTTTTTATTAATTTTCATGCACCTTCAATATACAAAATATACATGTTCAACACATCGTAATCACTTCTGTGTGTGTGTGTGTGAGACTAACGGGATAGCAGTGTATATAAATCAAATCTTTAAATTTGCCTATTTGAGTGAGCTGACATTTTAAACCATGGAACGGGTTTTGGCTTCCTTATCCCCAAATTCAATAGGATTCGTGTATCCTCGTATTCATCCCAATTCCCACCAAGCATAAAACATGGAATCACAAACCCGCATGAACAACAAGTTTTTCTTCAAAAGGTATCATTACCGAATGTTTTAATCAACAAGGTGGAAATCATATCCTGGTTGAAGAAGGTTTCTCTCCCCACCCCCCGTCGTTCTTTTTCACCCCCCAGAAATCCTATTTTACCCTTGATTTTACCTCCGAAAACTTCGGTAGACGCGTACCGAAGTTTGTCGATATTGAAAAATATGTGTTTTACATCGTTAAAAACTTCGATACGCGTGTACCGAAGTTTTTTTTCAAGGTTAAAAATGGAAACCCAGGGGTTGAAAAAGAAAGACGGGGGGTGGGAGAGAGAAACCTTCCTGGTTGAAAGCTCGTAAGAAAAACTTTTGTTTCGATTTGACGTCATGGTCCAAATTTACATTCGTATAGATAGTAAACTAGCAAAAAAAAAAAAACACTAATACTTTTTTTATTTGGAGAACTATCTTTTACAAAAACATTATATTTTGAAGGTAAGCTTTCATCTATGTTTTTAAATCGTCATATAGTAAGCTATATTGCTTCTAGTTAAAGCTTATTATAAACTTACAATGTTTTAAAACCTCCATATAACAATTATTAAAATTACACAAAAATAGTCCTATAAACTTAGCCCAATGAGTAAGACATTGCATTATATATGTAGGGGGTCAGGGTTCAAACCCCGATCATACCACTTATCCACCTTAAGTGTGTAATTTCTAGTCACTAAACTACTTGACCAAAAAAAAAATTACACAAATAAAATCAAATTTAAGAATCTATGCAATTGTTTTAGCTCGGATAGTCGAAAATGAAAACAAGAAATCTGTTTTCTTAGAGATTATACAACCTAGTTTTATCCCACTACATGAAAAATGTCATAATGTTCTAGCATATACTATTGAAACAAGAAATCTGTTTTTTAAGATCATTCTTAATAGTTTGTCTTAAATAATTTTTCTGGGTATTCCTCTACCTCTAGTGATTTGACTACCCTCCATTTGATTCACTCTTCTTACCACAAAATCTATATATCTTACCTCTACATGCCTACACTACTTAAGCATAATTTCTACCATTTTTTCTAGTATAGGTTTTATCCCAACTCAATAATATTGTCATTTTAATCAATCTTGTTTAATCTGACCACACATTGAAGGCAAAATCCTCTTCTCTGCTAAACCTAGTTTCTTTAGAAATTATAAATTTATGAAATTCTAGGTTTATGATGTTCAGTGATTTTGCACGTCACACGTCACAGGAAGATATTTTAAGAAATGATTCTAGTTCTAGGTTTAAGAAATTTTACAAATGCAAAATATTTGTTCATTCTTTTCTTTGACAATATATGGGGCAAAGTTGAAAACCCAAAAAATCTAGTACTTTAGATATTGGAGTGATTTTTCTTTTTTATTTAAAAGCCCATTAATTTTTAGAATAACAAAATATTACAGAAATTATTTCACAAAAAATCATTACAATCAGATTGCCGATTGTACTTTTGTTCCATCTCTGTGCAGAGTGATCTATCTGACTGCATAAGGAACTCTAATTCGTGGATCTCAGCTACCTGTGCGACCAATGCAATTGGCAAGCGAAATTGAAGTATCAAAAAGGAAACCAAAAACCTTTGCCCTTTAATCTCATTAACTATGCCATATCATATCCTCTGCGAAAGATTAATCCGCTTGCAGAAAGTAAAGTTGACGAATGTTCCCCGAAGCTGCAGCATAGAAATGACAATATCAGCATAAACTATTTTATTTGACAACATTAATCAGAGCAAACATAATAAAGCTCCTCATTTGCAATATGCTGCTTAACCAAACCCCCTTTTGACTAGATGCTGTTAATCTATACATATAAATCACTCTCTACTCCAATAAATGTTAAATTATAACATTTTACCTTCTTTTATTTTAAAAACTGCTTCTATGGTCATGTGTGTGTGTGTGTCTGTATTAAGCATTGAAAGGTAAATGAAATACAAATATTCTTGTGTATTTAACAAAATTACTGATGGAGAAACTCAATTGGGGTGATTATGTGTGTATGCATGTACGTGTATTATGTTATGAAGCACTAACATAGACACAAACACCGGACACTTTTAATTTAAAGTGTTGATGCCATATAGGTAGTATGTATTAAGTAGAAAGGAATACAAAGAGCAGAAGCTCCAAAGCTCGGATAATACACTCCATCCCCAAACTACTCTATTACAACTTGAATAACCTCTTCTCCATCACTGGTTTCCTATGTCACCGCACTCACATTTTCATTTTCGGTAACTAACTTCCGACCTTCACATCTCAACTTCCAGCCTATTAGTACTCATAACATAGCCTAAGCATTGGACCCAACTTAAAAAATGTGTCATATTAAAGACCAAAAGAATTAAAATGTTGGTCCTTGGTTATTTTCAATTCAGTCTCTATACTTCACAATAATTTCCTATCATTATTGTTGTCATACAACTATAGCACACAGTAGAGACATATTGGAAAACAACAAAGCACGTAAAGATAACAAAATTAAAAAACATTTTCATATTGGGACCGAACAGAAAACAAGTGCTAGGACCAAATATATATTTTAACTAAGCCAATAACAGTATTCAATGAATCTCACTCAATCTGCACAAATGGACCCATGCTGAGGAAAATTGGACACATGAACCCAGCCATAGTGAACAATGCATTTATGTAGCTAGCTATGAACACGTTGATAATAAAAAACAGAAAAGAAACAACAGTTACATGAGTAAAACTGTAAAGAGAAGATGGATAGAATTCAATTTAAAGTCTGAGTACTCTTCAAACGAGTAGGCACACAGACAAAATATTGATTACATATCAATAAAAATAGAGAACATGCAGTGGTAATTGGTAATAGATGCATTTATTATTTTTCCAAATATATCCATAATGAATGCTACCATTTTGTCTTGGAAAATGAAAAGACAATATTGAATACATTTATACACAAAGTGAAATTTAGTAATAGTCAGACACAACATGTACATAATTACGCTACTAATGTTTCTTAATATATGTGAAAATTGACAAAGGGACTTGGGCGGAGGGAGTTAAAAGACATGAAAGCAAAGGAATGAAGGTTAGGTTACCATATAACCAGTCCTTGAAGCACACATGAAGCACAGACGACAATTCTCGTTTCCGACTCTCTTCCAAAGAAGCTTCCTGTATTAGTTTCCTTATATCCCCTAGACTTTGTTGCTGAAAAGAATATACAATTCTGTTTAATTAAATCAATTGAAAGCGCAAAAAAATTAAAATATTTTGACAAATAACCTAGTACACATACATTTTTATGTTGAGATGTCGCATATGCATCTGGTAATGCAAATGGGTTGTCTTTTGTAGATCCAGTGGACTCTTCTGCAAGCCAGTTTGGAATCTGCAGATTAAAAAAAATACAGAAAAAGAGCTTTGTGAAAACCACAAAAGAATATAATTTTTATATTAGCTATACAGAATAAAATAATTATTTTTTAAAAAATACTTGAAAAGAACAAAGAAAGATACATCCAACCCTTCTTCATCCAGATATCTTTACAGAACACAGTCACAAGATACAAAGCAATGAATGAACTTATCAAAATTGATTAACTTTTGGAAATGACAAATAAAAAAATTCCCTGTTAAGTCAATTATCAGTATGACTAGTCATACCACAAAATTTGTGAACTGATCGGGGTCCATGTGTGTAGCAGACTCAGCTTGAACATCAGAGACACCGGCTGGATGAGATAGTGAATCATGAGGATCAAGCATGCTCAAAGCGAGAGCTTCATCCCATCTGTTCACGGTGGGCAGAATTCCAACTTCACTCAGGTGATTCTCCAACTGGGGGTAACATGTATTATACGGTGCCACCTGATATGTAACAAGAGAAAATAATTTCAAAAAGGAGAGCGAGGATTTTAGAGAAAATATCCATACCCTTATCAGAAGTTGATACCATTATAAGAGGGCATAATTGCATGATTGGGGATGGAAAAATAGTGGTAAAAATAACGATTTACTGTTACTGTGATGAAATGTAGAAACAGTGGTGATTTGTTTGGCGTTAGCTCCTCCTTTGTAGTTTGTACACAAACATAGATGGAGAAACAATAAAAACAAAGAGTGAATACTGAGGATGTTCACCTGCAGTTTATGGTTATCACCAATCATAAGAGGTTGCTGGTTCACTCCCAAAAAGAAAACACATTCACGGCAGTTGGCAATACAAATACGTTTTGCGGCCACAATCACATGAACACGTTCACAGTGTTCTACTCTCACAGCCTGTCAACAAAAAAAGAGACTTGAAGATCAGCTTCAGTACTGATAATGAAGCATTAGCTACTCTGATCCTTATAACAGAAACAGATTAACCGCATCCCAAAACGTTATAAAACAGCCTTCAAAACCATCAGTGCTATAACTTATAAATTATATATATATATATATATATATATATATATATATATATATATATATGAAAAATAGGGAATAGGGATGAAAGTCCAAGTAATTGTACCTATTATTATCCATTAACATATTCAAAAACAAAAACAAAAAATAGAATGGAAGAGAAGAGAAGAGAATGTAGACGAACAAGCTCAAACAAATGTAAGATGTCAAAAAGGCACATAAATACGATTGTTAAATTGTAATAACTATCTAAATTAACAATGTGTGTGAGATAAAACTACCCAATAGTTTAGCTAACTATTGAATGGCTATTAAGCTTCTATTTAATGCAAATGCAGGAAGAGTTTAGCAGAAGACCAGAAAAACAGAAGCAGGGAGAGTTTTGCAGAAGACCTGAAAAACAGAAGAATAGAAAAGTTTCCCAGAAGAAAAAGAAGAAACAGAAAAATGACCAATACACCCTTAAAAGAGAAACTGAGTGGTTAAAACATAAGGGTGGCTGAGGGATCTGGCTCCTTTAACCTAATTGCAGACACGAACACGCATTTTGGGCGCAGTTTTGCCGCGATTTGCACCTGTTGAACACTGGTTGACACAGCTGCTCCGCGACTCCACAATCGCGCGCTAAAGCGGCGGGATTGACAACACAGGCATGTAAAAATGGAAGGGGGAAAAGGTGGATGCATAACTTAAGCTATTCAATGGAAGCTAAAATCATGTTAAGATATACAATACTGCAGCCAGTCATGGTAGTTCGAGTTGCATTAATAAGAGAATTTTTAATAGAAAAGGTCGGCTTTATTACCATTCCACTTTCCTAGTAGAATTTTAATAATCTGCAAAAATCCCGTTCACTTTAACTGGACAGTTGTCATATCAGATTCATGTTCTTTGAATTTCACTTTACCACTCAGGATGACATCATGACAACACAATAATAAAAGATAAGATTTATGTAGAAAAGTCAAGTTTTATAGTTTTAAGGTAATGAATGCACTATTCCCATGATAAAGTTTCTTTGAGAGTTCTTAATGAGGGCACTTGTTATCATTTCCCTAATAAAAATATCCCTTCCCACATTCCTGTTATAAGGCAAATTCCGTCGAAGTTCTAAAACATTATTAGACTCATTATGCACCTCTTAAAAGCAGAAAACAAAAACCATTTACCTTGCCAACTGCTCCAAGAACTATTGTAGCATCTGAGCATCCATAGACAATGGCATATCTCAAAGGTGCTAAGACATAGATGGTAGACTCTTGGCAATTTAGAACCTGCAATCACCAAACACAACTATGTTGAAAGTGACACTCATATCGGGCCAATTTGTTTTACAAATGTGACACTCATAATTGGACCACCGATGGAGTATATTAGGGCTGGAAATGAGTCGAGTCGAGTCGAACCTGTCTGAGCTCGACTCGACTTGACAAGAATTGGTTCGGCTTGAAACTCGGCTCGAGTTCGAAACGAACTATTTTTCTAGCTCGAGTTCGGCTCGTTTATAGTTCGCGAACAGTTCGGTTCAGCTCGTTAGGTTTGGTTCGTTTGCTCGAATCACATAGTTTAAAAATCACTTTTTTGTTAAAAAAATGACAAATTTTATATATTTGACCTTTTAAAGTAATTTTTTTAAAAGAAAGAAATTGAAATACAATAAAAATTATCCCAATAGCAAATTAATTCAAAGCTACAAGAAAAAAAAGACATTGAAACAAACCAAAAAATAAGTAAAAATAAGTATATTAGTGCATTATATTAATTGAAAAAAATTTCTATTGATATCTTTCTATGAGGGTTTTTATAAAAAAAAAAGTATAGAAAAGTGTAAGGTGTGTGTGTAGATATATATATATATATATATACACACACACATCGAGCTGGTTCATGAACCAAACGAGTCGAACTGCATACCGTTCATGTTCGGCTCATTTAATTAACGAACTTAATTTTCAGCTCAAGTTCAACTCAATTGGTTCATGAACCAAGTTCAACGAGTTAATTAGCGAATCGAATCTCGAACTATTTTCGAATTGGTTCGGTTCATTGCCGGCCCTAGAGTATATATTTAGAAGGATGTTCAAATATCCACAGATCATAATTAAAATGATGACGGAGTTATTTTCCAATTTTATTAGGTTTCCTAATCTGTTTCCTTATTTAACTGGGTTAGGAAGAGTAGCATGTACTTATAGTACATTAATACTACACTAGACCTAATTGCTACTTTGACATCATGAGCTCCTGTTTTGGCGGCCTTGTTTCAGCATAAACCCTAACCAACTTTATTATTTGTACTCTTAACACAATTAATCATATTCAAAATATATTTTTACATATTTTACACACTACACTTTAGCAATCTAATATCATATTATTCAGTGTCTCTCCTCTATCTTTTCTCCTTCACTGCCTAAACCCTAACATTCAGGATCATAACTTCATGAGTTAAGGCCAAATGAAAGCGTCAGTCATTTTTCATTATAGTAACTAGTAAGTTGGAATATGAACAGCTTAGTACCTGGCAAATTTAGAAGCAGATGCATAACATAACTCCATTTTGTAATCATATAAGAGAAAATAATATTAAGACATTTGAAGGTCGTAAATCTACTTGCAAGAAAGATAGCAACATTGAATCTGAAAATTCAAAATGTCAACGTAACCAAAAAAGACATTTTCAAAACAAACCTTAACAGAGGAACCTTTAATGTCAGATGCATGCTTCACATAAGACGATTTAGAGATCCCTTCAATAAAACATGAATCCCTGGTACTTGCCGAGGACTTATTTGAGACAGTACATGCATCAATCATAGCAACATCCTGATCAGTGGCACTGGCTGGCCCATTTTCCTTTGCAGAAGTCCTTTCAGAAATATGTTCCAAAGCAGAAGTTATATTTTGCATAAGCCAATCACGAACTTGCACAACAGGAACGGGAACCGCAGGCATGTCAGGATCCGAATTTGCAAAAAATGGAGATGATTGACTCAAACAATTTCCTTCAGCCTTATCTCCAAACTGAACCAGGAACCCAAGGTGCTCAAATCTATCCATAGTTAAAACCTAAGACAACAACGTCAGATAAGCATAATACTAATAGGTCTAAGAACATACTAATAGGTTTAAGAATTAAAAAAGTGATATCTAAAATTCAATAGGATAAAAAATCCAATAATAAAACCTACCAAAAAAAACCAAAATTTAAAATTTCTTAACATTCCTTACTTAACTTTATTTAACACTACACGATCTTATCCTATGAAGTTCAATTAACGAATGGAAATTGACAAGAATTCACTGCTAAGACAAAATGTCATGCCAAAATGAACGGTGTAGTATGTTAAACTAACGTTATGAGATTCATTATTGAGACACAATAGTAAATCTTACTGTAACTCTAGATATCCTTAATTGTGATTATTAATAACTTATGCATTGTCAAAAGCATGTGATACTAAAGGGGGACTAACATTAACGCCAAGAGAAATGGGTATCAATGACAACGAAGTTTATGTCCAACATCTTTATCCTTGTCTAATTATTAACTAAAATTATTAAAATAAAAGTTGTCTCAATTCCAAACAAAGAGGAAGAGGCAACTACCAGCCTGGCTGTCCATACAGATTCTCCATTCTAGTCATATCAGCAATCTCTAGCACAAACATGTATATAAACCAACATGTGTCATTTCATTTAGTACATTTTAGCTCGACACATCTCAAACTCAATTGTACATTTGTACCAAGCTTGCTTCAACTGCATTCTTAATAACCGGCATTGATAGTTGGCTCTTGGTATGAGTCTCAAAAAGAAGGGTGAAGAAAGTATCATCCACGCCATCCCCATTTCGCTAGATATTACAGTATATTGGAATAACCAAACAAGTAAAGAACATCCAATCATATTCTCTTGGTATCAAGTGAATCATCAAATAACTTTCATCAAAGCCAAACAGAACTGGAAAACGGTAGTTAAACTTAAAATATTTGCTCTGCCTTCCCTCTAAACAGATCCGCCGCCTCTATTCCCCAAACATCCAAAGCAACTAATTTTCAAGATGTAGCCATGGTGGCGCCAGTGGTGAGACGAGGAAGAGGTTTGTCCTCCTCACCACTCGTTTCAGATCGGCGTCGGTCCTCTTTCTTCGGTTCCAATCGTTTTTCCCTTTTTTTCTTCTTGATGTGGGTTTCGGTTGTGGCCTCTTCGTGTTGTTCTGGTTCGGTTCCAACCGTTTCCGGCACCAGGAGACTGGTGGTGGTGGTGGTGGGTTACAACGCCGCCGGAGGTGGTGGTGGGGTTTTGGGTTCAAGGTGTTTCCGTTCACACACCTCTGTTTCGATTTGGTGTTCTGTTTCTGTAAGGCTGGTGGTGGTTTCCTCCTTTCCTGCGACGGTGGTGGTGGTTATATTTGGTGTTGTTTCCTGGCTGGTGGTGTGTGGAGTCCTCTACTCCACACCACCACGTTCCATCATCCTCCATGGTGAGCTTTTTCACTACATCATTGCTGATTGTTGAGCTTCTTAGATCCTAGCCTTTCGTTCCTCTCCGCGCCGGTAAGGTGGTGTTGTTGCAGATCCGGGCTCTGTTTTGTTCGGATCGTGGTGGGGTGTTTTCGGCGTTAGTTGTTGTTTTCCGGCGGGTGTGGTGGTTCGGCGTGGATTCGGAGGCTTTGTGGTCTTGGTGTTGTGGTGGTGAGTTTCTTTTCGCTGGAGTGGTGGTGGTGGCCGGAGGTCTTGGTGATGTGTTGGTGGCCGGAGGTGTTGGTGTTGTGGTGGTGGTCTTGGAGGACTTGTATTGGTGGTGGTGTTGTTTCAGAAGGTATGGAGCAGATTTGGCAGAGGTGGTGTTTGGAAGTGGTGGTGGTTGGCTGAGGTGGTGTTTGACTGAGGCTTTTCTCGGCCTTGGTATTTGTCCTGGCGCACCCGAAAGGGCGAGGTATGTAGACACTCCGTGTTGACGGATGTTGTTGTTTTATCGTACCTCCAGGACGTATTGGTGTGAGATGGTTAATGCCGAGTGTGTGTGGATTCTCCTTGATACGAGAGTCTCTGACCATTTTCAAATCTGGTGAGATTTGCAGGATTCTTGGAATCGCTGAGGGGTGTTCAAATCTGTTGAGATTTGCAGGTCTCTGGTATCTGGCCGAATTCTACCGCATCAGGTGTTGACTGTCGGTTCTCTGACTTCCGATGTCCCTCAATCTTCGACCTTTGGGGCTGCTTTCTGGATTCTGATGGGCCGAGTAATTTTAATTCGAGTTCGAAAGTTAGTGTCTAGCGGTGTCTCCTAGGATCGGGTAGGGGTGTTTATTGGTGGGTTTAGTGAACCAGTATTGGTGTACGGGTGATTTGGGGCGTTGATTTGGTGTTCTGTTATTGGGTAATTGTGTTATATCACGTTACCTTTTCGTTGTATGTTTTCTCAACAATTCCTTTCACTTCTTGTGGAGGAGTTGTTTTTTAATAAAATTTAGCTGATTCAAAAAAAAAAAAAAAAAGCCAAACAGAACTGGAACTACTGGAGATATTACAATCATGCCACTCCCTCACTCAAGGCCTATAAATTGGCAGGAACACTGAAATGGGTAAGCCATCTAATAATATTCTTATCAGATTAATGGCACATTTATTAGCACTGATTACTCACAAGAATGTTGATCAAATATGGTAGTGTTTTCCCAAAACATTTACTCACACATGCAAACACTCCCACCCAAATTAAGTGAAACAATAATACAACATACTACAGATTATAGAATCATGTCTTCTGCCTTCCGCAGGGATTTTGCAGCATGTTTATCAGCATTTTTACGATTGTGGCTGTCGTCTCACAATTCAATTTGATACAAAACTGAACCTAATAGATGTGAATCCCTAGTGTGTATTTTTTATGGCCTTGAATCCCATCTTAAATTCTGATTCATTATGATTTTATGACAAACCCAATTCAATATGATGGATATCATTAAGTCTTATGTAATCGCTATCTAAAATCAGTGTAGTCAGCCACTTTACTTTGTATAGCCAGCCATTTTTCTTGTCATTTGGTTTATGACTTGAAGCTTGAATTATTTTGATGTTCGTATATAATATATTAGCTTATAATTTTGTTATGTCACTAGTTATCATATTTATATTGATAATCTATCTTACGATTCATAAAAAGATTCGAGTCACAATTCGAACAATAAGTAGGAATAATATTCATTCAATTCACCTAATTGAATGAATGTTACAATTCTAGAAGCAACAGTTTTCCAGACAATCATAAAAGTGCTACAAATCTATGATCTCCTGAATTCCATGGGATGGCACCAAAACAGGCTACTAATTCCACTAATGAAAATCACAGTGACTAAATGACTATATTCCATTTTATAGGGAACATAGGAAATAATCCATCTATTGTAAAATTACAAAAACATGACAATCACGAAGTAAAACCAACCTGTGATTCTTCGCCTTCCCCTTCACCCTCCCCTGGCTCTGCTAGAAGAGATAGAATGTTGGCAAGGTGCTTTTGTAGATACGATAACTGATGTGCCTCTTCATCAGCCTGTGATGGCATAAAACGCCGACTATTGCTGCGCATAAGCTGTAAATCATTGAATTTAACACGTGAGCAGTATTAATGTGTGGCTAAATGAATCAGCAAAGTCAATATAGCTTATAATCTGTTGGAAATAGAATAAAAGTAATGTTTCAATTTCCAAGTATAATTAGATCAGAAGTCGCTATATCACAGGTTTCATTGCATTCTTAGACTCAATGTGTTTAATTCTAGTTTTAATTCCTCTTCCTGTAAATTGCACTTAGTCATTATAGATATATAGCGTCTTGCTAACAAGTGTCCCCAAGAATTTTGCGTTGAAAAAACCAAAATTCAATTTATTTATTTTTTCTTTAAAAAACCAACTTGTTAGCTCAGTGAGTAACTCACTCAAGCCTTTGAAACTCCTTATATCACATTCATTTCTCAAGTTCTGAAATACAATGAAAAACCATTTTTTCGGCCGAGAAGCTTAAAAAATTTAAACAACTAGTTAGCAGCTTCATATGGAAACAGAAATCGAACAAAAAAGTTTAACCTAAAATCTAAAATGTATCACGATCCAAAGCAATAATCAAAATTAACTACATAAAATGCACTGCATTGCAAGAATTGAGCTTAACCTGAAGAGGAGAAAGAGCAGAGAAGTAACCATCAAAAGCAGAAGTAGAAGGCCAAACATCAGCAACAGAAGCAGAGTCTTTATGAGAGCGAGGGAGCAACCTTTTGTAAGATTGAATATAAAGAAGCAAAACCAGATCGTGAATATCAGCACCAACGGCGTCGTTTTGGCCAGGTTCGGCACGAACGAGAGGTTCGGAGTCGGAGTGGTGAACGGAAGAAAGAGTATCGAGGAGGAGGTTAGCGTGGTCGAGGGAGATCTGGAGGGAATCGGAGATTGTGCATGAGTCGACTCGGTGGTTAGAGGAAGATTCGAGAAGCTTCTGTTTTAATGAGATTAGGGATTGTGTTGGGTCGGAGAAGATGAGTTTTGGGATTGGTAAGAGACCGTGCTCGAATGGCTCGCGCCTGGGGTGAATCATTGTGCTCCCACATGACGTGGAAGGTTCGATAGTGTCCGTCATGAGGTGAGAGAGAGAGAGAGAGAGAGAGAGTGGTGGCAATAATTAAATGAAGTGAAAGATAACAGAAAATGATGAAGAATGGAGGAGGAGGGAAAGAAATGAGAGTTGCTTTGCGGTGTGAGTCGCCGTGTGTGGGTGTGGTGACGTGGCGTGCTGTGGTTGGGTTTCGTGGCTATGCCAATTTGAGAGTTGAGACTCCAGAGACTTACATGTCAGCAATTATATGAGTGTGGATTCTCTCGATTTAAATTTTCTTAATTTTTCTCAATTGTTACACATCTATCATTAAACATAGAGAGAAAAAGAGAAAATTATAAAAATATAGAAGAATGAATTGAATGGTGGATGTGTAATAATTGAGAAAAATTGAGGAAATTTAAATTGAGATAATCCACTCTCCAATTATATTATAGCCATAACCCTAAATCAATAATTAAGTCACATTAATTATCATTAATCAATTCTTTCATATTTAATTTTTTTAAAGTATGTGATTGTGCCCAAATCACAAGTGTTGGAGTTGTGTCCAACTAAAACTTCTTCCTTGCGCCTTTGTTTGGTAGGAGAGAAAATGAGAAGGGAGAAATGGAAACACGGAAAACAATGCAAGTATTTTTGGACTAAAAATTAATCCAAATACATATATCGTTTTCCATGTTTCTATTTCTCTATTATCATTTTCTCTCCTACCAAACACACCACATGAATGCGATTGTGAAGTTTTTTTTTAAAAAAAAAAATAATTTTACCAAAGAATGAAGATGTGGTTCCGTTTGGTAGGAAGGAAAGAAAGAATGAGGAAAAAAATTGTTGAAATGAATGCATGAACATAGACTTACATTAGTCCAAGTTCATACATTGATTTCTGCAAATATTTTTCTTCCCATTTTTTCCCTCCCACGAAATAGATAAATTTAGAAAAGAGATAAATGACAAAAAAAAATGAATTATTTCTATTGTTTAAAAGAAAGAAGAAATGATGAGAAAGAAATATATGATCCCTAACCGGTGGACCATCAAATTTTTACCACAAGATGTGATCAATGGGTTGGATATGTTAAAATTAAAAAGGGAACATGTACAATTGTCTATTATAAACGATCTTACCATACCTCTTTCATCACTTTGTAAAGCGTTTTTTCAAAATTTCTTGATTCTCATCCACTTTCACATATAATCTCTTTGTTTGAGAAAATGTGTTCAAAATGGACTGTTTAAGGGATCGTACTCATGAGAATTATTTAAGGTAACTATTCCATTCAACACACGAAATAACTTTTTAATTCATAAGCAAAAAGGTAATAAGATGACATTTAGGATTTCAAAAGCTAAAAGAAAATTACTTGATAAGGTTTTTGAATCAAAGTTTGAAATGTGTTGAAATAAATGATTCATTCAACTACAATCTAATGTATGTAAGTGTTCTCTAAAAAAAGCATGTGAGTGTCATGTCATATGTGAGGAAAGTTAAATCTTGATGTGTATGGCTACAACGCGATGTCTCATAATAACAAACTTGTGTTCAGATCTAAGTTGATCAATCCTGAAATCATGCATATAACATACAAGCATAAAAACTAAAAGGGTTTTTCTAACCTGTTACACAGGATAAAGAGTAATTATTGTCCTTACTTTGTGGGTTTTTCCAAATCTTATTAATGAGTATTTTTTTTAAAAGAAAATTGATTTTTTTTTCCTCTCTCCTCTATTAACCACTCGAGTTCTCGTACACCGCAAATGAAAAATACAAGGAAAGGTAAAAGTTAAATTCTCCTTCAATTTTTTTTCTCTCACGCCACTTTCTCCTTCAACCATGTAAACACACTAAAGCTAAACATTCTATTGTTACTTATGGCAACTGAAAAAGAACCACCTATGTGTACTCATATGATTGATAAGAGATGCTAACATAGACACAAACCCAATAAAAAACCTTTTAGGCACACACACATGAATATAAAAATTGAAATAAAAAATAATTCAATAATGTGACAATATAATTTTGTTTTAACTTTTTTAAATTTGTGAGTGTGTGCCTAGATAATTTTTTCTTTGGTTTGTGCCCAAGTAAAAATTCCTCATGATTGCCATACCAGAGTAAGTTAATACCTTAATTTGCTTTTATGTGTTTTTGTTGTTGGTATGTGTTGTCGTTTTGTTGTTCTGCTTTCTATTCCTTTTTTTTTTTTTGCATTTTTTTAATGTTTGTGTGCGTAATAGTGTTGTTGTGGTGCTACGGCTTTTGTTTTGCGGTTTTGTTTAATGCACTAATTGTGTCTTTATTTGTATAAGTGTCCACTTTTCTAGTGGTTGTTATCCAGGTGCGGATCCACACACTGGTGCTGAACATTCAAAATTTCTACCTATAATCTTGTATTTTTGTTCTTTGCACACCCTGAAATTTTATTTTTGCACCAATGACCACTTATTTTTATCACAAAGAAGTAGAAACTGAAGGAAGAAATACCGGATGAAGAATAAACGGATAAGATGAAATAGAAACGTGAAAAAAGAATCAACCGATAAGATAAAATGTGATGGCAGCGATTTGTCTTCAATTATATGAGTAGACTTATGCATGTGCGTTGTCGATGGACTTGGGCCACTATACTTGATTTGTAAATATCAATTTGGGCTAAGAGTGGTCGAGAGTTTCTTTTGATTTTGGACAATTTGGATTGGATCAAAGGATTATTAAAACGGTGGAATTTTTTTTACCATTATTCATGTCATTTAAATATTAGTGTTAAAATTATCATTAAAGTCCCTATTCAACTTTAATGATAATTTTAGTCCTTCATAATATTGTTATTTGTAATAATGGTCGTTATTTTGAAATATTTTACAAAAAATAAACAATTTTACTCCCTCAAAATAGTTCCTATAAGATGCAAATGGGGATTAAAAGCGAAATAAATTTTTTTGAGGGACTAATCTTCAAATAGTCCCTATGCTGTTTTTATTTTATCTCTTTTTATCTAATCAAATAATTACATTTAATCTCAATTTTCGGATATATACATTTCATGTGTTAATGACGTAAAAAAAAAGTTCCTTTGAACATAATTTAATTGGTAGACACATTGTAATATGTAGAGGTCAAAACACATCTTGTTTGATTTGCTTTTTTTTTTTTTTTTGCTTTGAAACAAATAAATTTATTTATGTAGGTTGAGAATCACAAATTTGGTTGTTTGATATGCTATTGAGAAACATAAATATTAACAACATTTAAAAAAAGATGCAAACCGTTAATTTTGATGTATCTCAATAACATATTGAATGATTTTGGATTTGTCTGAAACGTTACAAAAATGATCTATATGTATTCAAATCATTGAAATTCAATGGTTTTTTTTAAAAGTCTGGCGTACGTTCAATTGAAGTTATAAAAAAAAGTATCAAACAGTTTTGAATTTTTATAAAAATTTGTGGAGTTGATATACTCAATGAGATCTTTGAATTCAACGGTTGGATTGAAGAAATATAATGTCGATATCGAATTATTAAGCGGAGTAAGTCAATGGAGACTTACTCATTGAGTCAACAAATCCCTCCAACCACAGTGATGATTTACTACCTCTAGATCAAGTACGCTTCCTTCTGTCTTATGGTAATATTTCTAAGGAAGATGAAAAGAGGATTTTACTATTAAAAGAAGTTGATCTTCCGATTAAGCAAATAATGCATGTTATGGAGCTTGAGAAAAATGCAAAGCATGGAGATCTTCCATTTTTTCGGAAAGATATTCGTAATTTCTTTAATAAGATTCATCAAGATGACATGAATGGTGATTCTAACGATCTTCTACAATTTTGTAAGTTTGCCAAGGATGAAATTTTTTGCTTCCAATTTGCATTTATAGTTGACAAAGAAAAAAGACTAGAAAATATATTTTTGTCTCCACCTCGTTGTTTTGAATTGTACCAAGAGTATGGAGATGTTGTTGCATTTGACACTACTAACAAGGTGAATAGTTATAATATATCTTTTGGCATTTTTGTTGGAGTTGACAATCACGACCGGGCAATATTGATGATTTTGAAGAATGGATTATAATTGTTTCCAAATACAATCTAGATGCAAACAAGCACCTAGAAGCATGTATGAAGTTAAGCAATATTAGATTCTGACTTATCTTCGTGGACATATCTTCGGGGGTATGACAACAACTGAAAGATCAAATGGATTTCTAAAACGCTTTACTTCATCCCATTCATGTTTAACTCAATTTTTCAAACATAATCGAAACTTGGGGGACTAAAATTGCACAATTGTGAAACTTAAAGGGTTAAAATCGCACAATTGAAACTTGAGTGGTCAAAATCACACCATTGTTAAACTTAAGGGTTCAAAACTGCATTTTAAGTCTAAAAATAAATGTCTTAATGGTACCACAATGTGAGTGGAATGGAGAGCAAATATCTCATGACATGAGTCATTTTTCCGCTATAGATAGTGTATCATAAGCGAGCCTTAGCTTGGAATGAGAGTAAGTTGTCTTGGGCCTAAGACGTAAATGGATTGCCAACATTGTGGGTCTTTGGTTTAGTCTAGATAAAAGAAATATAAAAAAGATAACAAAATTATGTCAATAGTTTATATGATGATGAAAATCATCATATTTTTATTTTTGTGGACTAAAATCGAAATTCAGTATATATTTAGAGATTAAAAACTTATTTACCCAAAAATAATATGATAAAAAACAATTATGATTATGTTGAAAAAATATAGGAATAAATTAATGTTTAGTAATCTTTTATTTGAATTGAAAATAGATAAAAATGTTTTTTCTGATTGAAAAATAAAAATAATTTTTGTTTGATAAATAAAATAATATTAGTTTTGTTACTTAAATGGAAAAAACATTTATATATTAAGGCTTTGTTTATTTTGAAGGAAATAAAATAGAAGAAAAGAAAATTACAGGTACTTTTTTTTTTTGAAAAAAAAATTACAGATACTGTTAGATGAACTTGAACTACAATTATTCTAAATTCATCTTCATTTATCATAATTTTTTTTTCTTCATAAAATCAAACAAACCGGATACTATAATAAAGAATTTTTTGTATACTACTTTCAAAGAAAACTGAATTCAAAGAAAATTACTTACGTTGCTTGAAAAAAAAATTTACATAGTCAACTTTTAGGACCCGTTTGAAATAAAGGAAAGAAAGTGGAAGAAAAAAAAATTACAGAAACCGATAAATGAATTTGGACTATAATTAATATAAATTCATTCATTAATTTTCGTAATTTAACAAAGTCATTTATTTATTCCAACTCATGTTTCCATTTTCCCGATGAATAAAAAAAAAACGCTCAAGGGTGTCTGACGTGTAAGCTTTTGACAAGTTATTTTTGTGGGACCAAAGTCCAAACACACCCTACACGAACCTTGTACAACAATGCTACGCATAGTGGTGCAGATATACTGTTCAATAAAGCAAATAAAAAGGAACTTCTCTGTATCTTTTGCATAGGTTCATGAGATCCCTACCCCACGTAACCAGACAAACCAAACACATACTACTATATAATCCTACATTTTTTTTTAGAGTTTTACTAAATAGTACTCCGGGACATTAGTTAAGGTTTTTATTGAATTTATCAAGTTTTTGACTTTGAAAAAGTTAAATGCACATTTTTCAATAATGATTTTCTACTTTTGATATCTTAACTTATACCCCTGGAGTATTAGTTAGCATTTGCCTTTTTTTTAAAACACTTTTTGATAAGAGTGTAAGATGATAAAAAAATTCAATTAAACCGATGATTTAAACCAATCCAAACTAAAACAAATAAATTTTTATGGTTTAGATTAAAAACCGAACCGAATCAATTGAAATCTGACGTGGTTTGATTCGGTTCTCGAATCGAGTTTTCAAAAATCGATGAAACCCAAACCAAACCAATACATATTGTTAGGTTAATAAAAAACTAAAATGTACCAACCTGACCTGTATTTGTAAAAAAAAAAATTGTCACACGGCAAACCCTAATTTAAAAACATGTTCTTAAACTATTAAAATATAAATATTTTGGTCCCCGTGTTTATAGCTAAGTTGGTAAGGACATAATATTATATAGGGTTAACTATGTTTTTAGTCCCTACTTTTATGTGAGTTTTGAATTTTAGTCCATACAATTTTTTTATTATATTTTTAGTCCCTACATTTTTTTATTATATTTTTAATCAATTTTTTATGACTAGGATAACAGAATTAGCCACATAGAATAACGTAAATTGACTAGAATAACATTTGTATCGAATGACGCGACATTTATGTGTCATCATATGTGGCTGATTTCGTTATCCAAGTCATAAAAAATTGACTGTAGGAACTAAAAATGCAAACGGCGAAAATGTGAGGAATAAAATTATAATAAAAAAAAGTATGAACTAAAAGTCGAAACTCACATAAAAGTATGGACTAAAAACATATTTAACCCTATTATATATGCAAAATTTGGAATCCGAACTCAAGTTTTCCAACTTATTCACTTCAATAATTGAATTTTTAGCCACTAAACTACTTGAAAAAAAATGAATATTTTTTATATTTTTATGAAAGAATATTTTATATGTTAGTTACATGAATAACTATTTTTTTATGTTACAAATGTTATTTATAATTTAAACAAAATTATTCTTTTGATTTTTTGCATTTTTTACTAAAGAGTTACTAATTTTTAACATTCGTGTCGGGACTCAAAATAGGCCATGATGCAAGTGCTAATGATGTTGCACTCACATATCTAATCAGAGGAATGAGTGATATCGGAAAAAAAATAATAGCATGAAATACATCGAGAAAAAACCGATTAAAGAATCCGAACCAAACCGAACAAACTGATTAGTTTGATCCGGTTATTAGTTTGGTTCGGTTTTATTTTTAAAAAACACCAAAAATCGAACCAAATCGAACTGATTGAGAGCTCATTGGTTCAGATATTGAATTCGCTAAAAACCGATCCAATTACACCCCTACTCTTTGAGATGGGAAATTGGATAAAATTTATTTTAAATATATGGTTTTAAGATTTTCTCATAAATTAATGGAGAAAATGCAATTTTATTAAAAAATGACATTTTTATTAGATTAATTTTATTTTGTCAAATATTGGTGGTTAGAATATTACCTTTTCATAAATAAGTGAATGTAGTAGAATTTAAATTTTAGTCCCTATATATTACATGTAATTTTCATACCAATGGAATATGCTCAAGAATAAATTTTAACCAATCTTATTAACTATTATGAAAGTGAAAAATGTAATAATTTGGAAGTAGAATATATAACAATCCAGTGGCGGATTCAGAAGTTTTCGTTGGTGGAGGCTAGAAAATATTATCTTACAACTAATGAAATATTTATTTAGATGAAGTTTGATTGTTTTTTTTTTTTTTTTTCTTTCTATTACCAATTTACCATGTTATTGATATAAATTTTCACTGTCGTTTAGCAATGATTAATCATCGTCGGAGAATCTGTTGGGTACACTAGGTGATTTTTCCTCTTCCATCCAATTTTTTTTTTCATTGACAAGAGTTAGAAATTGAACCCTAAACAACTTGCTTAAAAGACCAAAATCTCTTATCACTTGTACCAATTCAATGTGGGTAAATGATGTTTGATTTATTTTGCCAACAAAATTAAATGAATATAGTATATAATACTTTTTTTTATAAATCACAAATAAATAGAAGAAAATCATTTCTACAAATTTGCAACGGTTGAATAGAAATAGAAAATAAAAATAAAATTGACTAAAATAAAAATTTAACCTTTATATATTGGTTGAGAGATAAAAATTAGTTCATATTGAAGTAAAAAATCTAAAATTTAAATATTGAAAATAAAGTAATAACAAAAAGAAGATGAAATGAAATGTTTGTGTTGCTCTTGTTATGAGAGACTACAAAAGAATTAAGAACAGTAAAATTAAGAGATACACTGTGTGAACGATTTGATTGGAGAGTTGGAGGTCTAACGGAAAATAAATTAAGAAGTAGAATTTGAGATAAAAAATTGAAAAGTGAAAAGATGAATTTGTGCTCAATATATAAGTGTAAGTTAATGGCCTAATCAATTTTATGGGGGCTTAAAAAAATTATACCAATATTTTATTACTATAAAAAATATATAGTAGTATTATTATAGAAAAAATTGGTTTCATTGTGGGGGGCTCAAGCCCCCATTGTAACACACATAGATCCGCCCCTGCAACAATCATTAGAGGCAAAACTGAAAGAAAAAAATTAATCTACATTAAAACCGTGAAAAACATTTGTTTTCAGAAAAATTATATTTGTTAAATTGACATTTATTTTCAGTAAAAAAATGTCACATTTATTTTAAAGAGAAGTACTAATACTCAAACTAAAATGAAATATGAACAAATACAATTCAAAAGTTAAGGGTATTTTTTTTGCAAATGCTTAATAGTATCCCAAAGACATTAGTTAAAAATTTAAATTTAGTAAATTTTTTTTGATTATTGTGTAATCGACACATGAAAAGTCTAAATTTAAATTGTCGATATATAATTCTTTTTTTAGCTGCGTAACTAGTATATTCTGAAACATTAGTTAGCATGATCTATTTTTTTTTAATGAAAAAAAGTTAAGGGTATTATTTGGTCCAAAATTGAGACCATATACATTTGACCTCTTGTATTAGTTTTGCTTATATTTGATTTACGAGGCAAATTTCACTATTATATTATATTACTTGACAAAAAAATAAATAATGACCGTTATATTTCCTGTTCAAACAATATTTGTTTAAAAAACAAAAATGCCATTTTCAATATTGTTGTGTGTTTCAAAATTAATATAAGACTTTTTATGTAAATAATTGAAATAAAAAATTAATTATAATAATATATATTAAATTTATTGATAATTAATATAAATTTTTCAAAGTTTATCCTTTAAGAGACACATTATAAATATTATCTGTACAACACAAATATTATAAAATAAATATAATTAATTTAAATAAAAAGAGTTTATATATTGAAATGAATAAATAAATATCCAAGTATATTTAGTTATGTTTTTTTTAAAATAATAAATTTATAAAACAAGTTTATAGGCTTAACCACTGAAATTATTTAATTTATAAATAAATTACTATACAAGTTTATTTTTAAAATATCTCATCAAATATAAGAAAATGATTTTATTTAATTAATATTTAAGTTAAAATTGTTGGAAGAGATCAACCTCTTAAATGAATTTCAGCTAGATCGACTAGATTAATTTCTGAAGTTGCACATAGAGATTACTTTTAGTTTAAAAAAAAAAAATTTAAATAAAAAGTAGTCCACATTGTACTAGTAACATCTTGTCAGTTGCAAGAGCCAAGAAGAGTTCTTTATTTTCTCTTTCTCTCTCTCTCTCTGAAGCTCAGCTCCATTGCTTCAGCTTTTCTTCCAAAAATCTTTCATGCTTCAAAAGAACTTCTTCATTCTGACAAGGTATAACCCTTCTCATCTTTCTTTATTCATTCACCATTTTCACTTCTTCAACATTACTACTCTTTTTCTACTATTATTACTTTTTTTTACATGCACAGTTGCGTAAAGATTTTAATTTCTTATGTGTGTGTGTTTGGTGTGACAAGTGATGATAGTGTTTGGTACGCAAAGTTTGCATTTTTAATTTTATTTTCTGTTTTTAGAAAATATTTTTTTCTGGGAAAATTAGATGAAGTTGGAAGATCATTAATCTACAAATAATTCAAGTGTTCTATTTTTGTTTACTTATTGGGTAGTCTCAGAATGCAGAAAGTTTCAACCTTTAAAATGTTACATTTTTTTTCATTTATTTCTCTTTTTTTGAGACAATTATTTATTACTATTATTTGTTACTATGTTGTGCTGCATTATACTTTGTTCATATGTTTAATTTTTGTTTTCTTTATTACTTGTGCAGGTTGAATAATCGGATCTTGTTGCTTTAAAGAAAGATTTTGATTTTCTCCAACATTTACGCCTTGTGAAATCAGAGATCTAGGTTTGTCATTACTTTTATCATGTTTAAGCTTTTATCACTATTAATTAATCATTTCTTTAGTTTAAGCTGTTTTTTCTTGTTTGTATTTTTATTTTTTTGGTGTTGTTTTCATTTTCTTTTGGAATTGTATTTTAAGTTGTTAGAGTCATTTATTTATGTAGCACTGACACATCAGATTGAAGCTTGTCTGATGTCTGATACTGAGACATGTAGTTGCATTTAATCATTTTTATTTTCTTAAATTATTATCGTTGTTTACGTGCCAATGTCGTGTCCAGTGTTTGTCTCGGTGTTTTATATAGTTTATTAATTTTCCGGAATTTTTTAGGGGCCTTGATTTGGTAATATTTAACTGTTATGTGACTGTTTTATTGTTGTTTTTTAGGCTTCTGAAGTTGTTGACTTGTACATCAGCAACATCTTGGTTTTCTGGAATTTGGTTGGTTATTGTTTGAACAAAGAAAATGCAGAGGCCACCACCCGAAGATTTTCTGTTGAAAGAGACCAAACCCCATCTTGGTGGGGGAAAAATCTCTGGTGACAAACTAACCAGCACCTATGACCTCGTTGAACAGATGCAATACCTTTATGTGAGGGTTGTTAAGGCTAAGGATTTGCCTTCAAAGGATGTAACGGGCAGTTGTGATCCTTATGCTGAAGTTAAGCTTGGTAACTATAAAGGAACCACTCGGCATTTTGAGAAGAAAACCAATCCTGAATGGAATCAAGTTTTTGCTTTCTCGAAGGACCGGCTTCAGGCCTCGATGTTGGAAGTTACTGTGAAAGATAAGGATGTTGTGAAGGATGATTTCATTGGTCGTGTGTGGTTTGATTTGAATGAGGTCCCGAAACGGGTTCCCCCGGATAGTCCGTTGGCGCCGCAATGGTATAGGTTGGAGGATAGAAAGGGTGATAAGGTTAAGGGAGAACTGATGCTGGCTGTTTGGATGGGTACACAGGCTGATGAAGCTTTTCCCGAAGCTTGGCACTCGGATGCTGCGACTGTTAGTGGGGTCGATGCTCTTGCAAATATTAGGTCGAAAGTTTATTTGTCTCCTAAGCTTTGGTATTTGAGGGTCAATGTGATAGAGGCACAGGACTTGCAACCAACCGACAAGGGTAGATATCCGGAAGTTTTCGTGAAGGCTATTTTGGGGAATCAGGCATTGAGGACTAGAATCTCTCAGAGCAGGACTATCAATCCATTGTGGAACGAGGACCTGATGTTTGTTGCTGCAGAACCGTTCGAGGAGCCGCTGATTTTGAGTGTGGAAGACAGAGTTGCACCAAACAAGGAAGAAGTACTGGGGAGGTGTGCAATTCCTTTGCAGTTTATGGATCGGAGACTAGATCACAAACCAGTGAATACTAGGTGGTTTAATCTTGAAAAGCATATTGTTGTAGAAGGGGAAAAGAAGAAAGAAATCAAATTTGCAAGTAGGATTCATATGAGGGTCTGTCTAGAAGGTGGTTATCATGTTTTGGACGAATCAACTCACTACAGCAGCGATCTTCGACCAACAGCAAAACAGCTTTGGAAATCTGGAATTGGTGTTCTTGAAGTGGGGATATTGAGTGCACAGGGTTTAATGCCTATGAAAAATAAAGATGGGAGGGGAACTACAGATGCCTACTGTGTAGCGAAATACGGACAGAAGTGGATCCGAACAAGAACAATCATTGATAGCTTTATGCCGAGGTGGAATGAGCAATATACTTGGGAGGTTTTTGATCCTTGCACTGTCATAACAATTGGTGTATTTGATAATTGTCATTTGCATGGTCCTGAAAAGGCTGGCGGGGCAAAAGATTCAAGAATCGGTAAGGTAAGGATTCGTCTCTCGACACTCGAGACTGATCGGGTTTATACACATTCCTATCCACTTCTGGTTCTTCATCCCAATGGTGTGAAGAAAATGGGTGAAATTCAACTGGCTGTGAGGTTCACTTGTTCTTCTTTGCTCAATATGATGCACATGTATTCACTACCATTGTTGCCAAAGATGCATTATATACACCCGTTGACTGTTAGCCAGCTCGACAGTTTGAGGCATCAAGCTACTCAGATAGTTTCAATGAGGCTGAGTCGTGCTGAGCCGCCGCTGAGAAAGGAGGTAGTCGAGTACATGCTTGACGTCGGTTCCCATATGTGGAGTATGAGAAGAAGCAAAGCTAATTTCTTCAGAATCATGGGAGTATTGAGTGGACTAATCGCTGTCGGAAAATGGTTTGATCAGATTTGCAATTGGAAAAATCCAATTACAACAGTTCTGATTCACATCTTGTTTATAATACTGGTCATGTATCCTGAACTTATCTTACCAACAGTTTTCCTTTACCTATTCCTGATTGGAATTTGGCACTATAGATGGAGGCCAAGACACCCTCCTAACATGGACACTCGGCTCTCTCATGCTGATTCGGCACATCCGGATGAACTCGATGAAGAATTCGACACATTCCCGACTTCACGGCCTTCTGACATTGTTCGGATGAGATATGATCGTCTTAGAAGCATAGCTGGTCGGATACAAACTGTGGTTGGTGACTTGGCTACTCAAGGGGAAAGGCTGCAGTCTTTGCTGAGCTGGCGTGATCCGAGAGCCACAGCACTGTTCGTGATTTTTTGTCTGATTGCTGCTTCTGTACTTTATGTAACTCCATTCCAAGTCGTGGCCCTTCTGACCGGAATTTATGTGTTGAGACACCCGAGGTTTCGTCATAAGCTTCCGTCGGTGCCACTTAATTTCTTCAGGAGGCTGCCTGCAAGAACCGATTGCATGCTTTGAAGTTTGAATCCTCAAAAAAGGACAGTGCAGATTGGAGATTCACATGTTCAGCTACAGATTTTGATTTATGGTTAGATGCATAATCCATTATCTTCTTCTGAAGACAGTAGATTTTGTTGATCTATTATTGTCCATTATTTTATGTCTTGGGATTTTATGTTTTGGCTTTTGAACTTCATAGTATATCTGTAATTTGTAGGTTTAAGCTTAAATTAACTTCTGCTGAATTGCTTTCATGCTTAATCAGATTTAGTAGTTTTTCTTAATGGGAAATTAGTTTGAATTGTGATGGTGCTGCTGGTAATTTCTGTTTAATATTTTCATTGAAGTTGCTGGTTGATGCATATTTTGTGGTTTTTGTTGTTAAATAATGCATTATTTTTTTTTTATTTATTTATAATAACGTGTGTATGCTTGGATTGATGGTGAGTTTGGCGGAATCACGGCATGTTACTGTGAGATTTTGACAGAAATTACATTTTTGATCAGGGACAAAATTACTGATCAATCTATCTTCAATGTTTTAATTAAAAAAGTTAAATCTAAATCTACTAGGTTCTTTTTTTGGGTTGATATTTCTATACCATTGAAAAAAGTTACATTTTTTATCAGTGAAGAAAGAAGGCCCTAGTAGTTTAAATGACTATTTCTATACCATGTGGTCTCAAAAAATAAGTATAAACAAAATTTTTAAGTGAGACCAATAGTATATTTTAACTTTTGATACCGGAGAGGAGAGTATACTAGGGAAATAGATCCTCTAAGTGAGACCTTAGCCATTGATTATGTGAAATTTTAAATTAATCAATGCACAGGTTTGATCAGATTAATGCATGTGGTGTTACTGTTTTATGTATACATAAGACACTAAATTATATGGTACCTGCCCTTTGCCCATTTTACTAAGGTGGTAGTAGATAGTAATCTATACCAAGTTGCATTTGTTTTTAATTAGATTGAGTTTGGGGGCAAATATTCGAGAATTTCTTTTTCTACCCCAACATTTGTTTCTTTATCTCAATATATTTTGAAATATTTCTATTCTATTCTTATATTACTTTATTATTTTTTATTTTGTCGTTTTATCACTTTTTCGGTAAATTATACACCCACCCCGAAACACTATTTCGGTAATGTTTGTGTGTTATCTGCAAAATCAATTAGATTATAATACCGGACCACTTTTCACAAGTGTACAGGTTTTGAAAAATCCCATAATGATAGAATTGATACTAGTATACTTTTTAAAAGTGTTACGGTATGGAAAAAAAAGCAAAAGGGTACCGGTATTGAAAAAAGTGTGTTGGTTTGTAATATCGGTTTTGATAATTTTATTAGGTTTGTAATATGTAGTAGTGCACTACCATTACTCCAATGACTTGAAGTGTGTTGAACTTTTGACCTTCAAGATTATGCAGCAAAGAGCTTGGACATGAATTCTTCATTCCTTAAAAATTTTGAAGCCTGTGTCAAGTTCAAGGGATGGGCCAACATCTTTCAATGTTCTAAAGACTCCATTTACCTCTCCAAGTACACCTTTTTTGCCTTGTAATGGACTAAGCAATGGCCTAGCTTCTGTTACATTAGTAACCAAAGAAACAAACAAGGAAACAAGAAGAATAAGAGTGAGGAATGTGACAAGATTTGAATGAAAATTAAGGCTTATTTTGTGATCACTCTTACGATAAAGATATGAAAACGTGTGGTTATAAACCTGATAGAACCGCCACATCAAGAGACAAGGAGTGTAAGGTAGGGATGAAATTGGTAATAACTCCATATGTAGAAAATCGAAGGTGTTAGCAGGAAATAAAATTATCAAAAGTGATATTATACACCGGCACACTTTTTTCAATACTGGTAAACTTTTGTCTTTTTGTCATACCGATACACTTTTGACACTTGTGAAAAGTAATTTGGTATTGTAAGGTAATTGATGATTTTGCAGATAACACAAACCGGTACATTTTTTAAAAAGTGTACCGATAAAATTAACATATTGGAAAAAAAAAAATACATTATCGGAACAGTGTTTCAGGGCGGGTGTATAGTTTACCAAAAATAATGATAAAATAAAAAATAATAAAATATAATAGAGTAAAATAAGGATATGTTATTGTTTTGATGATTGACTCATTTTGGTAAAACAATACTGTGACAATGTTGGATGCAATGTTTCAACATCTGGATACACATCCAGGTTAAGTGTAAGCGCGTCTCATTAATGTGTCGTCTTCTATATATGGAATCCACGCCTTTATTCCATGCTTTGATTACGCATGCTTGATCAGAATATTCTTACGCGTTTATTTCCAAAAATGTCTCTAGTATATTTTTTGGAAACCTTTGATTCTACACATGGACACAAGCCGGAAATGTGCAAGTTGATTTGAAGCCCAAGTCCTGAAGAAGCCCATGAAGTCCTCTAGTATATAAGATTCTTTGTAAACCCTAATTGATTTACGTGTGTGTATTATTATGTATTGTTGCAAGTGTGCTGCATTAGGGTTTTTGGTGTTAGAACTTTTGTGAGCCTACCTTGCATTTCTTTGATGCAAGTCTAGGACATAGGTTGTTGTACTTGTGTGAACTAATCCTAAGCTTTGAAGTACGGAGTTAGTTTGTTTTTAAAGAGTGTTCTTAATCTTTGTAATCTTGATAATCTTGTAATCATTGGTTGTGTGATTAGGTAGGAGGTGAGATGAGATCTCAAGCTTAGGAGTTCCTAGGTCCAAATTACACGGGTAGTTGCTAGGTCATAAGCGTAAACTGGAGGTTTGTTGAGAGCTTAGGACTAGGGCTATTATAGTGGATTTCTCTCCTGGATTGGTATCCCCCAGATTAGGTTGCTGTTGTGCGACGAACTGGGTTAACAAATATCCCGTGTCTTTTATTTGTTTTTCTCATATTACTTGGTTCGTAATTGTGATTTGTGAATGTTCCAACATCCCATTCAACATTCCAAGTGTTGGAACATTGCATAGAACATTCCATCCATGCGTGCCGAAATTTCAATTGGCATCAGAGCAGGCACTATGCCTGTTTCTAGGGTGAGATTCAGGGAAGATATCTTATGGTACAATGGAGAAAGAAGGAGGTTTCGTCAACACAAACTATGACTACTGGAAATCATGCATGGCTGCTTTTCTAAAATATATTGATGCTTAGGTATGGAGAGCTATCTTGTCAGGCTGGGAACATCCAGTGGTTACAGACAAAGATGGTAACAAGACGAGCGTGCTGAAACCTGAACTTGAATGGTGATGACATGAATTTCTGCAGTATTTTAGGTAGTATTATTAGTATTAAAATACCAATACAGACCCAAATATCAACAAAAACCTAAAGAATCGAGAAAAAGCTTCAAGACAAGGTGAAGAAACGCAAAAGACAAGAAAAGCCCAAAAATGAAGAAAAGCAGCCCATCGTGTCACGATGGCACTCAACGTGACACGATGGAAGCTACTTGCTCGCCAAGACAGAATCAATTATATTTTTGAAGAGAATCTTAGCATCGTACCACGATGAAGCTCAACGCAGTACGATGGCTTTGCTTGGTGATCACGCTGATCAAACGCACATGATCAGTTATAATTTTGAACTGAATCTGCTCATCGTGGCACAATGGACCTAGCGTGCCACAATGGCTTGCTGAAGCCCATTACGAAAAGTATAAATATAGCCACCATAATTCATTATTTTTCATTCAGAAATAGAAGAACTTTCTATTCCTTTTGGAGAAAAGTTCGGAGGAGCTCTAAGGACATAGTTTTCTCCCCTTACGGGAAAACTAACTCAACAAGGTATGATTTTTTAGGCTTTTTATAGTTAGATTCTTGTAATTTAATTATGTAGTCTTTTGTAATAATTCCTTAAGTTGTGGCGGAGAAGATGAACTCTCTGGTGAATACTCGGGTCATGTAATTAAGTCAAAGTTATAATAAATCGCATTTATAAATTATTATTTGTTATTTGTTTTCTTGCTTTAATATCGTTAGTCGGAATCTTGGCCGGATAAACGGCAACGTCTTAGAATAAATAATTAGGTTTTACTTTAGGGTATGTGACAAAGCGAGGTTAGGCTCTCGTAGGTGCTTTAGTTACAAAAGTAGGGGGACTTTGCCTACATAGGGTAGCAGTAAGGTGCTACTAAAACAAGGATAGAATCGACGCCCGATAATAGTATGAATGACTATGTTATACACCGATTATGCTAAGTATGAAGGAGGGAGTAAGCTCAACGTAGACGATAAAAAATGTTATCATGAAAGTTTAGGCACTAACATCGTAAATTTGTGAAAGTTAGAGGACAAAAAGTGTAATTTTGTCTTAATATTATCAATGTGGTTAGACTAATTAAATGATTAAATATGTTTTTAGTCCCTACTTTTATATGAGTTTCAACTTTTAGTCCCTACATTTCTTTTATTATATTTTTAATCCCCCACATTTTTGCCGTTTGCATTTTTAGTCCCTACCTCAATTTTTTTTGACTTGGATAACGAAATCAGCCACATATGATGATACATAGATGACATGTCATTCAATGCAAACGTTATCCTAGTCAATTTAAGTTATACTATGTGGCCAATTCTGATTTCCTAGTCATAAAAAATTCACGAAAGGGACTAAAAATATAATAAAAAAATGTAGGGACTAAATATCAAAACTCACATAAAAGTAAGGACTAAAAACATATTTAACCCATAATCAAATGTTTATGCGAATTCTCTATACTCTTATAATAAGCCAAATTATAAATTCATTAAATGTGTACGCTGCTTCCTATAATGCTCTCCTCAATGTGGATTCTCTATAAATTTATGAGCTACATTCCATTGTAAATTTATTAAAGGGTTAAATATGTTTTTTTTTTTTTTGACAAATGGTTAAATATGTTTTTAGTCCATACGTTTTGCGAAATTGTCAAGAATGGTCCTTACATTTTACAAATGGTCAAAAAAAAGCCCATAAGTTTTTCCGTTATCAAGAATGGTCAATTCCATATGTCTTTTTAAGGTCAGCTATCATAATGCTTATTAGTGGACCCCACCATTTTAGTTTTAGTCCCTATATTTTGAAAAATTGGCAAGAATGGTCCCTATATTTTAATTTTTTTTTAAAATATAGGGACCATTCTTGCCAATTTCCCAAAACGTAAAGACTAAAATTTAAATAGTGGGGTCCACTAATAATTATTTTATTAGCTGATGTGGTAAAAAACAGATGAAATGGACCATTCTTGTTAACGAAAAAACTTATGAGATTTTTTTTCACCATTTTAAAAAATATATGGACCACTCTTGACAATTTCGTAAAATATAGGAACTAAAAACATATTTAACCCTTCATTAAATGTGCGCGCTGCTTCCCTATAACGCTTTCCTAAATACACTTTGCAAATGTTAGTTCATAAGTCCACTTAACTACACTGATTGTTGTGCTGCTTCCCTATGTAACTGTATTAAATGTGTATGCCCGTTTCCCCATAATGCTTTCTTAAATACCGGAGAATACCACAAAATTACATTAATTGCATGCATTGAATATATACCTATCCATATACTTCTCTTATACGGCTCGGGCTAGGGTGAGAGAGCCTATCATATCTCTCACCCATGAGCAACTATTAAGGACCTTTAGATTAAAGGGTTTATGGAAAGCTTCCTATATCAGATTTTTTTCCCTTTTGTCTTTTTTAAGTTTTTTTCACCTTAATTCTTTTTATTTTCTTCATGTTTAATAATAAGTGACTCAATATAAAAATATTTTGCTCCAAAATAAATAATTTTATTTTTATTTTTAATACAGTAATAATTACTTTTTAAAATTTGTACTTTCTAATTTTTTTTAAAATTATACTCTCTTATTAATATTATTTTCATCACTCTTAAATTAATATTTTTTAATTTTCTTTAATGATAATAATGAATGCTGAAGAACCTTTTAAATAAAAGTCCTAAAAAATTAGCATGGGAATTCAAGATATTAACACATGGGTATATATCTTTGTACAATGTAGATAAATAAGACAAAATACTATTTAGTAAGAACTTTTTTAGAGATATACAAATATTATACGGTAACATTTAACACTTACAAATTAAATCCACTCTATCTTTTATGTATGGTAATTAGTAAAAAAAAAGTTGGCATTAACCCTTGGTTCTATAGGAAGAGGCCCTAGTAATTAAGAGTACGATCGCGAGATAAATAAAATATGGAAAAATAGATAATAAGCTATTCCGTCAAAAAAAAAAAAGATAATAAGCTATAAGCTCATAAACTATTTGAAATAACATTTGGAAAATAAGCTATAAGCTCTTTTTAAAAATTGTTACCAAACAGAGTTTTTAGCTTATAAGCTAAAGGCTATAAGCTAGCTTATTTGTCTTCTCAAACAAAGCCTTATTCTATCTATACCCCTATTTAATTACTTTTAATTCAATTAACTTACTTATTTTTTTTTTATTCTCGCTCATAATAAATAAGGACATAAGTAAAATCCAACATTTAAAACATTTGCCTCCTGTAAGCTAAAGGGTATAAGCTAGCTGATAGCTGAAAAACTAGCTGATTGAAATTAAAGTGTTTGGTAAAATTAGCTTTTAAAGTGGTTAATAAATATAAAATTACATAAAAGGACATGTAGTGGGTAGTTATTCTCTTTAGTAAATAATTTTTTATTTTATAAAAAATAATAAAATTAAAGGGTTAAAAATGAAAATAACTATAAAAAGCTATAAACTATAAGCTCAAACGCTACTTGAAATAGCATCTCGAAAAAAACTATAAGCTAATGTGAAATGGTTTTTACCAAACACATCTATTTTTTTTCAAACAAGCTTATAAGCTAGTCCAATAAGCTATAAGCTAGCTTATTGGACTTACCAAACACACCCTAAATATTATACAAAAAGGGTATCCTTAGTACTATTCCAAAAAACATCACCATTACTATAAAAAAAATATAGTTAGTTATCCGTATAACAACATAATAGTCAGACATTCACTAGGAAACACAGATTTTATCGGATTTACTTTTTTTAAAAAATAAAGATTTAATCGATACTTTTTTGATACGAGTATCAGGACGCATCAAATATTATTATTTTTATTTAAAAATAAAGATTTAGTCGATACTTTTCTGATACAAATATCAGAATGTATCAAACAAATATCGATATTGGGTGCATATCAGACCGATACTTCACCATTTTTAGAGTATCAGTTCATATATTATAACAATCAATTTAATATTTTGGCACTGTTTGGTAAGTCCAATAAGCAAGCTTATAGCTTATTAGATTAGCTTATAAGCTTGTTTGAAAAAAAATGATTTGTTTGGTAAAGAGCTTTTTTAAATAGCTTATAGTGTTTTTTGAGATGCTAATAAAAGTAGCGTTTGAGCTTATAGCTTATAGTTTTTTATATTTTATCTCATTTCTATCCTTTTTTTTTTGAATGTAAACAGATATTATTATTGGATCAAGTCCATAAGAATAAGAGGTACAATGTTAGGGTGAGGTTCATTTAACCACTCCTTGTTGGGCTCTTGGTGGGCCAAAGCTGCAAGGCAGTGAGCTACCTTGTTAGCCTCACGACTTATGTTTCTAAAGAAAGATTCTCTTCTCGCCCCCCATGACTCTTTTTAACCCCCCAATATTCCAATTTTACCCATGTCCAAAAAATTCGGAACGTGTTTTCCGAAGTTTTTTTAGTTCAAATTTGTCGAAAATTTCGGAAAATGCATTCTGAAGTTGATCTTCAAGGCAAAAAAAACTTCGGAAAACGCGTTCCGAAGTTTAAAACTAGGGGTAAAAACGGAAATCCGGGGGGGGGGGGGGAAGAATCATGGGGGGTGGGAAGAGAAAAATTCGTTTCTAAAGGTACAAGTCCTAAATCTCTCTTTGTGTCCTAAGATACCTTTTACAAAATTCCCCAAATAGGATCTAGGGTTCCTACTCTCCTTGTTGATGTACGAAATAACAGAAGCGTTATCACTCTCAAACATAATCTCGTCGAATCCGCAGTTGATCGCCAGCAGCACCGCTTTATAGACGGCACACGCTTCTGCTATAGTTGGATCTTTGCATCCAGGAATACTCCACGTGGCTGAAACAAGGTGAGCTCCCTGAGAGTTGCGGCAAATCGCCCCAAGGCCCCATCTTCCGTCAATTGCCAGGTTAGCATCGCTATTATCTCATTTCTATCCTTATTATTTTTATTTTATTACTTTATTGCCCTTGAGAAACCGACTTCACAAAAGAATAAACTGACCCACTAGGCCACTACTCACGTTTTATGCTTTGCCGCGCGCGTATCACTGTTGGCGCCAACCTTCATACATATTTATTCATCAACTCACCACACATCCATTGTTAACTCTTTCGATTAAAAAAAAAAACTACAACAACAAGAAATGAAGATTCAATTCTTTTAGAAGAATAGCTTAAGGTATGAATTGTGATAGTTATGTTTAATTTCTTCAATTAAATTGTCTTTTTACCTCTGTTTATTGCAAATTTGTTTGAGAGTTTTGATTGCTGTTTGTTTATTAGATTTATTGCAAAATAAATAGATTAAGTTTCTTATAGAATTCAAAAGGATTAGAGGGAGAAATGTTACAGAGTACTGAGAGAGAAATGTTAGAGAGGATTAGAGGGAGACATGCATGGAGGTGAGGTGACGACGGTAGCACGGTGTTCTGTCCGGCGGTGAAACGGTGAATTGAGCAAGTGGTGGAGAGATTGCGGTTTCCTTTTGTTTTCTTTTTGGGTACTGAGCAAGTGGTGTATTGTGATTTTGTGTTGAAACTTCAAATGAAATTTTGCTGTTATGTGTTGACATAAGTGTACTACTGCACTTCTAATGCATTTAAAAAGAAAAATTAAGCTTTGCTGTTATGTGTTGATATATATTGTTGGGGAAAACTAGACTTAATAGTCTCTTATAAATGCAGAATTATTTATCCCAATCACCTGTGTAATTAAGTAGACAATCAGAAAATTCAATCAAAACGGCAAAATAAAATACGAGACACCAATATTTAACGTGAAAAATCCTCCCAATGTGAGAGAATAAAAAACCATGGGACCAAGCCAGATAAATCTTCCACTATGAATAAATAATGGGTACACAATCAGTCATTTAATAAACACTAGGAACAACCATAATCATCACCAATGGTGGAATCAAACAACAACTCAACTTCCACACAAATGGGTAAACTAACACAACCTAGAGAAAGATTTAAACAACTAAAATAAACTAACTAAGTGATAGAAAACACATACTCAAGTTGTAGCTCAAAACAAGCAACTTTGCTACACACTCATTATCACTTAGAAGCATAAAATCTCCTCTCCTCCAAGCACACAGCTGCCGCTACTGTTTCTGTTTGTATCGTGTGTATTGCTGCTACTTGTGTTACTGTTGTTGTGTTGAAATGAACACTAGGGATATGAAATCCCTTTCCTTCTCTCACGTGACAAAATTGTCACATGGCAACATGGGCCAAGAACCACTTAAGCCCATTCATTTTAACACCTCCCATTTTTCTTATTTCTTTTGTTTTATTTAATTTGGGACACTCCAAATAGGAGGGATATCCCAACATATATATATATATATATATATATATATATATATATATATATATATATATATATATATATATATATATATATATGTATTGGTGCAGAAAACTATCAATTTCTTTTTATTATAGAAATTTTACCCATTGCTTTGTTTTGATAAAGATATAAGATGGCATCAAATAACGATAATATCGAGGGAGGAGTGGCTTTTAAATGGACTGATAATATAGAGTATGAAAAGGTTTTTGCCGAGCTTTGTATCAAGTTCATTAGGAAGAATGGACGTGTATCATTTAGATGGAAGGGGATTAACCAACAGTTTGAATCAATCATTAAGCGGAAGTGTGTGTTCAAAACTTTGAAGAATAAGTATGATGCAATGAAGAGGGATTGGCGCATTTGGAGATTTTTAAAGTTTGGAGAAACTGGATTAGGATGGGATCCTGTTACAGGAAAACTTAGTAGTTCAGATGAATGGTGGGATAGAAAGATCAAGGTGAGTTCCTTTCATATATTCATACAATAAGTTACAATAAAATATACCATCTCTAACTCATTGAATCAATAATCCCTTTTGTAGGAGAAACCTGAGGCGAAAAGGTTTCGCAATAAAGGAGTAGATCCTTCACTTGAGGAATTATGGAATCAATTGTTTGAAGACAACTGTGCGGATGGGATAGAGAATGTTGCACCCTCTATGGATCCTAATTCTGTTCAACCCGTTGAACATGTGAATTTGAATATCAATGTTGAGGAAGAAGATAATAAAGAAAGTGACGGGGAAGACATGAATCATTATGAGAGTGGTGGAGATAATGTTTATGCTGAATATCAATATAATCCTCGTTACAGTAACTTATTTAATAATGATAGTTCATTTGCGGGTTTTAAATTATATTTGGAAGAGTCCGGCGCCCTCTAAGGTGATAGCTTTCTATTGGCAATTGTTGTGTAATCGGCTTCTGACGAAGGTCAACTTGGCTTATCGGGGGATAGATGTGGGATGGGGTGTGTTGGACTGTGTCCACTGCCATCAGAGAGAGGAGGATGCCTCACACTTATTCTTATTTTGTGATGCGGCTATGCAGGTGTGGAAGTCAATTTTTCGGTGGCTAGGCTTGGTTCTCATTGTACCTCTGAATCTGTTTATGCTTTTTGAGATGTTTACAGGGGCTGCGGGAAAGAAGAAGGTGAAGAGCGGCTACTCTTTGATTTGGCATGCGACTTTGTGGTCTATTTGGAGGTCGAGAAATAATGTAATTTTCTCAAATGGCACTGTCGACCCGGTGGAGGTGGTTGATGGGTGTATGAATGTAAAATAGAGAATAATGAATGAATGAAACAGAATAAATGGATAGAATGTTATAATTGTATTAATGGTAGCACAATTACAACTATTATGGGAAGAGAAAAGCAACAAACTGTAGCGTAGTGCTAACAGCTCCAAAGAGTATGAATACTCCCCAAATCACTAGCAAGTGACCCCACACAAAATAACTGAATACGTGAGTGAATATTTCCATCCTTCCTTTTGCTGATTTATAGGGATCTTTCAATCATTGGCACATACATGCTTACATGACCACGTAATCCTTCTTATTCCTTCTAGAATAGACCCTCAAGACCTTGGCCTTTGTCCTCACATTCAGGCCCACATCATTACTACTAGTACCTCCTCTATCAATTCCCCCCTCCATCAGAACATCCTTGTCCTCAAGGATAAAATCAGGAAACTGTCCTTGTAGGATATCCTTGTCCTCCCAAGTCACATCATCCATTGTCTTACCCCTCCACTTAATCAAGCTTTGGGGCACATCCACACCATCTTTGCGTGTGATTCTAGAGCCAAGTACCTGCTCAGGATAATGTTCCTCTTCAGCAGTCATCTCCAAGTCCTTGGGTAAAGTACCTTGAACTTCATAATCACCAACCGCCTTCTTCAGTAGGGAAACATGAAATACAGGATGGATTTTAGAATAATCAGGGAGCTGTAATTTATATGCCACTTCTCCCACTTTCTCAACAATTTTAAATGGGCCATAGAAGCGAGCAGCTAATTTTTGATGAATGCGTTTTATCACAGAATGCTGCCGATGAGGTCTCAATTTAAGAAAAACCCAATCTCCAACCTCAAACCTTACATCTCTTCTAGACTGATCAGCATACCTTTTCATTTGCTCTTGGGCTTTAAGAAGATGTAGCTTTAATTGAGACAAGGCTTCATCTCTATCTGTCAATTCCACAGCCACTGCCGGCACCTTAGTTTCATTACTTAATAACCTAAGTAGATTGGGAGCTTTCCTCCCATACACAACTTCAAATGGTGATTTCCCAATGAAGACATGGTAAGTAGTATTGTACCAATATTCAGCCCAAGGAATCCAATGAGACCAAGTTTTAGGTTGCTCCGAAGCAAAACACCTAAGGTAACTTTCCAAACATCGATTCAGCACTTCAGTTTGGCCATCTGTCTCCGGATGATAGGCTGAACTCATGTGTAATTTCGTGCCCTGTAACTTAAACAGCTCTCCCCAAAAATGACTGATGAAAATGGGATCCCTATCACTGATTATAGTCTGAGGAACGCCATGGAGCCTGACAATTTATTTGATGAATGTTTCAGCAATGGATTTAGCAGTATAAGGGTGTTTAAGCAAGATGAAATGGCCATATTTTGACAACCTATCAACCACCACCAGAACAGCATCATATCCTTTAGATTTTGGTAAGCCAGTGATAAAATCTAAAGATATATCCTCCCATATAGCATTGGGAATAGGTAGGGGTTGTAACAAACCCCCTGGGGTTGTTGCAGCATACTTCTGTCTTTGACAAGTATCACAAGCTCTCACATAGTCTCTAACTTGCTTTTGCATACCCACCCAATATAAAGTATCAGCTAACCTCCTATAGGTTCGTAAGAAACCGGAATGTCCACCAGTAGGAGTCTTATAAAACTCATCAAACAGCAAAGGGATAGAAGGTGAAGATGGAGAAATGACTAACCTCCCTTGATAGAATAAAACACCCTGGCGTACCTCGAAACCCGGTCTCATGCTTTTGTTGGACAGCACATCAGCTATTATCTTCTGGATATAAGGGTCTTTGTTTACTTCCTCCAAAAGTAGCTTGCCATCTAGCCATGTAGGATAAGACACAATAGTTTTAAATTCTGCCTCACCATAACATCTTGACAACGCATCAACCACCTTATTATCTGTGCCTGGCTTGTACTTCACTTCAAAATTGTACCCCAAAAGTTTAGCTAACCAGCACTGTTGATCAGGAGAAGTGATTCTTTGTTGGAGAAAATGTTTTAAATTCCTGTGATCTGTGTGTACTATGAATGGTTTACCCAAAAGGTAATGCCTCCACTGCTGAATACTTAGGACAAGAGCCATTAGTTCCTTCTCATACACAGATTTAGATAAATTCCCATCAGACAATGCTTTGCTGAAGTAGGCAATGGGTCGTTTCTGCTGCATCAATACAGCTCCAATTCCTCTACCAGCTGCATCACACTCCATTTCAAAAAGTAATGTAAAATCAGGCAATATAAGAACATGAGGGGTAGTCATCAACTGCTTCAATTTATTAAAAGCCTCTGCAGCATTTGAGTTCCAACAAAAATTGTCTTTCTTAGTTAACTCAGTCAATGGTTTAGCAATTTTCCCATAATCCTTTACAAACTTTCTGTAGTATCCAGTCAATCCCAAGAAACCCCTTACTCCTTTCACATTATTGGGTTCGGGCCAATCAAGAACACATTGTATCTTCCCTGGATCCACTGCAACTCCTTTTCCAGATATAACATGCCCCAAATAATCCACATCCAAACATCCAAATTTACTTTTAGATATATTGGCCACAAAACAGTTATTCATCAAGACTGCTAATACCTGTTTCAAATGTTGCTGATGCTCTGTATCATCTCTACTGTAAATTAGTATATCATCAAAAAAGACTAAGACAAATTTCCTCAAAAAGGGCCTGAAGATATCATTCATAGTCGCTTGAAATGTTGCTGGTGCGTTCATCAAACCAAAAGGCATGACTAAAAACTCATAATGACCATTATGAGTTCTAAAAGCAGTCTTATGTATGTCATTTTCATGGACCCTAATTTGGTGATATCCGGATTTAAGGTCTATTTTGGAGAAAATAGTAGCTCCATGTAATTCATCCAACAACTCATCAACAATGGGAATTGGGTAGTTATCTGGGACAGTAGCCTTGTTCAAAGCCCTATAGTCAACACACATCCTCCAACTCTTGTCCTTCTTCTTGACCAAGATCACTGGACTAGAGTATTCACTCATACTAGGGCGTATTACACCCACATACAGCAGCTCTGATACTTGTCTTTCAATCTCTTCTTTTTGGTGATGTGGATATTTATAGGGTCTGACATTGATAGGTCCATGGCCAGGAAGTAGCTTGATATGATGCACTTGAGGTCTGTCTGGAGGTAATTGAATTTGATCTTTGAACACCTTTGGGAATTGTTCTAAGATATGTGTAAAGTTGTCCTGCTTTTCCTTGCTCATCTCCCTGTTTGCATCAATTTGAGAAAACCACCACTCAAAACCATCCCTGTTCAACTTGCCATCTAAAACATGTTAAGAAAATGTTGTTGATTTTGCTTCTCATCTTGACCCTGCAATTTGACTTTCTGACCCTGAACCCAAAACTGCATATTTAGAGATTTCTAATCCATTACCACCTGTCCCAAGGTACTCAACCATAAAACTCCCAATACCACATCCAGACCACCCAATTCTAACACCAAAGCATCAATGATCACCTCTATTGGTCCCAACCTCAACTTGACTTTCTCACAAACACCTTGTGACAAAATCTTGTGACCATCACCAAGCTTAATATTCCTAGCAGCTGAAGGAGTAACATGTAAACCCAGAGTTGTGGCAACAGCAGGAGAAATGAAGTTGTGACTTGCTCCACTATCGATGAGAACGAGCATGTTAACATTTTCGATGACCCCTTCTATCTTCATGGTGCGATATTCACCCATGGTACCCAACATTCCCATGAAATTGCACTCCACCGCTTCTTCCTCAGCAGCGTCAGATTGATCTACTTCCAACCTCACAATTTCACCATCTTCCGTCATAGTTTCACCATCACCCATAATCAGTACACGTAACGACCCTTCAGGACATTTGTGTTGAGTCGGATGCCATTTTCCTTTGCATTTGTAGCATAAACCCTTTGCTCTTAGTTCCTCCATCTCATCATTTCGAATCCCTTTCCACCGCGCCATTGCTAGGTTTCGACGATCTCCATCAGTTTTTCGTCCCGTCGAATTGAGAGATAAATTGGAATTGGAATTTGACCCGCTGGATTCGGGTTTCCGAGTCGGGTTGATCCAACCCGAATTTGCAGATCTGGGAGTATCTTTCTGGGTCACACTGAACCCACTACGGTATCTTGACCCAGGCCCAAACGAGTCTGTTCGGCCCAAATTCTTTTTTGCAACAGCCCTGTTTCCTTCATCGCCTTCCTCACGTAATTCCTCTTCCACATCCTTAGCTATCCACATCATTTGCATTCGATTTTGGGGGTTGAGTGTTCTGACCCTTCTTCGAATGGTGGGTTTCAAACCACTCATGAAATATCCGAGATATTGTTCCTCCGGCAAACGCCCTAGTTGAGAGGACAACAGCTCGAAAGCCTCTGTAAACTCCTCCACACTTCCTGTTTGTCGCAAAGTTGATAGCTCTTCAAATGGATTTTCTAGTCTCCGACCGCCATAACGTGCGATCAAGGACTTTTTGAGCTTCTCCCATGTCAGCTGGTCCTCAGTCTCCATCAATAAGTTGAACCAGTGAATCGTTACTCCCTCCATACTCAGACGAGCTAGTTTCACCTTCATGTCGTCCACCGTGTTCTGAACATCAAAATAGATCTCAGCACGCGTGATCCACGCCACTGGATCTTCCCCTTCAAACACCGGCAACTTCACCTTCTTTCCGGCGAGGCGAGACTCGCCCGGAATCGATCCTCCCGACGATTCTGTCAATGACGGCTCATCCTGTTTCTTTCCATCTTCCTTCAACTCAGCAACGGCATTTATCAAATGCCTTAACATACCCTTCATCTCTCCCATCTCTTTCTCAAGATCATCAATGCGAGCTTCAACGGCCATGGCTTCACAGAACATGGGTGTGTTTAATCCGGCAGGTCGGACCAATTGATGGGTGTATGAATGTAAAATAGAGAATAATGAATGAATGAAACATAATAAATGGATAGAATGTTATAATTGTATTAATGGTAGCACAATTACAACTATTATGGAAAGAGAAAAGCAACAAACTGTAGCGTAGTGCTAACAGCCCCAAAGAGTATGAATACTCCCCAAATCACTAGCAAGTGACCCCACACAAAATAACTAAATACGTGAGTGAATATTTCCATCCTTCCTTTTGCTGATTTATAGGGATCTTTCAATCATTGGCACATGCATGCTTACATGACCACGTAATCCTTCTTATTCCTTCTAGAATAGACCCTCAAGACCTTGGGCTTTGTCCTTACATTCAGGCCCACATCATTATTACTAGTACCTCCTCTATCAGTGGTGGATTCTTTTAAGTTGCTGTCATGGAAATGGGGATTAAGTCGCCACAAGATCCCTATTTGCCTTTTCTATGAATGGTGTTGGGACCCCGGATCGTGCTTGTCTTGCTAAGCCTTGCAGGTGGTGTTTAGCGGCTGTTCTGGTGTGTCAGGTGCAGGTTTTTGCTGTTTGATGCTCTGCAGCAAGGTTGTTAGGATCGCGCTATAGATCGTGAGATCGTGCGATCTTACGCGACAAACACAGTCCGCCGTGCTAGAGCGGTCTAGAGATCGGAAGAAACGCCGGAGCGATGGGATCGCCGAGAAAGAGCGTAAAATCGTGGGCGCAGTGATCTTCCTCGCGTCGTTCCGATCAGATCTGTCAAAGACGTGACCCGTTTCGCACCGATCCGACCCGGTCGACTCGTTTATGACCCGGTCCAAAACCCACCGTTTCGACCCGCTTTAACTCAGGAACTCCTCGTTTTGCAGAGAAATTGGTATGCGCGTTATTAAATTGGGGAATCGATGGCATTTAATTGAAATTGATTGAACCTTGTATTCCCTCTCTCCCTAATTCACTCAACTGCATCCTAATCCCGTTAATTATTCATAATCATCATTCAATTCTATCCCTAATTCACTCAACTGCATCCTAATCCCATTAATTATTCATAATCATCATTCAATTCTATCCCTATATCATTACGAAAATTCCAGCTATCTATGTTATTTTTCTATGTTCTAGTTTTTTTTTTTTTAAAAAAGTTTAAGTTTGAAAGTCAAAGATTGTACAAAAAAAAAGTTTTTAAGTCTAAGCTATTTTGATTATATTAAAATTTAATGAAGTTTTTATGTTAATATTATTAAAGTTTTTATGTTTAAGACAATATGTGGAATCTTACGATCCTTGTTACGATCTTACGATTTACGATCTTTTTATATCTCAACGATCTTTAGTGGGATCTCGATCCTGACAACCTTGCTCTGCAGGTTGGCTGTTTTGTGTTATGGTTTAGCTTAGGTGTTAGTGGGAGGGGGTGGTCTGTTTCGTTTTTTCTATTTCTGCCCAGGTGTGTTGGTGCTTGGCTTTTGACGTGTATATATTAATGTACTGCTTGTACTTGTGTTTATTAATAAAATTAGCCCTTTCAAAAAAAATGATAGTTCATTTTGGACTGATTTCATGGAATGAACAAGCAGCACACAAGTACCTGCCCAAGGTGTGAGAGCTACCCAAGGATCTACTCAAGCTAATGAAGCTACCCAAGTACCTACCAGAGGTGTTGGAGTGACCCAAGTACCTAGCCAAGGCAATGGCAACAAAAAAACTGCATACACTCTAAAGGTGGCTAACAAAGTCGTCAAGGAAAAGCGTAAAAGAAGACCATCAGGAGGGGCAGCAAAACTGAGCAATCAAATAGATGCATTGGTATCAAACACTAGCATTGCTGTGGAGATGTTACATTCTGATGATAGTTCGGATAAACATGGTAGTGCTGATTCAACTATTGCAGCAGCAGTTACCGTTATTAATAGGATGGTTGCTGAAAGCAATTTGGAAAAGGGAAGTGGATTGTGGTGTTTTGCACTTGCTTTGATTGAGAATGAAGTAAGACGTGACATTTTTATGAACATCGATGATGATGGTGGCAGGAAAGATTGGTTGGTCTATATGCAGGACAATCAGAAATGAGTTTTATTGTCTTTTTACTTTATTTGCAATAGGTTGTTTTCATTATATTTAATTTAGTGTTTCTTTTGTGGACATGTACTATTTTTAACTTCTATGAAAATGAGATGTTTGAATTATAATATCACAATTAGGGGCCAAAGTTATTATACATAAGGATATCCTTATGCATGGTGCATAAGTGAAATCCAGCCATCAGATCTCAGTGACACGTGTAATAATCTTAGGCATCATCTCTATTGCACACAATCTGAACTCTTCTTCTTCTCCGACGCGACTCCGACGCGGCGTGATTCTTCTCCGACCTGTTCATCTTCTTTTTCGCGTGCCGTTGATTTCGTTTTCATCATCGATTTTATTTTTCGATTTCGTTTTCGTTTTCCTTCTTCCGATCTGGTTCATCTTCATCATCGATTTCATTTTTCGTCATTTTCAGAGCTGGAACTTCCACTTTCAGAGCTGAAGATTCAACAAAAGGTACACTTTGAATTCTGTTTCGATTCTCCTCCTTGTGGCCATTTGTTCTTTGGTTCTGCTTTTATGTGTTATGTTTCTTTGATTTTGTTTTAGGTTATGGTGGTTGGTAGTGATTTGTAGTGATGATGAATGAAAGTGAATGTGGTGATGGAAGGTGCTGTAACAACAATCAAGTTTTTCTTCTGTTTTCTATTGATTTTTTTAATGGGATTTTTAGTAACAATTTTGTGTGGATGTGTGTTTGTTGTGGTTACTAGTTTGTGTAGTTGAACATTTTGATACTTTTGTTAGCAAGTTCAAGTTTTACATGGTATTCCACCAACAGAGGACTATTCTTTTGCCAAGTACAACAAGGTAAATGTTGATTCAGTCTTTTACATTTTCTGGTGCACCTTGTAGCTTTTTTTTGGTTACAAATCATTCTTGCTATGTTAAAAATCATACATAAACCATTTTGCTGGAAGAATGGTTTCAGAAAGTTGTACTTCAAAACCATTTTGCCGGTAGAATGGTTTTAAAAGAGTTGATGCTTAATTGTTGCATCCTAAACCACTTTGTGTTTGTGACTGTGCAGGTGTGGTTTCAGAGATCTTCGTGTTGAGGAACTGGTGCTATTTAGTTTTGTGCTTCTGTTTGTAGGCCTCAGTTTGTTTAGCTTTGGTTAAGCTTAGTGCTTTGGTATAGTAGCATTCTTTAGCTTGAACGTGTATATGGATTTGGTCATAGCTGAAACTTCCATGTCTTTTCTATCTTGTTCTCTGGTTGACTTTGTAGTAGTTAAGACACACAGAAAATTAAACAAAGCTATTAATTAAAATGAGAAATTAAGCATCAAGGTTAGAAAAAGTGAGAGAAATGAGAAATTATTAGTATTAATTAAAATGATATTATCAATTTTTTACAATTGTTTTTGTGAAAATTTCAAATCATTTGTTGAGGTTACAATGTTAAAGGTTTAACACCTAATTAACACTGATCCACTGAATTTGTTACAAATCATTCTTGCTAAGTTAAAAATCATACCTAAACCATTTTGCTGGAAGAATGGTTTCAGAAAGTTGTACTTCAAAACCATTTTGCTGGTAGAATGGTTTTCAGAGAGTTGATGCTTAGTTGTTACATCCTAAACCACTTTGTGTTTGTGACTGTGCAGGTGTGGTTTCAGAGATCTTCGTGTTGAGGGACTGGTGCTATTTAGTTTTGTGCTTCTGTTTGTAGGCCTCGGTTTGTTTAGCTTTGGTTAAGCTTAGTGTTTTGGTATAATAGCATTCTTTAGTTTGCAGACATTAGTTTGTTGTATTCTTTAGTTTTATTAAGAGTAAATAAGAACAATATTTGTATAGAGCACAAATTGTAATGGGGAATGAGAATAGAAAATGAAGAATATGAAAATGAGATTATGATGTAAAAGATTATTTTTTGTAATTGTCGATTCTTTTTTAAATCATGATTGAAAATGGATTCTACAATGCTAACTAGTCACTATTATTGGTCTTAAAGTTGAATTGAATATGAAAATAACCTATTGTGATAATTTTGTTCTTATGGTTTGCACAATTATTTTGAATAAAACATGAATATTTTATTGGAAACCATAAGAGATCTACTTTGGTTTCACATACAACCACTAGTGAAACCATTAAGCTACACTTATGGTTTCAATTATAATATTTATTTTGAACAAAATATGAATATTTTATTGGAAACCATAAGAGGACTACTTTGGTTTCAGATACAAAAAAAATGAAACCATTAAGCCACACTTATGGTTTCAGTTATAATATTTATTTTGACTAAAATATGAATATTTATTTTCTGTCTGTGCATTAGTGTATTAACATTTGAAAAGAAAAGAAGGTACATGAGAATCAATAATTCACGATTTTCACCATAAAATCAGAATTTAGTATACAAATATCGAGTAAACTGATATGCATGTGCGAATCTAATTGAATCATAAACATGTCTTCTAATAGTTCATGAAACCATCAAGTAGTAGAAACTAAGTAGTTCTTACAATTATGACCTCCATAATTCATAATTTAAACCAAAAACAACAAACACGATAGACAAACTACTGCTAAAATCACAATCCTAACAACTATCACGCACTCTTCAAATCACAATCCTAACAACTATCATGTTTTATCTGCTATCTTTCTAAGCATTTCCTTATAGTATAATGTTGCTTCCTTCTGCACATATTGTCCTTTATAATTGCTGAGATCTGTTAATATTGCTGAACATATTCCAATTCTGAGATCCATAATCTTTGATACTTCCTGAGCTTTAGCTCCCTTTGGCCAATTCATTGATGAAGTTGTTCTTTGACTAGTGTTCTTAAACTCACCTGCATATATATATGTAAAATAAATGGTTTAGGAAGCAACAATTAAGCATCAAAGCAGCAATTAAACATCAACTATCTGAAACCATTCTACCAACAAAATGGTTTCAGAGTACAACTCTCTGAAACCATTTTACCAGCTAAATGGTTTAGGTAGCAACAATTAAACATCAACTATCTGAAACCATTCTACCAGCTAAATGTTTCAGAGTACAACTCTCTGAAACCATTCTACCAGCTAATTGTTGGAGGGAAAACAACACGAAAACGAATCTAATGTTCCAAATTCAAAGTTCTAAAATTCAACTAGCAGCACTCATAAATTGATATGACTGTGAAGAAACAAACATCAAAAGTTTATTGTCTCAGATTTCAGCTCAGCCAACAAACAAACACATGGAATGCATAGATTACAAATTTGTAAATAGGGAAAATTCAATTACTGTTACAGCAAAAAACCAATCAACAACTTTAGAATCATGTGAAACAGATTAATTCACACATTTCATATCACAAAATTCAAGAGTTAGTTCACATATTAAAGAAAAACAGGGGAGGTTAATCAGTTCATAAGCAAAATTGCAAACATTGTTTGAGAGAAGGGGTAATTCTAGGTCATGTGAATTTTTCTCAACCTTCATGTTTAATTGAAAATTAATCTGTCAAGCATAAGGAATAAGCTCAAACCTATTTTGTTTTCATCTTTTTGCTGTTTGTTTCGGTTGAATGCAAGCTCGTGGTGTTTTGTTGTTGCCGGCGATGGTGAAGTGTTGTTGTCGGCGATGAAGATGAAATCGGCGACGGTGATGATGATTGGAAATCAAAGTCACGAAAACCAGAGAGAGAGAGAGAGAGTACCAAAGGAGGAAGAAGGAGGAGAGCGAGGAAGAACACAGCGCCAAAATTTCTACTTGGATGGGGGTGTATAATGAAATGAGAGGGTGCAAATGGAAAGTTTATGCACGGTGCATAAACAATCCTTATGTAGGATAACCGGACCCACAATTATGTATAGTTTTGTGAATAGTTTTTTTTTTTTCTTTTTATTATGGGCATGGATGTTTTATATTGGTCTTTTACTAGTAGGTACATAATGGATGCGAAAAGAAAGAAAAAAAGAAAAAGTGTCGAAAGAAAAAAAAAGAAAAAAACATGCAATTTTTTGGAATGTGACATCATGTGCTATAGGTGATTTTTTTACCAAAATGGTGTACTTTTTCAACCTTATTACCAAATAGGTATAGTTTTCAAACAAAATACCAAAAGGGTGTAAGTCGTACATGGTAGTGACGACTTACACCCAACTCAAATTTTTTTTTCACGTTTCCTCAAAGTCATGGATGGCAGCACGACTTTGATTTTTTTTTTGAAAGTCGTCACTGCCATTGATGACTTTCACTTTTTATTTTTATTTTTTTTATTTACAATTATAAATATAATTTAATAGAAGAAGTAAATAAATATTTCACATAATTCAAATATTACAGACAATTTAAACAACTTGAAAAAACAAATTATTACAAAAGATTTAATTATGAGATTAAGTTCCACAATTAGGTCGTCTTCTTTTTCTTGGTGGTAAAACTCTTCGTTCTTGTTCAACATGCACATTTTCACCTCTCCTTCTACCGGGTACAATTGTCGAATATTGTACTTCACCTTACACTGTTGATGGTGTAGAAGTCCCTGAAACCTTATCACTTGACCGCATCTTTTGGGCATTTAAGCCATGCATCGAAGGGTTTAAATTTTGTAAACCACTTATCCAAGTCGATGGAACATTTTTGACTGGTAAATATCATGGGACATTGCTGGTTGCGGTTGCACAAGATGGAAATCAAAACATTGTTCCAATTGCGTATGCAATCGTAGAAGGAGAGACAAAAGAAGCATGGTCACGGTTTTTGTCTCATTTGCGTACATACGTCACCCCACAACCAAATTTGTGCATCATGTCAGATAGGGGTAAAGGTCTGTTAGCAGCACTACAATCTGACAATGTTGGATGGGCTGAACCCAACGCACGTTCGGTTTATTGTATTCGACATATTGCTAGCAATTTCAATAGAAAATTTCAAAATGTTGAACTAAAAAAGCAAGTTGTCAACATGGGTAAGGAGTTACTATATTTTAACTCATTCTCATTTTATATTAAAAAATATTGTATTAATAATTTTGTTATTGTAGGCTACGAGATGCAACAATCACGTTTTGAGGCAAAACTTACTCTCATGAGATCAAAGTTCAGAGAAGCTGCTGAGTGGTTAGAAAAGATCCCTAGAGAAAAGTGGACTCAAGCTTACGATGGAGGAAAAAGATACGGGCACATGACTACCAATCTTGCAGAGTCTTTGAATTCAGTCTTAAAAGGAGCACGTGCATTGCCTATATTAGCCTTAGTCAAGACTACATTTATAAGGTCCACAAGTCTTTTTGTAGATCGGGGAAACATAACACTTAACATGATGAAAGCCGGTCATATTTATTCAGAAAGTTTATCCACGGCGTTGCATGAAAATCAGGCTCGAGCAAAATTTCACTCTGTTCGCAAATTTACAAGGGACTCCGGAGAATTTGATGTAGAAGAGTTGGCAAATCCACAAACCGGAAGACGAGCAATGACATGCAAGGTCAATTTAAATACTTGGTGGTGTGACTGTGGAGAATTCCAAGCACTCAGATATCCATGTTCACATGTGATTGCATTGTGTGCCTATTGCAAAGTTAATTGTGGTGCTTATATTGACCCGATTTACACACTGGACTACATCTATAAAGTTTACAGGCATGAGTTTCATCCTCTTGGAAGCGAGGATTATTGGGCTTCATATTCAGGTCCAACATTGAAACCTAATCGTAACATGAGAAGACATAATAAGGGTAGACCGAATATAACTAGAATACATAACGAGATGAATGTAGTTGTACCTAAGAAAATAAGAAAATGTACTTTATGTCGCACTGAGGGACATAACAAAAACAACTGTTCCTATAAAGAGTGAATGTTCAAATATAATTTCTAAGTCTAGTAAAATATATTTTATAGGTTTTTAAATTTATTAATGTGTGAAATATTTATTTACCTCTTTTATTTGAAAAAAAAAAAAAAGAAAGAAAGAAAGTGAAAGTCGTCAATGGCAGTGACGACTTTCAAAAAAAAAAAAGAAAAAATCAAAGTCGTGGCTGCCATCCACGACTTTGAGGAAACGTGAAAAAAAAAAATTTGAGTTGGGTGTAAGTCATCACTACCATGTACGACTTACACCCTTTTGGTATTTTGTTTGAAAACTATACCTATTTGGTAATAAGGTTGAAAAAGTACACCGTTTTGGTAAAAAAATCGCTATAGGTGCAATTGCAACATATTATTATAAATATATTTTCAAAGAACCATGCATGACTTCACGTCAAAAAGGAGAGAATTGGGTGCACGAGATACTTAATGGGCATCCTGTTCGATGTTTGAATGCCTTTAGAATGGAACAAAGCTTATTTAGACAACTATGTGAAGAGCTACAATCAAAATATGGATTACAAGCAAGTAGTAGAATGTCAGTGTACCAGAAAGTGGCCATATTTGTATATATACTTGCAAGAGGTGCCTCTAATAGGGATGCTAGAGAGAGGTTTCAACATTCTGGTGAGACTATCAGTAGAGCATTTCATGAAGTTTTGGAAGCTGTTATAGTGGGAGGAACAATGGCTATAGGGGACTTGCACGTGATGTCATAAGACCAAAATATCCGACTTTTCAATTTGTGCCGCCTCAAATTGCTAATGATGAGCGATACTTTTAAGGTAAATACTAATAGTAAAATACAATTTATTTATTTTCATGTCAAAATGAGCACCACAATCTAACTTGTTATCATAGGATTGAATTGGATGTATTGACGGAACCCACATACCTGCATGTATTCCGGAGGCCGATCAAATGCGTTATAGAGGGATAAAAGGAATCCCTACCTTCAATGTCATGGCCAGTTGTGATTTTGATATGTGTTTCACATATATATCAGTTGGATGGGAGGGATCAGCACATGACACACGCGTTTTTCTACATGCAATCAACACACCGGCATTAAACTTTCCAAAGCCACCACAAGGTGTTGTTATTTTACTGTTTTTTATATTAGTTTTCTCTATGTAAATAAAATGTAATTTTTTTCCTTCTTTTTTTAATAGGTCGATATTATTTAGTTGATAAAGGATACCCAGATAAAGAATTTGGTGCCTTACCCTAATGTAAGGTATCATCTGTCTCAATTTGAAAATGAGCTCCCGACCAATGCTCAAGAAGCCTTTAATCGTTTGCATTCTTCTCTTCGAAGTTGTATTGAAAGATCTTTTGGAGTGTTGATAAAAAGATGGAAGATACTTGGCCAAATGCCACAATTTAGTGTACGTACAGACCCAAATTGATGTTATAATGGTTGCATTTGCATTGCATAATTATATTCGGATGAACTCACATGATGACTTACTCTTTACTATGGTCGAGCATAACCATGATTGTGGTGGTGATGAAGAACTTCCGGATGTTTATGATGGTGACACAAACAATGAAATCCCGATGGATAGATCAACTACGATGAAAGCGACTCGCAACAATATAGCCAAGTTAATATGGAGACAATAGATAGTAGGGAGGTGTTCTTTGTTTCTCTGCTCTGTAGGTTCATGTTTCTTTACTCTGCTTTGGATTGTTCTCTCTTGATCAGGACCATATTTTGGATTCTTACTTTTATTGCTAGTAATCTTTTATGCTCAAGGTTGCAGGATTGGGCATTCTATTTTTCTGTGATGAATTGCATGATATGTGTATTGATGTGGTATAGCCTAGAATTCTCATAATAAACAAAATTTTGAACCAGAATTAATTGGTATTGATGTGGTATACATGTTGTAATGATGCATGATATGTGTGAGCTACAATATAGTAGAATTTTGATATATCACTCTTTAAACCAGATTTTTTATTCCATGGTTAAACCAGATTTTTGCAAATCACTTTGTAAACCAAATTTTCACACAAGGTTAAACCAGAAATTTTTACACATGTTCAAACCAGAATTTTGCAATTAAATAAGGTTAAACCAAAAATTTTCACACATGTATAATCAAAGCATTACTATCACAGTTCTTCCAAACCCTCCTTCAGAAGAAGGCATCACCATAATCAAAGCTTCAATATCCTATATGCAAAATTTGGTATAGGCCAAATGCAAAATTCTGCTATATGCTATATGCAAAATTTGGTATATGCCAATGCAAAATTCTGCTATATGCAAAACTTATAATAGCCAAAAACACACAATTATAATAGCCAAAAACAACCGTTTTCATTCATATAGAATCAGCCAATTACGGGCCAGTTTGTTTCAGCTTTAAAAAAAAAAAGATTTTTTAAAAAAAATTTAGAGATTTTGAAGAAAATCTAAAGTTATTTTTCGTTTGTTTACAATCATAAAAATCTATTTTTTTAAAATGGTGAGGGATGATGAGTGATAAAAAAATATATTTTGATAAAAGCCATTGAAAATAGATTCTCATTTTGATGAAAAAAATGATTTTTTTACTAAAATGATTTTTGAAAAATCTGAAATAAATACAAGTAGGATAAAAAAATAGATTTTTTTATGAAAAAATAGATTTTTTTCACAAACAAACGGGCCCTACATATGCCAAGCAAAGTCATTTTGATTAAACTAAAATCAATCAATTACATATGGCAATTAAAGCCACTTTCTTTCTAACTTAAATCACCTAAGTTGCATCAGTACAACACCTAAACTCAACCCTTGCACATAAGTCAATAAGTTACTTCATCAATATAATGATCAACAACACAAATTGATTACAACCCATGAAAATGCAAGTAAACCCCTAAAAAACTTCAATTTTAACTTCAAATCATCATATTCATGCTTCTTTGGCACATTATCTTGTTCTTCAATTAATCAATCCTCTCCATTAAGGATAAAATAACATCTTTTGCACGTGTTGTCATCTCTTCATCAAACCAATTAAAGAAACTGCATCCCTTTCTATCCTGTAACTGAAAACCAAAAATGGAAAAGAATCATTAATGGTTATTTTGGTTTCATTCAAAGTTCAGAATACTTTTATTGAGTTAACAGGAAGAAGATATGATGATGATAGAATCGACGAGCAGCAAATAACTTTTGCGTGTTTTGTTTTACATACCACAATTAGGGTTCCAATCTTTTCAATTTAGCCCCAACTTGATTTACAATTATTTAAAAGTTTATTTTATTTGTTTTTTAATTATCTAACAAAAAATAAATACTTTGTCAAAAAAAAAAAACATTTTTGTGCAACAAAAAAGTTATATTATTTGTTTTTTTTTCTTAAATTAAATTATTATGTACTTTTTGGTAATTTTATATTTATATCAACTAAATTTACCAAACACTACGATTTAATAAACTAGCTTTTCAACTATAAACTATTAGTTATCAGCTATAAGCTAGCTTTTCAGCTATCAGCTAGCTTATAACTTATTTTTATCAAACAGACCCTTTATATGGTCATCCATTCATAGTCTTTGTACTAATAATAGCCACAACTTGGTCTTCGGGTGGAGTTTTGGGAATTTGGATTGTTCTAATTTGAAGTTCTTAGATTGTTATGGTCTATTAATTAAAGTCCGACTCGACCTAATTAATCTTTAGGAAAAAAGCTTATTCTAAATTTTTATTATTTTTATAGGATGTTTAAAACATATTCCATGTTAATTTTTTTTAGGATTTATGAATTTTATCATTAATATAATTTTATGAAACCACCGATTCAACATCAGATTTTTCTAAAAATCTAAAATTATATTTTAAGATATAGTCTTTTGGACCCGTGCATCACATGGGTCAGGGATCTAGTTTAACAAAATGAATTATTGTTGATAATTTTTTTTTTGAATTACCCTGAATAATCATGTTTTCTTCAAGAAATGTACTAAAGTAGTCGTTAGTTATTTTTTTATTCTACTTCTAAGAAGGTGCTGGCTACCGTAGGAGAGCTAAATGAGTCTTGCACCGTACGAGAGTTAAAAAACCGGAATATTATAAAGAATATGCTTTGGCACATGTATTTAAAATATTGATTAATAAATTTGACTGTTCTACTATCCAAGGGCAAGATTGGAATTTTATACTATACTAATATTAATTTGTAAAGTTTTATTTTCAGTTGACTTTTTTTATTAAAAAAATTTAAAACAAAAATCATAATATAATTCTATTAAAATTCATCTTTTCAATTCATCATCATCTTCATCTTCATCATTCCTCATCACCACCAATACTAATATATATAATACTTTAAAGAAATAAAACAAACACTTAATAATAATAATATGATAAAAGTTAATAATAACATTAAAATTTATAGACAACGGCATGCATAATGATGTGTTTTACAGATTTGAAAAATAAGTAGTCTCACATCAGAGTGTATATAAAATAATGGAGAGTAAAATAAAAAGAAATTCATGTTGAACACTTGAGATGAGTTTTGAGTTTAAAACGAACTGAATCCAACGACCTGAACCGAACTGCCAATGAACTCAAAATGAGTCGAACTCGAACTGAAAAAAGAGTTCGTGTCGAACTCGAGCCAAACAGATTCTTATCAAGTTGGGTCGAACTCAGATAAATTTGACTTGACTTGTTTTCAGCCCGAGGGATAATAAAGATGACAATGAATTAAAAAGATGAATTTTAATAAAATTATATTATGATTTTGTTTTTAATTTTTTTTAATAAAAAAAGTCAGCTGAAAATAAAACTTTACAAATTAATACTAGAATAGTATAAAATTCCAATCTTGCCCTTATATAGTAGAACAGTCAAATTTATTAATCAATATTTTAAATACATGTGCCAAAGCATATTTCTTATAATATTCCGGTTTTTTAACTCTCGTACGGTGCGAGACTCGTTTAGCTCTCCTACGGTAGCCAGCACCTTCTAAGAAGCCAAATGAAAACTAGTACTAAAAATCAAGTTAAACACAAGACATGCACGCTATTATGAAAACGGAAAAGAGGGAAATCTCAAACAAAAGAAGCTAAAAAAAATCAACCAATGATAATCTCTAAACAAGCTAAATGATTATAGTCCACCAAGAACCTAAATCAAATCAGAAATCCTTTATACTAACCTTACCACCAAATAATAATTTTCACTTAATCAAACAACAATTCTAACGACATCTCCTCATGATTGAACATGTTTTTTCTTTCTTTCTAAATAAACTAACAACAACCCAACCACCGATTAAAAACATAAACAGATTGTACCAACAAATAAATAAGAACTATATATAAAATTGTGTGTTTGGCCTGCATTTTTTATGACTTTTCTACTTCTTAAAAGGATAAGAAGGGCCAAACATAAATTAAAAGAAGTCCTACAATAAATAAGTTACTTAATTTTATAAAGAAAAATGTTATAAAAAATACTTCCGAAAAAGTAAAAAATATTAACTTTTTTCGGTGACCTGTGGCTTATTTTTTGATGTATGCCTGTTTCGATACCCAGCAACGACATTTATATATTTTGCATACATTAAGTGCTTCTATTCTTATTTTTTACGGAAACAATACATGGATGCTTATTTATTTTATATTTTCTAAGAAGCATTTCCTTTGACAAACTTATATTGACAAAATGTGTTAATATATATATTGACAAGGTAAATCGTAATTCATGATAAGTTATTGAGATACCTTTTTTATATAATATATTATTGAATTACTGTAGTAATATATGTAATTTATGAAAATTATAAATTATTTTTTTTATTGATAGAAAATTATAAATTATGTTACAGTATTGAAATATTGTACAAAATAATATTATTTTAAAATGATATTCAAGAAAGTGGTACCTCACTCCCATAAAATAGTTATAATTTATTTAATGTGATTATTTATGAAATATTTTTTTTATCAATTATAAAAAAAATATTCCTTCTTTTATTTTTTGTAACACTATTTATTTATTTATTTATCATAATGTTTAACAAAATCAAACCTTTTGTAAGAAAATTTTGTCAAAAAACATTTTGTTTAAAAATAACTTCTAAAATAAATAAATAAATAAATAAAATTAAAATCACCAATCAACTTTAGCTTTATTTTTAAAGTTCTTATTTTTAAACTTTAAGTTTAAAATAACTTTTATGATAAAAAAAGTTGGGGCAAACGGTACCTAAATAGCATGAGATTAAGCATCATTATGCTAGAGACACCTAGCCAATTCATAATTGTTCGCCAATGAATACTAAGAATATCACAATCGAAGAACTAATGCCTAGAAGTTTCAGCATAAGCATCCTCTTGAATAAAGTAGAGAATCCAAAAGAAGCAAACCATGATGAAATAAATTGTTCTTTGTTGAGCAATTGCCGAGCAAAGAAAGACACCTCAATGAAACTAAATTGTTCTAAACTACCTGTTTCCATTTGAGTAGCATGGGTGAAATAGTGATAAACTCCCTTGATTGAATAACCCTTTTCATCTCAATATTTTTACTATGTGGGATGCGAACATTCCTTCCATTACTATCGACATGTTTACTATGTGGGATGCGAACATTCCTTCCATAACGTTTGCTATGCAGGTAGCGAATAGTGTTTTCCAAATTATTTTCACTTTGCACACTCACAACATAAGTAGCGAGGCAGATAAAATAGGAAAGTCAGGGCACACACAAATGTAATGTAACAGGGGGTGGGAAAAGTAAATCACTCAAATTGAACATCTAAAGAATGGAAGATATACCAAATTCATGCCCCACAACTGCGATCGAGAGGAGGCTGAAACCACTTGATGTCAAAATTGACCTCCAAACCACTTGATGCCAGAAATGACCACCGAACCCGATTAAACTAATAGTGAGAAAGAAAAAAAATAAAATTGGAAGATGGACCAAATTGCCACACCAAAATTAGCCAAAATGATTTTCAATTAAATATTCCAAAGTTGATCCACAATATAAGTCCAATCGTTTGGTTCAGATTGATAGGACCTTCAAGATTAACTTCTTTTACAAAAATAAAAATAAGAAAGCACACTTGTTATGGAGATTGGATTCTCTCCTTCACTATCATTGACATCTCTCTCTCTCTCATTATTATTTTCAATTTTTTATTGAAAGAGAGAATGAAATTAAGTGAGATAGAGAGAAAGGAGAGAGATGTAGATGAGAGTGAAGGAGATGATCCAAATATTGTCCTTGAAAAATCATACATAATTTTCTCAACACGAATCAAAATTAACATGTAGTTTTCACAAATATGTAAAGTATTTTTAATCACAAAATACTTTTTATTCCAATTATAATTTACTCATATGATTACTTTTCATTCAAATATTGGATAAATTATCAACAATTTATCAAATTGCAACCTTAAAAAGACCATACATATTAACGGGGTCACTCTCCATCCCTTGGAAGCAAGTCAAGGAGAGGAACAACCGTTTATGTAAGTTTGCTTTAATAATTCAAGTCGTTTAGTAAGACAAAATTTATCTTCTTATGGTAAATTAACAAGATAAGGTACCAAACCTTGGAGGATTTGAACATGGTAATGCGCATAATCAATTTTGAATGAAAATGATATTTTCCCTTATGTTACTTTTCCCATAAGAAAGCATTCCCAAGAGGCATGGGTTCATTTGGATAATTAAACCCTACCTAGCTATAATATAAAGTATACTAACACCTTGATTAGAGGCAATGTCTAGTAAGAGTAATTTTTGGAGAGAACACGTTTTGAAGCCTTTCTTAGACTATAACATTGCCATATATTGGTTGCGTAAAATTGTATTTTTTTTGTTGAAAATATAAAAATAGAATGGTGAAATTGATTTTTAAAGTAGTTGATATTGATATTTATAACAACCAAAGTTTATATAGGCTTTAGATTTACCATGCTATCATCAAGTTTAGGTTTAGGTGTTGTCATATGGGCTATGGTTCTTCCTAAATCTATAAATAAAAGGAGGAAGTTGAAATTACAATGATGATTTTTTAATTTAGTTTGAAATTATAAATAAGAGATCGTTGTTGACCATTATTTTGAAGTGACCGTCACAATTTTTTGGCATTTGATATGATGCAGCACATATAATTGGTTGACATTTTTTTTTTCGTGTGGAACAAATTGTTTATTTATTTGTATTAATCTTCTGATTTAGGTTATCCAAAATGATTTGTTCTATGAAGAGTTAACAACCATAAAATCCGATGTCTTGATTAGCCTATTATTAATCTAATTGAATGAATAATTTATGGTAAGACTATTATTTTAGAAACAATTGGGAAAAACGATAAAACACTTGATCACTAATTTATGGATGATTTTTTCTAATTTACCTCTTATAATTGGAGGATATTTACCCATAATTAAAGAGGAGGGATCCGTTGATTCCAGGAGTAAGTCTTTATCGACTTACTCCGCTTAATAACTCGATATCGACATTATATTTCTTCAATCCGACTGTTGAATTCAAAGATCTCATTGAGTAGATCAACTCTACAAATTTTTATAAAAATTCAAAACCGTTTGATACTTTTTCTGATAACTTCAATTGAACGTACGACAAACTTTTCAAAAAACCGTTGAATTTCAATAGTCCGAATACATAACTACATTTTTTGAATTTTTATAAAAATTTGTAGAGTTGATCTACTCAATTAGATCTTTGAATTCAACGGTCGGATTGAAGAAATATAATACCGATATCGAGTTGTTAAGCGGAGTAAGTCGATGAAGACTTACTCCTGAAGTCAACGGATCCCTCCTCATAATTAAATCAATAAGAATAAGCTTATTTGATTATAAGTTAATTGTAAATATTACATGCAAGTTAGTTGTGGGTACGACATGTACAAGTTTACATAGGGATGACAATCTACTCATACCTAGTGGGTACTCACAATGGATAGGGTAAAAATTCGCATTTTGAGTACATGCATGAGTATGAGTAATTACCCATAAAATTGAGCGGGTATGAGTGCGTGTACATGTATCTCTTAGTACCCACCCCATATACTCATATAGTATATATTTATTTTAATTATATTATTATATAATAATATATGTAATTATTTTTAAAAAATACAACATTATTATACTATCACACATTTTGAATAAAAAATATATTTATTTATAACATAATGTAAATATGTTAATAGAGAAATGAACTTTAATATGATTTTACTAATAATTTTGTTTATAATTTTCATGAATCAACATTAAAATCTTTGAATTTTTTTAAAATTCTTTTAAAATGATATGATATTTTATAATTGATCAATTTATTTTTAATAGAAATGCGGGTAACAGGTACGGATATGTGTACTTTAGTATCCATAGGACATGGGTGCGGGGACAAAAATTGCCACCCACGCGGGTATGAGAATGGGTACAGGTATTTTTTCAAACCGCGGGTATGAGAATGGAGACTACAGTACTTTACCCATACCATACACATTGCCATCCCTAAATTTACGTATGTGGCTTGTTCTCTTTGGTTATTGGACAAAATTCCCAAATAATCAAAGGATAAAGTAAGACTCCACCTTTATGGATGTAAATGAGCTAAACTATTTCAACTCGACTCATCATAAGTTCAATCAAAACTCGTGATCACCTCATAAAATTCCCTCCACCACATAAATTTTGCTCGATGGATTTGACAAATAGTCACTCACTTGACTTTTATTCACCTATAAGTTTCCTTTGTTCAAAAACTTGATCGGACGACAACGTGATTGCAAGTACACGGTCGTATCGCGTAGTTTTAAACGATTATTGAACCCAAAGGATCAACAATTGATCTACCGTTATCCAATGCTACTTTGTAAATCTAAGGCTAAAGATTAATATAAAGGGATTTTTTAAATAAAAATTACTATTTTTGATTTTTATAATAATAGGAATAAGTATTATTAGGATGCGCTCTTAGTTGCTTCAGAGGGTTCAATATTTAATGGGTCAGATACTTTGTTCTGGACTGATCCCTGGATGGATGTGATTCCCTTGTGTGAGCGGTTTGTTGCCTGTTTGATTTAGCGGAGACCAAAATGTGTACGGTGGCTGAGATGTACTTGTTAGGGTGGGGAGTCGATGGGGAGGCCTAGGTGTGGCGTAGGCAGTTGAGGGGGTGGGAGGAAGAGGAGTTGATGGAGTGTCAGTCACTTTTGCTCATATTTTCATTGCAGGACCAGTCTTCAAATAGGTGGCAGCGGCAACCGGACCCTGTTAGAGGCTACACTGTCCGTGGAGTATATCACCTTCTGACTCCTCAGGTTTCGGCTTCCATGGATGGCGCAAAAACACTCATCTGACACCCTCAGGTTTCGTTGAAGGTCTCCATTTTTGCATGGCGTCTACTGCGTGACAGATCGCCCACAAAAACCAACCTGGTCACTCGTGGCATCATATCTACTGCAGCTCATCAGTGTGTTTCGGGTTGTGACGAGGTGGTGTCAGCTCATCATTTATTCATATCATGTGGTACTTTTGGTTCTCTTTGGGCACTGGTTCGTTCGTGGATTGGTATCCCGGTGGTGGAATTTACTTCCTTACGTGATCACTTTGTCCAGTTTACATATTTAGCAGGTGGTTCCCGGACACGCCGCTCTTTTTTACAGCTCATTTGGTTCGTGTGGGTTGTGTGGACGGAGCGAAATCACTTTTTAGTTGTTGGACAAGATCAAGCTGTTCTCTTTTAGGTGGTTGAAGGCGACACATGTTACCTTAGCTTCTAACAGCCATAGCTGGTGGTCTAGTCCTTTGCTTTGTTTGTGCCTTGTATGATTTGTTTTTTGATTGCCTTTCTATATCTTTCTGTGATCTTTTGTAAACTTTGATAGTCTACCTTAGCACATCTTGTGTTAGGGAGACTGTTTTTTATATTATATATCTCATTTTGGTTTGTTAAAAAAAATCCGTTATTTAAAGTAGTTTCAAAACTCAAATTAAAAACTTTTCAACACAAAAAATCACTAATATGAAAACATAAGATGTATTCTATCATAATTGAAAGCATAATTACAGGAAAATCATTATAACAATATTCTATTCTATATTATTAGGCACGACCAATCAAGTGATGACAACTCATTAAAATATAAAATAATTATAATTAATTAATGGTGTAATAATGAAACCAAATCTAAACCAAAAATAGAAAGAAACAAAAAAGAATGTAGTCATTAATGAAACCAAATATAGAGTAAGAGAGAATAAGATAAGTTAATAAGCTCAAAAAATTATTTCAAACATATGTCTTTTAAGAAAAGCTATAATTTTTTGTAGTCTTACATTTTTAAAAAATTCAGTGATTATTCAAACATTTATGATTCAAATCGATAAAAAAAATAGCGGATAATTTTGATAATTTATATATTTTAAGTGATATTTAATTATTTTTTTTTTCAAGTAAGAATTTAGGAGAAAAAATAATAAACTATATGTAAATTGAATTAGGTTATCAAAATAGCTTATATTAACTTATAAGCTATAAACTATAAACTCAAAATTGAATATTGTAAAATAAAGTCTATAGAAATAGATACCAAACTATAATCGTAACTTAAAATCAACTTAAAAATTAGTAAAACTCAATCGGTATACGTAACAAATAATAGAACAATAATATTATAGCTAGTATAATAAATTAAAACATCCTTCACCTAATTAAACTTAAAATATACTTGGTTTATACATGAATTGGTCTTGAGATTGGTTGTGCCTAACATATTGTAGCTATGCAAATAATAATTAATGTCATTCAAAATTGTTTTCTTTTTTTTCCTTTCGATATTTGGTTTAAATTTGATTTCATTATTACATTTTTAATTATTTTTAATTATTTTATATTTTAATAAGTTGTCATTACTTGATTTATCGTGCCTAATAATTAATACTTAGGTGAGAACTCACTTAAGAATTTTTCCATAAACCTAATGTAAAGTAAAATGTATTAAGTATGAAAATCAATAAGTAATAACTCCTCACAACTTCCATTGTTTCCGACACAGCGGCTCGTATCAAATTTTTCAATGAATATTGAATTGTTGAACTAAACTACTACCTTCATCCCAAAACAATTATTCCTATCGACTGTTGACATTTATTTTAAAAATATTTTTTTACTAATGTATAAAAATAAATATTAGTAAATTATATCTTGTTTAATTTGTCTTAATAAATATTTTTATAATATTAAAATTTTATAATTTTTCATGAAAGAAAACAAAAGATATTAATAATTATAAAATTATGCATTGATATGCGTAAGGACCATTGTACGGAGGTAGTAATATCCATTTGCAGTTGATAACCGAGTTTAATCTCAACTTAATTAGTCCCTGAACATTGAGATAAACTTGGGGGTTTATCACCATATTTGTTGGAATTCAATCTAATCTTTTAATATCCTTGAGAAAAACTGGACCAAGAAAGCAATTTTTTGGGTAAATAGATCTATATTCCCCTTTAAAAATTTATTTTGATAATGCATCTTTGCAAAGTTGACAATTTTGTTTTACCCCTCTCTGTTGACTTTTTGGTGACGCGGTAGGAAAAAAGTTACTGCAAGGTCAGCAAAAGACACATTTTTTGCTGACGTGGCAATGCACTTTTGCTGACGTGACAATGACTTTTTCCTTGCCACATCAGCAAAGATTCAACAAAGAGGGTAAAACAAAATTGTCAACATTACAATGGTGCATTTTCAAAATAAATTATTGCAGGGAGTAAAACAAAATTCGTATACTTTGCAGGGAGTAAAAATTACCTATTTAACTTTTTTTTATGAAAAATATTATTTGATAATAATTTTTTAAACAATAATACAGGAAACCTACATATTCGTGTCACTTTTTACACGTTTCGGAAACCATACATAAAGAAAAATAGAATAAGAATGTCGTATTAAAGAAAAATAGAATAAGAAAGTCGTATTTTTATGATTTTTATATAATATAACATAGCCCATTTTTATTGATTCAATTTTTTCTCTCATAAACTAAATCAAACCAACCATTAACCGAAACTAATAGTGGGTTTTGTTGTTTGGCATGTTGTTCTTCATTGTTTCCAAAAAGTTTATTAAAATTGGATCATAGTACTTGTTATACTCTAATTTAGGGTCCGGTTACTATGCAAAGTATAAATACTAATTTTGGAAGGTGTATTGTGGAAAACATATTATTTTTATATTTTAGAAAATTTGTGTAAAGGATAAAAAGATGTCCCGTGGTTTAATAGAGGATAAAAATTTCAATTTTTGGTCAGTGCATTGACCTTTAGTTGGTCCAGTGCATTGACCTTGGGTTTTGAACGTTGTGAAGATTTTGGAACGTGGATTTTGACATTATATTTTGAACGTCGTAAGTTTTTGGTTAATTTTAGTGTTTTATTAGTTTTTTTAGTTTTAATTTACCGATTATATGTTGTTTTACAAACTATATTGCATGCTATAATAAAATTTGGGGATTTAGGGTTTTGATTTGGGGATTTTTATTTGATTAAAATTCTATGTTGGATTAGGGATTTTGATTTAGGGATTTTGGTTTAGATTTTGTTATGAATATTATTAGTCGATTGTTTGATTGAAATTGAATTGTTGATTTATGGTTATCTTGCAGGAATTATCGAAGAAGTAGAGTCGTGACCCATTGGAGGAATTGTCGAAACTTAGAGTAGATTAGTTTAGTTAGTTAGTGAAGACTAAGTATTTAGAGTTGTAAATTGAACTTAGTATTTAGAGTATTTGGAGTTTGTATTTTGTCTTTGTAAATTTAACTTCGGACATTATATTTTGGACACTATATTTAATTTGGAGCATTTTAATTTAGTCATATTTTGTAAAATTGCACTAAGAAATTAGTGTTGTACATTTTAAACTTTGAGGTACAAAGAAAGAATTGTAGTTTTCGAAATTATCGTGAACACAAGTCTGATAAAAAGATGACCTCGTCTGGACAGGTTTGCGTGGTTTTCAAAACCATGGGATTTTGCCTAAACAATGCAGAGTGGTTCTGATAAACCTGTTTTCGTTGACTAGGTGACGAAATCTGGAAAAATTTCCCAGATTTCGTGAGTTTGGCAACGAACCTGTAATTTTGGTTCCAGTTTTCGTCACTTTGTCACCGAAAACAGGTTTAGCAGAAGTTTTTAAAAAACTAGTTGACAGAACCTGCATTTTTTCAAAATAACAACGACGAACAAACATTTAGTCCGTAGACCGCTTTAATTTAAACAACTGATGTGTAAGATTCATAATACTTAATTCTATCAATTTTAATTTTCTTCCCCTTCAATTCTATTTTTCAACCCTTCCAGAGTCGTAATGTTGTTTTTCAGATGAAGATGAAACTCTGGAATACCAGTCAACCTTATAGCAAAATCAAAACTTTTTGAAGTATGATTCGACACATAACGATCCGCAGCACTAATTTTTTCCGCTTCACATATTTTTTCCATACCTACGATAATAAATAATTCGAAAGTACACCGTAAGATTTATGATTTCAATAATACATATATAACCTTATCATTCAAAACATCAATAATATATATATATATATATATATATATATATATATATATATATATATATATATATATATATAATCACAAAATGTGTCACACAAAAAGTGTCATTCGATTTACATCCCCAAAATGTCATTCAAGTTACACCCATAAAAAGTGTGTCACACATTACAAGCAAAAATAAAAACTAAAGCACACATGTCGCTACTCATCCTATAATGATGGACTCATCTACATTTGACTTCATCTTTGGCAAGCTAGCTTTCTCATTCTCGAGCAACTGTTCAAACTCAATCATCCGATCCATAAACTTTTCCTCCCACCCCTCGGCATCTCCAGCACGATATTTTTTCCATTGCTTGTTTGTAGGAGGTAGTGGACACCCTGACTTTAGTTTGACCTCCACAAAATGATTTGGCACTAAATCCATACACAAAATGCGTGTAGTAGGATCGCTTGGTGGACGACCACGCAATGGTAAGAAAGTCTCAGAGTGACCAATAGTGGGGGATGTCAACTCAACCACGACCCGGTTGTATGCGATTGCAACGATATGGCCCATATCAGGAAATGTAAACCATTTATCTTTCGATGCAACCCCACTCTTAGGCATTATCTTCGGAGGGTACAACCCATCAAGTATGTACCGCAAACGCTCCTTAGATTCATAAACACCCATATAGACACTTCTAAACATAGTTAACTCCCTAACCATAGCCAAACGTATCAACCCTTGACTATCTTCACCCTTACCAAGATGTTGAGCCACAACCCAAAATCCACAATGCCCGTCCGACTTAACATCAACAATGTCTTCAATATATGGATTCATGAAATGTGACATATTCCGCATAAACGGAATCCTCTTCATTGATGATGAAGGCGACGAAAGCTTTCCGATGCGACCACTTTTCCTTCGAGGCCTCGACGGTTTTGACTGTGACGCCTGTGAGTCGGGAAATTGGGAATCCATATGCTCCCAATGAGATGGCTCTCTAGTGGTAGAGTTGTCACTTACGGAAGCCTTTTTTCGCTTCGGTGCACCATTTGTATCACATTTCTTAACCGGAGGAGTCAATGAAGTTGTTTGTGGATATGCGATCAAGCACAATGTTTCTTTGATTTGCAACTTCATATCATGATCCGCTACTTTGAAGCGTTCCTAAAATAAAAAAAAAAATTTAAATGCATCAAGCTACTAATCTAATGATATGTTTTAATTGACGAATTTAAATTCAATCGATAACAAATTCAAGTTTATTATACCTGAATTGCATTAAGCTCTTCCAATATAGAAACATCGGTGACCTTGCCCTCTTCTTCTTCATAGTGTAACATCTTCCAATGAGCATTGATCTCGTCGAGCCTAATTGGTAGTTTTTTTTCACATTTCAAAGCAATGAGACAAGCACATGGCAAACCGTAAGTCATCTTTATGATACACCCACACTTCTTTCGATTCCTACCATATTCTCTTGATCTTTCTTCTTCACCACGAATAAAGCGTAACACATCCCTTGAGACGTTATACACCAACTTCGAGTACAAAAAATTATCTTTGAAATGATGCTCAACTTGTGAAGTACTCTGACCAAATGACGTCTTTATCTCGGTAAATTGGTTGGACAACTTTGATTCATCGCATCCCAACACTTCACAAAATCACCCTTGCAATCAAGGATATATTGCTTCAAAACACCATGTTGAGACTCAACTCTGTTGGATGTGGTGTTTCCAATGTGCATAACGCGATCAGTCCAAACTCTGACAAGTTTTTCCTTCACCGGATCTAAGACCGTTTCCTGAAAATATTTCAAAAACTTAGGAAATCTAGCAAAGACTCTCATAAACTCCACAACTGCATCTGTAAATGCCTCTTCCGAAGTAGAGTCGACAACTGCCTCCCATTGATATTTCAAAGTATTCAGCTTCTCCTCAATCTTCTGATCCTTTGCTCGGCAAAGGGCCTTGAACTTAGCTCTTACATTCTTGTAGACGTGATACCGACACACCATTGCAGTTTAATTTGGGAAAACAGTTTTAACTGCATTCATCAGTGACTTATCTCTGTCAGTTACAATAACCTTCGACATCACATCCTTATCCTTGAAAAGACTCTTACAAGTCTCAAGGGACCAAATGAAATTGTCTTCTTTTTCATTCGTCAGAAAAGCAAAACCAACATTGAAATTCTTCTCAGTCGAAGTCACACCGACTATCTCAAACAGTGGCATTTTATACTTGTTGGTCTTGTATGTAGAATCCATCAACAATACGGTAGGAAAAGTGTTGAGCAATTTGACACTATCAGGATGTGCCCAGAAAATATCTTGTACGGTCGACGACTCACTAACAGTTCTAACTTTGTGGAAGTATCTGTGCTCTTCAAGACACTTCAAAAGTTGTTGAAGTTCAGAAAATTGACCCCTAATGTCACTTTTGTATTTTTGCCGGATGCTGTAAATTTGCTTCATATTGGTCTTGCTCTATTTATTCCTCTCCTTCAAGTTGTTCAGAATGTTCTTTGGCTGCACCAAATTCCTAGTCAGCTCCTGCACATGCTCATTTTCCTCGGGTTTTAAACGTCCCGCAAGAATATGACCTTCCAAATTCTTGGCCATCTCGTGGTTATGCTCACCACACACAACACTTAGCTTCCATTCCTGAGATACCAAATGGTAACCTCACAGCCTGAACGGACACTGACACTTTCTAGTCGCCGTGTCATCTCTCTTGCCTTTCCTTTTCGGCTCTTTGTACTCTCCGCCTCTTTCGCATCCCAATATAAAATAAGCCTTCCTTCTATTCGACCCGTTGTCCGATTTTTCAATTACCATTGTAAACCCGGCTTTTTAACGCCTCATCTTTACACCATTGGATTAATTCATCACGAACCTTATACTTTGCGGCATGATAGAAAAAATTGCCGGTGTTAACACGGATTGCGGATGGACCGGCTCTTTCAGCAATGTTAGCCTTGGCAATGGCGGCGTCGTAAACTACCAAAGCTTGTGAACCGACGGGTGCGACATCCACATCGTTACCAATACTCGGTTCTTCCATTTCAACACCTTTCAAACGATAATTGCAAAACAATCAATGACTATGCTACCAAAACACAAAAATCATGCACACACATTAATACATAGCAAACAGGGGGCGTGGGAAGCAAACTAATCTAGAATTCGTTGCCTATACTACGAATACCCTATTTTCGTTGTCAAAGTGACGAAACTAGGTGCGACAGAGAACTTCAACAAAAACACCAAAACAAACCAAATTAACAATGCATTACCTGTTGTAGACCTCCAATCAGCCTTGCGTACCTTCTATACGATCTTTCCAAGTTGATTCCAAGTCTCCTCAACAACAAATCGCCCTAGATCTACTTTTGAAATTGAGAATTTAAACAGTACTGATCGTATGATGAAGCTGGTGTGGATACTATATTTGTCATATTTCGTTGTCTATACAACGAAACCCAGCGTGTTCGTATTGTAGACAACGAAAAATGACTTTGTTGCCAGCGGTACGAAATATTTGCATATTCCTGAGGACGCGCGTTTGGTCACCATTATCATTCATCTTCGTCACTTTGTCAACGAAGCAATGTTTTGGTCGTTGTCTGTGTAACGAATTTTTTGACCAGGGGTATTTTTGTCAGTTTGGGGGGCCTGAGAGCAAACAAGGGGGGCCTATATAGCAATTTTCTTGAACTTATCATGTTTAATCCCTTATTTTTTAGTAAATCAATCATACACTTAAATTGGTATATATTTCTCCTGGATGAGAACTTTTCCCATCCCCATGTATCTTTTTCACACCCCTTAAGACAAAAAAATTCGGTAAATACAACTCGATTTTTTTTAGTGCAAATTTATGTAAAATTTACACTAAAAAAAGTTTAGGTTACGTTTACCAAATTTTCTCGTGGTAAAAAAGATTTTTTGGGGGTGGGAAAAGTTCTCTTCTTTCTCCTGTAATTTTTGTTGTTATATATCAACAATAAGAGTTTGATGAGACATTCTTATCTAGGCACTGTAACACCCCGATTTTCAAAGACCAAAAAGTAGGCACTTTTTTTTTTTTTAAAAACAACAAAGACTTTGAAATAAAACATTCACGATCACAATTAAATTAAATCAGAGTAATCCTTTTTCAAAGTAGCGATCAGAATGCAATGCCTCTTTTATAAATTGTTTTCACGAATCAAAGTTTAAGAATATAAACCAAACGTTATGTCTAAACAAACATAACGACACCATTTATTCCAAACAAAACATCATACTACAAGTTTGCAATACAAATGCAGGGAAGCATAAGGAAGAGTAAACAAGACTCTTAAACTACTACCCCTAAGCTGATCTTAAAACTCTAACTGAAGATGACTGGGTGACGAAGACCCACAAACAGCTCCAAGCCTCGCCGCTTCTCCACGCGGTACAAATAAAGCCCTAAAAATGCTCGTAGAGGGTCACGATCTAAAAATAACATATAACCAAAAATACGCAGCGCAAGATATACAATACATGGCAGCATATACTCATTTCTCATATGAATCACACATCATAGAATTTAAGTGCACAAATCGTCTATCAATCACACACAACAATATTCGAATGCACAATTAGCCTATCAATGCAGACTCTACATGATTGTGATCACCCTACCCGGGACTGTTTCACATGCATGAATTCCGGAATTTAACCTCTCCGCAGAGAGTCGTAGGTCCATCCCCTACTATACCCCGCAGGGCATCAATAAAATCCCAACGGATTAAGGTGGATCCACTCCCGCAATCACACCTCGTGGTCCACTCCCGCAACCACTTATTGAACTCAATAAAATCCCGCAGGATTCAGGTGGGTCCACTCCCGCAACCTCACCCCGTGGTCCACTCCCGCAACCACGTACTATGAATGCATGAGCATACGATTCCCCATATATGCTAATGCAACAATTACATACCTTCCAAGCATATGTAATTCAATCACAACAATCATACATATATTTTCAATCATATGTAAACAACCATAATAATCATACATATATTTCCAATCATATGTAAACAACTAACATCATGTACAACCAGATAATCAATCAAGTACAAGCATCAACATTTCATATTATTCAATCATATGAAATTCACAACAACCACTCAAGCATGTGTAGAATATAGCATGTTCTCAAACAAATTCTCGTCACGAGAAAACATCACAAAACAACCATGCTCATATTTCATATTGCATCACATCAAGCAAATACACATATTCAAGCAACAATTACACATGCATAAAAAGCACTCGATATTTCGAGGTATATGAAATCGTTAGAAAGTGTCCTTACCCCAGCAAGCTTCCAACACATCAACTTATGCTACGCGAGCAATATCCGTCTCTCCTGACAAAGTCCCCAAATCGGCTAATCCTCTTAACCTTTCACAACACATAACTTATCTAAGTTAATACCACATTCTAATTGGTTACTCAAATAGTCCTAGCTCGGCTACTAATGGATCAAAGCCTATGGTTGTTCTCTCACAACTAACTAGGTTTAAGTCGCTTTGAAAACAATTCTCGACTATTTTAAAACACTTGAAAAGCCAAATCTTTTCTTCAAAACAACTCTTGAAAAATACAAACACTTTAAAGAATAGTTCTTGTCGCAAAAGCGTCATTAAATAAATTACAACTATTTTCAAACTTTTCACAAAGCAAGACTACTTTTTCGAATAACTTACGCACTTCTTTTTCAAAACCAAACAAGTTTAACTATGCATTTTCTTAATTGATTTGAAACAAAAGACTTCTATGAACACACCCAACTTAAACCTTTTAAAACACAATTTTCGACAAAAGAATTTTATTTTCAATTCACAAATCGATTTCCCAAACATTTTCTTCTTTGCATAAAATAATAATCTCTATTATTTTTCTACCATTATTTTAAATTCAAAAACGACGGTAAAACAGTTACAGATTAAAACGCCCATAACTCATTCAATCTTTATCGGATTGAGACGAGCCATACACCAAATTCATCGTCTCGAAAAGACGGATCAAATGGTTAAGTTTCCAGGACATAAAAGCAATTTTAAAATGATGAAAATACCCCTTCCAAATTCGGCCAGAATTGAAAATCACACCAAAAGTCATTTTTCTAGAATTCTAACTTTGTTAAAATACTTATACAAATACCAATGTCACATAACCAACTCAAATTGATTTAATTCCGCACTTAACAACTTTTTTCAAAACCCTAACTTCATAAATCATAAAAATTTGGGGCTTTTCAATTCTAACATTTTCTTTCCAAAATCAATGTTCTAAAACTACTAGTGCTAGTTTCAATTTCAAGAAAAAAACATCAGTTGCATAAATTTTCAACTTAAATCAATTTCTCAAAACCCTAAAATCCAACTCATAAAAAAATTGGGGCTTTACTCCTCTAAGCATTTATTTCAAAAAATTGATCTACTAAAACAACTAGTGAGTACTTCAATTGCAAGAAAATCATAAAAAAACATAATCCAATCTTCAAGCTTTAAGAGCTTGGCCAGCTATGGAGATGAAAGAAAAGCTCTAATTACCTTAAGAAGAGGAATCATGCAACTCCTAGTTTCCAATCAAGCTTCCAATGAATGATTTTGGTGAAGTACTCAAATTTTGGTGAAGGTATGGTGAGGAAAGGAGGCTCACGGTTTCAAGAGAAGAGAGAAAGAAAATTGTGAAGCCTTGGTCTTAAGATTCTTAAATAGAGAGCTCCATTAATTCCTAGCCATTGGATTGCATAGTGTATAGTTCTAAGATTTAATCCCAACCATCCATTGCTTCTCTCACAAACTTATTATAATAATATTTTAACAAAATATCTAGATATTTTTCATTCTTAGCCAACTCATCTCGCTCAGTCCCCATGTTCGCTCTTAAACGAGTCGTATCTCGCATACCGATAAACTTTACGGAAACAGAAAATTCTACCGTAAATCACTTATTTAAAACAATTCACAAACTTTCGAATAAATTTTATTCAGAATAAATTTTCGCTCTTAAGCTCAGAAAAATATAATGAGATCAAATTATCATCACAGTCGATATATAAAGTCTCAGTTTAAATTTTGACGGAAATCGAAAACCGTAAAATTTTCAAACAGCGGTATATCTTGTCCGTTTTATCAAAAGTCACTAAAAAATTATTTTCAACATTTCGACGAGACAAAAATGTTTCTAAACTCATTTAAAGCTTATAAAGTCATTGTGCACTTTTTCCAAATGTTAAAGTACGTGCATGCACAATCTCAGCATAAATTCGGTCAAAACAGACAATTAAACAGAAAAATCAATAAAAACAAATGGCACAAGCTAATTAATATATCAAAAATATAATTTCTGCTATTGAAATTCTACGGGTCTTACAGGCACAATGATATAGCCACAATGTTTAGGCACACAAACATCAATAAAAAAAATTAAAATGAAAATAAAATAGTTACATCAATTAATATTATTTTAATCATTTTATTTTAAATTTTCTTTTACTTATGTGTGTGTACTTAACACATCAAATTTATAGTTGTGCCTATCCAAATATTTTTCGAGTTTGATTTAGCAGAAGCTGAGGGAGGTATCTATATTTGAGTGCCACACATATCCCGTTTTAAATTTTTTTGAGTCGGATTTAAATCAGTAGTATGTAAGATGATGATATTGCTCCGATTTATAAAAATATGATTTGTAGAAAACAAAAATATAGTTCAACGGATTTTGAAGTGTCTCTGATACATATCATTTTAATATTTTTTGGATTGAATTTAACTCAAATCTATAAAATTGACATATAAATATATTTTCAGATCATTTCGTATAACTTTCCATGATCAAACATAATAAATGATAAACAAAAAATAATATAAAAATAAAAGAAGTGACTGTGCGGGAAAACAGACTTTATGAATTAGTTCCACGTATATACTCCATGAGATTGGGTAACCTAATTTATTTTCGATCATATAATATGGAGCAGAGAAGATAGAAACTCAACTGCTAATTTTCAAGGCAATGTATCCTTGGCACCTGATTAAATAATTAGGATGACGGTTTATTAATTAATATAAGCTGTAAACCAATATAGGGTGCGTTTGTTTTAACTTAAAAAAATGGATTTTTTTTTCATTTTTAAAAATAGATTTTATAAAATCATTTTTTAAAATATTATAAGTTTTTTATATTCATTTTTTCTAAATTTAAACATTAATTTTGACATTATATAACATAAACGTACATTATTGAAGATCAAAACATATTTAAAATTTCAACTTTTACAAAAAGTTGTATTTAAAAAATGATTTTTATGAAAATCTATTTGAAATAGCTTCAAAAAAAATGATTTTTTTTGAAATTTTGATATCCAAAAAAAGTTTTAATAAAATGATGAAATGCCTAAAATGACATTTTAAGAATAACTATTCAAACCAAATTTTCATTTGAAGCTTTTATGAAAAATTCCTTTGTGAATTTTGTTTATGCAAAATTATAAACACTATAAGAATTTATTTTTAAAAAATCTATAACAAATAGGCCCATAATAAAATAAAATTTGTGACTAATTAACCAGCAAGAATATATATATGATAAGAGTAAATGATCAATTATTTTTACGGAGTATGTCTAGTGTTGTTTATGTTATAAACGTAAAAATATTTGCTGCAAAGATGATTCCTTATTCATTGATTGAAAGTGATTAAATACTCAATGAGATACTTGAATTCAACGGTCGGATTGAAGAAATATAATGCCGATATCGAGTTATTAAGCGGAATAAGTCAATGGAGACTTAGGCCCCGTTTGGCCCGGCTTATTTTTTAGTTTTCTATTTGGCTTAAATGAAATAAAGAAGTATAAAATTATATTTGACAATATTTCTTCTTAAAAGTATTAAAGAAATAAAGTAAAGAAGTAAAAAATAAAGAAAAGTGAAGTCAAACACAATTTTTTCCTTCTTTACTATTTTTAAGGAGATGAAAAAAAGGAGAAAATAAGCCGGGCCAAATGGAACCTTACTCATAGAGTCAACGGATCCCTCCTCTAAAAAAAAGTAACTGAAGCACTATAAGAAATAGGAAGCACTAATCCCAAGTTTTACAACTCCTAATAACATGGGATACTCCTAAGAAAAAGTAAAAGCAATCAGACTACCTAACATATAGGAATTTATTAAGGAAACTACCAATTAAAAACTTAACACCCTCCTTTAAACTGAATGATATATATCAGTCAGTTTAATACTGAACTTGAACAAACTCCAAGTAATCCACGTAGCTTTGCAAATGCTTCCAGCTTTAGAGACTTCGTCATTATATCTGCCACTTGGTTTTCACTTCGGCAATAAACCAAATCTATGGTTCTATCAGAAACAAGATCACGAAGAAAATGATATCTCACGTCTATGTGTTTACTTCGACCGTGTAAAACTGGATTTTTTGACAATTTGATAGTTGAACTATTATCACAATGAATAACAGTTGGCCCATCCTGATAAATATGCAATTCTTCAAGAATTCTTCTTAACCAAATTGCTTGACATGTTGAAGTTGCCGCGGCTATGAACTCCGCTTCGGTTGTGGACAAAGTAACAATTTTTTGCTTCTTTGATGCCCGTGATACAACAGCTGATCCCATCATAAAAACATGGCCAGATGTGCTTCGCCTATCATCCAAATCACCCGCATAATCGCTATCGACCAAAATCTAGTGTTCCTTTCAAGTAACGAAACACCCTTTTTGCAACTTTAAGATGCAGCTCTATTGGCCTTTCCATGTACCTACTAATCAGACACACAACATACATAATGTCGGGCCTAGTGGCCGTCAAGTACATTAAACTTCCAACAATTTGTTTGAAGTAAGTGTTATAAACGTAAAAATATTTGCTGCAAATATGATTCCTTATTCATTGATTGAAAGTTATCTCTATATATATAATTTGAGAGCATTTTTTCAAATGCAAGTGTACACATGGCATTCCCACAAACATTCTCCTCCCATATTGTTTAAGCATTCAATGATCATAAGCAATTTAATAAAATAATCAACATTAAAAAAATAATAAAAGCATAATCATGATAGGTCCCAAATAGGAAAATATAGATTTTCATATTCAAATTAATCAAAATTATTTTAAATTTAATTAATTCAAATAAATTATATTATTTTAGTATTTAAATTACTATTATTATTTTAAATTAATTTATTTCAAATGAATTATATTATTTTCGTATTTAAATTATTATTTTTCAAATTCAAATAATTCTTGACATATTATAAAAAATTATAACAAGTTTATATATTTGATAGAAATAAATTTTTGGTAATTTTTTTTTAATAAGAGTTTTAATTCAGAAAATAATAAAAAAAGATTTTTTACTATTAGTTTCAATTTTTTTACAAATAATAAATTACTAATAGTCTATTCAATTTATTCAACTCAAAATTGAAAATTATTAAATGGCTTTGTTTTTATAAGATTCAATTCTTTACTATTTTTATAAGATTCTTTGCTTTTTTGAAAAGCTTGTGAGTTAATTATTGATTTTCTACAAAAATTTATATAAATCATTAAATATTTTCAGGAAAACTACAAACAAATAGTACAATATTAAATAAATTATGAATTTTGTTTAAGAAATTTGAATAAAAAATTGTTTTTCTTCTTATTAATGAAATAAGCAAATATAATTGCAAATTTCGTAACATAATTTTTTAATATAAAATAATGATAGAAAATATCATTTTTTTAATTATATACATCAACAAAATCTGAAAATATTTTATTTAATTTGTTTGAATTTATTTTTAAATTAATAAATTTCTCAATTCAATTTCTCCGCAATTTATTAATTAATACAGATACAATAGTTTTTTTTAAAATCGTGCAATATAGTTTCATCATATAATAATTAAAATGCTTGACAATATAGTTTCATCATAAAAATAATGTGTTTTTTTATTACTTATTAAATTAATGTGTGATGTTCTTTTAATTTATTTAAAATATTTAAAATTGGGAAGCTTTATTTAATAGATTTTGTTTATAATTCAAAATTATAAATATTTTCGTAATCTATAACATAAAATCACTGTTTATTAAGTTTAGTTACTTTATTAATACAGATAATTATTATTTTTATTCATACAGGAAACTATTTTTTTGTTGTAATTTTTAAGTGACTTATATTTATATATTAATACGGATGTTTACTCTGCGGGAACATATATATTTGTACCCATATATATTAATATGGAGGTAATTTTTTTTGTTTTATTTTTTGTAATTTTTACGAAATTATATTTTACTCATACGAAGATTATTTTTTATTTAAATGAGAACCTATATTTCTATTCATACATTAATATGGGATCTAATTTTTTTGTAATTTATATATATTGTAGTTTATATTTCTACTCATGTTAATTGCGAATACTTTTTTTAAGAGATCTATATTTCTACTCACATATTAATACGGAATACTTTTTTTTTTTTGTAATTTATATGAGAATTTATATTTTTAATTAATATATATTAATATGTAGACTCATCTTCTTCTTCTTCTATTTTTTTAAATTTTTTTTTTTTGTGAAATCCATAATGTTAATTACTACATAAACTTATATTTCTTTTCATATATTAATACAGGATCATTAGTCATGTATTATATATGAGATTATTACACATGAATAAAAAGAAAATGGGCAATAAGTTGCGCCGCCAAATTTTTTTGTATGACAAAATTCAATCTTTCAAACACTACATTCATAAACCTATGCGACATAACATTACTATGCATATTTTGAACCCTTTTTAGAAGGTCTACCGCATTTGGTACTAGAAAGCAAAAAGTGTCAAACAGAAATGGTATAAAAACATGTTGATTGTTAAAGCACACTTTCCCATGTTTGACCATTTTTCTTGAAACAGCTTTGAGGGCTGCCTGTCCCACTGTAAAATCTCCAACCCCCAGTCCCACACGTGGGAAAATTCAAGTCAAATCTACACAAGCATGTTTTCCTGCTACCCATCCATATATCAGAACATCCGCAGGACGAAGTGTCGATCTCCCTTCTCGTGGGTCCATCAAGAAGTTCACTGGTGGTTCCTGCACGCCTAAAAATATCAAAAAGCACATCTCTGACCAAGTCATGCCTATGTTTGAATCCTGGAAGCTCCCTACAATGGGTTGCATGCTCACCAAAAGTGTCAAGGCTTTACGACAAACAAGGCAAACTTCATCCTTAGGAAATAGCGGAATCATGAGGCGGTACCTAAGGATAGTACGATACTCTAATGAGAACATGTGTTGGCCCAACCCGTCAATGGGGATAGCTAGGAGAAAATCTTAAACATGTGTTGCATTCAAGCGCCTAAAAACAGTTTTTTGCCTGGTGGGTATTTCAAAATCAACTTCCATGTCCTGAACAATTTTACCAAAAAGGGCACTCGCCAAAACATGTTCGGCTTTAGGGGGGACGATGTCTATTTTTTATTGTAATTAGTACATGAACATATATTTCTACTTATGCGTTAATATGGATAAGTTTTCTTATTTATAATTTCTACGGGATCTATTTTATTTTTGTAATTATATTGTGGTTTATATTTTTACTCATATATTAATGCAAAAGTCTATTTATTTTTTAAAAAAATTATATGTGGCATATATTTCAACTGATACATTAATAAGGTGATTTTTATTGTAATTTCTACGGGAACATATATTTCTACTTTTAATACGGATAATTTTATTTATTTATAATTTCTACTTAGATCTATATTTTACTCATATATTAATAAAAGAACCTATTTACTTTATAAGTTTTATGAAATCTATATTTTAAGTCATATATTAATAGGGAGATTTTATTTTTTTTATATATTTCAACGGGATTCTATATTTTTGCTTAAATATTAATACGAGAATCAAATTTTATTTATTTATATTATAGCTTATATTTCTACTCATTTATCGATACACGAATTTTTTATTTTTTTTTAATTCATGTCCTCCTGAAAGTCTTTTTACGATATCTGAAAGTCTCTTCCTTATAATTCATTACAGTTAGTTTTTATCAGAAATGGTTATTGTAATTATTAAATCATATAAGATTGTAAATATTTATGTAGTTGCAAGTCATTAATAATTAAATTTTAAATTTTTGAGTTTAATGTAAAATATATATTAAAATATAAATCAATAAATCTACAAAAAATAAATCAAGCACAGGTCTGGATACTAATTAAATACAAAAAATAAGTAACTGAAGCACTAGAAGAAATAGGAAGCACTAATCCCACATTTTACAACTCCTAATAACATGGGATACTCCTAAGAAAAAGTAAAAGCAATTAGACTTCCTAACATATAGGAATTTAATAAGGAAACTAACAATTAAAAACTTAACAGTTTAGAGGGGTCTCTATTGAAGGTTTACTTAAAATTTTTAGTTAACAACGAAATAAGAAAGATGGGGTTTGAATTCATAGATGAATTTTACTATATAATATATCATAAAATAATGACATACAATAAAGATTGACATAAAAATATAAGATTTAGATGAAAAAATATAAAGTTCAAATTCTAAAATAAAAACTTTTCTTATTAAGAAAAAATAAAAAAAAAGTTTGAATTTTTTTTGTAAAGGCTGAACTTGCCCAAGAGCACAAATTTCGAGGGAGATAAAAGTAAAATGGGAGGAGGAAGAAAAAAAAAAAAAAAACCTTTTTGAACCTATTTGGATATACCTAATCCATATTAGGATTCATTTCCCCATAACCTTTGCATCATGTATATATATAAGAAAGAAAGGTACATATGAAAAGTCTTTAATATTTTTGCTTATCATTGTTGTAAAATTGTCACATTTCAAAGGATAATGTTAGTCTTTTCCTTTTTTATAATCATCAAATGTTAGTTATTTATTACTTTTACATTAATATAATCTATTTTTTTACAGTAGTAATTGTTATAGGATCTATATATTGATAATTTAGGTGCGAAAAATTCTAGTTTTGAAATTTTTTAAGAGAGTCTTATATTTAGGTATTGAGGTAATAATTACAATGAGAATTTATATTTATACTCATATATTAATAGAAATGGTCTATATTTCTAATCATATAATAATACGCATGTCTATTTTTATTTTTATTTTTTATAATTTTTAAGCGAACCTATTTATTTTATTTTTTTTGGAAACTTCGTATCCGGCCTAAAGACCGACTAATCCCACCGTCCACTTGCGGGGGCCCTGTTTAAAGACATATTTTTTTTACTCTGCATGGACTAGTCCACCGAAATTGACACCAGGAGGAATTGAACCCGAGACCTTGAGAGGAGCAAACTCCAAGGATGCAAGCCAACACCACTAGGCCAACCCAAGTGGGTTACACGAACCTATATTCATACTTATATAATAATGTGTGTCTACTTTTTTTTTTTTTTTTATAATCTCTACGTGGATATTCGAACTTATATTTGTTCTTGGAAATTTAAAAGAGGCTTATGAAAAGGGATAGAGAAAAATCTCAAGAGTGTCTAATGTTTTTTTATAATATTAAAGATATTAATGATAAAAATTTTGCATTGTCATGTGTGCAATGGTAAAAAATGACATTTAAGAATGAGCGGAGGGAGTAATTTTTTTAAAATAATTATTATACACAATATTAAATGCTGTTGATAAAAATTTTAAATTAATTATTATACACGGAGAAACAAGTTGCTGCTAATAAAAAATTTAAATAACCACTATACACGGAGAACACGTTTTTGCTGATGAAAAATTTAAACAACTACTATAAGCAAAAATATTTAATAATAAATTTGTTAACATTAATATTTAGTAGCATTTATAATTCAAAAAATGGGCAATAAAAAATACTAGATATAATTCAAGTCAATAGGAACTGATATTACTACTCCATATGTTTCAAAATGATTGAAAAATAGTTTTTGATAATATTATCACAAGTAATTGTACCTTACTTTATAACTATCATACACCAAACACTAATTTTTACAATGACGATTAATTTTATAATGACGATCTTTATCGTGGCAATCTTTATAAGATAGGACTACAATCTTTATAATGTACTATAGAATACTCACCATTAAAAAAATATCGTGGCAATCTTTATAAGATAGAACTACAATCTTTATGTATCTTGGAGTTTAATTTAATATTTTTTTTAAAAGGTAAAAATGGAATGCATATATTAACCAAAAAAATCCCCTCAGCATTAGGTGTTCCGAAAAAACCGCAAAAGATTACAAAATGTCAACAAACGAAAACATAAAGAACTAATCGATGCCTAAATAGATAAGCGGGCTCGACCACCACCCATGATAGTTTGAAACTAAAGTAGAGTTCGTCGACTTCAATCACCGATAGAAATAGAATTTGACCTTGTTCAACATTTGAAAAGGGGATTAATTTAATATTACGTCAGGGACGGATCTATATAAGGACCAAGTGTGGCCATGGCCACACCAAAAATTTTAAACTTTTATTTATACATATAAATTTACAAGATTAAATATGTTTTGGTACTTATAAAATGATGATATTTTAATTTTAGTCTTTACTTGTCCAAAAAAATTATTATGTACTCAATGTTGGTTACTATACTATTAAGACAACTTATATTTTTGAATTATTATTTCGCATGTATGTATGTTTATAAAATAGTTCATCCAGAAAAAATGAATTCAAAAAACTTGATTTTTGGGTCAGGATTTTCATTACTTTTATTTTAAACTGTTTTTTTTAAAAAAAAAAACTCATATTTAAATTCATATCAGGTCAAAAAATGATAAAAAAAAAAGAAGTACAATTATTTAGTGTTGTAGATTTGCACTTGCATAAGTTCAACACTATGTATCATGAAGAGAATACTAATTTTTTTCCGTCTCTAATCTTTGATTCTTTTAGCTTTTTACTTTTGTCCCAAAACTTTGTTTCTTTTAAAAAACAAAAAGTACCATAAATAATGTTTTACGAGTTGTTCCTTTACAAACACTAAAATCATCAATTAAATGAATTTTGCTCTTTTTAATAAAAAGTAAGGGTAAAAATAACTTAACATTTCAATATTTATTATTTCTTAATCTATGTGTGAAACTCTAAAAGAACCAAAAATTTAAGACAAACAAAATATATGTTTCATACTTGAGCATTTGATGTGAATAAAATTTGGCCACATCAAAAATAAATCTTAGATCCGTCCCTGTATTACGTACAAGATAATAGTGGAAATTAAGTTCTACAATAGTGAAAATTGAACCATTTACAATTTAAGTTAACGACATATATTGTTAGAATTACTGCATAATTCATCATCTTGGCATTGGTAGTTACAGTGCCTTGTGGCACAAGTCAGAAGCTTCTAGTTAGTTTAGTTGTAACTAATTAGATAGTTGGTAGTTATTGTATGAGGAAGTTAGTTACATAGCTTGATAGACCACACTTGTACTATAAATAAGGACACAATGATATTGTAATAGCTTAGTGATCATAAATGAAATTTCACTCATTTTCTCCTTTCTCATTCTCTTTGATCATGATATCTTAGTTTCCTAACATGCCTCAGTTTTATGCTTCAAAAGGAATACTTCATGAACAAAATGGAAGGGTAGAGAGAAAACATCAGCATGTGTTGAATGTTGCTAGAGTTTTGTTATTTCAAGCAAAAATGCCTAAAACATTTTGTTCTTATGCTGTATGATGACTTCACGTCATTACTATGCTTTTACAACAAATTCAAGGCAAAGTAGTATATTTTTATTATGCATTATGCAAAGAAATAAAGAGAAAAAGAATCATTACAAGACTGCTTGGAGTACAAGAAACAGAAGAAAAAAGGAGAAAAAAATATATTCTATAAATTTAGATTTTCTCCTCATTCTTGGACAGTTCGTGACGGCAAGAAAAAGGGAACTTTTGAGAGCAAGTCCAGAGCCAAGTGTTCCTTATTTTGTAATGAATTCTTATACTCTATTTATTGTTATTCCTTTAATTATGAGTAACTAAATTTCTAGATTGGATCCTAGGGGATCCCAATTACCATTGTTTTGAACCATGTATTTCATATGATGTGTTAATCGAATTACGAAGTTAGTTTCAGTCAATTATCCTTTGTTCTTAATGCTTTACATAAATTGATCACTTGTGTGATGATTATAATTTTTTGTTTACTAAGACATTAGAAGCAAATTAATTGACCTAGGGATAATTGTTCAATTAACTTTCACTTTAGACATATCGGTTTGTTTAATTGAGAATTCAAAGATTAAAGGGCAAAAACCTCAATTGATTATAGGTCATCCTAAGACATTAGGGATTGATAATCAATTGAGAGGATTATGTACCAAGACATTGGACATAGTTATTTAATTTAATCGAATCGTGGAACTAAGTTTGTAATTTGTTAGCATGCATGGAATACCAAGACAATAATAGTTGGGTGAACCGAAAAGATCCAATCGCTTTCTCTCTTGACTCAAGAACCCTAATAATTTGCAGTTATTTTCCAAGAAACCATAATTCCAAAAGAATTCCCCCCTTTTATTTAATTGCAATTTTTACTCTCGTATGATCTCGATTACCGTTATTGACACACAACAATCTCTGAGGAACGATAATTTTATACTTACTTTGACACTTCGTCACTGTGCAACATGCACCTTTTTTTATTAATAGAATTCCTACACTTTACTTGAATGGCAAGTCACCTTATGAAATGCTTGAAAATGAAAAGCCTGATTGGAAAAATTTAAAAGTTTTTGGTTCTCTTACATATGCTTCAACTTTACAAGCTCATAGAACTAAACTTGAACCAAGAGGTAGAACTTGTGTTTTCTTGGGGTACTAGCAAGGTGTCAAAGACACCGTCCTTTACGATTTGCATAGTAAGGAAATTTTTGTTTCCAGAAATGTCACCCATCATGATCATATCTTACCATATAAAACATCTACCGCTAGTCCTACTTGGCACTATAACAACTCTTTTACCCCACATGAACCTGTTCTCCTAGTTGATAGTGAAGTAGATACAATCCAAAACTTCAAATGAACCAATTCCTACTGTGGATAGTGAAATTAACATGCAACTTGAAACCTCAAATGAATCTACCACTACACCCACCCATACACTTGATCTCCCAAATGTCACATTAGACAATTCCTCAGATAATGTGCCAATTTCAAACAATTCTTCCACCAGACCTGTCAGAGCTAGACATGTACCTTCTTATCTCACAGACTATGTATGCAATCAATCACATTCACCAGTAGAGCAATCTTCTTAAGATATACTCTAACCTATCTCTGAATATCATAGTCTTTCAAATTTGTCTCAAACACATCATGCATGCACTTTGTCTGTCACACACACACACACACTTGAACCTCAACCTTACTCTGAAGCTTGTAAGCATGAATGCTGGAAAAAGGCTATGAATGCTGAATTAGAAGCATTAACTAAGACATGAACTTGGATAATGGTTGATTTACCACCTCTAGCCAAACCCATTGGTAACAAATAGGTGTATAAGGTGAAGTACAAAGTTGATGGGACAATAGAGAGACACAAAGCAAGACTAGTTTCCAAGGGTTATAACCTAGTTGAAGGGTTAGATATTTTTGATACATTTTCACCTGTAGCTAAACTCACTACATTCAGAACCCTACTTGCACTTTTCTCTATCAAGAACTGACATTTACATCAATTAGATGTAAATAATGCATTCATGCATAAAGACTTGCAGGAGGATGTTTATATGCAGGTCCTAGATGATGTGAAAGCTAATAAACCTGGTCAAGTGTGAAAAATACGCAAAAGTCTCTATGGTTTGAAGCAAGCCAACAATATGTGGTATGAAAAATTAACCTCTCTTCTTATTCATGAAGGTTACCATCAATCCACAACAGATTACTCTTTATTCACACTTACCATTGATCAAGAGTTCACCGCACTTTTGGTGTATGTGGATGATATCATTTTAGCTGGCACTAGTCTGATGGAGTTTGATAGAATCAAGTCTATTCTTGATACACAATTTAGAATTATAGACCTTGGCACACTCAAATACTTCTTAGGGCTAGAGGTTGCTCAACCAAGGGAGGGAATTAATGTTTCACATAGAAAACATTGTCTTGACTTACTAAAAGACACCGACCTACTTGGATCCAAGCCAGCTACTACTCCGTTAGATCCTGCTGTTAAGTTGCACAATAATGAAGGAAAATTGTTTGATGACATATCACAGTATACAAGACTTATTGGAAAATTGCTCAACCTCACTAACACAAGGTCTGACATTGCCTATGCTACACAACAATTAAGCCAGTTCCTGCACAGACCAACTTTTACTCACTACAATATTGCTGCTTGTAGGGTCATTGGATATTTGAAATAAAGTCCTAGCAAAGGCCTATTCTTCCCAAGGAGTTGTGACATACAAATATTGGGGGTTCTCTGATACAGATTGGGCAGGATGCATAGAGACTATGAGATCTACTTCTTGAAATTGCTTCTTCTTAGGAACTTCACTCGTATCATGGAAGGCTAAGAAGCAAGTGACTGTATCTAGATCTTCTTCTGAGGCAGAGTATCGTGCTCTCTCCACTGCTACATGTGAGCTAATCTGGTTATTATTCCTCTTAAAGGATTTGAAGATTGATTGCAGCAAACCTCCCGTATTATACTGTGATAGTCAGAGTGCTATTCATATAACATCCAATCCTGTTTTCCATGAAAGAACAAAGCACTTGGAGATAGATTGCCATTTAATGAGAGAGAAACTGCAGCAAGAATTATGAAGACTTCTTACCATCTCAACTTAGGATCAACTAGCTGATTGTTTGACAAAAGCACTTCCAACTCCCAAGTTTAATAGCTTCATTCACAATTTAGGCTTGAAAGACATTTACATGTCTAAACTTGAGGGAGAGTGTTAGAATTACTGCATAATTCATCATCTTGGCATTGGTAGTTACAATGCCTTGTGGCATAAGGCAGAAGCTTCTAGTTAGTTTAGTTGTAACTAATTAGTTAGTTGGTAGTTATTGTTTAAGGAAGTTAGTTACATAGCTTGATAGACCATACTTGTACTATAAATAAGGACACACTGATATTGTAATAGCTTAGTGATCATAAATGAAATTTCACTCATTTTCTCCTTTCTCATTATCTTTGATCATGATATCTTAGTTTCCTAACACATATCAAAATAATTAAGTCTTCTTCTTTAATTACACATCTACAGTACTAATCATTAACCTCAATTTTGATTTGTTGGTCTTGTGTTAATTGTTTGATATGTACATTATTGAATTAGGTCATATATAATTATTTTATGAGAGCTACGAGAAAAATGATTTTCAATCATTAGATCAAATGAAGTGGTTAAGATTGAAATATGGATATCGAGGCTTCAATTTGTTTGCGAGTTTGATTAAAAAGCGAATGGATGATTTCGAGAAAAAAAATGAACAAATGGAAATATCGACTTGGAAGGGGAGAGAGATGCAATTACTCTTAATCTCGTGTGTTTTTAGTGATGTCATAGCCAGACTTTTATTAATTATCCTCTTTTAGGTATAATAAGGGGGGAGCTACCGCCCAGCATGCCTGGGCTCAAACCAAAGTTTTTTTTTAAAGGTTTTTGTATTAATTTGAAAATTTGAATGTTTGAGTAAGAATTAATAGAATTTAAGTGTATATTCATAATCCTGATGAAATTCTGAACAAAATAGTATATTTACATGTCCAATTTTGTGCAAGAATGAAAAAAACGATTTTTGAGGTTTTGGTGAGTATGAGGTTCAAGACGATGAACAATGTAATAAAAGATAGTTTTAATACATATATATATATTAGTTAAACTGTTTCTATATCACTAGGTTGAAGACGATGATCATGTGGAAGGTCTGGGTTCAACTCCCACTTCCCCCTTTTGTTTTTTTACTTCAGTTTTTTTATTTGTTTATATACATTATTAAAAAAATAAAAAATATCTAAAAATTCAAAAAAATATTTCTTTATTTTCTTTATCAAAAATACTAATAATATCAACTTCGTTTCCTTTTTATATATGGTAAAAAATGTATTATTGTTTTTCTTTGATTTTAAGTTTTTATCTCTTGCTTAAATATAATCCAAAATACCAAAAAAATATGTTTGATTGCTTTTGTGATAATCTCAAATATGTAAAATATGTTGTAACATATAGTAATACTATGAATCGATCATAAAATTGTCCTAAAGTTCATGAAAAATCTGGTTTTAAGTCTCATGATTTGAATCATGGTTTTAGTCTCTAACCCATGAATAGAATCATTATGCTGATGGACCCAAAATAAAATATGTTAATAGAATATATAATGAAAAGCCTGTTGGATTATGAATATAATCATGATTTAAATATGAACATTATGTTTAAGGTTAATATAATATTCATATGTTCTTCAGTTTTCCTAATCAATCTTCAAAAGATTCAAATCATCATTCAAAGCAATTTAGATTTATTTTTGGTCCATGAATGAAATCATGGGATCAAAATTGAACCGAATCAATTAAAAATTGATGTGGTTTGGTTTGGTTAACCGATGAACCAAACCAATAAATATATTATTAACCATATATAAACACCATGTTATTGGCGATCACTTTTTCTCTTCCCCATATTTCTTTTAGCGCCCAAAAATTCCAATTTTGCTCTCAATTATTCAGTTCGAAAAACGTTTTTCGAAATAAAGTGAAGTGAAAACAGCCCTCTCAGTTATTATTTTATTCGGAAAACATTTTCCAAAGCGCAAGCTGTTTTGGAAAATGTTTTCCGCTCGCTACTTATTTCGGAAAACATTTTCTGAAACATACCTTTGGATATACACTCTGTGCCCACTATACTTTCACTTCTTCATCCTCACTCAATCTCAACCACTCTGACGAAAATGAAATTTTTTTGGTGATTTTGGGAGCTACAATCAAAATTGAAGCATCGCCAAGAGGTTTCAAAGCATTTTTTGTGTCATCTATAAGGTAAGAAGCATTTCTAGCAGATTCTTAATTTTGTGATATAAAAGTCTGAAATTTTGTAACTCTGACAGGTCTGTTTCGAAAAACAAAATCCGAAACCCCTTTGGAAAACATTTTTCAAGATTTTTTTATTATTATTAAATATGCCATACAATTTTAATTTTTATTGAACAATATTAGATAAATAACATACATTTTGTTTTCTTTCATTTCCGTCTATTAAATATGACTATTGAAGTCATATATATTAATCACCAAAAACAACACCAACCAATTACATGCATGACACTGCCAACCAATTATGAAGTTTAAATTAAATTTTTTTAATTTTTATATCACTAAATCATACACAATTCTTTCATTCTCATAAATTAACTATGACTTTTAAAGACATGCATATCAATCACAAAAATCACTATAAAAACCATTTATTACATGCACAACACCATAAATAAATTAAAATTCATTTTCCTCTTAATTTTTCATTTAATACTACATGCAGCATCATTTATTTGATCTCTTTAATGTATTTTGCATACATTAATAAATATAAAAGATAATTTTGAAAATTTACGGAGTACATTACTACCAAAAAAAGATATTATTCTCTAATTATTTACAATACTATAAAAATAAATTTATGTTCATCCCATATTTACATAAGTTATTCATCTTGAATTATGTCCAGGATCCACCATTATTTACTGTTATTTACTATATAAATTTATTTTATCTTCATGTATCCATTAAATTATTTGTCTTGTGACTATGGTAGATTTTATCCAATGCTTAAATGTTTTCTATGCTTAATTGTACTCATTTTATTTATTCTAAACATTACTATTTTAACTTCATAAACAAATAATAAATTTTTATAAATCTAACATGTACAACACGAAAAATATTTATGGTATTTAACTTTACTCTTATACCAATTCAACTAAAGAAATATTTAATTGATGTATTTTGTATTTATAACTGAATGAAGAAAAAAGAGACATTTTTTAGAAAACAAATTTGGGGCATAAAGCCCTTGATTTGGCCGCTTGACCCTTAACATGACTCTAGTGTTCAACAAGTCACTTTTTTTCGCCCATGCATCTGTACAATTCCTTTGTATTTTATAAAATCTAATAAGAAGGAACAAAAAGTTCATTAATAGTCGAACACCATTGAACTCCATTATTGCATGTTAGACTAGAAAATCATTGATCCAAACATAAAAAAATAAGAAAATGATATACAAATGAAAGACAAAGTAAACATTAGGTTGACAAAGCATCAACTTACTTGAATATATGAGTTCTTCACAAAACTACTTTCACTCTCAAGATCAGGCAAACTAAGAACGTCCATGCCTATGAGTCCAACATTCAAGTCTGGCCCAGAGGGAGAGCAAGTAGGCCCACAACTCAGGACCTCCAAATTTTCGAGGCCTCAAGTTTTTTCCAGGCCCATCAGATAAAAAGGGGTTAAGTATAAGTTCTGAGAAGCTTTATCATGAAACGAGTAACGCTTCTATTGGTGCGTGCGTTTGATTTTGATGATATATATGGTGAAACCAGAGATTTTCTTTGGCACCATTACATGGTGGACCATTATTTTTTCCGCGGGTCTATTTTACTTATGTGGAGACATAATTCGTCAACTTGATCATAAAATTTCACCATGCTGCATGCCACAGTCACCGCCACGACGGCCGACGCCGGAGAGAACACTCAAAGATGAAGTCAGAATTGTGGAAGAGGATCTGGAAACATTTTTTACCCAACACAAGCTTCTAGTTTCTACTTCTGAAGATGCTAATCAGAGGTTAAGCAAATGTGAGGATCAATTTCATCGTGCTTACAATGAATTAAAGGTGAAGAGAGAGATCTTCTTGCTGCTGAAGAAGCAGAAAAGAAGAGCGTAAGATCCCACAGTTTCGAGGACGAAACTATTTTAGGTGGATAGAATCTAAGATCCCGATATTTTACTCTATTTTTATAATTAAATTTATTAATTTGTTTAGTCAAGAGAAAAGTTTGTTAAAGTAAGAGCATGAATCGAAAAACAAACAAATAGCAACTTCTTTTCCTATTTAGATGATCACAATCTCACTCTCTACTCTATGAGGATAGTGCCCTTTATTTAAGAAAGTGGGTTACTATTAATAACCAATTTGCACTTATTATTTTACACAAAAAAAAAAGAGAAATATTTAGCAAGAAAACACAAAGAAAGTTTAAAAAGCGAGAGGGGAACCAAGGGGAAAATCAGGCTACAGAAGCCATCATCTAAGTTCGTTATCACAAGTAAGAACATCACTAATATAATATTTTTATCATTTAAATTTTGTTACTTTACAAAATTAATTTAGTTAACCAAGCCGTGCTAATGAATATACGGGCTCTAGTTACCCTTCATTTGTCTTTGGAATAATTGCCTAAATATATATGATCCCATTTCCTATACCTATTTTCATTTACGAACCTGTTTTGGAGAAAGATACTATGATGCAATTATAAGGCCTGGAAGTGATATGCATCATAAGGATTTAAAAAGAATCCGGCTTATTACTATTTATGAAATTCCTGGCACGCTAAGCACAATGCTAGATACAATGCTCTAAGCACCTTAGCACTAAACGTGATGCGCGATACAATGCTATAAGCTTTCTTAATACGTATATCTCAAGATAAAGAAAACAAATATCTGAAAGCAAGTAAAAGACACGGGATATTTGTTAACCCAGTTCGGCGCTTAAAACAAGCCCTAGTCTGGGGGATACCAATCCAGGAAGGAATATCACTATAATAGTCCTAGTTGTAAGTCTTCAGCAAACACACGTTTACAACTCATAACCTAGGCAACTACCAATGACTCTTCAACCTAGGAACTCCTAAATCTGAGATCCCATCTCACTCCCTTACAACCTTACAGACAACAAGGATTTCAGAACACAAAGACAAAATGTTTTTGGAGACACACTCCTAAAACTACACACTCGTACCTAAAGGCTTGGAGTGCTAAAACACACACAATCCTAACTCCGTACTTCAAAGCTTAGGAGAGGATCACACACATTACAACTCAAAAACAATACGTCCTAAGCTTGCACCAATGAGACACAAGAAAGGCTCACAAAGAACAATACACACGCAAAAACCTAGATAGCTAGACACAACAATATGACGGCGTGAACAACTCCTAAATTAGGTTTAGCACAATCTTTAAATACTCCAGCAAAAGTCCTTGATCCAGAATTAAACATGGGTTTGATTTGTTTGACCCAAGCCGTTGACCACATTGATTAAAATAGATTCTTTCCAAAAATACACTTCAAGGAGATTCTTCATAAAAGTATTCTTGACAAGGATCTGAAGCATTAAATGATGATCCTCAAAATAAGCCAGATACACAGGCGCCATGCAAGATTCATGAAAGAGAAACGAATCATTCCATAATTAAAACACGCGCGTGCACACTACCAAAAGCGTGATACGATGTTGAGGCATCTTATCACACATCCTGCTACAAAGTTTATTTTACCAAAAATGCAGCCAATCACCAAAGACTCAACAAACTCCCCCTTTGACAAATTTTTGGCTAAAACAAATTATGACCATACAGATAGCACTTAAACAGATACTTCAACTACATTTCTTTTTCTCAACATAAGCACACAAGCATAAAGATTTGTAGAGACTATTCTTTAAAACAATTTCCAAACTACTCCTTCATGGAGAACAGTAGACAAGAATAAAGATGTATCTTTTAAGTTTATCAGAGAGGCATGCAACAACGGAACACATAAAACAACTCAGCCTTAGATGGTCAGGAAAATAAACATTGATAGGATGCTGTAGAGAATGCTTCAACATTTCACAACACATCTCCCCCTGCACATATGCATGGGATGTTGTAGCATCATATCCAACATCTCCCCCTGCAGACCACATGTCATCATTCTAAACACTCATGCACATATCAGGTATCAGATCATACAGGTCCACACATACATATACTTCATGCAACCTACTACACAGATATAACATAACCATAGCATAACCAGAGCAGTGCAAACTACCAGCAGACAGAGATCAAAAACAACACACCAAATAACCAACCAAATTACCAAATTTATACTCCCCCTTTTTGCCAAAAATTTGACAAATAAAGCAGTACAGAGTTAAGGGGTCCAGGAGCTCCATAGTTAATACAAAACAGGGGTCATCAGAGTCTATGCCCATACAGCAGAACAGGAACAAAAGTAACAGAAAAGAAACAAAAAAAAAAAAAAAACTAAAATAACAGGAGTACATAGAAAATCCTCTAATCAGAATCACTGGAACCAGCTTCTTCATTCAAAGCTGCATCAGATGCTGCAGCATCATTACCGGCATTCATCATTTCTACATCATCTGCAGTCTCCCCTTCAGCACCAACTCCTTCTTCCTCAGCTTCCTCTTGTTTCAGGGCAGATATAACCAGTTCAAGCCCTTTCTTTTGCTCATCCAGAGCTCTAACAGTAGCTTCCAAAGAGGCAATCATGTCCTTCCTATTCAAAGTGGAAGGTGGGACTTGCCTTGGCACAGACTTGCTTTTCATTGGCCCGGCTATGTCAGCAGCATGGGCTCCTTCAAACAACTTAAAATGAAGAGAAAGGGGTGCATCTCTCTTGAGTGGTTCATCAGCAACAATCAAAATATTTGGGTATTAGTCAAGGATAATTCCACAGATAAGACTAGAAAAAGCTATTGGCATCTTGACAGCCCAAGACTTGCCATGAGCCATAGTTTGCTCAAAGATGTAGATTCCACAATCAGCTATAGTACCAGTTCCAACAGAGTAAATAAGTCTTGCCAAACCAGTGGCTATATGAGAAGTGTGGGTAGTGGGAACCCAGTTCACAGTGCCTATCTTGTTTAAGACTGCATACTTGACAGAGAGCATGCAAGAAGGTACTTTACCTTTAGAGGGCCACACCTTGACCTGATTGGCAGTTATGGTTTTGCAGACTTCATTATTGGTGACATCAATGGCAGTGTACCCATCTTCTTGTCTATCAAGATACCTGTTGATGATGATTGGAGAGAACTCCACACACTTGTTTCTGACCCACACCTTTTGATATTCATTGCTGAGTGGGTTGTCACAATCCTCAGCTACAACAAACTCCTTAACTAGCTTGGCATAGCAATTGCCCAAGCCACTAACTGTCTTCATCAGCCCAGCTTCATCCAACAGCTCAATCACCTCCTTCCAAGCCAAAGTTTCAGCAGACAACTCTCTTTCCAGCCCAATCCTTCTAGCAAACACGTACTTCCACTTTTTAACACTGTCAACAAAATGGAAGGAGACACCATCAATGGGAACATCAGGGACATTAGGTGGTATAAATCTTCCACCAAGCCTCTTCTTAGATGCTGTGATGCTTGGAGCATCATATTCAGCATCCTCATCAGACACAGCAGCAACAACCTTTTTCTTTTTAAGAACCCTCTTCTGAGGTGAGGGAGTGATGTTTCGAACATCTTCTGCAGCATCATAGTCTGAGTCACTCAGACTAATGGTCTTCCTCTTAGAGGCTTTCTTCTTCTGTTGAGATGGAATCTCAACCTTGCTTGAGCTCCTACTAGGCCCAACAATCTTCTTCTTGGGAGACTTGGTTGGTGCACTCTTCTTTTTCTTCACAGACTTTGGTGCTTCAACTTGCACCTCAGTCTCTTTTCCCTTTCTTTCTCTAAGTCTCCTACCGATACCAGTTTTCCCTGCATGAGATGTGCCAACAGATTTGACAACTACAATATCTTCTTCTTCTTCACTAACATGTTCTTCAGCTGTCTTCTCAGAGTCACCCTTTTCAACTTCAGATGTTGTAACATCTTTACCAGCATCAGTGACAGCTTCTCCTTTCGCCAAGGATGCTGAAGCATCCGGCGTCGCATCTTCTTGAGTAATACTCTTAGCCAACGATTGGAGAACATCTCCAACAATCTGAGCATCTTCATCGTGTCCATCATCCTCAGGAGAGTCAGGAATAGGTGATTTTGCCTTCTCAGTTTCCACAGCGTTTTCCCCCTTTTCAGCATTAGGGATTTGAACAGTACTTTCATCAATCTGCACGTTTTGACAGGTTGCTGCAACATCGATTCCCAAATTCAAAGTGTCTGAGCCCTGATTAGCAAGAAGGAACCCTTGCATGTCGAAATCAGAGTTATATCTAGACCTGGATTTCTTGACCTTTGGTTTCTTACTAGCCGTTGTTTTGGTTTTCTTTGTGGACTTGGATTTAGAAGATGAAGTTTTGTGAGGTTTGGGGTTGAGGGCAGAAGCATAAGATGGGTGAATGGTTGAGAGTGGAACAGCATCGATGACTATGTGAGAGAGTGGGTCAATGGGGTTGTCTTGCGACGGTGAGGAGAGGTTGGGAGAGACGGTAGCAGGGGAGTTGATTGGAGAGGTTTGAGACATGGTGACGGCATGATTTTGGAGAAAGTAGGATTGAGAGTAAAGGAAGTTTTGAGGTTTGATGAGGAGATTTGAGAGGGAAGTGGAGAGGTTATAGTAGAAGATAAAGTAAATAAGGAAAGAATCAATGTGAGAAGATTTGAAAAAGAAATAACCAACCCTTGATAGTGGCGTGTTTAGGGAGGAGTTTGAGCCATGATTACCTTGATTAACGTGTAACACTTGATGAGAGAAATTAAAAATAACTGCTGCACGCGCCACTATCACAAACGGTAACTGCTATAATTCTTCATGGAGGCAAATTCCTAACTTGCCCCTTAAATTCTCAAACTGCACAGCATCAAGTGCCTTAGTAAAAATATCTGCCAATTGCTCCTTTGTACCAACATGCTCCAAAGTCACAATTTTATTCTCAACAAGGTCTCTTATGAAGTGATGGCGTATATCAATGTGTTTGGTCTTGCTATGTTGAACTGGATTTTTTGATATGTTTATGGCATTCATGTTGTCACAGTACAATGTTAGAGCATCTTGTTCGACATCGTACTCCTTCAGCATCTGTTTCATCCAAACAAGTTGTGAGCAGCTACTTCCAGCAGCTATGTATTCAGCCTCAGCTGTAGACAATGCCACACAGTTCTGCTTCTTGCTAAACCAAGAGATCAGATTATTCCCTAGAAAGAAACATCCTCCTGAAGTGCTTTTTATATCATCTGCACTTCCAGCCCAATCAGCATCACAATAACCATAGAGCATAGAATCTTCAGAATGTTAGTACATTATTCCATAGTCACTAGTTCCATTTACATATTTCAGAATCCTCTTGACTTGAGTCAAATGACTCACCTTAGGATCAGCTTGATATCTGGCACATACTCCAACAGAATAAGTGATGTCAGGCCTGCTTGCAGTCAGGTATAGCAAGCTCCCAATCATACTTCTATAGAGACTTTGATCCACACTTATTCCCTTTTCATCTTTGGTAAGTTTCAAGTGTGTGGGTGCTGGTGTTCTCTTTGAGGTGGCACTTTCCATATCAAACTTCTTGACTATGTTCCTTGTATACATACTCTGAGATATGAAAATGGTATCATCCATTTGTTTAATCTGAAGTCCAAGAAAGTAAGTCAGTTCTCCAACAAGACTCATCTCAAACTCTGATTGCATTTGCTTGACAAAATGTTGTACCATCGTATCTGACATCCCACCAAACACTATGTCATCAACATAGATTTGAGCTATGATAAATTTACCTTTTTCTTGTTTGACAAATAGGGTCTTGTCTAAAGCTCCCTTCCTGTAACCTTGGTCTTCCAAGAACTGAGTCAACCTCTCATACCATGCCCTGGGTGCTTGCTTCAACCCATATAGGGCTTTCTTCAGTTTGTAGACATGGCTTGGATGTTCAGGATTTACAAATCCCTTTGGTTGCTCAACATACACCTCTTCCTGTAGGTATCCATTTAGAAACGCACATTTTACATCCATCTGGTAAAGTTTAAACCTAAGAATGCATGCTACACCCAACAGAAGTCTGATAGATTCTAGTCTTGCAACAGGTGCAAATGTTTCTTCAAAGTCAAGCCCTTCAACCTGAGTATATCCCTGAGCTACAAGTCTTGCTTTATTTCTGGTAACAATACCATTCTCATCTGACTTGTTCTTATAGACCCATTTTGTTCCAATCACATTTACATCTTTTGGTCTTGGAACCAAATCCCACACCTCACTTCTCTTGAACTGGTTTAGTTCTTCTTGCATAGACTCTATCCATGCTTCATCAGTTAAGGCTTCTTTGACATTTTTAGGTTCAAATAGTGATACAAAACAATAATTTGAAATGACATCATTTGATCTTCTAGTAGTTATCCCCTGTTCAAAACAATGATCAATTCTGTGGGATGATTCTTCTGGACACGTACTGAAGGACCTTTCTTTTGAGTTTGTTCTTCAGAATTTGTCACACTATCCTTTTCAACTATTTCTTCATCAGACTGATTGTCAATCAGATGTTCAGATGTTGTAGCATCTTGTTCAGCATCGTCAACAACAGGAATACCTTGGTCTTCACCAACAATTTCTTCCAATGTAGAGTCTTGGACAACAACATTTATGGATTCCATCATTACTTGAGTCTTAGAATTAAAGACTCTGTAGGCTCTGCTGTTAGGAGAGTATCCCAGAAAAATCCCTTCATGGCTCTTTGGGTCAAGCTTTCTTCTAGGCTCTCTGTCAGCTAGGATGTAGCATTTGCTTCCAAACACATGAAAATGTTTAACAGTTGGTTTTCTATTTTTCCATAGCTCATACAAAGTAGAAGTGGTACCTTTTCTCAGTGTGACTCTGTTGTGAATGTAACAAGCAGTGTTCATGGCTTCAGCCCAAAAGTAATAAGGGACATTCTTGGCATGAAGCATGACTCTAGCTGACTCTTGGATAGTCCTATTCTTTCTTTCAACTATTCCATTCTGTTGTGAGGTGATAGCAGATGAGTACTCATGCTTGATTCCTTTAGTAGCACAGAAATCATTGAACTTGGAGTTCTCAAATTCCTTTCCATGATCTGTCCTGATTTTTACCACATTGCTTGCTTTTTCCCTTTGAATCTGAAGACACAATTCCTTGAAGGCTTCAAAAGCATCTGACTTTTCTCTAATGAAATCTATCCAGGTGTACCTTGAATAGTCATCCACCATCACAAAAGCATATATTTTCCCTCCTAGGCTTTCAACCTGCATGGGTCCCATAAGATCCATATGGAGTAACTCAAGAACTTTGGAGGTTGTCTGATGCTCCAGCATTGGATGCGACATCCTGATTTGCTTACCAATCTGACACTCACCACATTTGTTGCCTTCAATAATCTTTAGTTTAGGCAATCCCCTGATAGCTTCTGATGATATTGAGGGCTTCTTCCTGAGATATCCATAAGTAGCAATTATCATTAGACCTGGTTCCCTTCATTAATAGCTGGTCTTCCTCATTGTTCACAAGGCACTCTGACTTGGTAAGTTGACTTTTAAGCCTTGGTCACACAGCTGACTTATACTAATCAGATTTGCTGTGAGTCCTTTAACTAAAAGCACATTCTCCAAATTGGGCAGTCCATGATTCACAAGATCTCAAATTCCTAGTATTTCCCCTTTAGCACCATCTCCAAATGTCTCAAAGCTGGTCTTGTAGGGTCTTACATTCATGAGGTATTTTTCTTCACCAGTCATATGTCTGGAGCATCCACTGTCAAAATACTAATCTTCCCTTGATGAAGCTCTCAGAGATGTGTGAGCAATTAACCCAACATTTTCTGTTTTGGGCTTCCACTCCTTCTTTATAGCCACATCTTCCTTCACATCTTCCTTCACTTCATTAGCTTTAGGTTGTTGAACAAGGTAGCCATGGAGTCTGTAGCAGAAAGGTCTAATGTGTCCTCTTTTTCCACAGTGATGACAAACCCATCTACGATACACTCTCTGAATCTTAGGCCTTTGATGACCACGAGGATTGGATTCAAGAGCAAACTTGGGAACTGGGTATGTTCTAGAATGCTGAGCAGGATGCTTCAACATCGTCTCTCCAGTGCAAAGATCAAAAACATCTTCAGCAGATTTGAACTTTGTCTCAAGATTCTGTTGATATTGATTTAAATTTAAGTGGTTATAACCCACTGACTTGGCCTTCCCACTTGGTAAATTCTCCAAGATCTCTTCAAGTATGTTTGTCCCTGAGTTTAGCTGACTTACACGTTTCTTCAAGTCCTCCATTTGAGCATGTCAAATCTTCATGTCAAATCTTTTGGGAAGAAATCTGAGAAGTTTTCTGGACAGTTTCTCATCAGACACCTTATCTCCCAAGGCTTCAAATGAGTTAGCAATATCCAAGAGAGTCATATGAAAGTCTTGAATGCTCTCATCATCCTTCATCTTCAGTGTTTCAAACCTGGATGTGAGATGTTGAATCTTTGATTGCTTCACCTTTGTGGTACCTTCATAACAAGTCTTCAAGATCTCCTATGCTTCTTTGGCTGACACAAAGTTTTTAATCAGCTTAAAAACATTTGTGTCCACCCCATTAAACAAGGCATATATGGCTTTGTTGTTATAGAGAGCTGCAGCTTCTTCCTCTGTAGTCTACTCAACCTCTGGTTTCTTTACCCCCGTTGAGGTCCCTTCCTTGCTTGCAACAGTGGGATGATCCCATCCAGTCAAAATAGCCTTCCAAACCTTGCTATCAATAGATCTTAGAAAAGCAGTCATTTTGGATTTCAAGTGGTCATAGTTGTTTGAACCATTGAGCAGAGGTGGTCTATTCATGTATCCTCCATCCTTTTCCATGATGCCAGAGATTTTAGGTCCTGGATCTCACCCTAGAGACAGGCAGGGTGCCTGCTCTGATGCCAATTGAAATTCCTGGCACGCTAAGCACAATGCTAGATACAATGCTCTAAGCACCTTAGCACTAAACGTGATGCGTGATACAATGCTATAAGCTTCTTAACACGTATATCTCAAGATAAAGAAAACAAATATCTGAAAGCAAGTAAAAGACATGGGATATTTGTTAACCCAGCTCGGCGCTTAAAACAAGCCCTAGTCTGGGGGATACCAATCCAGGAAGGAATATCACTATAATAGTCCCAGTTGTAAGTCTTCAGCAAACACACGTTTACAACTCATAACCTAGGCAACTACCAATGACTCTTCAACCTAGGAACTCCTAAGTTTGAGATCTCATCTCACTCCCTTACAACCTTACAGATAGCAAGGATTTCAGAACACAAAGACAAAATGTTTTTGGAGACACACTCCTAAAACTACACACTCGTACCTAAAGGCTTGGAGTGCTAAAACACACAATCCTAACTCCGTACTTCAAAGCTTAGGAGAGGATCACACACATTACAACTCAAAAACAATACGTCCTAAGCTTGCATCAATGAGACACAAGAAAGGCTCACAAAGAACAATACACACGCAAAAACCTAGATAGCTAGACACAACAATATGACGGCGTGAACAACTCCTAAATTAGGTTTAGCACAATCTTTAAATACTCCAGCAAAAGTCCTTGATCTAGAATTAAACATGGGCTTGGTTTGTTTGACCCAAGCCGTTGACCACATTGATTAAAATAGATTCTTTCCAAAAATACACTTCAAGGAGATTCTTCATAAAAGTATTCTTGACAAGGATCTGAAGCATTAAATGATGATCCTCAAAATAAGCCAGATACACAGGCGCCATGCAAGATTCATGAAAGAGAAACGAATCATTCCATAATTAAAACACGCGCGCGCACACTACCAAAAGCGTGATACGATGTTGAGGCATCTTATCACACATTCTGCTACAAATTTTATTTTACCAAAAATGCAGCCAATCACCAAAGACTCAACAATTTAGATTTTAAAAGAGTAGTGAATTTTGTTAAGACTATGTTAGTAATATATAATTAAAATGGTTAGGATATTGGCCTAAAGTATACCAACTATATTTTATGGGTTACTGTTGTGATCAAAAAGGTTTTTATTTGATAATAAACTAAATTTTTTTTTTTGGTACATTGATAATAAACTAATTAAGTAGCAGTAAATCATATTTTAATGGAAGCCTAAATAAGAAATAGGAATAAATGAGAATTAACTAAGCAAATAAATATTTGATTGTGAAGGTTAATTTAGAGATATCGGAACAAAGACCGTTACGTTAAAGGTTGAGAACTGCTATTAAGGTAAGAGGGTTCTCCGTTGTTTGTTTATTTTATTTATAACATATGCTTATATGTAATCTTTTTGTGTGCGTAAATGATATATGAATTATTGTGATGCTTGAGTTTATTTTCTTCTTGTTAACCGTTGACTTACTATGTCTTTTGACTTGACAATTGGGGTTATCATCGCTGTCATTTGGTTGGTGAATGAGATTATCATTAATGAGATCTTGTGGTTAGAATAAGGTGGTTTTGATTAATTACTCGGTGTGAGTAATTTTTGGTGTGACTAATGTAGTGGTGATAGGGCATTCATATATGCATTGGTGTGGTTCAGAATAATATCCAACAGTGGGGTACCGAACCTTAATACCCAACGGTGGGTATTGTGTCCAATGGTGGGACAATTTACTCTGCAGAGCGGTGATATCCTGATCATATAGGGTGCATTAGATTGTCATGTGTAGACTAACTTCTAGGATTTTTGGTGAAGCATTGGGGAGTGTGACGATGGTACTGTCGGGTGGTAAGTGATCGATATCTACTTGTCTTATTGTTGATAATCTATGTGCTTTCAATAGTACATATGCATGCTTGATTGATGTTTTCTTATGTTTTGGAGAGACCTTCATGTATAAATTTGGCCAGGTTACTAATCTAGTAGTTTATGAAAAGTGTGGCGACATGTAGACTGAGGCTCCGAGATCCGAGGATAGTGTTGTTAGCCATGTTGAGAGAGATTCTCATTTCTCACAAGCATCAGAGTCAAGACCAGCTAGGTTGTGCGTATTTGGGTAGCTAAAGACTAAGAGTTTTAGTCTTAGAAATATTTAAGTTTAATTTTTCATTTCCGGTTTCATTGTTGTAAGACAACTCTAATTCTCTATGTTGAGAATATTTATTAAAAGAATTAGTATCACTATTGTTGTTCAAAAATAAATAAGTTCTTTGTATAAAGTTATCTTTTTTTTTTTCTTAAAAAAATGGAATTTATTTTGAAATTATATTAATTAATGTCCCAAAAATTCGGGATGTTACAAAGAGGAAGGAAGAAGAAAGGATTAAGAGGCAAGAAGTTGAAGCACAGTCGAGGGAAGAAGAAGGAAGGAATCATAGGAAAGGAATTGAAATTCAATTTCCTCTTAATTTTTCATGTAATACTACGTGCATCATTATTTCTTTGAGCTCTTAAGGGCTCGTTTGGCCTAGCTTATTTTTTAGCTTATGCAAATGACTTATGCAATTTTTGTGTATTATTATAAATTTTTTAAGGTAGTTTATGATAAAATAACTTATAAAAATTCAATTTTTACTAGTTTGAACTTGTAAAATAGCATAAAACCTAATTTATATTCCATAAGCCGTTTGCATAAGCTCAAAAATAAGCTAGGCCAAACGGGCCCTTATTTTCATATATTTATCTTTTCTTTAATGATTTTTGCATACATTAATAAATATAAAAGATAATTTTTGAAACATTACAAAGTACATTGCTACAAGAAAAACAAAAATATATATTTTCCTCTAATTATTTACAATACTATAAAACTAAATTTATGCTCATCCCATATTTGCATAAGTTGTTCATCTCGAATTGTGGCTAGGATCCACCATTATTTACGGTTATTTACTGTATAAATTTATTTTATCTTCATGTATCTATTAAACTATTTGTCTTGTTACTATAGTAGATTTTATCCATAGCCATGACTACCTTCTGTATGAATTTTTTGTTATCTCTAAATTATTTTTCTTAATATATATATATATATATATATATATATATATATATATATATATATATATATATATATATATTACAATTGTCTGCTACGCGGTCTCATGTTTTGAAATTGTTGAATAATCAACTCATTATCTAGATTGTTAAACACATCTCTTTCAACATAAATTATGAGACACCCATTCGATTACGCAATGTAGTCTTCTCAATCTTCATAACAGAAAATGATCGTTGAACGGTTGTTGTGGCAACATGCAAAATCGTTGCTAACTTCAAAAGCTGATAGACCTGGATAAATAAATAAAATGTCTTTTTGTTTCAACCAATTTTTTTTTGAAAGATCACTTATTCCGTTCAAAGAAGCAAAATTCAACACTCCTGTGGATATTAATGATGAAAGTCTCAAATTTAAGCATCATCAAACTAGTTGAACAAAATTCATTTGGATAAAACTTTACTAATTCGATCAACTTTTCCTTATCAAAATCAGACAACAAGTTGGTTTGACACAAACAAGTCATACAAAATGAGAACCCAACTATTTGTTTTAAGGTTGTTGGAGGCTACAATTAGTTTCTTTGAGGTCGGAGGAAGGTTGCAGATGGTTGAACATTGGCGAGAAGCGGCGGATTCACGACGGCGTGAGGTGGCTCCGATGATGACAAATAGTTGAGGAAGGTGGCTGTGTAGAGGAGGACAGAAAGGATTTCATGTGTTTTGGTACTGTTGTGTTTGAGAGAGTTTAATATTAGAGTGAGGTTGAAAGTAAAGAATGAAAAGCGAAAAATGTTTATGGCTTTCGGGTAAGTGGTGTAAAACCAAAAAATTAGGAGATACAAAATGCATAATATATAAGGGTATTGGCGAAAAATTTAAAATTTCAGAGTGTGTACCTGCACTCCGTCACATGTGAACAACACCGACCTTGTGTGTATATATATATTCAAATGTTTTTGTTTCAAAATTTGATCAATATACATTTGACTTTCAGTCTATCTATGAAAACAAATTGTAGAAAGTAAAATGCATTAATATAAATTGACTGACTTGTAAAGTGCAATTAATGAGGCAACATTTTTCAACAACTGCACTACATAACACAATTTAGAACTAAATGAAAAATGTCGATTAATGTCATATTTAATAGGCATGATTTATGTAATAATATATTTCAATCCAATGATCAATTTTATAATACGATTATCCGGTAAAGAATTATCGAAAGTGTCATATAGTTTAATACCTTGATGTTATTTAATCCTGATTCATATAATATATCAATTAATTAATTAAAATAATGTTTTTAATAAATTAAGAGCCTATAGATTTTGAGGTAGGGATAAATAATCCCAACTATGTTGGCACCTCTATTCCTTCCCTTTCCTCTACTCATTATTATTATTATTATTATTATTATTATTATTATTATTATTATTATTATTATTATTATTATTATTATTATTAAAAGATAAAAAAAAAAAAAAAAAGCTAATTACAAAGGGGGACTAGGCATTAACCTCAAAGATACAAGATAGAGCAAATAATCAAGTAATACGGTATTGAGGATGTCTCAACTTATCAATTAAAATAAATGTATATACCTAAATATGAAAATTTGGGACGGATCATTTCCTATCCCATAAGGGGATCCTCCCTATTTTTTTTCCATGAGTCTTTTCTTGAACCATTTATGCACTCGAGAAAAACTGCGGCCTGACTTAACTCGAGAAAACCAAAAAAATTGAGGGAAATGAGCAGTTTGGATTGAGCCACAAGTTAACGGGTTTGGAAATTCGGTTTAAATAGAGTTGACATGGACAGGTTCGGGTGGAGAGAACCTAACCGATGGAACCCGAAATCTGTCAGCATTAGTAAATCAAAATTTTGAGTTTAACATTTTCCTTTTGCGATATCCGTCAGCATTAACATTAAGCTATTCTCTCTATTCCTCTTCATACTTTCTCACTTCACCTCAAATTCATAGAGAGTGAAACAATTATGGAACATTTTGAAACATAAAACTTATATTTCTTTATCATTTTGGTCTAACTTCGTTGAAATCAAGCTTTATATTTTTAATTTTATTTGAGATATTTGTTTTTTCCTTACTTTTTATATTTATTAACGGTTTGTACACTTTCATTTTGTGTTTGTTTCATGATTCTATCGTATCTTGTTACATATTTTCGGAATCTAAATTTCAAATGTTGAGTTTGTTATTGATTTTATTTTATATTATTTATTATTTCTAACCGAATCAAACCGCAATCCGAACTCGTGAAAATCAATCTATATTTTATGTGGATTGAACCTTATTTTTTTATTCTGTGGTTTGATTGGGTGACAACTTTGCACCCGAACCCACCTAAACCCGCCCACTGTCCACCTCTACACCCGATGATTTCAAAAAAGAAAATTTGTATGATTTTAAACATTTTTTTATTTATAAAAATACAAATAATTTGGTTTATCTAAAAAAATGCATGAAGAAACAAAATGGGCTAAAGAATGATCCAATGGACAGAGCCGCCTGAAGAAACTACGTGTAAGTTTGCATGAAAACGTCAATAGTAAAAGTTGAACACAATTAAAGAAACAAGACTTTTTGGTCATTTCACACATACACAGTACCCTTAACCAAGGGCTTACACAAAGATGCCATACCTGGTTTTCCATTTCACATAAAAGTGGTTTCCCTAATCAACAAAGTACAGTTTTTTTTTTTTTTTTTGTCTTTTCTTTTTCAAGTGGTTTAATTTTCAAGAGAGAAAAACTTGTAAGGGAGGATATCCTGGGAGAACCGCTTTATCTAAAATATTTTATACTATTTATTAATTCTTTATCAATATTCTGTTAATATTTTGTAATAGTCGACAAGATGCAAGAAAAAATCACTAAATTTAGTCTAATGGCGAAAAATTTGAATAATATACATAATGTCCTGAGCTCGATCCTATGCTCCATTGTAAAAAAAATCTGAGAGAAAATAAAAGCGGGAGAGAGATGTACTTCCTCCGATTTTGAATATGAGAAAAAAAAAAACTTTTTAGATTTATTGAATAAAATATTTATTTTAGATGCATTTGATTTGCTAAATAATAAGAGACTGGACAAGACAACTTCAATTGTACTGTGTTTGATTTTAAAACTATTCCTGAGACTGGATAAACTGGGGACCAAGGGACTGGACAAAAACTTAAATTTTTGGCCCTCGCTGAACCACAGTACAACTTTTTGTCCTCTGCACAAGTTGTCTAAAATACCAAAATAAATTTTTATCCAACAAACATCGTACAAAGACAAAATTTGTTCAACACTTTAAATTTTGTCATGTTTTTTTGAAACGGCTAAATTTTATTAAAAACAACTCCTCCACAAGAAGTGAAAGGAATTGTCGTGGAACATACAACAAATTTTGTCATGTGCCGTTTTGTCTTTGTACTGTCCTGTACTGTTCTGTTCAGTATTTATATTTTACGGATCAAACGGATCCTATATATGGTCTACATACAAATTTTTCTAATGAACCTAAAAAATTGTATTTTTGTTTATATTCAAAACGGGAGGAAAGCATTTTTTTTGTATCAATGCTCTCGTTCTCAGAAGAAAAATGACTTGATAATTTAGAGTTTGACCGTAAAAAAAAGATAAATAAAACATAATCAAAAATTATTTCCACACCATAAATTGAATTCGGATTCTTTCAAACGATTCGTGGGAACTCATTAACCATTTAAGTTGAATGAGTTGGTTTGTGGAGATATATAAAAGAAAAATAGTTTTGTCTTTTATTTCATATAGCATTCAATTCTAATTTCTCTCATTAATACACTCTCTTCTTCTATACCACCTATAAGAAATAATAAGAACTTTATATACAACCGACTCTTCTTCATATAAAGCTCAATCTTTTCTTCTCTTTTATCATCTCTTTGTGTAGACAAATGAAATGATTTTAAGGGGAAAACACTTAGAAAAAATTTCCACCATTAATGGGGTTTTCTTTAGCTATTGAAGAAGCAGAAAAAAAAGAACAAGACCAAAGATTTTTAGGTTCCAATAACAACAATTCTATGATCATGGCTTCTTCTAGTATTATCAAAAGCACAACAAATTCAACAACAACTCAACTTGAATCATTTCAACAACAACAAAACCATCACCATCTTCATCAGCAACAACAACAACATCAAAATCAACATATGCATGACAATCAAATTTCTTTTGGAATGATGCCTTCTTCATCTTCATCCTCTATCCCTGGCAACTACTTGTAAGTTTTTAATTTTTATAATTTTTTTCTAATAATAATAATAGTCATAATCATAATTTTTTTTTGAGTAAAAATATTAGTCATAGTCATAGTTGTTTACTTTCTGCAAAGCTGTTGAATAACTGATCCCAATAATATATCAGTTTCTTATGAGAATAAATAACTAATTTTATTATATAATTTATTATTAATATCTTACAAAAAAAATTTCATTTTTTTTTTTTTTTTTTTTTATCTCAGAACCAAAGATTCAAGTGCTTATGATTTAGGTGAATTGGATCAAGCATTTTTTTTGTATCTGGATGGACAATCACAAGCTGATCCTTCTAATGTTCAAGATCAAAGACGTGAGCACTCTCTCTCTCAAATAAATAAATATATTTTATTTTATTTTTTTCTGTTTCTAGTGTTAATTGTTGTTCAAATTGAGAAAGATGAGCATGCACTTTCTTTACATAATTTTTCAAATAATTTTTGAAGATTCTCTGAGGGTTTGTTTTTTTTAGCAGATTCATATCATATCTTCCGTATACAAGTACTTTTTCTTTGACTAGATCTTTTCTAAGAGCTAAAATTAAACCAAAACTGTGGAAAAAATTTGCAGCCCAAATAGAAAAAATTGTTTATCTCTCTCTCTCTCTCTCTCTCTCTCTCTCTCTCTCTCTCTAATTTTGATTCTATTGGTTTTTTTTCTTTGTTTTTTTGCTATGAGATGATGACATGTAACAAACCTTGTTGTCATGATCTCCTTGCAAAAAGGAAGTATACATTGAAGCATGATAAGTTTCTTTTTCTTTTCTTTAACTTTCTCTTGACTTTCTTCCTTTTTTCTCTAAACCCTTAATTTGTTCTCTTTCTCATAAATTTTTTCATTTACTTAATTATGTATTAATTGATAAAAATGGTGATGAATGAAAAATAAATTGTATATATTAATTAATGTATTTGTTTCAACAGAGAATTCATCATCATCTTCAGGAATGAGACCACCACCAACTCTTAACATTTTTCCATCTCAACCAATGCATGTAGCACCACCACCATCCAATTCAAAGGTATAAATATAATTAACTTAATTAATTAATTAATCAACTAGCAATTATATAAATATATATGATATAAACATCTTGAGTTGACAATCTCATATTGTTCTAGTAGTTTTTTTAATATAGTTGAATATATATATATATATATATATATATATATATATATTATATATTTAACATTATTAAATATATTATCATGTAAATATGTATTTGGTACTATAGGGTAGCATGGGATTAACCTCTCCACAATCTAGTGGTTCAAAGAAAGCATCTCAACCGTCCATGGAGTTGGCAAACCAACGAAATGAAACCCTCTCTGCACCTGCACCACCAAAACTAGTCAAGGTTAGTAGAATCTTATATATAAAATTTATTTTATATCAACTATATAATAAGACTAGTATTTATTTAATTATTTTTTTATGTGTTTTGTCCATTTTTATTTAACTAATTATTCAACTTATGGCAGAGAGAGAATAATCGCAAGGGTACAACTTCAAGTTCTGAACATGAAGGACCAAAAACACCAGATCCTAAGGTTATATTTATTTAATAATATATCTTAATTAATTTCATTAAATTTCTTTGATATTCTCTTTTTTGAGGATTTAATAATTAAGAAAAATAATTGAATATATTTTGAAAATGTTATGCACAGACTCTGAGAAGACTTGCTCAGAATAGAGAGGCAGCAAGGAAAAGCAGGCTTAGGAAAAAGGTGCAGTGAATTCTTCTACAGAAAGATAGTTTGTTATCCCAAAAAATTTAGTATATATTGCTTTTACACATTTTAGGCAAAAGTACTTGTCAAAATTCTTTCTCATATATTAGTAACAATTTATTTATTAATTTATTTGTTTTGTTTTCAGGCTTATGTTCAGCAACTAGAAACAAGTAGGATTAAGCTTAATCAGCTTGAACAAGAGTTGCAGCGTGCTAGAACACAAGTAAGGAAAAAAATAATTTTGTTTTAATAGACTAATTTTTAAAATTGGGTATATTTCAAGTCAAATATCAATTCTCTAGTGTGGTTTTGCACGGTGCAATCTGCTGTAGAGTTGTTGAATTGCGAAAGATAAAATAAATATTATAAAAAGTAAAATGTATTTAGTCATAATTTACGACGAATACATTTGACTCATTCAATCGTATTTCTTTACATTTCATTAAAAGATGGAGTAATATTTTCTCTCTCTCGATCCAGCGGTAGTAGTAGGGCAAAGTACTAACAAACGAATTTGAATCCGTTACGTACAATAATATTTTACACTGTTTTGAATTATAATTATATATGCATTTGAACTTTCGAATTTTTTTATTGTGAAAATAATTCAAAAGTTAAAATAACATATTCAAGAAACTATTATCAATTGATCTTTATCACAGATTTAGATCAAACGCCTGATATTGATTACTGCGTCAACACAACTGCAAATAATCCTATTCCCTAACCTTAGAAACAATTGTGTCATTTTTAGGGCGTGTTAATGGGTGGAGGTGCACTTATGGGAGGAGACCAAGGAATTCCAATTTCTATGAATGGCATTAGCTCAGGTATATATATATATCTCCCCATACTAATAAATTCAAACCATAAAATATATGATTTTTAAGTATATGAATTAAAAAATTTTGCAACAATTTTTTTTTCAGAGGCTGCAATGTTTGATGTGGAATATGGGAGGTGGCTAGAGGAGCACCACAGGCTAGTGTGTGAGCTAAGAGCAGCAGTTGATGAACATTTACATGAAAATGAGCTTAGGTTATATGTGGAAAATTGTTTAGCTCACTATGATCAAGTAGTTAACCTAAAAGCCCTTCTAGCTAGAACAGATGTGTTCCATCTTATATATGGATTGTGGAAGACCCCAGCTGAACGTTGCTTCATGTGGATTGGTGGTTTCAGGCCATCTGAACTCATTAAGGTACACAAATTTAACACCGATATATATAGAAAAAAATAAAATTTATTATTAATAGTCACGGTATTTTTATAAGGACCAAAAATGTTTTAAAGGTGGACTCGATCTTTTAATTTTTAGAATAATTTACCTTTGAATAAAATTCTTTTAAACTTTATATCAGATGCGATTCTAATGGTTATTTTACAACTATTTCTAAAAAATGAATTTGAGGAGAACTTGATTATATTAAGGAATTGAATTTCATAGTTGAGGTTACCAAAGAAAATTTAAGGTCAAGGCAATGGATTTGATTCCATGAATGAATGTGGAATTAAAAGTAAATTGAAGGTTTCCAGTTTTGGGTATAAAAAGTTAGGTCTCATTCCCATAAAGCCATGCCTTTCACTTCAATTTGTTATTGGAATCAGATATGGACTAAGATGGAAATAGAAGAAAAATGGCACGGGTCTCTATCTCTCATTATCTATGGGAATGAAGTTCATGTTAATTTCCATACCCACTTTTTCCCTCTAATTGACCATAAATTAGTGTATGCAAATTTTTTAGTAGTGTCTTGACTAAAATAATTGCAAATAACAAACTCTAATTAACAATTTATTAACTTTTTAATTTTTTTTATGCAAATTAACTTTTTTTTAATATGTAAAAGTAAACTATAATATTATATGTTTGAATCCTCGATGTCTTGTTTCTTCGTATCCAGCATGTGTGAATTTTGCCGTTAAACTCTTTGACAAAAAAAATAATACTACATTTTAATTTATAACGTATGTGTTTTTTTTTTTTTTTAAATTATTTTTGGATTGAATTAGTAATATATTTATTTTATAAATGTGTTTTAGATAATATTAAGTCAAATAGAGCCACTTACGGAGCAACAAATACTTGGAATATGTGGGTTGCAACAATCAACACAAGAGGCAGAAGAAGCACTTTCACAAGGGCTTGATGCACTCAACCAATCTCTTTCAGAGACTATAACATCAGACTCTTTGAGCTCTCCTCCTAATATGGCTAACTACATGGGACAAATGGCTCTTGCCATGAACAAGCTCTCCACTCTTGAAAGTTTTGTGAGACAGGTATGTTAATTAAATCCTTTGATTAATTATACAAATTCTTCTTTTAACATTTAATTAGAATAATTAAGTAAATCATGATTTGAAAATTGTGTTCATAATTTATACATTCTTTTATTTTACAATTTTACACAATACTTGATTATATATAAGAAAAAATTGATATATTTAATTTAAAATTTTGATCAGATACATTAACTTTTATTGATCTAATTTTTGCTAATATTTAAGATCAGATTTAGTATATATTAAGGATCATGATACAATTTTGCAACCATATATAGCCACAACTATGGAACATATTTTATCCCAAAAAAGTAAAATAACAAATAAAAGAATGAAGAAACTATTGTTCATCATTGCATGTTGAATTGTGGTGCAAGTAATTTGGTGAATATTGTGTGATCTTGGTTAACTAGTTTTGTGGTCCCTCTTGAAATTTTTTACCAAGTTTCCATAAGTCCATAACTGATCTCGTGGGGATCAGGTAGGAACAAGAATCTGTTCTACTTCAATCATATGGGTAGGGACACCTACTCTAACCCTCATATAATAAACTACTACTTGCATGCATTTCTCACTCTCATGAAGTTGTTACATAGAATCTACTAACATGGATTTTAAAATCTGCCTCTAAGGGTTTGTAATGCTTAATTACTTTTCTTTAGGATACACACTTTTGATTAGTAGTTAATTTAATAACATTCATTTGTAGTTGAGCATTTTATGCAGTCGAATTCTGAATTATCAGAATTCTTTTTAAAATCAGATATTAATATTAAAAAAAAAAAAGAAAAATTGAACATCTAAAAATAGACATGGCTTTAAGGTGATCCAAAATGTTATACTAAAAATAGTAATGGCTTGTTTCTGAACTATTTTTTAGAGGTTAATATTAAACACATCAAACTTATAAGTATAGAATATAGACATAACTTACTCATTTTATAAGTTGATTTTATCGCAAAATTATTTAATGAAGTTTAGTAATGTACTAGGAATTAAGCTTAGCAAGGTACCATAAGGACAAGTTGCACGGCCTTAAAGATATCCTTCATGGCTGTTTGTGATTGATGTAAATCTATGAGGATAACATTAATCATTGAATTAATAACATTTGAATACCATGGTAATTACTAAATGAACAATGTGACATTGAACATAAACACGTGAGACTAAGGTAGATTAGCGTGGTCCCTCATTGTTATAATCTTCATCCAAAGATACATTTTAAATCCCATATCTATGTGATGTCATGGTCGTAACCGTAACTTGAAGAAAGACACAACATTGAGTCCTCACCATAACTTGTTGCTTTTGTGATATTTCTAAACTACAAAAACCCTTTATATTATTAATTGAATTTTTATTACTAATTAATTTACAAAAAATAATCTCATGAATGCATTTTATATTTATTTAGTATTTTTTAATATTGTTAGATTTAATTATGCTTAGAAAGGTTGGTGATTTGTTCTCATTAGTTTTAAAGGGTTTTATTTCTAATCTTGTTTTAGGCTTCTAGATTTGTTGAACCGACTTTGCTTTATATAATATGAAATTGGCTTAGTAATTTTAGGAAGAGAAATATTTTTCTATTTTAATTCATAATAAATTTACACTATATATTGTATTGTTCAAAAATGATAGAGTAGGAAGGAGAAGCAAAAGTAAAAGCATTTTGTAGTATAACTTTGTCAAAATAATGAGTGAAAAAAGGATTTTCCTATTATATGATCACCTCAAAATGATTTGAAACGCAAAATAAGTGTTACTTTAATTAATAAATATTTCTCACTTTAAAAAAATATCAAAATTTTATTTTTACAATGTAAAAATGTTTAAAACTTTTTTTTTGACGAAAAACGTTTAAAACTTTTTTTTTCACTATAAAGACATTTAAAACTTTTTTTTTGACAAAATAAAGACATTTAAAACTTAAAAAGCACAAGTCCAAACAAACTAAACCGACAACAGAAATTTGGGCTCTGTTGTTATAAGCCCAACCTACAACAACTCCGTTATTTTATAATTTTATTTCATTTTATATAGATTATTATATAGGAATTAGTTCAATAGGTCCAAAAAGAAAAGTTGAATTAGTTTAAATATTTCAATTAAAAAAAAATTGGATATAGAAAATTAATTAAAAATGTTGTCATACTACCAAAATTAGTCTATAAATGTAAATATGTCTTAGATAATTTCAAACAATGTAAAAATTTTGTTGCAAACGTTTCCAAGGTAACAAAAGAAAAAATAATCTCTGGAATTAGTTAAATACAATGTTTAAGATATTTTAAATTTGTTTTGTGAAGTTTTGGTTGAGGTAACTAGACCGGTTCACCAACTATGCTTAATTTTCAATGGCTAAATAATCAATTTTAGTTAATTAAGAGTCTCCAAATTAATATATTTGAATGATCTATTCAAAGTAATCAATCACAATAAGAATCAGAAACTTAGGAATCATTATAGGTAGGCAACATTATCATAATGATTATTTGATTTTAATCTCTCAAGCAACCTTTACCATTAATTAATTTGTAAGCTTTGTCCCTTTTCAATTTGACTAGTTTGTAGTTTTGGTCTAGATATTTTTCATAAATTATTATGTCCTCTTCAATATATTTTCCCTATTAATTAAACTAATAAAAAACTATCTATCATTATAAGTCTAATTTTCTACTAATATCAATGGAACATGAATTGGAAGAAAAATTAAGATTAGATTGTTGACTTGAAATTCTTTTTGTGATAGTCCAACCATTACTATGACTTATCATTATTTTTGTTGCCATTTTAGAAAGCATATGCATCTTACATTTGTTCAAAAAAAAAACAAACATATGCATCTTGTTTGAAATGTTTGCATCTAGCTAGTTAGAGCCAATTTTTAATTACTGAAACATGCCCAATCCAACTTTTTCAATATGCTATATAACTTAGTGAAAATTTTATTTGAATTAATCAACAATAATAGCTAGATAAGTCTCTAGGATTGAATTTATGGTGAGAGAATTGAATAGTCTGCATCATACATAACATATATTAAAACCTTATTGTATTACTAACTCGCGGTACAATTGAGAAATGCCGAAACTATTAGGTTGAATATGTAATGTCCCGAGTTCTGCGGAATCTCTCACTAATGTGTATGAATTTAATGTACTATTTGTATTTACTGATTTTTCTACATATTAAAAAAAGCGTCATGCTAACATAGTTAAAGATACAAAAAAAGAAAATTTTGCATAGAAAATAATACCATTTCAATTTTTTAAAAGTTAACCGGATAAGTTCCAATAAAACTTTACTATATTTGCTTCCTTAACTAGTGCCCCGGGGCACCGGTTAGCATTTTCATGAAAAAAATCTACTAACATAAATTAAAACTAGGCTTAATAGATCTTTTGGTCCCTGTATGTTTGCATTTTTTTGGTTTTAGTCCCTGTATTTTATTTTGTTGCAAATAAGTCCCTAAATGTACAAAATATTTTGGTTTTAGTCCTTAAAGTCAAAATCCGCAGGAAAATCTAAAGGAAAATATCCATGAAAACTGCAGATTTTCCTGCGGATTTTGACTTTAGAGACTAAAACCAAAAAAAATTATACATTCAGAAACTTATTTGCAACAAAACAAGATACAAGGACTAAAATAAAAAATTCACGAATATACAGGGAGTTAAATATCTATTAAGGCTTAAAACTATAATCTATTAATATCTACCACTAGCTCTGTTTTGAGTTTGACTTAATCATAAAAAACATTGATAGAAAATGATGAAAATTGTTAATTTGAAAACTTACAGGCAGATAATCTGAGGCATCAAACAATTCATCGTCTCCATCAGTTGTTAACAACTCGTCAAGCTGCAAGGTGTTTGGTTGCAATATCGGAGTATTTCCATCGTCTTCGAGCATTGAGTTCTCTCTGGTTGACCCGCCCTCGCCAAGAATAGTGTGCGAGTGCGCGCGTGTGGTAGAATTAGTAATGGATCAGGATTCGCTGCTGTTGGAATTAACTTTATGAAATGTAGAGAATTTGAATTACAGGAAATTATATTCCAATTAGTAATAGTGTCACATTTCATAGCTATATGGCTAACTAAGCTAGATTTATATAATATGTTATATGGTCTTGTAGTTTTTTTATATTTTCTCTTTAATTTGAAGTTAAACATTGTCTTTTACTATGATATATTGTTACCATCTCTTCCTTTACTTGATTTTTTGGTGCAAACCGGGTATCCTCTGCGCACAACTGCAGACACTAATCTCTTCCTTTACTTGATTATGACAACATGTGCATTGATAAACAAATTGTTAAAGAAATAAAATGAAAATTACAGAAGTAAATGTTGACAAAATTATATTGGTATTTTATTTGGCAGACATTCTTGACTAAAAAAGATAGGAATTTGAGATTGAAAATTATACTAATCATAAAGAATTAAAAGAATATTTTCATTAAATTATAAGATATGAAGAGAAGTTTTTGGTTTGCAAGGAAGTTGTGAATAATATTACCATTTGAAAATGAAGGCTTTGCCTATTGAACAAATTGTCCATGTGGTCTAGACTGGTTGCTTCTTGCTTATATTATATGTAGGGTGTTGAATTACTGTAATTTATGAATGTACAAACTTTGTGGCAGTCTTGAAAATTTTGTTAATTTCTATCCCTCAACATTTTTTAATGTACGTCTTGTTGTTATATTATGTTAATTAAAATAATCTTGTGGGAATTAAATTATACGTATGGTCGATATTTTTAAAGTAAGTTAGACTTAAACTTTGCAAAATATAACTGTTTTCCACCGATAGAACGCTTACATCAGGAAACGTTATTGTACATTTCCTGATTTTTAACATTGCATGTTTTCAAAAAAACTACTAGAAGAGTGTGATTGATATGTTTGATGCAATGTTTAATTTGTTGGGACATTTTATGAACTTTGTGAATGGGAATTGAAGAAGAATTGGGAGAATTAGAGTCTATTGAATGTGTAAAATCTTTTACAATTGAGATGATAGTTATATATATATATATATATATATAAGTATAGGTATCTATTTATACAACTTTTTTGGTTTCACTTGGTTTCTTGTTATGCAAGTAAATCAGTTAACAGTTTTAACTAACTAATATAATTACCTAACCAATTCAGTAACAAAATTAACTAACTCCAACACTCTTCCTTAATTCATGTTTGCTGAATTCACCATGCCCATCATACTAATCAGCCTTTCAAAAGTTTCAATCTTCCGTGGCTTGGTCACAACAACATCTGCAATCTGTACTGTACATCATCAGTGCTGCAATATCAACTTCCCCTTTATCACCTGTTCTCTCACAGAATGAAACTTTAACTCAATATGTTTGCTTTTACCATGTGCAATCGAATATTGCGCTAAACTAATGGCAGATTTGTTATCAACCATTAGTATCACTGCACTCTCTTGTTTGATCCTCATTTCGAGTATCAGTGTATCAAGCCAAGAAACTTGACATGCACTCTTTATGGAAGAAATGTATTAAAAAATTCTGAGTCACAAGAAGACAAAGTAAACACTGATTCCTTCTTTTAGCACCAAGAGATTAGTGTCTTGCTTAAGAATCAATCAATAGCTAACAATGCTCTTTTTGGCTCTGAAAATTGGAAGTTGGGTCTAAATAAACCCTACAAAATCGGCTTGTAAGGTGGAGATTGCCTCTACTTATGTCGAGGCCATCTTACATCTAGTGCTCGGTTCATAGATAGCGCAAAAACTTGATAGCAGACGCCTGATACCATGTTAAAATTGGGAGTTATGCTTAACTCAATCCTACAAAATCGACTTGTAAGGTTAGGATTGCTTCACATCCGATGTAGAACTTCTTAAGACTGACATCCATGTCCTCACACTAATTTGAATATGAGTAGCCAATTATCTCTGCACTTTCACTGTCGTTCAGTGTTGGCAACAAAACTTCCCCATTGCATAGTTCCTTGAGTATACATCAAGTGAGACATCCAAGTGAGAATGTTATGTTCGGTCTTGTATTGCATAAATACCTTAAAGATACAATTTCTAACATATGTAGCATCCACCTCTTTTAACTTCCATTATTTTCTAACTTCATATCAGTTTCACTAGGAGTCTTAGCAGAATTGCAATGTTGCATGTTGAATTTTCTCAAAAAGTTTAATGCATATTTTAATTATTTAATAAAGGGTTAAATATGAATTTTCTCGTAAGATAGCTCTCCCGGCCAGATCAGTCATTTCAAACTCTTCCAACATCTTTGAAAGTGTAATATTATCCGGTATTTTTTATTATAGCTTATTTTAACAGATATAGGCATACAGGGAGATTGAAAAATCATATTTATCTTAGTTTTTTTCATGCCATAACTAAAACCATATTTATTTGTAACACTAAAGATGACTTTTCATAAGAAACTGCAAATATTGTGGTTCCATACACTAGTTTTATGTTGAGATTGAGAAATGAGAATACATGAGTCCACCAATAACACAACAATTAAAAATTTGATAAGAGGAAAGTCCATAAAAACTTATGAAACGGATACATACATGAAAACCAAACATGACACACACACTGATAATAATTTAAAAATGACATAATTCAATGTAATCATAATGTAACTAACACCGGAACACGTCTAATCAGACAAGTGCCTGTACTACATAGATAACAATTGTGTACCCACCAAAATAAAAAAATCAACAATGCACTCATACAAAACAAAACAAAAAATAAAGAAAACAAAATACATTAGATCTTCTGTTTTGAATAGTTTGGGTCAATCATCTTAAACTGCTAAAACTAGAACGAAACCGCGATTGAACCATACTTATAACCAAACCGTAGTAAATTCCAATTCAAAGTTCGACCATGTTAAACCGTCCAGTTTGATTCGGTTTTTAAAACCATGCTCAAAGCATGGAATCAGCACCAGATGGCAACCTCTTGAAGAAATTACTTGGAGCAGAAGGCAACTTGCTCCTAAACTTAGGATGCCTAAGCCAAAAAATCCCAGCAATAGAAAAAACCATCTTAAAAGGTGTAACATACAATGCAACCGCCGCAACAAGACAGAAAATCACAAACAAAAAAGTAGCTCTTGGATCTCTCCAACTAAGCAAAGCTTGAAGCCTCTCACCTTGAGTTGCAATATCACCAACCACAGTTTGAATTCTCCCAGCCACACTCCTAAGCCTATCATACCTCATTCTAATCACATCTTGTGCCTTAGAAGTTGGAAAAGTATCAAACTCTTCATCAAGTTCATCTGGATGTGCAGCTTCAGCCCAAGAAATCTTTGTATCCATATGTGGAGGGTGTCTTGGTCTTTTCCTAAAGTTCCATATTCCAATGAGAAACATGTATAGGAAAATAGTTGGTAAGATCAATTCTGGATAACATATTAAGATGAAAAAAAGAACATGAACTAGTATTGATGTAACTGGATTCTTCCACTTTTGAACCTCACCGAGCCATTTACTCATAGATATTAAACCCGAAAAAAGCGAAACAATTCTAAAGAAATTTGCTTTACTTCTTCTTAAACTCCATATATGTGAATCCACATCAAGCATGTATTCAACAACTTCTTTTCTAAGAGGTGGTTCTGCTCTTCCTAGCCTTGTTGCTACAATGTTCATAGCTTGATATCTTAAGCTATCTAATTGATTCACAGTGAATGGATGCAAGTAATGCATTTTTGGTAGTAAAGGGTGTCCATAAAGATAAATTATATGAGATAGTGAAAGACATGTGAATCGAATAGCTAATTGAAGTTCACCCATTTTCTTCAATCCATTTGGTTTTAGAACAAGTAATGGATATAAATTTGTGTAGATTCTATCCATTTCTAAAGTCGATAAACGAATTCGCACTTTACCGATTTTTGCATCATTAGTTTTTGCTCCACTTTGTTGAGATGAACTTCCACCTAAATGACAATTATCAAAAACACCAAAAGTTATAACTGTGCAAGGATCATGAACTTCCCATGTATATTGTTCATTCCATTTTGGATTGAAACTTTCTGTTATTGTTCTTGTTCTAACCCATTTCATACCATATTTTGCTACACAATATGCATCTGTTGAACTTTTACCATTGCCTGTTTTCATTGGTTGAAGTCCTTGAGCGCTTAAGATACCAACTTCAAGAATCCCAATTGGTTGTTTCCATAATTGTCTAGCAGTTGGTCTTGTATCACTAATATACATTGTTGATTCATCAAGAACATGATAAGCACCTTCAAGACAAACTCTTAAGTGAATCCTACTTGAGAATTTAAGTTCATTACCTTTATCACCTTCAAGAACGCCGAATCCGAATCTTTCAACGTTGTACCAATGGGAATGCACCGGTCGATGATCCATCCGCGTCTCGAATTTGTTCAACGGCAAGGTTAGTTTCGCCACAACTTCGTCTTTCCCCGGACTCGCCTTGTTCTCCACCGTTAGGACGAGGTTTTCTTCGAACGGCTCAGCAGCCACGAATACGAGATCTTCATTCCACATTGGATTCGGCGTTTTCGTAGGACATAGCTTAGTTTTAAGCACTTGTTGTCCAACTTGAGCTTTAACAAAAACTTGTGGTGGTTGGCTTTTATCATGAGACTCAACATCTTGAGCTTCAATTACATTAACCCTTAAATACCAAAGTTTAGGATTAACATAAACCTTTGATCTTATATTATAAACTCCTTCCCCTTTAACTGAAGCTGAATCTGAATGCCATGCCTCAGGAAAAGCTTCATCAGCTTGTGTTCCCATCCAAACAGCTAACATAACTTCACCTCTTGTTCTTGTTTCACCTTTCAAATTCTCTAATCTATACCATTGTGGAGCTAAAGGACTATCTGGTGGAACTCTTGTTGGAACTTCATGCATATCAAATATAACTTTTCCAATATAATCATCTCTAGCTACCATCTCTTTATCTCTTACAAATACTTCAACAACTGATGATTGTATCTTTTCTTTCGAGAATGCGAAAACTTGTTTCCATTCGGGGTTCGTTTTCTTCTCAAAATGTCTTGTTTTTCCTTTGTAGTTACCAACTTTTACTTCAACATAAGGGCTTACATTTCCTGTGACAGGATTTGGTGGTAACTCTTTGGCTTTAACAACTCTAACATAGAGATAGAACATTTGTTCCACGAGATCGTAAGTACTAGTCACTCTTTCGCTGTAAATCCAACCGGTTCCGCCTCGTTGTCCTCCATGTGGCCATTTTTCTCCTAGCTCTGGCTTTGTGTCTTTCAGCTTGTAATCATCTGTGTTTGGCTTTGGAGCAGGTTTTGAAGAACTCATCTTTCAAGTTTCTTCTTGATGCAAACTGAACTTTTACTATAATGTGTTTTTGTGATGATTTGTATAGTGAAATTCAAGGGTGGAAGTGAAAGTTTTATGATATTTTGTTGGTTCTGTTTGATGAATGAATAATCTTTTACAACTGCAATAGCAGCTTATAGATGATGAAAATTAAAGAAAAACAAAGATGATTGGACTCTTTTGAAAAATGTGAGTTAGACTCTCTTGGAAAAAGCTTTGAAATGAAAAGTGGACCATTTTTTAATGTTGATACTTGTTTTTTATTATGCTTTTTAATTTTTTTATTTCTGTGATTCTTTTAGTTCCCCCACTTATGAAATGGTTATTTTGATTCTTTAGCTTTGAAATGCTTTTTTAATTGAATACTAAAGTAGCGTAGTTTTTCTAAAAATATAAAAATGGTGTAAGTCGTACCGTAAAATATGTCGAAATTGTTAGATTGAATGTCTTGATTAGGGTTTGAACCCCGACTCCCTCGCTTATGTATGTGAGTTTAATCTTTGTCATTTTATCTATCTACATCGATCTTTCAAAATAATTGATATTTATCTAAAGAAATGAGAAATATTTTTGTTTGTTTTCATCAACAAGGAATCAAACTTATAACCAAACGAGGACACAATATCAAGTTCGAATCTTTCCGATGCCACTTTCTGTATTAGATCATCTCTACGGAGCTAAGTTCTAGCTTTAAATGGCTACCCCCATAGTGGAATTGGTGCCCTTCAAATTAATCGTTTTTTAAGCCAGATATCGAATCTTAGAAATAAAAACTTTTTCGACTGTTTGATTTATGCTACACAGCCACTAAAAGTCTTTGAAAAGTTAGCAACACATGTTATCTAAATTAAGAACTTCTCATGTATTTACCACTAATATTGTTCTTTAATCACAGAAGAATAATTCTTACACCAAAGCAGCCAACAAATTAGGTTCGTCCAAATCCTCAAGTTTGAACTGCTTAAGAACATATTCTTAAAGTTAAGAACACGATTCTCTAATGAAATAATGCTAAAGGAACATTCAGTGTGAGTGCATTTACCTTATGCCAAAGTAGAAATAAGAAAAAGCCACTTGTCAAAATTCCAGAATGTCGTAAAGTCCCACTTGAAAGGACAAATATAGCCTTTATTAATAATAGTAATAATAATACTAATAAAAAATAGAGATAAACTTGCACAAAATCGATACCAATTAACTTTCCTAGATGCTTTTGTCTTTCTTCCATGACTTTCCATGATGCCAAATTTTTTCAGATCAATGACTATACTTTATTCATGTTCTTACTTCTTTTTGGTAATTTTGTAGAGTATTGTGGGACATGAATATTATGTAATTTGATTTTATTATGAATCATAGAATCATAGGGATAAAGGTCATAGTGATCGGCAAGAAAGAGTGCATAAGAGTATTCGTGTGAAAGATACTCATAGAGATTCATAGTAAATGAATATAGATTGATAAAAGATTGATAATTGTGTACAAAGTAGTCCTATTTATAGGATCTAATTACCTCAACTAATGAATAACCAACTATAACTACTTTCTAACTAACTAACTAACATCAACTAACTAACTAACTAACTATCATTATTCTTAATAGATTTTATCTATATACACCTTTCATTTTGCTATGACAATGCAACGAAAAAAAAGTTCAACAATGATATTTGAATCGGATTAAAGGATCCTGTGCAAATCTTGACCATTGACTTCAAACATTGCATATCCAAATGCAAGATTAATTTTGTTTCGAGTAAATAGTTAATTTTGTTTCTCTATACTTTTTTACCAACTTTATCCTTAAACAATTAAAAATAAGGCTTAATTGCACTTTTGGTCCCCCTATTTTGCCAATTCTGCGATTTTGGTCCCCCTATTTTAAAATCAAACATTCTAGTCCTCCGATTTTGATTTTTGTTGCACTTTTGGTCCCCCATCCCATTTTTTGACCAAGTGTCAACCAAAACGCTTACGTGGCAATACATGTAGCAAATAAAAGTGTCACATCAACAAATATTTTAATTATAATATTAATTTTTTAATGTTCAATATGAAAGAGACTAATTTTTTTTTTTTAAAAAATCTGGTAAACGAAAAAAATATAATTTTTTTAAAATCTGAAATATTAATATAGTTTTAGAAAAAAACTGAAAAAACAAAAATTATTAATTTTAAAAAAGTTGAAAAAACAAAAAATATTGATTTTTTTAGAAAAACCGAAATATTAATTTTTTAAAAAAATATCTTAAAATTTATTTTATATTTTAATTTTAAAAAAAAAATTAAATATTAATTTTAAAATTATAATATTTCAGATTTTTTTTTTCTTCAGTTTTTTGTTAAAATAAATTTAAATGTATTTCGATTTTCAAATATTATTTTTTTAAAATCAGTAATATTAGTTTCTTAAAAAACTGAAATTATTATTTTCTTTTTAAAATCTGAAAATAAAATATTATTTCCGAGGGCACTTGTTAAGCAAGCTAAAAATAGAAATAAAAGATAAAATTAATATTAATAAGACAACTTTTTACATTCTCGATGCATTGAATGCACAAGTTCTGAGACAGAATTACCATATTTATATGCTTAACTAGTGCCCCGGGGGCACTGTTTAACATTTTCCTTGAAATAAAACTGAAATATTAAATAATTTTTCAGATATTTTTAAAAAAATTAATATTTTTTTGTTTTTTCATATTTTTTTTAAAAAGAAATTTAGGTTTTTTTTTCAGATTTTTTTTTAAAAAAAATAAAATTTTGGTTATTCAGATTTTTTTTAAAAAAATAATATTTTTCATATTGGAAATTAAATATCTAAAATTAAAATATTTGGTGATGTGGAATTTTTATTTGCCACGTAAGCATTTTGGTTGCCACTTGGTTAAAAAATAGGGTGGAGGACCAAAAGTGCAACAAAAATCAAAATAGGGGGACTGAAATGTTTAATTTTAAAATAGGGAGACTAAAATCGCACTTTTGGCAAAATAGGGGGACCAAAAGTGCAATTAAGCCTAAAAATAACTAAAAGGACTCTAAACTATATTAACATTCATTAATTTAGTCCCTTAATTAAATTTTTCATTAAATAACAGTTAGTGATTTCTAAACTATTAAAATACTTCAATTTAATTTTTAGACTGTCTTGAATTAAAGTACTTCAATTAAAGTAGTCCCTAACTATCACAAAAACTACAAAATAATCCCTAAGAATTAAAAAAAAATAAAATAATCCACACATTAACTGCACCATACAACTATAGAAACTGCAACTTTTTCGGTGTTTTTTTAAAGAGCATTGCTATTTAGTAAGAATTATTTTAGAGAAGAAATGCAAGAATAACACATGACATTATCTTATAGGATGATCTAATTTTAATCTCCTCTTTTAGTAGAAATCATGGGGGTAGTTGATGTAAACAATGGTGGAGATTTATTCTTGCAATTCTTCTCCATAGATTTTCTTACTAAATAACATTTTCCTTTTTTAAAATATATTGAGTTATTTAACATAAAAATTAACTAAGGTACTAAATTGATGGATGTGAATATAGTTTAGAGATCGTTTAGTTGCTTTTATTACTTTAGGGATTAAGTTGGTGAGAGTCCGTTTGATTTGCAAAACAACAAGTACTAGACAGAACAATACATGACAGAACAAAACAGTATAGGACAGAACAAGATAATATGAGACATGACAAAACGGTACTGGAGAGAGATAATATTTTTTATATTAAAAAATAAAATGGATATTTTCGTATCTTTTATTGTACCGTGGACAAAAAGTTGTCCTGTGGTTTATTGGAGGACAAAAAATCTTGTTTTTCTTCTGTCCCTTATTACCTCTTTTGTCCAGTCTCATAACTAGTTTCTGAATCAAACAGAGATCAATAAAAGTTGTTTAATTCAATCCTCTATTTTTTAACAAATCAAACGCACAGTAATAATTTAAGGACTAAATTGACTGTTTATTCATTTTGTATCATTGGATATCCATCGATCGTGGGTGAATGATTCAAATTATTTAGGACAAAATAATGAAGAGAATGACACGAGACAATCTAAATCCATTTGAATTATACAAACCATGTAATCTTCGATGGCTCTGTCTAGGATGGAAAAGCATTGTATGTGCAAGTTAAAAATAAAAAACAAAATTTAACCATTGGATAGCCGAGTTCTATGAATCATATCATACACTCACAACACCAAATATTTTTCTAATTCATTTTGACTTATCGATTCTCTCTTCCTCTCACACCACTCTATTTGTGGCATTCTATCTGAGTTTGGATCCTCAGCGGCAACACACTTGCTGCCATCTCTATTGCAAATGCTAAACCGTTGGATCGCCTTTCAAAGATAAAAAAAACACGCCTCAGCTTCACTTCATTAGCACATATAAGTTTTTATTTTATTTATATATATGTATATCCAGTTTGATTGTGGTTTTGCATATGTATTTATTTGTAATTAAATATGTTTTTAATTTTAGTAAAATCACGAACTTTAAAATTTAGTAATATTGTAATAGTTTTTTTTTTTAAAAAAAATTTAACGACAAAATAAAACTCACATACACTAGTGCCCAAAAGTTAATCGAAACTGGGAAGGTTTTATCTCTTTTTTGTCAATTTTTTTTTTTTTTGATAAAATATGTTTTTAATTTTTATTTTTATACTGAGTTTTAATTTTTGTTTCTGTAAAATAAAATAACTTGTTTTCATTCGTACAAACTTTTTTCTTTTGTTTCTAATCTCTAGTGGGCAAAATTTTGACATTTTTTAAACATAGCTTACACTTATATATATTTAACATGATAAATAAACATAATATAAACATATTTTGAATATAAAAAGTCATAATATTGAGATTAAAATGAACAAAAATTAGTCATTCGAAATTAAAAACAAAAGAAATTTTTTATATAGATAAAAACAAGCAATTTTTATTTTACAGGTATGAAAATAAAAACTCACTATAAAAATATGGGTTAAAAATATATTTTACCCAAAATTTGTTAAATACAAAACGTTTAACTATTGCACAACCAAAGTTATATAAAAAATATATTTGGTAAAAGAAATATATAGAAAAATGTATAAATGCATAATGAAAAAAAAAAATGTAACCATGTGCATTAAAGAAATAATTTGTGCTGAAGATTACGAGATAGTAAAACTTCTCTAGTTTTATACATCCATGTTATATTTACACGCTGCCAATCCACCTTAAATGTGAATAAATGGAGTGTCCCGAGTTTGAACCCGGGCTTCTGCACATATAGTGCGATGTCTCTACCAACTGAGCCAAACTCACGGAGACAAGAGCGATATTATTTAAACAACTAAAAATTAACAATATAATTGTGCCTAATAGCGCAAAAATACATCTTTTATAAATTAATGTAACTTTAAGAATCTTAAAAACAAAATCGTATATTATAAAAAGTGTTAAAACAACTAAAAATTTGTCAAGATTAAGATTTTTCTTTTCCAAACCAATTTTTTTTTTTGGGTCATGTTAAACAGTGCCCCGGAGGCACTTGTTAAGCATGCAAAAAAAGGAAATAAAAGAAAAACATTAATAATAATAAAACATCATTTTACACTTTTGAGGCATTGACTACACGCATTTTAACTAGTACCTCGGAGGCACTGTTTAGCATTTTCCTTTTTTTTTTGTACGGTTTCCAAAACAATTAGTCAATAAAGAAGCAAATAAAGTTGTTTACTTGTTGAGCTTAAAAAAATGGAGAAAGCATCAAACAAAGCTTAAAGGGTAAGTGACCCTTGAAATGTTGCTTTAGAACATTATTCTTTCATCTTTATTCGTCCTAGTTTTTTTTTTTTTTTTGGAATTTCGGAATTTTTATAGTGGCTAGCTAGAAAACATATTTTAAAATAGAAAATTACAATTTCATTCATATTTGTGATAAAAAATATAAGCTTATTGTCATGCTGATGTTTTACTTGCTTATTTTTACTTTGGGGAAATCATTCTGAAAGTGTAAATCGTTATCATATTGGTCCTTAAATGTATCGAAATTGCAAATAGGTCCCTAGTATCTCATTTTATAGTAATTTTTTGGACTAAATTGACCAACAAGAAACACATTTGAGAACTAAATTGACTACTTAAAACATATTCGACGATCAAAATGACTAATAAAAAAGACATTTATGGATCTATTTGCAATTTTAATACATTCAGGGACTAATGTGACAGCGAGTTACATATTCAAGGACTAAAATGACTATTTGCCCTTTTACTTTTAGCAATCCTCCTTTGTCGATCTGCATGGTATTCTGTATTTGTGCTCCCATGATGCATTACATTAGGGGTGTTTGCGGTACGATTTAATTTTATTGTGAGCATAAAAATCATCTTAACCGTCAGATAAAATTGCATGCGGTTCAGTTTGGTTCGGTTGATTTTTAAAATGACATCCAATCCAAACCAAACCAATGCGGTTAGGGTTGGTTCGGTTTCTGCGGTTTATCACGATATAAAAAATATGACAATATTACCAACATGTAACAAAATAAACATCGAAAAGTTTAAGTTATTTTATTGTTTACATGATATAATATGCATATACATAAATTGCATGTATATAAGAATTTGTTTTTAATACTAATAGTATAGTTCTGAGTCGCGTGAAATTATATGTTTTGACAACCTACTGTTTTATTGACTCAATTTGGATTTGGTTTGCTAAGTTTGACTAGATAATAAGTTGATTGCTACTAGTTGATATATTTAAGTTAACTTTTGCGGTTTGATTTTCTAAAATAAAAACCGCAAATCAAACTAAACCATGCGGTTTAGAAGAAAAATGATCCATGCAGTTTAAACTAAATACGATTTTTTCCAGTTTTCGATTTAAATTGATTCAATTTACGATTTAATTTTTGAATTGGTTCGGATACAACCATTCCTACATCACACTATAGAGATTCTGTTTGCCTTGCTAACTTTGACATGTACATTCTCTCTTTAACTCTTTTAGTACATTATTATTTCTCGGTCATTCTATTGTTTTTTATTGATAGCTTATTTGTAGCACAACTAATTTCATTTTTTATTGAAACTTTGACATGTATTCTCTCTAGCACATATATAAAAGTAAAATTACATTTTTAGTGCTTTTAAGTTAATTTGAGGTAACATGTTCTTTAGTCATTTTTTTTTTATATATTATTTTAGTCTTTTTTCATGTTTCGATATGAATTTCATGTTTCAAATTTATAGTTTTATTTTTTTATTCGCTTTCAATCATAAATATATCTATATCATAAAAGAAATATTATAGTTTTGGATCTTGAAAAATCATAAATTAAAGACTTAAATGTAGTTTTGGCCTCCAAAGTTTTATAATTGTGCGATTTTGACCCCCATGTTTCAATTGTTTGATTTTAACCCCCTAAGCTTCACCATTTATCGATTTAATCTCTCTATGTTTCAATTGCTCGATTCTGGCCCCCTAATTTTATCCCACTTTGCATTTGTTACCCCCCATTGATTTTTTTTGACTAAAAATTGCTTATAGATAGCATTTTAAAGAAAAATAAAATATTTTAAAAATAAAGAAAATGTTTTTAAATCTCAAAAAAGTTATAAAATAATAATATTTGCTTTTATAAAATGTATTAAAATTTTTTTTTTAATAAAATTTAAGAAACAATAGTTTACAAAATTTTAAAAAAATAATTCATAATTTGTTTTTTTACTTTTTTTTATAACAAATTTACTTTAGGAGGTTAAAATGGAGCAACTATGAAACTTAGGAGGTTAAAATTAAGCAATTGAAATTTGGAGGGCTAAAATCGCACCATTGTAAAACTTAGGAGGACAAAACTGCATTTAAACCTATATTAAATATGTATGAAAGGACAAAAAAAAAAAAAAAACTAAAATGTTATCTAAAATTAAGTTAAAAGTGTAATTTTTCCTATAACATATTACATCGAGTTTGAACTAAATGATATGAGCATCAATCAATTTTTTTTATTTTTTATTTTTTATTTTTTATTTTACTCTTATTGTCATTATTTTTCTTATTTATCTCAGAGTATTGTACGGTTTTCCAGGAACGTTGAATTGCAGCGGGTTAATTTTCTTAGGGTTATGTCAAACAAACCAGGTGCTTCGATGACATCATTAAGTGTTAATTAGAGAAATAAATAATTTTCAATAGCTCAATTATGTAAAATTTTATAATGCACCACCAATACTTTATACATATCATTTCGATGTCTTCTCATTATCTTTGACCTCATCCTTATGCATGTCAATAACATAATTATATTTCATAAAAACAATGTTATTTAGTAAGAATAATTTAAACAAAAAAGAGAATAATCCACATAAATAGGAAATTTGACCAATTAAATTTTGGATTATCATACATAGAATAATGCATGGTGGTTATTATTTGGAGGAATTACATAATATCACATGACATTCTTCTTTTTCTTATAAAAATAATTCTTACTAAATATATTTTCCTTTTCATAATTGAACACGCATTCACAATTAAAATTAGTGCACCTCGCAATTAGAGGTGGGTAACATATATATATTGGACAATCATTGGCATCATTGCACTTCCAATCTGCAAAATCAAATAAGAATAAAGAAGTTGTGGTAATGAAATATTGAAAAACACTTAAACTAATTAAAGAATGTGAAAATAATATAAAAATTTACTTACGGCCGTTGGTTAAAACTAGAAATATAGAAAGAAAGATTGTCAAAGAATAAACAAATTTGAAAGTTTGAGTCATATTTTTCTCTTTTAGATGTAATAATACATAAAAGTTTTACACTTTATAAGTAAAAAATTTATGTTTTGTTAACTTCAACAAAATATTCTTCAGCACTTAGATTTCGCAATAAACCATTATTTTCTTTTGAAATGGTGCAATACACCATTAGGTAAAGGAATTATTGTTAAATGTCTCAAAGATAGATCATTGAGTCATGTTCATCCTTTAGCTCAATCAATTGATTAACTTAACCTTATTAAATATGTCAAATAAAATTCTCGATGCTTTTAAAAAAAATTAGTAGACTTTTTTATTGTTATATTAAGTTATTAACCTTTCACGATAGAAAAGCATTATATATCTATAGAAGGGGACCTTTTCTGTCGAATGGTTGATCGATAGGGTAAATTTTTTATCTTGGAAATAGTTTTTAAGTAAAAACTCCCGCTATCCCTATTCTTTTTACGAGTGAGGTATCCACCCAACTTTATATTGAAGCCGATAGAGTTTGTTTGAATGTTGTGTGGAATTTCGATGGGTTAGGGGTATTAGAGACTCTATGGTTGATTTATTCCTCTCTCTTCCCGTCGAGTATTTCTCTTCTCGTGGTGATGCCTACGAGGGATTCTAGTTTATTGGTACAGTATAAGATAGTGACAAGATACAATATAAAAGAGGATAAGAATGTGAGAGGATATAAGAAAAATAACAATTATCCTTTCATGTGTTTAATGCAAATAGAATAATAAAAATAATCGACCCGTTGCATCCATTCACATCCTTTAAATTAATTTGACGGCTAAGAGTTAAAAACTAAGAAAAATAAAAATAAAAATAAATGTAAAATAGACTATTCACCGGTTTCCCTCGTAAAGAAAGAGAATCCGGCTACAACATCACATCACATCACATGATTCTGTAATGGTCATGAGATTTTTTAGTATGTGACTCCAATTGTTTCCTTTGGGTTTTGTATTGTTTTGCAAAATTTGTCCTTTCATTTTTTGATATTGAAGCTTAACAACAGAGTAAAGTATGTTGTATATGATAGAAACCGTTAAATCCCAACAGAAACCTTGGGTTTGATCCCTTTGTTCATTGTGCTTCAAAAAATTTCCCCAATTTGTTGATTATGTTATGATCTATGTTCCAATCTGCTTTGCTCTTGTTATGAATCCGATGAACTACACCAATAAACCTTAATTAATTAGTGTGAGACAAACAAATCTAAGCAATCAAACTAAAATGAAAAAGCAACAACCATACACAACAAAAGATGAATAAAGAAAAACAATAAAGAACACAAATCAAATTGTTTACCTAATTTGGTATTAATGAGCCTATTCTGGGGAAAAACTTTTCTTTCCACTATCAAACTTATTCTTTCTTGCAATGGCGGATTCAAATCCCTGTACTAGGGGTGTAAATTTTTAACTTCAGTAATAACTATTAAATATTAGTGTAGTCATTTTTTTTCTTCTTATTTTATCATTTACTTAAACTAAAAAAATTATAATTTTGTCATTTTTAATAAGGTATACATGTTAGCTTCTTTGGTCAGGATAAACAGTACAATATATTTAACTAAGAATATAAAAAAATATATAAAAATGTAGACACCCTTTAATAAATAAAAAACAAAATAAATCTTCATTAAACAAGCGTGAGATAAAAGGCTTGACAACCAGAACCTGTAGCAACATTGCACCTATATATAAAAAGTTTTGTTGCATCACAGATGGAGAGATATAATTGGCCTTTGGTGGAAGATTTCAGGGTGTGCAAGAGCAAAATATATTAGGATTGTAGGTATAATTTCAATTTTCAGTCCAATGTGGGATTCGTCGGTGCCTTCTTGATTACAATAAAATTTTATAAGAGTTGTAAGAAATTAGAATCCCTAATTTCTATCATTTTTTCAAATTTTTTCCCATGACCAAGAGATTTCAATGATGATTACAAGATGAAAGAAATGAGTATCCAACCCTAGGATTAACTCAAGAGAAATCCTCTTAAACCTCAGCCTCAATGTTGGAACAAACCTTTCTCAAAACTCTTATTTTTCTCTCACTTTCGGCTGCTGAGAAACAGATCTCGTATATATAGGGCGAGCCCGCGCCACCAAATTGGTTCTTTTCTTTGATCATGGCTTCTCGTCCCTCACTCGAAGACCTTTCCGCTACAATCAATCAATTCTTCCAAGAATATAAATTCAAATGGGGCAGAGTAAAACATATTATATACACTTAATAATTATTATCAACAATCGTGCAATGGACACGTTACGTAAGGATCACGAACACTTCAAAATTTAGAGGAAGAAACACGAGAATAAAAGAAATCGGAAATGCACTTGATTATGTTTTTCATGTATTTCAATCATAAGGTAATATACAATACTTATATAAAGATGTGAAAACACTTATAATAACATAACACTAGAAGGATCCCGTAAGCCTAGCTCAGTTGGTAGGACATTTGTACATAAAGTGCATGATCGGAGTTCGAATCCTGGTACGCTCACTTATTCACCTTTAAGGGATGAAATTCTAGCCATTAGGCTACGTGATAAATAAAAATAACACTAGAAGGACCCTATCAATATCTTGCATCATCAGCATTTGCTCAATACACACTAGAAGGAATGTTATTAAAACGGGGTATAGGAACACACATCAAAGGATGAGCCCTTGGAAGGGTCATAGCTGCTTTCTCTTCCATGCTAACTACTCCATCACCATCAACCTTCCAATCAAAACATTGAATCATGTTAGCAAGATTTGTGGGAACAACTTGAAGTGCTAATGAAGCACCAGGACAAGCCCTTCTTCCAGTTCCAAATGGCATAAATTGGAAATTTTGTCCCCTTACATCAAACTTATTATCTTCATTCATAAACCTCTCTGGCCTAAACTCAAGTGGGTTTTCCCAAAGTTTAGGGTCCCTACCCATAGACCATAAATTGACAAACAAATTGGTATTTGCTGGAATCTCATAACCATAAACAAGACATCTTTCAGACGATTGTCTACCCAAAATTGGTGCTGTAGGGTGAATTCTTAGTGTTTCTTTGACAATTGCTTGCAAGTATGGAAGATTGGGAATATCCGACTCTTCTATTAATCTATTCATATCTAACATTACTGAATCAATCTCTTGTCTTGCTTTGTCCATTACATCTGGATTGTTTATTACCTCAGCTAAAGCCCATTCGATTGTTATAGCAGATGTGTCTGTTCCTGCCATAAATATATCCTGCATATAACCATAGTCTAAATTATGCTATATACTCATACTAGTATATCCATATATTGGTTATTTTTATGAAAAATGTTGGGCACTCGTTAAACAACTAAATAATATATGAAAGTAATGAAACTGTGTAATCAATTTTTAAAAAATATTCGGTATCCTTAAATAGTACTTCAGAAACACCGGTTTGTATGAACCTATTTTTATTTCAAAACATTAAAAAAGTGAAATCGGATCCTCTAAAATAAGTGATTTACTTTATGAACTCACTTAGATGCTCTTCTTAAGATCTCAAATTTGGTTATCACCGATACTAATTTAGGTAGACTAATTTAACTTCTTCAAAAAAGTGATGGATTGTTTCAAATTACAATCACAACCTTTAATTATTTTTTTACTTTACTCGCTTCAAAACTGAAAAAGTGAACACTTTAGTATCAAAGAATTTTGTTGAATTCATAATCCCTTGTGGATTTGTCTAAGATGTGTATTATACACCTTAAAGTAATTAAAAATAGTAATTTTTTATTGAAAAAAATAATTATTTACTAAAATAATAACTTTTTATTTTAATCCGTATAGGTTAGCTGCTCCTTTCATCGCGGCTGCTGCCATTTTGTTGTTTATTTATTTGGTCAAAAATATTTATTTAGTCAATCAAGGAAGAAGTCAATTGATTACGTACAAGCTAAACAAAAATACTTTTTTTTTTAGTAAAAACAAAAATACTTCTATATACTTAACAAACGTTACTGCCCTGAATTAGATTAGATCAATATGCATTTATTATTCGATATTATGTTAGAGAAGAGATCAAATTACACCGATATAACTTTAAAATAATTACATTCATTAATATTTATTGATTTTATTTTGATCCAATGGTTATTAAAGACTCACTTATATCATTAATCAATTAAAGATTCCCTCACTCCCTATCTTCTTTCTTTCCTTTTTTGCCCGCAAGATACATGTATGCTTCCCTTCCACAAATCAGAGTTGCAATTTCAGAGTTTTATCATTATACAAAGTCTTTGACACCACATGATTGATTGTTGCAAGACTCACTCATTTACACTTGTAGTCTTGTACCAATATATTCAAACTCTTATTTTTAAATCAATAGAATATTTTATATTTCTTATTTATGTTGCAAATCATAGTAGAAGTAATCAAATAATGAAACATAATAATTAAAAATAACTTAAATGTTTTTTTTTTTAATAAGAAAAAAAGGGCGACAAAGCAATACCTCCCCTGTGATATTGAATCCAACAATTGATGCAATAACATTATTTCAATCACCACCATGCATGCTTTTAAAATAAACATTTTATATATGAATTAGGGACAAATAGTATCTTGGATCTTTCCTTTTGAGAATATGGTGAATACCATTTTGTGAGCCTCGTTTTATATATGTTACATTATTTGATTACTTCTATTTTGATTTGCAACATAAATTAGAAATATAAAAAATTCTATTGATCTAAAAATAAGAGTTTTTGAATCATATATAGGTATCTTGCGGGCAAAAAAGGAAAGAAAGAAGAGAGAGTGAAAGAATCTTTAATTGATTAATGATATAAGTGAGTTTTTAATAGCCATTGGATCATAATAAATTAAAATTATAAAAATTTTGAATGTTTCATCAATCGTAAATTAGTTCAGTGGTAATTGACGCTGAACTTGGTAAGGGAGGACCATGGTTCGATCCCCGTAACTACGATCAGGAGGAGATTAGAACTACTTGATGTCAGAACTGACTCTCAAACTAAATTAAACTGTCGGTCAAAGCAAAAAAATAAAATTTTAATGTCTCTGAGTAAGGTTTAGTTCGAACCCCCACTTATTCATGTTGGAATTTTTTGTCACTAGTCTACATAAAAAAAATTAACTTTTCTTTTGCTCCCATATTAGTATCCAATCAAAATCTAAAGTACACCAAAATTTACCAAAAAAAATATGCTTAACAAAAATAAAATTTGTTTGATGTGCACAGTTAGGAAAGTATTACCGAAAATAAAAATTCTGGTGAAAATAATATATAAAGTTAGAAAACTTGCATACCAAAATGAAAGCCTTGACATTCTCTCTAGTCAATTTGATTTCAGTGCTTTCATCTTCAAGTATTTCCAACAAAATATCAAGTAGATCCCTAACATGAGCAACACCTTCACCCTTTTCCTTCCTTTTCTTCTTTTCCTCTTGATGCTCCTTTATCACTCTCTCCATCATTGTGTCAAACCTGTCTTTAATCCCTTTAAGTCTTTTGTTCATTCCCTGAAAATCCAAATTTTTACAAAACCAAATAAAATCTGACACATTAAACTTCCCTGCAAGTTCAGCAGTGTCTTTAACCATCTTCCTAATGTCTTCCACATCACTATCATTCTCAGAACATGTTTTTCTCATTATCATCCTTGTTATGATGTTATTTGTAAGAGTCAAGAGCTCAGAACCGACATCAACGGCCTCGCGAGCTTCCCCTTTCTTATGTAAAACTCTCAGAAACCTCAAAGTTTCTTGTTGCCTCAAGGGACGAAGTTGATCAACAGTTCTTCCACCAAGAAGCTCTGACATGCACATCTTCTTCATGAACTTCCAATAGTCACCATAAGGTGCAAACAAGAAACCCTTTAAGCCATATGATAAGTATTCAACTGCAGAACTTATAATTCGGTTCGAGAAATAAGTTTCATTGGCTTTAAGAAACTCCTTTGCTATTTCTGGACTTGAAGTTACTACACATAGCTTAGAACCTAAGAAAATTTGTATTATAGGACCATATTGTGTTGAGAGTTTGTGAAAACTTTGGTGAGGTAATTTAGAAATAAGGTGAAGGTGTCCAATGATAGGTAGAGATGGAGGGCTTGGTGGAGTTAGATGGTTCTTGTTTTTCTTTCTAGTTAGTATGGCTCGAGTTGCAATGGTTAAGAGTAGCCAAAGAAAGAAAAGTTGGAGATAGTCTACCTTTAAAGCCATACTTGAATGTTTTTGGAAGTAATGGTAAATTACAATGTTGATTATGACTTATATATAAGATAACTTGTACGAGTAAAAATGAACAATATATTTTGATTTAACTTCCCACCTAACAATCCGATACGTATGGCTAAGATAATTTTAAGTGATTTTATTACTTTATCAATATGGATTGTTTGATCAATAATATATAATCGACAAACAAGATTGAAAATTGTGTGCTTATCCACTGTAGTGAATCTCCATCCTAATTAAGTTTATGGGCTTAAATATATGAGATTTGAGTAAAGTGTCTTTTTCATCCCTATAATATAGGAAAATTTTGATTTTAGTTTCTAAAAAAATTTATATAGATAAGGAAAATAGAGTCATTGAAGAATTGTATCCGTTGAGAATCTTTGCATAAAACTTTGGAATATGTAGAGTGGGGTTTTGGGCTCATTCCTATGCGGAGAAAAGTCTAAGTTTGCTGGCCCATTATGTCTTATAGTGAATAGTCTTGAAAACTCAAACAGAATACCACAAAACAATTTTGAATTTGTCAAACGCGTTGGGCACGACATCGCTTGTAATTGAATTTCTTCGGAATGGGAAGAAATTCGGGACTTGGGTAGAAAAGGATCAAGGCTATTTCTTATAACCCTTGTTTTGGGAATTTCATTGTAATTGAGAACTTGATTGATAAGTACAACAGAGAGTTGTCCTCTCCCCCAGAGTAGGTTCATTAACACCGAACTGGGTAAACAAACAACTGTGTCTTTATTTTTTTTCCGGTTTTATTTGTTCGTGATTGTTATTGTTTGGTATTGCTATTTTGGTTGCTCAATTTTATTTGCTTCACACATCAAGGTTATTGGTGTGAGTTAATCGGATTCACAACATGTCTCACTTGTATAAATGAAGAGTGGTCATATAAGGGTTGTAATGTGAGTAAATTTTGTGAGAGAACAACCTTTCAAAAGAGAGAAAAGAAGAGTGAAAGAAAATCCTGATTCCACAAAGCAGCCTCACTAAAACTTTGATTCCCGATTCGTTAACCATTAGTTTTCGCACAAATTTGGAGGGCAGGTTCGCAACATCCACTACTAGAAAAATTTTAAATAACGACGGACAAAATCTGTCTCTAAAATGCAAATATTCCGTCACTAAGCAGGTTAGAGACGGATTTGATCCCGTCGGTAATTTCATCGTTTCTAAACTATTAGAGACTGACAAAATCTATCTTTAAAATGCAAATATTTCTCTCTAAAATAAAAATATGTCTCTAACTGCTTTTTCTGTCTCTAATTCCATCTCTATTAGAGAAAAAATATATTCTGTCTCTAAATTTCGTCGGTATTTCAACTTTTTCTAGTAGTGACTTGAGGCCAACTTTTGACCGTTGGCATCTTGAAAACGGGGTCTGGTTTAAGAGACACTCTGTTTGCAGCTCATATGGTTTTGGTGGAGAATTTTTAGCTTCTTGTTCTGGATTTGTGAGCTTTAGTGCTTTGTTGTTTAATTGTGTTTGAATTGCCTTGAAAAACTCAAAAGCAGACGTTTATGTGTTGTCCGCGGGATGTGAACACAGTTCGTGGGAAGCAAAAAGGCGAAGCTGAACAACAAAAGTTTTTGTTGAGTTCGCGGGTTGCGAACACAGTTCATGGGATGCGAAGCAGAACAACAGAAGTTTCTGCTGAGTTCGCGGGATGCGAACTTTAGCGAGCTTATTTATAGGAAATGCATTTTTCAGCTGCAAAAAGGGGATTTTAGGATTTTTGAAGCCAACAAAAAGACTAGGGTTAATAGAGAAAGTTCTTGGAAAGACTCTAGGATTGGGGAAACGTTCTATCACCTTGGGAAACACTTGTTGATTGAATCACTTGGCCACAGGAAGAGATTTGGGACTATGGTAGAATTAGGAAAACTCTAATTCTTGTAACTCTTGTGGAGAATCTCATTGTAATCAAGGTTTCTATTGAAAGTAGAATGGAAAGGTGCTCTCTCTCCCCAAGAGTATGTTCATTAACACCGAATTGGGTCATCAAATTCTATTGTGTGTTTTATCTTTTCGCCATTTATTTGTTCGTGATTATATTGTTTGGTTCTCACTGTTTTTGTTGCTTGATTCTATTTGTTCCACGCATTCACAACAATTGGCGCCCACCGTGAGGCAAAGGATCAAATGAATTAGGTACCATGGGTTCAAAGTGGGAAATTGAGAAATTCGTCAGGAGTAACGACTTCGGTTTGTGGAAGATGAAGATGAGGGTGATATTAATGCAATATAAGTGTGTTGATGCGTTAAAGGGTAAGACACTGATGCCGAAAAATCTCTATGATGCGGAGAAAACTGAGATGGATGAGAAAGCACTAAGTGCTATTATTTTGTGCCACGGTAAGGTGATGAGAGAGGTAGCCAAGGAAAAGACTGTTGTGGAAATGTGGACCAAACTTGACTCACTGTATATGACCAAGTCCCTGACACATAAGCAGTTATTGAAGCAACAACTGTACTTTTTTCGTATGGTTGAGAACAAGTATGTGGTGGAGCAACTTACCGAGTCGTATGAAAATCTCAAGGATGCTTTACTTTATGGTAAGGAAGGCACTATCACCTTGGAAGAAGTCCAACCGCCTTTGAGAACTAAGGAGTTATCTAAGTTGAGAGACTTGAAGGTTGATGATAGGGGAGAAGGCTTGAGTGTGACGAGGGGTGGAAGTGAGAACGAAGGCAAAGGGAAGAGGAACAAGAACTCGTCCAAGTCTAGGCCAAAGGGTGATAGTTGTGGCAAGTTCAAATGTCACTTTTGTCAGGAACCGAGTCATTTCAAGAGGGATTGTTCTTAGAGAGGGGGCGATGGTAGTTCGTCGGCTCAGATTGCCATTATTGATGAAGCTTATGAAGAAGGCTATGACTGTGCGGGAGCACTCATAGTCACAAGTTGGGAACCATAGATGATTGATCAGTTTGGAGAGGCGGTGATATAATAATACTCAACATCAGCCTGGAGAGGTGGTGGTAAGAATACTCGACATCGGCCTGAAGAGGCGGTGGAAGAATACTCAGATTACTACTGAAACAACAACTCTATTATGAGGATGTGGGGTGCTAGTGGAATTGGGAACCAGTGAGGTATTGAGTCATGGACTCTAGAAACTTATATCACATGTGTTCAAAGAATAGATACTTTGGGACTCTAGAGCTAGTTGAAGGTGGAGTTGTTCATCTTGAAGACGGGAAAGCTTGTAAGGTTCAAGGTATGGTGAGGTTCTTTTAAATGATGTGAGGTATATTCCTAAACTTAATGTGGTCATGCATTTTTCTACTAGTGGTGATTCTCATGATATGGTTAAGTTGTGGAACTTCGGGTGGAATTTGTTAGTGACATGAGTTTTAGTTGGACTAGTGAAACAAAGTTTAACTAGGTGGTAGAACTAAACGAGAAATGTTGAGACAACAATGGCTTGAAGTGTGTTTCAGAGTAGTTGAAAAGTTTTGCATGTTACAAGGTGAGAAACATAATGAATCTTTATTGGAGGAATCTCGGTTTGAGGTGAAATTTGTTACTAGCGGGACTAGAGGAAGACTAACAATCAATAATAGCTCTTGGAACTTACCTAAAATTTCAAGGTTAAGTTGAGAGGCAAGCGAATTCTCCAGGAGGACGAACATGAACAATCAAGGGATTGGAGAGGGTACGGTGGTCCTTGTAGAATTGTCCTAAAATTCCAAGAACAATTGGAGGCAAGCGTTTCTTAGAGAGTACGAAGCGGTTCACTTCGGGGTTCGAAGAGGGTGTGGTGTAAACAAGTGGAGCAATCTGATGGTTGGTGGGAAGTTGGCATCACCATCGTTTTAAAGTCAAGATGGAGATTGTTGGAATTGCCTTGAAAAACTCAGAAGCAGACGTTACTGTGTTGTTCGCGAAAAACAAACAGGCGAAGCAGAACAACAGAAGTTTATGTGGAGTTCGCGGGATGCAAAAAAAGTTCGTGGGATGCAAAGCAGAACAACAGAAGTTTCTACTGAGTTCGCGGGATGCAAATTTTAGCGAGCCTATTTATAGGAAATGCGTTTTTCAACTGAAAAAAATGGGATTTTAGGGTTTCTGAAGCCAACAAAAAGACTAGGGTTATTAGAGAAAGTTCTTGGGATGACTCTAGGGTTGGGGAAACGTTCTATCACCTTGGGAAACACTTGTTGATTGAATCTCTTGGTCACGTGAAGAGATACGGGACTAGGGTAGAATTAGAAAAACTCTAATTCTTGTAACTCTTGTGGAGAATCTCATTAATCAAGGTTTCTATTGAAAGTGGAACGGAGGGGTGTTCTCTCCCCCAGAGTAGGTTCATTAACAACGAATTGGGTCAACAAATTATATTGTGTCTTTTATCTTTTCGCCGTTTATTTGTTCGTGATTATATTGTTTGGTTCTCGCTGTTTTGGTTGGTTGATTCTATTTGCTCCACGAATCATAAGTTTATTGGTGTGGTAATCGAATTCACAACAAATTGGTTGTTAGCACTTGTTTGTGCATCACTTTGAGACTCTCTTGTACCCTTATTTGATTATAGTGAAGCTATTTCTTTGGTCTGGACGACCTGTGTTTTTTTACTCTCACATCGAGGGTTTTCCATGTTTAAATTTCGGTGTTCTTTTTGTTCTTTTATTTTGTTCTATTGGCAGCCATATTATTTGTTGTTGATCCTCAAAGGTTCTTTCAAGTTTGAGGAATTTTATTTCCGTTGCATATTGCTTTCTTATTATTATTGTGTGTTAATTCTCCATCTGAGTGGCATCAAATTAAAGCTCTTGGTTAAGGGCTAATTTACTTGTTTGAATGACGAAGTCTATTACAAATATGAAGATGGTATTGTTGAATGGTTCTAATTACCATTTGTGGAAGGGCAAGATGAAAGACTTACTATTTGTGAAGAAATTGCATTTGCCGGTATTTAGTTCCATAAAGTCGGATTCCATGTCTGATGAAGAATGTAAGTTTGAACATCTACAGGTATGTTGATGACAAAATTAGCAAGTGTACTAATTTATCGTTAAGTAATAATATTTATAAAGTTCGTATCCGCAGGGATTGTTTCAATCTTGACAAAACAATTATATCGTATTTAGGATGTAAATAACAAAGGGGGTTTGCTTGGCAAAGTTTGTTGACATAAAATAGATTAAACTAAAAAGATGATTTTTAATTCAGATTAACAGATGATTAGAATGTTCGAATCACTTCCTCTTCATGATTTGGTAAATGCGGTCTTAGGCTACCTTTTCTCTATTATTGTAACGCCCCAACTAAATTGTCTAGAATATTTAGTCGGAACATTAAAACTGGAATCTGAGTACAATAAATTATACAAGAAATAACCGAATGATATATTATCATTAAGAGAATAAGAGAATATTTAATACAAACAGCGGAAAGAAACTATAATAAGATAACAAGCTAAATAAAAGCAAGAATGAAGACTAAGTCTTCAAAGCTGACAATCCAAGCATGGCTCCAATCGTCAGATCCAACCTGGTTCCTGCTCCTGGAATAACCTGTCTTACCTATATCGAAAAGGGAGTGGGGTGAGACAGTCACTTCGTCCCAGTGAATTCTACTACCCTCCTAGGCTATAAAGCCGGGGCTCCTAATCAGTCCATAATAATAGCTAACATTAAAATATCATGAACATAATTGATTAAAGTGTAACACACAAAATATCTTATTGATTTTATTCCGCTAAGACACTTCGAGGTGAGCATGTCTCGAAGGTCCGCCATATCCGCTGACCGATTCGACCACGGCATTAAGCTCACAATCATTTTCCTAATGGGTTGTTCCATTGGAAGCCCATAAGCAGCATACTAAACCGCACATGATTGACTGATTCTAAATTGATTAACATACTACCATATTATCCCAAAACCCGGGGAACATACAAACTTAATTTCTAAGTTATCCCTAATTTCAGAATTGTGCCTGACTTTCCGTACCATATTAAATACATTATACATCTGCAATATATCTTCCTCAGATAATGATATAAAACGAGTGAACAACCATTTTTAAAATAGGAAAAAGTGAGGCAACTCTGGGTTAGCTCGCTACGGCGAGGCAACAAGCTCGCCATGGCGAATTTACAGGTACTGGCCTAAACAACTCGCTAGGCGAGCTAGAGCTCGCCATGGCGAAGTTCTTCAGCCCAGAACCTTAAGCTCGCCATGAGTGCTCGCTAACAGCTCGCTATGGCGAGTTAAGTCAGAAAGACCCCTGTTTTACGAATTTTCAATATTTTCAAAGATTCACCTACAACCAAACGCTGAGGAAATGCAGATGCATAATATAAGTAATATATAACAGAATAGAAGAGAATTTAGGAGTTAATTCTCCTCACACAATTAAATCCTAATTTTCCTAAGTTAACATGCAATATTGAATTTCAGGAAATTCTAGCTACACTAGCCTAAGAACCCACCTGATAACAGAAGCTTTAACTTGCTCCTTGGGCTTTACACAGCTACAAATCCCTCAGTTACACTCACTAGCCCCTTTGCCAGAATTGAAGGGTGATGATCTTCTATTTTGTTTGGTTTCAAGGAATTACTTGCAGCACCTCAGAACTCAGCATATCCAACATGCAAGATGATCCGGATTAATTAATAAGGAAAACACGAATTTAGAATTAAATGAGGGCGTTAAGTTTGTCTTTACCTAATCTCATTTTACATGGATTGGAGTTGAGACAACTCTGAGGTATACCTTTGGCACAAACTCAGCTTGACAGAGCGCGAAAAGGACGATAGAAGCTCACCAAAAGGCCAGAACACGAAGAAATTGAGCTGAGGAGCAACCATGGATCCTGTCTAACTCGCCATGGCGAGTAGAACAGCTTGCCATGGCGAGTTGCTTCAGCTCAGCAACATCACCAACGCATTTTTGCTGCATTTTTCCAAAGCTTTGCCTTCTTTCAGTACCCAGAACGTTTTCAAAGCTGCAGGACTCGTATATTTGAGGATGGTAACACATGCAGCAAGGATTAAGAGTGTGGGTTTAGGAATTGAGGGATTTGATGCAAAAAGGGAATGTTCATGAGTTCATGAAAATTGGATGGTTGTGGTTTTGGCTTGAGTGATGAATTGAGAAGATGATGACAGTTGAGATTTCTGAATGATTCCTTACTCTGTAACTGTAAGTAGAGAAACTTGGAAGGAAGGTAATATGTTTATGTTTAATGAGGAGAAATTGAAAAGCTCAAGTGTTTTTAGAAGGGTTGGAGAGATGGAGTTTGTTGTTTGAGAAAGAGGCTAAAAGAGAGGGTTTGTTCTTCAGAAATTTGCTGAAGTATAGGAGTGGAGAGAAAGAGTGAAGTGAGCTTGTCTTATGGATTTTTTGCATGTCATTCTAGTGGCTTAATTAAGTGGAAGGATGAGTCATACTTTGGGGTGAGGTGTTGAAACATGGAATGATAAGTTATTGAGTGCAAGAATGACTCATTGTAGGGGAAGAGTTTGAATTTCTCTTGTGATATCATTAATTCACAAGTGTGGGATTAAGGTTTTAGTGTGTAATTTAGATGTTAATTATAATTCCAAATTTACACCTAACTCACTTAATTTCCACAATTGAATTAATTTAGACTCCTCCACATAATTCTAATTTTAGTAGAAATCTCTAATTAAAATTAACTAAGTGGTTTAGAATTCGGGGATGTTACAATTATTGTCACGATGAATTAACTAAATGGTTCAGACCAGTGTTAATGACTAAGAACCCTTTTCCATAAAAATAATTCCCTAATGTCTTAGGTCAATTCAAATTCATAGAAAGATTTATGCACGTTAATTCTACTTATCATAATTCAATAATTCGATATTTCTAAAACGACTATTGATCAAACAATTATTTCATAATCAGGTTTCAAAAGTTATGATTAGTAATCATTCGATTCCTAAATTCAATTCATAAATTCGTCAATTCATAAAAAGCATTAAGCACAGAAATAACTGAATAACAATAATAGTAAAAAGGTCACAACGGATCCTCAACAATTTACATGGTTCAAATCAATTCAAGGAAGTTCATCTACTAATTCTAATCAATAGAAAATTAGCTACTCATGATAGAAATAGACATAACAATTAAGTTATAAAGACTATACATGAATCGGCGATAAAAAACCAGTTTGATTTAGTTCTTCAATGATGAGACACCGAAAAACTCCACTCTATTTGGCTGGAACCCTCTTTTTCACTTCAAAACTGCGTAACCCTTATTTTGGTAACAAGTCATATTTATCTCCAAAATCCACTTCCAAATCGTGCCACTAGCAAACAATTCGTGCCCCCATGTGATATTTGTTGCCAGCTTTCCAAAATCACACGTGATGCATCGGAAATGGATTAGGTGCAGTCACTTTTCTGCACAGTCACTTTATAGCCGTCCGATCATAATCGGACGGTTTAAACAAATATAGTTGATAAATAAATTTTTAAATCATGACCATTTGATTTTAATCAAACAACTATAAATAAGATGACTGTACGACTGCACTCAAAATGTGACTGCATAGAATCCTGGTCCGTGATGCATCCTATACAAAGAATCATGCATTGTGTGCTATCATATGCTTTGCTCCTCTTATATATTCCCACGTGTCACCTTGGAGGGGATAGATTGCAACTCTATTTTGCTGTTGCAGGAACCCATCGTGTCCCTATGAATTGTGCTGGGGCCGCGACAAATACAGTGTCTTCAGGTGAGAAAAATAGTTTCAACACTTCAATATTTTTTCTAAGTGTTTTTCTTCTTTTGTTTTCAATCTTCAAACTTCTTGCTATGTCAATTTCCTTCAATATTCTTCTCTTTGATCATGTAATACTCCTAAATATTAATTAAAAGCTATAAATTATAAATAAATATTAGCAAATAATTGAGTGTCATCATGGTTTTATTAGGCAATATGTAGAAGATAATGTTTACAATCATATTGCTAATAAGACTAATGCAAAAACTTTGTGGGAAAAGATAGAGTACTTGTTATTTTACACCGCCAGTGCATATCAATTAAACTCTATATTAAAACCCAATTGTAAACTAAAAAAATAAAATTAAAACCCAATTTGGTAATTATTCAACTAAAAACTATTTTGATTCAAATTATTCAAACAACATCAAATATTAAAAATCACTTTAAGTTAATGTATCCAAACATAAATTAATTCACACTAAACTCGCTTTTGAACAAAATCAATTCTATCAAACTCAATTATGTCAGAATCAATTATTTTTAACACAGAACCAAACACATACTTAATATTTTTTAGTTCAAATTAATTGAACTATCCACCCCACCTGTTATAACCTCTTAACTGTTTATTGTGCGGCACAAAACCATGTTATCATGGAAATTGATTTTCTAACTTCTCTATTTTCACGGCACATACTCATCGAGAAATACAATTAACAGGGAACAAATTTCCTACTGTTACGGCAGGATGTTGTTACAGATCATGGTCGTCTGATCTCTGATCGGCGGCTGAGATCATTTTGATTTATCTGGACAGGACACCAAAGGCTCTGCCCTTCCATCTCTATCTATTCAAGGGATGAGGGACAGAGGTTTTGGTTTTTTCATGTTTTCTAAGAGTTGAACGATAAAAATAGATGGCGAGTGCCTGAGCGAATTGACCAAGTGATGTAGGAACAAGGCTCAAGTCTACCGGTCTGTTAGGATGCCTCAGCTACATACATTACCGCACTTCCACTTGACACCTATCGCTAATGAAAAACGGCTAGTCTCGCCGTGACCTTTTCTTGAATTCTCAAAACTTCTTTTGATCCATCCTCGTAGGGGCCTAGAATCCATTGATGTCTCGGCTGTGATACCAGAGGTTCTAGGAAAGTCGGAATAGGAGAGCACTCATCTTGAATGGACTTACTACTTAGATGCTTTCGATAGATATTATACTCTAATTTAAATATGAACTGTCTGATCTAAAATTAATGCTTAGGATTTACTACATCGTCAAATTGTATCAATAACTGCAAACTCACAGATCCAAGATTAACACTTAAGTTACTGCCAGACCAAAACATACAATTAGCTAGCCTTTCATATTTTTCTTACAAGATCTACTTTGACAAGACAACCGAGTTGAAATTCAGTTAATTGGCTGTTGAAATTAAATCATCGATCATCTTTATAGTGATTGCAATCCTGATAGGTTTCCATAAAAACCATAGCCAATGAATTGTGTGTTGTGTCCATATATATTTGATCTTATTACCGTTGATTATTTCTAACGTTACATTGCATGATAGATTGATACTATAGTACTATGGTTTTTTTTTATAGTACTTACGTTTTTTTTTTTTTATACAAGTATAGTACTTAATACTTATGTTAAAAAACATTATTAACATGCTTTCTTTTTTCTATTTTTTTTTTGGTCAAGAACATGCTTTCTTTTTAACGTATAGTTTTTGACTAATATTGAAATTTAAATTGACTACACTAAATTTATGTGAAACTTATATAATTTAGCCGTTCCACTTATATTTCAAAAATTATATAGAGTATGTTGAAAAATTGTGTTAGAGAGAAACAAATATGTTACCGTTACTGCGTTGCACATTAACTGTTTTCGTCTGTCCAATCATAATTAATGGTTGGGATTGATTTTTGAATATTTGATTTAAATTGTTCAAATTTAAATTAACGGATATTATTCAATACATCGTGTGACCGTGACATTTCCCTACAGCAGGGAATCCACATCTGTGTTAGAGAGTGCCTCGGATCATGAAATTTTAAACTTAAATTTTACCTATAGCTAGCTAGCCTTACCATTGCCCATGAAAATTCTGTACCCACCAGCCACCATAACACAGTGAGACAGTGAGATCTATATAAGGATATAGAGGGGCCATGGGCATTCTGTAATTGATAGAAAATAAAATGTCATCTAGCAACTGAACAATGGCCTCTTTGCCCCAATTTTGATAAGTACTATAATTTTGGACATACTATATTAAATGACATTATAAATTTGTCAATCAGTCACTATCAGAGACAGCATTGCCACTAGCTGACTAGCATCCAACGTTTACAAGAGTGATTTTTAAACAGCATACGTAGCCTACTTCATGATCGTAAAAATTACAATAATTATTTATTATCTTTTCATTTCATAGTCATAAATATATAGGAAAATTGTTGTTTTAATTAATTTCTAATGAAAAAAGAAGAAGCGCTCTTCTATGTTCCATCTTGTCTATGGATTTGTGATCATGCTTGGGATAAATGTGTGGTAATGAAAGTCTAGTTTAGTTATACTCCTTTCGGTCTTATATATAAAAAAAAAAATTATTTTTTAGATTCATTGTAAAATAATTATATTTACAGTATTTGATTGCATGTCTTTAGTTTTTAGGAGTTTTGAATGCTAGCGCGGTGGTTTGGGGTTTGTAAGTGGTGGTTTGGGGTTTAGGAGTATTTGATTTTTATTCTCATATGATATTTTGATGGATTGTAATTAATAATTAATTAATACTCCTAAAAAGGAATCGAGGATTTCTATCCATCATTCAGTTGTAATAAATTCTATGGTACTTGGCTCCCCATGAACAGTCCTTGTTTAGTGTTTATTTAGAACTATATATTCTATAAATATAAATAAAAATATGTATAAATAATGATCTAATATAATACTGGTAATCCAATTCAACATCAACGCATCAAACAGATCAAGATGGATATATATATATATATATATATATATATATATATATATATATATATATATATATTGTGTGTGAAAAGGTGGCTCGCGGCCAAGTATGAAGCCTACATGTTCCTTCCCGCTACCAAATTGCTGACATCTTCATCAAACGACTTCTGTTGTAATTCTTTAATGATTTTCGTGATAGTCTCAACATTCGCCAACCTCCTGTTTCGACAATGGGGGTGTATTAGACTAGTATTGTATTAGACCATTATTTATACATATCTTTATTTATAAAATAGTCTTAAAAAGTCATAATTGATCTTATCTGATCAGAAGAGATGACCGGCAGCAGTTGTTCAGCAAGCCCCTTTGTTGAAGCGAAAGGGGGGTGTGTACATGTATGCACTCCGACGCTCAAGTCAGTGATTTATGATAGCTTAAGATTTTCAAGGTTTGGTAAAACGTACCTGACTCCTCTGAAATGAGGAGTATATATATCCCCAGCGCTGGGCTAAGGCCCTTAATGGGCAGTTAATGCCCATTAAGTGGCTGCCGGAATTTGGCCGTTGGGCCATGATGAGCAGTTAATGCTCATCATTCTGGTGGTCGGCCGTTACAGAATGCAAGATTTTGTATCGTTGGCCGACGGGGAGGGTGCCCTTCTGGAGGGCAAAGCCTTTGGTCTTGAGGAGACATGGACTTAGAGGTCCAGTCCAGAACAGAAGCCCCCTAAGTCGTTATGCTCGTTCACGAGCATGATGACTTTAACTTTGACTATAAGCCTTTGTTTGTGCATACGAGCAACGAGGATCATAGATTCGGTCGTTGTCAACGAGCAACGTTGTACACGAGGATCATAGACTCGTTCGTTCGTATCGAGGAGCTCATGACGAAATTTTCTTGCGAGGACCATAAAGTCTTTGCGTTCGTTTAGCGTCGATTGTTCTTGCGACGATATTTTCGTGGAGATTTTCTCGGACTCTGCGAGATTTTCGCGTTAAGTGGATGTGACTTGAAAGGACAAGCTGCTTCGTCTCCAAGTGCCACGTGTAAAGGCGACTCTAAACGTTTGAGTGCCTAGGATCGTAGCTTCTGTTTACGAGGACGTTTCTGAACCGTTGGATATTCGCGCCTTTTCGTTCTTATGATAATTCAACCCGAAGCGTTGGATCGTTTTAGATCACGGCCCTTGGATCAACGCAACGTATCAGATTTGGGTGGCGTCGTTTTGCTTTGAACAGGTGCGAATGTACGGGATTGGGGATTTTTGCAGTTCCACTTCATTTATCCCATTCTGACTTCTGTGTTCTCAAAGCTTTTCTCTCTTCAACTTCTTTTGTTTGCTTCTGGAGATCCAAGCCTTTGCCATCACTAAGATTTGTTCATTTCAACTCCAAATCACTAATCAAGTAACTACTTTACTTCCTTTCCTGTTTTACAATATTTGATTGCATGTCTTTAGTTTTTAGGAGTTTTGAATGCTAGCGCGGTGGTTTGGGGTTTGTAAGTGGTGGTTAACACCCTCTACCCCCTCCCCCCCCCCCCCCCCCCCCCCCCCCCCCCCAAATTGTAGTTTTAGTGTGAAAGACTAGAACTTTATAGTTTTTTGTCTTCCGGTATGGTGGTTGTTGGCGGTAGACGCCTTTACAACTTGCGTTTTTCGCTATAGTGGCTTTGCAGTTTTGGTACCATAGCGACCATTTAAGTGTTTTTATCTCGAGCACTCATAGGAAGAAACAAATGTTCGATAGATTTTAGCTTAGTTGTTGATATGCTAAGTATTCTCGCCAATTATGTTTCGCGACCACTTGGCTCTTGCCTTCGTTGTGCGAGCAACGTTAAGGATTTCTTCGAAATGCATGTCCACGCCCTTTCACTTGAACGGCGGTGGAAGGGTGGATTTGATATTTCAAAGATGTCGAATTCACTTTTTCTCTTCCTCGTCTTTCAGGTTTAAATGACGGAAGAGCCCTCGTCGTCGAATGTTAATTTCAACGAGGAAGGAGATCCTTTGCCTGTGGAAACCCAAGATGAATCTGAGGTGCCGAAATCCTCGGAACTCGTAGATGAGCGACCTCCTATTACGGCTGATACGGAACCCGAAGACTGGGTTGCGGATGAACCACGGTTAACGGGCTCGCGGTTTTCCGGGCAACCAGATGGGGTAGAGATCCCAGGACTCTTTAAAGTTATTCAAGATCCCCCTAATGATAACTGGGAGATCATCGTCCCCGGGAAGCGTCATCGCATTTACCATAATTTCGGATTCGCGAACTTTTCTATGTACCAGATCGCGTTTCAGCACTTTGGGTATAGGTTACCCTTTACGGATTTTGAAGTGGCCGTGTTCCATCATTTAATGGTCGCTCCTTCACAATTGCACCCAAACTCTTTGGCCTTCTTGAGAGCCTTTGAGATAGTCTGCAGCCATTTAGACATTGTTCCAACTCTTCCCCTCTTCTTCTATGTGTTCGGGCTCCAACGCTCGAAGCCCAAAGGAGACCCACACAGGCTAGGTTGGGTGTCGTTTAAGCAGACTCGGCGCTTGTTCTACATGTACGAGGATTCTCTTCGACCCTTTAAAGATGAGTTCTATATTGTTCGTCCCAAGAATTCCCAAGGTTGGGCGGATGTTATTGTTCCTGGCCCTGATCGAGATGAAAAAGGGAACGTCGTTCTTGGTGAGAACGGGCAACCAGTTTTGGTTGATTACGGAAAGTTCCATTTCTGCTGGGAAGTGAAGCATTATCTGGTGCCCGCTAAGAAGTTCACTACTCCGAAGAAGGAGTTAACTCCCGAAGAGTGGGAGGATTTCTTGAAACTGCAAAATTTCGTCAAGAGTTTCAAGGGGAAGACAGTAATTGATGAGGAAGGTCTCCCCTGTCTCGATGATGAAGGGAATCCTCTGACGGTTCCTCGTTACATCAACGTGAAGAAGATCCTTGCTTGCGCGACTCGTGCTGAAGCCGAGGAAGCCCTTAGTATGCTTGTTTACATGACTTTGTTTTTCACTTATATGATTTACTTGTCATTGTCTATTTCTTTTTATTGCTTGTACTAATGGTCGTATATATCCCTTTCTTTGCAGTCAACATGGTGAGTGCTCAGGAGAAGCTCCGTCGTGCCAACAAGGCCAAAAATGCTCGCAAGGGCGATGATAATGCCAATGTTGTCCTTCCTCTTCCAGTCGCTGAAAAGCGCACAACTGAGTCGACCAGCGCTGATGCTCGTCCAACCAAAGTGCAGAGGACTGCCACATGCGGGGCAGGAGGCTCCGTTCGCGGTAGCCCTCATTTCTTACCTGATGTTGGGGTTCCTGCTGGTCGCTTTGTTGTGCCTCCTGTTTTCACCCATGGAAATCTGCTCGATAAAAACACGGAGGTCGTGATAGATGAGGCCGAGCAAGCAATCATCCATGATATGGGACCAGTGGCTTTGAAGGCAGAGTTGGCTACTACAACTGTTGCTGCGTTCAAGCTCATCGAGATTGCTAACTTCTTAAATGGTCGTGAAAGCCGTTACCTGAGTGATAGGGATAAGCAGAAAAAGCGTGCAGATGACCTAGGTTTGAAGTTGGGTGAAACGGAGGCTGCCTATGAGGATTACAGGAACAAGTATACCCTGCAGCAGGAGATGGCGAGCACGCTGGTGACCAAGGAGCGGGAGTTGGAGGACTTGACAAAAAAGTTTAATGAGCTGGAGGTCACTTGCGCGCAGCTGGATGCTTGTAACAAGGAGTTGGAAAAGCGAGCTGAGACTACTCCTTCCGTTTGTAGCGAAGAAGATGATGTTGTTGACCCCGAGGGAGTTTACCAGAATTCAAGCCGCGCCGACCTTATTAAGAAAATTGCTGAGTATGAAGACTCAATGGTCGAGGTTGGGCATAGCAGTTTTGTCAATGCTGTTGCTCAACTCAAGGTCTTGAACTCGGGGGTAGAGCTCGTGGAAGCTGGCCTCGATGAGCTCAAGGAAGTCATCGATGGAGTCATCGCCTCTCCTCCTCCTGCTGAAGATTAGATTGAAGGTGTTTTGATGTTTTTATTCGTGCTGGCGTTATGCTCGCCGTTTGGCACTTGGGCTTCTGTTTGCCCTTTTTTATTTGACCTTTTGTTGGGCAGTCCTCGAGGCCGCCTTTTGTTGTAACTAAGTACAATTTTTTCTTTCCAATGCATTTGATGATTTAGCTATTTGCCTTTTCATTATGCTCGCATCTTTATTATCTTTCTGCACGCATTTTTCTTACGATGCTCGATAATTTGAACATGTTCCTGTGATATCTATACTTAGGATTTTTTGAACATTTATATGGCTGTTGCACGAGATAGAATGTATCTACGAACGCCGTGCTTGAGTAGTGAGGGGAACTTGCTCGAGTGTTCGGATCGGGTCTCCGAACGAGTAGCGATGATAGAATCGTCGGAGATTTTATCCTCGCGGCCGGAGTGTCCCATCGCGAGCTGGGCATCTGTGCCTGACGTGTACTCGCAACGATGGGGCTCGTTTAGAGTGGTTCCTCGTCAAGACAAGCTTTGACAGAAACTTGGCTTTTTTCTTCTTTTAGATTCATTGCCCGTACCTAAGCAATCCTCCGTTGTAAAGGCCAAACCTCTCATCGTTAAAGTTGGTTTTAGCCCGCTAGCGAGTCGTCGAATACACGAGACCTCGCTAACTATAATATTGCTTCAACTTTTTCGCATTCCATGTTCTAGGAATTTCTTCGCCGTATAAATTTTCGAGGAAATAAGCCCCGTTATCCGTTTTTGCTCGGATTCTGTAAGGCCCTTCCCAGTTAGCGGCTAGCTTGCCTTCTCGAGAGTCTTTATGGTTTCGTCGTAGGACTAAACTGCCCACTTCGAACTCCCTTTTGATGACTTTCTTGTCGTGTCGAGCAGCAATTTTTTGCTTCAATGCGGCCTCTTTGAGGGTTGCTCCATGTCGCAACTCCTCGACCAAATCGAGCTCTTCTCTGAGTAACTCGTTGTTTGTTTCTTCATCCGGAGGATTTTCCGTTCGTCGAGTTGGCTCCCTTATTTCCACGGGGATAAGAGCTTCAGTTCCGTAAGTTAATCTAAATGCCGTTTCCCCCGTAGTCGAGTGTGGTGTGGTTCTGTAGGACCATAGCACGCTGTATAGTTCCTCGACCGACTTACCCTTTGCCTCGCCTAGCCTTCGCTTTAGGCCTCGCAAAATTACTCTATTGGCCGCCTCTGCTTGGCTGTTTGTTTGAGGGTGCTCGACGGATGTAAAGTGTTGTGTCACTTTTAGGTTGATGAGAAACTCAGAAGGGATGATCGGCAGCAGTTGTTCAGCAAGCCCCTTTGTTGAAGCGAAAGGGGGGGTGTGTACCTGTATGCACTCCGACGCTCAAGTCAGTGATTTGTGATAGCTTAAGGTTTTCAAGGTTTTGTAAAACGTACCTGACTCCTCTGAAATGAGGAGTATATATATCCCCAGCGCTGGGCTAAGGCCCTTAATGGGCAGTTAATGCCCATTAAGTGGCTGCCGAAATTTGGCCGTTGGGCCATGATGGCCGTTGGCCGGTGGTCGGCCGTTACAGAATGCAAGATTCTGTATCGTTGGCCGACGGGGAGGGTGCCCTTCTGGAGAGCAGAGCCTTTGGTCTTGAGGAGACATGGACTTAGAGGTCCAGTCCAGAACAATAATGATTTAGAAGATTATCATGAAAATTCTAATTGTATATAACATAGTCAATCAATAGAAACGGCAAAGCCCATCATTCTCACAGTGTTGTGATAGACATTATATGATAAATGAGTGGCGTGATAGAAAGAGAAATAGAGATAAATGGCGCGTTTAATAGTTGTGTGAAAGTTAAAAGTGTCCAAATATAAATGTTATTTTAATTTTATAGTATGATAAGTTACGAAGAAAATGTGGATTTTGAATTCCAAAGTGTTGTCATGTGATCACTTAGGTGAAAAGGTTAAGATTATTGTTTCATGATTGGCTTAAGATTAGGAAAAAGAATTTTTGCTTTGATTATCACACTAGGTGATCTAAATATCTTACTTTGGTTTTGTAACAGCCCGCGCCATTTTCTACGTATTATTAGGCAACTCCGGCGCCGTACAGCACGATGTTCTCAACTCCCTTCTCTAGTATAATTTTTGCCTTCCGTGGAAATCAAACCATGTATCCTAAGATTCAAGTACATGTTACATGTTGAAATTTGTAGTTAATTTATGTAAATTAATCATACACTCAACTGAATTAATCACATTTTTTAATGTGATTAACCAGATGTCGTGCTTATATATAAAATGTCTAATAGAAAATGTGATATTTCTTTCTAACGGGATAGATATAGAGACCAAGAGTTTGGTGAGTTTAACTTAGTTGTTAGAAACATTACATTATATGTAGAACTAACATTTGAACACCAAACATTCACCTATTATAAATTTGTAATAGATTTTTATTTCTCTAAAATCAGAGCTTCATGCTGTCTCTTTGATCTCTACCTTCAGGTTGTTAAAAATATATTTTCTGCATCTGATAGGCTCTTGAAAGTGAACACTGTATTGATGGTATTATTATTGATTCTCTTATTGCATTGGCAGGAATTGTGTTGTTAAAAAATATGAAGGAATTGGCAGGTATTATTGATTCTCTTATTGCATTGGCAGGTTGTTAAAAAATATATTCCATTGTTTGTGTTTGAAAGCTTCAAGGAAGGAATTGTCTTCTTTAGAGGGGGCTAGAAATGAGAGGCAGAGCGCATGTTACCATAATGCTAGTAGAGCTTGGACCATATGCACCTGATGTTTTTTGTTATTTAGTTCTCAGCTTCTATCATCAAGAAGAGGCACCAGTTGGAAGAATGGTTGGTATGGAGGTAAGAGACAGAACAGAGTTCTCGAAGTGTCAGGAGTCGCCCCGTCCCCAATGATTATTGCCTCTATTAATATAAGAAGTTCGGGAGGGGTGGTGAAAAGGAATTATCTAAAGTAGGGGTGTTCAAAATTCCAGTTAACTGAATTAAATTGTAGTTCGAACTGCACTGAACCATATTTTAAACTGAACCATTTAATTCAGTTTTGAACTAAACCACTTTTAAAATACAGTTACAATTTAGTTTACAAATGGTTCAAAACCAGTTTGAACATATGAATTGGTTTTGATTAAAAAAAGAACATTTGGTATTTTTTATGAATTGATTTTGACAAAAAAAATAACTTAAGTTACTTAACCTGTTCAAAAACCTAAAATTGACCCGAAACCCTAAAATCTATTCTAAACCCAACCTGAACCCTAAAATCGGTCAAAAACCTAAATTCGAACCGAAAATCGACCAAAAATAGTAAAATCAACTATAAACATGACCTAAACCCTAAAATTAGTCAAAAATCCTAAAACCGGCTATAAACCCTAAAATCGACCAAAAACCCTAAAATCGACTACAAATCCTAAAATCGATCGAAAATTCTAAAATCGACAAAAAATCGTAAAATCAACTATAAACCCAACATAAACTCTAAAATCAGTAAAAAAAAAAAAAAAAAAAAAAAAAAAAAACTAAAATTGGCCGAAAACTCTAAAATCGATAGAAAATCCTAACATAGACCAAAAATCCTAAAATTAACTATAAACCCGAACCAAAACCTAAAATCGGCCGAAAAATCTAAAATCAATCGAAAATCGACCAAAAATCACCTATAAGCCCGAGTAGAACCCTAAAATCGGCCGAAAAACCTAAAATCATCATAAAAATCTAAAAAAAATCGGAGAACTTTTTTCTCAAAATCGAAAAAATATTGAGGATTTTTTTTTCTCGAAATCGAAAACAAATTCGAGAATTTTTTCTCAAAATTGGTAAAAATTTCGAGAACTTTTTTCTTGAAATCAAAAACAAATTCAAGAACTTTTTTCTCTAAATCAGTAAAAATTTCGAAAACTTTTTTTCTCGAAATCAGAAAATTCGAGAACTTTTTCTTGAAATCAAAAAATTCGAAAAAAACCGAGAACTTTTTCATCGAAATCGAAAATAATTCGGGAACTTTTTTCTCGAAATCGGTAAAAAATTAGAGAAGGTAGTCAAGGAGTTTCTGGTCAACATCCCAGCTGATTGTGATAATCCTCTTGGTAATGAGTACCAAAAGGTCTTTGTAAGGGGTAAGAAAATTGAATTCTCTCCTGCCATTATCAACAAGTTTTTGGGAAGGAGTGAAGAACCATATACTGAGATGGAGGCAAATGACAATTACATCTACAAAGCTATTACTGGTGGAAAGGACAAGGTCTGGCCTAAGAAAGGGAAGCTACGGCAAGCAAGCTCACACCAACTTACAACATCCTTAATAGGATTGCTGGTGCCAACCACACACAACTGTGATGTGACTACAGGTTTGGCTAGGTTTATTTACATTATAGGTAGCAAAATTAACTATGATTTTGGTACTTATATATTTGATCAGACTGTCAAGCATGTCAAAACCCTAGCTGTTAAGTTGCTCATTGCTTTTCTCTCTCTCTATTGTGTGGAATTATCTTGAGCCAAAGACCTGATGTTTTGGGTAAGGATGATATGGCCTATAGAAGAGAGATTGCCATCTCTTTTAGCCTTAAGCAGCCTGATTTGACTCCTGATGTGGGCACATCTAGCTTATCTGATATAATGTCTAGGAAAGACATGATTGCTGCTTTGAAGGAGACTTGTAAGGCCTTGGATGAGAAGAAGGCAAAATTGGAGGCCGTTATTGATGGACTGGAACTGGAGGGTGAGCAAACAATGGCTGAGGATGAGGAATTGGAGGAGGAGCCCAATGACTCTGAGGCTGAGGAAACTGAAGGGACCCAGGATATTTGAATTGTAATTCATTATTTCCCTGTATTCAGTTTTTCCTTTGTTTTGCTTGTATTTTGTGGGCTATGCCCTGGTTTTCTGTTGCACCTATGTGTGCTTGTTCTGTAACTCCTGCACAATTAATGGCCTAAGTGCCTTCTACTGTTCTTGCACCATATCTCTACATCTCTCTGCTATCTGCATCTTTGGTGTTTTACTTTACTCTCTATGTTTTTGACTTTATTTAACAAAATTCTGGCTAAAAAGGGGGAGTAAAAATATGTGTAACTTTTCTATGCAAATGTGATGTGTGCACATCTAGCTACACATCTGTCATACATGCTTATTTCATTTCAAGATTTTTTTTTTCAACAAAATTTTCATTGAAGACTTTATTTTCTGAAGCATGTTTTTCTGAAGACTAATTTGTGTGATGTATGTGATGTGTGCACATCTAGCTACACATCTGTCATACATGCTTATTTCATTTCAAGATTTTTTTTTTCAACAAAATTTTCATTGAAGACTTTATTTTCTGAAGCATGTTTTTCTGAAGACTAATTTGTGTGATGTTTGATACATTTGTGCCTCTTTCAACATGGTGATGCATTCTTAAGAAGCCTGTTGAAGATGCTATATTCAGGGGGAGTAAAGGGGAGTAAATTACTACACGTTTGCATATGATTCTATGCTTAGCCATATTTACTACCCTCCCTTTTGTGTGCATGGTTCTCATGCTTGTATGTGTCTGAGAATTTATTTTCCTCAGTCTTTTGGAATTTATTTTTTCTATTATGTGAGAGTTTATTTCTCTCCAAATTTGTGAGGCTCTTATCCGGTGTTGCAAGCTTCTGATGTGCCTACACATCTCTCCAAGTCTTATTGGCTGACTCAAAAATTATTATAGCCAAAATTTGCCAAAGGGGGAAATTGTTGGGTTTTTAGGGTGTTGGCTTCATTTGGCAAAATAAGCCTAAGTCCATGATATGGAGCATGATGTGTGCACATCAGGATCCACACCTGGTCGTCCTAGTAAAATGCGCTTTCTGTTATTTTTCCACGCGTGATCTTTTGAAATAAACTCACGTTTGCTTGTGCGCCAAGGAACAAGATAATCTTTGATCAAAAAGATTAAAAACAAATATATTTTGATAAGGATCAAATTTATCTCAAGGGAAATTTATGAAGGTCGGCTCGTCAAAGCCCATGAAGTTTGTTCTATATAAAAGAAGACTAAAGACACAATATTCATCAACTGAAATCAAGAAGCTAAGTCTACAAAATGAGTCTTAGGGTTTTAGACTTTAGTTGTTCATTGTTATTTGTGAGCCTTCACTTGGATCATGTTTTGATACAAGTAACGATTGTGTTTTAATAGAGTTGTAATATCTTGTGATCTTCTCCAAAGCTTTGAAGCAAGGAGTTAGATTGTTCAACACTCAAAATCTTTAGGTACGAGTGTGTAGTTTGTCTAGGAGTGTGTCTCCAAACTGAGTTTGTTATTAAATCCTTACTGGGTAAGGTTGAGGGGGAGTGAGCGGAGGTTCTCATATCTAGGAGTTCCTAGATAGAATTAGCACGGGTAGTGATTAAGTGAGAAGTTGTAAACGGGGGAGTTTAGCTTTGAATTGATACTACCATAGTGGATTCATCCCTGGATTGGTATCCTCCAGAGTAGGTTGTTGTTTGCGCCAAACTGGGTTAACAAACTCTTTGTGTTGTTTATTGTCTCCTGCACTTTTATTTGTTTCTTGTTCATCAAGTTCAGTATGTCCACAATGTTGACACATTAAGCTACACATCATACTATTCCTAAGGTGTACACATTGTGCTGCACATTTGACACTTGCTTCCAGAATTTCAGTTTGGGAGGGATGGTGAAAAGGAATTATCTAAGGCAGGTTTGCGAGTTTGGAGGGGAGGGGAAGGAAAGGAAAGGCTAAGGAGGGGAGGGGAAGGGAAGGAAGGGAGAAAGGAGGGAAAACTTTTCACTTGTTTGGGAGTTAAAAACTTTTCACTATAGTAGTATGAAAAATGACTTGAAACGAAGATTTGAGTAAGAAATAAAGTTGCGGTGTGCGGCAATTATAGGGGTAGTAAGAGGAAGAGTAATGATTTTGGTTGAGTTGGTTTAGAGATGGGTGTTTTATGAGTTAATTGACTTGGTTGAAAGACAGGTGTTTTATGAGTTAATTGGCTTTCAAGCAATCACGCATTATCTCGTGGACTCTTCACAACAGATGGCGGAATTGCATTCATCTTTTTTCACAAATGAATTTCAAAGTCACTTACATTTTCAGAGAATGGAATTGTTGTGCCGACAAGACAAACATTGGTTTATCTACAAATAGCTTCACTTGGAGGAATAGTTTGCCTAGCTCTATTTGATATGATTTCTATCACAAGTCACAACATGCTAGGTTTACCTTTATATCAATTTTTTTATGTTATTGTTTATGTTTAAATCTTTATTTTATCTCTATACTCTCTATTTTCCTTCATCAATGTTTATCCATTTAAGTTTTTCTTGGTAAGCTTTTTAATGAGGCAGAGATTATTACAACAATTGGGTTTTGCTTTAATCCCCCCAAAATTCATTTGTATCCTTCTTATTTTATCTTACTTTAATATATTTTATTTAGGTATTATTTAGGTGGCTTCTTTGGAGTGTCAGTATAGTTTGGATGTCTTAAATGTCACCTTTATACTCTTGTGGCCAGGTCTAAAGCCCTAACTTGAGCTAATTATAGCTTGGTCCGGCCCTGTGTGGCCTTTATAAAAAAATTACAAATTACAAATTGAATTTGAATAGAAACTATTTTGTATGGAGACAATGAAGTTATTCTCCCTTAATTGGATAGTAACTAGCTAAATCGGATTAGCAAAACGAGTGTATTGTTTGTTAGAAATCAATGTTCATGAAGTGATGAAGGAAATTGAAGGCAATGGATAAATTTGTATCACATAGCAGAAAAACAACTAAATCCACCCTGGTATAAAAACCAGAACACCTCCCCTGCTATATCAGAAGAAAAAGAATGCAGAAGGTTGTAAAAAAGCATGCTGAAAACGTCCAGAAACCGGAAAAGACAATCGGCAGAAGCAGGGTAGTAGACGCACAACGACACATAAGTAAAGGTTCTTTTAACCACTCGTACATCTTAAAAAGTCTCACATCAGTCGCGAGATAGCCTGAATATAGAATATGCATTTATAAAAGTGTCGGATTCTTTTTACTCAAAAACTACCACCACAACACCACTTTAAGCTGTTGGCTTCGCCACAAAGCTGTTTCTATTCAATTTATTAGTCTCATTGACAGTGGCTTCGGTGTTTTTCGACGGTTAGTGACAAATATTAGTAGCAACAGAATGCAAAGCGATTATAAAAATGCCCTTAATTAACTTGTTCAATACAAATTTGACAGAAAGTAAATATAAAATAACTTAGAAACAACAAATGGCAAGAGTACATGCAAATTAAAACACCACACTTATCAATACATGAACATGATAATTAGAACAGAAATTAAAGACTACATGCAAATTAAAGAGCACACTTATGAATACATGAACATGAACATGTTACCATTTTATTTAATTTATCCATAATCTACTCAAATAAAGAAAAGCAATTAAAACGTGGAATAGGGACACACATCAAAGGATGAGCCCTTTGAAGAGTAGAGGCTGCTTTCTCTTCCATGTTAACTGTTCCATTACCATTAACCTTCCATTCAAAACACTGAATCATAGCAGCAAGATTTGTAGGAACAACTTGAAGTGCTAATGAGACACCAGGACAAGTCCTTCTTCCAGTTCCAAATGGCATAAGTTGAAAATTCTGTCCTCTAACATCTAACTTATTATTCTCTCCATCCATAAACCTTTCTGGTTTGAACTCATTTGGATTCTTCCACAATTTGGGGTCCCTAGCCATTGACCACAAATTGACATATAAAATAGTCTTTGCTGGAATCTCAAAGCCACAAACATTACAATTCTCAGTTGATTCTCTTGGTACTAATGGTGCTGTTGGGTGAAGTCTTAGTGTTTCTTTTAGTATAGCTCGTAAATAGGGAAGATTGGGAAGATCGTGTTCTTCTATTAGTCTTCTCTTTCTTGTTAATGAATCAATCTCTTCTGTTGCTTTCGCCATTACGTCTGGGTTGTTTATTAACTCGGCTAGAGCCCATTCGATTGTTGTAGAAGATGTGTCTGTTCCTGCTAAAAATATGTCCTGCAAGCATAAAACAAAGTTAATATTATAAATCTACGTGTGCAGTGATGATGACTAGTGTTCCAACGAGGCACACAACGTCATCCACCAACAAGTTGAGCTCTATTAATTGACAGAAATAAACGGAGAGACTAACTTGATAAACGTTCTATAATGTCAAGACTACTTTAGAATATTGACAAATGATAAAGTAAGGGACTAAAATGATCATACGACACAAGACAGACATTATTTTGGTATTTTTTACTCGTTTAGATAATATGCATTTTATATTTAAACACTGACTAGCACTTTTGAAAAGAATCCATAAATCCAAGGAGTAGATGGTTTTGGATCTGATTCCCTGCAGTCACGCAGTCAAAATGTTGTACACCTTTCGATTGAGATCGGAAGTAAAGATTAATAACTCAAAAAATAAATAAAAACCATATGACGGCTTAAATCAACGAACAATACCTATTTGACAACAGGAAATTCATTACTGATGTTTTTTATATTCCCCAAAAATTTGTGTATACGTATGACATGTAAATCAAAATAAATTATGTAATAATAAGGAAGTTGGAAAAAATGCTTACCAAGATGAAAGCCTTGACATTCTCTCTAGTTATGTTTATCTCAGCGCTCTCATCCTCTTGAATTTCCAACAAAATATCAAGTAGATCCATAACATGAGCATCTTCACCATTTTCCTTTCTTTTCTTCCTTTCCTCTTGATGCTCCCTTATCACTCTCTCCATCATTGTGTCAAACCTATCCATAATCCCTTCAAGCCTTTTGTTCATTCCCTGCAAATCCCAATTCTTAAAAAACCAAATAAAATCTAACACATTAAATTTCCCTGATAGCTCTACACCATCTTGCACCATCTTCCTAATGTTTTCCTCATCACTATCATTTTCAAAAAAAGTTTTACTCATTGTCATTCTTGTTATGATTCTATTTGTGAGAATCAAGAGTTCTCCACCAACATCGACGGCCTCGCCTGCTTCTCCTTTCTTCTGCAAAACTTTTAGAAACCTTACAGTCTATTGTTGCCTCAAGGGACAAAACTGATCAAGTGTTCTTCCACCAAGAAGCTCTGACATGCACATCTTCTTCATGAACTTCCAATAGTTACCATAAGGTGCAAACAGAAAACCCTTTGATCCATATGATAAGTAGTGGACTGCAGCTCCCCGAAACCGGTTGGAGAAGTAAGTTTCTTTGGTTTTAAGAAACTCCTTTATGATTTCTGGACATGAAAGTACTACACATAGCTTAGAGCCTAAGTAAAGTTGCATTATGGGTCCATATTGTGTTGAGAGTTTGTGAAAACTTTGGTGAGGTAATTCAGAAATAAGGTGAAGGTGTCCAATGATAGGTAGTGATGGAGGGCTTGGTGGAGTTAGATGGTTCTTGTTTTTCTTTCTAGTTAGTATGGCTAAAATTGCAATGGTTGAGAGTATGCAGAGGAATAAAAGTTGTATATAGTATTGCATTTGAGCCATACTTAAAAAACTTTGAAGAAAAATATAATTGTTTATGTAAATGAATGCTTAGGCACTACTTATATATATGATCTGATATATAGCTATAATGTGTGGTTGATGTGTCTACCTAATACTAATAAATTATACTAAAGCATACTGATGTGTCTACTTAATACTAATAAATTATACTAAAGCATATTGATGTCAAACTGTAGAATAGTATTTGCATGTCATAATGGGTGATTAATGAAGGTGATGTATTAATGGGTTCAGTTTTGTTGGCAATACACACTGCAACATTTGAAGGGAAGACGAATTATAAGTAGCGAGAGCTTTTGATAGGTAAAAGTGTAAAACTTATTGAGTCTATCAGGGTCAACCTGTTTAACACGTGTTAAGAAGTCTCATATCATATGCGAAATGGTTTAAATGTATTATTAGAATAAGCGGATGATGTCGATTGCCGATCGGTGAACTGTCAAGCTTGACTTAGAAAGAGATGTACCTACAAACACTATGACTCTCAAGTTAGTATTATGTGAATGTGGAACGAAAGATTTTTAGGATTAGAATTACATTCATTTGCCCTTCGTGAAAAGGTATAGGCTTCAATGAGGAGCCATTGATCATTGATGTAGGGGGTGATTATGAAAGGCACCCTGTCAATGAGGTGTTTAATTATTAGCCGCGCATGGAGGCATTACGACTCTATAAGAATAGGAGTTATGGGTCTCAACATTATATGGGATCTGTTCGCTAAAAATAGTGGATGACTGATAAATTAGCAGATAACTTATGGCTGATGGAAGGTAGTTTATAGCTGATAAGCTAATTAAATTGTTTGGTAAAATTATTGGTTCAACTAGCTAATAAATGTAAAAAGACATAAAATGACATTTTTTTTTGTGTATATAAAGCCCAAGAGGAAAAGAAGATTAAGAATCTAAACGAACATTCTGAGGCATGCAAGTACTGGAAATGTCATCAAAGAGGAGACTTCTAAGGTCTCTTGGAGGAGTCTCTATAACATACAAATCAAAAGAGTTTAAAGTTAAACTGAAATTTGCTAGCTAATCGGCTGACCTATTTCTTTCACGCCAAGTATGGTTAATTTCAACCTGTATGTTCATGTTCTTGAGATCACGAATTTGCTTGATCAAAGTAGGAACATTTTATTTAATATTACAGTTTCATCTGACCATGTCGATTAATACTTTTGAATTACTGTCTACTTACAGGTGCGTAACTCCTTGTCTTCGAGCTAAATCCATTCTAATGTACATACCCCGCATCTTAGCATGGGGCGCGTCGCAAGATCCAATGGTTACCGAACACGTCGTTTAGCTTATAAGCTATAAGACATAAACTATAGTTCATTTTATGGATCTTGCCAAACAGACCCATGGTGTGGTGAACATGTGCCTCTCTTCAATAAAAAACAGCTATCATCTTAACATCTACCAGTAGAAAGGATTGTGAAAGTAGTCACAAGGGAACATACAAAATGAGTCATTGTTTCAAGAATTTAATTTCTAAAGGAGTAAAGCATATTATATACACCTAAAAATGTTGAGGATAAACAGAATGCAAAGCGATTATAAAAATGCCCTTAATTAACTTGTTCAATACAAATTTGACAGAAAGTAAATATAAAATAACTGAGAAACAACAAATGGCAAGAGTACATGCAAATTAAAACACCACACTTATCAATACATGAACATGATAATTAGAACAGAAATTAAAGAACACACTTATGAATACATGAACATGAACATGTTACCATTTTATAATCTACTCAAATAAAGAAAAGCAATTAAAACGTGGAATAGGGACACACATCAAAGGATGAGCCCTTTGAAGAGTAGAGGCTGCTTTCTCTTCCATGTTAACTATTCCATTACCATTAACCTTCCATTCAAAACACTGAATCATAGCAGCAAGATTTGTAGGAACAACTTGAAGTGCTAATGAGACACCAGGACAAGTCCTTCTTCCAGTTCCAAATGGCATAAGTTGAAAATTCTGTCCTCTAACATCTAACTTATTATTCTCTCCAACCATAAACCTTTCTGGTTTGAACTCATTTGGATTCTTCCATAATTTGGGGTCCCTACCCATTGACCATAAATTTACATATATAATAGACTTTGCTGGAATGTCAAAGCCACAAACATTACAATATTCAGTTGATTCTCTTGGTACTAATGGTACTGATGGGTGAAGTCTTAGTGTTTCTTTTAGTATAGCTCGTAAATACGGAAGATTGGGAAGATCATACTCTTGTATTAGTCTACTCTTTCTTGTTACTGAATCAATCTCTTGTGTTGCTTTCTCCATCACGTTTGGGTTGTTTATTAACTCGGCTAGAGCCCATTCGATTGTTGTAGCAGATGTGTCTGTTCCTGCTAAAAATATGTCCTGCATAAAACAAAGTTAATATTATAAATCCAACGAGGCATACAACGTCATCCACCAACAAGTTGAACTCTATTAATTGACAGAAATAGACGGAGAGACTAACTCGATAAATGTCCCATATATATGCTAGGACTAATTTGGAATATTGATAAGGTAACTGAAATAATCATACAATGCCACACAAGACGGATATTATTTTGGTATTTACTCGTTTAGATAATATGCTTCTTATATTTATACACTGAGTAGCACTTTTGAAGTCATAAACTTATGAAAAGAATCCATAATATTATCCAAGGAGTAGATGGTTTTGGATTTGGATTCCCTACAGTCACGTTGTCAAAGTGTTGTGTGTGGAACTTACGATATATCGCACGGTGAAGATTGTTTGACTGCAGGGAATCCATTTCCAATGGTTTTTATATTCCTCACGAATTCGGGTAGACATGCATATAAATCAAAATAAAGTAGGTAATAATAATATGGAAGTTGGAAAAAATTCTTACCAAGATGAAAGCCTTGACATTCTCTCTGGTTATGTTTATCTCAGTGCTCTTATCTTCTTGAATTTCCAACAAAATATCAAGTAAATCCATAACATGAGCATCTTCACCATTTTCCTTTCTTTTCTTCCTTTCCTCTTGATGCTCCCTTATCACTCTCTCCATCATTGTGTCAAACCTATCCATAATCCCTTCAAGCCTTTTGTTCATTCCCTGCAAATCCCAATTCTTAAAAAACCAAATAAAATCTGACACATTAAATTTCCCTGATAGCTCTACACCATCTTGCACCATCTTCCTAATGTTTTCCTCATCACTATCATTTTCATAAAAAGTTTTACTCATTGTCATTCTTGTTATGATTCTATTTGTGAGAATCAAGAGTTCTCCACCAACATCAACGGCCTCGCCGGCTTCTCCTTTCTTCTGCAAAACTTTTAGAAACCTTACAGTCTCTTGTTGCCTCAAGGGACAAAACTGATCAAGTGTTCTTCCACCAAGAAGCTCTGACATGCACATCTTCTTCATGAACTTCCAATAGTTACCATAAGGTGCAAATAAGAAACCCTTTGATCCATATGATAAGTAGTGGACTGCAGCTCCTCGAAATCGGTTGGAGAAGTAAGTTTCTTTGGTTTTAAGAAACTCCTTTATGATTTCTGGACATGAAAGTACTACACATAGCTTAGAGCCTAAGTAAAGTTGCATTATGGGTCCATAGTGTATTGAGAGTTTGTGAAAACTTTGGTGAGGTAATTCAGAAATAAGGTGAAGGTGTCCAATGATAGGTAGTGTTGGAGGACTTGGTGGAGTGAAATGGTTCTTGTTCTTCTTTCTAGTTATTATGGCTAAAATTGCAATGGTTGAGAGTATGCAGAGAAAGAAAAGTTGGATATAGTAATGCATTTGAGCCATACTTAAAAAACTTGGAAGAAAAATATAATTGTTTAGGTGACTGCAATAATAAACTAATTAGGGGTAACACTTTAACCTTATTTTTATGTAAATGAATACCTAGGAACTTACTTATATATATGATCTGATATATAGCTAGCTAATGTGGTTGATGTATCTACCTAATGCTAATAAATTATACTAAGATGTTTTTTGCTTCTATCATTATCTGTTGGTCAATGTCAAACTGTAGAATGTTAGATTTTGTATTTGCTTATCATAGTTTTACATTATTTTTCTTACATATTTTTTGGATTAATGAAGATGATGTTATAATGGATACACTTATGTTGGCAATACACACCCCTGCATGTGAGTGTCAATCCCTCAACATTTGAAGGGATGATGAATTTTAAGTGGTGAGAGCTTTAGGATAAAAATTGCATTCGACCGGTCCCCTTTATTCGACTGGTCAACTTGTTTAACGTGTTAAGAAGTACCACATCGGTTGCATATATCCTGAATGTGTGTTTTAAGTGAAAGAAATCCCCACCTTACGAGCCAATTTTATAAGAATGAGTTAGACTCAACTCTCAATTCTAAGATGGTTTCAGAGTCTCTCCACGATTTATTAGGCCACCTATTATCAGATTTCCGCTCAAACAAATATTATTGCATTGCCATATTCTCATTATTCACCTAACAGTCAATTGTAATGCCTCATCTCCTAGGGGAAAGAGAAGTAATTTCTATACTATTTAACTCACTACAAACAGGTGTCTTGGATATGAACCATTAACAAATTCAGCATCATGAACTTAAATGGTAGTACAGTTAACCTGTTTTTTATAATTAATATGTAAGTAATATTTACAACTAATCGAACAGGTTCATTAACTAGCTAATTAAATTGTCATGTATTCCCTAAAATGTGAAAGGTAATAAATATCTATCATGACTAGCTTAGGAAGAAAAGTACAAAAAATTAAATTACAAAGCTGTGCTCTAGTCACATAGTTGTAAAAGATTTTTACTTTGTGAGTAAAAATGTACTTCATCCGGTTATAAATATAAGTTAAAAGTAACTTTTTAGATTCATTCAATAATGAATGAATCTGGTCTATAATATGTACTAGATTCATCCATTATTCAATGAATCTTGAAAGTGAGTTTTTGCTTATATTTAGAATCGGAGGGAGTAATGTCAAATAACTTGTGGTAAAAGTTAAAGACTAACATAAAGGACCAACTTATTCAAATGTTAGTAATTTGAGAGACTAATTTGGAACTTTTGAAACCTAAAATGAATTTAAAGGACCAAGACGAAATATGTAATTAAGTCTAAATTTTACATTTTACTTATTTTAAGGTAATGAAATTTTACTCATGTTTTCTATTATTCCCTCTAGTTTTAAATATAAAAGAAATGTAGGTAGCTCCGAAACTTTATTAGAATTCAATTAAAAAAGGTAAATAAATATTGCAAAATACAAAATGTAGGTGTACATCATTTAAATTCAAAATGTTTGTGATATGATTATAGTAATAGTTCCTTCATGCTTAAGTTCAAAGGCATCCTTCATGTCTTTTGCAATCCCAAAGTCCATTTAATCTGTCAAAAGCATATCATAAAGTATGCAGCTTTAGAGATCTTACATAATTGTCTGTTTATCATCTTAAGATCAATATGCTTTGGCCTCATATCTAATGTTGGATCTTCTTGCTCAACTTTTGGAACATAATTACCATTCATGACAAAAATTTCAAACATAACACTACTTTCATTGCACACAAAATCTACACCTTGGTATAGGTCATCATACACTTTGAGAAAACATAATATAGAAACTACCTAAAACACAATGTAAACAACACATCATAAGAAGCTAGTGTACATCACAAACTGCTGCACCAACATCTCTTTTTTTTTAGTTTATTAATTTTTTATCGGGGGAAGGGCGTCCTGATAATCCAGAGTTCGACTGAGAGATAAATAAAGCTTGGCGAATGATTATTCCAATCAAGACTCAAACTCGAGTTTTCCTGAATGATTTGTCCTTAACTAGAGCTTGGTATCCACTTAAAACCAAACACTTGGTTTTTTAGTCTATTGTTGATAACAAGAATAAGTATCACATAGAAGGAAATGGCATTAACCTTGGTGTTGGGAAGCAAATAAGTGGCTGAGCTCTTGAAAGAATAAAGGAAGGACCCTCATTCATGTCAACACAAACTTTTCCTCCATCTTCAATCTTCCATTCAAAGCAATGAATCATATTTGCAAGGGTGGTGTGAGCAACATTTAGTGCTAGTGAAGTACCAGGACACATTCTTCTACCACTTCCAAAAGGCATAAGCTCATAATTCTGTCCCCTAACTTCCACAACAGGACTCTCTTTTCCATTTTCATCATTAATAAGAAACCTTTCTGGCATAAATTCAAGAGGGTTATCCCAATACTTTGGATCCCTTCCGATAGCCCAAATATTGGTGAAAATTCGAGTTTTTGTTGGGATATCATATCCAGAAATTGTGCAGTTTTCTGTTGATTCTCTCAATATAAATGGAGATGGAGGGTGAAGTCTTAGTGTTTCCTTCACTATGGCTTGAAGATAAGGTAGATAAGATATATCTAATTCTATTACTATTCTATCCTTTTTAATCATTGAATCAATCTCTTTCCTTGCTTTTTCCATTATAGTTGGATGGTTAATTAGTTCTGCTAATGACCATTCTAGAGTAACAGCTGTTGTATCTGTCCCACCTGTGAACATATCCTGAAAAATTCTAAGTTAGAATCAGTTTCTTAGAGCACTTTGTTTAATGACTCAAAATCTTGGCACATATTCTCAAATTTTATGGACTACAAAAGATAGTGAAACAATTGAAACAAAAGATAGTAAAAATATGTCTTGTAAGTGCAGTTAAGATGGTAAAAGACAGAGAAAATTTGATGTATTGAGGCGTATGTGTGAATCCGCAATAAACATCTTCTCTGTAGTTAGTTTGTGAGTTTCGCCACCAGACTCTTTAAAACCTTTCTATTAACAATCATGTCATATAATAGGACTTTGACAGGTCATCTTGTAATCGAAGTGGGACTCTTAACACACCCCATTGCACCCAGCACTATTGGGCTTGGATCGTGGATATAAATGGTGGGTGGCGTGATTAGAAACTTGATAGCAAGTAGGTTGCCTGCTCTCAGGTTTCTGATCGAACCATCCACCATTTATATCAACGCCTCAAGCCCAACAGTGTTGGGCACGAGGGATTGTGTTAAGAAGTCTCGTAACAGTTGCAAGATGGTCTGAGTATATGTTTATAAAGTATAGGCAACCCTCAAATTACAAGTCGGATTTGTAGGGTTGAGTTAGGCTCAACTTCCAATTCTAAAAGTGACCGAGCTATATCAGATTATCAGTGCTTAGAGAGAAAATTATTACCACCAAGAAGGCTTTGATGTTATCTCTAGTTATTTTGATCTCTGAGTTTTGATCTTCATAAATACTCAAAAGAGCATCTAATACATCCTTTGCACCATCCTTTCTTTCCAATTTACTTATAACCTCTTCATGCTCCTTGATAATACTCTCCATCATGTTATCAAACCTATCATGAACATCCTTTAACCTTTTCTTTATTCCTTGAATATCCAATCTCTTACAAAACCAAAAATAATCAGCCAAATTAAACATTCCACTCACCATAGCAGATTCTCTCACCCTTTCTGTCACCTTATGAGCTTCATCATCTTCTTTGAAACAGCTTTTTCCTATTGACATTCTCATCACTATACTATTTGTTAGTTTCAAAAGCTCATCAGTAACATTCACAGCCTCATTTGCTTCACTTTTTTTCACTATCATCTGCAAAAATCTGTTTATCTCATCTTTTCTTATGGGAAGGAGTTGATCAAGCATCTTTCCATTAAGAAACTCTGACATGCAAAGTTTCTTCATGAACTTCCAATAGCTTCCATAAGGAGCAAATGCTAAATCAGATGAATTGTAAGTTAGATAGTTAATAGCAATATTCGCAGGCCGGTTCGAGAAAGAAGATTCATTGTTTTTGAAGATTTCTTTTGCTATTTCTGATGAGGAAACAAATACCATTGGAGTGGATCCAAGATATATGTGAATTATGGGTCCATAATGATTTGAGAGACTGTGAACGGCTTTATGAAGAGGTTGTTTTAATAGTAAATGGAAGTGTCCAATTATTGGTAAGGCTAATGGACTAGGTGGAAGATGAAACTTTGATCTTGCTTTGGTGAATATGGCTTTAAGCAATATTGTGGAGGACAGAAAAATTAAGAAGATTGGTATGTATTCTTGAATAATAATCTCCATTTTTCTTTGTCTATGTTTTTGATGCAGGATATATGATTTAAAGAGGACTATTTATAGAGTACTTTTGGTTAGTTTGATTTTTAAATAGACAAATGTAATTAGTAAACTAATTGTTGTAAGAGGCATGATATTAGAACACAAATCAGCAGACAAGTATTCAACACTTGTGTGAAATAAGAGTAATAGAGGGACCCGGATGGCTGCGGTGAAAGTAGCATGCAGTTCAACGCTGTTTTAAATCTCAATTGTTGATTTTAGATTGAACGGCTCAGATTACACAATATTAAAATAAACTATAAACATTGTACCCAAAAAAAACTGTAAACGTTCGCAGACGTCCATTATAGGTTGAACGGTTCAGAGCAGTAAATATGTCATGCTCATGCACTTGCTGCATATAATCCAAATCCATGATAGAGTGTGCACGGAAATTGATAAAGATGAGTATTTTATTTTATTTTTACAAAGAGGAGTAATTTATTTAAGGGTAAATAGGTATTTACCTCCCTGCAAAATAAACGGGTTTTGCGTTTCCCCCTTGCAATTTTTTTTTAAGGAATACCCCCTGCAATGTTTAATTTTTTTTTTTTACAATATATTTTACGCCCTGCTGATTTTTTTAAAAAAAATACCAGACAATATATTTGTCGCACTCGGATATGTGTTCATAAAATTGTGTTCATAGAGCATTTTTGTTTTTGTAATAGAATTTATTTTTATTCGCTAAATTTAAGCTTAAATCTTTTATTTTCGTTTTAAATTTTTATCTCAAATCAGTTGAATCCTTCCCAATACATCTTATGCTAGCTTAACTCAAGGGTTGGTGGCTTGCGACATAAGATTGTGTTACTCTTTGGATTTTAGGCTCGAATTTTCTGATGATAATTTCAATGTACATTGAGTAAGTCCATAAAAAGAATTGTTGATTTTCAATTGAACCCCAACATCGAATTTTCAAAGAAAAAAATAGTGCAAAATATATATCCGTCTGATTTTATTTATTTTTTAAAAAGGTGAATTCAATAAAGATTTATGATGCAATTTACGCATATTACCAATTAGAATTAGAATATTCTCAATCGAAGTGGTGCGAAATTTTTAGACCGGACAAGGCATTATGTGAAATAACTTAATGTTAGAGTTTAGACAAACACTAACTGCGTCCATATGTTGTCTTCATGTGATTTATAAAGATGCTTATGGTTGTACTAAATAACTTTGTGCATAATTAATTAATGCTGGAAAAGGTCCAAAACTGGCTATTGCTGATGGAAGTTCTATTGGAACTTTTATTGGTAAGAATCTTTGTTCTGCTTCATTGGTGGTTGTGATAGCCTAGGATATATGAATGAATAGATATTGAAATAGATCTCGATAAGATGTAATCAAAATTGCCTACAATTAAATTAAATCAACTAATGTTTTAGAACCATTTGATTAAAATTAGACAATAAGATTTTGAGGTTTAAATCTAAATATTAAAGATACAATCTTAATTTTACAAGTAATTTTGTGGCTGATTGCAACAAAAGAATGTAAGAAAGTTCTAAATTCTAATTGCAAAATGTGATCATTTGACTCAAATTATTTTTTTTACGGAATTTGACTAAAATTATTAAAAAGGTTTAAATATCATTTCAGTCTCTGTTCTCAATTTTTTTGTTTTAGTTCCTGTAAGTTTTTTTATTTTAAATTAGTCCTTCAATGTGTTAATTTTTTTCATTTTAGTCTCTACCGTCCAATTCCGTTTAAAAAACGCTTAGGTGGCAAACGGAGGGACTAAAACCAAAAAACGAATTTGCAGCCCTAATTTCTCTTCCTCTTCAACATCTGAAATTCCTAGATTACTCCCTACAAAGTGTCTTTATAAGCTCTAGTTCCTTTATGAATCTTTCACATCACTTTCAGTTTAACCAATATATTAAATGGCAAAGAGTTAAAAGAAGAAGCTGAAAATAGTTATGTTCCGTTAAAAATAATATAAAACCATTGATGTGTCAAATCATAACAGCTTAAACTTTTGGGATAATTGGTTGATTGACATGGTATCACAGTCTCTATGACTAAGTGGTCTAGGGTTCGATTCCCGCTACCCTCACTTTCTAATTAAAAGTATAATATAAAACCATTGATGTGTCCTCTATGACTAAGTGGTCTAGGGTTCGATTCCCGCTACCCTCACTTTCTAATTAAAAGTATAATATAAAACCATTGATGTGTCAAATCCTAACAGCTTAAGCTTTTGGGATAATTGGTTAATTGAAATGTTCTAATTGCTACAAACATACGAAGCACCTAAATGATAATCCTCAAATATTTTCAAGTTTTCTACTGCAGTTTTTTAATTAGAAAGATAATCTACCGAATAAACATTAACCAAATTCAAATTTTTCTTAGCATTTCATATCTGTTTATAATCCTAAAATAGTTATCTGAAGGATTGTGAAGATATGGACAAGGAAAAGCACTTGCAGCAAAAATCTGCACTGAATCAAGTATCACTATGTATAATATAACTTGAGCATAAAAATATTATGACTAATAGCTTATAAGAAAAGTACAAAAATTTAATAGTTAAGAGGGGTATTTACACTGCACCAGCAGGGAGATATCCAAAACAAAACAAGCCTGCAAGTGTCATAATACCATATAACATCCACGAAGAGTAGACTACCACTTCTAAATTCCTAAAAAATCAACTAATTAGAACCTAATCCACCTCTAAGCATTAAAACCAGAATATACACAGTAGGCAAAAAACAACAAATATATTGTGATAGGTAAGACATTCAATACCTTTATATGATTTGAAACTGCACATGTATTTTCCTAGCAGGAATTTCAGATGTTGAAGAGGAAGAGAAGAGAAAGATGAAGAAATTTGGGAATTTAGGGCTGCAAATTCGTTTTTGGGTTTTAGTCCCTCCGTTTGCCAAATAAGTGTTTCTTGAACGGAATTGGACGGCAGAGACTAAAACGAAAAAAATTAACACATTGAAGGACTAATTTAGAACAAAAAAACTTGTAGGGACTAAAACCAAAAAATTGGGAACATACAGGGACTGAAATGATATTTAAGCCTATTAAAAATTAGGGGATAAGTTACGGTGCATAAGCCTTTTTTTATGTGTGATGCATAAACAACTCGGACCGGTCCTGATCTGATGATAGGTTATTATTTAAATGGTTTCTTGTTAAAAAAATTGCATTGGGTAAGTTGGGACGACCAAAATGATTGGCTTGAAACAGGCCTTGTACACCCCTAGTTTACATTCAACTCGTATGGTGACCTTCAATGGGTTGAATTATGCCCTTTGGAAAAGTAAGATGGAGGATCTTCTTTTTGTGAAGAATTTTAACCAACTTGTGTTCGCTATAGATAAGTCAAATGACAAGATTGATTATGAGTGGACATTACTACATCGACAGGTGTGTGGATACATTCTATAGTAGGTTGATGACAACGTTTTGAACCGCATTAGTAGGAAAAATCATGCATAATTATAATGGGATAAGCTTGATCGGTTGTATGTGAATAAAACATGTAATAACAAGATGTATCTTATAAAGAAGATGATAAGTTTAAAGCTCCAAGAAGGGACTTCGTGTGCAAATTATTTGAATACTTTTAAAGGAATTATGCATCAGCTGTCTGCTATGGGTATTAGAATTGATGATTAAATTCAAGGGTTATTTCTTCTCGGTTCTTTGCTTGACTCGTGAGAAACGTTTAGAATGTCGTTGTCCAATTCTTCTGCTGATGGTGTGTTGTCAATGGACCTAGTTAAGAGCAGTACTTTGAATGAGGAGATGAGAAAAATGTCTCAAGACTCTCCTTCACAGTTAGAGATATTGGTTACTGAATCAAGGGGAGAAATAAAATTCGGTATTCCAGTAATAAAGGTCAAGGCAGAAGCAATTCCAAGAGCAAGTACAAAGTTGTAGAGTGCTATAATTTTGTGGTAAAATGGGGAATATTCGAAAAGATTGTCGACTTTTGAAAAAGGAAGATAAGGACAATGGTAAAGAAGATGATTCAAATGAAGAGAGTATTCATCTGATATTAAATGAATTGCTTCTTGTTGAGGAGCATGGTATGCAAATATTATTGATAGTGCATCTAGTTGGGGTATTGATACCTTTAAGAGTAAAAATGGTGTTTTGAGCGCGTTCAAGAAATCTAAAACCTCAATTGAATGTGAAATTGAGAAGAGGTTGAAGTGCATACACATAGATAATAAAGGTGAATATTTGAGAAAGTTTGAAGTTTGTTGTAGAGAGAACTGGAATATGCATTATATTAAAAGAAATGCATTCTATATATAGTTAGTCTATTCAATATATATATATATATATTGAATAGTTAGTCCCAAGAATAGTTAGTCTATTTAATAAGAATAGTATGCATTATATTCAAAATAAGAGTCCCAAGAATAGTTAGTCTATTTAATGGAACATTAAATGTGACTTAATCATGAGACCCCATTAAACATAAGAGCGCTATCTTAAGGTATACAGAGTCAAACTTTAATATGAATTGGGATAATATTAAAGCGTGGAGATTATTATGTATTGAGACAGATGACCATATCTCACAGATCATGAGTATAGAGATATTAAGTATATACTATGTATAAATATTAAGAGTTATATTTATACCGGATTGGCACATCATAAGAATACTACCTAATATGTTATGAAAAGTGTCAAAAGTTTTTCTCATAATGATAATGGTTTATACCACCCTTAGACCTTAATCAACTATGACCCCTAGATGTAGAGTCAAGTACTTTATTGTTATTCAAATATTATCCGTAAAAGGATATTTATACAGTTGGTTAATATGTACTTCATGAATCATGTTGAGGGACATGAGTGACCTAGATGAGATTTTCCTCTCCTGCATAACATGGGTAATATCTTTGAGCCTCTCGATGGAATATAACTAATAAAATGTATGGCAACGGCGAACTAAGTCAATATGATATATTGAGCTTATTTGTTGCTCAGTATATTCTGGGATTAAGAAATAAGATATTGAACTATACACGGGTGACATGATCTATTGTGCTCAATATAGATATGAAGGGAAAATGGGTAACTATACACATGTTCGTTATCACAAAAATGTTTCGTCAGATTATATGGTATTCTCGTCACTTGGGTGACAATGATGTATTGCTAGGTGTTAACCGCTTGTGAGACAGAAAGTCCTTCTAGAGCTAGAAAGCAAGGAAAGCCATTATAGGTTAAGGGGAAATAAATCCTGGTGTGGATCTTTCGGTGAAGTCTTTCATGTTTGGAAGCAAGGAAATCTAGGGTTTGGTTATAACTTAGTAATATATTGTAATCGGTATTGATTATAATTGTTTAAGCCCTCTAAGTATAAAACGCAAAATCACTCTATACGAGGTGGACGTGAGTGGCTGACTGATTAACCATTATAAAAATATCATGTTGTTATTCTCTCTCTATACCCACTCTGTTTTAAGTTTTGTTTATGTTCTTTATGATTTGACTTCTACTCTATTATGTACTCTCTCCGATTTTGAATATAAACAAAAAAACAACTTTCTAGATACATTGAAAAAAACATATATTTAGACAATAAAATGGTCCATATACATACTTTATTCAATATATCTAGAAAGTTGTTTTTTACTTATATTCAAAACCAGAGGAATTATATGTTAATCAGAAGTTAAACGATTTGATAAAAGAAATAGTTGTTAACTTTGTTTAAAAAGATATTTTGAAAAAGATTTTAAACGGGAAACACAATTCAAATTCACCCTTCTAGTGTTTCATCACTAACTAAAGTTTTCAAGTGAACCTTCAAAGATGCATTGTGACCAAATATGAGTTTTTTAATCAACAATTCACGGTTTCATATCAACTTTATTACCAAAAAAATTAATTTCAATGAAATTGAATATTAATACATTTAGCCAAAATTTAGTCAAAATTTAATCCAAAAACAAAAAGCCATTTAGTCAAAAACAATATATTTGGTCAAAATTTAGTAAAAGGAAAATAGAAATTTAGTCAAAATTATTGGGAAAAAAAAAGGAATGTTAGTAAAAATTTAGTCAAAATAAAATAAAATATTAAAATGTGATTTTAAAATAATATTTAAGATTAGATAGAGACTCGACAACTTTCTCAATAAATTGAAGCTTTCTCTAGTGTCATTTCATAATTACAAACTCTGTTTGTGCTTTCAAACAACAACAACAACAACAATGGTTTCCAACAAGAACAACAATTTGAAATTTTCTGATAGGAGCGACAATGTTGAGGAACTCGATGGTGAACTTGTACTATCCATTGAAAAGTTGCAAGATATCCAAGACGAGCTCGACAAGATCAATGAGGAGGCGAGTGACAAAGCGCTTGAAATTGAGCAGAAGTACAATGATATAAGGAAACCAGTGTATGATAAGCGCAATGATCTTATCAAGTCTATCCCTAATTTCTGGCCAACTGCTTTTTTGATCCATCCTGCTCTTGGCGATCTTTTGAACGAAGAAGATCAAAAGATATTTAAGCATTTAAGCTCTCTCGAGGTTGAAGACCATAAAGATGTCAAATCAGGTTTTTCAATCACCTTTAACTTCAATCTCAACCCATATTTTGAGAATACAGAGATTAGGAAGACTTTTACCTTCCTTGAAGAAGGAACAACAAAGATTATTTCTACACCCATAAAGTGGAAAGAGGGCAAGGGAATTCCCAATGGATTTAGTCAGATGAAGAAAGGGAACAAGCGGCCTCCTTCTAATATTAGTTTCTTTAGCTGGTTTAGTGATACTGAGCAGAAACATGACATGGATGACACTCATGATGAGATTGCACAAATTATAAAAAATGATTTGTGGCCAAATCCGCTTAATTATTTTTGCAATGAGGATCCTAACGAGGCAGACAATGAGGATGGAGCTAGTGGTTTGGAAAAGGATGATGATGATGATGATAACTCGGATGATGATGATTCGGATGATGATGATGATGACGACGACGATGATTATTATTATTATATATGATGATGACGATGATGACCAAGAGAATGATACTGAGGAGGATGAATAGTGGAAACTTAGTGCAAGATTTGACATTATCTTGTTTTATTTATTTAAGGTTATATGAGTATGTTGGTAATCTTTAGGGACTAATAAAAGACCAAGGTCACTCTTTAGGGGTTAATGAAAGAACAAGGTCAATCGGTGGTTTTTCTTTCCCTGTAATCTATTTATTTCCCTTTGAGGAGATTTATAGTTTTATTTCTAGTGCATTTTTTTTTTAAGATACAAATAATCTATTGACTTTTTTTATATTTTTTTACCACATATCATCAAAATACAATATATTAAGTGTGTATATGTGTATCATGTAACACCCCGATTTTTCGAAGCCCAAAAGTAGGCACTTTTTTTTTTTTTAAAACAACAAAGACTTTGAAATAAAACATTCACGATCGCACTTAAATTAAATCAGAGTAAACCATTTTCAAAATAACGATCGGAATGAAATGCCTCTTTTATAAATTGTTTTCACTAATAAAAGTTTAGGAATATAAACCAAACACTATGTCTAGACATACATAGCGGCACCACTTATTCCAAATAAATGTGTCATACAACAATTTGCATTACAAAATACGGAAGCGATAAAGAAGAGTAAACACGACTCTTAGACTATTATCCCTAAGCTGATCTTTAACTCTAACTGAAAATGACTGGGTGACAAAGACCCACAGACAGCTTCAAGCCTCGCCGCTTCTCCACGCGGTACAAATAAATCCCTAAAAATGCTCGTAGAGGGTCACGATCTAAAAATAACATATAACCAAAAATACGCAGCACAAGATATACAATACATGACATCATATACTCATTTATCATATGAATCACACATCATAGGATTTAAGTGCACAAATCGTCTATCAATCACACACAACAATATTCGAATGCACAATTAGCCTATCAATGCAGACTCTACATGATTGTGATCACCCTACCCGGGACTGTTTCACATGCATGAATTCCGGAATTTAACCTCTCCGCAGAGAGTCGTAGGTCCAACCCCTACTAAAATCAATAAAATCCCGAAGGATTAGAGTGGATCCATTCCCGATAATCACACCCCGTGGTCCATTCCCGATAACCACGTATTGGACTCAATAAATCCCGCAGGATTAAGGTGGATCCATTCCCGATAATCACACCCCGTGGTCCATTCCCGATAACCACTTACTATGAATGCATGAGCATACGATTCCCCATATATGCTAATGCAACAAATACATATCTTTCAAGCATATGTAATTCTCAACCACATGCCAATACATATATTTCGCAAAATCATATGTAAGACAAATAACATCATGTACAACAAGATAATCAATCAAGTACATGCATCAACATTTCATATTACTCAATCATATGAAATTCACAACAACCACTCAAACATGTGTAGAATATAGCATGTTCTCAAACAAGTTATCGTCACGAGAATACATCACAAAACAACCATGCTCATAATTCATATTGCATCACATCAAGCAAATACACATATACAAGCAACAATTACACATGCATAAAAAGCACTCGATATTTCGAGGTATATGAAATCGTTAGAAAGTGCCCTTACCTCGACAAGCTTCCACTAACTTTTCTCGTACAACTCTACAATTCGCGCTACCTAAAATTTAAGCAGCGTAATGTCAATAAAATACTCCCACTGTATTCTATCGAAACGAAACTATAACTCAAAAATCTGGAGGGGTCTAAGGTACTTTCTAACACTCTCGGATAGTGATTACGAGACCTCCCTATATTGATAAAAAAAAATTCATGAAGTTTAATGCATTATTTTTCGCCATACGAAATTTTTTTTCGTTTCATAACAACTACGAAACACTTTTATTCCCAACACCAAAGCAATCAATTACACACCCTAAAACCATTTGAAAACAACTCATGAGCTCTTGAAAACTTTTCCCAAAAATAAAAGATTACTTGCGCCACAAGTTACAAGTTTTCCTTTCAAATAAAATGGCCATAACTCATTCAATCTTTATCCGATCGAGACGAGCCATACGCCAAAATCTTCGTCTCGAAAAGACGGATCATATTGTTAACTTTCAAGGACACGAAAACAATTTTAAAATGACGAAAATACCCTTTCCAAATTCGGTCAGAATTGGAAATCACACCATAAATCATTTTTCTTTCATCTCAAAAGCATAGCATTAATTAATTAGTTCACAAAATCATTTAATTGATTCAAACAAAATATTTCAAAAACATAATCCATAAATCAAAATAGTTTTCCCAAATTTCTCATGAACACCAACAAAAATATTTTCTTGTTTTTCAAAACCAAACCAAACATCATGAAGACAAACTTCCAAAAAGTCTTAAAGCAACACCATTAACACAAACTCTAAACAAAACTTCATGTTCTTGATCAATAGAAAATTTCTCATCAAAACCCTAGCTAAGAATTTTATGAGATTATCATCCATCCATGGAAATCAAAACAACTAAGCCTAAACATGCTAGTTAATCACTCATGAACAACTTCTAAGCAACAAGAATCATTGATGGACAATTTCTCACAAATTTTTCTCAAGAACATAACCTCTAAAATTCATGAAACTCTAAGAATCTTAGCCAAACAAGAGAAAGGAAGAGTTAGTTACCTTAGGAGATGATTCCTAGCAAGTCTCTTATGATCACTCAAGCTTGACATGAGATGATTTGGTTAGGAATTGAAAATTTCTCAAGGTGGAAAGTCAAAGGGTGGTTCACGGCAAAGTGAGAGAGAATGAGGGAGTATGAGTGATTTTTTTCTAAGTTAAAATGATCAAACCTCCTTACTATACAAAGGTCTTGATCAATACTAGCTCTTGGATCAAATAGTGCACTAATCCATGATCAAATCCTAGCCATTGGTTCTCTTACTCACAAACTTAAAATGATAATAAACCAAATAAATATGATATTTTCATGGTCATGCCAACTCATCTTGCTCAGTTCCCGCGCTCGCGCTTAAACGAGTCGTATCTCGCATACCGATAAACTTTACGGAAACAGAAAAGTCTACCGTAAATCACTTAATTAAAACAATTCACAAAATTTCGAATAAATTATATTCCGAATAAATTTTCGCTCATTAGCTCGGAAAAATATAATGAGATCAAATTCTCATTACAGTCGATATATAAAGTCTCCATTAAAATTTTGACGAAAATCAGAAACCGTAAAATTTTCAAACATCGGGTATATCTTGTCCGTTTTCTCAAAAATCACTAGAAAAATATTTTCATCATTTCGACGAGACAAAAATGTTTCTAAACTCATTTAAAGCTTATAAAATCATTGTGCCAATTTTTCAAATGTTAAACTACACGCAGGCACAATCTCAACAAAAATTCTGTCAAAACAGACAATCAAGCAGAAAGCCGATAAAACAAATAGCATAAGCTAATTCATATATCAAAAATATATTTTCTGCTACAGTAATTCTACGGGTCTTACATTACTACCCACCAAAAAGAAGTTTCGTCCTCGAAACTAAAGATAAAAGTAACAACTCAACTAGTTATTACTAACACCAACACAAGAAAATCCCTCAGGATTAGGTGTAGCCACACAGATGCTATCACCCACACACTGGCACAACCGTGCACAACTCGCAACCCTCTACAGTCGCAATTGTTCAAAACTCTAGACACATAGCTAGACATCACACAACGAGTTCACCTTTCAGAATTACCCTTACTACAAAGGTTCACAAACTCTAGTTCTCAAAGATCCTAGGTCAACAAATTTCCAAGGTCACCTTTTTCGCTTCCGCGACATAGCCCTTTCCAATAAGTTCACACGAAGTGGTGCTGGCTACCCCCCAAAAAGAAACACCAAAAACTTTCTACACACTACCAAAGCTAGCAAAACGAGTCGATTCCAGTCAACACAATTTCGTCTATTATTAACAAGAGATTAAGGGTGATCAGTTCCTTAATTTGTCAATAGATAGCCGACAATCATGATGGTGGCTTAGACCATCTTTACCTAACTTTAATAATGCTCACTTCCACTTGTGCTCCGGGTCCTCCGAGGCACAAGGGTCCAACAATTCCTTCGAGGTTTTCTTAATGCTTTCCACGACTACTTACTACCTCGATCTCGTCAACGACACACAACCGCCCGAACCACATCACTTAAACTCTCAAGCTTTCACTCACGAAACTTCTGTTAAGTATCATCCAACAGTAAGTACAAAGTCACCATCACAAGTACCACCCAAACCATTATACTCCGAAAAGTTGTCATCTCTATAGTAGAACTTCACAACTTTACCAATATTCATAAGTCCTTAATTTTTCTCCTTTAATCTCATAACTGCGCCGAACTGTACACCTTCACTTTCAAATCTCGTTCTAATCACAATCTTAATAATATCATCCTAACAGCCGGTTGGTTATTACGACCCCACAAATTCTCTCGGCACTCGCCAACTTATACCATATACTTTTCTTTGACAATCCAATTCTCAAATACCTAAAAAAAAAATAATCTCTTATGCGTTCACATACTTTCCAAATTAATACTTAGCTTACTCTTGCGTGCCTTAAGTCAAAATATTTCTCCTCGTTGAATGCCTTCGTTGGCACACACCATCTTAAATCACATCCCCATTCTATTTTTGAACTCTTAAGTTTATTCTCTCTTATAATTAAATTCTCTTTTCCTCACAAGAGCTCGTCACCTTGTCCAATCTTAATTGTTCCAACATCTTATCCTTAGTTTAAATTTCTACATCTAAAAATGCATCTAGAGGCACTTCTCACCTCAACTAACATAAGCCACAACACAATGTGTTTCTCTATTACTTGTTCTTAACACGTTTTCCCAACGACTAACTTTTTCACCTCCATTCTTCCATTAATAACACTTCACACTTAACCTTGTCTCGACTTACAAAGTCTCATGTGAAATTCTCCAACATGCTTTCTACTCAGTAATTTAATCGTCTGGATAACGACCATAACATTCTTTTCCAATTTAAAACTTTTTTCCACATTTATATTCTTTTGTACTTTTATCCAAACATGCCAAGCTCCACTTTCATTGGCATACGCTCCTCATGTGATTCTTAACTCAACCTTAACTCCTTACGAGGTACATCACTGTACTCCGTCTTACGATTCCTTTTAACTTTTCCAAATTAATCAATGAGGTTGTCAGCCTCCCCTTACAACTCGTATTACCTTCTTACTTCCTTGCTAACGTACAACGTTAACCCTTCCTTTGCGACTATCTTGTCGATGTTATAAACTCTACAAAACTCCAATTAAGTCCTCCTCAACACTCTAGTAATTTGCAACTTCCCAGTTCAACAACCGTCTAGAGTTGGTTTCCAAACAACCAAGACCTCCATCTTGTTGATTCCAACAACATCTTTAATTCTTTGCACCCAATCCAAATACTCTTGTTCCATATAATTTTGTATCATGACAAGCATACTCTTCTTCATTAAACCAAAATACCTAATCATCATAACTATCTAAAGTTATAAAGTATGTTCCTGCTGGGAATCAATCTCTAAATCTCAAGTTCTTGCTAACTCTACTTTTTCATCTATACATTCATCGATTTCTCATTCACTTATAACTTTTACTAATGATCACCTCTTTACAGATAGTTATCTCTAAACTTATCATCTTACGTTTACTGTAATTCACCTACCAATCGACTCATCTTACTCATCCATCAAGCCATTAAACACCTATCTCAAATCTTAATGCTTGACTTCTCAAGACCAGCTACCAAATCACAATCCTTCGCTATGATTTCATCCTTAGTACGTTCGATAACCAAATCAAACTCTTGAATCTAATCCTCGAGAACATAAAATACCTATTATAACATCTAAATTCCTCCATTATATCTTAATAAACAATCAACTTGCATTGTCTTAGTACTCTCATTAAGGAACCCTTATCTACTCATAACATGACATTTCTAGAAAATATCCAAAAATTCTCGTCCATAATTTGAATTATTTAAAACTTATCTACCTCAACTGTTATTATATCATAAATTCAAGGTGCTACTTGGTCCTTCAAACCTCTTGGTCGATCGAAATCGTTAACTTAATGTTTATCAATACAGGGTTTCTACACAAATATTGACTAATCCCTTCAAACTACTCAATAAGTCTTGACTAGTCCCCAAGAATTTCTCAATATGTTCACTTCCTCTTAAGGTTTACCTGCCGATAACTAACAATTCTAGCTTACACTGCTACAATTCTCTAAGTATTTCCATACTACCCACATCTAGTATCCCCTATCCGTGATATGTAACTGACTTTCCACGGTTGAACTCCTCGTTCTTACCTAAACATCTCTCCAAAACCATAATTATCCAACCAATGATTACCTATAGTTTTGTTTCATATCGACATCTATACTTACTATCTCCTTAACTACGTATAGATTGTCACTTATCCATGTGATATTTGGTCTCTTACCCTTAATCATCACGAGATTCATCCATAATAATCTCATTTTCGAATCTAGTTTATCTCAAACTCTTAACTTAAACCCTTAATGTACCCACCGTTCGTAAAACCATCGTCTAAACTCACTAGTTTCGGCCACCCTTGACGTGCAACGCCCTTTAATTCCGATACGAGTTGCACCAATGATTATCCAAACATTGTAATTTAATCCAACTGACATCTCTTCCTACTCCACCATTCTACAGTGGCCGCATTCTCTTAAAAACTGAATGACTTCATCAAGTCTCGCCTTAACGCACCGGAACGAATATTCAATATCTTCTTCAAAATGTCGTCCCAATCCGATCCTTACTTACAATCATTTATCAATTGATTTTCACTCGTCCATAAACAGCACCTCTGAGTGGCAACATCCAATGCCACTTCCCATCAATTATATTACTTCCAAGAATCACTTGTAGTTCTTGTTCGCCTCAAGTCCGTCCACCTCGGACCGTCGTATCAAAAGAATTCAGAGGCACTTGTCGACAAAATTCGACCAATGCTCGGGGGTTTCAACAATTCTACCTAACGAAACATCAGTCCCTAAAATACTTCAGTAAGGAACAATCTCATTACTAAGCATATACCATGCTAGACTCAACAAAACAACCACATAACATGTAAGAACCAAAACACTTACTCCCACTAAACCCGACACTTGATCAGCTTAGGACACCCGACACAGAGCCCTTTAGCAGAATCTACAGCCGAGCTCTGATACCACAATGTAACACCCCGATTTTTCGAAGCCCAAAAGTAGGCACCTTTTTTTTTTTTAAAACAACAAAGACTTTGAAATAAAACATTCACGATCGCACTTAAATTAAATCAGAGTAAACCATTTTCAAAATAACGATCGGAATGAAATGCCTCTTTTATAAATTGTTTTCACGAATAAAAGTTTAGGAATATAAACCAAACACTATGTCTAGACATACATAGCGGCACCACTTATTCCAAATAAATGTGTCATACAACAATTTGCATTACAAAATACGGAAGCGGTAAAGAAGAGTAAACACGACTCTTAGACTATTATCCCTAAGCTGATCTTTAACTCTAACTGAAAATGACTGGGTGACAAAGACCCACAGACAGCTTCAAGCCTCGCCGCTTCTCCACGCGGTACAAATAAATCCCTAAAAATGCTCGTAGAGGGTCACGATCTAAAAATAACATATAACCAAAAATACGCAGCACAAGATATACAATACATGGCATCATATACTCATTTATCATATGAATCACACATCATAGGATTTAAGTGCACAAATCGTCTATCAATCACACACAACAATATTCGAATGCACAATTAGCCTATCAATGCAGACTCTACATGATTGTGATCACCCTACCCGGGACTGTTTCACATGCATGAATTCCGGAATTTAACCTCTCCGCAGAGAGTCGTAGGTCCAACCCCTACTAAAATCAATAAAATCCCGAAGGATTAGAGTGGATCCATTCCCGATAATCACACCCCGTGGTCCATTCCCGATAACCACGTATTGGACTCAATAAATCCCGCAGGATTAAGGTGGATCCATTCCCGATAATCACACCCCGTGGTCCATTCCCGATAACCACTTACTATGAATGCATGAGCATACGATTCCCCATATATGCTAATGCAACAAATACATATCTTTCAAGCATATGTAATTCTCAACCACATGCCAATACATATATTTCGCAAAATCATATGTAAGACAAATAACATCATGTACAACAAGATAATCAATCAAGTACATGCATCAACATTTCATATTACTCAATCATATGAAATTTACAACAACCACTCAAACATGTGTAGAATATAGCATGTTCTCAAACAAGTTCTCGTCACGAGAATACATCACAAAACAACCATGCTCATAATTCATATTGCATCACATCAAGCAAATACACATATACAAGCAACAATTACACATGCATAAAAAGCACTCGATATTTCGAGGTATATGAAATCGTTAGAAAGTGCCCTTACCTCGACAAGCTTCCACTAACTTTTCTCGTACAACTCTACAATTCGCGCTACCTAAAATTTAAGCAGCGTAATGTCAATAAAATACTCCCACTGTATTCTATCGAAACGAAACTATAACTCAAAAATCTGGAGGGGTCTAAGGTACTTTCTAACACTCTCGGATAGTGATTACGAGACCTCCCTATATTGATAAAAAATTCATGAAGTTTAATGCACTATTTTTCGCCATACGAAATTTTTTTTCGTTTCATAACAACTACGAAACACTTTTATTCCCAACCCCAAAGCAATCAATTACACACCCTAAAACCATTTGAAAACAACTCATGAGCTCTTGAAAACTTTTCCCAAAAATAAAAGATTACTTGCGCCACAAGTTACAAGTTTTCCTTTCAAATAAAATGGCCATAACTCATTCAATCTTTATCCGATCGAGACGAGCCATACGCCAAAATCTTCGTCTCGAAAAGACGGATCATATTGTTAACTTTCAAGGACACGAAAACAATTTTAAAATGACGAAAATACCCTTTCCAAATTCGGTCAGAATTGGAAATCACACCATAAATCATTTTTCTTTCATCTCAAAAGCATAGCATTAATTAATTAGTTCACAAAATCATTTAATTGATTCAAACAAAACATTTCAAAAACATAATCCATAAATCAAAATAGTTTTCCCAAATTTCTCATGAACACCAACAAAAATATTTTCTTGTTTTTCAAAACCAAACCAAACATCATGAAGACAAACTTCCAAAAAGTCTTAAAGCAACACCATTAACACAAACTCTAAACAAAACTTCATGTTCTTGATCAATAGAAAATTTCTCATCAAAACCCTAGCTAAGAATTTTATGAGATTATCATCCATCCATGGAAATCAAAACAACTAAGCCTAAACATGCTAGTTAATCACTCATGAACAACTTCTAAGCAACAAGAATCATTGATGGACAATTTCTCACAAATTTTTCTCAAGAACATAACCTCTAAAATTCATGAAACTCTAAGAATCTTAGCCAAACAAGAGAAAGGAAGAGTTAGTTACCTTAGGAGATGATTCCTAGCAAGTCTCTTATGATCACTCAAGCTTGACATGAGATGATTTGGTTAGGAATTGAAAATTTCTCAAGGTGGAAAGTCAAAGGGTGGTTCACGGCAAAGTGAGAGAGAATGAGGGAGTATGAGTGATTTTTTTCTAAGTTAAAATGATCAAACCTCCTTACTATACAAAGGTCTTGATCAATACTAGCTCTTGGATCAAATAGTGCACTAATCCATGATCAAATCCTAGCCATTGGTTCTCTTACTCACAAACTTAAAATGATAATAAACCAAATAAATATCTAGATATTTTCATGGTCATGCCAACTCATCTTGCTCAGTTCCCGCGCTCGCGCTTAAACGAGTCGCATCTCGCATACCGATAAACTTTACGGAAACAGAAAATTCTACCGTAAATCACTTAATTAAAACAATTCACAAAATTTCGAATAAATTATATTCCGAATAAATTTTCGCTCATTAGCTCGGAAAAATATAATGAGATCAAATTCTCATTACAGTCGATATATAAAGTCTCCATTAAAATTTTGACGAAAATCAGAAACCGTAAAATTTTCAAACATCGGGTATATCTTGTCCGTTTTCTCAAAAACCATTAGAAAAATATTTTCATCATTTCGACGAGACAAAAATGTTTCTAAACTCATTTAAAGCTTATAAAATCATTGTGCCAATTTTTCAAATGTTAAACTACACGCAGGCACAATCTCAACAAAAATTCTGTCAAAACAGACAATCAAGCAGAAAGCCGATAAAACAAATAGCATAAGCTAATTCATATATCAAAAATATATTTTCTGCTACAGTAATTCTACGGGTCTTACATATCAATACCACTTTAAAAAGTATATTTAGTTTTTTATATAAAGTATAAAAAAAAAAAAAAATTCACTCCTCCTCACTAAAACAAAATTAATTTTCATTTGGTCACAACATTGTTTTACTTCAAAAAGCAGTTATATTTACAAATATTTTTTCAAGTCAAAAGCATAAAAAAATTTCATTATCTTAAAAATATGATATGTTTAAAGCATAAATACAAATTATACTAATTTTTTTTTATTTAACGGGGCCTAAGTCCAAAAAAGAAAAAATTACACTGATATTAGTCGGGGGAAGAAACACCCCTAACATCTTCTACAATTTGCACCGCCCTCGGCGGTGGATTTTCGAAGTACACCATCCCACTAATGCCTTCACATCCCATATTGGCTTGCATATCCGCACATCTATTTGCTTCTCGAAAGACATGAATGATCTGGACCTCCCAAGGGCCATCTAGAAGCCGTTTGATTTTCTTCATAAGTGAACATCCTAAGATACTACCATCTTTCCTATGTTGTAGGCTTTGAGCTATAACTTGCGAATCTGTACGCAGCTCTAGATTCATCACACCTCGACGGAGAGCAAGCCTCAAGCCTTCATAAATACCCCATAATTCAGCCATATATGCAGTCGTGTCTCCTAACTTCTTGACAAAACCATCCACCCAAATGCCTTCATCATTCTGAAGAACTCCACCGCATCCCGCTCTCTTATTGCCTATCTTTGCCGCACCATCCGAATTTAAAGCATACCACCCATATGTTGGTGGTATCCAAGTGATATTTACTTGACTCTTTATTCTCCCAGTTTCCACTTGCTGCTCTGCCCTTGTACTCAATTTGTAAGTTTCCACATAGTCTACAACTACTCGGCGTCATGAATACTTTTGTTTCGTCATGAATACAATTTTGATTCACCTATTTTTATTTTTTTTGATGTTTTAGTATCCCTGTGTTAAAAGTCAACTTTTCAGTCGCCTTTTGTCACATATTTGGACTTTTTGTCTCTAACCCTAATTTGTAGTTAATTTTGATGACATGGTTAAGTCAATTATGATTATTATTTGTTCATACAATTGTTATTTGTTTGGTTGATAAATAGATGAATGTGATCTTTTTTGTTGGTAATCAAATTTTTGTTCATACAATTCTTAAGACAACAATTTCAATCCTCAAGATTAATTGGAAATTGCCAAAAGTGTAAAGAAAATAGAATATATACCGATAGTATAATATTATTTTACATTGTCATCCAATAACAATTCTGTATTCTGTCAAATTACCCAACTGCATTCTCTTTAATTACATCAATAACAATTCTGTATTCTGTCAAATTACCCAACTGCATTCTCTTTAATTACATGGACAATTAAAGGATTTCTATTGTATGTCAATGTAAAATTAGTTTACACTAATAGAGTATTTCCATTAAACTCTAAAACATATAGGTGAATTCTTCGATGCACATCCTATTTGAATATGTATCAGTGTTTCAAGGTAAACATTCCGGTACACATCTTATTTTGATATGTACTACAATTGATGTGTACAATTTTGATAGGGTCACAAATAATGTTTAATAAAGAAAAATTAATAAACATTATTTGTGAACCTAATAGAATCATCCACCTCAATAGATGTACATATGTACACATCTAAATAAAATGTAACCAAAGAATTCACCTAACTTCAAATGTATACCTAAAGAGTACATGGTTTCTTAAAAAAAATGTGATTTTTTAATAGATACTTCTATTCCTGTAAATTTAACTCAATTGATAGAGTGTGGATAAAGTTCCTAAAAACACAAAAAGGGAAAACAAATGCGCTTAACATTTTTAGGAGCTTCTATGATTTTATTTAGCATCTCTTTTTCCGTTACTACATTATGGATCGATGACGAGTTTAACAAAATCACGATGTCACTATGAATTTGTCAAACTCACCCAAAATCCAAACACACACTTAAGTTAGGATAAAAGATTTTTTGATCTAAAGGGTGTGAAGAATCATAACCGAGTCAACATATATTTTAGCAACTTCAATTTAAATTGAAATGGATTGTAATACCGCTTACTAAAGCACTTCATACACCTGCACATATTACATCAGCTTTTTCCTAAACTAGTTACCAAATATAAAATGTATCCAACTAGTTGTGTACTGTTTCCATTCCTCTATCTGAATTCTGAACTGAACCATGCCTTCACAGCCATGAACTTGATGTATAAACAAGTTTAAATCCTACAACCAGAAAGGGCATGAAAAGAAAAAAGGAAGAAAAGAAAAGGTATGTTTCGCAAGCAGAAGAAACACAATATTAAACAAATAAATCCTACATTTTGCTGATGAGATTGAACTACCCTCTCTAAGAACACCCACTCACATGTAGGCAGGACAGAGCCAGAGTGAGCAATAAGCTTCCGAAGAAGACCAGAACACGAAAAAGTTAAGATTATTATCCACAGCAACCACCCTTCTTATCATTCACATCTTGAATAGGAACAATTATCCTAGTACCTTTCAGAAGCCCTGAACTACCACCAGGATCGGCCTCATCATTGGCAGTAAGTGTTTTCTTGCTGACAAGTCGGTAAATTTCGGTTAGAATAGTCAGAAAGGCGGTTTCCACATTAGTCGACTCAAGTGCTGATGTCTCCATAAAGAATAGGTTCTCTCTTTGTGCAAACTCCTGTGCATCTTCAGTTGGTACTGCCCTGAGAGTTCCTAGATCACACTTGTTGCCGATTAGCATTATGACAATATTTGTGTCTGCATGACCCCTCAGTTCCTCTAACCACCTTGCCATGTGGTCGAATGATTGACGCTTAGTCATGTCGTAAACTAACATTGCTCCAACAGCTCCGCGATAATAAGCACTAGTTACTGCTCTGTACCTAAGAGAATGAGAGAAGATATAGATTTCAGATGCAGAGTACCCAATAAAAGCCTTAAATTCTCTAATAAATCTGAAAAGAAACAAAAGTTCAGGTTGTAACCAACCAATATGCAACAGAATCTAATATAAAATTGCATACAGAAACAACTGTGGCTGTGTTAAAATCAATTGCACCATTAGAAACCGGTTAAAATCATGCAGAATCCATTTTGTATTTGTGGTGTGAAAAAACCAGTTGCATATGCAATGACAAAAATATGATCATAATTACCTATTGTTATATATATTTTTTTTAGATTATTTCCATATCTAACAATGATTTTTATTAACATATCCAAACAATATTGCTTTCATTTAAAGCAATTCAAAGTTCAAATTCAGTTTTAATCAAAACAGGTTTTATAACATAAGATCATCCCAAACCAGGTTTACAAACAAAATCCAAAGCACCCACTCGGATGAGTTTTGGTGCAACAATAAGGCTGCATCCTTGTGTCATGCTCATGCATGAAAAAGTCTCTCCGCTTGCGAGGGGAAGGCTTCATACATCTGAAGCTCACCCCAGACCCAACCGGAACCATCATACACTGAGCCGTCGTTTACCCCCAAACACCCACTATATCAACAACCAACAATTAACAAATATGACTTCAAATTCAATAACATTAACACCATCCAAATCCTGATCAGTGTTCATATATCCTCTGATTCCTAACAACCCCAGTTCCTAACTACACTACTTGCTAATTAAGCACACAAGAAAGTTCAAACAACATGTACTCTACATGATAATAGAATTTCTCTAGCAGGCTTATGAAGATCAAAATAAATTACCAAATGAAAGAAGAAAAAAAACAATTTGAATTAAAATTTGACCCTCAAAAGTCCTTTACAGAGTAAATGATATATATACTCAATGTATTAAAATTAGTATGGAGGAGCACATCGCCATCAAACACAACATTTACACGCAGACAAAGGTAATAATTTAATAAGTTATTGAATGTACACATGCAGCATCATCAGACACACCTTCAATTCAAAGTGTCAGTGCTACGTAACTATACACTTTCTTTTGGTACTTTTTGTTATTAAATAGCATAGATGTATTGTATTGTAGATAGACAAAATGCAAATAGCCATTTGAAACTCGAACCCAAGTCATAGCGTCCTTAGGAATTCCAAACTTGTTTGTCGGTTGAGCTAGTATTTGTGTACAATAGCATAGCTGTATTTTGGGCCCTATTTCGATTGGCTTATTTGAGTTTATCTACTGACAAAAGTTTTGTGAGGTTGTTTAGGGAAACTTACAAAAATTTATGACAATTTTTATAAAAAAAAATTCAGTTAATTGTCATAAGTTTTCAAATATAACTTACGAACACAACACAATACCATATATAAAAACAATTTATCTTTATTTTATCTTTCGCTATAAAAATAGCTTTTATAATCTTATACACAAGCAGGCGCTTATTATGATAACTTATATTGTAAGCTGCAAATAATAAGCTATTAAGCCAAACAGGCCCTAATTCTAAAATTGAATATATTTGAATAATTTATTTATGATGTGTTTGGTAGGTCCCATCATCATAAAAATTGTCAAATCAGCAATTGAACAAAACTACAAAAACATGACATGAAATGAAATTAAACGCAAAAAATAAAAGATTGCACGCACGCACCTTTCTTGACCAGCAGTATCCCAAATTTGAGCCTTAACAGTTTTATTATCAATAATAAGCGTTTTTGTCTGAAATTCAACACCGATTGTAGCTTTAGAATCAACGTTGAATTGATTTCTTGAAAAACGAGCAAGAAGCTGAGTTTTTCCGACGGCAGAATCACCAATCAAAACAACTTTGAAAACGTAATCGATCTTTTGATTGTAATCACCGTATAAATTCGACATCCTATTTTAAACAACAACACGTAACTCTCAAATAATTCGATTTCTGATAATAATTTCTACGATCAGGTGATGGTCATGGAGGGATAGAACCCATAGTTTTGAGGTTTAGGTTTTGGGATTAAAACGACGACGTTCGTTACGTCGCTGTTAATGTTTTGAATCGATATCTTGTTGTGGAAGGTTCTTTGATTTTTTTGGACGCAGAAAATGTGATGATTTGGATTGTTTCTTCTTCCTGATCACGGACGGAGATATGTGTAACTGGAGAAATGTGATAATTTGGATTGTTTGTTTATGTTTCTTTCAAGAGAAAAGTATTCTTTGAGAAAAAAAAATTATTTTTTATTTTAACAGAAAAAGTCTTCTTTAGTTAAAAGATTATTAATATTAAAATATGTTAAGTTTGAGAAATAATAAAGCTACACATAATAGTAGGGCTGCGAAGAAAGGTAGGGCCCATTTGATTTGTTAAATGGGACAAAAAATAAGTGATGTACTAAATGGGACAAATGTTTTTATTTGTGGAAAGAAAGAGAAATGTCATTCTGATAATTTATTTTTAAAATATTTTGTTAAACTAAATTTTTGGCCCATAGGTTTTCAAGAAAAAAGAGATTTTGTAAATTCAAAATTTTAATGTGAAATTAAAAAATTTGTTCAAAAGTTATTCTACTAAGAATCGAATTTGAGACCATGAGTGCTCGCTCTTTAGACTGTTAGCTAGTTATTTTAAAAAGTAATAATGGCTCTAAAAAACTTTGAAGTAAGAAATTTTTAAGAATTTAATGTGAAAATATCTTACTTAGGGGAAGCGTCGTACTGACGTGGTACCCATAAGCTCAAATGCAACTTAGCTGCGAGATGGAAGTGTATGAGTATTTTTGAGTTGTCGGATTGTGGTTTCCATGTCTTTGTGATTCGCACTTTGACATGTCTTTGCGCTTAGTTTGTTGCTTTCTTGGTTGAAATCAAGAGTGTTTGGTCTATTGATTTCTCGTTGTTTTGTTTGATTGTAAAGGTCATTGTTAAATTGTTTGCAACCTTTGATGGATCATTTCCGCTTTTCCCTTACAGACCAGACCTTGTATATATTTTCTCAACTTTTCGATTTGCATCTTAGCACTTAAAAAGAAAATGAAAATTTCAAATATATTATTTCTCATATTCTCTTCATCACTAAAAATTATCTTGTTAGCAAGTTAACTATTTTAAGTAAGTAGTTAGAGGTTTAATCAACTTACTTTTATATATATATTAAAAATTAGATTAAATAGAGATAATTCATTTTGTATATCCGATAGATTTTTTAACAGAGTTTATTTACCATTAAACAATAGTGATAACTTCACACCTATAAAAGTAATTAGCTATGATGAGTGCTTTTTAAAGAAATAAAATTTAAAATATTTGGTTAAAAAGTGGTATCTTCCAATTTCAAAAGTGATATAAGTAGTAGTAAATGAATATATTAATCAATAGAAAAAAGAATTAGTTAAAAAAATATGTAATAAGAGATTTGAATAAAAGATATAGAGGTTAAAATTTCGTAACACAACTTTTTATTATTATTATTATTATTTTCAATAGAGAATTTATATGTATAATTTGTTTTCCAACTAAATTTAAAAAGATAAACTCTTTCCAATGGAGACTAATGAGATGATGACATGGTTCATGGTTTGTATTAGCTTTTTGTTTTCTTTATTATTTGATTGAGTTGGAAAGCAATGGGGAGAATGATACGATAAGGTTGGATGGCAGGAATGCACAAGAAAATGATGTAATGGTTCATGAAATGCATGCAGCTGATATGTTAAATTGTAGTTGGTCATTAAATTGAAGGCGGCGCCAACCTTTTCCTATAGAATAAGTCATAATCAATCATCATTGCCATTACATTTTGCCGGTCACAATATGCAACTCAACTACTTTGGCCAAAACAGCTTAATTAAATAATCTCCTTTTTTTGTCAAAAATAATAATAATAATAATAATCTCCTTTTTTATATTACTTTGGTGAGAAATGCTATCACAGGCACAACCCCAAATCAATAATATTTAGGCACACACACATCAAAATGAAAAAATTAAAGATAAATAATTATGTCACATCAACTATCATAAATCAATTCTTTTATATTTAAATTTTTTAAAAGTGTGTGAGTGTGACCAAATGACAAGTGTTGAGGTTGTGCCCAACCAAGTCTTCCTCTTACTTTGGTAAGTGTTGGTTAGGAGTTATCTTGGACTTGTAATTTTAAACGAGTCGAACTTTACGTGGATTCGAAAGTAGTTGTTAATATTCGCAATAAGAAAAGGAGTGTGATCGATATTGCATGTCAATTCAACACATTAATCATTGACTGGTAAATGATCGAGAAGTGTGTGTCATTCATCTCATGAAATAAATTTCTATATGGATGCTTTAATTGGGAACGCCTCGTGAGCCGGACTTCTTGAGATAGCATGTATTGGTTGTGAAGGTGGTGGTTCGGTGAACAATCCATCTCATAAGAAAATTCAATTTAATTTTGTTGATGTAATTGGAATATTAACTCTTCGTTTAATTAATGTGTAGTCTTTTCTTTTCGGGCATAAACCCTAATATTGTTTTAAAAAAGAATCTAAAACTTTCACATTTAATTTCTAAAACATTAAACAATGCATTTAAGTAAATCATTTATTAATATAGTATGCTATACAAAATAACAAATATAAATAAACATATATTGGATGTAATTGAAACTAGGGGTGTAAACGGATCAGAAAAATCCAATTGAACCGATGATCCAAACCAATCCAAACCGAAACAAAACCGACTTTTTTGGTTCGGATAAAAAACCGAACCGAACCAATTGAAAACCGATGTGGTTTGGTTCGGTTCTCGGTTTCGTTTTCAAATCCATTGGATTGAACCGAACCAAACCGGCACCTATAATATAATCAATTTTAACCTATGTGTGATTAAATTAGCAACCAAACATGCGCTGATTTAGTTTTGATTTTGGATTTTCAAGTAATTGTTATATAAACATAGTGGGAACAACAAGTATTGATTTTTAAATTTTTAAAAAGATAACACATTTTTTGCTTGTATATGTAGATTTCTTGATCTGACATGCCCTAAATTTAAGCTTATAACTATGTGAATTTAAGTTTTGATCTTTTTAACTATGTGAATATAAATTTTTGTAAATATAAGTTTCTGAAAATTTTATGAGTTTCGAACATGAACTGTGATTCATTTTTTATTGTGTATGATGATATTTAATTACGTATCGTCGAAAAAATAATAGTAGACAAAAAAAATAGTAGAAAAAATATTACAAAAAAAAGCATTACAAAACCGATCAAAGTATCCGAACCAAACCAATTAGTTTGGTTCGGTTTCATTTTTTAAAAACAGGACAAACCGATCCAAACCGAACCAATTAAGTACACATTGGTTCGGACTTTGGATTCATAAAAAACCGATCCAAACCGGTCCAATTACACCCCTAATTGAAACCCCTTTAATCTAAAGAACCTTTATGTTGTGGTGGGGCGACCCGGATCCTCTGCTGCAAATATCACTGCAGCCATACCTGCTGCAATAAATCAGCCGCAAGATCAAATGATACATAGTATTGGATGAAAACTCAAACTACAGTAGTAGGCCTCGTTTTAATATATATATATAGAAAGTATCATGCTATTAGTGGTTACGTGTTTGTAAGAACATTATTATTGTAAACCAAATAAAAATATATTACTAGTAGTTATAAATAAAAAGTTGTTAATATAAAAAAAAAGGTTAATCTTTTGTCTTGTTTTTTATTATAATTTTAATTTAAAATATATATGTACATGTAAATGTTCCTTCTGGATCTCATTAGTCAAAAAGAGTTCTTAAAAAAAAATTAAAAAAGAGTTCAATAAGTTTTTTGTTCTTATAAAAATATTAAATTTAAATTTTAGTTTTGAAAAATAAAAATTAGATATTTTTGTTCTTCCTAAATTTTTTATTTTGTTTTTGGTCTCTAGTGACGAATTTTAAATTTTTTAGGGTTAAATATTGTTTTTCTCTATATTTATGCGATATTTTAAGATTACTTTCTTTTTATTTTTGATCAAGTGATCTAGTGGCTAAAAATTTCACTCTTAAAATAAATAAGTGGGATAACCGTAGTTCGAACCCGACCCCATACATATATAATAAAATGTCTCTACAAACTGAGTTAAGTTTACGAGACTTTCAAGATTAATTTCTATTTACATTTAATTATATTTTTAGTATTGGATGTTTTTTCTATTTTCAATATTCGTCCCTGTTGTCAAAAAATCGTTGAGCGGACAAAGGAAACATGGCACGCAGACCACCCATGATTTCGTGCAACTTAAGACGGTTATTGTCACATGTTCACAAGTTAACATCTTATGGAAAGGTTAACAAAATTACTCCCTCCTTTTTTTTTTTATTTGTTTTTTCTTAGAATAATAACACCAAATTAAGAAAGTGTGTTTTTGCACTTTATCTTTCTATTATACCTTAATTTTAATCCACCAATAAATTTCTATTTTTTGTACATACTTTCTCTTTCCAATAAATTTAATATATTATGTATGAAAAAAATGTTATAATTTATGTACCAAAAAAATAAAATAAAATTTTAGTTCTTCAAATATATAGCATTAATTAGTTTTATTGAGAAAAATAAAAGTAATTTACAATGAAAATAATTGATAAATCATATCCTTAAAATATAAAAAAAAATTAAATAAAAATATTAAATCTGACGAAAAAAAAAACAAAAAAAAAACGGAGAGTACCTTTTTGGCTAATAAAAATATAATTAAGAGAGTCAGACCTAATGTTTATAGGTACATACTATTTATTTATAACTACCGATAATATACTTTTTATTTGGTTTACAATAATAATGCTTTCACAAACATGTAACCACTAATGGCATGATGCTTTCTTTTTTTTTTTTTTTTTCGGTTTTCACCACCAGTTGAATCTGGTTTGGAGGTCAGTTCTGGCATCAAGTGGTTCCAGCCCCCTCCCGATCGCAGTTGCGGGGGATCGAACCGTGGTCCTCCCTACCAAGTTCAGCGTCAATCACCACTGAACCAACCAACGATTGGTTAATGGCATGATGCTTTCTATATATATTAAAACGAGGCCTACTAATGTAGTTTGCATTTTCACCCAATATTATGTATCATTTGATCTTGCGGCTGATTTATTGCAGCAGGTATGGCTGCAGTGATATTTGCAGCAGAAGATCCGGGTCGCTTTGTTTCTACTTATTTTTAAGCTTGATAGTATAAGGAGCCGATCCTATAAGCCATCTTTGCGTAAGAAATGTTTGTCAAGGAATTTGATTTGTATCTTCCTTCGGTATCCTCATACATTTGCAGTTTGCTCTTTTATCACTTAGAGACTGCAAGTAATTCAAAAAGGAGTGTGATATTAATATCAATTACTATGATAATAAGGGTGAAGTGAATAAGCAATTTCGTCTATAAAATTTGTAACTAATGTCTTAATTTGACGAATTAATTTTGTTCCTAACATTGTAACACATCAATCAAAATAGTCTTTAAATTATGTTTAGTTATTAGACAACATGACGTCACACATTAAACAAAATTGTGAGTGAAGATGTTACAGCACCGACCGTATAGAATATGTGGTCAAGATCCTTTAATGCTCACGCATTTACAGCATTGGATCCATGTCCCAATTTAACGTGTCATGTGATAGTATAGCCTAATGTACCAACTTTAATGTAGGGACAATTTCGATTGATGTGGTACAAATTAAAGGACGTAATTGCTAATTCATAAAAGCGATATCGACAAAATTGCCTACTTTCACTTTAAGGGTAGAATTGGAAATCAGAACCAAATTAATTCTGGTTATATATGTACCTTGAATTGCTTTTGAAGATTTTTAATGTAATCAACAGCTAAATCCAACATGTCTGATGTGTTAGTTTGCTGCCAAAAACATGAACTAATATCAATCTCAACACACAACTATAGCACCAATTATTTATGTACTATATTTTAAGTTAAATAAAATGTCAATAATTAGTACCTTGTCCATGTTTGGCACAAGCTCTTGTAACTTCCTCATTCTTTCACTGATCTTAGTTCTTCTTACCTGAAAATAATCACTTCTCAGGATCATCATCAAAACACTTCATGAATTCGACATAATCTAAAATAAAATATGGGTCATGCTAACCGGTGCCCCCGGGGCACTGGTTAGGGGGCACTGGTTAAGGAAACAAAAAAAAAAAAAAATTAAATTAAAAATCACACTTTTTATATTTTCGAGGCGTTGACTGCACAAATTCCAATAACATATTACTATATTTGCTTGCTTAACCAATGGCCCGGGGGCACTGTTTAGCATTTTTTATAAAATATTCCTCACTATAGCATGATATGATATGCCTTAAAAAATTGGTTTATTTGCATATAACAAAAATCATACTCTTTCGGCAATGCTTCGAGGATGAGTAGCGCAGCCTCGTTTAGCTCTGATTTTACACGGAACGGAATCTGGAAACTGAAACAATTTCCCCATAGCAATCATCTCGGATGAAGTCTTCGGTAAACTCAAGTGATGTGATAATGTATGAACTTGATTTCCTAGTCCTCCACTCTAATAAGTAAAACAAAATATTAGTATCAAGGATAAGAATTGAAACTTACTTGAAATCCAAAATAAGAGACATACCTGAAAATCAGAAAACATTTTTTCGTTACCACTTCGCCCTCGTTTCAAACCACTAAGATTTTCTGAGAATGATTGAGTATCATTCCAAGAACTATAGGGGAATCCAGAACCATTGCTACCTCCATCATCAGGGCTAGTTGCTTCAATATCCTCACTATCTATTTCAGAGATTTGTGACAACATTCCCAAAGAAGCATTTCTCGAAGGGAAGCTAACTTGACTGTTCAATCGGTTAATCGACGGACTAAGTTCTCCGTTATTGCCATTCACCGCAGCATAGTTTCCAACCCCTTTCATGGTGGCAAACCCTGCAAATTATAAATACTATCATCAATAAGCTCATAATCACATAATTCGCTATAGTGGTCAGAAAGCCGCAAATTTGTACTCACGTACCAATGGTCCAATTTGCAGTACTTTTGTGAATTGGTTAATCTAAATTCGTTAACAATTCATAGAAAATTGGGCCGTGTAAGCTTAAACTTCAAATCTTGTTTTTCCGACTTCGTTAACAAATCAAAACATAAGTGGTTGAAATCATTCACACCCTTAAGTATTAATTGTCCTATTAATGGAAATGCAACATCCTCAGAAAACTACTTTCTACTTATAATTGAAATTTACTCAATTCAAACTAGGCAACTAACATTTAATTTTCATGTGAGATAGGAAAAAGGGCATGTCATTTCATCCACAATTTGATCATTAAATAGTAAACTACTAACAACTATAAATTGTACATGTCCCCACCAGAATCATTGTTTTCCATTTTCATATATGGGTCTTGCTAACGAGTGCACCTGGTTTATATCATTTGTCTTCATATATACTACAATTTACAGGTTTATATTTAGTAGTTGATTGCAATTAAGTTCATCAACACAAAGTACTAATATCAATTAGCCAATACTCATTACTCATAAAAATCCAATGATTCATATATGTTTTTTATTAACCCTCTAGTTCTCGGGTAAGAGCCCCGACATCTAGAGTTCGACTGCAAGGTAAGTGAAGTCTTACCAAAAATTGTTTTTACCACGAATTGAATTCGGATTCTCCCGAACAATTAGTCATTACCCACTTGAGCCTAATTACTTGGCAATGTTTGAACTTAAAGACAACATCATTAAAATTTCCAAAAGAACACCTTGGAACAAAAAACAAAACTAAAATAAAAACATAAAGCAAGAACAAACAAAATTACCATTTTGAAAGGAAATGTTGGAGAAAAGACCAGCAGGGGAACTACCCTGTCTAAGAAGATTTGAACCAAAACTCTTATGTGATGATGTTTCATGATCCATTCCCAATGAACCAACCAACCCAAAAGAACCATCCATAGCAGAACTTGAAGTAGAAGCTGCAGAACCATGTCTAGGATAATGAGGTGGCAATCCACCACCACCATAACCAGAACTCATTTCCTTAGAACAAGATGAACCAGAAATATTATCGTCACTCACAAATCTTGAAATCAATCTCTCTGATTCAGAAACATCCCAAAAATGTTTACTACCTTTATTATTATTAATATCATCAACAACAGAAGCAGAAGAAGGTGTGAAATTAGAAAAAAGTGAACTTGGTGCAGAACGAAAACGAAGCAACCCAGAATTTGGTTGGTTCTGTTGTTTAAGTTGATAACTTTGATGGGTATTGGAATCCATTATATGTAAATAGTTTTACTGTAAAAAGATTAAAAGGGTCATCATTAAATGAGAGAAAAAAACAAGAATCTTTGTAAAAATTGTGAATTTATTAGTAGCCACAGAGAAAAATAGTGAGAATTTAAAAAGAAGAGATTTTTTCAGCTTAGGAAGAAAGCAGGGGTGAGATAAGATCTTGTAAGAGAAGAAAGAAGAAAAGATTGCACGCAATTCAAAGAAGAGAAAGAGTGGCTGTGTATGCTATGGTATTTGAGATATTAGATAGAAAAAATGAAGAAGAAGTGAAAAGGACAAGGAAAGATATATACTAAAAAAGGGATGCTATTTAGATTTGCTTTTGGAAAGGGTGTAAAGAAGGAAAGATCTTATGAATGAGAGAGAAAGTGGAACAAGGGGGAGAGAGAGAGAGAGAGGGAGAGAAAAGGAGGTTGTATTTATCTTGGTGGCTAGATAAGAAAGTACAGAAAGCCATTGATTGGTCCCCCTCACCGAATGTATTAAATCAAATGAATTGCCAAAATAAGACTATGAATTGCCAAAATAGTAGTATGAATCACTTTATAATTTATTTTTGTTTTTTTATTTAAAGCAAAAATAAGAAATTTTTTGCTATTTTAAGAAACTCATTTTATAAATTGGAAAATGTTAAAAGTCAAAAAAAATTAATTTTAAAATATTACATAATCAATTTTTAAGTCAGAAAAGTCAACGGCGGACTAAGAAATGCAAAAGGAGAAATTTGGGAGTCAAAATTGCACAATTAAAACTTAAAGTGCTAAAATTGAAAATTTGTAAAATTTAAGTGGTTAAAATCATACAATTAAAATTTAAGAGGTTAAAATCACAAAATTCTAAAACTTAAGGAATCAAAACTATATTGAAGTCTTATTTTTAATGCATGATTTCTAATTTTGGAATCATTTTAGAGCACATATTAAAAAAACATTTTTAATATTGTAGTTGCTTTAGAAATAGATTTCATCATTAATTGTGGTTTTGGAGAAATAAGGAAGCTTATCAACCCAATATCTTTAGTGCCTATCATCAAGTTAATAAGGTGAACCGAGGGATCAAGAATACTACGCGTGAGATGGTTTGTGTTAAGATGATGGGTGAATAGGTTGTGGTGGAACTATTAGACCATGTGCAATGGTTGTTTAATTATCTATTGAAAGATGATTCAACTACCTAGAGCCATTGGAAGGAGCTTATTGAATATGATGTGGAAGAAAGAGGTGATGAATCAATTCAACATGTTGAAACTCTGTCCAAAACGCCACGTGTCGCGTTGCCAATCGTTGGGACGCGTGTGTGTGAAGTGTGATACACGCACAGATAGGGAGAGTGGGCGAGGAAGAAACGCGGAGAGAGAAAGAGAAAAAGGATAAAGCAAGACACATGGCAGAATCTGATTGGCTTTTCGAATTTTTAGCCCTTTATTATTTTGAACTCAATTATTTCATTGCAAATTAATTTTTTATTTTTTTATTTTTTTACCAAAATTCATGATTTTTTTTTCTCTATAAATAGAGACTTGGTTCATTTGATTTGGACATAGAAAAAAAAAACCCACATTTTTCATTATCTTAATCTTATTATTATCTTTCTATTGATGTTTATTTTGAAATTTTAGTCTTTTTTTAGTGAAATGGATCCCAATTATTAAAATCACAACAATTATTTGTATCGTACTAATTACGTTGCTTAAGTGTTGTATTTTAAATTAAGATAATTGTATCGTATCAATTATTTAAATAAATTTATTTCTATTATAATTGTAATCGACAATGTTAATTTAATTTTAATCGATAATTGTAATTTTAATCGATGATTTGTATCGTATAATTTTAATTTAATTTTAATCGATAATTGTAATTTTATGTAATCATAAAAACAAAAATATAAATTAAAATAAGAATATGAAATAAAAAATGGTGGGTAGAGTGTTGAATGAAAAACTATTGGAGAGGGTAAAAGTTGAATGAGTGTTGAATTATTAGGTGGAAGAGAGAGAAGATGATGTGGAGTGTAAAAGTGGGTGTTGAATTGGAGAACCATTGTACATGGTCTTAGGGGGAAGTAAAGGTGAATTATGGGTTGTTTTGCGAAGTATGTGGGGATGTGTAATGCTTACATGGCGGATCCGGAGTTGTGGAGAGTGTATGAAGAGTTGAAGTATGCTCGAGTTTTGGACTTTAGAACTGTGGAATTGATTGTTGAGTCGCTAGTGATTGTTAATGTATGTAATGGTCAAGGGAGTGGAAGTTTCATTGGTTGTTCTCTCGTTTTGAAGATTTGGCGTCTTTATATATGTGTTAGCTAACAATGTAGTATGTTTCTTTAAACTTTGATATTATTTTATGAGTTTTGTCTGATTCACATTAATCATTTGTTTGTTTTTGTCGATAATTATATAGGAATTTCTATACCTCATCTAGTTGCTTTGTAGTTTTTCTCTTTATTTAGGTTTCGATCCTCTTTGTAACAAAATAAAATAAAAAAGAAGAAATAAATTTCATCATTTGTTCATAATTGTTCTAAAAACATCAGTTGAATCATTACTAGTTAAATATTACGACTAATTCATATTAAATTGGGTGACTTAAGATATTATCTATATAAAAAAATATTCTCTAGTTAAATCAATATTAATTCCCTAACTAAATCTTTTTTTTCCATAAAAAAATATTATCTAAAACAATATTCCCTCTAATTTTTATTATAAAAGAATTTAGTAAAATTTATTAAATAATTATTGTATTTATTATATTAATATTGTATCCTATTGATTTAGATGATTCCCTTTGATAAAGTTCTAAAAATAAATTGGCACTCAATGTCAAAAAAATTACTGCAAAATAACATAATTGTATTTTTATTTAGAGTGAGAAAGTTGGGGGAGAAAACAACTTGGTGTGAACTGATAAAGAAAGTGGGTTTCATTTGTGGGTGATGGAAAGTTTTATTTTTAGGCAAAAGGAGAAATAAATTAAATAAAAATAAAGACGCATAGAGATCGATTGGAGGGACATTAGACTTAACCTAGGTACAATCCAAATGGGAATACAACGTGATAAAATAAAATGGATGGACCAACCCTAAGTGAATCCTAACAAGTCAAGCATTTGTCATGAGTGCAATCCAACGAACTCGCGTACGAATGCGAACCTGAGTTTAAAAAAAAAATGAAGAGTGAGAATCTGAAAGGATCAAATAAGGTTTAAAACCGTGAATGAATCAACCGTCAACATAAAATCAATGTCCACGTACCAATTAACAACCTCCAGAATAAAGCAAAGGACATAATAGTTCTTTCAAGCATAACAATCCGAAAACAGTCACAGGAACTAAGACAACTAAAAAACATGTATCAAAGTGGGTGATGGAAAATTGAACAACCTTTAAAAGCAATTTTTTTCTCCTGAGAATTAACAATTTTCTCCTTTTTGTTGTATATTACCTTGAAAACTCAGAAACAGGAAAAAACAGGAAAGGGGCTGGTGGCGGCGCGGGGCGTATGAAGCATGGCGCCGTGCGCCATGAGAGCTCTAGAAAGCTCTGTCTCCTCTGTCTGTGGTGCCGTGCGCGGGACATGTGGCGCCGTGCGCGGGCTCGCGTATAAAAGGAAGCTGTTTACGTTTTCTGAGGGCATAAGGTGTTTTTTAGGGTTTCTGAAGCCGACACAAGACTAGGATTAATAGAAAAAGTTCTAAGGAAGACTCTAGGGTTGGGGAAACACTTTATCACCTTGTAAACACTTTGTAATTGAATCTCTTGGTCACGGGGAGAGATTCGAGACTAGGGTAGAATTAGGAAAACACTAATTCTTGTAACTCTTGTGGAGAATCTCATTGTAATCAAGGTTTCTATTGATAAGTGGAACGGAGAGGGCTGCCCTTCCCCCATATTAGGTTCATTAACACCGAACTGGGTCAACAAATTCCATTGTGTTCTTTACCGCTTTTGCTGTTTATTCTTGTTCGTGATTATATTGCTATTCTCACTTGTTTGGTTGCTTAATTTATTTGCTCAACACACTAAAGGTTATTGGTGTGAGTTAATCGAATTCACAACAATTGGCGCCCACCGTGGGGCAAAGGATCAAACGAATTGAGTACCATGGGTTCTAAGTGGGAAATTGAGAAGTTCACCGGGAGTAACGACCTTGGGTTGTGGAAGGTGATGAAGAGGGCAATTTTAATCCGACAAAAGTGTGTCGAGGCGTTAAAGGGCAATGGTAGTTCATCTGTTCAGGTTGCCGTTAGTGAGGTGGAAGGCTACGAGAGTGCAGGAGCACTCATAGTCACAAACTGGGAACCATAGATGATTGATCAGCCTGGAGAGGCGGTGGTAAGAATACTCAACATCAGCCTGGAGATGCGGTGGTAAGAATACTCAATATCGGCCTGGAGATGCGGTGGAATAATACTCGACATCAACCTGGAGAGGCGGTGGTAATAATACTCAGGTTACTATTGAAACAACAACGGTGTTATGAGGATGTGAAGACACTAGTGGAAGTTGGGAATCGGTGGAGCTTTGAGTCATAGACTTTGATGCTCCTATCACATGCGTTCAAAGAATGGATACTTTTGGATCCTAGAGCTAGTTGAAGGTGGAGTCGTTCATCTTGGAGACGGGAAAGCTTGTAAGGTTTAAGGTATGGTGAGGTTCTTTTACATGATGTGAGGTATATTCCTAACCTTAATGTGGTTATGCATTGTGTTACTAGTGGAAATTCTCATGATGTGGTCTAGTTGTGAAGCTTTGGGTGGAATTTGTTAGTGACATGTGTTTTAGTTGAACTAGTGAAACAAGTTTAACTACGTGGTAGAACTAAACAGGAAGTGTTGGAGACTAACAATGGCTTGAAGTGTGTTTCGGAGTAGTTGAAAAGTTTTGCATTGAAAGGTGGAGTCATAGTGGAAATACCGGTTATAGTCTTTGGTGGAGGAATCTCGGTTTGAGGTGGAGTCTGTTACTAGTGGTACTAGAGGAAGACAAACAATCAACAATAACTCTTGGCTATCTAGTGATAAATAGGGAAGAGAGTGGTAATGTTGCACCAAAGTGGTATGGCTATGGAGACCTTGTGGTTTGTGTTTTTCAATTGTGTCTGAAGAAGTGCAAAACTTGAAAGATCTTCAGGGAGGCAATTGGAAGTCGGTGACTATCAGACTTGGGAACTTGTAGGGCTATTGAAGGTAGTTGGATACAAGGAAAGTCAGATGTTACAGCTTGTGGAACTTAGCTAAAATTCCAAGGTTAAGTTGAGAGGCAAGCAGTTCTTCAGGAGGACGGACATGAACAATCCGGGACTGAAGAGTGTGTGGTGAAGCTTGTAGGATTGTCCTAAAATTCCAAGGGCAATTGGAGGCAAGAGTTTCTTAGAGAGTACGAAGCGGTTCACTTCGGGGTTCAAAGAGGGTGTGGTGTAATCAGGGTGGTTGATGGGAAGTTGGCATCATCATCGTTTTGAAGGCAAGGTGGAGATTGTTGGATATTGCCTTGAAAACTCAGAAACAGGAAAAAATAGGAAAGGGGCTGGTGGCGGCGCGGGGCGCAGGAAGCATGGCGCCGTGCGCCATGAGAGCTCTAGAAAGCTCTGTCTCCTCTGTCTGTTGCGCCGTGCGCGGGACATGTGGCGCAGTGCGCGGGCTCGCGTATAAAAGGAAGTTGTTTACGTTTTCTGAGGGCAGAAGGTGTTTTTTAGGGTTTCTGAAGCCGACACTAGACTAGGGTTAATAGAAAAAGTTCTAAGGAAGACTCTAGGGTTGGGAAAACACTCTATCACCTTGTAAACACTTTGTAATTGAATCTCTTGGTCACGGAGAGAGATTCGGGACTAGGTAGAATTAGGAAAACACTAATTCTTGTAACTCTTGTGGAGAATCTCATTGTAATCAAGGTTTCTATTGATAAGTGGAACGGAGAGGGCTGCCCTCCCCCCAGATTAGGTTCATTAACACCGAACTGGGTCAACAAATTTCATTGTGTTTTTTACCGCTTTTGCTGTTTATTCTTGTTCGTGATTATATTGTTATTATCACTTGTTTGGTTGCTTAATTTATTTGTTCCACACACTAAAGGTTATTGGTGTGAGTTAATCGAATTCACAACACTTTTCAAAAAGAAAACTCAATCCCTCTTCTATAGAAAATAACCCAATAAAAAATGGGTCTAAATATGTCAAAACATTGTTTATATAAGTTATGCTTTTTAACCCTTTAAAAAAATTAACTTGGATAATAATAAATATTTATGTTTTTCTCAAACTATCTTAATGAAAATATTCTACTAGTGGAACTCTTACTTTCAAATATGCTTATCAATTAAAAAATTGTTTTTGTCATTCTATTAATTTTGGAGCGCGCCATACGACATTATCAAAATATCTCCGTCCATTGTACTTGAAGGATTGTTCTCATTTGTTTTGCAAATGTGACCTGTGCTATAATACCAATGAGACAATGTAACACCTCCCGGAGTGTCCTTTTGGAATTGGTATAATAACATCACTCACTATGTTATCATCATTTTACACTTTGTAATTTGTAGCAAAACTCTTGTCAATTTAAGCTAAGTTTCTCTTTACTTTCTTGTAATTTTATTTACTGTTTTTATTTATATTTTCTGCATACTTCCTATGTAAATGAGTGAGTAATCTTTTTGTCTTAGGATTAGATTTTGGATAGTAATTTAAGGATATACTTTCCATAATTTCCTTCTTTTTATTGTGTTGATGGAATTTCTTAACATAATCTAATTTAATCTTGTTGTACTTAACTATGTATTATAGGTTTACAATTAGTCAATCCTAAAGTAACAAGAATGCGAAATTGGTAGTGACAATTAGAATTGGGCGATTCTTCAAAAAAAAAAAAAATAGAATTGGGCGATTGTGATTCGTGAATCTAAAATGGACTTAGCAATCAAAGTGAGAATTGACCGGCAAATTGAGATTTGTAACCATAATTAAGGGCATGATGCATAATCTTAGACATCGATCGGCTATTTTTGGATTGGTGGTCAGGGATGAAATGAAGTGAAATAGAATGATAAATAATTATGTTTTATTGTTTGGATTTATAAAATATGAATAGAGTGGAATGAAGCACCAACTCATTCTCCTTCTTAAAGGATAAAATTGTAAGAATAATAACAATTGTCAAGAAATTAAATACTATAATCCACTTTTTTAATCTCCACAATTTTTTCAACGGGGTTTTATATTTAGGGACGGAGCTTTGTCCCTAAATATAAGAATTTTTTCAAATTTTTCTTTATCACTTTTTATAAGACCTCTTTCAAATTTCAAAGGAAATTAATTATTTCTTTATCAACATACCCCTAATTAAATAGCATCTTTTTTTACATTCAGTGATAAATATACTAGAAAAACATCACCTCATTCTCTTTCATAAAGGATAAAATTGTAAAAACCATAACAATTGTCAAGAAATTTAATACATGTACAATCCACATTCTTAATCTCCGCAATTTTTTCAACAGAGTCTTATATTTAGAGACGGAGGTAGTAGTTATCATGTTTTATTCCATGGGATGAATTTGAGTGGGTATTGAAAATATAAATCTTTTATAGATTTTCTCGTTTCAACTTCAAAGGTCGAGGGAACTCGCTATGCCAAATTTTGGTCGTCCTAGCGAATCAGTTATTCAATTTTTTGGGTTTTATCATGTAAAGAATTGCTAAACTCGAATTAAGATTGGCTACGCAAATTTTTGTTTTTTTGTTTTTAAACACATAAACTTAATTTATTTCATCAATAATAAATATTCAATACAAAAGGAAATTAATGTCAAAACTATGGAAACTAGCCTAAGAAATGGTCACCCTATCAAATTTTGATTTTTTCTGTGTGACAATTTCGCATAGTGAAATTAGAATGGCTTAACAAAATTTGTCCAAGTAAAGTTGTAAGAATAATGACCATTTTACAATTGAAATTTGAATTGTATTTTGAAATTACAAAGTTAAGTTCTTCTCACTAAACTAGCACTTAAAACGTAACATATAGAATTTTTTTATTTATTTAGAGAAGCAGTAGTTTGGAAGTCCAAATATATCGATAAAAATATTCATTCCTAATAAAAATTTGGTCAAATGCATTCATGGACCCTTTAAGTTTAACAACGTTTGTAACATATTGTGATCATTTTAGTTTCTTAAGTTTTAAATTGATGCTTTAACTTTATAAAAGATTACCAGTTATAAAAGATTACCTTGGTTGTTAGCTCGGATAATCTATTTAAGGTTGTGAAGAGTTCCCTAAAATGCATACCATTTATTGAGCTTGATGAGTGCTTTTTTTTTTTTTTTTTGCATCGATTTCCGACTAATCAAAAGTAAACGATTAATCTGGCTCGTGTGCAGAGGCATGCGCACTGGCCAAGCGTTGTTCTCCCTAGGAATCGAACCCAATATTTCCCGGATATGTCCTTGGAAAGAGATCCTTGTCACTTGAGCCCAAACAACTTGGTTACTTGATGAATGCTTTTTAAAGAGGTAGTATGGTGGTACAATACTTGTTGTTGTTGGTGGTGATCTAAATGATTAAATATTGCTAGTAGCAATAACAATTGTTAAAGGCTAATAATAACACAAACATTTCGATAATAGAGAGTCATTAAAAGTGTAACAATATAATTTCGTACAAAGTTAAAGGACTAATTTGATGTGTAAAAAAACTAAGAGCAACAATAGTGTAGGTTAACTAAGTCCATGTTTTTTATAGTATACTTGGCAATAAAGAATGTTGCATTGCACTATGTATGAGCTAGCGGCAGAAGCAATACAAATTAGTTGCCGTGATTAATTTAGCCAATGTTCTCTAACTTTAGAAAGCACATTAAATACTATTGTTTTGTATATGTTTACATTTGATTTTACAATATTAATGCTCCAACGGCTATATATATTTTTATCTTTGTATAAATATTAGTAGTAATTTTATATTTTTGCACACACTAATTTACCTTCTAAAATTTTACTTTATTTTGTTTCTTTCAATTTCTAATCATATTTCATTTATCAAATGGATCCTAACCAATGGAATCCTTATTTTAATTATTTTCAAAATCCCACCGGTGACACTTCTCAAAATTTTCAAATGTGCCCACGACCATCGCTCCCTAGTAGCGACGGTTCTCAAAATCCCCAACCTTTTATGTTTCAATCACCACCATTCTCTACCGGCAACAATTCTCAATATCCTCGACCTTTTATGTTTTAACCACCACCAACCAACATCACTAGCCAATATATGTATCCAATCGGTACCAATAACGTTGTAGAGTCTCATCACGTTCAATTAGAATCACCAATTGGGTCTACTATAGATTCTCAAGTGCCGGTGTTCTCAACTCAAGTTGGTCTAGAAAATATTACTTTTGCGGAAGAAGGAGAGCATTCTTCCCAAAAAAAACAGCGTGTCAGGTTCTTAGAAGAATAAGATAAATTGCTTATTCAGACATGGCTTAACATTTCTAAAGATTCAATTGTGGGAAATGACCAAAAAGCCGATAGTTTTTGGGGTAGAATCAAAGATAGCTATAACAACTATCGCGAATCACTTATAGCGAGAGAGTGGTCTACAAACTAGCTGTTGCAAACAACAAAAGTGGACAGTCCGAGAGAGACGTCATGGATGAGGCGCGTAAACTTTTTGTGCAAGTACGTCATCAACGTTTCACAATGGAGCACGCGTGGAGGTTGTTTAAGGATGAACCTAAATGGAAGGGAGAAGAAATGAACAACTCTTCAAAGAGATCGAAGACATCCTCTACCGGGACATATTCATCTATATCAAATCCAACAAATTCCATTGATTGTTCAGAATACAACAGTGCAACTCAGACCGATCGTCCATTGGGACAAAAGGCGGCAAAAAGGAAGGTCAGGAGAAAAGCATCTCTGTCTACAACACTCATAGTTGACTTGACCGGAATGGAAAATGTCTCAGAAAAGAAATTAGTTGTCTACGGTAAAATAGCCGAAGCAAGGTTGGCAGAGAACATACCTGCGTTGTATGAAATTCTCATGAAGGACAAATCAACAATGAATGATGAGCAACGTCTAGAGCATGAAGAAATTTGTCAAAGTATCAAGGAGAAGTACTTCAAGAGAAGTTAGGTGTATTATTATTATTATTATTATTATTATTAATATTAAGTTATAATATGTATAATAATTTGTTTGTTTAGGTTTGAATATGTATTTTATATTATTGTAATTTTGTTCTAAATGAGTGTAATTTTAATTTTGAATCTATGTTTCAAAATAGTTTTGAAAAACTAGCCGTTATTTAAAAACTAGCCGTTGCTAAAAATTAGCCGTTAATAAAAACTTTCCATTATTAAAAACTAGCCGTTATAAAACTAGTCTATATATACATCTCACATGTTCTCCCATTCTATTTTCATTATATTCCATGGATCCAAACGTTGAATGGGATAAAATTTGGAATGAAGTCATAGATGATTGCCTCAACGACAACACTGAGGAAGAGGTGATAAAGTTAGTACGTGAGGCGCAACAACAGGCCAACAATACAAGTAGGCGTAGAAAAAGAACAGTGATAGATCGAAGTCGTGAAGAAGGGCATAATCGATTGTTCAATGATTACTTCTCAGAAAATCCTGTATACACGGAAGCGCAATTCAGACGAAGGTTCCGTATGCGAAGACATGTGTTCCTTCACATTGTTGAAGCTCTTGGAAATCATGACGAGTACTTTCAAATAAGGAGTGATGCAGTTGGTAGAATGGGACTTTCACCCTTGCAGAAGTGCACTGCTGCTCTTCGTATTCTAGCATATGGATCACCAGTTGACAGTGTGGATGACTACGTTCGCATCGGTGAAAGCACGACATTGGAGTGCTTAGACAGGTTTGTAACGGGCGTGTGCACAATATTTGGTTCTCAATACATGAGAAGGCCAAACAATGAAGATATTGCACGTCTATTACAAATTAACGCGGCACGCGGCTTTCCAGGTATGTTGGGTTCAATTGATTGTATGCATTGGAAATAGAAAAATTGTCCTGTCGCATGGAAAGGTCAGTTTTCTAGAGGTGATCATGGTAAACCCACAATCATGCTTGAAGCTGTAGCATCTCAAGACTTGTGGATTTGGCATGCATATTTTGGCACTGCGGGTTCTAACAACGATATTAATGTATTAAACACATCTGATGTGTTTAATGATGTTTTGAGTGGAAAAGCTCATGCAGTGCAATACACAGTAAATCGAACCACATACCATATGAGGTACTACCTAGCAGATGGTATTTATCCTGAGTGGGCAACATTTGTCAAGACTATCCCTATGCCGCAAGGAGAAAAGAGAAAGCTATTTGCCCAGCGACAAGAATCAGCACGAAAGGATGTTGAACGAGCATTTGGAGTGCTCCAAGCCCGATTCGCTATTGTACGTGGTCCGGCGCGTGCTTGGCATGTGAATACAATGAAACACATAATGTTAGCGTGTATCATATTGCATAACATGATTGTTGAAGATGAGCGAGACACATATGCAGGTAATTTTGATTACGACCACATTGATAATAATTTCTCCACAACTGAAGTATTTGCTGGTCCTGATCCCAATTTGACAGCATCGCTATGATGCACAGGTACTCCATTTAAGGAAGAGTACCGGTACTGGGTACGTACCCGTATCAGTACCGGGTACATATCCGTACCTAAATTTATAACCATACACGTTCATTAGTTTTTAAAAAATTGCCGTACTCCGTACCAGTACCCGTATCGGGATACGGGTACTGATACCGTACCCGCACCTAGGCAACACAGCAACATCATTTGAAAGGATAGCACATGTGCATCAAAGGCAAAACCATCGCCAACTTCAAGCAGACTTGGTAGAGTATATTTGGGAGAAATTTGACCATGAGAATAACGAAAGTTAATTTTTATCTTATTTTGTATTTCGTTTAAAATGTAATTGTTACTTATTGTTAAGTGTTATTTTAAATTCCTATGAAAATGTAACTTTTTTATGTGTTATTGTTATATGTATTATTTTAATATTTATATTTTTATTAAAAAAATTAATATTTTTATGCATATTAATTAAAATAATTAAATTAATAACTTTGAATCAAAACAAATTACAAATAAAAAAACATAAACATGTGGGGTCAATATTTAGTTCTTTATAACGAACCACCATCTCTATATATATAATTTGAGACCCTTTTTTCAAAGTCTATTGTACACATGGCACACTCATATTAATACTCTTCTAGCATTGTTTTGACAATAAATATTCATAAGCAATTAATCATAACCAAATTAATTAGAGAATTAATAAAATAATACAAAATTTGACCAATACATATGATATTGCATTTAATTCGCCTATTAAAAAAGGAAATAATTCTAATTCAAATAATTCTAATTTTAATTTTTACATGACTTATATTTCTATTTATATATTAGTACGGATGCCTATATTTTATCGCAATTTATGCGAGAAAATATATTTGTACTTTGTACTTATATTTTTTACATTTTACTCATACGATGATTTTTTTTATTTAAACGAGAACCTATATTTCTTCATACACTAATACGAGATCTATTTTATTTTTATAATTTATAAATCTATATTTCTACTCATACATCAATACGGAAGCCTGTTTTTTATTAAAAATATCCATGGGTACATATATTTCTACTCACATATTAATACAAAAGACTATTTAAAAAAAATCTACGAGAACTTATATTTCTATTATTATATATAAATATGAAGACCCCATTCTTTTTTTTTTTTTTTTGTAAATTTTTACGAAATTTATAATTTTATTCATATTAATATGAGGACTATATTTTTTAACTACTACATAAACTTTTTTTTTTTTCATATATTAATACGGGATCCATTTTACTTTTGTAATTTATACTGTTGTTTATATTTCGACTCATATAACAATACGAAAGCTTTTTTTAAAAAAATGTTCTATGCGATCTATATTTCAACTCATACATTAATACGGAGCCTATTTTTTGTTGTAAAATTTCTACATGAACATATATTTCAACTTATATACGGATGACTTTTTTTTATATATAATTTCTACTTAGATCTATATTTTTAATCATATATTAATACGAATACCAATTTATTTTATAATTTTTATGAGATCTATATTTGTAGTCATATGTTGATAGGTGATTTATAAATAAAAATAAAAATAATTGACGGTAATCAATATTTCTGCTTAAATATTAATACGGGAATCAATTTTTGTTTTTTGTTATTTATATTGTAATATATATTTCTACTAATGTTTTGGTATACAAACATTTTATTTTTTTGTGTAATTATCCACTTCAAAGTATTTTTACGAAATCCCGAAGTCTCTACCATATATCTCATAGAAAAATTATTTTCCAACAACTTTATAATTCGTTTAGTGGAGAATAATAGAAACAACAACCATGATGCATTTTTAATTTGATAAATAAAAAAAAGAACTATAGAAATCTTCCTTAAGAAAATCTTGGACACTATTCATAAATTTCACATTTAGATTTTACCACATAGGGTTATTTTAATTATTAAATTATATAAGATTATAAATATTTTATAATCTTTCATTAGCAATTAAAATTTTAATTTTTCAATTTAATATAAAATATATTATAAGTTAATAAATCTACAAATGTATTTCTACCCGTGCGTGGCACGGGTCTAGATACTAATTAAAGTAAAAACTACTCAAATCAACTATAAAGTTTTTAAATCCTACTCATTTAGTTTACTCCCACTAAAGATGCTCTAAGAAGACCAACTTGACCCATCCAAAAAAAAAGGGACGCATTTAATACTTGAAAACGTAAATCACTTTATTACAAACATTATTCTTAAAGACTTCAAAATGTATTTGGCCTAAAATCTTCCATGATTTCCCTTAATTATTCTTTGGTTTTGGTTTGATCCTAACTTAAATTTTTCCTTTTCTTTCCACCACGTTTATCTTATAAATATAGAAAAACATGTGCATACATTTTTTTCATTTAGTATATACACTAATTTTGAAACTTATGCATTCGCTTGAATCTATTGATTTTTATTCGATATTTAAGTTCATCATAATATTAATATAAAAATTTATTTAGAATAAAATTTGTTATAAAATAATGTTAAAATATTACTCTTGTAAAACTTACTAAATATATATAATCAATATATTCTAATTATTTTATCGGTTTATGACAAACATATGACCCATGTATGATTTTTTATAAATTATAATTATCAATGATAAATATTTATCCAATTTCTTTTATGTAACAGTGATGAATATTTGTCATGTATTTTTTAATTTATCATCAATGAGAACTAATTTATAACACTCCATATTAATTTATCTAGAATATCAATAGGAGCATACATAACTGAATCAGAATACATTAAAATTACAGAATAAATGTTGTTCTACACAAGGTAGACTGAGGAATATATCAACAGTACATGATTTAATTAAAATGAATAAACTGTTATAATGTAATTGTTAACAACTTTACATCATGGCCATGAAAACTGGTGAATACATGTACATGTGACATAATCCTAAACAAGAGCTTCTAAAGATGAAAACAGATAAACTTCATATGAACTTTTGTTAGCCTCGCTAATCCATCCAATCCACAGCTTCTTACACGAACAACTTGTTTATCTGTAGTCAAATAATAGTGGGGTGAGACTTCTAAGCCTCAGTGAATTTCTTACTACCCTCTGCCGGGTGTACTAACACCGGGGATTTGTAAATCATCAGTTGATCACTTATAATTCATATTCATTAAAGAATAGCATAACATAAATAAAGGTGTAACACGCATTAATTATCTTGGTTACTTTTAATACTCACGGACACTTCGAGGTGAGCGGGTCTCGAAGGCCGGCCTCAGGTTCCTGATATTAAATGTAGATCAGAGAACCTACTCAGCTCACAATCATAAACTGATTCTCACTAAAAGTAGAGAATCCTCATAGCATAAGCTATGCTCATAGCCAAAGGCTAGATAATAAGTGATTCGGGATCAACCACTACTGATCAACTGTACTGATTAATTAACTTAATTAAACAACCTGTCCCGGGGAAGTCCTAACTGATCAAGTAGATCCATGCATAAGTTTCTAATTCAGTTCTACTATCTATACTCATGTTTTAGAAGCATGTGCGACCAGTTCTGTTCACGATGGTCAAATATTTAGAATTTTCAAATTGTCTTTGTCTGGACGGCATAGGGACTGACATGAGTTTCATGCACCATTCAATGTTTGTATGCACCGACGCAACTTACCATTTGCACCGGTTCATAAAACACTTGGGAAATCATTTTAATTTTTGGAAATCTTGCATCGATTCATAACTCTTTTGTACCTACTCAACCTGCCCAGAATTTCCAACCTGCAACTCTGGAACCTCTTGCACCGGTTCATCATGATGATGTACCGATTCAACAAGTCCAATTTTGCCCATTGTACTTGTTCTGGGTTGATTGCACCGATACAAACAAGTCTTGAACCGCTGCAAGATCGTGAAAAAGGTAAAATCTGCATAAAACATAGTTCCAAAACAGTCCCTAATTGTCTCTAAGCATTTCTAACATCCTAACCATCATAGATACAACCAAATACAGTCACATGCAATGGGAATTAGTCCAATTTCATAATTAATTTGTTTATGAGTTGTCTAAATTTCTAATCATGAAAATAAATTAAAATCTTATGCTTTGGTCTTATGGTTGCCATGACTCTACTTAAAGAAACCCACCTCTTAAATTGATGAAAACCTTGAAGTTACCGATTACTTAAAGCTCCAAAGTCTGTCCTTGATTTGTATTCCAGCCCTCATTACTTTTGTTCCAAATTCTCTACAAACCAAAGCTCTTGTTCTCCAATGATCTCCTTCAATCACTTCAGCCCCTGTTTCTTCAACTCCATAACAGTTATCCAAAGTTCCATTAAATAAGGAAATGTATTGTTTGGTTCCATTAAATAAGGTGTGGGTCCCACCATGAGTAATGTGTCTTAAATTTACATTTTTTTTCACCCAACATACCTCTAATTATTACTGCTCCATAATAGTTAAATTGGGTTGTTATACTCTACCCTTATTAAAAGAATTTCGTCCTTGAAATTCGTAAATCTACTTGTCATACCGGTTGATTTATTCTCATTCTAACTTGAGTTCCAAACCTTCCCTATTACCTAACTATGAATTGCATCTTAATAAGATGTCATGGTTGGTATACTTCAACGGTGATAATCGTTGATACTCTACCCGTAATTACTCTTATTCATTTCAAAACACAGTTATTATAACCCTTCTCGTCTACTTCTTCTTTTACAATTTCGTCACTTCAAAATCCACCATTTCGATCTCACTCGTCGTATCATTATTGGTGTGACATTTCTCTAATCTCTACTCTTCAAACCATACTACATTCTTACCTCTAACCTCAAATTCGTCAACACACTTTACTTACACGTTATGGTTCTTATCCAGTCGCAGTTTTCATTATTTGTCTCAATACTTCCTCTAAATTATCTCCACTGATAGGTTAATTTACACATTGATTGCTCAGATTTTCAATTATACCTCATATACCTTCGGGTTAACTACATCGAGTTTTCTAACATCTCGCAAGTTCTACTGATAGACTGTCAATCTCATTAAGAAAGTTGCATCCACGAATCTGTCCTTCAACCGTTCGTAGAGTTAGTGTCGGACATGTGTGCGCTTCGCTCGCAACATGCTCTTAGGCAACTTTCGGTTATCCCTTCATGTATTTTTAATATAAGAAAAATAGAGTAAATTGAAAAAATAATTAAAAAAAATTACCGAATAAAAAAATTACATACTTAAGGGTAGAAGATTTGAAATATTATTAAAATTTGATGAGGATAAATTAGGTGTTTTAGTAGTAAATTCTTTGAATATGTTATATTTTTGTTTCAATTTTTCGTTTCTTAATCTTTTATTGTAGACATAATCTTCTTCTTTTATATAAAAGTTGGCCTAATATTTTTCTTTTTGCCTGAGATATCTTCTTTTATTAGATTATTCTGTTTATCTTTTTTTGAAAGTTGCCTAACTTTTTTTTTCATTACTATTTTTTATGTGTATTTTTTATGCTCATATATTTATTTTAATTAAAATATTTTCTGTTCATATTTTTATGGTTTGTATATTTTTTTGTTCTTCCTATTTTTATGTTTTGTATTTTTTTTATCTTTATAGGTAAAATTACATTTAAGGTAGATTTTGTTACTATTTTTATTAGTAAATTTATTTTATTCTTATCTTTTATTTTTTGTTATTTTTTTTAGTTTAGAATTATTTTTTAGATTTAGATTGAAATAGTACTTTTATGTTTATTTTTAGATGTGGTTTCTGTTACTATTTTTATTTTTATGAGTAGATTTATTTTATGATTATTTATTTTTTTTAGTTTAGAGTTAAAATTACATTTAAGGTCATAAACATTAAAATATTATTAAATGTGATGAGGACAAAGAATGATTTTTAGTAGTTATTACTTTTAATATAGTGTAAGTAGATTAATATAGCATAATTGAAAAAGATAAAAAAAAATAAAAAATAAAAAACCGTTTTATTTTTTATTTTGTAAAAAACTATTTTACACATGCATTTAATAATGTGTTGTCATATCATTTAATAAATATAACACGTTGTGTATTTTAAAATATATTATATGATGTCTTAATTTATTATTAGATGCGTGTGTAAAAAAATTTTACACCAACGATGTATATAAATTAAAATATTTTACTAATCTATTCTAATTTAAAAATGTGTAACAGTGCCCCTGACACTAGTTAAGCATATCAAAAAGAAAATAAAAGAAAAATTTAATATTAGAAAGCTAACTTTTTACAATTTTAAAATATTAAATACACACATTTCAATACAAATTTTCTATGTTAACTAGTGCAGAATTATTATTTAGCGTTTTCTTAAAAAAAATTACCATATTGAGGTTCTCACAGGCGACAGCTTATACTATTCAATATTTAGTTTCGACTAATCATCAAGACAATGACACTTCTATTTTTTTTCCTACGAAGGTTTAGAGTTAGACTACCTCCCAACTTTTATTTTTAAAAGCTAAAATGATTACTTCATCCCAATTTTTTTTTAGATAATCTCCCCCAATATTATGTTGGTTGTTACAATTTACTTATTATTTAAGAATTTAAAAAAAAATTGATTTAACATATAAATACTTCATCCAATAATAATGATTGATTGAAATAAAAATAATATAATATTTTAAAAGATCCTTATTAATTCTATCAACAAAAGAAAAATCCATATCTTTCTCATAAAAATAAACCTATTTTGTACAAAAAAATTTCATATCATTGATTAAAAAATAAAAATTCATATCATTATATAAATTCAAACGTGATTTTTAAAAAGATTCTTTAAACAAATATTATAATAAAATTTATTGTTTAGATTCTGTTATTATTGAGACATTATTTACAAAATCTACCACGATTAATGTCTAAGCATAAGGCGGTGTGTGTGTATATATAGATGGGTGGGTTGCATAAATTACTTGAAGAACAAAAAGTCTCTCGGTATATGAATTAAGTTGCGTACTTTCCATATTTTTTAAGTACTGATTTAATATGGTTATGGTTATTGTGTTGTTGCTTCTTGTTTTTACTAGATTGGAGACAACACGAACAGGTATGTATAATGTCTAAATCTACTTCAAGTTACTTTCTTTTGTTGATTTTTATATAGGAAAATTATTTTTAGTCCATATATAAATTGTAAAAGTTATGCATAATGAGCATATAACGAATTATTCTTTTACTTTTTTCACTAAAGAATACAAAAAGTAGTGTTTAAATCTTACACTAATGAAAACAAAAATTATTTAACTTTTGCATTTTTTTATGACCTTGTAAAATAAATGACTTTATTCTTTGATTATTGCATCCTTCATAATATGTTTGTGCCATAAAAAGTTAGAAAATTTTAGTTTTTGTTTAACTAACTATTATTATTTTCTAATGTTTTAGCTTATTCATGTGCTAACATCCCACCACTTCCATTGCTGAATGTCATCTAAGATGTTCAAATAACCTTCTTTATTTTGTTCGATACAAAAACCTTTTTTTTTTTTGGAAAAAAATAATCTTCTGTAACACAATAATATAAGTTAATAGATCTCTAACAACAATAGAATTAAAAAAGAATACTATTTTCTATTTATTTTATTTACAATGAAGTTGAGGATCGAACTCAGACCTCTGGCATACAATTCAAATTCTCCTTTTAAGTTAATAGATTATTTTTTGTTTAAATATCCTTTTACTGAAATAAAAAACATATTTGAAAAACTTTTTTAAAAAAATCAAAATTTATCAATTTTCTAAAAATAACGGTCACAAACATATTCAACTCATCTTATTATTTTAATTTAATGCAGAAGCACACTCGGTTGGAGTATGCTATGGAAGAGTTGCAAACAACTTGCCTCCTGCTAAGGAAGTAATTGATCTTTACAAAACAAATGGAATTGAAAGAATGAGAATATATGATCCTGACCAAGCAACTTTGGAAGCACTAAGAGGTTCTAACATAGAACTTGTCATTGGGGTCCGAAATCAAGATATTCAATCAATTGCTAATAGCGTTTCATCAGCAACTAATTGGGTCCAAACCAATGTTGTAAAATACTCTCAAGATGTCAAATTTAGGTACATTGTTGTTGGGAATGAAATAGATCCTATTGATCCAACATCAAACTTTATTTTACTTGCAATGCAAAATATTTATTCATCACTTGCATCTGCTAAGTTACAAAATCAAGTAAAGATTTCAACTTCTATACAAATGAATTTGTTAGGAAGTTCTTATCCTCCATCATCAGGAGCATTTAGTGATTCGTCGATTTCATTTATAACTCCAATAGTTAACTTTCTTGTGGAGAATGAGGCGCCACTTCTTGCGAATGTGTACAGTTATTTTAGCTACATAAGTGATTCGAAAAACATTGATCTTTCGTTTGCTTTGTTTAATTCGCAAACGGTTAAGTTAAGGGATGGAAAATATGTGTATCAAAATCTCTTTGATGCATCCTTAGGAGCACTTTATGCGGCTCTTGAGAAAATTGGTGTTATTAATTTGGAAGTAGTTGTTTCGGAGAGTGGATGGCCTTCTGATGGTGGTGTTGCTGCAACGGTTGAAAATGCACAAATTTTCTACAATAATTTGTTTAACCATGTTTCTAGTGGGACGCCTAATAGGCCTAATCAACCATTGGAAACTTATTTATTTGCTATGTTTGATGAAAATCAGAAAGGACCGGCTGAAACAGAGAGACATTTTGGTTTGTTTACGCCAAACAAACAAGCCAAGTATCAAATTACTCAAATGCACAGCTCATCTGGCTCTACAAGTTCATCTCTTCCTCATTCGGGATCAAGTTCCTCTTTTCAATCAGGACAAGGAGACATAACTTACTTCACATCGTCTTCTTCTCGTCAATCGGGAGGAGTGATAATTTATCTTTATATTTTTTTATTATTTATTTTCTTTATTTAATTAGTAAGCATTATTTTTTTTATAAACATATATCTCATGGTGTGATATTTATTTTTAGATAAGATCGACAATTTATATTGATTTTATTTTTTTTAGTTTTTTTTTTTTGAGCAAATTTTTTTTTTTAGTATTAAATTTATAATATGTGATTTAAGTAGGATTTGGTGAAATAGTATTTTGTGGTGTTAATTGTCATTTATCACAAATTTCATAACATCTTTGGAGACGCATATTGATTAATTTGATGTTAGATAAGAAACAAATTGTGTAAAAAAATATTTGAGACCTATAGTATTATTTTTTCAATGGATCAAATTAGTAAGCCATCTTTATTTTATATTTTGCTATCAGTAATGTTTATTTTTATAGAAACTATCATGAAGTAATATTTAATTTTTTAAACAAGATTTATATTAAGAGTTGAGGGAAATAATATTTTGTGTAGTTAATTGACAGTTGCCACACATTTCATTAAATTATTGGAATCCCATGCAAAGTAGTAAATTAATTTTAAAATTTTTTGCTCTTCTTGTGAACCATATATAGTTAAAATTTCTCTTATTCTTTTCTGAACCAAATATATAGATAATTAAATTCGCACCATATATATAGTTGAAATTTCTCCCATCCTTTTCTGAACCAAATATATAGATAATTAAAATCTGCACTCTCTTTGTTGAACCAAACAAATCCAAAACATTCATGAATAAGTTGGACTATTGTAAATGATCCAAGACATTTTAAAATATATTGAAAAACCAAAGGACTATACTTATACAAAGATTTGATTTTAGGTATTTACTCTAGGAATATCCTTAGTCACTTGCAATTTAAGGCTAAGATTGATGCACACATGTTAGATTATGTTGAGAAGGAAATGCATTAGCTTATGTCAATGACATAAAAACATGCTACATCTAGTTTTTCATACCTTCAATATCTAGTTTTTCATACCTTCAATAATCTTACAGAATCAACACCACCTAAAAAGATAAAGGTTAGCCACATGAACAAAATTTACAACTTCTTCACTCCTTTTCACTGAATTTTGATGTGATCAAGGCTCTCAGAAACGGTTCTCATTCTTGGTCGCAATTCTGGATCAAGCTCGGTACAATTCAGTGCAACATGAAATGCTGCAACGACTTGTTTTTTAGCATTAACCTCAGGAAGAAGTGTTGGATCTATAATCTCTGACAATGGTTGTTCTTCCTTAAACGCTTTCCTCACAAAACTCTCTAGCTCCTTCTGATCGTTTTCTGGTCCTAAATCCGGTAACCGACCTGTCAAAAGTTCTAACAACACTATACCGAAAGAATACACATCACATTTCTGATTGAACTTTCCACCAACCATACGCACCTCCGGTGCCATGTAGTTCTTAGAGGAAGCAGCAAATTTTGAACTCATTGCTGAGGTTAAAATAGACTGGTTTGAGTTCTGCCTCTTATGTGTGAATGTGGTGTTAGATTTTAAGGTACCTAAACAAAGACGGGTAAGACCGAAGCCGGATATGTAAGGATTGAGATCATCATCCAATAGTATTTTCGTTGATTTTATGTTGCCATGGACATACTTCCGACCACTAAACTCGTGTATATACATCAATCCCCTTGCAGATCCTTGAGCAATTTTTAATCTTGCAGCCCATGATAATGGTGCCAAAGAATCGGATGGCCCACCTGCAACCAAAAAACAGCAAATACAAAGAAAAAGGTTTAAATTTCGATATGACATAGCATCAATAATTTGTAGAGGAAAACATCAATCCAAATAGGAAACATAAATAATTTGATGTTATAGAACCAAAAATGACATTGACAATGACCAATCATAATTCATAATAACTGCATGCATGTTATAGAATTGCAACTCCACTCTTTTGAACATTTAATTTGCAAAACTGTAACAATAGAGTCAGAAAATACAACAAACCAGTAGCGGTACAGAAATCTCTAAACTTTGAGGACCACCATATATTCCTAGAACATGGCAATAAGTGCACCAGTCAATGCAGCTCAAACAAAACCAATAGCGACAACGTTCATAATGGTCTACTATCGAACAAGAAAGATTACGACAGTGATATTGCAATGGAAACCATGGGATTTTAAGTCAGTCAAATGGGCTTAACACAAACTAGTTCAAATTTGAATTTTAATACGAAATCTGCTCATGGATTCAGTCACACTAACAGGATCAATACAATCCAGTAAATTTTTTGAACTTAACACTAAATATGCTCATGGACTTTCAGTCACCCAAATGGGGTCAATACAAGGACCTGGATCTACTGCTGCAGTAGATACATGCAGTTTCACGTTGTATTCAATCACGGCCATTCGTTTAAGATTGGACGGTTCAGATTATACATCAGTTATAATACAGTTAAACGATCTCAGACGTTGATCTAAATCGGACGGCTGACAATAGTAACTGTGTCAAATCCAATTCCGTCAATACAAAGCAGCTATATTTCTGAATTTAACACTAAATCTGCTTATGAATTTTCAGTCACTCAGGTCAATACAATCCAGTAAATTTATTTAATTTAACACTAAATCAGCTCATGGATTTTCAGTTATTCAAATGGGGTGAATACAATCCAGTAAATATTTTGAATTTAACACTAAATCTTCACAAAGCAGGACCACAAATGTTACTTTGGACAAATGTGCATTAGAAATAGTAGAAACAAAAACAAAGGTAATCCCAAAAATGTACCTACATAGAGCTATTTGTATGATCACAGACAAAAGACATTATAAAAAGGGATTTTAGTTCTCAAGTGCAAACATACAATTCACTAAATGACATGAAAATCAGTGGTCCCCTAAAATATAAAGTGAAAATGCCAACTAGACACAGTTATCTTCTGTAGATGTAAATAATCATCACGGCCATAATCACAATTCACATGGTCACACCATTAGCTCCCAAAAGTAAAAAAACAAACAAACTATAATTTGAACCGCAATGAATTTGATGCAGTTACTGCGTCGACGCAGTAATTGTTTTTGACCACTCGATAAAAAATGGATGGTTGAGATCAAATTCTATGTAAAATTAATCAAACAGATCAAGTAAATCTAGGTCATTGGATCTTTTATGGACGGCTGACAACGTCTAGTGCATGTAACTACGTGAAGCACTTACAAAGAGCAATATGCATCCAATTTGAACTCAACCACATCATGACAATGTGCACTCACAATGAATAGTACTTTATCACCTACCCATACCAAAACCAAATCACAAGTGACACTGTAGTGTGTGATGTACAGTTGGTTTGGTTACACTTGAGTTTAAATTAATGTTTTCTTTTTTTTTATTTTTTAAATTGAGGTAAAATGACTCATGTTTTTGTTATTTTAACTCTAAAAAGTTAGAGTGTGAAATTAATCAATTCAAACCAAAAGTTGTTCATTATCACAACATATGTCTAGTCAAACTAAGGTTTAATGAGAAGAGACAAAATCAATTTTCATACTATTGAACCAAACACTCACTAAGAAAGAAGAAAACTCAATCTAGCAAATACAAGCAACTAAATCAATTTCTATATATACAACAAACAATTGAAAAGAGATTTTCTAAATGACTTAACAAAATTAAGCATTAATAATCAATAGGAACATTAACATTTTGCACATTGGATTAAAAACACAGATTAATTTAACTAAGAAGTAAGAACCAAAGTATGAGAAATGATACCATGCAAAGAAGTATGCAAGCTTCCATTGCGAATGAAATCAGTGATAAGAAGTTTCTCATCACTAGCATAGTAATAAGCTCTCAAAGGCACAACATTAGGATGTCTAACCCTTCCAATAGCTTCAACCTCATACTCAAAATCCTTGAACCTTAAACTTCCATCATCACCCTCACTTAATCGTCGAACAGCCACCGCGGTCGTTGCTGGAACCGACCCTTTTCTGCCACCAACAACCTTATAAACAATCCCACTTCTACTCTTCCCAACCACATAAGCAGAAGCCCTCAACAAATCCTCCAATTCAAACCCAAACCCTTCATCCACCACCACAAATCTACCCTTCTGCTCCTCCCCACAACCCAAAACCTCACCACCTTCCACTTTCCCCTTCTCAAATCCCCCCACCCCATCATTCAGCCTCCTCCGCCGCCGCCGAAACACCACCACCGACATCAAAACCACCACCGTCCCAACACAAATCAAAACCAAACCAACAACAATAAACAACCCACCCCTATCCCTCTCATTATCCCGAACCGCCCCAGTCCGAACCGCATTCGGGTTCGGATCAGGGTTTTCGGGATAAAAATCAGGAACCTTTGTCCTGTCAGAATCCAGACAAAGGTTCCTTAACGGAAACCCGCAAAGTCCCGGGTTCCCAGAAAATGCAGTAGGTCCTTGATTAAGCAAGGACCCCACTTGAGGAATTTCACCAGTAAGATTATTATCACGAAGATCCAAACTAACTTCAACCGGAAGATTACCTAAAGAAGCCGGTATCTCACCAGAAAAACCATTAAAAGAAAGATTCAAAGTACCAGTTAAACCAGTTAATTCAGTTAATGACTCAGGTAACGAACCATTAAGAAAATTGGAAGATAAATCACAATGAATCAACGATTTGAGTGAAGTAAATGAAGGTGGAAGAGGACCAGAGAGAGAATTATGAGAAAGGTCTAAGCTAATGAGATTGCTGGTAGTGTTGAAGAGTGAGTTAGGAATGGTTTTAGTGAAATTATTGTTTGAGAGATTAAGAGTAGTGAGTTGAGTAAGATGGCCTAACTCGGAGGGTATGTAACCTGTTAGAGATTTTGAAGAGAGAGTGAGTTGAGTAACTCGGTCATGATTGTTGCATGATACTCCTTCAAATTTGCAAGGTGTGGAAACTGAGTCAGACCACGAGTTGAGAATACCGGTGGGGTCCACGTCTATTGCTAATTTGAGTGCTAGTAAAGAGAGACCATCTGAGTTGAGAGATGAAGTGAAAGGAATGAAGAGAGAAAGAAAAAGGAAAGTAGTAAAGATCATGTTGAAAATGTGAAGAACATTGTTGTTATGAGGTGGTGGCATGTTTTTTTTGTTTTTGTTTATGGCAACGAGGTGTTGCGCAGAAAAGAAGAGAAAGAGTTAAGAAGAGGGGAATGGAAGCATTGGAAGAAGGATGAGATGAAGAATTGAAGAGAGTGTAGAAGAAGGTGGTTGTGTTGTGTTTGAATTATGTTGGGATGTGTTATCGAGGTTTGTCGCTTACTTGAACCAATTTTGAAATTTTTTGTCTTAGGAGTAGAACAGATTCCTCGGCTCTTGTGTTTATTTAGGGGAAAATACGGACATGGCAGGAAAGGGAAAATGTTAACGTTATTATTTTTAGATGTGCAATAATGTGAGTGAGTTTGTTGAGCTAGATAGATGGTTTTTTTTTTTTTTTTTTGTAAGTTTTTAATATTATTTTAGCTTAGTCGTGGAATAGTTATGGTCTAATTTCTCTAATAAATTAAATGTTTAAAAAAGTTAAGGTTAATCTGCCCGGATTGCATCTCAAATGAGGTATTCGGTCTTATTTGATCAAAAAGATTCTAATCGATGAAACGTGCATTTGTATGATTATTGTGAAAGAGTGTTTTCATGACACTGATGTTCAAGTAAGTAACATATCTACAATATGAAGTTAGACATTTTAAAAACAGGTTAGATATTTGAGTCGTTTGTCTGAAAGAGGTATATATAGAACCCCATCGTAAAGCCACGGTAAACAATGTGAGAGTGTAAATATCTCATCGTTGATGACTTTCAAAATCTTACATTTTGGCAACATATTTTCTAGTTTTACACTTACATATATCGACGGGTTTTCTAACCTAATACTAGCATTTTAGGGCATTTATTATAAATTATAAATAAAATAAATAAAAAAGCATTTTAGTGCATTTCTAACATATAACATGTTAAAAAATAATATTTTGAAATGATAATCATCAATTATATTTGAAACATGAAATAATAAAAAAAAAAATTATACGTATTGAACTAATGAGTATTATTAAAAAAATCAAAAACCAACAAATAATAGCTTAATGTAATTCTGTCAACAAAAATATGTAATATGGGCCCATTTTGATTAACTTATTTTGAGTTTATGCAAAACAACTTATGTAAATAAATGCATTTTTATATATCATTATAAGTTTGTTAAGGTACTTTATGAAAAATAATTTATAAAAATACAATTTTCGTTAATAGAAACTTATAAATTTACATAAAACCTTATTTATTTGCATAAGTTGTTTTGCATATGCTCTAAAATAAGTTAATCCAATCGGATCCTATATGTATGCAGTCTAATTTAATTTGAATTAGTTTTAAAAAATTAATCCAAAATCCAATTCTTCTTTTAAAAAATTAGTAATATATTTTATTGATAATGTAATCCAGTGACTTAAAAATTCTATTAATAAATAGGATGCATAAGATTCAACTCAAAGATATAAAATGTGATCGCTACGGAACTTTAAAAATTAATATTACTCACATGATCACATCATTCTCAATTCAATATATTATTTTATATCAACTCACATGTTTACTTATAATTGATCAAGTAATTCAATTATTTTAAGATGGTTATCTTATGGTGATCCATTCTATAATTTGAGTTATTATTTGTTCAGCTTTTTTAAATGCTACGGGCAACTCTAAATTTGAATTTGAACATGAAGATGGACTCATGATTTGTTCATCTTTTTATCTTTCTTGTTGTCAGGAAACCATTTCACAAGGACAGTCTTCTTTCACTTTTCGTTTGCCACTCACTGACAGAGCTAGTACTTCCCAAAATCCAGCTAATCAGTTTTAAAGATTCAAATTCGTATAAATTTATTCTTCATTAACTCCCTATTTGAAGTGATCAATTCGTTAAGTACTTATGGTGTATATTTTCTATTGGAACCGTTACTTGATTGAGTGTATGTTTGATTCTGCGCTTATGAGAATTGGTTTTGAGTGAATTAATTTTGTAGAATTGATTCCAAATAAAAGTGAGTTGAATATAGAATGATTTATGTTTGAATATATTTATATAAAAGTGCATTTAACGATAAATTTAAGGATAAAATCAATTGTAGATGCCAAAAGCTACAAATTGTAGCTTCAAGTAGAATCAATTCTCCAAGCAAAATCAATTGTCCTTTAAATCATCAAAACATGTTAAAATCACTTTTACAACCTATAGAATCACTTTTGACCCTCTAGAATTAAAACCAATCTGAGTAAAAATTGAATATAAGACAATCTTTAATGTTGGATATTTATTTTTTAAGAGTCGATGTCTAATAAGTATATCCATTGGAACAAAACTCAAATGAGTGTTTAATAAGTACCAGTGCTATAATAAGAAATGAAATCTATATTATTTTTGTGATACTCATTTATAATTATGTGAATTATTGGTGAAATGTGTTATTGGTAGGATCTAATTAAAAAAATTTAAGAGATGTTAAATTGAAGAAATTGAATGCTTATTGAATACTACTATTAAACAATTATAAATTTGTGATGTATACATATAAAACCTATTTAAATACTATAAAATAGAGAACTTCATTCTCTTCTTAAATTTCTATAACTCATATGCATCAACCCTTACGTTACCCAATGGTTGCAAGAATCTTACTCAAAGTGTGTTTTTGGGCACTGTCTCCTGTGCGCAAGGAAAATGGGTCGCTCACGGTACGCAAGCAAACAAAACCGGATCTTATAAGAATATTCTCTTGACACATGCGTTGGAAATTTTAATTAATATTTTTTATTGTTTCACTATTTGAGGGGCAAGATTGGTATTTCTCATCAATTATAATAGTTGTATTATTAATTTTTAATTTAAAATATATGTTGGCTAACCGAATTAACAAGTGGTTGATCGTGGAATAATGCTTAAAATTATCAAAAATTTTAACGACTGTCTATAATATTTTTTAAAAGTAAAAACTACGACTCTTCATATTTTTACGGCTGAAAAAAATGACATTATTGACCTCAAATTAGTATCAATTACATATTTATTATATGTTGTTTTAATTAAATCAGTGTTAATTAAGTCATTATTTTAATCATAAAAATTAAAATAATCATTAAATTACAGTTTCAAGCATAAAGATATATTATTGACAATTTTTTAAATACTGGTCTACCATGGACCATTTGACGAAGTCATCCATATTATAATTTGTCATGCTTTTAACCAAAGTTTTTAGAACCGGACCGGTCATCGAACCGGTGAACTTATTGGTTCAAGATTCAACCGGTCGGATCATGGTCGGACCGGTCAGACCGTTTTTAATTAAATATATATATTTTAATTAATATATAAATAAAAATAAATAAATACTGACTTAATATTTCTTAGTTTTACACATGAAAAAAATGAAATGTCATAAAATTAATATAAAATTAAAATTTTAGTACATTAGACATAAAATTTCTAATTCAAAATAAATTAAAAATTACATAATAATTAAGTCTAATAACACAAAATAGTACCATAGCATCTTTTGGTATATATATATATATATATGAAAGGCGTTGTTTTGACATTCTTTTTTAAAAAACAAAATGGAACCATTGAACCGTCTGGAAAAAACGAATGAAAAAAAAAAAATTGATGGTCAGACCTAAACAGATTGTAATGACAGTTTTATCGAAAATCTAGTTTTAATGAAAGGGTCGTGAACTTTGACTAAAACTAATGATTTTGATTGGAGATTTCGAATTTCATCAATATTACCGGTTTAATATCACCTAATTGGATTAAGAAATGAATGAGAAAAAGTTCATGATCATTTCATTAAAACTATGTTTCCAATGAGACTGTTATTACAATATGTCTATGCATTCGGAGTCCGATAATTAAAATTCTTTTTCTCATTTATTTGTTAGTCCAATTAGGTGATATTGTACGGTCGGATTGATTAAATTTGAAATCTCAAATCAAAATCGGTAGTTTCAATCAAAGTTCACGACCCTTTCATTAAAACTAGATTTCCGATGAGACTTTTATTACAATATGTCTATGCATTCGGAGTCCGATCATCAAAATTTTTTTCTCATTCGTTCTAAGTCTAATTAGGTGATATTGAACAATCAGATTGATTAAATTTGAAATATCCAATCAAAATCGGTAGTTTTAGTCAAAGTTCACGATCCTTTCATTACAAATTTACAACTAGGTTTCCGACGTGACTGTTATTACAATATGTCTATTAATTTAGAGTCCGACCATCAAAATTCTTTTTCTCATTCATTTCTTAGTCCAATTAGGTGATATTGAACCGGTAAGATTGATTAAATTCGAAATCTCCAATCAAAATCATTAGTTTTAGTCAAAGTTCACGAAACTAGATTTTCGATAAAACTGTCATTACAATCTGTTTAGGTCTGACCATCAATTTTTTTTTTCTCATTTGTTCGTTAGTCCAAATATATGTGTTAAAACAAGACAAATTCTAATATGGGCCACTTTGTCAAATGGTCCATGGTAGACCAGTATTTAAAAAATATTTAAAATATTATCAATAATATATGTTTATGTTTAAAACTGTAATTTAATGATTATTTTCATTTTTATGATTAAAATAATGACTTAATTAACACTATTTTAATTAAAACAACATATAATAAATATGTAACTCGTACTAATTTGACGTTAATAATGTCATTTTTTTCAGCCGTAAAAATGTGAAGAGTCATAATTTTTATTTTTAAAAAATATTATTAACAGTCGTTAAAATTTCTAATAATTTTAAATATTATTCCATGATCAACCACTTATTAATTCGGTTAGCCAACATATATTTTAAATTAAAAACTAATAATACAACTATTTTAATTGATGAGAAATACCAATCTTGCCCCTTAAATAATGGAACAATAAAAAATATTTATTAAAATTTCCAATGCATGTGTTAGGAGAATATTCTTATTAGATCCGGTTTTATTTGCTTGCGTACCGTGAGCGACCCATTTTGCTTGCGCACAGGAGACAAAGCCGTGTTTTTGGATCATGTAATTGTGAATTCTAGATAATTAAAAGATGTTCATGCTAACTTGTATTTTTACAGTAATTCTAAGAAAAAGAATACTTCGTAGTAGTGTTTCTTCTATCTTAAAATAATTGTCATAGTTTTTTTTTTAACAAAATTATCATATATAGTGTTTCTTCGTAGTAGTATTTATATAACTTACATTGATTATAAAATTTTACCAATATATATTAAGATAAATATTAGCATTGCTCAATGAACTTTTTTTTTTTTTAAATATAGACTTTTTATATTTTTTTATAAAATATCACTAAACAATAATATAGACTAAATACATTACTTTTCCAATAAATCTAAAAAGTCAAATTTTGCTTGTATATAGAACCAACGGAGTATATGCGGTGGTTAGTTGTGACACTTATTTTGGAATAGATAGTGTTAAGTTTTTTACGGTGAAAGTAAATATTTAAAGTTTTGAGAAATTGATTGCATAATTTACTAGATAAATTTCCCGTTTAATTTCATAACACGAGCCTAAAGAATCTTGTCTATATTATAAACTAAATTCATTAATTATACAATAAATCTAAAAAACAATTTTTGCTTATATTCGAAACAAAATGGAGTTCTGAATCTATATGAATTTATCAACAAAGTCAGCCATTTCGGGATAGAGAGAGTAGATTAATTAAGCTAATACTCCCCCGGTTTAAAATATAAACAAAAATTTCTTTTACAGATTCATTAATAACTAAAATGTCTATATTATAAATCAAATGCATCAATTAAGATAAATTTTTGCTTAGACATGAGTGAATATAAGTTAAGCAAGATACCTCAGTGTTATCACATGCTTTGTTCTTTACTTTTCTCAACGGCAGCAAGGCAAAGATGGTACAAATAGACACGCACGCAAACCTCCATAGCGATGTGGTAAAGTCTGAGACAGTTGGTAGGGGAGGCCACCATTTTCACCTTTCACCTTTCACCTAAATGGCTTACATAAGTTAGTGGATAGTTTGAACCTTTTTAAGGTCCAATCAAAGTTAAAGGCTATCTTTTTATTCATGCCAACACAAAAATACAACATAAACAGCCATTGTACATGGCATGACAATAAAGTGAATATCATTATTCCCTGGCCCATGACCATAAGGTTGCATTTTGGTTGTCTTGCAACTAGACCTATACATGACATTATAAATGTGAATAAAGAAAATTAATACATGATTTTAATCTGTTCAATATTTGAAATGTGAAATGCTAGAGTCGTGACTTAGGACCCTTTTTTGTAGGAATCTCTAATGCATCATAATGACCAAACCCATGGTAGAGAACTCGAATTGGATTTTCCTTGCCATATTCTTGGCCATACTCAGCTATTGATATCAAGCCACCAGCATCCTGATCATACATGTATACAGTAATCGGCATCCTGCACAGCAAACATCCTCAGATCAAAATCCAAATGTGTACATAATTAGGACTGTTCATGGTTCAGGTTAGGAAGGAAAACCGAAGTGTTGAAAATAAGTGAGTGTTGTGCAGTTTGGGTTCGGTTATGTTGATTCAGTTCAGGTTAGTGAACTGTGTTCGAAATATAGATTCAGGTCATTTCTATGCGATTTGGTTTGGTTTCTCAGTTTTTTTAAACAGTCGTATAAATAACTGCATGAGCAAGGTAAGTTTACTTGCCCAAGGGAAGAGAAGTACTTACTGCAAAACATGTGAAGCAATGAACAATTCAGGTTCACCTCCCCACACATGAGGCTTCCTTATTTGTGAAATATATGAATCAAAATCACCTTCAATAAACCTGAAGATATAATGAGAAAGCCATGTTTATTATCAAACAATAATCATTCATCATTTCACCTAATTAAACAAAGAAACGTTTATTGTTCTTATAGGCATACAAGCCTAATCTGACATATTGTTATTTAGTTTTAATATATTGCTCCAGAATGTGATATATGTGGTTATTCATGTAAGTATGGAAAAAATTGAAAGTTAAAGTAATGGGGAATGAGAAAGTATTGTGAGGGAAGATGAGGAAAATGAAGAAATAAGTTTAAAAATATCATGCGGGTTTAAGAACATATTTTCAGTTTTAAAACTTGATTTTTGGGTAAAGAAAATTTGGATGCCAAGTAGGGAAACTGTTTCTACAGAAATACTTCCTCCGTACCACAATATATGTCATTTTGGTACTTTTACGCATATTAAGAAATGTAATTATTGTTGTATGGAAAAGAGAAATTATGAGTTAGTTTACAAAATTGTCCTTTATTAATTGTACGAGAAAGATAAATTGAAGAATTTAAAGAAGAGAAAGTAATACATAATTAAGGGTATAATAGAAAAATAGCATTAAATGCTTCATTGGTATTGTAAAATGACTTATAATTTGGTACAAATTTTTTCTTTAAAGTGACATATAATTTGGTACGGAGGGAGTAGTATATATGTACCATGCATATATAAAATAAGGACATTTTTCCGAGAAAAGAAAAAATTGGAAATAAACTCTTATCGTTTTCACTGAAAGTAGAAATGGTTATTGAGATACCTCAATCATTCCAATGTTTTTTCTTTTGGTGTGTACTCCATGTGTTATGACTTATGAAAGGGAAAAACATATTTAAAAAAGCTTTCTTCATTAAAAATAATGTCAAGTATTTAACGTAATCACCAGAATGGTACAGGTATTCAACGGGAAACTCACCATTCTGTTTCTTCCCTTCTTTTAATAAACTCGTCAGCAACCTGACAAACCACCGTTCAGAGAAAAATCAAGAACATGGATCTAGGCACGCAATGATTACAAACAGCTTGATTTATAAGTTATTGATCCAATAATATGAAGTGGCTAAGAAATCAATCAACAATAAATATAAACGTCGAATTGTAGCTAATACTGTGCCTTCAATTCTTCAGTTTTGTGCTTTTCTATTTAGTTTTTTCATGGTCACTGAGGAAGGGGGTTCCCAAACTTATAATTTTAATATATAAAGATATTTAAAGCACACCTTGGCCCGTAAATCATCTGCTAGCTCTCTCTGAAAGCTTTCACTAGGAGGCGGTTTTCCTGACCTCAAACAAGCTCCATGAGCAACTGAGCGGAACATGCATCTTCCATCCCCAGGTATTCCTGCTCAGTACATTAAGTTTCATAAACAATGCATGCAGTAAATAAATATAAAAGCCTAGGTTCTTTTTTACGTCACTTTGTACATGTTAACTAATGCATAAATAAACAGACTATGTATATATTTGAAGATATTTTGTAGAATGTGCAGCTCACCAATTACAGAATAGTTTGTGTAAACTTTCTTCCCGTGTGAGACATTAACATTTGACTCGTCGCAGGCATCATTCTTATTCTCATTTCCATAATCTGTCTCAGCATGTGCAGGTTCCGAACTTAAATTACACACAAATAATCCAAATATCAAGCCAACAGACGCACAACTGCGTGGCCAAGTAATTCGTCCCACATTACATTTAACTTTGGAAAGCATTTTACGTTTAGGTACCAACAGCCTCATACTCATAATTTGGCATCCAAATGAAATTTCACTATGCCTTCTCCGAGAGACTACAGAACTAAAAACTTGAGCGTTTCCCCTTTGCTTGGAGCAGCATGATCCAAAGTAACCTCCTTTTATTGTCTGGCCCATAATCGTTGAACAAGATGGTTTTCCACAAATAGAAAGACCGACATAATTTGTCTCCGACTTCCCGGGGTAAAAACTGGAAGAAAATGAACAGGATGTTCCTCTGGTCTGAAGACTGCAGATGTTACTGCTCATCAGCAGCCGAGTACGGCCTTTTAGGACAACGGCATTTATTGAAGATTGACCAATAGGAAAGTAAACGCTCATATTTACATCACCTGAATCTAATTCCAAATATACTTTTTGTTAGAAACTGTCCAAATAACATTCCTAGAATATACATAATGTCATTAATCTCCCCACGTACAAATATTATATACCGGTATGTTATTAAATTCTTTAGAGAATCAGTGCAATGGATTTACAAGTACTTACACATGTCATGTTGATGATGTGCATAAAATTCATATCACTTGGATATAAACTGCATAAATATTATTTGAAGCTAGTGTACAATATAGTTTTAAAAATGTGAATTTGTAGTTAGTAACCAATTCATCTAAAGCTGAGAATACCAAATTAAGGGCCCGTTTGGCCTAGCTTATTTTTCAGCTTATGCAAACAGTTTATGCAATTTTTATGTATTATTATAAGTTCTTCAAGGTAGTTTATGATAAAATAGCTTCTAAAAATTCAATTTTCACTAGTTTAAACTTATAAAATAGCATAAAACCTTATTTATATTGCATAAGTTGTTTGCATAAGCTCTAAAATAAGCTAGGCCAAACGAGTAGTAAGATTAATACAGCAGGTGCTATAATCCAACAGCAGGATTAGTTAAAATGACACTAAATCAAACAAAATTTGAATGCATAAAACTACCACTCATTTCCGGTAAATTACAGTATAAAAGATGTAAAAGCCAATATGATTTCATAGCATGGATTACAGTTACAGTTCTTTGGCTAAGTAAGACCAAGTTTGACATCTGAAGGCCTATACTACCTCATACTTAACATGTCTAGTCACTCCCTTTAGCATTACTTGAGAATTCTCTAGTTTACAAATCTAATCTTCTATCTTTTTTTTTGAACAGCGTCTAATCTTCTATCTATTTTAAGAACAGTCTTCCCCCCAACGAAACATGGCGGAATTTCACACCTTTGCTTTCACTTGTTCTTTTCCCTAAATTCATACAATCATGTAGGGGACCTATATTTGTTAGATTGGAAACTAGAAAGCTTGCTTGAAAACTCTCTATTTAACAAATATACATATAAATTCAAACTAAAATATCTAATCATCTTGTGTTCTACTTTCACCAAGAAAAATCCAAATGAAGGAACTTCTTTTAACCCTTAATTCTAATTACATCCAAATAAGCTGTAATTACTAAAGCATGTTCAAATGTAGTATATAAATTTCTAGGATTCACCCAAGAGCGCTTAGATGAGATGGCGTGAGTCTCTTCTAGCTTAACCAAGGTATTTCTGACTTGTGCATGCCGCAACATTAAAACGCTTAGGGAGACATCTGGGTCTTGCAAGGTTCAAGGGATTAGTCTCTGCAGTTACGCACGGAGGATGTCCGGTTTACACCCAAAAAAAGAATCTCTAGGATTCAGCTTCTAAGTGAACTCTAAAGTCCTTGACCGTTGAAATTTGATATTCTGGGTTGCAGGTTTTTAACAAGGAATTCAAATTGCACCCATTTTAAAAAATTCGATTTTTAGATGAACTAACAGTTGAAATCACCATTGTGTTGGGTAGCGACATCTAAAAAACCAAAAATTAAAAGAAGACAATATTGTATTTATAATTGCAACGATTGGACATATATCAAACATGTAGCATGCGTCTGTCGTGAATAAAAGTACTAGAATTTGAAGAACATAAATCCTACTTATAATAATAATTGAAATTCAGAAGTAATCCTCTAGCTGCAATTTAGTTATGTATAGGAAAAGTAAATAAATAAATAAAATGAAAACGAGGGAGAGGAACTAAACCTGTAGATTGAAGAGAGAGGGTGGAGGGAATGAGAGAGGAGAAGCAGAAAGAGAGTTGTAGGGAAAAGTTATATTGTGTAGTTGAAGTAAAGAAAAGTATATTAGTTGGAATTGGAAGAAGATAAATGAGTTTTGAGGAAGAAAGTTAAGGGTGTGAATGAATAAGTTTATGGAATTTTCGGTGAGCGAAAATACTTTACTCCATTCGTATCAAAATGATTGTCATTAACAAAATTTTGTTTTAAGATAATTGTTAAGGTGATGCTAAACAGTGCCCGAGAATGAATAAGTTTTCAAATAATGTTCCTATGGAATTTTCGGTGAGCGAAAATACTTTACTCCATTCGTATCAAAATGATTGTCATTAACAAAATTTTGTTTTAAGATAATTGTTAAGGTGATGCTAAACAGTGCCCGAATACTTGTTAAGTATATCAAAATTAAAAATAAAAGATAAAATTAATATTAATAAAATAATAGTTTATGTTCCCGATGCATTGAGTGCATAAATTTCGAGACATAATTTCTATATTTATATGCTTAACTAGTGTCCCGGAGCACTGTTTAGCATTTTCCTAATTGTTATTTTTACTTTTTAATGTAATATTTTTTTAATTATACTCGTAATTATGCCTATATGCATTATTTTCAAGGAAACAAACATACTCCCTACATTCATTTTTACTTGTCTTTTAGTATTGAATTTAGTATTTCTATTTAATTGTTCTTTTAGTATTTTACGGGTATGATTTTTCAATTATAACATTTGTCAATTGTTCTTACTATTTTTCAATAAAACCAATTAATGCTATATATTTGAAAAACTAAATCTTTTTTTTTTAAATTTTTTTTGGTACATAACATATTAAATTTTGTTTTTTTTTTTTAATATAATATATTAAATTTATTGAAAAAAAAGTTTGTGCAAAAGAATAGGAATTTATTGGTGGATTAAAATGAGGGTATAATAGGAAGATAAAGTGCAAAAATACACTTCCTTAATTTGATGTTACTATTCTAAAAAGACAAGTAAAAAAGAACGGAGGGAGTATAATTTATAGGGATAAATTAGTAAAAATATTATTTCTTTTGACAACATTATTATATTTCTTAATACGTGTAAAAAAATCTTAGACTATTATTTTGAGACGAAGGGAATATCATTTTCCTTATATCTCTTTTAACCCTTTTTTCTTAAGAATAGTCTAAATGCATGCATTTATTTCTGTAGTTTTATTTTTCTCCTTTATTTTTCTCTTCTAACAAACAAACACTAAGAGAAGAGGTATGACGTCTAGTAATTCAGAGTTCGACCGCGAGATAAGTAATTCACCAAAAAATTGTTCCACTCATGGATCAAATTTAGTGAAGCTGGTTTTCTTTATCATTATTTAAAGAGAAATAATATTTATACAACTTTTTACAAAATTATCTTTCATACTCACAATGTATTTTTGCTCTCATTCTCTTGCTCACATTGCTCAGATTATTATTTTTGTCCTAATTGAAGAGGGAACAAAAGAAGTTGTCACAAAAGAGTTGTATAAATATCATTACTCTTATTTAAATAAAAGGTTTTACCAAACAGTGCCTCAAAAGCACTTTTTAAGGGTTCTATTTGAGGAAATAATTTATTCAAAAGGTTGACCATTTCAATTTTCAATGTGTTGACTTCACATATTTTCAGAATTTTTTTTATAGAACATTAATACCACTTAAAGACTTAAAGATTGCCCCGATGACACTATTTAACATTAGTCTTAAATAAAATGTAACTATTTATACTCGTGGGCTTAACTCAGTTCATGAAAAAATCACATTATATTTACAGGGAATGAATTTGAACTCTGGACATTTCTTTTCTTTTAGACAAATGAACATCCCATTTATTCACCTAGATTTTTGCCGCAAACCTCCCTCAAGAGACTTTCTTCCGCATCCTCGTACCCACGAGAAAAATTCTCCACCTTCGAACCTGAATCAGAGCAATCCCCATATATTAGATCTTCATCAAGGTCGTCCTTAAAATTTTGGATGCTATGCAAGTTATAAGTTTGATACTCCGTTTGTTAGGTTTAGACATGTAACTAGTTCCTTCAAATGTAGCATTTTTTGGTATTGATCCTGGTAAGTCTTTTTATTAGGTGTTCGTCCCTATACTTTGAAAAAATATCCTTTTAGTCCTCGGTGTCAGTCAAAAGTTAAAAATAATAGAAAAATAATATAATGTCAGGTGAATTCAAATGGTTTGGATTGAAAGAGCCTTTGATTCTTGTTGTGATTTAACAGTGGGTTGTTAGTATGTGAGTTAGTCCGTGTTGACAGTTGATTCTTTCGCAGTATTGAGAGGTGAAGGCTCACATGATACTTTTTATTTTGCTATTTGGTTTTGTGCCACGTGCCCGTATATACATATTTGGGATTATTATGTGATTTCATTGGATTAGGTTGATGTCGCTTAGTATTTTGTATTTATTTTATTTTCATTTTAATCTATCTAGTTGTTGTAGAGGACTTCCGTTTCGCACCCGCTTAAAAAAAATTAAACTCTATGAATATTGATATAACTTTTTTCACTAATTTCTATAGACCGATACTATTTTTATTATGACAATTGAATCATACACTTGCGAGACTATCATATTTTTGATGCTATCGAAAACTATTTGAATAAAATGATTTTTCTATCATGTGCCAATTTGCACATGTTAAGACATTGAAGATATATAAATTTGTAGTGACACTTGTGCATTTTATATTAAATGTTAATTTTTTAATAAATATTTATTATCTACTTACAATATATCAAAAGAAACTACTATTAAAAATTCAAATTTGTCCTTATCACTTTTAACGGTGTTTCAAGTTTTGCTCCCTTAAATGTAATTTTAACTCTAAATTAATAATAATAAAAAAAAAAAGATAAGCACAAAAGAAATCTTCCCATAAAAATAGCATTAAAAATCATATCTCTAAACAAACAAAAAAAAAGGGAAAAAAGAAGATAAACATAAAAGAAATCTTCCCATAAGAAAACCACATCTAAAAATAATAATAATCCAATTTATTTTATTTTAAATTAAATAATAGGAACAAAAAAAAAGTTAATTAAAATAAATTTAACATATATAAACTTATATATAAAAATAAAAATAAAAGACCTAATAAAAGAAAATACTTATTTATGATCTTAAAAATAAAAGAACATAAAAATAAAAACACAATGGACTCGTTTAGATTGACTTATTTACGATCTTATGTGAAATAACTTATGCAAAATATAAGCTTTTATGTATTATTATAAGTTTTTTAATTTAGTTTATGAAAACAGTTTATAAAGATATAATTTTTGTTAGTGAAAACTTATTAATTAACATGCGTAAAAAAAACTTATCAAATGACATAAAAGTTTATTTATAAATTATAATCATAAAGTATTTTCATAAACTTAAAAATAAGTCAAATTCAAACGGGCCAAATATATTAAATGTATTACTACCAAAAATATTAATTTGTCCTAATAAATTCTTAAATATATTTCAAATCTTCTATTTCGTAAAAAATTAAATTATATTTTTCAATTTACTATTTTTCTATATAATAGTTAAATTGTACTCTATATTTATTATAAAAACAATCTACTATATTTTTGTTTACTCTTATATTAAAAATTATTATAATTACAGAGTAAATATATATTATAGTAACACACGGGACAATTGTTTTAATAAAAAAAAATCTTACACGGGACAATTGCTTTAATAAAAAAAAAGAATTGAATAAAATATTATAATAATACATGGAATAATTGTTGATGAATATATTATTGATGAATATATATTATAATAATACACGAGACAATTGTTTTGATAAAAAAAAATTAATCATACACGGGACAATTGTTTTAATAAAAAAAAGGAATTGAATAATAAATATTTGTTATTATTAATTATAGTTTATTACACAAAAATCATACACCGGACAATTGTTTTAATGAAAAAAATTACTCAATTTAATAACTCTCATAAAAAAATAGCAGAATAACGTCATTTATTATTATTATTATTTTTTTACACGACGTCACTTATATTTTAACAATATGTTATAAATAAAAGTCAATAGACCCGTGCGAATGTACGGTCTCAAAACTAGTTTTTAAATAAAAAATTACCACTTTTATTTGCTTTAAAATATGCAATATTGTGTTAAAACAAACCCTCGAAAAAATAAGATGTGTATGTTAATTACTCTTTTTTTATTTGTTGATTTTTTTGTACAAATTTTTTGTGTTTCTAGTAATTCTAAAAAAGATAAAAATTAATAAGTTTCAATTTTTTGAAGCAACATGTAATCAATATTATTCCTTTTGAAAATTAAGAAAAAGTCTTTGCAGTTTGCACTACCGAATAATCTTTCTTTCCACCCAAATTTCAAATTTCTCATTGGAAGATGCTATAAATATAGTAATGATTTATTCATGGAAGACAGGGAACTCAACTGAACTGAACTGAACTCGCCTTTATTCACTCTCTAATCAAATCTTCATAAACCCTACTTCACTCCTTCTCTCTGCAAATGGGTTGGAACCTCTTCTTTTGGCTTCTTATTTGTTTCCCCACTAACATTGCTCTTCTCGCTTCATCTTTCTACCAGGTAGGTATTACCCTTTTTAATTCATCCTTTTTTTTTTTTATATATATTTTATTTTCTTTCTCAAAGATTGATTTTTTATTTTTTTTACTTTATTGGGGGTTTAAGGTTTTGATTTTATATGACTTGGAAGCTGATTATATCAACCCATTTGATGCTTCATCACGGATTAACTACTTCATTCTACCTGAATTCATTGGACAAGGAGTGTTATGTGTTTTATGTCTCTTCACTGGTCACTGGTTCATGTTTCTGCTCAATGTTCCTATTACTTGTTATCATGCCATGCTGTGAGTAAAGTTTTTGTTCTTCTTTTTTTGGTGGCCACTATATTTTATTTGCATGACCTATGAATCACGGACACGACACAAACATTAACACGCCGGCAAGAAAATAACATAATTCAATGTAATTATATATGTTGGTGTTGTGTTGGACATGCCTAATCTGAGAAGTATCGGTGCTTCATAGGTCATGCATGACCTTTAGCACAATGCATTATTATTTAGATTTGATGTTATGTGATGTTTTTGCTGTGAATGTTGTCTTTCCTAGCCTTATAAATGTTCTAATGTCTTGATTTTTAGTCTTTAAGGGATTAATTTCAAGAATTTGTTTTTGGTCTTAGACGAATTGGCCAACACCACTGAAACTAACACACACACAACTGCAAGGTCTGGGATTTGAACCCGGGTGAAGGCTTTCAGCCTAACAATATCGGCATTTGTCAATTGAGCTTGGACTTGTGGACAATAAATGTTATGTTATAGTCTTGCTGTTTCAAACAGGTCCCATTTGGTTATGATAATCATTAAGTTGATTCCTAGAAAAAAACTAAGATACTGTGACATAATATCAAAGATATTCTGAAATATTTCATATATTCCAACAACATTAGAAGATTAGATTCTGAGGCCATGTGATTTATAATTTATGTTTAGAATCTAGATGATAATGATGGAGTTATGGAATCCAAAAGACCTTTCTTTCCTCGTATCCATCTCCTCCTGACATATGTATTAACAAAATAGGATGTTGTGTCTCATGTCATATCCTTGTTTGGTCAAATTTTGAGTTTGAAGGATTTTGCTTAAAAATGGAAGTTGTGCACTCAACGACTTTTGGAATTAAGGAGTTCAAATGGTAGGATACAACTACACGAATAAACTTTAAGGAGGGTCTTGATGTTGGTCACTTTGGAGCGAAATCTGTGTTTTGGGGTAGAGCTAGAAAACATAATTTCGTTAGTTTCAGTAAGGTAATAGTTTTCTCTTTCTACTTTCCATTTTACTGTGGAGTATATGCATTAGAAGTTTAGTGAACATTCCCTTCGGATGAGAGGTAAGGATTTAAGAGATATTCCCTTCGTTGTCAGTTCTGAACATCTAAGTTGAAGTTTGAAAGGCATTAATAATTTACGGAAGAACAAGTTCTTGTATGTTTTGCAAGAATGCGTTGCTCACATGAAAATTTGCCGCAGTTTTTGATTAATAAATATTTATACAATACTTGTAACAGTGCTGTAAGGAAAGCTTTGGTGAGTGGGTGACCATGATGTCAGTGCCATAAAATCACTTAAGTTAAGAATCTGTTTTGACATAAATAACTAAAATAGCTTTGACCCGAGTTCGATTCCTGGTGGGAACAATTCTTGGCCTGACTTTTTCTTACCTCGCGGCCAAACTCTGGATTATTGGAGACCCTTTCCCCTAGGAACCAGAGGGTTAACGCCAAATAAAAGACGCCAAATAAAAGAAAAAGCTTTGGCAGACTGAATGTGTACTACCAACCATCATATATTAGAGACCTCCCCTTTTATCAACACTGACAATCCTGCTCCTCGATGTAATATCTTGCTGGGCATGAGTTGGCAGAATGTTTAAATTTCAAACTACAATTCATGTCCTTTAACCTTGATCGTGGGTATCCTGTGCACACTTCATGATTCTAGTCTTCACTCAGATAATTTTCCCCTGTTTTCTTGATATAAGTTTTCAGATATTTCACAATGACAAATTAGATGTAATTCTTTAACTTTATGGATTGAAATACATTGTTTACTTTTTTAGCATTAATTTTACTAGTTTATGTTCTCTAGCTATTGATTTGTATCTTTGTTTACTGATTATGAAAATTGTAATGAAAGTATAATGCATGAACCATGACAAAGTCACTCGTGTTTAAATGTTTTCCAGCTACAAATCTAAATCAATGCTGATGAACTAATTTTGTGATATAAACATTAGAAAGAAAATTGCAATAGTGAGAAATTGAGTATTTTAATTATTTAAGATTAATCTTATGAACTTTTTGTATATTCTTTGTCATGAATTATCTCATTTGAAATGGTTCAGGTATGTGAAAAGAGAGCATCTTATTGATGTTACTGAAGTGTTTAGTGCACTCAATGCCGAGAAGAAACTTCGGATAGCCAAACTTGCTTTGTACTTAATAGTCCTCATTGTCACCATCTTCAGGTTTGTCACCCTTAGAAAAATGCTTAACACTGTATCCATTTCACTTTCTAATTAAGACCTATTAGAATTGTTGCTGCTGGCTGGGAGAATGATATTTTACAATTCCAAGTCTGAAGAATTAAACTCCAGGGTCAATTTTGGATGACAATTTATTTACTTACGTTGGTTCCCGTTTTGATTTTCATTGGCAATAAAAGCATTGAGGAGTGCATTTTACACGTTTTTGAAAATGCATTATGGATGACAATTTATTTAGTGTTTTTAGAAATTTGGAAAATGTCAAAAAAACTATTTTTAGTATTTCCAAAATGCACTCTTCCTAGTTAGTCATCCATTTTCTCTCTGTCGCAATGGTAAACGGCTCCTTAGATTTTGATCCATTGTATTCTTTTTACTAGATTAAACTGAAATGGCCATGCTTCCATTTTTGGGAGTCATATCCTATCTTACATTTTTAGGAAAACAACTTATGACTTGTCCATAAGCTGTTTTCAGCTTATTTTCACAAGCTTTGCATTATAGCTTATGCAAACAATTTAATTTAATGCTTTTGGATAATATCCTATTCTGCACTAATTGTACTTGCTTATTTTCTACCAATTAAAGTATCTTTTTCCCAATTAAAAGAGCACCATTCTACTCTTTTTCTTTGTTAGATGTTTCTCATTTGAAATATTGTTTGGTTGACCTAATAATGAATTTAAGACTTGAATCATGTTTGTCCCTTCCTTTTGTTGTCTGTAATTTTAAATCATCTAGTGACGAGGGAAGCATATTTCTATTACCGCCCTTTCCTACTTGTTATATGAATTACTTTACAAGGTTATAGCTATTTATAATTCTTTCATGGAATATGAAACAATTTTTCTAACAACTTTTATTTACAGGCTTACATTGATCGGTGTCTACTATTTAGGCTTGGAAGACGATGATGACTTGCGATATCTTTGGTAACTCGTGTGCAATGTGAGAAAAATGTGTGAATCCCCTCTCTTTTGAGGAAATTATGATTTGATATGTACCATTAGGTTTAGGACTTAGACTTCAGCTGCTCACAGAAATAGAAATCTTAGGCACTAATTTGAGTGAGATTCCATACCCATCTTTCAATATGTTAAGGGCATGTTTGTTTAATTGTTTTATATTTTGTTAAAATTTATGTGAAATTTTGAAGTTAAAAATTGATTTTGTGATGGTGAATGTTAAGGGTATTCTGTATGAGAGAGATTTTCCATGCCTTGAAACATGGTAGCACATTCGCTGGCTTTGATATGCACATTCTTTGGATTTAGGATTTGATATGTTTTCTTCATTTTCGGTTGGCCGTAGGGGTGACAATTTAATCCATTATTCATCTAAATCCATTAACTCTAAAGCCATCCAATTTATCTATTGGACAAAAAAAAATAATATAATGAATTGAATTAAATCCATCCATCTAATGAGATTTTGTTTTGCCATCTTATTAGTGTGTTTGGTTGTAAAGAGAAAGCGAGAAGAGAGAAATAGATAAGAGAGTATGAGAAGAGAGAAAGAGATGCGAGAAATAGAGTGAATTTGATGTATTATTTGATATAAGAGAAAGAGAAAAAATAGAGCAGCAAGAAGTATTCATTATTTTTAAAAGTACAACAATGCACTTGAAAAAAAATCTTATCACAAAAAACTATTTAATTTTTTTATTGAATTTAACCAATCAATTGATTTAATCAATTATTTAGCAGTTTTTTATTAATTAATTAATAAATTTTTTAAGATAATTTATTTAATTATTATACGTTATCCAACTTTAATTATATGCAAAAGTTCACTTTAATAATTCAATGAATTTAAAAAGTAAACTTTTGTTTATAATTAAGGTCAGAGTATAAATCAACGCATTGTAAGAAATGTAATTGTGTCACGAGAAAAAACAAACATACAAAAGCATATAAGAAAAAAAATATGGTGTGTGGTCTAAAATTGAAGGGCATAAATGTCAAAAAATACTAAATTAGCCTTCTCTCCTCTTTCTTCGCAAATAAGGAGAGAAACAAAAATAAGTGGGTTCCATGTCAATCTTGTCTTTCTTTCTTGTATGTACTAAACAAGAGAAATGATATGTTTATCTCCTCTTTCTCAGGTTGATATCTCTCTCTTTTCTATTTTTCTTGTAGGAAACAAATCATACGTGTTTCGTGCGTCGTATGCTTTTTATTTTTTTACCTTTCCATTATTTAAGTAACATATGTTATAAGAATGAGAAATTTTGTCAGTGTCGTCCGTTACTTAAGTAGTAAATCAGTCGATGGTCAATTCTCATGCATCGGTCAAAAGGCATGCCACATGACCAATGGTCAAAACAAGTTTGTTTATGATGCAAAATTTGTCTCACTTTTTTAGGATCATAGACTTGATATTGAGACTTAATTGTAATATATATAAAAATAAAATATGATCATAATATTTATAATTTCACACTAATAAAAATATAAAATAGCGTATAACTTTTTGTCAAAAAAAAAAATAGCATATAACTTATTCCAAATCAAATTAACTTGTATAATTAATAAAAATAATATAATAATTATTTATTTATAAGACACGTATGTTATTTATTTGTCATCATTAGATGAGTAGCTTAATTTATATTTTTCATAAATCATGTATATATGGAAAATATCAATCTAGATAGGCATAGATACGCACGCTTTCTAAATTTGAGGTGAGGTCACCTAGCTTAACCTGCACCACTTCCTCAGCAATATCATCAAACAATACAAATATGGTTGAATCGGTTGGGTCCTTCACCTGAAGCTCTAAACGGAACCTACATACACAAATATACATACATATATACATATTAAACATTGAAGAAATATTAAACACAAGATTATACCCACATGATTCTTACACATAAGACAATATTTTCAAAAGGGTACCTAGTCTTTGGATATGCCACATGTTTTTTGCAATGGTTGCACTCAAACTCAGTTTCAAGGGCAGACCCAGCTTTTCGACAATGAGGACACGAAACATAATACCATCCATTTTTGAGCAAAATGTCGTCGATGGTCGCAGCATAGTGGTAGACAACATTCTGCACACCAAATTGAAAGCATGAACTATGCGAAGTTATTTAAATAATAGATTAGTTACTAAGAACATAACACTAATTTTGTTTACCTTTTCATTACCCGAAGCTGCGATGTCCAAAATTTCAGATATCGTCTTTACTTGGATAATTCTAGGACGAACAGCTAGAGGAGGAAGATCTCCATTTTCATCCATAACATTCGCAGCCCTTCAATGTCACATTGTAATAATGTATAAGTATATATTGCAATAAAAATGGAAGAAAATAAATAAGATAATTAAAAAACACACTTCGACGATTGAGCGAGCTGAGCAGCTTATGGAATGTCGATGTTGATATAAACTTTTGTGGATCTCGAAGATTGGACAAATAATTCACCTGCGTAAAAAGTATGCTCGTGGTTGAAAGGAAAGAGCAATGAAAAAGAAACAGCCAAACGAAATACCATGGTATGTTTTGCTACCTTTATATTCTTTAACCAAGATGGATGTGAAAATTGGCACGTTTGGCTCAAGAGCAGAATGTTTGTATTTTTTGAATTTTTTATCAAACATTGAAACATAGTCATCCCACAAAGTGACTTTGAACTTGCCTCCACTACCAAAACAGTCAAAGTTGTAAAGCCTCATTAATATATTGATGTGATACAATTGATACACATGAAAATACTTAACTGAAAATTGATATGGACCAATATTATTTCCAACCTTTCATTCCTCAAATAGATTGACATGAAATGAGCGTTTCCATAAACAGTTTTCCTCTCCTCAATCGGAGTTATATCAATAATAACCCCAATCACATCTGGTCAGTAAAAAACATTAAACTTGCTTCACATGAAAAGAGACCAACCAAAAATAAAAATTCAACAATAAGATAAACACACCCGCGTGAGTCTCGCCATCCAATCGCTTGTGCAACTCTTCAAAATGAACAAACTCAAAAACATAGCGGGGAATTTTCCCATCATCATATTCTTGAGGTTCAAATTTTGTTGAACCAGAGAATTGCAGCATGGAAGTATTATTTTCAACTATAATATATTTCTTCTTATTTCTTGAGACTCTGAAAATACGAATCACATACATCTTTCCTTCTTGCAAAACATCCTTGAATAAGCCGGAAGACTGACTTGGTATTGTGCCATGTATGTAATTGCGCTAAAAAAAAAAGTTAAAGTTAGGAGACCAACAAAGCAATTGTGTTTGAATGAATAAGGCTTTAATAAGGGAAATTAGGAATACCTTTTCGTCCATTAGTACCATGTCTGTACTAATCATGCCCTTACTTCTGTTTATGTTCCAGGTCTCCCACAATCTAGTTATTCTGACCTTGACAGTGGATTTGGAAGTAACACCGGAGAGATTGCTGAGAAAGGTATGCCCATCATTAGCGATGACTTCTTTCATCCTATAAAAAGAAAGAAATATATAATAAGCACACTTGAATATGGTAGTATAAATAAATAAATAGAAAGCTAAAAAGTGTTTTACTTGTTGAGTTCATTATCAGCAGGTGACATGGTGGAAAATCCTAGACAATATTAGTGCAATTGTCAAATGTAGCAATGGAATAAGTGAAGTGAGTGTAGCTTATAAAGATGCAAAAAATTTAATGGTGCATGTTATGTTGGGAGGAAGTGTAAGGGGCAAAAAAATTATTAAGAATGTTTAATTGTGATAGATGTACAATCCATTGCAAATTAAAACTGATATTTTTCTGCAATGAAACTAATTTTGATGATGCATGTTATGTTTGGAGGAAGTGTAAGGGGCAAAAGATTTATTAAGAATGTTTAATTGTGATAGATGCATAGCTCATTGTCAATTAAAACTGATATTTTTCTGCAATGAAACTATATTTTGCCAGCAGCCCAATTATGAACGCAAGCTATTTATTTTCTTTTGTTCTTCCAGCTGATTTTTTTTTACTGTTATGTTTTTAAGCCCTTTTAATCCATATAAAAAAATCATGGCACTTCATTAGCTCATTAAGCCCCTCTTTATTGCTATCAACATATTTTATTATCAACATTATTAGATTAAAAAATTGAATCAATTTGACACGTCATAAGGGAGATGACACATAAACATTAACTTTTGCTTAGAAAAAAGAAAAAAAGGGGGGAGCTCTATTAGGCTGCCACATAAGCAAATCAAAAGCTTGCTTTACATAGAGTATATAGATAGATAGATAGATAGATAGATAGATAGATAATATAATAATTATTTATTATTTATATTCAATATATAAAGAGGACATCTCTTTTTGTGTAGACTTTTTGTTATACCTATTTTACCCTTTTAAAGTTGCCATTTTTTATTTAAAAAAAATTATTTCGACAGTTTTATTTTCTTTCATAACTACTAGGTACAATAAATAAAGAAGTTAAATAATTAACAAAATTTATAACAGCACACTATATAAAAGAGGAAAAGAAATAAGAATAAACAAAAAAAAAAAAAGGAAAAGACTAAATTAAATAATTGTTTTTCTTTTGCTCTTATTGTTATGCATAGATTCATATTTTTATTTTGTTTCTATAATTTTTTTACTTTTTTTTTCCTATTTTTTTTGCATAAATTTATTTTGTTTTTTTTTTTTGTTTTTTTTATACATATATCACTAATAGATTAAAAATACAATGAAGATACAATTTCTTACTAATAAATCAACTTCTCCACCCCATCCGTATTTGAGTGAAATACTTATATAGACACAACCACAAATAAATAGTGTTTAGGCACATACACAATAATGTAAAAATAAAAAATAAAAAAGAAATGATATGATATGACTAAATTATTTTTCAATTAATTTTTTCTATTAATGTGAGTGTGCCTAAATAATTTTCATTTGGGTTTGTGCCCAAATAAGACTTTCTCCCGTATTTGAATGTCGATACCCATATAAGAGATTGAAGTGGGCATCGGAAAGAAAATGAGAGACGAGGATATGGAGAAACATAATAACCATGCATGTTCCATGTTATTTTTGTCTCTACTCTCTCTAATATGCAAGTTCCATGTAATTGATTTTAGAGCTAATAGGCTTTTACCCCTGCAAAGTAAGCAAATTTTGTATTACCCCTGTAATTTATTGTTTTGAAATTACCCCCTGCAATGTGATTTTTTTTTTTTCCGCAGTTTATTTTATCCCTCGGAGGTAAAACAAAACAACATTACAAGGGGATAAAATAAACCGCGAAAAAAAACATTGCAGGGGATAATCTCAAAAAAATAAATTACAGAGGGTAACGCAAAACTCGTCTACTTTGCAAGAGGGTAAAAACCTATTAATCCCTTTTTTTTTTTATAAGTTTGTATGGTCTATATCCATGAACTTTCAATGTATATATTAATTACCAATCAGAAGTTTTATTTTCTTTCATAACTACTAGGTACAATAAATAAAGAAGTTAAATAATTAACAAAATTTATAACAGCACACTATATAAAAGAGGAAAAGAAATAAGAATAAACAAAAAAAAAGGAAAAGACTAAATTAAATAATTGTTTTTCTTTTGCTCTTATTGTTATGCATAGATTCATATTTTTATTTTGTTTCTATAATTTTTTTACTTTTTTTTTCCTATTTTTTTTGCATAAATTTATTTAATTTTTTTTTTGTTGTTTTATACATATATCACTAATAGATTAAAAATACAATGAAGATACAATTTCTTACTAATAAATCAACTTCTCCACCCCATCCGTATTTGAGTGAAATACTTATATAGGCACAACCACAAATAAATAGTGTTTAAGCACATACACAATAATGTAAAAAAGAAAATAAAAAAGAAATGATATGATATGACTAAATTATTTTTCAATTAATTTTTTCTATTCATGTGAGTGTGCCTAAATAATTTTCATTTGGGTTTGTGCCCAAATAAGACTTTCTCCCGTATTTGAATGTCGATACCCATATAAGAGATTGAAGTGGGCATCAGAAAGAAAATGAGAGACGAGGATATGGAGAAACATAATAACCATGCATGTTCCATGTTATTTTTGTCTCTACTCTCTCTAATATGCAAGTTCCATGTAATTGTTTTTAGGGCTAATAGGCTTTTACCCCTGCAAAGTAGGCAAATTTTGTATTACTCCTGTAATTTATTGTTTTGAAATTACCCCCTGCAATGTGATTTTTTTTTTTTTCCGAAGTTTATTTTATCCCTCGAAGGTAAAACAAAACAACATTACAAGGGGATAAAATAAACCGCGAAAAAAAAACATTGCAGGGGATAATCTCAAAAAAATAAATTACAGAGGGTAACGCAAAACTCATCTACTTTGCAAGAGGGTAAAAACCTATTAATCCCTTTTTTTTTTTATTTTATAAGTTTGTATGGTCTATATACATATAGGGAAAGTCTAATATGGACCACTTGTTCAAGTGGTCCATGGTGGACTAATGCTATAACGAATACGAATTTTATAAAATTCACCGTTGGATTGAAAGTTTATATCATATAGATCATCCATAAAAAAAATTAGAAAAATTTAAAATCATTTGATATGTTTTTGGAACTCATTAAGATTTACCGTATTTAATAAACCGTTAATCTTTGATAGGTCTCAAAAACATATCAAATGATTTTGGATTTCTCTAAATTTTTGTATGAATGATCTATATAATATAAACTTTCAATCCAACGGTGGATTTTGTAAAATTCATTTTCGTTATAATACTTTTAATGTACTTGACCATGGTGGACCACTTGGATCACTTGACCACCATAGCATTGGCCTATATATATATATATATATATATACACATGAACTTTCAATGTATATATTAATTACCAATCAGAAGTTTGATTTTTTTTTCAACATAATGCAAACTTTTTCAACATTGGTTACTTCTATTAACACCTTACATTGTAATTTACGTGCATTTGTTCTTTGATTTTACTTCTATTAGAAAAATAATTTGGTCTTTGGTCCAGCCACTAGAATCACCGATCCTGTCCGATTTTCCACAAGTTTTCTGTTTTTTATACTGGTTCTGTGGTAGAGTGATTTACAAGCTCAACCAGACCGGAATTAGGTCTGGTTCACGGTTGAACCGATCGGTCCGATTTTTATTACCTTGCAAACTGATATTCCATTTTGATGGATCTGTTGAGCGTTGTTCTTTGTTCCGATATGAATGCTTCTTTTTCTGCCTTGTTTGTGACGATGGTGTTGATGTTTAGTTTTGATCAATGCTTCTTTTGTTGACTGTTGTTTTTGTTCTGAGGTAAAAGTTGCATTTTTTTTAATTTTTTGCAATTGACGAAAGTTGCAAATTTGTTGTGGTTGTTGTTGATTTTTCTGGGTTTAAGTGGAGCTAGTAGAATTGTTGTTGTTTTGATTTTTTGGGTTTAAGTTTAATTTTTGAAAGGGGAAGGAACAAAACGATGGAGATAAGAAAATACCACATTGTTAGAAGACGAAGAACATAGATGAATTTCTTGGTTTTTTTTTATATTTGTTTGTAAAAAAAGTTTTTGCGATAAATTACATGTGGATTAACAAAATTTATAAAAAAAAGAAAATACCATGTAGGCTTGCCACGTAATCAATTATGTTCGGTAAGTGGCCTACTTGGTCAATGAGGGGGTAAATGAGAGAATTTTCACATTATGAGGGAGAATAAAAAAAAAAAAAACTATTTTACAGAGTGGTAAATCAAAATTTTACAAGGGAAAAAGATGTATTAACCCAAAACAAAATAAAACAATACAAAAAGAACAAATGAAAACAAGTGAAAAAAAAAAAGTAAAATATATTTTAATAAAATAATATTTCAAAATTCTATGCGATTATTTAGACGAAATGACATCCGACCTAGCAATTTTGATATTTTTGCTAGTTGAGCTAAGATATGTGGACATTTAAATATAATAAGTAATAGATACATAACTATTGTAAACAAAAAAATATAAAAGAGGTTTTGTAAAAATAAAACATTAGAGGTTAAAATATACAGTCACTTTATTTTTCAATCATATATAATATTCAATCTCACATGACATGCATATATGATTAAAAGAGTCATATTTAATATGTGAAAAAAATGAGAGATATTATTTCTTTACAAGATATATTGATGGGTGTCGCGGTGATTTTTGGATGTCGAGCTATTAATTAGCTTCGAATCTCAAATTTATAATTACACCACCGAGCTTTGATTTTTCCGAGGAAGGGAGAAAGTCCGTTAAATACCCTATTTAAAGAGATCGAGGTAAGGGGGTTGGTTATACGAAGGGAAGGTTCTAGCACCCTAGGTATCTATAGTATCCTATAGGAACCTCTTGTATTATCTATCTATGCGTTTTATTTTAGTTTGCTTGCAAAATGTATGAAAATTAGGGAAGTGAGTGATTTATTGAGAAAATGGTTTTGAATGATAAAATGCTCTTGGTTTGAAGTCTAAGGTTTTAAACTAGAAAGAAAATTGATTGGATTTGAAAATGCGACTTGGTTTGAAAAACCAAGCGTTTTTCCTAAAGAAAATGGTTGTTTGATTGATTAAATACTTGGTTTAAAGTCCAAGTGTTTTGAAAATGATTTAATAGATGACATGTTTTGGGTATTTTTGAAAAGAGGTGTTGACCTCAAGTTTTGGATAAAAGGGTAATGGTTTAAGCGCGGATACTACGTTTGAACTAAACATTCTAAAGCGTTAAATTATGCGCGAAGACACTCCACAACGATATATAGATCGAGGCAACTTCCTTTTCCTCGGATTACTATACTAATCATACAAATAAATAATAATAAATGCATAAGTAAATTTAATCACACAATACAACCGGGGGGGAAACATGCAAAGGGGATATTGAAAATGATAATAATAAATAAACAATTATAAATTACGCAAATTACGCGTACCAAACAATACAACCGGAGGGAAAAAATGCTAAGGGGAATTAGAATAAATTAATATGAATAATTACTATAATAATGGATAATAAATATAAAGCATATAATGAATAATAAGTATAAAGCACAAGATAAACAATTATAATCATGGTAAGATAAAATATGAAACACCAACATGACATGAAGATAATCAAAGATATCAAACTAATATGTCATGGGAATATCATAAAAATGATCAAGTACTTAACCTAATATGCAAACATTTCATGTGAATTTAATTAAATAAAGAACATAAAAACACTCACAATTAATCAAAACAAATAGGTCAAGACATAACATGATTATCAAGCCTAGAGCTAACATGAATTAGGACTCAAGCATATTCTCAAAGCATGAGGTAAAAATTAAATAGGAATAATAAATAAAAAATAGCAAGTAACATTTAACTAAATAAACCTAGCATGTGAACTTTGCATTTAATTAATAAATAAAAATTAAAGATCATGTAATAATAACAAGAATAAATAAAGGGAAAAGAGTAATATTTTCAATAAAAAAAACTTAATGATTTGTAAAAAATAAAATCAATAATTACTAATTTAATAATATAAAAGAAATTTAACAATAATTAAATTAAATGATAATGGCCAAAAAAGGAAAAAAATTAAGATAAACCTTAACTTTGTGCTTAATAGGCTACAATAGCTTAAATAAGCATATGCCAAGCAACTTGCATCATTAGTTCATAAGTAAAATAAATTAAACAATCATTAACTAATTAATACATAATTAAATGATAAACATTTAAATAATATGAGAAAAATAGCAAATAAATAAATTAAAAATTAATTTCGTGGTAAGTCAGTCAATAATAACCTAAAATATAATTACAACAAAAATAATCATCTCATAAATTAAAAAATAAACTTAAATGAGGGGGAGGTGTAAATAGCAGATTAAAAATAAAAAGGGGTACAAAGAAGCAAAAAAGCCCAGAAGCCCAAGCCCAGACGAAAAAACAAAAAAAAATAATCTGAAACCCATGTGGGCCTGGATTGTGTGTGACGCACACATGTGTGATCACGCTTTACAGCCGTCTAATCCTCGTCAGAGAGGATCAAACGGATACGATCATATCCACACGTACGCCACTGGATCAAACCAAGGGACGTGATTGAATCTGGTAAAATCTGAGGAACACACGTGCAATAACAACAGGGATGGATCCCATGTGGACACGTATAGTGGCTCTATCGTCTTATCACCGTCAGATCTTCATTTAATCAGATCTGACGGTTGTGATCAAAGAGGCACACGCGCCATTGGATCCATCCAACAGACGTGTTTTAAACTGGGTGAGGACGGAGACTCACAATGGATCATCGTCTCCGTTCACCCCTCACCGTTGCCGGCGCCGTTTTCGGCACCGGAGTTGTAAAAACAACCCAGAAATTTATGAAATCTATATGGTTTTGCTCGTTTTTTCACAAGGATTCCAAATATGCAAATAGTTTTTCAAGACAAAGCTTAGAACGACAAAAACGAAAGGAAAAAGTTTTTCAAATCAAAGTTCAAACTCACAGTTAAGCACGAATTAAAACAAAATAATAACCCAGATAATTTCTATACACCTTAATTAGATGAAACAGAGTAAAAAGGGAAGAGAAAGCTACCAAAATCGTGCTGTAGGAACTTGAGATTTTCACGAACTTTCTTCTTCAACTTGAGCTTGAAACTGGCTCTGGAGCTTCAAATTTGTGATGGGTTTTTGATTCTGAAGGCTTATAGAAGGTATTTGATGTGTTAATTGCAAGAGATAATGTTGATTTTGTGTTTTTGGAATTTTGAAAAAGTGATGAAAATTGAGCTCGTGTTTGGTGAATTTCTCTCCAATTTTTCCAACCCTCAGCTCTGAAATGAAGCTTGTTATTTATAGAAAAAGTTTAGGTCACGATAAGATTGAATTGAGGAGAAAGAAAGGGGCATTTTTTAGTTTTTGCAAAATGGATATTTTTGGTTTTTTTGATCAATCAAGTGTACACTTGTTTTGATCTGATGCATTGTGTTAAAAGGGCATATTCTAGGATCAATTGGATGGATAAGGATCAAGGAAATTTTTGGGATTTAATTTGTGATGAAAAATAATTTTAAAACAATTTAAAAGAAATATTGTAAATAAATAATTATGTGAAAATATGAAATGTGCATGAGCAAGGGCAAAAATGTCATTTTTTAGGGTTTATAAGATGTATGGATTAAATTGAAAATAATTGAAAAAAGTTTGAATGAAATAGGTTACTTGTGGTGGAAGAAATCAAATATTGAATTTAAATATAATAATAATATGAATAAAACAATATAAAATAAAATAAAATTGAAATAAAAATATTTTGGATATATTTGTTAATTATAAGAATAATGGAAATAAGATTTCTAACAAAAATCATAAAGAGATGGGATAAAGTGAGATTACTTGTAAAACAAGTAACTTAATTCATTAGAATTTTTGAAAAGGGCAAAATGGGAATAAATGACAAAAAATGTGAAAATATTAAATAAGGGTATATTTGGAATTATATGATGAAAAACAAATTCAAAAGCTAAAAGATTAATTATCTAAAAAATGAAACAGTTAAGCAGCGTAAACAGAATAAAATACTATTTTTTGACATTTTTATATTTAATAATAATAAAATAATAATAATAAAAAAAAATCAAAATATTCTAATAATGAGAAAAACATGAAAGGGGTAAGAAGGTCAAAAAATGGGGTATGACAGATGTCCCTATTTAAGTTTCTTCTACCGGAGATTTGAAAAAGAAAAAGATAATCTTGATGTTTTTATATTTTGAAGAGACGGTAGAAGAGACGGTAGAAGAGACTTAAATACAAAGTACACCATTTTTTGACCGACGGAAACTGAAGATGCTGTGATATGATGTCATGAGCGTTATGTTTGTAAATGTTTGAAAATGCAAGATCATGAGAGTTATCTGACGAGGAAAGAGACATGTTTACTGGGGAACATGAGTAATGACGACAAAAAGCAATAAAGACTTGTGAGTAGACAGAAGTGGTAAAGTCCTGTAAGCGGACAGAAGCAATAAAGTCTTGTGAACAGACAGAAGCGGTAAAGTCCTGTAAACGGACAGAAACAATAAAGTCTTGTGAACAGACAGAAGCAATAAAGTCCTGTAAACGGACAGAGACGGAGACAGGAAGCGATAAAGTCCTGTAAGCGGACAGAAGTAAAGACGGTGTCTACCAACACTGCGGGATGGTAAAGACACAACAAGGTGTTAAATTGTCTGCTGTCTATATAGGCAAGCAAGACTTAACAAGGAAAGAGATAAAGTCCTGTAAACGGACATGAGCGATAAAGTCCTATAAACGGACAGAAGCAAAAGCAGTGTTTTACCAATCATTGTGATATGGTAGGGATATAATTAAGGAAACGAACTGTCAACTGACATCGTAGGAGAGCAAGACATGTTATAAAAGGATGAACTGAATTGACCATATGTATTGGGAATGACCTTTCTGGGGAACTGAATGATTGTTCGTAGCATTTGCTACTCGAGATATGTTTGATAATGACATCTTAGACCAGATACACTGGGGATGACTCCTCTGTAACATGTTGTGGCAAGACTCATAATGATTATTGTATGGATGTTTTGATTATGTGTTGCATATGAGTATGAACACTTATGTATGCATGAATATATGGATGTGTGAATGTATGTTTGAAACCCTTATTTGTATGGCAGGATTGACATGACTTATGATAGACAAATGGACAGTGGAAACACTAGGCGGGCATATCCATGCAATGGTCCGTCAACTTTCTGCTGGGGATAACATCTTTTATGGAGTCAAAATATGCGGGGTAAACCAAGGATAATACATCATTCTACGACTAGTTCTTGGGGTAAGTCTTATGAGTGAAGAGTTTGGTGGAAGTTGCCATTTCATTCTCTGAACCACAATATCCACTATCAGTCATGCTTTTTTCATTTTCCTTTTTCCCCTTTTTGAGTCCCTAATTTTTGCCTGGATCGCCCTTTCAGGTTTTCAATTCACCGGGACGCTCATTTTTACCTAAGCCGCCCTTTCGGGTTTTCAACTCAGCGAGCTAGTTTTCTTTTCTTTTTTTTTTTTCTTTTTTTTTACTAGCAATGACTGTATCTACTTTATAAGAATATCCACACTTGGGGTGCTGTTGGTGTATGCTTATGTGACTCATGAATTTAAGAGATATGTTTGTCATTTATATTTTCAAAAGAAAAGACACAACTGAAAAGGTTTTGATATTATTTTTGAGTTTTGTGCTTCAAGTATCTTAAAATTAAATAAAGATAAGAAAATTAAAATTACGAATAAAATGAAAAGTTTAAATAAAAGGCACAGGCTCAAATTTGTGTAAAAGAATGGAAATTGGCGGAAAGCGCAATCCCATAGATTATTATAAAATTTAAAAAATGGTAATTATATGGGATAGATACATCAAGTACAATGATTACTATTTTCCTTATCAACTTTGAGTTCCACAATCTAAAAGGTTATAAACAAAACAGATCATTGCCGACTAAAGCGCTCCAAGATAAGTGATGCATGTTCCGATGCAGTTACTTGTCTTATTTCCTTAATTTTTGCATAGGCCGCCCTTTCGGGTTTTCGACCTATCAGGATAATTATTTCTGTTTATGTCTCTAATTTTTGCCTGGACCGCCCTTTCGAGTTTTCAGCCCACCGAGACGCTCATTTTTGCCTAAGCCACCCTTTCGGGTTTTCAACTTAGCGAGCTGTTCTTTTATTTTTTAGACAAAGTATTTCTTGACTGCATCGGCATTCACAGGACGAGGGAGTTCATCACCATCCATAGTTGCGAGGGTCATAGCACCTCCTGAGAAAGCCCTTTTGACAACATACGGTCCTTCATAATTGGGCGTCCACTTGCCCCTGGCATCAGGTTGGAAGGACAAAATCTTTCTGAGCACAAGGTCACCTTCATGAAATCCACGGGGTCGAACTTTCTTGTCAAAAGCCTGTTTTATTCTTCTCTGATACAACTGACCATGACACAAAGCAGCCATACGTTTCTCTTCAATCAAGTTCAACTGTTCATATCTGTTTCGGCACCATTCAGCCTCAGTCAATTTAGCTTCCATCAGAACTCTCATTGACGGAATCTCAACCTCTACCGGGAGCACTGCTTCCATACCATATACCAAGGAGAAAGGGGTTGCCCCTATCGAGGTACGTACTGAAGTACGATACCCATGTAAAGCAAAAGGTAACATTTCATGCCAGTCTTTATAAGTAACCACCATTTTCTGCACAATCTTCTTAATGGTCTTGTTTGCTGCTTCAACTGCACCATTCATTTGAGGCCGGTAAGGAGAAGAATTGTGGTGCTCAATCTTAAACTCATCACAGAGATCCTTCATCATCTTGTTATTCAAATTCGTCCCGTTATTTGTAATAATCTTGCTAGGAACACCATAGCGACAAATAATATGATTCTTGATAAAACGGACCACTACTTGCTTGGTAACATTGGTGTAAGATGCCGCTTCGACCCATTTGGTGAAATAATCAGTAGCCACTAGAATGAAACGATGTCCGTTGGAAGCCTTCAGTTCAATCCAACCAATCATATCAATGCCCCACATAGAAAAGGGCAAAGGAGAAGAAATAACATTCAGAGAAGTTGGTGGCATATGGATTTTATCCGCATAAATCTGACACTTGTGACATTTTCTAGCGTGCTTATGACAATCAGACTCCATCGTCAACCAGTAATACCCTGCTCTCAACATCTTCTTAGCCATTGTATGCCCATTAGGATGGGTTCCAAAGACCCTTCATGTATTTCACGCATCAAAGAATCAGCCTCATTCTTGTCCACACACCGGAGCAAAACCATATCAAAATTTCTCTTGTACAACACATCCCCATTCAAAAAGAAACTGCCGGATAACCTTCTCAGGGTCTTCTTGTCTTTGTTAGATGGCCCGGGGGGATACTCTTGACTCTGAAGGAATACCTTGATATCATGAAACCACGGCTTATCATCAACCACTTCTTCAGCTGCAAAAACATATGCCGGCCTTTCGAGACAACAAATACTGATGATTGGTACTTTATTGTGGTGATTAACTTGGTACATTGATGATAAAGTGGCTAAAGCATCTGCCATTTGATTCTCATCACGGGGAATATGATGCAACTCCACTTTGTTGAAGAAAGTCAACAACCTTCTTGCATAATCTCTATAAAGGATCAGGCCAGTATGACGAGTCTCCCATTCTCCCTTGATCTGATTAATTACAAGAGCTGAGTCTCCATAGATGTCAATGTTTTTTATCCTCAAATCAATTGCTTCTTCAATACCCATGATACAAGCTTCATATTCAGCAATGTTGTTGGTACAATCAAACTGTAATCTGGCGGTGAAAGAGATATGAGAACCCTTAGGAGTAACAATAACTGCCCCAATTCCACTACCATAAACATTCACAGCCCCATCAAATATCAGTCCCCATTTGGATTCAGGATCTGGCCCTTCTCCAAACAACGGTTCATCACAATCCTTCATTTTCAAATACATAATTTCTTCATCTGGAAAGTCAAACTTGATTGGTTGATAATCCTCAACTAGTTGGTGAGCCAAGTGATCAGCCAGGACACTGCCTTTGATTGCTTTCTGAGTGCGGTATTCAATATCATATTCGGACAATAACATCTGCCAACGAGCAATTCTTCCAGTCAAAGCAGCTTTCTCAAAAATGTACTTGATTGGATCCATTTTGGATATCAACCAAGTAGTGTGATTAATCAGGTAATGACGCAGACACTTGGCAGCCCAAGCTAAAGCACAACAAGTCTTCCCAAGCATGGAATATCTAGACTCACAGTCGGTAAACTTCTTGCTCATATAGTAAATTGCATGCTCCTTTCTACCGGTCTCATCTTGTTGCCCAAACACACAACCCATAGAGTCCTCTAGCACGGTCAGATACATAATGAGTGGTCTCCCTTCAACTGGAGGGATAAGAATTGGTGGTTCCATTAAATACTTCTTGACACTGTCAAAGGCTCTTTGACAATCCTCTATCCACACAATCTCTTGATCTTTGCGAAGTAATTTGAAAATTGGCCCACATGTGGCAGTCATATGGGAAATGAATCTAGAAATGTAATTCAGTCGACCAAGGAATCCTCTAACTTGCTTCTCTGTCTAGGGAGCTGGCATTTCTCTGATAGCTCGGACTTTATCAGGATCAACCTCAATACCTTTCTGACTGACAATGAAGCCCAAGAGCTTTCCGGACCTAACACCAAAAGTACATTTGTTAAGATTCAGCCGGAGTTGGTATTTCCTCAACCTCTGAAACATCTTCAACAAATATTCCACATGTCCTTCTTCAGTGCCCGACTTAACGATCATGTCATCCACATATACCTCAATCTCTTTGTGCATCATGTCATGGAACAGAGTGGTCATGCCTCTTTGGTAAGTAGCACCTGCGTTTGTCAGACCAAAAGGCATTACTTGGTAACAGAAAGTGCCCCAAGGTGTGATGAACGAAGTCTTCTCTCTGTCTTCAACAGCCATCTTAATTTGATTGTACCCAGAGAAACCATCTATGAAGGAGAAAACCTTGGATTTGGCAGTGTTGTCAACCAGTACATCAATGTGTGGTAAAGGGAAATCATCCTTCGGACTAGCTCTATTCAAATCTCTATAGTCAACGCACATCCTGACTTTACCATCTTTCTTAGGAACCGGTACTATGTTGGCCAACCATTGAGGATATTCTGAAGTAATAAGGAAACCCGCATTAATCTGTTTCTGAACCTCTTCCTTGATCTTGAGAGCCATATCAGGGTGAGATCTTCTCAATCTTTGTTTCACTGGAGGACATTCTGGCTTCAAAGGCAGACGGTGTTCCACAATCTCAGGATCCAGACCAAGCATGTCTTGACACGACCATGCGAAGATATCAACATATTCTCTAAGCAAATCAACCACCCTTGCTTTGACAGATTCTTCTAAACATGCCCCAATCTTAATTTCTCTTTTCTCTTCATTAGCACCCAGATTGATCAATTCTATTGCTTCTTGGTGAGGCTGAATGGCCTTTTTCTCCCGATCCAATAACCGTTTGATCTCATCGGGAATCTCTTCATCCTCTTCTTCCATAGCCTTGTAGACAGGAAATTCAAAGTTGATAGAGGGCCTAGAATAATTGTACTCAATGGGTTTATTGATGTTAATTCTGCATATGATTGATGATTGATTTTTAGCAAATAAGTGAATGCAGAATTTTTATTTGATAAAAGTAAGAAAAATAGAAGGTGAAAAATAAAAATATATATATGTATTTTGGTTTTTTGTATTACCATTTTATAGAATAAAAGGATATAAAGAAAATATAAAAAGTCATGATAAAAACGACGATTTTCATTAACATACTTGAAGCATTAACAAAGCCCAACATAGTCTCACTCTTGCTTGGGCGAGACAAGAGGATTTTTTTTGAAAAACATAAAAAGACAAACATATTACTTAGACAAAGGAGTGACAGAAGGGACATCAACAACAATCCAGTTGTGGCATATTCCTCCTGGGGTCACAAAAGACGGTGGTCCTTCTTCATCTTCATCTCCAATAACAGCATTGATCTCTGACGGAGCATTGATAAAACCAGCACTGCGAAAAACATCTTCAAACGGTTCCCTCTTTCCCATTCTTGTAGACGGAGTAAAGCCCAAACCTAATCTATTCTTGTTCTCTGACAATTGCAACACCTTTCCCCAACCAGAAGTCTTGCCTTCTTGCACAACTCTTTGAGCATCTTTCAGAGATGCCATGGATGTTTCAGCTTTGTTCGGACCTTTCTCCTCAATGGAGAGTCCCTGGAATGAAGTACCGTCTGATCCATCCGCACCAATATATGAGAAGTTTGACAAATGGCTAATAAGCAAAGCCTCATCTCCATTCACAATCACCAGCTTCCCTTCTCGCACATACTTCAATCTCTGATGTAATGTGGATGTCACGACACCGGCCTCGTGAATCCATGGACGTCCTAGTAGGCAACTGTATGCAGCTTGGATATTCATCACTTGAAAGGTAACCTGAAACTCATGCGGACCAACTGAAATAGGTAAATCCACCTCACCAATCACTGACTTCCTTGACCCGTCAAACGCTTTCACAATCATTGTACTCGGCCTCAAATAAGCATCTTTGTATGAGAGTTTGTCTAAAGTAGTCTTGGCCATTACATTCAGAGACGACCCGGTATCCACCAACACATTGGATAAAGCATCTGACTTGCAAGTAACTGATACATGTAATGCCAAATTATGATTCCGCCCTTTCTCGGGGAGTTCTTCATCACTGAAGCTCAGATTGTTACAAGCCGTCACATTTCCTACTATACCTCCGAACTGACCCAAAGTCACATCCTTTTCCACATAAGCTTGGTCTAACACCTTCATCAATGCTTCTCTATGAGCATCAAAATTCATCAACAGAGACAACATAGAAATCTTGGATGGAGTTTGTAGTAACTGATCCACTATTTTATACTCACTTCTTTTGATCAACTTCATTACCTCGTCTGAATCTTCGTATTCCCTCTCAAATGGTTTACCAGGAATGCAGACTGGCACTTTTTCAACAGTGGGGACATTTGGCTTCTGAGGGACAACCCTTGGATAACACGTCCACTTCTCAAGATTCTACTACTGTCCGTAACATTGCTCACAGAGGTCAAAGAAGGAATATGTGTCTCTACACCATCTTGTATCATAGTAGCTTGGTATCTGTAGGGTATGGCTCTCTGAGAGGTATAAGGCACAGGTCTTGGCATACGAATTGTAAGCCGGGGGATATTAGATTCACCACTATTATAAATCATCTCCAAATGGTCAGCAACACTAAATTTTGGTGTTATACCACAAACATCTTCACTTTTCTTTGTTACTAGTAACTCTCCTTTATCCATCAACCCTTGGATGTCTTTTTGAACTTGGGAACACCCATGAGGATCTGACAGACATACTTCACAAACTGCATGATCATGATTGAACATCTTTGCTCTGCACATTTTTCTATGGATAGGAACCAATGGGGTCTTGATACTTTGCACATAGAGGATGGCATTTGCAGCTAGGCAATGTTGGATCAAATGAACAGAAGAGTTGTGATTTGGTAAAGGGTTAGTTTGAACATTGGGGTTCTCATCTTTGAAGGACAACACTTTGTTTCGAACCAGGTCTTGAACAGCTTTCTTAAGAGCATAACAACGCTCTACATCATGGCCAGGCGCCCCTTGGTGAAAGGCACAAGTTAGGTCATTGCGGTACCAAGTGGGTAATATAGCAGGTACAGGTGGGGGTGGCCTTGTTTGAACAAAGTTCTTAGCAAGCAAGGCCGGAAGTAAATCAGCATACTTCATGGATATAGGGTCAAATGGTGGATATCTTGGAGTGCGATTGAAAGGTTGTTGAAAATTTTGTGGGTGATTCTGCTGTGGGTAGGGGTGTTGTGGAGGCATTTGTTGGTAGGATTGTGGATATTGCGGAGGTAGTGTTTGGCTCATTTGTGGTTGGGATGCGGGTATAATGGCTGAGATATGCTAGTAGTTTGAGTATCTTGGCTGAAACCCTCATTGAGTTACCATGCCGACTTCTGATTCTTTCTTCTTCGGGAAATTGTGACCATATTTCTTGGTGTTGCTAACAGGGGTATTTTCTTTTGTCAACCTTCCTTGGCGGACTGCCTCTTCCAGGCACATCCCCGTCTCCACGAGTCTGAGCAGCCAATTCTCTCCACCTCAGGGCATACTCTTTGAAAGACTCATTCTCCTTCTGGGCCATTGCTCGGAGCTCATCTCTATCCGGAGCCATGTAAGAATTGTAGTTATACTGAGTCATGAAAGCATTAGCCAAATCATTAAAAGTACGGATATCAGCTCTATCAAGATCCATATACCACCTTAAAGCTGCTCCAGTCAAGCTATCTTGGAAGTAGTGAATCAAGAGTTTATCATTACTGGTCTGGGTTGACATCTTCCTCGCATACATTGTCAAATGGGCCTTTGGGCAAGTGCTTCACTTATACTTCTCAAAATTCGGAACCTTGAACTTGGGTGGCACTACAACATCGGGGACCAAGCACAACTCATGAGCGTCCTTACCAAACAGATCTTTTCCTTTAAGGCCCCTCATCTCACGCTGCATCTCATTGAACTTGTCTTGCAGGTCTTCCACTCTATCAAAACCTCCCATACTTTCAGCATGAAAGATGGGCTCTTGGTATGGCGGAACAGCATGAACCGCAGGTGCAGAGACAATAGCAATAACGTGAGGGAGAGTATTCCCAAGTTGAACAAGAGGAGCTTCAGTTACATGAGGGAAAAATCCTTCTCCAAGAAAACCTTATGATAATCCCCATGTACAACCTTCGGGCATAGAGAGCCTGGGAGCATTGACCGGTGCATATGAAGCCGGAGGAGGCACAGGCACACCACTGGACCGAGGAATCGATGCTGAGCCTTGATTCTAGTTTGCCAACAAAGAGGTCACCATAGCAGTCAAATTCTCAATCTCGGCTTGCATATTTGTCATCTTCTCCCGAAGCTGGGTATTCTCTTCTTCGACACTTGCCATCTTCTTCTTAAACTGAGACCGGGTATTATAAGTACGAGTCGCCTTGTAACGGATACACCGAGCCACTTTCAACTGAGGCAGAAGAGAGGGAGAAGAATATGAGACTCTGTTTTGGAAACTTATGTATGATGCATGATATGTTTCATGCTAAATTATGCAAAATTTTTGATATCGAAGGACTTATATTAAATTAAATGTAAACATTATAGAAAACATCCATTTTATTTAATAACTAGAACATTACAAAGATAAAAAGAAAATACAATGAATAAATTTTTATTTATTTTTTACTAAAAAAGAAAACACGATAAATAAACAAATCAAGCTCTTGCAGTAGATGGGCCGTCCGAATCTGAGTCTGGGCCAGAGAACAAGTCCATATTATACTTCGTTCTCTTCGGGTCGCTTCTAAGTGCAGCATCTTTCTCTTGAAGTTGGATGGTCTTCTGAACAATTATCCGACTTTGGGCCAAAAGCTCATACTTCTTTACCTCCAATTCCCCTTTCAACGCCCCATACCTGAGCTCCAACTCTTCATACTTTCTCTTCCAAGCATTCCTTTCTTTGGCTAACTCGGCCAGACTTTCTTGAAATTTTTCTTTGGTGGCAGGCGGTGCGGGTAAGGATGAAGATGGTATGGTTGAATATACATGCCTCGTCATATGATAAGGCATTCCAAAAACAGTGGCCCTCTCAATGACCCATTGAGTATAAGACTTATCAATCAAATCTGATTTGTTTCCTAAGTGGATTCTACTAAGCCTCCTAATGGAACGCCATGCTTGCAGAAACCTCTTTCTCTTGTTCGAATGATCTTCACCATTAGAATAGAATTCATTAGTCAATGAAAGGCCTTTCGGTTTTGTCTTCATCGGATATCCAAACTGTCTCTTAGCAAGTACCGGGTTGTAGGTAATCCCTCCATACATACCAATGAGAGGCACATTAGGATACTCGCCGCAACTAAAGATGAACTGTCCAGTGTCGTACGCCGTGTTATACCAAACTATATCTGACGGGGTGAGAGACATGATTTTCTGGGACCAAGGAAGGTTATCAGGATTGGCTAAGCGAGAGCGGGTCTGAGGTAAATGAGAAGTAAACCACCTATAGAGCAAAGGAGTGAAATAGATAATGGTGCCGCGTCTAGCTGAAGTGCGGTCATGGATGGAATGATATGTGTTGGCTAATAATGTTGGGACTGGGTTCTTTGTAAGGAAAATCTGGATGGCATGAATATCAACGAAGTTTTCGATGTTTGAAAAAAGTAGGAGGCCGTATATGAGTAAGGCTAGAATGGCGTGGAAAGCGTCAATGCTTCCCGCATCGGCATAGGTCAAGGCTTGTTGGTATAAGAATTTAGAAGGTAGGCCTAAGAGGGTTTTTTGTGTTATGGGGTCCTTTTTGGTTGTGATGTTTGTTTGGATAAGGGAGACTTGGAGATGGAGAGCATTTGCAATGCGTAGAAGCTTAGGGGTAGGTTCAAGGCCACTGAAAGGCGCTTGATCAAGTATCGGCAGTCCAACCAGGTATGAATATTCCTCGAGAGTGGGGACAAGTTGGTAATCTGGAAACATGAAGTAGTGGTAGAGCGGGTCATAAAATTGAACTAAAGTCTCTAAGCACCCCTTTTCAACCTTTACTTTAAGGAGACCGAGCAACTTTCCATAACTCTTGAGGAAATCTTCAAGTGAAGTCACTAATGCCCCTAATTCTCTTAGCTTTGACAAATCCCATTCCTTAAAACCATAATCCTTAGTCTTCCTTTTCACAAAATCCATATCTACGATGTTTACAAAAAAATTAATTTAAGTCCTTCGATATCGGATGAGAAAAAAAAAGTTTCATGAATGAATGTATATATGCAGTGATAATGCGCAAACATGGTTGGGTTAAGGTCAAATGTTGGAGTCAAAGGTAAGAACCCCTCCCACATGGTGAGTACTAAAGTTTATTTTGTACCTGCATCACAGGTTCTACAAAGTTATCAACCGTCTCGTAGATATTATCGGCTTACAAGATTAACTCTCGGTCCAATAATATCCGCAAGACGACCTCGTTTGAGTGTAGTATCGCGTAACGACCAAATTAAGATTAACTCTTAACTAGCCACCGCACTACGTCCTAAAAGTCAAGACGGGTTAAAGGTAACTCTAAAGGTCCATAGCGTCGTCGGTCCCTCGGAAGTAGAACGCCGAACACGATTACTCATGTCAACATTGTTACCCCAAGCTTCCTCGGCTAAGTGTGATTATATCATATGCGGGTCATGGTCCGAAATATACTTCGGGCACGTCGCACTTGATTATATCACTTTCCTATCTTATTATTGCTCTCAAGTCCGGGTGTAAGACTTATCTCACTCAAGCAATTTTCCCAAATAAGGCACATACACATGCATACATATATATATATACAAGCAAACAAATAATATAAGCGCAAAGACAAAATAACACAAGATGGGCTCAACCCGCTCGGGGATCCCCAGTGAAGTCGTCATTTCTGTCGCGGTGATTTTTGTATGTCGAGCTATTAATTAGCTTCGAATCTCAAATTTATAATTACACCACCGAGCTTTGATTTTTCCGAGGAAGGGAGAAAGTCAGTTAAATAGCCTATTTAAAGAGATCGAGGTAAGGGGGTTGGTTATACGAAGGGAAGGTTCTAGCACCCTAAGTATCTATAGTATCCTATAGGAACGTCTTGTATTATCTATCTATGCGCTTTATTTTACTTTGCCTGCAAAATGTATAAAAATTAGGGAAGTGAGTGATTTATTGAGAAAATGGTTTTGAATGATAAAATGCTCTTGGTTTGAAGTCCAAGGTTTTAAACTAGAAAGAAAATTGATTGGATTTGAAAATGCGACTTGGTTTGAAAAACCAAGCGTTTTTCCTAAAGAAAATGGTTGTTTGATTGATTAAATACTTGGTTTAAAGTCCAAGTGTTTTGAAAATGATTTAATAGATGACATGTTTTGGGTATTTTTGAAAAGAGGTGTTGACCTCAAGTTTTGGATAAAAGGGTAATGGTTTAAGCGCGGATACTACGTTTGAACTAAACATCCTAAAGCGTTAAATTATACGCGAAGGCACTTCGCAACGATATATAGATCGAGGCGACTTCCTTTTCCTCGGATTACTATACTAATCATACAAATAAACAATAATAAATGCGTAAGTAAATTTAATCACACAATACAACCGGGGGGGAAACATGCAAAGGGGATATTGAAAATGATAATAATAAATAAACAATTATAAATTACGCAAATTACGCGTACCAAACAATACAACCGGGGGGGAAACATGCTAAGGGGAATTAGAATAAATTAACATGAATAATTACTATAATAATGAATAATAAATATAAAGCATATAATATGATATAATGTAAAGCATATAAATGTAAATCATATAATGAATAATAAGTATAAAGCACAAGATAAACAATTATAATCATGGTAAGATAAAATATGAAACACCAACATGACATGAAGATAATCAAAGATATCAAACTAATATGTCATGGGAATATCATAAAAATGATCAAGTACTTAACCTAATATGCAAACATTTCATGTGAATTTAATTAAATAAAGAACATAAAAACACTCACAATTAATCAAAACAAATAGGTCAAGACATAACATGATTATCAAGCCTAGAGCTAACATGAATTAGGACTCAAGCATATTCTCAAAGCATGAGGTAAAAATTAAATAGGAATAATAAATCAAAAATAGCAAGTAACATTTAACTAAATAAACCTAGCATGTGAACTTTGCATTTAATTAATAAATAAAAATTAAAGATCATGTAATAATAACAAGAATAAATAAAGGGCAGAGAGTGATATTTTCAATAAAAAAACTTAAAGATTTGTAAAAAATAAAATCAATAATTACTAATTTAATAATATAAAAGAAATTTAACAATAATTAAATTAAATGATAACGGCCAAAAAAGGAAAAAATTAAGATAAACCTCAACTTTGTGCTTAATAGGCTAAAATAGCTTAAATAAGCATATGCATGCCAAGCAACTTGCATCATTAGTTCATAAGTAAAATAAATTAAACAATCATTAACTAATTAATACATAATTAAATGATAAACATTTAAATAATATGAGAAAAATATCAAATAAATAAATTAAAAATTAATTTCGTGGTAAGTCAGTCAATAATAACCTAAAATATAATTACAACAAAAATAATCATCTCATAAATTAAAAAATAAAATTAAATGAGGGGGAGGTGTAAATAGCAGATTAAAAATAAAAAGGGGTACAAAGAAGTAAAAAAGCCCAGAAGCCCAAGCCCGGGCGAAAAAACAAAAAAAATCTGAAACCCATGTGGGCCTGGATTGTGTGTGACGCAACACATGTGTGATAACGCTTTACAGCCGTCTGATCCTCATCAGAGAGGATCAAAAGGATACGATCATATCCACACGTACGCCACTAGATCAAACCAAGGAACGTGATTGAATCTGGTAAAATCTGAGGAACACGCGTGCAATAGCAACAGGGATGGATCCCATGTGGACACGTATAGTGGCTTTATCGTCTTATCACCGTCAGATCTTCATTTAATCAGATCTGACGGTTGCGATCAAAGAGGCACACACACCATTGGATCCATCCAACGGACGTGTTTTAAACTGGGTGGGAACGGAGACTCACGATGGATCATCGTCTCCGTTCAACCCTCACCGTTGCCGGCGCCGTTTCCGGCACCGGAGTTGTAAAAACAACCCAGAAATTTATGAAATCTATATGGTTTTGCTCGTTTTTTTTACAAGGATTCCAAATATGCAAATAGGTTTTCAAGACAAAGCTTAGAACGACAAAAACGAAAGGAAAAAGTTTTTCAAATCAAAGTTCAAACTCACAGTTAAGCACAAATTAAAACAAAATAATAACCCAGATAGTTTCTATACACCTTAATTAAATGAAACAGAGTAAAAAGGGAAGAGAAAGCTACCAAAATCGTGCTGTAGGAACTTGAGATTTTCACGAACTTTCTTCTTCAACTTGAGCTTGAAACTGGCTCTGGAGCTTCAAATTTGTGATGGGTTTTTGATTCTGAAGGCTTATAGAAGGTATTTGATGTGTTAATTGCAAGAGATAATGTTGATTTTGTGTTTTTGGAATTTTGAAAAAGTGATGAAAATTGAGCTCGTGTTTGGTGAATTTCTCTCCAATTTTTCCAACCCTCAGCTCTGAAATGAAGCTTGTTATTTATAGGGAAAGTTTATGTCAAGATAAGATTGAATTGAGGAGAAAGAAAGGGGCATTTTTGAGTTTTTGCAAAATGGATATTTTTGGTTTTTTTGATCAATCAAGTGTACACTTGTTTTGATCTGATGCATTGTGTTAAAAGGGCATATTCTGGGATCAATTAGATGGATAAGGATCAAGGAAATTTTTGGGATTTAATTTGTGATGAAAAATAATTTTAAAACAATTTAAAAGAAATATTGTAAATAAATAATTATGTGAAAATATGAAATGTGCATGAGCAAGGGCAAAAATGTCATTTTTTAGGGTTTATAAGATGTATGAATTAAATTGAAAATAATTGAAAAAAGTTTGAATGAAAAAGGTTACTTGTGGTGGAAGAAATCAATTTTTGAATTTAAATATAATAATAATATGAATAAAATAATATAAAATAAAATAAAATTGAAATAAAAATATTTTGGATATATTTGTTAATTATAAGAATAATGGAAATAAGATTTCTAACAAAAATCATAAAGAGATGGGATAAAGTGAGATTACTTGTAAAACAAGTAACTTAATTCATTAGAATTTTTGAAAAGGGCAAAATGGGAATAAATGACAAAAAATGTGAAAATATTAAATAAGGGTATATTTGGAAATATATGATGAAAAACAAATTCAAAAGCTAAATGATTAATTATCTAAAAAATGAAACAGTTAAGCAGCGTAAACAGAATAAAATACTATTTTTTGACATTTTTAAATTAATAATAATAAAATAATAATAATAATAAATAAATAAAAATCAAAATATTCGAATAATGAGAAAAACATGAAAGGGGTAAGAAGGTCAAAAAATGGGGTATGACAATGGGTATACGGTTGTTGGGTTATTTGTTATTGAAATGCATTATTATAGTCATATTTACCTAATGAGAATGAGAGAAAGTCAATTAAGTGTGAATTATCTAATATTTAAAATCAATATTAATTTTGTCATATTTTCCTATGTCGTGTGGAAGTATCCGATCCATCAACAACTGCATTGCCATTTGGTTTGTCTTCCCCTTTGTCGGCTCATATTTACAAGTTAGAGGCAATTCCTCCTTGTATATGTCGGCCTTCCTCCCGCCGATGTTCTCAAAATGGTCGTTGATCCAAGCCTACAAAGAATGTAATACAATACAATGAATACAATGGTTAAAAAATAAATAAATAAAACTAAATTAACTCAAGTAATGTAATTAAAATAAAGGTTACATACAGTAGTGTCAAGTAGCCAGCCACATATTTGTAGGAGGAGACAATGACATTTGACAATTCATGGTTAAAATATATTGATTTTGTTACTATTTTCGAAAATCTTGTGATATCTTAAATTTTTAGAAATAAAGTACTATTTTATTACTATTATAGAAGAAAAAAAAAATTAAAATACTAGTTTTTAAAAAAAAAACAATGAAAAAAATCTGAATTTTTTATTATTTTAAAAATAACTATATTTTAATTAATAAATATTGAGGGGTGGTTAGTGGCGGCCGGACGTTGAAGATCTACTATTGGCTACGGAAAATGCCTTTGATGCCGTTCTCGTTGGAGTTCGTTGCTCCGGCCGCAGGTGGTCCAGCATTGATCATCATGTTGACCACTCCTCCACCAACTGTTTTTAAATATTTATTTGGGAGATAGGACCAAAATTGAGCCTTGTTTTGAATATTCGGAAGACTGAAATTTTTTGGCCTACATGTGATGGAAATAAACTTCGTGATGGGTTGTTTCCTTCGGACATTGGGAAACCGGGGGTGGGGGTGAAGTTGCTTTGGGAGGGGGGGCTGTTAGTCGAGATAGAGGTTTTATCGCACAGGTGGCCATGAAGAGAGCTGTCAGAGCTGTTGAGCTAATGCATCTTCTTCCTCAATTAAAGGATCCCCAAAGTGAGATTCTTTTACTTCGATCATGCATGGGTATTGCCAAACTTTTTTTCGGTTTAAGGACATGTCAACCGATTTACATGGAGGAGGCGACTATTTTGTTTGATAAAGAGTTGCGTGCGGCAGTTGAAGACATTGTGGTTGGGGAGGGCATTTCTTTGGAGACCTTCAATGGAGGGTTGCTTCCTTACCCATTAAGGTTGGAGGATTGGGGTTGTACTCTGCAGTAGAGGCTGCCTCATATGCTTATGTAGCTTCAAGGGCGCAATCTTGGGTGTTACAAGATCAGATTTTGAGAGATAGTGGGGTATGTGGCATGAACCCTGATTTTGATAGTGCTTTGAATGGTCTTCATGAAACGATTTCTAGTTTTGATTTGAGCAATTTTACTAGGAAGGACATCGTCCCCCTTAAAGCCCAACATGTTTTAGCGCGTGCTTTGTTTGGTAAAATTGTTCAGGACATGGATGTTAAGTTTAATATGACCACGAGAGAGAAAACAATATTTGGGTGTTTGCGAGCAACACATGTTCAAGATTTTCTTCTTGCTATTCCCATTGATGGATTAAGCCAGCATATGTCACCAATTGAGTATCGTACTATCCTCAAATATAGCCTCACGATTCCTTTATTTCCTTCTGATGAGGTTTGCCCTGTTTGCCGTAAAGCGTGCCTAGATAACTTTGGGGAGCACGCAGTACATTGTAGAGAGCTTCCAGACTTCAAATATAGGCACGACTTTGTCTGATATGTCCTTTTTGATGTTTTTAGGCATGCAGGAATATCTGCAAAAAAAGAGGCCCCTGTGAACTTTTTGACCGACCCACAGGAAGGGCGATCAACTCTCAAACCGGCAGATGTTATGGTGTACGGGTGGGTAGGTGGAAAGCATGCATGTGTGGATTTGACTGGAGTTTCGCCACTTGTTGGTTTAAGGGCCGGAACTTTTACTGTGGGACAAGCAGCCCTCAAAGCTGCTTCAAGTAAAGTGATTAAACATGAGAAAACATGTTCTGACAATCAACATGCTTTCATACCATTTGCTTTTGACACTTTTGGCTTCCTAGCACCAGAGGCTGTGAGTCTTTTGCATCGAGTTCAAAAGGTTATGAATAACAATGTTGTGTCCCCTACAGCTAAGAACATTGTTTTTATCCGAATTAGTTTTGTCATTCAAAAAGGATTAACGGCGCAGTTTGTTGCCCGTTTACCTTTAATTCATATGTAATTACTTATTTATTAAAATAAAGAATATAACACTAAAAGAAAAATAAAGTCTTTTTTTTTTTTGTTGGTGTAGAAAGAAACATTTTTGGACTTAGTAGAAAAATTGTTTGGGCCTAGTTGAAAAATTGTTTTGGGTTAATTATACACGAATTCAATTCATAAAATTAAATAAAATTATGTTTTTTAAGAAAATTAAAAATGTGTTTCTTTTAATCATTTATTAAATATGTTTTAGATTATTTTGCAAAATCATATATTTTAATTGATGGATCGGATGGATGGATGTTCATCAATTTAAGATACCATAAGATGGATTGGATGAATTATTTATTTATTAGATTGATCGGATAATTTAAATAAAATTTTAGTGGATTCAAATGGATTATTTTGATCCATCCATTATGATTCAAATCTAAATTCATTCATTTTGCCACCTCTAGTTGGTTGTTCTTATGTGCTTTCGCAATTATCAAAATAACGAAGACTTTCTTTCAAGATTTTGTATAATGTGCAAAGTGAGACAAATCTTACAATACACAAGTTTATTTTCACCATTTTAAATTAAATTAATAATTCTCGCCATTTCATAAAATGAAATGAGATGTGATATATATATAATCCATTGGTGAAAACAAATTTGTTTATGATGCAAAATTTATCTCACTTGTAAACCATAGATTTGATGTTCCGATTTAATTGTAAATATATATATATAAACTCAATTGAATTTTCAATCAAATTATCTTGATACCAAATAGTGATCTTATTACATGACCTCATCATAGTGGAGGAAGAGCTGAAGAGGTGACAATATTAACAGTCTAGGGTCACTTTGCCAAGCTGAAGAGTTTAAAAATAAACATAACCATACTATTTTAATTTACATGTCAATGCAATTACACTAGACTTTCAAAATATTTATATTATGACCGTAAATTGTTGTTGCATAATGCAAATTTTGAACTGTAAATTGAAGCAAAAACAACATCGGTAGAAAGACAAACATCAAGCTTTCCAATTCATGTTCTCTCTCTTGAAATCTTGTCCCCCGCTCCCTCAGTCTCTCTGTGGCTATTAACCTTCAACAGTTACAATACATATGGATGATGGGTCGTATGGTATGGGCAAGTAATTAAATCAACACTATAAGAGCCAGAGGAATCTCCATCACAAATTAGAAAGAGATATAACATAGAGAGCTACATCACTATATTCTTTGGTCCACATTTTGAACTAGACCATTGTGTGTTGATTAACATTGAAATCTAATGAACTAGCTAATGTGGCAATATAACAAAGCAAAAAATATGTGTATGGATGGTCTTTTTTTGCATTATTAGCTAGTGTCGTAATTTTTAAATCATAAATTGAGTTGTATTATTAGCTACTGTGACAATATTTAAATAATAATTTTAGTTGTATTATTAGCTATAATAAATTGAGAAGCATAAATTTTTTTAGAAGCACAACATACGAGTTTGGTAAAATATTAGTTGGTAATAACACAAACAAATACGATCAAGATTCATTGGATGACCTCTTATCAGATTTTTTTATATCAGGATATACATTATATATATTCATACACCAAATTCAATAATACCTTACATGAGAGTGTATGTCAAGTGTTTAGAGTCTTATATTAGTTGTGACCATATAACAAAGCATGCACCAAACTCAATAGTACTAAACATTAAAATCTAATGAACTAAATGAGCTCTTATTGTCCTCTCATGGAGCAAGCCCTATAGGCAATGTCAGGATACGTCTATAAGTTTGCTCTTTTTTCTTTCCGCATTGCTCACACAAAAAAAAAGTACAACCGAAAGGTATCTTTTAGTGCGATACCAGAAGATTATATTTCGGTAGAATTTGTACTATTGGAAGATATCTTTCGGTAGATAGAGAGATATGGGTATAATTTTGGAGAGAGAAGAACAATTAGCAAACATGTTGTCTTTAACTTGTCCTATCTCTAACTATACAAATCTACTAACCAAACTAGCCCATTTTTGTTCTGGTTACACACCATATATTATTAGTTTCCCTTAAGTTTCTTATGCTTAAAACAACTTTATTTAAGACATTGTTGTATGTCGGACATTAAATATAAACACATTATTTAATAAAGATTTAAATTTTTATTTATCACATCGTGTCAAACTAATTTCTTCCACTAAACCCAACTACTATTAATATTATTTAAATTTTATGTAACCATTTTAAAAACTACAAATCAAAATAAAAGTTTTTATTGCACACAGAATAATAAAATTTTCAAGGTACACTACTAGAAAAATTAATTTAAGAGAGGGAACAAATCTATCGCTAATGTGTTAAATTTTCGTCACAAACACATATAGCGACGTAATTTGCGACAATTCAGAATCCGTTTGCAATTTCAACGTCACAAATTATTTGTGAGGGAATTTATCATTCGTCACTATTTGCAACAAAATTAAATCGTCACAAAGGTAACAGATCTGTCACTAATAGCCCTAGCTGATGCGCAAGCTTCGCACAATTGGAAAAACTACATGAGAATTAGAGCACAAATTCATGGTATACATTGAAAGCTTGCTTTGGTTGTCTACGACAGAGTATATAGAAATCCCTCTCTAATATCCGTCACTAAATCTTGTTTTTTTAGTAGTGGTACTTGAGTTATGAATTTTAGGTATGACATGTTGAACATGTGGAAGGGCAAAAAACCATTACTTGATTTAATGGCAAGTTCTTTAACACCCTAACCCATATACGTAATTAATAAATAAAATAGTTAAACATATACGCATCAAGATGTATACAAATCCAAACATAGCACATCATATCATTATAATTTCAAAATCATAGCAGCGGATATAGATAATCATATCATAATATCATAAGTCATCATACTAACTCAATAAAATTCACTCGACAAGGATTAATAGTCTCAAATAAATCCAAGCATATAAGTCATAAATATGTCATTAGCAAGGTCATAGAAAATGTAAAGCAATAATGCTCAAATACATCGATTACGGAACACAAGTCTACCCGACACGATGTTACAAGTACCAGAGCATTAACTTATTACAACCCAAACTAAATAAGTTCTAAGAGAAGTATAGCGCTTAACTCCTTACCACTAGTAGCTAGAAACCTCAAGTAAGCTACTCCTCGGAAGCTATATCCGCACCCTGCACCTCTGAACCCCCAAAGGCCCAGAAATTACACAAAAAGAGAGTTAGTAATGAAATCCAAAATAAATGAAAAGTATAATCAATACTCTATATTTCATGTTATATAAATAAAGAGTTACAACATTACTCTTAAGATTATAAGAAAAATTACATAAAAGACATAAGTATAATATGCAATCCAAATAACCGAACATCAAGCATACACCTTAGTCACAAAACATCAATACAAACAATTAATGTCAAGTACCATTTAGTTCACATAAGATTCACCTTCATCTCCTAAATGCAATCTAATGTCACATTCATGTAATGCTCCCTAGCATTATTGCTAAATGCATGTGGTACCTCATCAAGTTATTGGAAAACTTATTCCAATTATATTTTAGTCAACCGCAGCTACTAAAATATCTGTTATACGTTAGGGCTCATCTAAAGTATCTGCTTATCATACAAAATGAATGCATGTATGCAAGATTACCAAACATATGATTTAACCATCTCATCATATAAGGATATCACATTCCATGTACTTTAATAACTCAATCAAAGATACATCCATCCAAATTGATCAAATCATATTCAATTAACTTCACAAGCAATCATGCATGCACATTCATCAATATCATATCATATCTCAATCATAGCTCAACAATATAATTTCTCATTCTAATCAATTTATCATTTAATTGATCATACACCAATAATTTCTCATTACTAGGTTCATATTCATCCAATCATGTTATCCTATAATCAAAAGATCATAATTAAAACATGTTATAAGCATACAAACCATTTTAATGAAGTTATAACGAAGTTGGGTTAGTTGACTCTCGCTCAAGCCACACCTGGCGAGCTCAAGTGAAGAAAATCGAGGGAACTCTCGCTGGGTCGCGAGACAAAGCGAAAGCAAGCGAACATTGCTCGTTGGGACTCGCTGATGCTTGCTAAGCGAGCTGTTCAATTTCTAGGCAAAACACTATGAACAAGAGTGCTCGCCCCAACAACCATGAGGCTCGCTTAAGCGACCAAACCCAGAAAACACAACCTCTGTTTCGGTTTTAAACATAAGTCACTTAAAAACATCATATTTCATCATATTAAACCCTAAAACTATCAACTTTAAGCATACATATATCATATCAAGTTGGAAATACAACTAAAAACATGATTTAACACCAAAAAGGCAAGAATAATAGATTTTCATACAATATTTCAAAAACTTCATAACAACACAAAATCTCCTACAAACATCTACACATTCCCATTTCATTAACCCCAAATTCGTGTGAGATGATTAAGTTAAGTTTTCATGGATTCTAACACTATCAAAGTCATTATTTATTAATAAAGATTCTCATCCCAAAAGAGAAAAGAGTGAGAGAAGATTGGGTTGGAGAGAAATAGATTTTCTCCTCTTCTCTTGATCACTCTAGACATCAATACTACTCTCTTACCTTGATTGAAGCTTTAAACTTCTAGCTCTACACTTGAACCCCTTCTACCTCTTCAAGCTTGTTCTTCTATACTCTCTCTACCTCCCTTTTGAAAATGAATGGGTGAGTTATGAGAACTTTAGTTCTCTCCTCATTCTTAGGTCTAGTTAATTAAAATATAAATTATATCCCTCCACTCACTTAATTAACATGGACTTGGCCCATTAGATTGCTAGCTCTAGTTGACTAAAACTAACTTACTAATTCCATCATATTCTACTAACTCTATTAATTCCTAATTAATTAACTCAAACTAATTAATTAACTAATGGTTCTCCACTTAGTCTAATTAATTCTATTTAGATTACTAAATACCTTAACTCTTCCCAAACATAATAATCAAGCAATTCACATAATCACATAAATTCAAATAAATAATAATTAAATTACTAAAAATCCTAATATTCTAATACGGCTGTTACAAGTCCAACAAAATCAGTGTCATTGTAATTTTTTTTTTATATAGCTGAGGCACAAGCCCATTCTTTACCAGTATCATTTTTGTTAAAATCTTGATAATTATCTTGATCATGTCAATCTCAATATTGGATTCCAAACATGCATTAATTTTATGAGAACAATAATTCTAACAAATATTCTACTATAACTCTCTCTCTCTCTCTCTCTCTCTCTCTCTCTCTCTCTCTCTCTCTCTCTCTCTCTCTCTCTCTCTCATGGTTTGTTGACTCTATAATTTCATCAAACTTTATGACATAGCTTTTTAACCTAGATAGTGTTATTATATCAGTCCTTTATAGTACTAGTATAAAGGAAGAAGAAGAATGATATTTCTTCCTAATTTTCTAAAATTTGTACATATTATTATTGGCTAGGTTTGCAGGGTTTAAATTTGTAGCATGATATATCGTAGGTGCATTATGGTTTATGGTTGAGTGTCATGACTGAATCTACTATAGATGTTAGTACTGAGATGGAACTTGGAAGACATAATTAACCCTATTTCTTCCATATATAAATTGTTATAAAATAAAATACAGGAGTAGAAAAAACTTTAATGAACTTATCTTATATCATAGGAGGAGAGATATATAGTGTGGTGATACAATTGTCATTGAAATTCAAAAGCTTAAATGGTGAATACTATTGTCATTCAACTTCAAAAGCTTAAATATAATTATACATAAGTTTGCTTATTCATAAATTTTAGAGGCATATTTTGAATATTCTACAAAATTTTGGACAAAAAAAAGTATTATAAAAAATACTAAACATGTGCATATTTAACTACTCCCTCTATTTTTTTTATAAACTATAAATATTGTTCTGAGATACAACTCATATAAAAGCTAGATATATTGTCTATATAGTATATACAACTCTTAATACTCTTATGAATACTATTGTAAAAAAAAAAAAAAACACTTATGAAGGTAGATAAAGTTCATTAATTTTCATATTATTATTTAAAGTTGACTATTTAGTTAAGATCAACATTTAAAAATTTCACACATATTAAAAAAATCTAAATATTACTATTATTTACCTATATTAAGAAAATCTAAATTTCACAAAGTTTTGTCGCTAACCATTAGATCAATATATGTCATAAAGTATGATTTGACACTTATAATCTACACCATTCAATAAAAAATCTAAGGGTTACAACACAAAACAATGTGAAACTGTGTTGTTTCTCAATGCAGCTAATACAAATCCATATATAGAGTGTACCAACAAGCATAAGCGAGCGGCATCTATGAATTATGAGAAATTGTATGGCCCTTAGTTATATATATATATATATATATATAAGCTTAGTTGATTTATTGATTTGATTGATTTTTGAGTTTATTTATTTATTTTTTACGATTTTTGATATTTGAGTTTATTAATTTATAGTCGAAATAACACATGCGACTTTTTTTAACCCTTTGTTCCATTTGATTTTAGCTATTGAGCTAAATCGAGTTCGAACTATTTGAGTTTTTAAATTGAGCAGTGCTAGAGAGCACGACACATTGGTGCACGACATATGCACGACAAGCTAATTTTTACTTACTTGAGTTACTTTCCATCTATGACTCCTTACTTGTTTCTCAATGTAGCACTACTTATTATTTTTTTAAAATTCAAATAAATAAGACAAGAAAATTAAATATATTTTTAGTGTCCTTAATTCTTAGTTCAATTGAGAAAAAAATATCAAAATTGTTAAACCGAGCGTCATAATTCGGATTCAAATCCCGATCCTCTCACTTTGTGTATGAATTTATAATGACTTTGTCATTTCATCGACTGTGTACAAAAAATAAATAAATATGTTTTTGGTACTTATAAAATTTAAGAGTAAATGATCATTTTGATCCTTATAAATTTTTTACGGATCAATTTGATCCTTGACAAAAATAAAACTCAAATTAGTCTATAACATTTTCATGCCAAAGACAAAATGGTTTCCGATTTATTATAACCGAGAGACTAATTTCTCGTCAATATGAAAATGTCAAGAACTAATTTGAGTTTTACTTTTGATTGAATTGTTTCGTCAAAAATTATGAAAATATCAAGAACTAATTTGAAAATGTCAAGAACTAATTTGAGTTTTACTTTTGATTAAATTAACATTACGACGAATTTAAGTTAAATTTTGAACTGATTCAATTATCATTACCAAGCCTAGCTAAACCAAGTTAGTATATATCCTTTAGAAACCAAATAAAGAAAGTGATAGTTTCAAAAGTAAACTAATAAGAGGTTTACCAATCCAACAAAGCAACCATAATAGTTGTCATATTTTGTTTTTGTTTATAAAAATGTGATTGAGAATTAACCAAAGACGTTGATACCTCAACCACATCAAATCAAACATTACAATCCTTTTTAATTTTATTACAAAACATCAATCATATTCAACACTTCCGTTACAACAGTACGGAAAAACACAATCCCCGTTTATTTGAAAATATATCCAAACAAAAACAAAACCGTAGCGTAGCGTAACAACGTTGCTTTCTTTGCTACTTCAAATGCCAGCGAAAGAAGAAGCAACATAAATAAATTTACAGAGTACATTTTCCACTCTCTTTCTTTCTCTCCTTTTTCTCTCTTTCATAACTTCACACAACAACACTCTCTAAAACTTAAAAAATCAAAACCAAACCAGTTCCGTTCGTTTCGATTCGTTTTAATTGGATCATGGAACAAACCACACTCGAATCGATTCAATTTAATGAAGAAATTCAAGGAATCATGGCTCCAGCGTCGGAAACCGCGAACTCTTTCACCGCACTACTTGAACTACCGCCGACGCAGGTCGTTGAGCTGCTTCACTCATCGGAGATTGCCGGAAAACCGCCGAAACCCTATCCCTTGACTTCCGACACCGGTAATTTGACCTTGCCTTCCAACGCCGCCGCAAGATTCTCTGTGTTCGCCGGAGAGAACAAGAACTCGGCGAATTTTATCTCACTGTATCCAGAGGTGAAGGACGAGCTACCGGAGACTGAAGGAGGTGGTTGTGTCTCTGATCCAACACTTGAGAAGAAGAAATTCAAAGGTGCGAAGAGGAAGGAGCGAGAGAAGAAGGTTCGAATTCAATTGTAACCGTTTTTGGAGGATAATTAGGGTTTTCTTTTTTGAGTAATTTAGGCGAAATTTTGTTGTGAAACGCAGGTTAAAGTGTCGTCTAAGAAAATTAAAAGTGTCGCCGACGAGAATTCCGGCAACGGCGGCGATGAGCTTCCGTATGTTCATGTTCGAGTTCGTCGAGGTCAAGCTACTGATAGCCATAGCTTAGCAGAAAGGGTAAACACTTATTACTCTTTAATTAATCACTAATTAACTTCTTTAATTATATTTATTTATCATAAAGTTTTATTAATTTTATTGTAGGCTAGGAGAGAGAAGATAAATGCACGAATGAAACTGTTGCAAGAGCTGGTCCCCGGGTGCAACAAGGTTGGCCCCTTTTCTTTCTTTTATTTAAGATGTTGATGTTGATTAATTAATCCTCATTTACTTAAATTAAATACTAATTGGAGTTTAGTATTTAATTAGTATCATGATTATGCCATAATTCTGTCTAATTGTCTCCCAAAAGTACTATTCTGTCTCTAGATTATGGAGTTTAGTGATTATGCCATGTCATTATCACCTTTTCACCAAAAATGAAAGTGCATGAATGCTTTTCCACCAAGAAAAGTGCTCACATGGCATTCTTGTAATTTCATCTCTCATATCATATCACTCTCTTCTGTCCTATCTAAATTTTAGATCCGGAAGAAATACTCACAATTTGTGTCCGATAATGTTTGTTTGATTTTACTAATTGATATTGATTTTAGAGGTCTTTGATTTTGACATGTTTAGTTCTTTTAGAATAAAATTGATTTTGCTTTCAAAATTTATTCTACTTGAGAAATTGAAAATTGTATTTTCTAATTTTAAAATTGATTTTTACACTCATTGTTTAAGTCACTTTTATATAAATATTTCTAAACATAAATTATTATATTTTCAGCTCAACTTTTGTCGTAATCAATTTTACAGAATAAATTCACTTAAAATCAAATTTTCTTACCGCAGAATCAAATATGCCCTAGGATTAACTACATTAGAGAACTTTCGGGAAAACAAAACCAAAAGGAATATTAATCTCTTTACTTAAATATGTTAATCTCCTTTGGAAAATTTACAAATATTATCTCTAAATTAACTTACCTTTATTATTTTTTCTAAATATTGTTTTGTTAATATTTCTAATATGTTTTGAAAGATAAAAAATCACAATTGAACATATCTATATTTAAATGCAAATTTAGTGATATGTTGTTCACAAAATATACACATTAACTACACTATAATGTTTTTTTTAATATATGTGAAAAAAATGGAGATAGTATTTGTTACTATCTCTAACAAGTTAGTAGGACCTTATTTTTTTGGTGAAAGCTTACAAGTTACCAATACACCCAAAAAGTACTGTAATATCAATCCTCCTAAACAGATTTTATGGCCATAATATTTTTTTCTAAATGTGGAAGATGCTCAAAACCTTTACAAAATTTGATATCAAGATAAAAACTACATAAGTAATATAGTGATTCTCTTTTTATCATGGCAATAAATTAATCCTTTACTTTTTGAAAAGGACAACAACAAAATACACGTCATGGTTTGTACAGAACAATTAAGGTAATCCACTCTTGTTCCTTTCTTTAGCTTTCAGACTTATTGGAGAGACAGAGAGGTGGGTGTGGGCGTGTGGGGTGCGAAGGGGGGTTATTCTACTAGCTGTATTCTGGCTTTAACAATTGGAACTGTGTTGAAAATTGTATTCATGGGTCCCCTAAACAAGTAAAATACTATGGCTTTGGGAAGGTGATGGTTACCATCAACAATTAGTTTGGTATCTATCAATCATTTATGAGATCAGGAAAATAGAGTGGGAAAATAAAGCATGTCTTTTAGAGGGCAATATCTACCAAACCAATAACCTAACTGTTCAACTGGCTGAGTATTTTACATAATTGAATTAATTTTACCTAAACATTAGTTAAATACACATTTCAAGAATTTTTTCCTAAATTACAATTTTATTGTACATTGGTTTTTTCTTTGGTAGTTTCAGGTTCTTACAATATTGATGTTTTTGAGTAAGGCCTTTGAGTCTTTGGATTATACTTGTATGTTTTGAGCTGCTGTTAATAAATCATATTTGGTTTGAGTTTGATTGGTCTCACATAGTTTTGCAATCTAAATGACTATACCCATCAGTGTGCTTAATTAATTGATTTAAGGTTGCACCTCATTTCCAGTATCATTCGTTGTTGTATTGTCTGTAAACATCAGGATGCAGTCATGTAAATAATGAAAATTGGTGGGTGTTAGCCGATGCGGGTTAAATAATGTGGCTGAGGCGGTCACCAAAACTGAATTCTCTCTTTGTAAATTAATTACAATTACTATTGTAAGCTTTTCTATGTTAAATTTAGAAGCCTTGAGCACAGCCATTTTTTTTTATAAGTGCATATAGTCATATACATTGTGTTGATTTTTTTACGAACAAAAGAACTAATCTTGTAAGTCAAAGATAACTGACATGATAAAATTTGCTTTACAGATATCAGGAACAGCATTGGTTTTGGATAAAATCATCAACCATGTGCAATCTCTACAGCATGAAGTGGAGGTTAGATTTTATATGAGTGACATTGTAGGCAATTGTTTAGACAAACAAAGATAAGGATAAAGTTTTAGCAGCAATGTGCTGGCATGCTTATATCCTCAACCTGATAGTGCTTACAAACTTTTTAAATTAGTGGCTTGTGTTCCTTTCTTCCCTGCCTTTATTTGATCCTTCAAAAATGATAGTAGTCCGATAGAAAATTATTCGATTCTTTAAAACTGATAGTAGCCTGTAAAAACTACTGTCAGATTCATGACCAAATAAAGTATTGCTTACTTTTTTTTACTATTGACATTATATACTGACTGCTTTATACAAAAGTGGGTTTGACTCTAATCTTTATGTGCCTCATTTGGAATTGAGGCTTGAAATTTCATGCTCCTAGACTTCTGCTTTGTTTTGTGGACTATATCCTTAAAAGTTAAAATTTATTAAATAATATAAATGGTATTTCCACTATGATGATATCTAAAAATTGGTCGAGAATATTTCGTAGGATCTTTCTATTGGAACACAATGTAGGAACATTTGAGTCACTTCATAACTGTGATTTTGTTCTAATTGATTTCTCTGGTTTCAGATTTTATCAATGAAACTAGCAGCAGTTAACCCAATTATTGATTCCAACCTTGACAGCATATTGGCTACAGAAGTAAGTATTCTTGTTTCTCTTTTATTGAAAAAAGAAGGGAATTCATTTAGTTGTCTTTGGCTTGAGGGGTAATCTGAAACTACATGTACTTGTCTGGCTTGGAAATATATTTGAAGAAAAACATATTTTATCACTTTGCGGAGCATTTTAATTTTAATTTATTGGGGGCCCATCTATACTTGTGCTGAGCACTCCTGATGTCGTTTTATTAGACTGCTATCAGAAATTCTTCTGAGTTTCCACATTGATTAGAGAGGGTTATTCATCAATATTTTTTTACTAGCCCGTCTATTTGTGTTTACCTATTGTATGTATACATATATGTTCTAACACTGAAATAATGAACTCGAAAATGGGGATAGAGAGGTTACTTGTAGTTACCATCATTCATTCCATTCTATAGGCTGCCATATAACTCATAAGAGACCAACCAACTAAGAACACTGTAAATACTTAACAAGAATCAGTAACTTCATTTTAATTTCTTCAGCTAATAGTAATACTTTGTTGTGACTTGTAGGGTTTGTCTCTCATGGACAGTAACTTCCCTGCTACAGTTCCACCTGTCGTGTGGCAGGAAATCGCTCACAATGGAAACAGACAGCAATTTCAGCAACCGTGGCAATCCGATGCATTCCACCAACCACATTGGGGGAGGGGAGAAAACAACCCTAATTTCATAACCCCAGAAAACTCACTTTTGAGTTACGACTCATCGGCAAATTCAGGTAGATTATAGTTAAGCTTCTATTGCTCGTTTCCTCACAAATACTCCACAGATATTGGTCTAAGTTAACCACATTAAGGCATTGGGATTCACAAGACAAATGGGATTATTTTCATTCACAAGTACAAAACTGTTAGTCTGTCGTTAAATTTTTAAGGAGCTGATGATTCCGAGTTTAACAACTTTAATAATTTGCATACAGTTTCTCTGCACTCAAATCAGATGAAGATGGAGCAATGAACCAGTACAGAAGCAATGGTACTAGTAGCAATTAGTCTAGTGGTGTATATAACATTTATAGTTGTAGAAATCAGCCTTTGATTTGAGCAGGCCAAACATTCAGCAGGACTTCATTGTTGATTGTCCTCTGTTTGTCAGAGTCAGTTGGAAAACCTGGATTTTATTCAGCCAGCAGGCTAGCAAGGAAGAAGAATTCGTATGTTATTTTTATGATATATTAATTATTATCATTATGTATACTAATTATAGGGATCATTCAGTCTTAGGTGATTGATGATTCAGATTGTAAAATCATTGAACAGACTGTTAGTTACTGAACTTATCATTCAAGTTTGTTGCTTTGTTCGCACTCCTGAAGATTTCTAGTCAGTATATCTTATTTTCTTTATTTTGCATTATGTCTTTATCCATTTTTATTTTCATTATTTTACAACGTTCACTCTAATTTGATGAAATCTATGCGAGTCTCACCATTTATGTGGAATCTATTTTCAAAATAGAGACTCACGTGAATTTCACTAAATAAGAGAGCGAGTGTTGAAAAAATTAAAGTGCTAGAATGAGTTTGGTTAACACTCCTTAGTCCTCTCCTCTTGTTAATTCATTGATCCCCACAACACTACAGCACCTGAGCTAATGGTTTTCCTCTTCGGATTACCTAGACCATGCAATGATTTTTTCTGTTTAATTTGTGAGATAAATATGATAATTTAGATTAATGATTCATTTAAGAGTATTCTCTGCAAAATGTCCATAAATTGTTTTAGCTACCAGACCTATTCATTTTAAGTATCTAAAAACACTTATCATGGTTCCTAAGGAATGACAGACTAGTCATTCGGAAATTAAGGTGCAAGGTTGTCCAAATCAATATTTTAGCATAGGATAAGAATAAAGGGTAAAAATTGTATATCATGTAATCCTACAACTATTCTTATTACACCAACCATGAAACACTTAAACCGTTGAATATTCCTGTCATTGTTGTGAGTTCTTCAAAACTCTACTATCATAGTTGAGACTGCTTTCAATTGAAGAATAAGCCCTATGAAAATTCTGCATATATCTTTTTTGTGTTAACCGAACTGTATATGAACATAACTACATGTTTTTTATATCCAAATAACCTCAAACTTGATTGCCCAAAAAAGTGAATGATCAACCTTCCAACAGGATAGGGACATCAAAAAACACAGACAATAATGAAAGATACCCAACCCAATAATTTAGGTGATGTGTGATGCTTCCAAGGTGGGTCAGAATCTGTCTGTAGTCGCGAGAAGTCGAGATAATGGTTTACTTAGAGTTACACCTTGGTGGAGTCAGAATCATAGCCAACGATGGAACCCCAATCTGGATCTTCTACGACATCAGGTATTTTTCTGGTTTGTAGCGCCAAAGATATACCAAAAGTGGATGGCAATGAGACCGCTAGAGCCACCATTGACGAGCACAACCTCTCAATGTTGTTACAACTCGTGCTAGCTTCACCGTCTCTAGTATTCTTCTCCATCAACCATTGATATTAGTATTACCATTAACTATGTGAGAATGAGATCGAAAAGAAAGCACCAAATTGTAGAAAGTTGATTCCTACTTAGAGGATGATATGATTTCTAAACTAGAAAGAGTAAACAAGATAAACTATGTGGGAAAATTAAAACACTCTTCTTTATTCAGTAGTTTTTAATCACAAGACCATACAATGCTTATATAGGTTGATGCCTACATAGGGTAAGATAACCACATCAACCACACAATAATCATGACCAAACAAATTGATAGAATATGTCCAAAAAAATCTTCTCTTAATCTTCATGATTCTATCAAATAAAAGTGTATACTATGTGGATTGTTACAACTTAATGGTCAATACTGAGAGTTTTTTCTATGTCTTTCGTCGTATATGACAACCAACACGCAACAACTAGTTATGTTTGCGCTGACTGCATGGAGTATATGGAAAAAATGTAAATTACAATTATGGAAGAACATATTGGAGATTGTTACATAGGTGCTAGGTCGCGCACAAGGTGCGTTACATGCATAGCAACATGCACAAGATGTGACAATAACAAAGAGACCGCGACACAGGGGCAGATGTAGGTACAACACATTGGGGGCTCAAGCCCCCACAAAAAATAAAACTTTAGCTTTGATATTAATATTATTTTTAAGTCGCCATGAGTCATGACTAGGTCTATTATCCACTCATCACAAATTTTTTATTTTTTTATTTTTCAACTTTCATCACTCCAATTTTTCAATTTCTACACACTTTTTTTATTAACTTTTACTCTTCTTCTCTCTTAATTCATCAAAGCATCAACTTTTTATCTCCAAATCATTTTTTTGTATCTTTCTCTTGCTTTTACTTTTTCTTGAATATCGTTTAGTTACATATAAAGATATATAGAGTGACAATTTTTACAATGTTACTATTAAAACTCCATAGAGGATAATTGTAATTTATGTAAGCTTTTATGTATTTAATTTTTTTAGTTTTTTTATCACCGTAGTTGTGTATTTTGTAAATGTTCGTAATATATTTCTTTAGCAAAAGTATATACACTATTTTTTAGCCCCCACCAACAAAACTTTCTGGATCCGCCACTGCATGACAACAACAATAAGATGTACAGTGGCAATCTCCACCTATAGACTCTGTAAAATACAATCTTGATGCGGCAATATGTATGACAAATAACAAGGTAGATGTGAGAGCTTGTATTTGCAACGAAAAAGACAATTTTATTGCCGCCATGACATCTAACAAGGAAGGTGCCATGACTCATAAGCTTGGAGTCTGAACCAATGTATTCATTGGATGGTTAGCTTGGGATATCACAAAGTCTACCATGAGATGGATTGCAAAATGATGGTTGATGATGTGAATAACATGAAACCTAACCACTCATAGTATGATTCAATTATTCAAGACTGTAGAACCTTACTTAGTAACTATAATGACTTTATAGTTATTTTCACTAGACATCAAGCAAACAGTAGCGCTCATGCACTCGTAAGAGCAGCTTCATCTCATCTCATGCTTCTCACAATATTTTTGATGTAATTCCTCATTGTATTGCTACTATTATTATGAATGAAATGCCATGATTTTCCTTTGCGTAAGAAAAACAACTAAATAAGTAGAAAATTCACTTCAACTAAATAAGTGGAAAAATTTATAAGAAATATACTTTTAACTAAACAAAAATGGATTGAGTGCAGTGAACATTCATGATTATATGCGATTAGCTAGATCAAGATCATCTGATCTCAATCGGACAATTAACATTTTGAGGTCAAAATTATTGTATTTTATAAAATCAAACGTGTATTATAATTTGTACCAAAAAACAAAACTGTGTTAAATTTTTTTATCAAAACGACCATCAGTGAGTGCAATTTGACTTTCATTTTCTGATGTCCCTATGCACCAAGCTATGCGACATTGTTGCTACCTTTTTCATACATACAATATTGAATTACCCTTTTGAACATCGTTAACTCATCCACCAGTTATTTCCCTTCAAAATCAATGTTTCTCACAAGACATAAACATGTCTTACCTTCAATCCACCACTCACGCACTCTCACCATCTCCACCACTCACATTCACCTACAACAACAACTTCTACAAATGGCTCTTACCGGCTTTAACATGAAGTTTGAAAATTACAATCAACTCTTGAACGAATGCTTGAATAAAAGGGCATTTAGAGAAGGCCAAAGAGTTCATGCCCACATGATTAAAACCCGTTATCTTCCTTCAGTGTTTCTTAGGACAAGGTTGATTGTGTTTTATACGAAATGTGATTCTTTGGGAGATGCTCGTTATGTGTTTGATGAAATGCCTGAACGGAATGTTGTGTCGTGGACTGCTATGATTTCGGCTTATTCTCAGAGAGGGTATGCCTCTCAAGCTTTGAATCTTTTTATTCAAATGTTAAGATCAGGTATATATACTTGGACCTATAGATAAACGCCTACGTATAAAGCTATTTCTATAATGTGTCAAAAAAGAAGAAGCTATTTCTATAATAATAGATAAAGTAAAGTGATTGTTTTCATATAGGTTATAAGTTGTTATGATAAGCTATCATGGAGTGCTGATGAAAATAAGCTGAAAATAGCTTATGGACATGTCAGATGTTCTTTATTAGCTCTCCCAAACAGTCTTAACAGTACTTATCCTAGTAAATATGATCGAATAATACAAACCAAATAGCCCTTGGTTTGCACCTTGCACAACTACATCAAAATTGATAATTCTTAGTTAAGGACATATCACAAATGGTTATAAAAAGAATAAACCATTGATTATAAAAATGTTGTAATGTTTGTTTCCTTTTTTCACAGATTTGAATATGAAACAAAATTGCTCTTTAAATTTTGTATTAAAATACTTGAAAACTTATAAAGTGAACATGAAATAGTTAAGTAGAAGTGTTGTTATTATTAGTAAAACTGCAAATAAAAACTAAAATGATTTTCAAACCAAACAGACCTCGTCAATGAGGTTATTTTGCTTTATAAAGTATTGCTTGTATGTTGGAGTAGATGTTTTGTCAGTTGTTACACCCAAATCGATAATATGGAATTCTATGTAATGGTCTTCTAAAAAAAGGAGTTAATCGCAGATGCTTGTGTTGACTTGCATCTAGATTGAGTATGAAAGACCTATTGATCTTGTGATAAACATGTTGAAAGAGCTAGAAGTTAAAAATTTGAATTTTCTTGTGAGTGTCTACTTTGGACTTAATTTTTCGGTCTTTTTTTTTTTTTTTTTGTGAGTGGCTTACAAGTGCTGACCGTAACTGTGCCTTTTCATAGGTACGGAACCTAATGAGTTCACTTTTGCTACGGTGCTTACTTCATGTACAAGTTCTCTAGGCTTCATTTTAGGGAGACAAATCCACTCTCTTATCATAAAATCAAATTTTGAAGATCATGTTTTTGTTGGCAGCTCACTCCTTGACATGTATGCCAAAGATGGTAAAATTCGTGAAGCTCAAACAGTGTTTGAATGCTTGCCAGAAAGAGATGTAGTTTCTTGTACTGCTATAATCTCAGGATATGCACAACTTGGTTTGGATGAAGAGGCATTGGAGCTATTTCGCCGTTTGCAAGAGGAAGGAATGCAGTCAAATTATGTTACTTATACCGGTGTTATAACTGCGCTTTCTGGGCTTGCTGCTCTAGATCTTGGTAAACAGGTGCACAATCATGTTCTTCGCTCTGAAATTCCCTCATTTGTGGTTCTCCAAAACTCATTGATTGACATGTACTCAAAATGTGGAAATCTCACTTACTCAAGAAGGATATTTGATACCATGTATGAGAGAACTGTTATCTCTTGGAATGCAATGCTTGTCGGATATAGCAAACATGGAGAGGGAAGAGAAGTGCTTGATCTTTTTACTTTAATGAGAAAAGAAAACAAAGTCAAACCCGACAGTGTCACAATTTTGGCTGTTTTATCCGGCTGCAGTCATGGAGGACTGGAAGACAGGGGACTGAATATTTTTCAAGAGATGACCAGTGGAAAATTTGGAGTTGAGCCAAAGATGGAGCACTATGGGTGTGTTGTTGATTTGCTTGGTCGTTCTGGTAGAGTAGAAGAAGCTTTCGAGTTCATTAAAAAAATGCCTTTTGAACCAACAGCTGCTATATGGGGTTCCCTTTTAGGTGCTTGCAGGGTACACTCAAAAGTTGACATTGGTGAATTTGCAGGTCATAGACTTCTCGAAATTGAGCCTGGAAATGCTGGAAATTATGTTATTCTGTCTAATTTATATGCAATGGCAGGAAGATGGGAAGATGTAAGATCACTAAGGGACCTCATGTTGAAGAAGACAGTAACAAAAGAGCCTGGAAGAAGCTGGATTGAGCTTGATCAAGTACTTCATACTTTCCACGCAAGTGATCGCTCTCATCCAAGAAGAGAAGAGATATGTGTGAAAGTGAAGGAATTATCAGTTAACTTTAAAGAGATTGGTTACGTTCCTGATTTGAGTTGTGTTTTACATGATGTGGATGAGGAGCAGAAGGAGAAGATACTTCTAGGCCACAGTGAAAAGTTGGCTTTGTCTTTTGGTCTAATTGCTACTCCTGAAAGTGTTCCAATCCGTGTCATAAAAAATCTGCGTATTTGTGTTGATTGCCATAACTTTGCTAAATATATCTCAAAAGTTTATGGCAGAGAAGTGTCTTTGCGGGACAAAAATCGGTTTCATCGAATTGTGGGAGGAAAATGTTCCTGTGGAGATTACTGGTAAGAAGACCCTGATAGAGAGCACTCAGTGACTAGGTTCTTGGTACTGTGCAATTTATGAGGCGAAACAGAGGAAGATAGATGAAAAAGGAAACATTGGCCTGCCAAAAGTGGGATGTACCTTATGAGAGGATTCAAAATATTATGACAGTTGGGTCATAATGAATTCAAATGCAGCATTTTCATTGGTTATTTCTTTTACTTAAAATCAAAGAATTGAAAAGTTACAGTGCAGGAATTCCTTGCACTTCTGTCTCTGTTAGCCCCAATAACCTCGACTTGGCTTCTTCTGTCTTATCTGCCTTGGATCTGCCTGTTGCTGCTCTCTTTGCAGTGCTTATGGCTTTTCCTTCACAGAGGATATATTTTTCATCTCCAGGGTGCCTATCATTCTTGCCTGTTGAGGAAATCATCTAAGATGTACTCCAGGTATTCATATTGTCTTGTATTTTTTGTTTTATGATTTTGAATTTCATATTTTGATTTTGTTATGCGGTTTTTATTCAGATGCTGCACTGGTAAGCGATTAAGTGATGGCTACAACTTGTGGTACTTTTAGGATCTTTTCCATGGGAATTTTCTTTAGTGTGTATTTTGTGAATGAAGTCCTTGTTAAACTTGTAATGTTGCTTATGTCGCTTTTTTTTTAGCTCAAATTTAAGTATTTGAATTTTGGAGATGTAGATGTCATTTGTGCCTGTTATTCATTTGCATTTTCCATCTTTGACACATAATGTTCAAAGTAAACCACAATCTTATGAGTCTGCCATAGTCTCTGGCAAATAATGTGTTGTAGATATCATTTACAGAAATTGCCACTAAGATTAGTTATGTTCAATTTTTTTTTCTGCTTCTAGCATTAAACTCTTCAGATTAGTAATCTCCACATCCTCTTTTTTTTTTTTTTTCCTTCGGTTCCATTTTTTTTATTCTTTATTTCAAATTTGATAAGTGCTTCACTTTTTTCATGATGCGATGTCTGATCTGTATTTTCGGCTGAAATTTGATGCATTACACTTACAGAGGCTTCACTTTGCTGTAAATGGATTCAATCATGATGGGTGATCTGTACTGAAATGTCTATGTTGGTGTTGAAGTTGTATTAATTGCAGTTAATTACTTCAAGAATTTGAGTGGAATTTCTAATCCAAAAAGTTATTTACATTCCTTGGGGGCTTTCTTTGTGCAAAAGCTTATATGTTTCTCCAAGTTAGTCTGAGAACCCAACAGCATGGTATTTTGACTGTTGTTTTTGGAATGCTAAATTTTGATAAATTGAAATATGAGAAGGACATTTTATGCAGAATGCCTTTGCAGTTGCTACTTTTCCTTTTAACTTGCACGGATCTGAACAAGTGGCATTTTAACAAGTAGAACTGGCTCTTGATAGCTTTGATCTCCAAAAATGTTTTTCAGCAAAAGAGATTCTTTCTCCATTCCTCAGTTTCAGATTTTATTCAAGACAAGAAATGGTGATCCCTTAAGCTTCATCCCTGAAGTTTCCTTCCTTCCCTTCATGAACATACCTTTGTTTCAGGAGAATTATCAATTAGTTTTGGCTCCTTATTCAGACACCTTGTCCTTTAAATAAGCTTTTCGGTTCTAGCATCCTTTGCAGACTCCTGTATCCTGATATAATTTGATTTGGTCTTGTATGTATGGAGAATTTTCCATATGATAAATTGCCCACTGATGCTAACCTCAGAAAGAGGCGGTGTGTTACAGTCTGTATTTTCGGTCTGCAGAACAGCAGCTGAAATGAAACAACTTTTGACCTTTTCTTGTAGTTCCCTTTTGCTCAAGCAATTTAGATCGGGTGACCTTTGCTATTAATATCAACATTGATTCATCTGATTTTCCACCTTTATTCTCTATTTGTAACAGGATTTGGAGCTTTCAAATAAAAGATGTCCTTCGGCCTGCAATCATTCACACATTTTAGTTTATTTACTATATTCACAACAATTGCAAAGTTGACAATCAGAATATACATTGGAAGTATGCCATTCACTGATTGTAGCATCTACTTCTATGGTTGGTAAATACTCTACGAGTCATATATCCTCCTCTGTCCCAAATTTACTCATTTTAAAACTCTTTGTTGTACCAGGACATATTAACAAAGTTCCTTATTTCATTCAAGTTGACCAGATCCCTCCACCCTGTTGGGATAAAATATAATGCAAATTGAGCGGCTCAAGGCTCTCTTAATCATGCAGGAGGAGGTGACATTTTCAGAGATGAAAGTGAAGCGATTCTTGGTTTTTTTTACTTGTTATTACAACATCTCAAATGTTGACGAGGACATAGGAAGAGGCATGCAAAAAGAAAGGCAGCATGAAAGACTGACCAGCCCTTAGAACTCCAATGACAAGGGCAAGATTTAAGAAGGCTAAAGAGGCTCTAGATACCTTTGTAGCCACTTTATTTGAAGCAGGCCATGGTGTTGAAGGCCGTGATGGTAAATTTTTTTATGTAGATAGAACAAGTAAAGCCATGACATGAAGGTTGCGTCTATGTATGTATAATCCAAATTTCATTGTTAGTTTTATTGACAGTTGTTAGATAAGGTACTTGTGTTGGATCAGATCTAAGAAAACTTGTAAATTGAGTGATTAGCTTGTGAGACCTTGGGAGAATTTTATTTTATTATTATTATTATTATTTTAATTTTTTTACACATGAATAAAACGTAGACGTGCAACAAGTTGTGCCGCTAAACCTTTTGAGAGAATTCATTTCAAAATTATCAAGGGTGTTGATCCTTGTGTAGCTTATCAATCCTTTTGGATTGTGGAGTCTGGAGTCTTCCAATGCTAGAATATTTTCGTTTAATTTCATTTTCAATGTCAATTGCATCAAATTCTACCCCTCAAATCTCTAAACATTATGGAAAATGTTAAATAATGTAACCGATGGACTAGTTAAGTATATAAATAAGAAAATTTTGTTTTGAAATTCGTGCGTTTAATATATTAAAAGTGTAAAAAGTTATTTTTATCAAAAGGAACTTTATATTTTACTTTTATTTTTGATATATTTAACAAGTACACCGAATGCACTGTTTAGCATGACCCTTATCTTAATTATATTAATTATATGGGTTTTTCTAACTTGCCCAGGATATTGCACAGGATAAGGAACAATTAATGCATTACATTTTATAGTTTTTCTAAATTTTATTAATGCATCATGTTCTCTCTCTTCACTCCAACCACATCTCTTTTTTCTCTCTTTCTCACTGATCAACGTTCTTTCTGATAAGTTGTAAACTTGTTACAAGAATCACACACAAAGAACTTACTTGATGGTTCAGTATCATCAATATTTAAGAACAAATTTATGCACTGCGTTTCACATGGATTTCTGGGATGCAATGGCGATTGTTTGCAAACATGGTTGTTCCAAACATCATGTGAGATTATGGTTTGGACACTTTTGTAGAGGTTTTTTATGCTTCCAGCAATTGTTCTCTCTTTTTCACTTAAATTTATAGTCTTTTTTAATGAAAACCCAGTAACAATGAAAACCCTAAATTCTAAATGAAAAAGACTACAAATTTGGATTATGAAGATCAAGGTTGAAACTTTGAGAAGAATGAGGAAAAGGGTTTTCAAAAAGGGGAAGAGAATGAAGAAGAATATTGGATTTGGATTGACGGAAAAAATTTGGACTTATTTTTAGTATTTATTTATTTATTTTTTTATGAGGGATTGCTTGTGAAAAAGTGCTGAAAAGTTTTTGTGAACAAAAGAGTGAGAGAGTTGTTTGTTGCAGAAGACGATGAGAGAAACAAAGGAAAAAAAGAGCCATGGTTAGAGTGAAGAGAGAACGTTGATTCAGTAAGAAAGAGAGCGAAAAAAGAGATGTGGTTGGAGTGAAGAGAGAGAGAACATGGTGCATTAATAAAATTTGGAAAAACTATAAAAAGTAATGCATTAATTGTTCCTTATCCTGTGCAAGCATGCAAGGTTAGAAAAACCCTAATTATATTTCATTTATATTTTGTGTTATATATAAGCTTCTTCAGCGATTCTAAATTTTTATTTATAAACTAAATTGAACAAAACCATTTTTAACTGAACCATAAAATAAAAATCCATTTATATAAGTGAGATATAATGAACTAATAAACTTGGACTTTTCATGGGGGCCAAACCCAACAAATCATCCACTCACAACTATGTGAAGGAAATCGTCAAATCGACAATATTACAACATGATTCAAATATCAATCTTGGTAATATGTTAATCATTATATCTGAACCATTATTATCGATATATGAACTTTAGTTAACTCCAACGACTTAGCATCCAAAACATCATATATCCAATGATATCTCACATCAATACTGGATCGGCCCAACACTAAAAGGGGAATAAAGGTAATTTTGAAATGAGTTTTTTTTTTTTTTTTTTTTTGCTTATTCAGAGAGTGTGAAAATATCAAACAAAAAAGAAAAAATACAATTTTTTCAATACAAAGTATCAAATATTTTTTCTATTAGTCATGGAATACAAAGTCTCACATTATTTTATACCATAGAATACACTATTTTTTCTTAATCGGAGGTCTTTATCTTTATTCCAAGACCCTTTACTTGTTGTAAACTAATGAACGTACGACTCATGAGAAGCTTTTTCTCTTGACAAATTTTATATATATTTGGGGGCTTAAAGCCCTTGCTTGGGCTGCCTTATTCTTGGGCCGGCTCTGTATCAATATGTTTGGACCTATTATGAGAAGTTGAATTCTTATCGAGAGAAGAATTCTTTTCCCACCCCCCGCATCTCTTTTTAACCCCCGAAATCCGATTTTACCCTTAAGATTACGAATATATGAAACAAAAAAGATTGATAAACGCGACCTAGACTTTTTTTAAAGTATAAATTTGCACTAAAAAAGATTGGTAAACGCGACCTAAACTTTTTATCAAGGGTATTTTTGGAAACTCAGGGGGTGAAAAGAAGATGCGAGGGGTGGGAAAAGAATTCTTCTTACCGAGATAGATAGCACTTTAACTATTAACAAATAGCACATATTTGTCTTGAGCAAAACCAAGCTCCTGCAAAAAATTCTTCAACCATAGTAACTCTTTGCACACTTCGGTAATGAAAATGAACTATGTCTCTGTAGTAGACAATGCTACACACTTTTGCAATATGGATTGCAAGATTTAAGTCCCACAAATTGCTTAGAAAAGTGGAGGTTGAACAATTTACAAGTGAGTTAGTTGGACACCAAAAGACATTAGGTTCATGAGTCATCTCACTTATAAAGTGTTCAACTTCAACTTTTCTAAACAATGTGAGACTTAAGACACCTTACACTTGTAATAACAATATCCCCTCAAGTGTGAAACATCAATTCATTATGCTCCCCATCAAGCGGAAAATTTTTCATCAACATACACTTGTTACACTTTTGCACCGTCGTTGCTGCTGCACTCGACAAGACACACCGCCTGACTACGTTTGTCACGAAGACTTTCGATACGAGGAGTCGGTCGAATCCTTCGTCGAACCATCGACTCTGATATTACTCTTATGAGGAATTAACACACAATAACAATATCATAGCAATATGCGACGGAAATAAAATATCCCAAACTTGTAAGAATATATGAGGATCAACAAGAAATAAAAGACAGCTAATAGAACAAAATAAAGACACCGAAAAAATCACAGGTCGTCAAAGAAATAACTCCATTATAATCAAATATGGATACAATAGAGTCTCAAAGTGATACACAAACTAGTGCTAACAACCAATCAAACAATAAAACAAACTAGCTTACAAAACAAGAAGCTGAAAAATTCCCAAAAAACCCGGTGTACTGCGAAATTGATTTATCTTTGCTCTGAACTTGTTTTGACGATCAAAGAGAGAATAACAGAGGACATTCATATTTGAGACAACGTAAACAATTTAAGAAAATAAATTTTTTGAATAAAAAAGATTTAAAATTCTAGAATCCAAATGTGTAAATTCTCATGGTGTAAAAATCGTAGATTCTAGAATTAGAGTAGAGTATTTTTTTTAAAAATTATTTATTTTTCTTAAAAAAATAGGCCCAATAGCCCAAACCTCCTCCACCAAAGATCTACAGGCCCACTTGAAAGCAGCTTAATCCAACTCCCTCTAATCACACTCTCTCTCTCTCTCTTTCTCTTTCCCACACAAGAGGGATCGAACAACAAACTCTAAAATCAATCGCATCCACCATGCTCCGCCAGCGCCTCCTCTCATCTCTCCGAATCCGCGGCGGTTCAAGCACCGGTGCAAGCCGATGGACATCCCCAGGCCACGAAGAAAGACCCAAAGGCTATCTCTTCAATAGAACACCTCTTGCTCCAGGTCAATCTCGCAAATGGGAAGATTGGGAACTTCCTTGCTACATCACAAGCTTCCTCACCATCGTTATCCTCGGTGTTGGTCTTAATGCTAAGCCTGATTTAACCATCGAAACTTGGGCTCATGAAAAAGCTCTCGAACGTCTCAGGTTGGAAGATGCTGCTAACGCTAATAATGAATCTTCTGATTAGAGATTAATTCGGATCGGAAACGGTTAGGTTAAAGACGAAAAAATTATGAATGTTTGGTGTAATAATATGATGGTATAACTCGGAATTTGAATTTCTCTTTTTGAAGTTTTTTACTGTCTTAGTTTTCTATGATTTTTGCACATGTTTTTCAACAAGAGATTGTTGACTCGCTTGTTGTTATTTGTTTATGATCTTTTTTGTTTGAATGTTAATAAGGTATTCCAGTGTTATGTTACTTTCTGGTTTCAATTTATTGTTGTTTTTATTGATAGGTATTTTGTTTCTTAAATGTGTGAGAAGCTGTCACAATGGTCTCTGAATGTGTCAAATTTATGAAAGTATACCTAAGTGTGTGTTTCATTAATCTGTTTGGTTCTCGAATGTATCTTTAGTTGGTTAGTTAGTTCTGAAATCTATCAAGCACGGACACTCCTTAGACTAGGCGTGCCCTGACACTGGTGCTCGAATGTATCTTTCGTTCGTTAGTCTGGTCTTAAAACCTATGAAGCAGGAACACTCTTCAGACTAGGTGTTGGACACTGCATTGACACATGATTACATTGAATTATGTTATTTTCGTAAATTATTATCGGTGTCAACATGTCACCGTAGTGTCCGGTGTCCATTTCTGTTTAGGTGCATCATAACCTGAAATATCTTCTAATGTCAAGTTTGACCATAAAAATTACTAACAAAAATACACTTGAAGATGTTTTTTGTAATTTCGAAACATTTTACAACTATAGTGGCAGATAGTTCCCCACATATTTAGGAACCAAAAAAATAGTCTATTCTTTTTATATTGCTTTAGATGAATGATGCATGTTTGGAGATATACTCGAAATAAAGCTAGAATTTCTGGCAAGATGTTTAATATGGATTCGAATACTTGAAATTGAGGATGCTTGTGTTATAGTTAACATAACATCTGGTTGGACAATCTTCGCCATTGTTATGTGTATGCTTGTGTTGGAATTGTGTGAACAAATCTGTTGATTGTGTTGTGTGGTTTTTCCTTGTTGATGATTATGGAGCATGGAAATGGTTTAGCTTGCTTTCTTCTTTAGGTTGAAAAATCAAGCTCTTTATAGGGTTTCATATTGAGAATGAGAGAACCTTAACCTACACTATCTTGTTCTTTTTACATTCAACTTTTTGAAATGTTGTGAACCGCTAATCATTGACATGGATTATCGGTAGATCTTCTTGAGTTGGTTCAGCACACACTTTTATGGCTGGCACATATCAATTGATAACGTCAGCAGCAGCAGTAGTTTATGTTTGTGGGGTACAAGTCTTGCATTCTTCTTTACTAGGTTACGGATCGGTAGGTCTTGCTCTACTACCTTGCTGTTTTTATAATAGTTTCAAAATTCTGGTCATGGATTTTCTGTTTGGATATATTTGAATTTAGTACAATCAATTAATAATTTGTAGATGGCAGAAGAAGTACTTATGTGTGAGGGTGGTATTGAAACTTGTTCAGATGACTTGGTCCTCTGGCTATTTCTATTGTTGTACTTCAGAACACTGAGTCGTTGAGATACACAATAGTTAGAATGTTGTGTGCTTTACTCCACATCTTGTTAGGATGATTAATATGGGAGAGTAAACTAATCTAGAAAGCCTTTATAGTATATGTTAATTAGGAAGTGAACAAACAAGTCCAACTTATCTATTGTTAGATCTCCAAACATAGGGTAAGTTTGGTACTGGTAATTTGATATTGTATTTGAATGCATTCAACAAGTGGGGTATTGCGAATAGTGTTGTGTGTAAATATTTTTAGTTGCCTCTTTAAGTAGTTCTTTGGAACTGCTTCGAATTTGTGGTGAATACAGTGAGTCCAGAAATCATACTTTAATAAGTTATTCTACTTGTTCAACTTGTCCGATTTGAATGTGGTCCAGCTTTTTGCCATGTCACTTTGTGAGTTTGGTTTGATATAACACTTACGTGTAAAAGAGAGGATATCGACAGGTTCAAGTTGTCAAGTAGAGAACTCCTCGAGTTCAGCCTGAGATAGTTTCTTTTGCATGTGGTAAGAGCTTGTCCGTTTAATAGGTGACCTATTTTCGTTTTTTTTTTTTTGACATACATGGGTGACCTATTTTCAGTGTTCTGGTTATTTGTTTCATTCAGAACACTTTTAAGCAATTTCAACTCTGGTTTTCTTGAGGTTTGTTGATGTTGGTTTACTTCCTATTAGTTAAGAGGAGCGCTTGCAACACTCTCTAACATTAGTTGAAATCAATATGGGTCCCTTACTTTGGAAATAGGTCTCGCATAAAGTGGTGAGACCCACACGAGTTTCACCAAATTAGAGAGTGAGCGTTCAAAAGAGTGTTGCTAGCATTCATCCATTAGTTAATATTATTGTAAAGTGGAGCCAGGATGTTAGATATTCACAGAAGTTCATATATATTATACTATATTGACTAAATGTGATTGAATTTGCAAAGCCATTATGATAAATTCAGTTATTGGTTACCTTTGTGGGTATATAAGGGATGTGGAACAGGGAATTCTAATGAGGTTTATTCATCTGGCTATTCACACCTCTTTGCTGCCATTGCATATGTGTTCCTTATTGGAATATTGTTAAATATATGACAGGTTTAGCATTTTAGAATTGCTGAACAAAATATTATTGATGTTTAGTTAAGTTTGTTATTCGTTTTATTCTGTCATCTACAGGTATATTGAACCTTAATTATTCAGATCTGGTTTTAAGGATTTCTTTAGTTTATCTTTTGCAAGTCATCAAAGACACAATGTTGAATGAATTATAATACCCTTATGAAATGGGAGACAATTTTTTTATAGTTCTTTAGTTGTTTTCCGCATAGTTGTACTTGTAAGCTATGAAGCATCGACACCTTTATGATTAGACGTGTTGCGGTGTCCGACACTCGTACGACACTTTTACAAAGGTGTCGGGGAGGTGTCTAAAAAAACAATTTTTCCTTTATTCCGACACTCCTTAAATCAGTGTCCGACACCTATAAGATACTTGTACAAACGTGTCGGGATAAGTGTCCTAATTTTTTATTTCTTCTACTTTTCTCAGACATATATACAACGATTAAAAGTGTGTCGAAATAATAATATTGATCAATGAGAGGTTAAAGATATTAAATTTTGATTACATTATTTTTAGTTTTTTGATATTAGTTAGATGAGTAAATGTCAAATGTACTATCATATATTCTTTTAAAACTTTTTTTATTGAAAAGTTTGTTCAACTTAGATGCATATGTATATATTTTTAATTCTAAACTTATATTTTTTATAAATATATAGCGGTGTCGGTGTCGTATATTTTTTACATTAACGTTGTCGAAGTGTCCGTGTCGTGTCGCGGTGTCCGTGTCAGAGTCCGTGCTTCATAGCTTGTAAGAGACTCTAATACTTTTTTTTTTTCAAGTAACTTAATAGTTACAAATTCACCTTTTGAAATAAGTGAGAGATCTCATGTTCGAACCCTGATCAACATATAAAATGCAAAATCGAACAATGCTAATACTCCTTCTAATAGGCTTTCCATGTTTGAGAAAATTCATTTAAGTCCCGTTTAATTATGTGATCCCATTATCTATTAGTGAAATCTGATTTCAAAGTTGTGGGACTAGCGGTGCGTTTGTTTTAGCTTTAAAAAAATAGATTTTTCTTTGTATTTTTGAAAATAGATTTTATAAAATCATTTTTCAAAATATTATAAGTTTATTTATATTCATTTTTTTTAAATTCAAACACTAATTTTGACATTATATAACATAAACGTACATTATTGAAGATCAAAACATAGTCAAAATCTCAATTTTTACAAAAAGTTTTATTTCAAAAATGATTTTTATGAAAATCTATTTCAAATAACTTCAAAAAAAGTGATTTTTTTTGAAATTTGGATATCAAAATTTTTTTTCAATAAAATGATGAAATACCTAAAATAACATTTTAAGAATAACTATTCAAACCAAATTTTCATTTAAAGCTTTTATAAAAAATTTCTTTGTAAACAATTTTTACACAAATTTTTTTACACTATAAGAATCTATTTTAAAAAAATCTATAACAAACGCACCCTAGATGGATTTCAACCTATCATAATGATTATTGTAAAGATCTACGGGACTAATACACTCCACGCTCAAGAAAATAAATAAGATAATGTGTTAAAAATAACACCTTTATTTTTAGTATTTATTGAAATTGAATTTTTTTTTGGACGCAATGCATATTGTTGTTAATACGCGTAAAGTTATGTTCAGATTTATCAAACAGATATAAGAACCTTGTATAATAAACCTGAATTTGAATTACAATTGTGTAACAAGAAAACCTTAGAATGTAATTAATTTATGGTTGTCAGGGGCGATTTTGCCGTACGGCATGCCTGGGCACGTGCCCGGGCTGCCCCTTTTATAGTTTTTTTTTTTTATTAATAAAACATAACAGAAGGGAAAAAAGAAAGGAAAAACATCTCAGTCTCTCTCTCTCTCGATCTCTCTCTCGCAGTCTCGCTCCCGGCCGCTCTCACTCTCTCTCGCCGCCGATTAAGAGTCGCGCTCTCACCGCTGTCTGCTCTCACTCTCTCCATCTCACCGTGACACCGTCGCAGACTCGCACCACGCTCTCAGCCTCTCTCTCACTCTCGCAGCCGATTTGATTCGAGGTAAACAAATTCTCAAATTCTATTTTATGTTTCTGTTTCTAGAATTTAGAATCTTTGTTTGATGGTTGATTTCCTAGACAAACGATTGCTAAGCTGTTTTGATTGTTAAGTGATTATAGAAATAAGCTGTTTTGATTATTAAGTGATTATATTAAATAAGTTGTATTGAGGTTTCTGTTTTGTGTATCAGAGTCGCAGGCTGTTAGAAATAAGTTGTTTCTGTTTTGATTGCCAAGTATAATTTAGAAATAAGCTGATACACCCAACTAATTTAGAAACGACTCTAGGAATGTTAGAAATAAGCTGTGTCTGTTTTGATTGCCAAGTATAATTTTTATGTTGTGTGAATTGCAGAAGTTGGGTGTATCAGAGAAAAACTGCTTAGTGGTAGAGTAGTGTTATTTGTTTACAACTTAATCTACTCATGTTTTCAATAGCTAATTTCTTTATATGCTTTGCAAAAGAAAAATGAAAAACACAATTAACTATCTTAGTTTGTGTTTACAAGTTTATGTTTTGATGGTTGTTAATGAAATTAAAAAAGGTTTCCTTCCAAAAATTCCCTTTCGAAATTTTGCCCAGGCTCTCCAACATTCCTAGAGTTGCCACTGACAAGTTTGTAGTTAAAGACTCATTGAGATAATATATTTCACCTCATCTAGTTTTAATATTTTTTACAAATAGACATATCCAATCAAAGTGCGCACAAGGTGCTTGACACGAAGATTAATATTAGTTTTAGTAATTTTGTAAAGTAGTTTATCAATATAATTCAATATAAGTTGTAAAGATTTTGATGTAATAATTATTTAGATTATTGACTTAATTCTGTATTTAGTCATTTACGTTTATTTTAAGATTTAAAGTTGACTTTTTCAGTTGATTCTTAACATAACTAATGTCCAGGGACGGATCTAGATGTTAAATAATAGTGTGGCCAAATATAAAAAAAAATTATAAACTAAATAATATTGAAAATAACAAATAATATTGTTTAATGTAATAAATTTATAATGAAAATTGTCTATAATTTATTTTTTGAAAATTAGCTAAAATATCATTGCTGTCCACATTACATTTTTTATAAAATTTACAAGATAGTCACTTAACTATTAATCATTCATTTTGTTACATAGTTGACTATCCACAAACTTCATAGATAAAATTAAGGTTAATTTTTTTGATAGGTCTCGATAACATATCAAATTATTTCAAATTTTCATAAAATTTTACATGTATTTTATATATATGATATAAATTTTCAATTTTAATAGTAAATTTTATACCAATAAAAATGTCGTCAAAGCAATTTGATTTCTCTAATATTATTTATATTAACCATTCCAATTAAAAAAAATTAACCACAATTATTATTATTACAGGCAAGATAGCAATTTTTTTAAAACTGCACTCAATGGGAATTGGACAAAGGCTATATACTTCAAAAACAAGCACTGTATTACCACCAGCCGAACACCAGCCGAATATTAAAAGTAAAAACTGCATCAATTGGGGCTCGAACCCAGGATGCTTTTATCATAAGCAAAGCGTATTACCAATTTACCACTGGACCGCTAGATGTATTGTTATTAAAAGTAATGGCAGTATATATATATACCATAATAATTAAGAAAAATATGTATGCATATACCTATATACCGATTAAAAATAAAAAATCCAGTCCGCCCCTACTAATGTCAATATAAGTTCTTCATTTCTGTTAAAGTTATAGATTTAATTTCAACCTTATATTTTGATCCAAAGGTTGAGTCCTCTCACTTTCATATAAAAATAGCTTTATCATTTGATACACCTCTATATATATATATTAAGAAAATAAGTTAAAAGTCAATTAATTTTTTTTAATTTAATACAAGACACAAATATTATCTATCAAAATATACATATACATCTTGATTTTATTACTAGTTCTAGTAAAAAGACATAGTACTCACTATGTCTGCCCAGACTCCATACATTCTTTTTTATTATTCATTTACGTACAGACTCCTTTTAATATCATTCCTCTTGCCTGGCTAATCATCTTTCTTTATTTATTTATTTTTTTTTGACACAATCTTTCTTTATTTATAAAGTAATAAGATTTCTACAAATTTTTAAATACTTTTATTACTTTGCCCACAAATATATAATTTAGTAATAATTCTAAACACATTGAAGATATTACTAATTTTTCTGAATATGCACAAAAAAAAAATGCCACACAGGGTTTATAAATTAAGACAGAAGAAGTATAAATTAATTTATAATAGAATTTTTTTTTACCAAAAAAGAGGGATTTTTTTTTTACGGAGTTTATAAGAGAACTGTTATTTATTTATAAAACACGGACATTTCTATGATTAGGCGTGTCACGGTATTCGACATCTGTATGACACTCCTATGACACGTGTCAGAGAGATGTAGAAAAATAAAAATCTTTTTCCCGACACTCCTTAGATCGGTGTCCGACACCTGTAAGACACTCATGCAAACGTGTTGGATAAGTGCCTCAAAAAATTATTCTTTTTCTTTGGTTCAACTCTCCTTTAACATATTTACAACGATCAAAGATGTATCGAAATAATAATGTTTGATTAATGGGGGATTAAAGAGATTACATTTTGATTACATTATTTTAAATTTTTTGGTAGTAGATGGATGAATAAAGGTCAAATGTACTATTATATATTCTATTAAAACTTTTTTAATGAAAAATTTGTTCAACTTAGATGCATATGTATGTATTTTGATTTTAAATTTTGATTTTTTAATAAATATATAGCGGTATCGGTGTCGTATATTTTTTACATTAACAGTGTCAGAATGTTCGTGTCGTATCGCAATGTCTGGTTCATAGTTATTTATTGATCATTATGTAATGTAATAATAACAAGTACTCCCTCCGTCTCGAATTGATTGAGTCAGTTTGACTAAGTATACTATTCACATATCTTGCTTTAACCTTATTTTTTTACTAATAAATAAAAATAAATATTAGCATATAAGATGTTGTTGGATTCATCTATATATATATATATATATATATATATACCGGTGTAACATTTGAGTAATGTTACACCGCTCAATAATGCTTTAACGAATTTAAATACGAAATCCACCGTTGGATTGAAAGTTTATATGATATAGATCATCCATGTTAAGTTTTTCAAAAATCTAAAATTGTTTAGTATGTTATTGAGAGCAATCAAAATTAACGGTTTTTGCGTTTTTATTAAATACCGTTAATCTTGATTTGCCCAGATAACATATCAAACGATTTTAGATTTTTATAAAACTTAACATGAATGATCTATATGATATAAACTTTCAATCCAACGGTGGATTTCGTAAAATTTAGCGGTGAAATATTACTCAAATGTTACACCGGTGTAATTTGATCCCAACCCATATATATATATATATATATATCGGGATCCGTTGACACCAATTAGTTTGACACCAAATGTTACACCTCTCAATAACGTTTTAACCGATATAAATTTTATAAAATCCATCGTTTGATAGAAAATTTATATCATATAGATCATTTGTGTGAATTGTCAGACAAATCTAAAATCATTTGATATGTTATTGAGATACATCAAAATTAACGGTTTGGGCGTTTTTTTAAATGCCATTAATCTTTATGCGTCTCCATAACATATCAAATGATTTTGAATTTGTCTAACAGTTTACACAAATGATCTATATGATATAAACTTTCAATCCAACGGTGGATTTTATAAAATTTATATCGGTTAAAACGTTATTGAGATGTGTAACATTTGGTGTCAAACTAATTGGTGTCAATGGATCCTAACTCATATATATATATGAGTCAGGATCAACGGTCGATAACATATTAAACTGTTTTAGATTTTTATAAAATTTAACATGAATGGTCTATATGATATAATCTTCCAATCCAACGGTCGATTTTGTAAAATTTGATTTCGTTAAAGCGTTATTGAGCGGTGTAACATTTGGTGTCAAACTAGTTGGTGTCATTTGATCCTGACCCATATATATATAAGATAATTACACTTGAATAAAAGGTAAACAGGCAATAAGCTGTGCCACTAAATCTTTCTGTATAGCAAAATTCAATCTTTGAAAAACTACATTTCTAGACTTAGACGACATAACATTACTATAACATTAATATTCATCTCAATGAGTATTTTTAAAATATTAAATTTTTGTAATTTTTATTATTATACAATTAAAAATATGAATCATCAAAGTTATATATTAATATGTGTATAACAATCAAATGACTCAATTTTTTTAAGAGGGAAGGAGTACTACAATAGTGATACTTTATGGAAATAATAAACACACTTATTAATTGGTAACTGCATGCGTCAAAAAAAAAAAATTTGGTAACTGCAAGAGCGTTAATACGGAGGGATTTAAGGTAGCATATGAAAATTTTCACTTCTTCACATAAAAATATTTGATAAAATTGAAAACACACACATAAAAGGGATACATGTTCATATTGTATATGTAATCTAGGAATCTAGATTCACCAGATTAAGTGAAATAGAAAATTGACATTAATAATTTATTTATTTTACTAAAATAAAAAGATTTATTCATTCAAATTAATAAAATATATCCGATACAAGTACAAATTCAACATCGCTAAAAACAAAAATGATGAAACTGCGAACAAACACACAACATTCAAGTTAATAGCATAAAATGACATATTTATTCCTTCAGATCTGCTTCGATGACAAACTTAGTCACTAGTTGAATCAGTAGTTTATCTGTTAATTTGAATCAAACAAATACCGTAACATGACGGGAAACGAAACGAACATCAAACCAAGACGAGAACTCAAACAAGCACCACACCAAAGTTGAAACAACATCACACTAAGACGACGAAATCACACACAAACAAAAAAACCGACAGAAAAACTTAATTTATGTGAAAATTACTTATTTAAATACATATAGATAATTTCAGATCTCCAAATCACCCATTTTACCAACACTCGAAGAACTTAACTTCAACACGAAGTCGAAAATAATAATCACCTTCAACAGCATCATCTTTAAGAGTAGCAATACCTCTATGCATAAAGAAATCTCCAGTGCCGCCAGTCTCAGTGATTTATCTTCTTCCTATAAACGGGAGAGCACCAGCTAAAGTAATGGTTCCTTCATGATAAGGGCCATTAAAAATCGATGCGAAACTAAACCAAGAAGAGAATTTTTTTTATTTTGCTATCATAAACGTAAAAGCCTTGTGCTCTTCCAATTGGTGTTGAATGAAGATTGTTATCCAATGTGATTGGGTCATCAAAAACTAATAAGTTACCAAAGTGGAATGGATTAGGTGCCAATCTTGTTAAATTAGCACCTTGTGGAGCTGCTACTATTGAAGATGTTGCATAAGCTGCATTCGTTCCATTGTAACTTGTGTCATGATAATAAAAGACTAGGTTTTTGCATGGTTTGTATTGCTTTCTCATGCTTGGTTTTGCTGAACATAAAGCTAACAACATTAATAAAAACACAAAGAAAATTGAAACTTTGTCACCCATTTTATTCCTTAATTAATTAGCTACGTGTGAAAGAATTAATAGGAGAAATGGACTTAGAAGTGAGGAGGGACTAGAGGGACTTGGTGTATCTTAATGTGGTTCTAGTGCCTTTTTATAAGGGCAATTCTATACTTTTGTCCTTTAAATTTATTTTATATTTCATTTAAATTTTATTCGTTCTATATTAATCTCTTAACTCTTAAGTAATAGACATCAAATATACCAAAAGTATAAATAATTTTATTTCCAATAGAGGTAAGAATCGCTAATTATGTCATATACCAAAAGTAGTCCGTAATCTATGTAAGAAAGAGATGTAAGAGCAACTCCAGCTGGTGTAATTTTGGACATATACCAAAGATAGTTTTTAATCTAATGCATTAGATTAAAAACAGCTTCAACTCCACGAGCACAACCCTCAGCAACCGACATGGTTGGATATTGCCTTGAAAAATGAGGAAAAAACCAGGCCTGGCGCAGGGAGGGCGCGCGCCGCACCCCAGAGGAGGCCAGTTTGGCCTGCACGCTCTGTTGCTGGCGCAGCTGTGCAGGGTAGGTGCGCTGTGCGCGCGCGCGCATCCATGAGCCTATATAAGGCTGTTTGCGTTTTCTAAGTTGTGTAAGGGGATTTTAGGGTTTCTGGAGCCGACACAAAAACTAGGGTTAATAGAAAAAGTTCTAAGGAAGACTCTAGGGTTGGGGAAACATACTATCACCTTGGGAAACACTTTGTGATTGAATCTCTTGGTCACGGGGAGAGATTCGGGACTAAGGTAGAATTAGGAAAACACTAATTCTTGTAACTCTTGTGGAGAATCTCATTGTAATCAAGGTTTCTATTGATAAGTGGAACGGATAGGGTTGCCCTCCCCCCAGATTAGGTTCATTAACACCGAACTGGGTCAACAATTCTATTGTGTCATTTACTTTTCGCCGTTTATTTGTTCGTGATTATATTGTTTGGTTCTCACTGTTTTGGTTGCTTAATTTATTTGCTCCACACACTAAAGGTTATAGGTGAGAGTTAATCGAATTCACAACAATTGGCGCCCACCGTGGGGCAAAGGATCAAACGAATTGAGTACCATGGGTTCTAAGTGGGAGATTGAGAAATTCACCGGAGAGTAACGACTTCGGTCTGTGGAAGGTGAAGATGAAGGCGAAATTAATCCAACAGAAGTGTGTTGAGGCGCTAAAGGGTAAGACACTGATGCCGGCAAATCTCTCGGATGCGGAGAAAACTGAGATGGATGATAAAGCACTTAGTGCTATTATTTTGTGCCTCGGTGATAAGGTTTTGAGAGAGGTTGCCAAGGAGAAGACGGTTGTGGAGATGTGGACCAAACTTGAATCATTGTATATGACCAAGTCCCTGGCACATAAACTGCTACTGAAGCAAAAAACTGTACTTCTTTCGTATGGTTGAGAACAAATCTGTGGTGGAGCAACTTACGGAGTTCAACAAGATTGTTGATGATTTGGCGAACGTTGATGTGAGTTTGGAAGACGAGGACAAGGTCTTTCATTTGTTGTGTGCTTTTCCCAAGTCACTTGAGAATCTCAAGGATGCGTTACTGTATGGTAAGGAAGGCACTATCACCTTGGATGAAGTTTCATCGGCTTTGAGAACCAAGGAACTGACTAAGCTGAGAGACTTGAGGGCTGATGATAGTAGAAAGGGATTGAATGTGGCGAGGGGTAGAAGCAAGAACGAAGGCAAAGGGAAAGGGAAGAAGAATTGGTCCAAGTCTAAGCCAAGTGGTGATGGTGGTGGCAAGTTCAAATGTTACCATTGTCATGAACCGGGTCACTTCAAGAAGGACTGTCCTCGGAGAGGGGGCGGTGGTAGTTCGTCGGCTCAGATTGCCGTTAGTGATGAAGCTCATGAGGAAGGCTATGAGACTGCGGGAGCACTCATAGTCACACATTGGGAACAATAGATGATTGATCAGCCTGGAGAGGCGGTGGTAATAATACTCAACATCAGCCTAGAGACGCGGTGGTAAGAATGAAGGAAAATAGCAATTGTAAACGCAGCGGAATATTAAAATTTTCCTTTAAGGATCCTTACGAATGAGCATGATATGTGTTAAGAACTTTTACCTCTCGTAGTGGAGGAGCTTTGATTCACAATCAAACTCGATCACGAACGTAACGGAAGAACTTTGATTCACAATCAAACTTGATCACGAGCGTTGATGGTTGAATAGCAACACCTCTAACTAATCCACACGAACAGTTACCTTCAAGGATGAGTGCTAGCTCCAAAGGATGAAGGTTTCTAGTGAGAGGAGGGAGGAATAAGGATTAGGGTTTAGTAATAGAGTTTTTCATCAAGTGATTTTCTTTACCACATGGGTTCTATTTATAGAACCACTTGTCTTGTGCACCAAGACAAACTCTTATCATTGGGCTACATTTACGCTAACGCCCTTTTCATTAAACAAGCATAAAGGGGCGCATGCCCCATGTGTCATGTACACATGAGCGCTCCCTCACCATTCCTTATGGTGTACTGCTTATTTAATTACCATGATACCCTTATCATATTTCCATATTCCTCTGAGGTACATCGTACCTTACGGTGTTCCAATCCTACACTAGACTGTCCTTGTGTGTGACCCTTGTAGGTTTCCGTAACGTTGGCAGTTACATTAAATCATACATTTAATTATAACAAACAGTGAGCGGTATCTAGCAACACATCACTGCTACCTAAGTCACGGAAATGTCATGTGATCTGACAAACCTTTTTCCCGTGATAAATATCTTGTGTACAATTACCCTTTTACCCTTATGTCTATATTGAACACAAGGCATAGTACGTCACCCTTGTTAAGTTCAATATTGGGCCCTTAGACATATCTCCTGTTATGTAGGAGGGATAAATTCCATCTAGGTCACTCATGTCCCTCAGCATGCTTTGCGAAGCACCCATCAACTGCCTTTATGATCATCCTGTTACGGACAACGTTTGATCAGCAATAAAGTACTTGACTCCACATCTAGGGTCCATAGTGGTTTCAGGTCGAAGGGTGGAATACACCACTTATCACTATGATAACATCTTATGATATTTCATAACATACTATGTAGTATTCTCATGGTGGGTCAATCCGATATAAATGTTGCCCCTAACATTCATATCTATGTGAAGACTTGATAACTACTTATCTATGATCCGTGAAATGTGATCATCAGTCTACCAACATAATAGTCTCTATGCTTTAATGTTATCCCAATTCACAATAAAGCTTGACTACGGATATTTAAGAATAATGTTCTTATGTTTGATGGATTCTCACGATTAAGTCAAACTTAACGTTCCATTAAACGAAACAACTATTCTAGGGACTTTATTACTTTAACACATAAACATAATAAAGAAATGCATTTTATTAATAGTAAATAAAGCACTAAAAGTATTGGCTTCTAGGGCTTACACCAACAATCTCCCACTAGCACTAGAATAAATCAGGCATTCTCTTAATACCCATAGACCTAGTATGCCCATCACGCTTCAATTGCGCAAGAGCCTTTGTTAGTGGATCAGGAACTGTTTCCTATGTTGGTATCTTACGTATCTATCCAACTTTTGTTTCGATCTCTATCGAAATATAGAAGTGTCTATGTATATATGAATCGTCGGTGAGATCTGTTCTCCATTGTTTTGCAAGATTAAACCATTACCATCACTCATGTGATTAATGTGATCTTGCTACACTAGAAACATAGTTTTAGCTCAATCATGAGCTAAACGATTCAATACTTAACTTATGTTGCTGAAATATAACACGAAGTTTTTATAGCTTACAATGTCTATATTCAAGCATGATATACAATACATCGGTATGGAAACTACCATCACTATAACTTCCTTATAATGATCTTTTCCATTCCTACATTTTCCAAGAAATAGTCCTTAGTTCCTTTAAGGTCCTTAGGGATATTCTTGAAGGTTAGTTAGTGTCCAACACTAGTCTCAATTTTGGTACTTATTGATTATGCTACAAGCATATGGTGTATTTGATTCAGTACATATTATGGTGTGTATGATTAATCCATCTTCCAAAGCATATGGATTATTTTCACGTGTCTCTCTCTCTCATCCAATGAGATATGCTATTGTCCTTTAGACAAAGACCAATCTTTTGACACATGTGATGATTTTTACACATGAAGTGTCTGAACACTTCGTCAATATATGTACATAGGCTATTCCTAACTCCTTTAGGAATCCTCGCCTAAATATATAGGTTATTCCTAACTCTTTAGGAATTCTTGCCTAAGGTTTTCATCAAGAGTTATTTCCTTAACCATGTCTCACATGTATAAGGGAAATGTTTTTGATGATAAATATGTCAGCCACATATAACACCAGATTAATATTATTACTCCCACTAACCTCCTTGTGTGCACAAGATTTTATATTTGTCCCTTATAAATTCGTTTTCACAAAACTTCATAGAAGGAACAAATAATTAAACTTCTGAGAATTTGGTTTAATCAAAATTAGATAGATTTGTTGCTTATTAATTTGTTTTCATAAAACTTCATAAAAGGAACAAATAATTAAACCTTTTAGAACTCAATCTAATCAAAATTAGATAGCTATAAATTGTATACCTCTCTAGCATCCTCTGTATCAAGCAAAACCTTTTATATATGTCAAGTACATATATATGAGGTCATTCCAATTAAGGAATGCAATTTTGTTGTCCATCTGCTAAAGCTTGTAGTACAACATAGAATCAAACAGATTTTAAGATTTATGATTACAATTATGGTTTCATCATAATTTGCATTATGATTTTATGTGAAACCTTTTAATCATCAATCAAATCTTAAAGGGTATTCTCAATACCATCCATATCAGTGTTCAATAAGAATACTCACTTTCATCGTATGAGTCTTGCTCATCTTGATGACAATACCATTATCACCATAAGGTATGTGTATATTGATTCTGTACAAGATTTCATGGCATTTAGCCACTTCTCAGATTTTAGGTCATTTACGACCTCATAGCGAGTCAAAGATTCATCTTTCATGAAGAACCATATCACCTTGTTGAGTCATGATAAAATCATACATCTCACCCATGTAATGTGTTAGACTTAGCTAGGATTTTGTGCAACTTGAACCGATGGTCCTTCAACAACTTTGAGGTACCGGTTTGTGTTCCCTTTTAAAACAAATATATTTTGTGGTACTTGAATTCATTCAAGTTCTATATCACTCCCACAGTCTCTTTTAGAGACACACTCCCACTAGAGGAATGCTTCAAATCTAGCAACAAAACAACTTTTGTCCCAAGAGTGATATAGGACCATAGGACCAATATCTCTTAGATTCCTTGGGATATCTCCACATATTTATTCATCCAATTTGGAATTAAATTTATCTGATAAATTTTCAATCCAAATTTTCATAAAGACAAACTTGGTGGTCTAACCTTTATATCATATATATGGTGTCTTTATGATTATGTTAAAGGGAAACTATTTGTGGGTGAAGATTAACTATAAGCGAATAAATTTCTAAGAGCCAATGATATAATTAAACTATCTTAAACTATGTCATGTCCAACATGATATGATAAAATAGTTATTATACTCCTCTAATTAAGTATTTATCATTATGATTTATTCATATGACTTAAATACTTTTGTCGAGTTATATCCTTTTACTCCATTTGTCAAACTCCTTGACAAATTCAAAGATTTCTAATTTGTGTCTCACACATATCCCCATCTAATGATTTTAATCATCAACGTAAATGAAGTAAAATAAACTCAATATATCAAATAAATATGTTTAGTGGTCGATATACATCTCATGTATATTGTTAAAATAGATCATGTGTCATTTCACTTTCAACACATCAAATATTTGTACTAAACAACAATGTTCTTAATATATACATATAAGGTCCAAATCTTATTTGGCTCTTATCAAAATTGTTATAGATAATCTTATCAAGATCATGGAACCCTAGTCCATTACTTGATTTGGAGTACCAGTATAGAAGACATTGCTCAAATGATGGAACCACTATTTCTCTTATCATTCAAAGCTACATTTCATATCTTGTCAATATAAGATATGCAATTAATACTTCTATTACTAGATGGAACTCAATAACAATTATTGTATTCCATTTCAAACTCGATTTTAAGTCATGACATAAGCTCTTATTATCAATGAAACAACTTGTTTTTATTCTAGACATAGGTTGACTTAAAATTATAGTCAATGTTCTAATTCTCTAAGCATCTCTATAGAGATTCAACATCGTGTATCATATACCCTTGATGTAGAAATAGAAACTTTGACTTTCTATAACTAGATGTATAAAATTGAAGTCTTACTTCATTCTTTTATTTTGACTCTTTCATGAACTATTTACGGCATTCCCATTTCAACCAATGGCTTGACCATTTTGAAATAACCGTTCTCCTTTGGCAACCTTTATTGTTCTATTCAAATAAGAGGAATACAAATCTCATTTGTATTGTATCTCAATTCTTTGATAGTGCAAATTATTTCTCATTCAATTCAACAATTTCCGATAGATATAATAAATTTGATTATATCTATTCATTAAAATTGCTTGATTGAACCTATGACCAACTCTTTGGCCCTCTGAGAAATCTATCTTATTTTTTGGTTCTTTAGAGAGTATAGTTCAATAACTTATAGTTCTTCTTGCATTTGAGAACAATTCTCAATTTGTACCAATATAGAAACTCTTTTCTGTAGTTCATGTCCTTCATAAGGACGACATAATTTGTATTGTTTTCCAAAAGTTATAATTACAGAGATATGTAAAATATTGTATTATGATTAAGACATATTTAATTAGGACTTCAATTAATTATGTGCTCCCACTATTTTACTCAAAACAAATGACCCTCGACATTTGATTCGGAAAACCCCGTTGGAAGATTTTCTAGTGGGAATGAGATCCATATATCACTTTGTTTTAAGTCAGCGTTAGGCTGATTACACAAAACGCAGCTATTTAGGTAGGAAACTCTTTCCAATTGTATCTCATACAATTCTCATATCCTTTCCGTTGGGTAAATAACACTTATTAATCCATCATATGAAATAACCCAACATTTGCTTCTAAAGTCATATAATCATATTATATTTTCTTTAGCTAAGTTAAACCCAACGAATAGCAATCGGATAAACTGGTTACCTCACCGCAACTTATCAATATAGACAATGCACTTTGCGTTGGCAAAACCTACATTAATCGATATTGATCTTGAGGGGTGCTATTCTTTGGAAAGCTTAAAACTTAATATTAATCTTGAGGGAATTTTAATTAGTTTGATCTCACCGGCTTATTTATCATATAAATCGTCTCTCACATGCATCAACATACAAACATACACATGCATCAACATACATAAAATGAAACAGTTATGGCCCCTATCGCAATTGTTCTCTCAAGCCAATGAGAGAACCTAAGCTAACTTAATGACGATCTATACTTCTCCAAGCATGATCTCCTTCATGTTGTTGTGCTCCCTTTCTTCTTCATAAAATTTCATTACATAAAAGAATACTCGTTTTACATACGATGGAGTAAGATGAGAAGATAACTTTACATCAAGAGATTAGGAGATAAGGCACGACACGCAGGCCGTATTTAAAATCCCAAAATAAAGCAAAAGTAAACTAAGGCCATAACCGATCATCACAAAAGCATAATAATAAACACATATTTTATTATTATTATTATTATAATCAGTTTAAGCCCCGTTAATTAAATTAAAATTAAAATTTTGGCAAACGATCAAGATTCAGTTGTTTTCTGTTTTTAATTGCGCCCAGCGCAGCATGTATTGCGCCCAGCGCAATTCTGCAGCCGGATCGAAATTTGTTCTCTGCCTTTATTGCGCCCAGCGCAGCCTGCCCAGCGTCCAGCGTAGGACCTGCAGTGCTAAATCCTGTTCAGTCTCGGCTATTGCGCCCAGCGCAGGTACGCAGCGAGTCCTTGTTTTTCGCCTTTTGACGGCACAACCCTTGTGTTGTCGCGAACCCTAATTCAATAATTTCATGCCGTCAAGACTTATCGTGACCGAAATTCAATATGATCGATCAACATGTCATTGCTTCACCATACTAACGTCGGATTCCAAAGCAAGTGAACATGAATCACATCAACATCGAATAACTTTCATAATATGTTTTAATGAACGAAATTATGAACGATGTATCACATACACCGCTTTGCATCGCGATCACTTATATCACATATAAGTCTTGATCATTCTTATTTGTGTAAACTTAGGACGATTAACATATCACTTGCTTCACCATACAAAAGTCGGATTCCGAAGCCGTTTCAATGTTAATCATCCAAATCATACACAAAAGGATGCCAAATTTTGATTACTCGATTTTAATCTTTCTTTAGTGTTTTAATCGAATTAAAACAAAGAATAGGAAATAAACAAACATCAAATCATGGTTTCGTAAGTGGCTCTGATACCACTGAAGGAAAATAGCTATTGTAAACGCAGCGAAATATTAAAATTTTCCTTTAAGGATCCTTACGAATGAGCATGATATGTGTTAAGAACTTTTACCTCTCGTAGTGGAGGAGCTTTGATTCACAATCAAACTCGATCACGAACGTAACGGAAGAACTTTGATTCACAATCAAACTTGATCACGAGCGTTGATGGTTGAATAGCAACGCCTCTAACTAGTCCACACGAACAGTTACCTTCAAGGATGAGTGCTAGCTCCAAAGGATGAAGGTTTCTAGTGAGAGGAGGGAGGAATAAGGATTAGGGTTTAGCAATAGAGTTTTTCATCAAGTGATTTTCTTTACCACAAGGGTTCTATTTATAGAACCACTTGTCTTGTGCACCAAGACAAACTCTTGTCATTGGGCTACATTTACGCTAACGCCCTTTTCATTAAATAAGCATAAAGGGGCGCATGCCCCATGTGTCATGTACACATGAGCGCTCCCTCATCATTCCTTATGGTGTACTGCTTATTTAATTACCATGATACCCTTATCATATTTCCATATTCCTCTGAGGTACACCGTACCTTACGGTGTTCCAATCCTACACTAGACTGTCCTTGTGTGTGACCCTTGTAGGTTTCCGTAACGTTGGCAGTTACATTAAATCATACATTTAATTATAACAAACAGTGAGCGGTATCTAGCAACACATCACTGCTACCCAAGTCACGGAAATGTCATGTGATCTGACAAACCTTTTTCCCGTGATAAATATGTTGTGTACAATTACCCTTTTACCCTTATGTCTATATTGAACACAAGGCATAGTACGTCACCCTTGTTAAGTTCAATATTGGGCCCTTAGACATATCTCCTGTTATGTAGGAGGGGTAAATTCCATCTAGGTCACTCATGTCCCTCATCATGCTTTGCGAAGCACCCATCAACTGCCTTTATGATCATCCTGTTACGGACAATGTTTGATCAGCAATAAAGTACTTGACTCCACATCTAGGGTCCATAGTGGTTTCAGGTCGAAGGGTGGAATACACCACTTATCACTATGAGAACATCTTATGACATTTCATAACATACTATGTAGTATTCTCATGGTGGGTCAATCCGATATAAATGTTGCCCCTAACATTCATATCTATGTGAAGACTTGATAACTACTTATCTATGATCCGTGAGATGTGATCATCAGTCTACCAACATAATAGTCTCTATGCTTTAATGTTATCCCAATTCACAATAAAGCTTGACTACGGATATTTAAGAATAGTGTTCTTATGTTTGATGGATTCTCACGATTAAGTCAAACTTAACGTTCCATTAAACGAAACAACTATTCTAGGGACTTTATTACTTTAACACATAAACATAATAAAGAAATGCCTTTTATTAATAGTAAATAAAGCACTAAAAGTATTGGCTTCTAGGGCTTACACCAACAAAGAATACTCAACATCAGCCTGGAGAGGCGGTGGTAAGAATACTCAACATCAGTCTGGAGAGGCGGTGGAATAATACTCAGGTTACTACAAAAACAACAACGTTATTATGAGGATGTGAAGAAGCTAGTGGAAGTTGGGAATCGGTGGAGCTTTGAGTCATAGACTTTGATGCTCCTATCACATGTGTTCAAAGAATGGATACTTTTGGATCCTAGAGCTAGTTGAAGGTGGAGTCGTTCATCTTGGAGACGGGAAAGCTTGTAAGGTTCAAAATATGGTGGGGTATTTTTACATGATGTGAGGTATATTCCTAACCTTAATGTGGTCATTCATTTTGTTATTAGTGGAAATTCTCATGATGTGGTTGAGTTGTGTGAAGCTTCGGGTGGAATTTGTTAGTGACATGAGTTTGGTTGAACTAGTAAAACAAAGTTTAACTAGGTGGTAGAACTAAACGGGAAGTGTTGGAGACTAACAATGGCTTGAAGTGTGTTTCGGAGTAGTTGAAAAGTTTTGCGTTGAAAGGTGGAGTCATAGTGGAAATACCGGTTTGAGTCTTTGGTGGAGGAATCTCGGTTTGAGGTGGAGTTTGTTACTAGTGGTACTAGAGGAAGACAAACAATCAACAATAACTCTTGGCTATCTAGTGAGAAATAGGGAAGAAAGTGGTAATGTTGCACCAAAGTGGTATGGCTATGGAGACCTTGTGTGTTATGTTCCGATTGTGTCTGAAGAAGTGCAAAACTTGGAAGATCTTCAGGGAGGCAATTGAAAGCTGGTGACAATCAGACTTTGGAACTTGTAGAGCTATTGATGGTAGTTGGATACAAGGAAAGTCCGATGTTGCGGCTTGTGAAACTTAGCTAAAATTCCAAGGCTAAGTTGAGAGGCAAGCGATTCTTCTAGAGGACGGACATGAACAATCCGGGGACTGAAGAGGGTATGGTGAAGCTTGTAGTATTGTCCTAAAATTCCAAGGATAATTGGAGGCAAGAGTTTCTTTGAGAGTACGAAGCGGTTCACTTCGGGGTTCAAAGAGGGTGTGGTGTAATCAGGGTGGTTGATGGGAAGTTAACATCATCATCAATTTAAAGGCAAGGTGGAGATTGTTGGATATTGCCTTGAAAATTGAGGAAAAAACCAGGCCTAGCGCAGAGAGGGCGCGCGCCGCGGACAGTTTGGCCTGCACGCTCTGTTGCTGGCGCAGCTGCGTAGGGTAGGCGCGCTGTGCGCGCGCGCGCGTCCATGAGCCTATATAAGGCTGTTTGCGTTTTCTGAGTTGTGTAAGGGGATTTTAGGGTTTCTAGAGCCGACACAATGACTAGGGTTAATAGAAAAAGTTCTAAGGAAGACTCTAGGGTTGGGGGAACATACTATCACCTTGGGAAACACTTTGTGATTGAATCTCTTGGTCACGGGGAGAGATTCGGGACTAGGGTAGAATTAGGAAAACACTAATTCTTGTAACTCTTGTGGAGAATCTCATTGTAATCAAGGTTTCTATTGATAATTGGAACGGAGAGGGTTGCCCTCCCCGCAGATTAGGTTCATTAGCACCGAACTGGGTCAACAAATTCTATTGTGTCCTTTACTTTTCGCCGTTTATTTGTTCGTAATTATATTGCTTGGTTCTCACTGTTTTGGTTGCTTAATTTATTTGCTCCACACACTAAAGATTATTTGTGTGAGTTAATTGAATTCACAATAGACATAGATCAAGCTCCAAGGGGCAAAAACTAGGAGAGCATTTCTTTACCTTTCATTTTCAAAATTTGTTTACCTAAGGGATGGAATGAGTATGAGACATTTTAAGTAATATAATTTGCTGTGTCCAGTGGCGAATCCAGCGCCCAGCAAGGCTGGGCACGTGCCCAGACTTGATCAAATCAATTTTTTTTTCTCTATATTTAGGGTTCTTATATTCATTTAAAATTTTGAAGTTTGTGTAAAGATTAATAAAATTTAAGTGTATATTCATAATCCTGATGAAATTATGAACAAAATGGTATATTTACATGTCCAATTTGGTGCAAAAATGGAAAAAACAAATTTTGAGATTTTGGTGAGAGGTTGAAGATGATGAACAATAACAGAAAAAGTTGCTTTAATATATATATTAGTTACGCTGATTTACATTAGTTGAATATGTGTTGGTATAGTCGTCTGTTTTCTAGTTGGGCACCAAGAGGTCTTGGGTTCAACTCCCACCTTCTCCACTCCCTTTTGTTTTTTTTCTTTCTTCATTTTCTTTTATTTGTTTATAATTATATACATTGTTAAAAATATCTAAATATTCAAAAATATATTTTTGTTTTCTTTATCAAAAATACTAAAAATATCAACTTTATTTCCTTTTCATATATGGTAAAAAGAGTAAAAAAAATGTATTATTATTGTTTTTCTTTGATTTTAATTTTTTACCTCATACTTAAATATAATCCAAAATACCAAAAAAAAATATGTTTGCTTGCTTTTGTGTTAATCTAAAATATTTAGATTAAATCCTTAAGATTAATTACTTTTATTATAAATTTAGTATATAAATAATATATATATATTATTAGTTAAAAATTAACGGTGGGATATGGTGGGATATGGACGAACCTCGATCTGAAAATCTTATACCAATAAACATTTGTGCATTTGCGGTTAAAATTGTGCCCAGACTCAATATTATTTCTGGCTCCGCCACTGCATGTGTCATTGTCGTAAAACAAATAGAATATATACTTGTCTATGTAATATAAGTAACTAAGTTTTCATTCAATCATCACTCATAATTTTACATATGATTTGTCAAGCTTGTTCATAGAGCTAGAACTTACTCTTTCACAAATACTATCAAAACATAACTCTAACAATAAATATCGTAGCATGTTTTTTGACCTGCACGAGTTTTATAAAAAGATCACTGATCTCATATCTTTGAAATGGTGAAGATTGGTGGTGCTGAGAAGATATAGATATTGATAAATTGTGATTTACTACTAGTTATTATCAAACTTTCTTCTTACAGAAATAATAAATAAATACATAGTTGATATAATTAGTAGTAAAACAAATGATTAATTGTGGTTTTCAAATTAAATGATTAATTGAAAACAAATGTTAACATTTTTTTTATAAACACAATTAAATTATAAGGAGTATAAGAGATATTCAATCCTTACAATTCAAAGAGAATAGCAAGCTATGTGCTTTGAAAGCAAGCTAGAAGATTTCTGCACCAATCCAAAAACAAAAAATCAACGATGCTCCTACATCGGCCTATGAACCAAAATTAACCACAACATAAACTTAACTTATTCTAATAATGAGGAGTCCGAAATACAAACACCTCCGAAAACAAATATTAACATGACGTATCATCTACTAAGTAATGAATCAATGTGTTTTTTTTCCTTTCACGCTATCGTCTAGTCAAACTGAATAGTAAGTGGGAGTAATAGATTAACCACTAACAAATCACCCTCCACTAACAAATCACCCTTGACTTTTAATATTTTATTATTCAAAAGGTCCTACGAAATCCCTCTAATTTTAAATTTATAAAAAGATTATCTAGTGATGGTTAACAATTTGTCTTCAAATTTTATTTATCTCTAACTTGGATACTAAAATAAGTGGGAACCAAAATTAAAAAGAAAAAAATTAATTATCTGGTTTTGACATATTTTTTTTTTGTTACATGGTTTTTATTAAACATACATATATACTAAATACTAGCAAAACATTATTCTAATATTTAACCTCTAATATGAGGAACTCAAGCTTATAATTATATTTAGGATTGACAATGAACCGAACCAACTCGAATAAAGTTTGAGATTTGAATTGACAATTAATTTGTTGAACTTGATTCATAAATCAAATGAGTGTCGAACTTGAACTAATTATTAAGTTTGTTAATTAAATGAGCTGAACTTGAGCTATATATAGTTCGACTCGTTTGTTTCACGAGCTAACTCTGATTCTATATATAACACTTCAAAATATATTTTTAAATAACACTTCAAAAATAATTTTAAATTTATATACATTTGATTTTATACATTTATATTTATATATCATTGATTTTTTTTGCAAATATATAATTGATTTTATACATTTAGATAATTGATAATATATATAATACTTTTAAAAAACTAAGACAAACACTTAAAAATAATAGGATAAAAATAAATAACATAAACATTGATGGACATGCAACGGTATAAACAATGATGTGTTTTTACGAATTTGGAAAATAAATAAGTTCATATCGGAGTGTATATAAAAAATGGTGAGTAAATATAAAAAAAAAATATCGAGTTGAAAACGAACTGAACCTAACGAGTCGAGCCGAACTGCTCGTAAATTCTAAACCTCGGTCTTACATACAAAGTGATCATCACATTGCTACATACTCACTTATTTTAAGACTTAAACTCTCAATACATCTTCTGACTAAGTATCACTTGTTCAAAAAGATCAGAAGCATTGGGTAAAGCTTTACTACCATAAACACCTCACATTCAGTTCTCAATAAATTTAAGCACAATATGGAAATTTTCTAAAACAATATTTAGGTTCGATTTAAAATACTAAAAATGATCCATGCATCACATTGAAAACCAAATCCACAAATCAACAAAGTTTTAAAGGTTCATATCCAAAAAGAACTAGAAGCTAAACCCATCAATGTTTAATTCCTCTCATATATCAAAAGAGCAAACTTCATCAACATGTCATCCTCCAAACTTTCCTCCATGTCAATCATTAATCTTCTGATCCTCCTTGGTTTGAAGAGTTTCCAATATTATTTGGTTGTAAACTTTGAATGTTGGTAGAATGATAATATGCATGATGGCTCCCATATCCATCTTTTCCAACTTCATAACATGAATGATTGCTAAAATCATAAAGTATGATTGGAGATGATGAATTCAGGTCATCATGTCGACGTAAAAAATGATGCCGATATTGGTATTCTTGAAAAATATCATGATCATCTTGATTTGAACTTTGCATGCCTATTGAATTACTTCCGCTACCGCCGGTAAAAGATCCGCGCATTTGTACGGGTCGCGTAACATTATGAAAATTACTACGATCAATATCAGTGGACATATCCTCTTCTTTCAATTTCTTTGTTGCTGCATCATATGCTCTAGCAGCTTCTTCCTTAGTGTCTGATTAATTAATAATATATGTTAAAATAGACAATATAAAAAACATTAAAAAATAAAAAAAAAATAAAAAAAAATAAAAAAAAAACACTAGAAGCAAACAAAGAACAATCTTGGTACTATTAAAAAATATTTAACTAATTTGTAAGCCATAATTTATTATTTTAAGACCAAATAAATTTTATATTATTCTTTCATAGATAAAAGACCACTTAGGTACTTATGAAAGTTTTCTTTAGGCCTCTAAAGATGATGACCTGATACTGAGTAAAGTGATAACAAATAAATAAAATTACGATGAATGAAACTCACCAAATAATCCCAAGTAATAGCTTGGCCTCCCATTTCCATTTTCCAATCTCACTTCCCATTTATCTCCATCAAGTCTATTTTAGATAACGGTATATTATCATGCAAGAGATAAATAGTTAGAGGATTAAATAGCATAAATAACATCCATCTATCTATCTATATATATATATATATATATATATACTATACGTAAAGCAAACTATTTTTTGCTTATGTGTCAATCTAAGAAAGTTCCTCCCCTTTTTTCTTTTTTCTGAGCAATAGTTGGTGTTTATGTGTCATATTTTAAATTTTACTTATGATGATGTGTGACCTTTAGAATATTGAGCTTTTGTGCAAGAATTCTCCTAAATTATCAAAATATGTAATCTTTTTATTTACCTTCATTCATGAATTGTAGTAATAATAATTAATTTTTTAGCTCATGAATTATTACTTGAAACATGAAAAGTTTCATAACAACTACAATTAGTATAGCATGTCCACAAAGAGATGAATATATCAACAATGCTTATAAAGAAGAGGATCAAGAACTTTATTTCATCAACCTTGGAACTACTATATTTACTTATTCCTAAATCGTTGTAGTATTAATTTTAGATTTTGTATCATCATCACTTTATTCAAACAACTATTGGGTAGTACTTTGTAATTTTGTATGGTAGTTCTTACTTCTCCTTTTAGTTCTCATATGTCTTGATTATTGACCTTTGAACTAATATCTTCTTTTTTTTTATTGTTAAATGTTTATAGCATAAATTTTGATTTTGGATCATCATTGTTTTACTCAAACAACTATCTTAATGGTACTCTTAAAATTTTGTATTTGCTTTTCTAATAAGATTGAAGCTCAAGTCACTCTATATATTTAGATTAACCAAATCTCTTTTATTTATTGTTTGTTAGAGTTTTGAGATTTCTTTCTTATTTTATTTCATAATATTGTGGATATATATTACTATCATGTGAATGAGGTGAAGAGGATAAAGAAGACTTCTATTTTTTTTCATTGCAATCTTATTTTCTAATCTCTAATGGGTGCCTTTTTTTAACATTGTCTCTCTATTGTTTTGATTTTAAGTCAATTATTTTCATTGATTTAGTCATTTGATGGAATGTTATATTTATCGTCTAATATTTTGTTATCTCTAGAATTGCTACATAAATTATATTTTTCTCACATTCTTTTTCTTTCCGTTTAATGTCTATGATGATAGGTATCGCTCGCGTAAAACAAAAGGTATATATGTCACTTCGTACATTGTATATATGCTAAAACTTCTGACTTCGTGTTCTAAATTTTTCATTCTTAATAATTATGGATTATGTCTTTTAATAACTGTAAATTATGACTTCTAGAATTGAATTTGTTTGCGATAAAAATCAACATACTAAAACTTATGATTTATTGTTTGCACTTATAAAATTGTTTGTTCTATTATTTTTCTTTGTCTACTAATATTTGTTATCCAACAAGAGTTTCTTTGCAATGTTCTTAAGCAACAATGGAGGAGTAATGGTAGAATGTTGTGCATGGAAACAATATTGTAGTAATTAATTCCTCACTTCTTACTGAAACCTGGAATCATATGGATTATATATTATGTAGGTATACACATATTTTGGGATGGTTTTGATGTTTATAATGTAAATTATAACTATCACCGATGACACAAACATTATTCACTTTTTTTATCTTATAAAAGGAAGCTTGAGTTGCTCCTATATCTTCATTGTGATGATGTGACACTAACAAAAATTCCAATCATCTCTTTTAATTAAATCATTTTAAGGAGTTATCTTGCACTTTGTCAAATTAATTTATTTTATTTAGTGGTATAACTTCTTAAAAATTATGGTCACCAAATCCATAAATAATTATTTTTAAAAACAAGAATGCTACAATGTTGAAATGTTGGAGTCAAGCAATGATACATGTTTTTTTTAATCAAAATTAATAGGTGATAATAAAAAGAAAATGTGAATAATTATGTATAAAATAAAAAGATGTCTACTCCTTCATCTTTACTATCATTCATGAAAATGAAAGTGGTAAAACAAATTTTAACTAATAAATTGGTCGGTTACATAGTACAAAAATAATAATTATATAGAAAATAAAAAGTTGTGTTCTCCTTCATCCTACTATTAATAATTTTTTTTAAAAAATTTACAAAAGGATTTGCAAACTCTACTAAAACATTGTCATCATCTCTTTTAATAAATATTTAAATATAAAAGAAAAAATAATGCATTATATAATGTAATATCAATTTAATATTTATTAACTTCTTGCAGAGAATAAATCAAGAATGAAAAGATTAATTACAAGGGATCAAGTACTTTAATAATATTTTATGATATATGTTTTATTTTGAGAATTGTCTTTTGTGTATAGAGTTATTTGCGTGTATTTTCAAGTAATAAGATTTTTTTTTGGTTTAGAAGGGAAGACAAAGTTTGACACATATTTTAATTCTTTTAGTTTTAAACCTAAATTGGGTGTAGTTAAATAAAAAATTACAATAGTGTGGTTTGTATTAAGGTTGCATTTTAATAATCAATTGTATAAAAGTTGTTAAATTTTTAATTATTGAAGTCAAACTAAAAAATTAGTATAAAAATATTAAATGGAAAAATAAAATGATAAATAAAATATTATGTAATGATAATATTTCAAATTTAGTCATAAAATATAATTAGAAGAGAATACTAAAAGAAGAAAATAAAGAGGAAATATGAATCATAATTACATGGTATACCACTACCTTATGATTTTTGTAACATCCCACAATTTTATCCATATAAATAAATTTAATTAGCGCTTGTTCAATAATTCCAAGATTGATTAGAGGTAATTAATTAATTAAGTCTTGAGAAATTAGGTGTATGATGTGTAGAAATTAGAAATTTTAAATGAACTCAAACTACATATTAACACTCTAATCTCACACTTGAGAATTAATTAACACTAAGACTCAATCTCTCCTCCCTCAATTTCTCTTGCTAGTGATTCATTTCTCACTCAAGCTAATACTCCTTCTCCTTGTAACACCTCACCATTTAATTCCACCTATTAGAACACATGCTAGCACCTCATTACATTTCCCTTCCAAGTTAACACATCACCACTTTATGTTATAAACACTAGAATGCATGCAAAAGCCTCTCCATCCTCACTTAACTTTAGAAATTGAAATTGCAGCCCCCTCTCTCATAACTCTCTCGTGTTTCCCTCTCTCAAAACCCCTCACCATTGTGTTGATTCAATTAGAACACATGCAACTCTAGGATAAATATATAGAGGAATTGTTCTATTTCCTTCCCATAATTCATGCATCAGAAAACAAGCTCTCTTTTCTTTTCCAAAGAGCCAACAACCAAGAACAACATATTCTTATCAACTCTCAATTTGTATCTAACACCCAAAGTTTGTTATTCAACTCTAACCTCCTCTCAATCAACACCAATCAGCAGAAAACTCACATGCAAAGCTTTAGGACAGAACATCACACTAGAGCTGTCAATCTACCTTCTTCTCAAGTTCATCAATCTAGCCAACAACACAACATGTAAACTCATAAGCTTTTCCTTTCAAATCAATCTCATAATCCTAACCCCACACTTGGAATCCTTTGCTGCATGTATGTCTATCTTCAAAAACACGAATTCTTGATCACTGGGTATGTCATGGATGCTGTGGAAAAGTGGAGTTTTGGAAAAAATGACAGAACCTTGTCTCTTCAACCTGTCTTGCTCGCCATAGCGAGCAGAAGCACTCGCCCTAGCGAGTTCAGCAGCAAGTTGCTGCATGTGTCTATGTTCGTGCTGTTTCCTGAGTTCGTGGGTATTGCTGAGGGTTGCTGTAGCTGTGTAAAGCCCAAGGAGCGAGTTAAAGCTTCATTTGTCAGGTGGGTTCTTAGGCTAGGTAGTTTAGATTCCCCAAATTTATGAACTTTGCATGTTAACTTAGGAATTAGGGAATTAAATTGTGTGATGAGAATTAGCTCCCAAATTCTCTTCTATTTTGTCCTATATTATATCTATTATTGATTGTGATGATTTAATATGAGGATTGTAGGTGTTGTTCTTGAAAATTATTTGAAATCGCAAAACAGAGGGTCTACTGCATGAGCTCGCCATAGCGATCTGCTAGCGAGCATTCATGGCGAGTCATCAAGTTCTGGGCTGAGGAATCTCGCCATGGCGAGTATCTGCTCGCCTAGCGAGTTGTTCAGGCCATTACAAGATCACTCGCCATGGCGAGCTAAGTTACTCGTTGTAGCGAGCAATGTGCAGAAAGCCTTACTTTTTCATTTTTCTTAAAAATTCACACTCGTTTTAAATCCTCAAATTATTTCAGTTATTTCACAAACATGTAATAAATATAAAATAGTGCAGGAGGTCAAGCACAATATGAACCTTAGGGTATAACTTAGAATTTAAGATTGCATGCTCCCCGGGTTTGGGATAATTATGGTAGTATGTAACTCAACAATTAGTATCAGTCAATCATGTGCGGTTTAGTATGCTGCTTATGTGCTTCCAATGGAACAACCTATTAGGAAAATGATTATGAGCTTAATGTCGTGGTCGAATCGATTGACGGATATGGCGGGCCTTCGAGACATGCTCACCTCGAAGTGTTTTAGCGGAATAAAATTAATAAGACGTTCTCTGTGATACACTTTAATTTATGTTTATGATTATGATATGTTAGAATATCCTATGGACTGATTAGGTACCCGGCGTAGTCGCCATTAGGAGGGTAGTAGGACCCACTGAGAATTAGTAGTCTCACCCCACTCCATTTATTCTTTTAGGTAAGACAGGTTACTTCGGAGCAGGGACCAGGACGGATCTGACGATTGGAGCTGAGCTTGGATCGTCAGCATTAGAAGACTTAGTCTTCGTCCTTGTTTTTATTTAGCATGTTATCTATCTGTAGTTCATTTCCGCTGTCTGTATCAAACATTCAGTTATTATCTTAACGATAACATATTATTCAGTTAACTCCTTTATAATTTAATGTACTCAGATTTCAGTTTTTAATGTTCCGACTAAATATTCTAGACATTTTAGTTGGGGCGTTACAATTGGTATCAGAGCAGGTCGATCTAGTATCGGACCTTGCCATGAGTCATTACAATCCCTTTCAAAGTAGTACGGACCCTTTGGAGTCTGGACTGTTTACACTGAAACCATCGCGTGCTGAGTCTGATCAACTCAGTATTATGCATGGTAGGCAGGGTATTACGGTTGAGAACCGAAGTGGACCACGGTGGTTAAGTAAGAAGATCATAGTGGAGGTATAGTCAGATTTCACTGCACTTATATTGATTTCTATACACTATGAATGATAGTTTAAAAACGTAGCTTTTAAGGTAACTTCTAATGATTTCTATACACCTGATTAATTTCTATTAATTTCATATGCAATTCAGGTAGCTTTTAAGTCTTAAAAAAGTAGGGCTAAACACAAATTTAAATTATACTTCAAGATTTAAGAACCAAAAAATAATTATTTATCAATGTGCATATAAAATTTTAAAAAATTGAATATCATGTTGTTTTCTTAAATAAGCAAATTATAAAATAAAAAATTTAATCAAGCTCGTGCAACACACGGGTTTAATACATAGTTTATCATATTTGTTAGCAACACACTTTCGCACACATTAGAGCATCTCCAATGGTGATACCGCTTTGGGTATCATACATCACTAAAAAGTGGTCCCTACAATATCATATAATATTTATGCAATTTTGATACCCTCTATGCCACGTCATGGAACTCCAATGATAAAAAAAATAAGATACGGATCATTAAACAATGATACTCTCTATGATACCCTTATCGAAGATGCTCTTAATTTTCAATTTATAAAGACTGTGTAGCTATCTTTGCTAGGTGGCAAGTAAAAGGTAGTGTTGATGCTCTTGCACAAGCAGCTTTATTTCATGCTTATTGCAGTACTTTTGATATTATTTCTACATTTATTGCTTCTATTATTATTAATAAAATTCCTCAAGTTTGCTACTTTAAAAAAAAAAATTGAATTTTTTGGAAAAAATACACACACACATGGTGGAAATATGAAACATGATAATATGACAAACATCTATATGTTTTCACAAGAATCAAGTTGGGCATGAGATATATAGAAATCAATTCTAAAACTCTCATGAAAAACTAAGCACAAATAATAATTAAATAAAAATGTGAAGTATAAAAGTAAAAAGTCGAGATTAAAAGAGAGATTTGTCAAATAATAATAATAATAATAATAATAATAATAAAAGAGAGGTTTCCAAGATATATACAAACCTTGTGACACGCACGTATTCAGTACCAGTCTTCTTTGAGGTCCTGGAATATTAAAGAAGTAATGCAGTCATTAATTAAAATATCTAATTTTAAAGATGATTATTAATAATATAATAACAACTGTTTAAGAATTTTGATTATTAGTTCTTTAATTCCTTGCTTTTTATGGAAAAAATTTATATTTATTTTTAATTTGAAGGTCAAATTATATAAAGTATTTTTCTACTAATAAAATAATTAACGTAAGTTTTTTTTTTTTGCTTTCACCACCAGTTTAATCTGGTTTGAATGTCAATTTTTGCATAGTGATTCCAAATCCCTCTCGATCGCAGTTGTGAGGGATCGAACTGTGGTCCTCTTATCAACTTCAGCGTCAATTATCACTAAATCAACTAACGATTGGTTAATTAACAAAAGTTTTAACATTTTACTGTGTAGAAGAGAGTAGTAGAGACTATAGATAAAAATAGTCATAGATGTAATTGTTGCATTAAAACTAGAAATAGTTTGTTATGGGTATTCTATTTTGGACAAAATTAATCTCTATCGAAAAATTTGTGGGACACAAGAAAATTTCTTAACTTCCAACCAAATTTTCTCACTATACATAGTCAAAAATCTAACTTTTGACTACTTACATATTAGGGGTCAAAATCTCTTACAACTTGAAAAAAATTATTATTGGTGTGTTTTATTTAAATTTATTAAAAATTATAAGGGTCCACCTTTAAATTTTTTAAACTTCATATTATACATATGTGTTTAATATGGATCTCTAAAAAATGTTTCAAAGTTAGATAGTTACAATTTTATGTGAAAATGAATTTTATATTAATGAGGAAAAAATAACATTTTATTAAAATTTACTAAAAGGATAAATCATACTTTCTCCGTAATACTTTATAAGCAAAATTAACTTTTTAGGTTCATTGTAGATTTAATGTATCCGGTCTATATTATCAACCAAATACATTAAATTTACAATGAATTTAAAAAGTTAATTTTACTTATAAAGTATTACGGATGGTATACTAGACAAGTAACTATTGAAATGAAACACATAAAATAATATAATATAATATAATATAATATAATATAAAGAAAAGTAATTGATATCTTACTTTGTAATATTAAAAGTCAACTGATCTATGTTCATGTTTTTCATTTGTGAGATTTGCTTTGAGTAACCACTCACCTGAAATTCATATTCATTCAATATGCATGTTTCATTTTGCAAATGATTAAAATCATGATTATATAGATTATACATACTGGAAAATTTGTAAGTGTAGATTCACCCCATGTCTTAATAGCGATTATATCATGAGCTATGGCTGCTTGAACTTCAGTTTGAAATCGCCCTGCCATGCATACAACTTATATGAGAAAAAAAAAGTATATTATTTGAGAGTTACGAGACAACTTATATGAAACTATATAGGGTGTGTTTGTTTTAGCTTTAAAAAAATGAATTTTTTCTTTGTATTTTTGAAAATAGATTTTATAAAATCGTTTTTCAAAATATTATAAATTTTTTTATATTAGTTTTTTCTAAATTCAAATATTAATTTTGACATTATATAATATAAACGTACATTATTAAAAATCAAAACATTGTCAAAATCTCAATTTTTACAAAAAGTTGTATTTCAAAAATGATTTTTATGAAAATCTATTTGAAATAGCTTCAAAAAAAGTGATTTTTTTGAAATTTTGATATCTAAAAAAAGTTTTAATAAAATGGTAAAATGTCTAAAATGACAATTTAAGAATAACTATTCAAACCAAATTTTGATTTGAAGCTTTTATAAAAGATTTCTTTGTAAAAATTTTTTACACAAAATTATATTACACTTAAGAATCTATTTTTAAAAAATCTATCAGGCACATAATATATTCATCTCAGATTTATATGAAGATCTTAATCTTGTATCTATTACACATTTTTGTTAGATTCATTTCCACTTTCATCTTAAATATTTTACTCTTTCCTTTACCCTATTTTTTCCAAAACATATATAAAATATTAAACAAAATTAATATATACATTTTAAACTAAATATATATTGAACAAAAGTTACAAATGATGATATGTACTTACCAATATAGACTGACATGGTTGAGTAGATCCAAACCACACAACAAATTAAACATGAAATATTAGTATAAAGTGTTTGGTGGAAGCAAATAAATTGAAGGTTTATTAAAAAGCTATATTATTTTTCAACCTCTCTTGCCTCTCCCACTATTTCTAGTGTTGTGCTGCCAAAGAAATGCTTCATATTGATTATCACCGTACCTATATGACAAAATAAAAATTATAAGTGACAAAATTTTAAAAATATAATAAAAATATTTAATTTTTGTATATCAACAAAATCACAAAATTATACTTCGTAACACCCCGATATTTAGAGCTATTTAGATGTATATCCTTCCCAATGATCTTAAGAGATCTTTTTGTCCAAGTCGATTTTATCCATTCATCCTCCTTTTTAACCGAACGAATCCTGCAATATATATAGGCATAAAATGAATTAAAATTTCGATAAATACACATATAAGGAGTAATCAAATTACATCAATGTAACATTTGATTAATGTCATATCCGTCAATTTGAAATATGAACGATTTGATACATCTAAATATATTATATAGTGGTGAAGTTGCTTAGATACAACCAACCTTTTCCCATTGGGGTTAATCTCCATCAATTGAGCAAATTTATATAATTCACTTCCATCAACAAAACTCAACATTGAATAGGTATGATCTTGAGCTATGTTTATCATTTCATTATTTCGAATACTTTGAAAACGGACCTCATGTGACTGACCTATTGGAACACTGCTTGTGATTGCAGATTGACCATTGTTACATGACATATCTTGAGTACCATCCATTTCACTTAGATCATCTGAATACATGAAATGAACAAAAACAAAGATCAATTTTGGTCCTTATATAAACTCTAACAATATTGATAACCTCAGTACACTTATTATTATTCTACTTTTTTGGTCTCTTTTATTTTATTTTAAAAAAAAATGTTTATAATAATTTATTATTTTCATTTAAAACAACCTTTAAAAAATATAATTTTGACTAATACTTTTAAATATTTTTAGCCTTTAATACAACCTATTAATTTTTTTGACCAAAACCATATTAACACAGCCTATTAATTAAAAAAACAAAAAACCTATTAAAAAAATAAATTTTGACAAATACTCCTAAATATTTTTAACTAATAATAAATTTAGGTCAACCAAAATAATTTATTACACATTAATTATACTTTTTTTATGAAATATAAATTCATCTTTATCAAGTATGCAATCATTATGTTATATTCTCTCACAAATATTTTGCTTTATATTAAATGTTATTTTAAATTTTTGTCACGATATTGATTTCTTTGTCAACAAAAAATAATATTAATTTCCTCTGCAATTTGTCCCACAAATAATATATACTCCCTCCGTACCAAAATATAATTTACTTTGTAGAAAAATTTTGTATCAAATTATAAATCACTTTACATTACCAATGAAGCATTTAATATTTTTTTCATATTATACCCTTAACTAATTATTTCTCTTTCTTCTTTTAATTCTTCAATTTATCTTTCTCATACCGTTTATGAAGGACAATTTTGTAAACTAACTCATAATTTCTCTTTTTCATACAACAATGTTATTACATTTCTTAATTTGTGTAATATGACCAAAACGACTTATATTTTGGTATGGAGGTAGTATATTGATGAGTGATGACGTGAAATATATGCATAGTTTTCAGAAGTATTTTAATCAAATCAAATAAACTTTTAATAATTTTTAGAGTAAACTATGTTTTTCGCCCCTACAAAATTAGCGAATTTTAGTGTTCGTCCCTATAATAAAAAAAATCATTTGTTTTTATCTTTAAAAAAATTCTTTTGTATTTACTCCCTAGTGGCTAATTTTTGTTCATTTTAATGTAAATATTATAACATTTTTATATTCAAATAGATCTATATTATGACTATATATATATATATATAAGTCCGTTAAAAATAATTATGTCAAATTTCCATTAGGGGCTAAAAATAAAAGAAATAATATTATAAAAATAAAAACAAGTGATTTTTTTTATAGGGATGAAAACTAAAATTCGCTAATTTTATAGGAACGAAAAACATATATTATCCTAAATTTTATTAGAATATTTTACTTGTTAATTGATTCTTTTCAATTATTTAACGTATAGATCCTTCAAATATATATATTTGAAGAAAAGAGTGAAATACATGCAAATAATGGTAGTGGAAGGACTCTCTTGACATTTAACCCACATGGATTGATATGTTGCTATTGCCTATTGGTATTGGTTTGGATCCTTGAAGTATGTTTTGCTTGACGTTTTAAGTTTAATTCTCTCTTATGTTAATTTTGGTTGACTAGTTTATATAGAGCAAAAAAATAACTCTAGCTTTAAATGGACATCCTACAAGTGGACGGTGGGATTTGTCCTCTTGAATTAGTCAGTCGTAGGACCGAATACCAAATTTTATATATAAATAAATAAAAAATAATAATGTGACATTTGGTATGTCCAATTATTTTCTATACATAAGTTCTTAATAATTATAGTAATTGAGAGAGGAAAATGGATAGAATCTTAAATCTTCAATTAGACATCAAAGAGCCTGCACAAGACTATTAATGTATTGGTCATAGAAAATTTCTTTTCGCGCACCCCATATGTATTCGCGCCGTACTGTGAATTTCTTAAAATATCCCACTTGGTAAGTAGTGACATTTTTTTTATCCCAACTCCAACAATTGCACATGTCACTTCGCCCATAAAAATATTCTAGAAAAACAAAATTCGCTACTCAAAGTACAAACTCAATTTGCACTTTAACTATAGTGAATCCTAACCCCTCCATGAAATATTTTGAATGAAATACCGTATGAGGGCGTGACTGAAAAATGAAAATAAAAAAATGTTTCAATATTTTGAATTCTAAGATCCGTGTGATTGGTCGATGCTATGTCATAGTCAATCCGATGGTCAATCTAAATTGACCACCATCCAAAACCATATTTGATTGCCCACTGAAGCAGATGTACTATAACATCGACCAACCACACATACTTTAAAATTATATAAATTGAAACTTTTTTTTCATTTTCAATCACTCACGCATTCAAAATATTTTATGAGGGTGAAGGAAGGGCTTGTATTTTAACTTGCAAACGGTTTTCCGTTCAAAATATTTTCATTGGGATGACCGGATAGGGAAGGGTAAGGAAGACAAAAAAAAAAATTATAAAATTTGCTAGTTAAAGGGCATATTGAGTTCAAACTTTAAATAACAATGTTTTTCCAATTTTTTTTAAACACATGCTACTTAACCTACTAGTGGAGTAAACTTGAAAAGGCATGGGCACACAAGAAAGACATGGGGCGCAAAAAGAAATTCTCAAATTGTCTAAGTACTGAACTTTGCAAGTAAGTTGTTAAAAAAAATTGATGATCCAGATGTGGAAGTTTTCTCTTCCCACCCACCACATATCTCTTTCACCCCCCGAATTTCCGATTTTGCCCTTGGTCAAAAAGTTCGGAACGTATTTTCCGAACTTTTTTTTGCCTTGAATGTGAATTTTGGAATGTGTTTTCCGAAATTTTTGTCGAATTTACTCTAGGAAAAGTTCGGAAAATACGTTCCGAACTTTTTTACAAGGGCAAAATCGGAATATTGGGGGGTGAAAAAGATATAGGGGGGGTGGGAAGAGAAAGCATCCCAGATGTGTCACCATATATCAAAAGATGGCCCAAAACAGCTAAAATACTTCGAGATGAAGTAGTGGAAGTTTTCTCTTCCCACCCACCACATATCTCTTTCACCCCCCGAATTTCCGATTTTGCCCTTGGTCAAAAAGTTCGGAACGTATTTTCCGAACTTTTTTTTGCCTTGAATGTGAATTTCGGAATGTATTTTCCGAAATTTTTGTCGAATTTACTCTAGGAAAAGTTCGGAAAATACGTTCCGAACTTTTTTACAAGGGCAAAATCGGAATATTGGGGGGTGAAAAAGATATAGGGGGGGTGGGAAGAGAAAGCATCGAAGTATTGCGCCAAACATGAAACACATATATACATCCAATTATAAACACTGATGTTACTACTCATATGCCTATCTCCTTATGAAAAATAGCCTCTCTGGTTACAAGTTTAATACCCCTCACCCATAGCTCAGCAGCTTCCAACCCCCCCTCACATACAAAATGTACTTCCCTGTTCTTATTAGTAAGCACCCTAAACATTCCAGGTTCTTCTGCATCACCTCTGTTGTACCTATTTCTACGCAATGTTGAGCTTGGCCCTAAAACCGCATCACAGCAGAGTACATTTCTCCTGCTTGACAAACCCCAAGAAAGCACACCAGACATACCCAACATACGTAATTGTTTCGCATGTGGTTTCCCCTTCCCACATTTTGTGTGCTTCTGAACATAGGCGCCATCTAATACCAATTTACGAGCAAGTTCATCTAATATAACACCCTCTGCATCGTTTTTTCCTCCTGAGAATTTTCTTGCAAGTAGAAGTGCAGTTTCACCTCTTGTATTTTTAGCATTAAAATGAGCACCGTATGAAATTAAAACCTTACAAACGGATGCATGGCCTTCCCTTGCAGCTAACATGAGTGGAGTGTAGTCCTCCCCATCTGGAACATTCACATCAAAACCATTCCTGGTCAGCAATGTAACAGAATGCAAATCACCACGACGAGCTGCACAGTGTAAAGCATAAAAGCCGCCAGTATTTTGATTACCCTTTTCAAGTGCAAATTCAAGCATGACTTTTTCAAATAAATCACAATTCCGATTCAATTTAGATAGCATTATTGCTGTTTCACCATATTTATTGCACAGCTTTACATCGGCTCCAGCATATACAAGCAATCGAAATGATTCAGCATGACCTTTCACAGCCGTATGCATAACCGCTGAGAAACCACTATCATCTTGATAGTCAATATCAAATTCTCCAGATTCAATGACAGTTTTCAGTGCTTCAGTATCTCCCACGTTAGATACAAATATCAAGGGAGAAAAAGTAGAAGTATTGCTGGATTTGGGTATCTTGCCTTTTCTAATTACATCCAACACTGCTTGTTGAAAACCATGTGACCACTTGTACGACTCGGCAATTGAACTTGCTGACTGACCTGCAATATTCACCAAGCCAAAATCAGCACCAGCTCTTGTTAGTACTTTGAGACACCCCTCTTGCTTATATTTTGCACAAATCATCAAAGCTGTGTCACCGGAGTCTGTACGAGAGTTCAAATCACAACCAAACTCAATAAGGCATTGAATTATTGTGGGTAAGCCTAGACGAGAGGCCATGTGTATAGGACGGAACTCTGTCTTGCTGGTTGTTTTGACTATGGATTCCACATTAGCACCACATTCTAAGAGTATCCTAACAGCCTCGACATTCCCACAGAGGATAGCATGGTGTAGAATGGTTCTTCCACGGTGACAACCATTTGAGGAGACATGTTGCAGGAGCAAGCTTAATACAGCACCACTTTTTTCAAAATACTCAATTGCACACCAGGTGATACCATATGGTTCTCCCAGTCCTGCACCCACACGAAGTTCTTCACCAGTCAAAATGTCCCATGACCATGCTCCAAGCTGTACTTCAAAATCTGTTGTAGTACCATTCTGTAATTCATGTAAGAAAATCCAAGTGAGGCTCAATTAATATAAACAATTAAAATGATAGTGAGAAAATAAATCCAATTACGAGACGAGACCATCAACAGCATTAACTAATCAGATATTAAATTAACAATGAAGATCATACTTTATGTTTTCTAAATTGCTGTGTGGCTGTAGAAACCTACCTAATATCATTAAAAGAGGATGCTGCCTTGGCAGACTGATAATAACATAATGTTCAGGGTTAACAACATTAGGTCCCTGACTTCTTAGTTCTTACGTGATTCAGTATAGCTTGATGGAAATTATTTTAGAAACTATAATTTGTAAAATGTAACAGACCATACTTCACAAAGAGAAAATTGCAAAAGCAGTGATATATTGGCTGTAAGAACTAGGAGTCTGCAGATATGTAAAATGTTCTTGTTAACTAAACCGAACTGTAGTGGTAATCAAAGGTTTGAAGGAGTCAGGAGAAAAATTTACCTGAAGGAGCAAACTGACAACATGGACCTGTCTATGAACTACAGCTGCAACTAGTGCATTACAATCCACATTTGTGTGGAGAGAAGGTTTAAGTGACTGTAAAAGCATGCGGTTCGTCGCACTTGCATCCACACCACACTGCCATGGAAAAAAAATGTCAAACTTGGCATATTATTTACCAACATCCGTAAGTTAAAGTTACCAACAGAAAACTGAGTACTGGAAGGCATGAGTTTATCTAGAAATAGAATCCTATAGAGGAAGACAGCTATATAATACACAAGGTGACACTAACTTCATAATATTATGAGGTGAGGTTGTGAGGATCTGTCAGTTGTATTATACTCTAGTCTCTAGGAATAAGACAATAACATGGATGCAACTTTTTCATGTGCCAGATAATACAGACCAAACAATTGCAGATGAATACGGATCATATATCAGTTCAGCGTTGCAATTACAAAATCTCTAGAATTATGCTGTAGCAGAACACGTACCTTTATGAGTGTTTCAACCACATCTACAAACCCCCTGCAGCATGCGGACATAAGAGCATGTACAGCAATATGAGGTCGGACCAAATCGGAGCTCATGAGCAACTTCCCACATCCTGCTTGATCGTGGCAGCTTGCCTTCAGAAGAGCTTCTTCACAAGCTGGCTGTGATGCCCCTGCCTTAATTAAGGTCTCAAGAATATCAAGGTGACCCTCCCTCACTGCTGCAGTAGTTGCAAAGCCTCTGAAGAGCTTTTGATTTACATCAGCTCCAACACTCTGTCATTTCATGAAAAACGAACCTGTTAATAACCTGTAGTAATTTACATCATTGACAATATTTTTTAAATTATTATTTTCTTCCATTTTGTTTTTAGTTTAGGAGTATAAGAATATAACACCACATCAACATAGTTAGATATCAAGAACTTCTTATACATTTAGAACACCTTCCACTTCCACACTTCAATCGATTTTGTTTTCTTCTTTCTGTAACTTTTTGCAGTTAAGTATGCGGTTCAAATTAGTGCAACAGGTTAAAATCCATATAGATACAGAAATCAAGTGGGGATAAAATAAGAAGCACCACTCTAAGTAAATCAGAAGATTAAAGTGAACCAAGACCAATAATAGATTTGTATTATCATTTTACTTATTTTATGAAAGTGGGTCCTAAAGAGGGACGCATATGCATGAATCATGCTATGTCAATTGCATTATTATTATGTATATATGTTCAATGGTCTGGAAGGACAACTGAGTATGGGGCACACACAAGACATGTTGGCTACTAAAAACAAAAAGGAAATCTCTAGAAAATTGTTATTTTGGACATAAATGAGTCTTAATTCACCTACTCAACAAACATGGCATCATGCATCTAAAAACAAATACTCATCAATAAGTGTCTTTTGCTATTTCGTTAATACTAGTGTGAAATTTTAAAATCATTTGAAATGAACATGGAAAAGTATGTTTCAAAAGTGTATCTTTTGTTGATAATTTCATGGAACAAACTGACTAACCAAAAACATATTGGATGACCAAACTAAACTAAAGACGCTGTTATAATGTTAATAAATTTACCTGCTGTAACATATTTAAAGACTTAAATTACTGTTTATTCCTTACAATTCATTTTGTTTGCAATCAACTGAATCCATAGAAAACATGAAGACTTAAAAAGAAGTGTTGAAGTGTGTGTAGCTGTGGGTTACTTTATTTGAATATTTCTAGTAATTCAGAGTTCGGCACGAGATACATAAATCTGACTAAGAATTGTTTCCACCGGAAATTGAAAAAATAGAACTCCAGTTCTCTGAAACAATTCGTCTTAGGGGAAGCTTATTAGCCCAATTACAAAATAGTTCAAAAATGAAAGGGGGCATAAAGTAATGTCAAGGATAAAATATAGTCATAAAAATGAAGAAAAGGTGAAAGTGGGGACCAATCACCGTAAAGAAAAGTGTATCAGAAGAAAATCAACCAATAAAATCGCTAACGTTTCACAAAATTCAAATTAGACATTACTTTTTCTTCCCCCTTAACTTTAAAGATGAAATTAGCTTAGTTTCAAAAAAATTAAAGATCAGAATACATACATAGATAAAAGAAAATATAGAATAAGAGAACCATTTTGAATTAGCAATCCTTTAAATCGATAACCACACAGACACTTATCCGATTAGGCGTGTCAGAACACGTCCAACACCGACGGACATGGAATCAGAAGTCAAAAAATTGATAAAACATTCAAAATTGAAGCACAGATCGAGTGTGATCCGAGCAATGTTGACGAAACGAGTGTGACATTAGTGATTACCAGTAACTTCCTGACGAGTGAGGCGTTTCCGGCATGAACAGCGAGGAAGAGAGGCGTGACGTCAGTGACGAATTCCTGAAACTCAACTCGGACTTGACTTGATGATTCAGAGAAGAGAAGTAGTTCGGTGGTTCTAGTTTTCAAATTGACGGCGCCGGTGAAGTTGACGTCAACAGAAGGATCGGAAATACAGTGGAAAGCTAAGGATAGATCGGCGGAGTGAGAAGCTTCTAGAAGACGTTGTGAGACTTCGGCCTCGTAGTCGATCGGGAAAATCTGTTTGACTGTCATTGAAAGTTGAAATAAATGAGCGCCAGGAGGATGAAACGAAGAGAGAAAGAAGAAAGTGAGTGTGTATTTATAGTGACGGGGATGGACTACTGTTGACCGGTTAACGTTTGACTGTTTAGCGTTAGCCGGAGTAAATTAGAGAAGAAAAATAAGAGAAATGATATTTTTACATCTAATTTGAAACAACTTTTGACAATTCTCTTTCATACTCTCCTTACATTCTCACTCTCTCTCTCCTTCTCTCACTTTAGACATTGTATTTTTTTAGATGAAGGGTCTATTTGTTAAGATAAATAAGTTAGTTTATAGTTTATTTATGTCTTATAGTTTATAAGTTATAAAACATATTTGATAACCGTCATATTATCATGAATTTACAGTTTATTTTACTAATTTTAGCTTATTTTTCATAAGCTAATTCAAGTAGCTTATAAACTTATAGCTTATCATTTTTTCTTACGATTTTACCCTTATATACTTTTATCTTAAATTCATTTTATTTTTAAAAATATATTATTACAATTTCAAATAAAATAGGTAAATTTCGTACCTTTTTCTACGCTAACCTGTCCATTATTATTTTTACTATGTTGTACTTACTTTTTTTGTTGTTATATCTCCTTTAAAATGTTGTTATACATAAATATATAAAAATAAAATAAAGTTGTATTCCGTAATAATATTTTACGATGCGTTGAACATAACTATATTATCATTCACCCCTTCATTTTGGTATTTTTAATTTATTTTTCATGTATTTTTCTTTTTTTTTTCAAGATTTTTCATGTATTTATTACTATAAAAGATGCATGTATCTAAATTGTCATAGTTCTTTTTAGTACATTTGATTTATCTTTTATGTATTTGTTATAAAAACTTAAAAAATGTAATGTTTAATCTTTTATATAAAGTATAATAATTGAAATGAAAACAAATTGAAATAAAATTTTAAGAAATAAAATTTAATTCGATATAAAAAAACTAATAATATTTAAAAAGATATATTAAATTAATAATTTTGAATAATTAAATTTTTAAGTGTCTTAGATATTAATTAGATATAAATTTAATAATGATTTTTCATAAGAGATTCTATATGCCCTTTTTTGTCATTTTACATTTACCAATCAGTTGAACCGCTAATTTTACAAAACACTTAAATCAGCTTATCATCCATAAGTCATCAGCCATCAGCTATAAACTATCAACCATCACTCATAAGCTAGCTTATCAATCATCCGCTATTTTTGCCAAATAGAGCCGAAGTGGTAATACACTGAAATTAAACTCACATACAATTGTGAGGTTCCGGGTTCGAACTCGGGTCATGATGTTCAGCCTAGCAATTTCGGCATTTGTCAGTTGAGCTAGGACTTATAGACATTTAGACATTGTATTTAATTAAATTCATAATAAATTATTAATCATTTAATTATAGTAGTATTAAAAATATATATTATTTTATTTATTTCTCTTTTTTAAGCAACATTATTTTATTTTATTCATATCTCTTTTTATTCTTTTTTAAATATGCAAAGGTGATAAAAAAATGTGCGCAATAGTTGTGACTATGAAAGAATCGTTTAACACCCGATTTTTAGAATTATTTTATTAGGAATATTTTTAATTTATAATTAAATGGGTCATGCTAAACAGTGCCCTGCGGGCACTTGTTAAGCATATAAAAAATAGAAATAAAAAATAAAGTTAATATTGATAAAATAAATTTTTACATTCCCGATGAATTGAATGCACAAATTCTGAGATAAAATTTTTATATTTATATGCTTAACTAAGTCCCGGGGGCACTGTTTAACATTTTTCTAATTAAATTTATATCAAATTAATGTTTAAGAACTTAGTAGTAAAAATTTATTAATTTAATACACCCTCCGATCATATTTATAAGTGAATTTGATTTTTTTTTATACATTGAAGAATGAATGTATGTGACCTATAATATATAGATCATATACATTCATTTTTCAATGTACCAAAAAATTTAAATTTGTTTATAAATGTGATCGGAGAGAGTATATATTTTATATATTATTATTTAATTATTTTTATTCTATAAATTCTTCATTTCAAACGTTGGATCGATATCAAATTTCTACATCTCTCTTTCTGTGTTTTTTTTTCCTGAGCCATACTCTACTCTGCATAATTTAAAGATATTTATCCATCAACTAATAAGAACAAAATACATAAGTAAGTTTGTATGATTACATATTATTAACTTGCAATCAACTAATATAATTTATTCTGTAACAAAAAAATAAACTAATATAGTTTATTCTTATTGATTGAGAACTATTATCCATCATTCCTCCTCTAATTTGAGAAACTAGTATCCAGACCCGTGTCAAGCACGGGTAAAATTGCGTTTGTAGATTTATGGTTAAACTACATATTTAGTCCCGTATGTTTATTTTACGTTTCAATTTGACCTCTTAAGTTTAAAAAATTTCAATTTGGTCTTTTACATTTCAACCGTTTGCATAAGTTGGTCATTTTCTATTAGTTTTGTCATTAACACCGTTTCAATTGAATACGTACATCCAAGTGTCCACGTGTCTTTTCTTATATGCAAACTGTCTGCCACATGTGACAAAACTAACGGAAATGACTATATTAAAACCTAAAATAAATGTAAGGGGCCAAAATAACACTTTTTAAATGTAAGAGACCAAATTGAAACCAAAAATAAATGTAAGGACCAAATGTGTAGTTTAGCCTAAATTTATTGAATTATAAATAATATATTTTTCTTTAATCTAAAAAATTAAAATTTTAATTTCTAATAGAAGATAGTTAATGACAACTACATAAATATTTACAATATTATATAATTAAAATATCTTAAATGATAAACATAAACTCTGACTCTAAATTTTATGTATAGTGTCATATATATTTTCTAAGGGAAGATTCATATAGTTTGTATTTTTTTTACCAAATTAAAAATTTATCGTAGTTACCAATCGTTAGTTGGTTTAGTAGTGATTGACGCTGAACTTGATAGGGAGGACCACAGTTCGATCCTCCGCAACTGCGACCGGGAGGGGGTTGGAAACACTTGATGCCAGAACTGACCCCCAAACCAAATTTAACTGGTGGTGAACAAAACAATAAAAAAATTATCCTAGTTATTGTTTCTATTATTCTCCCCTAAAAGAATTATAAAGTTGATGAAAAATAATTTATTTACAGGATATATATATATATATATATATATATATATATATATATATATATATATATATATATGGAAGAGACTTTGAGATTTGGTAAAAAGGCTTTGAGGTGGACGAATTACAAAAAAATAATATGTGTATTGATCTATAAGGAAGAAATATATACTATAATATAAATAACAAAAAAAATCGATTCTCGTATTAATACTTAAGCAGAAACATAAGTTCCTCGTTGTAATTTTTAGAAAATCTCCCTATTAATATTTGACTAAAAATATAGATTTCATAAAAATTATAAAATAAAAAGATCTTCGTATTAATATATGAGTAAACTATAGATCTAAATAGAAATTATAAAACAAAAAAGTCATTTGTATTAATGCATAAGTGCAAATATATGTTCCCGTATTGATGTATCAATTGAAATATATGTTACATAGAAATAAATAAAAAAATATTCCGTAATAATATATGAGTAGAAATATAATCTAAAGTATAAATTAAAAAAATAAAATAGATCTCGTATTAATATATGAAAAGAAATATAATTTTATGTAGTAATTAAAAAAATAATCCTCGTATTAATATGAATAAAAATATAGATTTCGTAAAAATTACAAAAAAAATGGGCATATTAATATATATTAATAGAAATATAAGTTCTCGTATAAATTAAAAAAAAAAAAAAAAAACCCTTTGTATCAATATGTGAATAGAAATATATGATTAGAAGGGGGCTGAAACCACTTGATGCCAGAACTGACCCTCGAACCAGATTCAACTAGTGGTGAAAACCAAAAAAAATAATATATATATATATATATATATGATTAGAAATAAAAATATGTATGAGTAGAAATATAGATCTCATAGAAATTAAAAATAAAAATAGGTCTTTGCATCAACATGAGTAGCAATATAAACTACAATTAGAAATATAGATCTCAAAGAAATTAAAAAAATAAAATAAAAATAGGTTTTTGCATCAACATGAGTAGCAATATAAACTACAATATAAATTACAAAAATAAAATAGATATCATTTCAATGTATAAATAAAAATATAGGTTCTCGTTTAAATTAAAAAATTCCTCGTATGAGTAAAACATCGATTCTGTAAAAACTACCAAAAGAAAAAAAGATAGCCTCCGTATTAATATATGAGTACAAATATATGTCCCGCAAAAATTGCAATAAACAGTATGCATGTTGTTACATCAATCACTACCTTTAATGCATTGACTATATTAATATGATCTTATTAAAATATTATTTCCTTTTAAAATTGCACACTACTGTTACTTTTTATAAGCAATAGTGATAAATATTGTATCATAATTTATTTTATTTTATTTATTTTATATTGAAGAGGAATTTGTTTCTTTGTTTCATTGTAGTGATAATTGTAATTAATGTGAAATTATTATTCCAGTTATAAATAGGAACAATTGTTTATGTGTGATGGTCAACTTTGTTATTAATTTGATTATTATGATAATTTATGTTAAAATAATGATAAAAGATTATTCATTTGGTTAAGCCACATGTACATCAGATCAAACTACAAAATCTATAAAATTTCAACAAATAAAAATATATTTTAAATAAAATTAAAGATGAATTTACTCACACAAAGTTTGTGTATATTTTTAGGAGTTCCATTTAGACATGACAATGGGGTGGAGACATATTTTTCCCTCCACAAATCAATTAGTTAGTTCGGATATATATCCTCATACATGTCTCAATTTTTAAAGGAGTATAAAAAGTAAAAATTCAAACTCATATCCTATGGATTCGAGTATTTCGGATGGAGTTCAAATATCCTTGTGTTGCCCTATATACTGGATAGTATTATAGAGCAAATACTACGCCAAATAAATTGATCCACAGTCTTCATCCAACTTTCCTCTGTGTCACACACAATAGTCGCAAATTTCAATACCTAGACAAAATAAACAAAAAAAACTTCCCGAACGAATTTAACTTAAAAAATGCAATAAGAATTTCTAAAACCAAATGAAATCAAGCGCAATATATATACTAACTGTTTTTAGGAATAATAATAGTAATAGTGAAAAAGTTAAAAAATATGACAAACAACAAAAGTAAGTAAGTGCTTAAAAAAAAAGTAAGCAATTTCTAAAAAAGTTTTACCTTCTCTGAAGTCTTTGATGCAAATGTCAATGTGAGAACATTTTGTAGTTAGTCTTTGATCACAAAAAACAATTAGTTACCTTACCTGAAGCACAGTCGTACCTAAATCACTAAGGCAAAGAAAAAAATATCATTATAATTCAAAAAGAAAAAATCAAAAATACTAATCTTTGTTAGTGGCCGATAATGTCTGAATAAAATACAAATTACCTGTAAACACATATGTATATAAAAAAATGAAAAAGCAATAAGTAAAGAATAAAAATGGTCAGAAAAACAACAAACCTTTTAAAAAAAATCTTCGATGATTTATTTTCAAAGTTAAGCGAGCATGCATAAGGAAGAAGAGAAATTTGATGAATAACCAATAAACCAAATGTGAAACAAAAGAAAGGAGAGAAAGAGAAATAATTAAAATTGAAATTGAAATTAAAAAATATGAAACTAAAACAGCATAGGAATAAGAACTTGAGCAATGGACATATATATAGGGAAGAAACTATATAGCAGCAAATAGAGACTACTATAATTAGTGTAATTACTTATTAATCACCATAATCCAGCTCATATAAGATTGGTATGAGTGAAGACTATGAGAATTATAATAAAAAAACATTTAATATGATATTAATTGTCGTAAAAATAATGATGCTAATTGTGACAAATACATTATTGCATGCTAATTGAGAGCAAGATATTTGGAAGAATTTGACTTATAAAATCATTGTCAATTATTATAGATCAAGATTGAAAAAAAAATTACGATCTTTATATATGGTGATCTTTTTTTAAAAAAAAAAAATCAAAAGTATTGAATGCTAAAACAATATGGGAGGAGAAGAAATGTGGGATTGCCATGTATACATTATCATTTGAAAAAAGGTTCGCATTTTATATATATAGAGATGTGTGAATAGAGAGTTTAATTTAGGCTTGAGTATATTTTTTATTCCTACAAATTAGGAAATTATATGTTTTGTCTGTACTTATAACTTTGATGGTTAAATATATTTTTACTTTCTATAAAATGTGTGAGAATTTCTTATATTTACTTTGTCAATTCTTCTATGTACAAAAAAAAAAATTGCGTACTTTCAAGTTTAATTTTTATATTCAATTTTAAAGGTAATTTTAGTCCTTCATAGTATACAATTTGTAAGAATAGTCATTATTTTGAAAAGTTTATAAGAAATGCATATTTTTAATTTTAGTCCCTATAAAATGGTCATAGGGACTAAAAGTGAATAAAAAATTTGAGAGGCTAAACTTAAAAACTAATGATTTTGTAGGAATTAAAAACATATATAATCTTAATTTTTCTTATATTTTTAATTCTTGCAAAATTATATTGGACACAATTTTAGTTTTTGCTTCTGATTCAACATGTATTTTTAAATAAATTTTGGGTTAAATGTGTTTTTAATCTCTACTTTTACGTGAGTTTTGAATTTTAATTCCTACATTTTTTTAATTATATTTGTAGTCCCCCCACGTTTTCGCCGTTTGCATCTTTAGTCCCTACTGTCAAGTTATGATGACTAGGCTAACGGAAAACGTCACGTCAATTAATGAATATGATGTGGATATATTTTTACTCCATATTTTTACGTGAGTTTTCACTTTTAGTCCCTACTTTTTTTTATTATATTTTTAGTCTCTCACGTTTTCACCGTTTGCGTCTATAGTTCATACTGTCAAGTTTTTGTTATTAGGATAACGAAATATGGTACTCCCTCCGATCACATTTATAAGCAAAAAATACTTTAAATTTTGGTCACTATTATAAGCAAAAGTTAACTATTTAAAAACTAAGTAATATTGCTCTGTCAAAAAAAAAAAAAAATATTGTTATTCCTAATATACCCTTACTTTTCAAAAATTGTAGGTGTTTTCCAAGAAAAATAAGGTTTAATCTAGTAAGTTTATTCATGTTTTATCTTAAATCAAGAAAAAATTAATTACACTTAACTAAATTTCTGAAACACCGCGTAAGTAGTTTTTTTCCTTATAATTGTTGTCGGAGGAAGTACGTAAGACGACACAAAGGATACCGCATCAATTAATGAAGAAGTCTCGACTATAATTAAAAAATAATTGAAGGAATGAAATCAATTCATTGGACTTCAATAGATTAACATTCTAGAGATATATTGAAATAATAATAATAATATGCCCTTTATTCAAATAAATGAAACACTATTTGATATAATCCCTCATATTAAAGAGATCCAGAGGGTCCATGTCCCCACACCCTCCCATATTATTAAACCTCAGCAAATGAGGTTCTAACATTGGATTCTTAAAAAATTGTATTGCCAACATTTGAGCTTGTCCATTTTAGGTAGGAGTGTCCAAAATTACAACCCTATCAACTTGTTGAGCAACTAGATTATTCAGCTCCTCCAATGCATTGTTCAATAATTCAAGTTGAGTTATGTTCATCCCATCGATAAGACAAGTTCACCGAGACAAATCCTCAGTCATCCTGTACACATGACTCAGATCATCACAACACCTTTTCTCAATGTCCAGTGCATCATTTATTAAAGGCAGATGAACATTGAGCTCACACACATTGGCGTAACGGGTAGCCTCAATGAACTGCCTCACGCCATTAATTTGGGATGGGACCCACGAGAGAAAATGATCTATGACCATATAAATATCAGGGTGACCAAAGGAAAATGTCCTCCCACTAGGTGAAAAGACAATCATAGCAACATAAGCCCCCCAAAGACTGACTTTCTTGAAGAGCCCGCTACGGCGCTTCGAGAAAGTAACTTGTAGGGCACTCTCATTGCTTATCTTTGTCATGTCAATTTTTGGTCGAGCTTGGGTTTTCTTTCCGCTCAACATGGTATGAAATGAAAGGAGAATATAAAAAGGTGGATGTTTGTGACTTTAGAGTAAGAAATGACACATTTAAATAGGATATGAAGGCTATAAAAGGCTATTAAAATCATATATGAAGGGGTAATTTTATAGCCTTTTTTAAAATGTTGCACCTTTTTACTACATTTAAATATTTTTTTATCGAGATTTTATCAAATCTTATTTAATATCACTTATATTGTAGGTAACTCAATGTAACCTCATTTTAAATTAAACTATGAACACCTAAAAATATATTATTTTATTAATTATAACATATTATAATTTAAAAAGGAAAATCGTAATTATTTAAATAATTTCTTTTTGATGGATTACATAATTGTCATAATTTATTTATTATATTGATATTTCATCAAATCTCATTTTACATGGCATATATGGTAGATAATTCAATGTAATCTCATTTTACATTAAAATATGAACACATAAAAATATATTATTTAATTAAATATAACATAATATAATTTAAAAAGGAAACATAAATTTTTAAGTAATTTCTTTTTGACAGATTAAATAATTGTCATAATTTATTTTTTTTATTGATATTTCATCAAATCTCATTTTACATGGCTTATATGGTAGATAATTCAGTGTAATCTAATTTTATATTAAATTATGAACGCCTAAAAATATATTATATTATTAGTTATAATAAATTATAATTTAAAAAAGAGAATTATAATTTTTTAAATATTTTTTTATAGCGTAACAATCATCTTTAATTTAATTAAGGGTTACATATGTTTTTAGTCCCTACTTTTACGTGAGTTTTGACTTTTAATCTCTGTATTTTTTTTATTATATTTTTATTCCCACATGTTTTTTGCCGTTTGCATCTTTAGTTCCTATTGTTAAGTTCTGGTGACTAGGGTAACATAATACTCCCATAGGACGACACATAGGATGTCACGTCAATTAATGAGTCCATATGACTTCAACTACCCCATATCCTTTCAAATGAGAAAAGTTGATGCGGTTTATGGATTTGAGAAGAAGAAAGAGATCACAATCACACGAAGAAGAAAAAAAGAGATTTTGAACTATATTTCATATTTGAAATTTTGGGATTTAAATTTTAGTTGGGTCAGTCGGTTTTGGGGTCGAGTAAACCTATTTGCCTTAGGTCCAATCCACACCATAAAAGTCACGTAGATTCATTAATTGACGTGGCATCCTACGTGTCATCCAACGTGGCATATTATGTTATCTTAATCACCAAAACTTGATAGTAGGGAAGGGACTAAAGTTGCAAACGGTGAAAACATGAAGGACTAAAAATATAATAAAAAAATACAGGGACTAATAGTCGAAATTCACGTAAAAATAGAGACTAAAAATAGATCTACATCATCAATGCCACGTGGACTCATTAATTGACGTAGCATCCTATGTGTCGTCCTACGTGGTGTATTCTGTTAAATAACCTAGTCACTAGAACTTGACAATATGGACTAAAGATGCAAACTACAAAAACGTGGGGAACTAAAAATATAATAAAAATAAGGGTTAATAGATCTTTTGGTCCCGTATGTTCATGCATTTTTTGTTTTAATCTTTGTATCTTGTTTTGTTGCAAATAAGTCCATTACAAAATTTGTTGATTTTAATCTCTAAAGTCAAAATCCGCAGAAAAATATGCAGATTTTCCTGCGGATTTTGACTTTATGGATTAAAACCAACAAACTTTGTACATTCAATGACTTTTTTGCAACAAAACAATATATAGGGACTAAAACCAAAAATTCACGAACATACAGTGATCGAAAGATCTATCAAGCCTAAAAATAATGTAGAAACTAAAAGTCGAACCTCACGTAAAAATAGAAACTACAGACATAATTAACCCATAAATTTTTTAGACATGTTCTAAAGTCATGCCTCTTAAAAAAAACATATTTAATTTATCCTAGATTAAAAAATTCTAAATTTTAATATATGAACTTTTTATAATATTTTATGTAAAAAATAATTATCTTTTTATAATATATTTTTTTTGTAATTTATTTTTATAATATTCAAAGGAAACTTTAAAAAAATATTAAAAAACCGACGAGTTTAATGATAATTAAACAAATTTTATTATTAAAATAAATAATAAAAATTGAATAAGAATTAAACTTAGAAGTTTGTCATTTAAATCTGCTTTTAGGGCAGGGCAGCTTTTTAAACTATAAAAAATGATGATGCATAATTTTGAACTATTTTTTAGGCTACAGTCTATCACTTAATTTGGCAGTGTAGAAATAAAGAAGGGTTTTTTTTTTTCTTTCAAAAAACAAAGAAGAAGGTCGTTGATAACTAGGGGTGTATGCAGGTTGGGTTGGGTCCGATTTGGTCTAATTTGTTATTAAAATAACAAATTAGACCGACGGTTTTTTTTTTCTTTCAAAAAACAAAGAAGAATGTCGTTGATAACTAGGGGTGTACGCGGGTTGGGTTGGGTTCGATTTGGTCTAATTTGTTATCTAATCCGTTTAATATTCATCGGGTTTGATTCATCATCAAACCCACTCTTTTACTATGAAATCCGAAACCGAACCATATGCATTTTGATAAAAAAAAATTCTTTTTTAAAATCTGTTAAAAAAATTTACAATACAATTTAACACAATTGTGATACATTTCTAGCATTTAAATTGAATAAAGCACACTCATTTAACTTCAAATAAAAATTCAGTCATAATCATTATTCTTAATAAACCAAATAAGAATAACAAATTCTCACAAAAGACATCGTTTTCATTAGATCCATAGTTTGAAAATGATTGTCATCAACATGTGGCAACAAATTAAATAATTTATAGTAGCAAATTACATAAATTCAACAAAAGCAAAATGTATAGTATCATAGGACAACATCTTTTAAAAATGCATTCAATGATCGGATTTGGTTCACAATAGACGAATTTAAAAACTCAAATCCAATACCCGTATCGATTACTCGTGTGTTTGGCGGGTTGGGCTGGGTTCTACCCACAAATGAACAGATTCGGAAAAATAATGAATTGAGTTGGGGCGGACCTACATGGTGGCCTACTGTGGCCTTGGCCACAGTGGATTTATCATTTTTAATAGGTATATAGGTATATAAATATATATTTTTCTATATTATCATGGTATATATATGTATTACCGTTGGTATTTATCACAATTTGATATGTGGTTTAGTGTTAAAATAGTGAGCTTGTCTTAGTGTTAGGAGTAGACTTGGTTCAAGTCCCACATTCTGCAGTTTTTTCACTTTTTATTGAATTTTTTTTCTAAAATTGCTATGTTGCCTGCCACCACGTACAGCATGAACTGCGGCTTGGTGATAATATAGTGGTGCTCTTGTGTTTAAAGTAGCCTTTGTTCAATTCACACAGGATGTTTTAATTGAATTTTTTCAAAAAAATTCCACGGTGTCACCGCGAACTAATAATAATTTTTTTAAAAAGAATAGTCAATAGATACATAATATAATTTTTTTAAAAAAATAGTCAATAGATACATAATATTAAAGAAATTAATTTATTTTGACGATGTTTTAATCGGTATAAAATTTATCTCTGAAATTGAAAATTTATATTAAATAGATAAAATACATGTAAAATTTTACAGAAATTTAAAATAATTTGATATGTTATTGAGACCTATAAAAAAATTTAATCTTAATTTCAGCTATGAAGTTTTTGGATAGTTAACTATGTAACAAAAGTTGTACCAAAAAAAAAAAAAACTATGTAACAAAATGAGTAATCAATGGTTAAATGAGTCTTGTAACTTTTATAAAAAATGTAATGTGGATAGAAATGATGTTATTTTAGCTAATTTTCATGAAATTAATTATAGACGATTTTCATTATAAATGTATTGCATTAGACAATTTTATTTTTGGCCACACCATTATTCAACTTCTGGATCCGTCCTGAGTTGGATTGGATTGGTAGATTCGCGGATTGATACGTAGTCATGAACACCCCTATTGATAATAAGGAAATCAAGCTGTAAATTATGTTACTTGTAATGCAAGCCAACTGCCATATAGTGTTAGTTAAGCTGTTAGGTGGACATTGTACGAGACTTGTCCAGCTTTCCGTTTTGCTTCATACTAATGTATCACTGCCCGTTTTAGTGTCTGTAGTTTTTCTTTTGAGCAGCAACTAAATCAAACATTCTACTAAAAACTCACAAATTACATTAAACATTCATTAGAACTTCATAAGTTTGTGGATATAATAATAGATTATTAAAAAGTGACTAATAAGAAAACAAACACAGATGAAACCCTGGTTTTCCCAACGGATTTGGACAGAAACATTTTCAAACCAACAACAAATCCTCAAACTCAACCACAAACTCTCACACCTCACAAAAACAAACCAATTTTCTGATTCCCTCAAACTCTTCACCCAAATCCACTCTTCCCATAAACCAGATCACTACACTCTTTCAACCGCCATAACCGCCACCTCCAACACCCGCCATGTCACCGCTTTCGGTAACCAGCTTCATTCATTCGCCATTCAAACCGGCCTCAAAGCTCATTCCCATGTCGCCAATTCGCTACTCTCTCTTTATTCCAAAGCCCATGACCTTGTTTCAGTTCACCTTGTTTTTGAAGATATTCAATACCCAGATGTTTATTCATGGACAACGCTTTTGTCTGCCGTTACTAGATTGAGTAATGTTGGTTATGCACTCCATGTGTTTGATATAATGCCCAAGTGTTATGTGGCTGTTTGGAATGCTATTATTACTGGGTGTAGTGATAATGGACATGAAGATGTTGCTTTTAGGTTATTTAAAGATATGGTTAGGATGAATGTTAGGCCTGATAATTACACGTTTGCGACTATTTTGAGTTTGTGTTCTTTAGAGCTTTTGGATTATGGAAGGCATGTTCATTCTGTTGTTTTCAAAAGTGGGTTTTTGATTAGGACTTCTGTGGTTAATTCTCTTATTACTATGTATTTTAACTGTGGATGTGTTGTCGATGCTTATGAGGTTTTTGAAGAAACAGAAGGTGGAGTCCGCGATCATGTTACCTATAACGCGATGATTGATGGTTTTGTGAGCATGGAAAGATTTGAAGATGCGTTTTTTATGTTTAGAGATATGCATAGGAGCTGTGTTTGTTTAAGTGAAGTTACTTTTGTGAGTGTGTTGAGCTCTTGTTGTTCTTTCAGAGTTGGGTGTCAAGCACAAGGTTTGGCTATTAAGATGGGGTTTGATCATGGTTATATTGCTGTCAACAATGCAATGATGACCATGTATTCATGCTTTGGTAAGGTGAATGAGGCTCGAAATGTTTTTGAAAGAATGGAAGAAATTAGGGATCTTGTTTCGTGGAATGTAATGATTTCTATGTTTGTTCAAGAGAATATTAACGAGGAAGCAATCTTGACCTATATGAAAATGAGGAGGGTGGGAATTGAACCGGACGAGTTTACTTATGGAAGTGTGTTAGCTGCCTCGGACTCTCTGCAAATGGTGGAGATGTTCCACTCTCTCCTTTGCAAAAATGGGCTTATCAAAGTTGAAGTTTTGAATGCATTGATTTCTTCGTACTCTAGAAATGGAAATATAAAGCTTGCCTTTCAAATCTTCTCCGATCTCCCCTATAAAAGTTTGATATCCTGGAATAGTATCATATCTGGGTTCTTGATAAATGGATTCCCAATGCAAGGGTTAGATCAATTTTCTGCATTACTTAACACACATCTCAAACCAAATGCCTATTCCCTCAGTCTTGTTTTGAGCATTTGTTCTTGCACTTCAGTCATGGATCATGGGAAACAGGTTCATGGTTACATACTGCGACACGGTTTTGATTCAGAAACTTCATTGGGTAATGCCCTGGTGACAATGTATTCCAAATGTGGATTTCTAGACGGGTCGTTGAGCGTATTTAATGCAATGACTGTAAGAGATATAATCTCTTGGAATGCTATCATATCTGCTTATTCACAACATGGACAAGGCAAAGAGGCTGTGCGCTGTTTCGAGGCACTACAAACCTCACTTGGAATAAAACCAGACCAGGCTACCTTTACTGCAGTTCTTTCAGGTTGCAGCCATTCAGGTTTAGTTGATGATGCTATCTGTATTTTCGATATCATGGTGAAAACATATGGATTTGTGCCAAGTGTGGATCATTTATCTTGCATAGTTGATCTGTTGGGTCGCTGCGGTTACCTTGACGAGGCAGAAAAAGTAATTACAAATGGATATTTTGGAGCACATTCCAATATGTGCTGGTCATTGTTCAGTGCTTGTGCTGTTCATGGTAATTTAAGACTTGGAAGAAAGGTGGCTAGACTTATCTTAGAAAGAGAACATAACAACCCATCAGTTTATGTGCTTTTATCAAATATCTGTGCAGAAGCAGGCCAGTGGGAAGAAGCAGCTAAATTAAGAGATATGATGGAACAATTGGGGACCAAAAAACAGCTTGGCTGTAGTTGGATATCAACCTAAGACTTGCAAGTTAAAAATGTATAAGCATGAGCATAATGTGATGGAGTTCCTGGTACAGAGTTCAATTTTGAATATGCGATATGCAAGAAATTCAAAGTGGAGTTCCTATGCTGCATAAAAACTGGGTAATGTGGATGATTTTATGCTAGATGTGTCAATCTTTATCTTCTCAGTGAAGGTTAAAAAAGCCAATATTTGAACTTTTTTTACTTGAGAGAAGTGATTGGCTGGGTGGGCTGGCAGCGGAACCTTAGAGTGTGTTTGGATGAGTCATTTTATGAAGGGAAAGTAATATTTTGAGGAAATTAAAATGATTTGAAGTAAAATCTATTGTTTGGATTCAAAAGTGAGAAAAAATTTAAAATGAGGGGATTTTCCTGAAGTTCTCATCGACCAGTTTGAGTGAATTTTGAATTTAACCTCTTTAGTAAAAATTTCAGAATTATCCACACTAGCTTCTCAATTGCAACTCTATCTCAATCACCTGCAACTAGCATTTCACCATCTCCATTGAGCTTCTCTGTCATCTCCATCTCTCTCAGGTCGTGCTCCGCTGGTGTTTCACAATTCATTGAAGTAAATTGATATAGGTAAATCTCTCATCTCTCAGTTTCATCTAGTTTGGTGTTGTGTTGGTGTTCAATATACTTTTCAGTTTTTCATTTCACTTCATCTCATTTTTTCGTTGATTGTGTTATATATGTGGGTGCTCACGCTGCTTGGTGTTCAATATGGTGTTGTGTTGGTGTTCATTATGCTTTTGTGTTCATCTTACATCTTTTTGGTCAAACTAGATTGTTGTTGCATTATATTGCATTTCATTCTTCATCAAATTGTTTCTGCATTAGTAGATTGTTTTTGTATTTGCACAGATTGCACTTTGCTGTTGTTTTCATATTGCATTTGATTGTTTTTCAATCCAATTCTATATTTGGAGCTATTTGTATTTGAATGATTCATGGAAATAAATAATTAATGAAGCTATTAATTAAGGGGGTAATGAACAAGAAAAGTGGGAATGACTGTTAGATATAAAAATATTTTTCGTTTTGTGTGTAATTATGCCAGTGATTGTCCATGATGAGGAGGACCAAAATTTTCTTCCTATGCAAAGAGGGTGATAGGTTATAGCTTACAAAATTTGTTGTTCCTGTCTATTGTTCTCATTAACATCTCTCTCTTGAACATCTACATATTTCTCTAGAATGAACACTTGAAGATTTCTTCCCTCTCTCAAGAAAGAGTAATTTTTCATATTCCTAATAAGAATTATTGTCCTTTTAATCCATTGATTTCCTTTATTACTTGCAGCAGTAATAAGATTTTTTAAAATGCAGAGAGAAGGAATTGAGCGTAAGGCTGTAAGAGGAGTGTCTGGTGTAGTATAGTTGATTTTCTTGTTGATTGTGAGATTGCCAAGTTTGATTTCTTGTTTGAGTCATGTTTTCCATTGTTAACTTGTGTTCATCTAATTTTTTTCAATCAATCGCTACATATTTGTAAAATAAGGAAATCTCGGCAAATGTTTTTTCAACAACACATATTCTTTCAGTAATTGTTATAATATAAACCACCTTTGAATATCATTAACTAGTTTTTTTTTTTGGTAAGAAAAGGTAATTTTTTACAAGTGTTACTCTAATCCCTTTACAAGTTTAGGCTAGTAGTTTTTTTTGTCATCACTTCATTTGTCCAGAACCATGTTTCTTAGTAGATTCAGTTGACAAGCAATCTCTTATTCTACTTGTATTCACATGTAAAACACAGCACACTTCCCATATGGAATTTCCTATGTTGTAGTTTGACAATTACACACATTCAAATAATGCACTTAAAATCAAGTGGATACTGCCTCTATAGTTTTCATTAAAGTTGCAAGGCACCCATATATGTGTAATGAACTTATCACCCTTGTTTCTTGGAGGAACAGGGTCATGCTGACAAGAAATATGACATGATGATATATTATATTGCAAAGTTATCGTGTTTAGACTCATTACATGTCATGACCTGATGGGGACCGTGAGGAGGGACTGTGCCATATGGGGGAAATAGGATCTAAGGTTCTGCACTGTATTGAACTGGTACTGCAGTATTGTTGTTGGTTATTGATTATTGTATGCAGTGGAGCGAAATGTTTCTTAATTGCTTGTGTTTTGTGTTTGATGGTTTTTAGTTGAGTGGAAAATGCTCTCAGTTTTGCACTTTCTCAGCAATAGGCAACCCATTTTCCATTAACAGATTTTTTTATTTATTTTTGTCAATTCTGATTTTATTACTGCTATGAATTCAAGTGCTTCCAATTCAATTCAAGACACTTTTTTTTTTTTTAGTATTCCATTAGTTAGTTATGATTGAATAGTTTTCTTTTTGGTCTTGTTGTTTTTACCAAAGGCATCATTAATGTTGAATGACATCATTAGATCACTTCTAAATAGCCATGATAACTTAATTTGTGTAGATAATTATTGGTTTGAATTTGTTAGCTGCAAAGTTATGATTTTTTGAGCTTTTGATTCTTATAAAGGAAGTATTTTTCATTTGTTGGGGCTTGATCTTGTAGATTGATGGCTAGACCATGAATAAAAATTCAGTTTGCTAGTGCTTCAACTATGGAAATATGGAGTAGTTTAATTTGTTTTTAATCACCAGCCTATGCAATATGTAGTAAAGTTGATAATTGTTTGTTTTTAATCACCAGCCTGTTTATGTTCTAAGAATATGTATAGCAAATTAGGACTGTTTGTTAACTTTGTTTTATTCATTTGTTTGTTGCTTCTAAAAAATCAGAATCTTCAAATATTATTAATTATCTTTGGATAATGTTTTTACTTTTATGTTTCACTTTATGTGTCTATCTAATTATCTTCTTTTTGGTAGATTAGTTTAATTTCGATTCTCTAGGTAGCTGAGGATGCAGTTTGAAATGGTTGTAGCCTTTTTCTATATGCATAAATTATGGTTCAATTTGTGGCACTTCCATTAACACACAGCTGCGCCACTTTTCTTTTGAAAATTACTTGTGCCATTCTGTCGATTTTTAGGGCATCCAATGAAATGATCAAAATATCCTTGTTCGTTACTTAGGTGACAAAATGTGTCTGTGACTTAAGTTACATATGTGTAAAAAACTTTGGTTTTTCCCACGTATCAGAAACAACCCCCCTCATAGGCACCCTACGTGATTTTTTTTTCTTCATCCGCTACTAAGTAGCGGAAGCGCATTTGACAGAAAATAGAAAAATAATTAGTAACAGAAGACAATATAACAACATTATAAGGTAAAAACAAGATTGAAACATTATGAAATGTAAAAACCATTAAATTATTATCACATTACATTTTAAAAAAATTACATTTAATTATTATTATATTATATTTCAAAAGAAATTACATTTAAAAAAGTATTTTATTGGAGGGGGAGGTCACTTTTGGGCAACCCTTATAACCACCTCCGCGTCCACCGCCATAACCACCACCTCTGTCATATCCACCACCCTTTCCTCTTAGGAAAAACTCAAATCACGACGGATTTACTTCGATTAATCATAATGATCTTAATAGGTCTTAAAAAGTCTCTCGCCAATTAACATGATGATTTCAATTACGTCATCAAAGAATCAGCCTAAGATCATTACGTCTAAACTAAGAAAAACTAAAAAACAAACAAAAAAAACTCTAAAATAAAGCAATGAGAGAATAAATGGAAGATGAGAGAATAAGAAGAAATGATAATGAAAAAAATGAATGGAAATGTTTCAATTTATAGAATTTTTATATGAATTCCATTGGCTTATCAAAATGACAGCCACTCCATCGTTGGTCATCGTCCTTGACCATTGACTGTTACCAAAACTTCTAAACACCGTCCATCCGCTACTTAAGTAGTGGACATGTATCTAAAATTTGATTGGATATGTATCTATTATCCGGTCATTCAATTACATGTTATATTTATATGTTGATTTGTTTTAAAATAAATTTAAATCATATTTTTTTTATGGGGATCATTCATTCAAAATTTTATCTAACACGATGAAAAGTGATTCCGTGATGAAAAGTGTTCGTAGATGATAGTGAGAACTGAATACGAGAATATGAGACAAGGAACACTTCACACCACGCTATTAAAACCTTAACTAATTATCTCTAAATTTTATCTAGCACAACAAAAAGTGATCTTCATTATAAAAAGCGTTCGTAGGTGATAGTTAGAACTAAGTACGAGAATTTTATTGATATTCATTGGAAAATAATAAAGAATTAACAACTATATTTGGTGCATGTAGCAACTATAGAGTCTTGTAAAGGCCACAAAAGACGAGTAAAATGAGAGAGAGAGAGAGAGAGAGAGAGAGAGAGAGAGAGAGAGAGTGTGTGTGTGTGTGTCTCAGTGGTGTATAATGAAAAACGAGGAGCATTCCTCACCCCACTATTAAAAAAACACATTGAATAATGAAAAATTGAATTTCAACTGCGGATCCTTATTTTTATATTTTATTATGGCGATCACTTATTAAAAATTTTATCTACCACGATGAATGTGATCCCCATGATGAAAAGTTTATGTATATGATAATGAGAACCGAGCACGAGAATTTTATTAATATTCATTAATAAAATATAGAATTAACAATTTTTTTGTTGATAGAGGGGTATAGAGTTCTATAACAGAGGTGATAAGAAGATAGAAACATAGAGAGGGGGGAGGATCTCTTAATGATGTAGAATGGAAAATGAGTAGCACTTCTCACCTAATTATTAAAAATACACATTAACTAATTAAAATTTGAATTCCGACAGCGGGGAACACTTAACCAAAATTTTATTTGGTGCGATGAAATTTGTTCGCCATGAAGAAAAAATGTATGTAGAAGATAGTGATAAATGAGCACGAGAATTTTGTTGATATTCATTATAAAAATAATATACAATTAATAACTATTTTTTGTTTATGGAGCCCCTATAGAGTCGTGTAACAGAGATGAGAGAGAGACAGAGCAAGAATCTCTCAATTGTATATAATAAGAAACTGAAAACACTTCCCACTCCACTATTAAAAATATACATTGACTAATTAAAATTTGAATTCCGATTATGGGAGTATTTTCATATTTTGTGTTCATCGCACTTTCATTATATTACATCCAATTGAAAAATCTATGGGTATTGAAACCTGAAATAAATTAATATAAATTTAATTTTTTATATTCAATAATTTTTTTTAATAATTCCAATTTTAAGCTTTCCATAAACCTTATCTTCTTTCAAACCTTTTTTCGGGATGTTAATTTATCCATGTGAATGGAGATTCATACATAAATTTTTCCATTTGACGCTCACATGTGAAAATTGCTTCTTTGTGATACAATGACAAAAAAAAAATTGAGAATAGAAACATGGTCAAAGTATGTTAATATTCATCTGAAAAATAGTATAAAGTTTACAATTATTTTTTGTTAATTGAGTCCCTATAGAGACCTGAGAGAGAGAGAGAGAGAGAGAGAGAGAGAGAGAGAGAGAGAGAGAGAGAGAGAGAGAGAGAGAGAGAGAGAGAGAGAGAGAGAGAGAGAGAGAGAGAGAGATGGAGGGGGAATCTCATAGTGTTGTTGAAGGGGAAATGAGCGAGTACTTCCCACCTCACTATGCACAGGTAACATTCTTAAACATATATCGTATTTTCAAATTCAAGTAAATTAAATAAAATCAATTTCATAAATAATTGAAAGAAAAATATAAGAAAATTAAACAAATATAAAATGAAAAATGACATAGACAACCTTCAAAAGAAAAAAAAAAACATAAGTAGATAAATATTATCAAAAAATGAAAATTATCTTGTGGGAGAGATGTAGAAATAGTGAGAGAGAGAGAGAGAAAAAAAATCTCTCACGGGTGTAGAATGGGAAGCGCGAAATGAAAATGAGAGAAATAATATAAAAATTAAATTTTTATTTAAGAATGAAGTTTATAATTATTTTATATTTAAAGAGACATTATATAGTCTCACGAATAAAAATGAGAGAAAGAATATATCTCTTAATAATGTAAAACATGAAACAAAATAATATTCTTTATCTTACTTTGTCCTATAACACTATTAAACATATATCATGCAAAATCTATCTCAATTTTATCTTTAACATTTTTAATTAAATTACTCAAATAATATATTTAAATAAACACATAAATAATATTAAAAAAAATAATTCCATGCCCAACACGTCAAATTATTTGTTTATTTATTCAAAGAGATGTGGGGTCAAATTATATTACTACTACTATTTTTATTTCTTTAATTCTTTAACTAAAGCATTTTCTTTAGAGTTTACTAGTAGTTTCTAATCGTTGACTGACTAGACTTTGTGTTCCTCTTCCACTTCACTTCCCTTTTATTGTTTGCTTTCACCTTTCCCTTATTCCTCGCAAGTTCAATATCAAAACCATTTCACATGGCTGAATCACTCCTCTTTGGTCTTGCTGAATCATTCATCGGTAAGATTGCTTCTCGTGCTGTTGAAGAAGCATCTCTTGCCCTTGGCGTCTATGACGATCTGCAAGATATCAAAAACACTGTATCACTCATCAAAGCTGTGCTCCTAGATGCCGAACAAAAGCAGCATCAGAATCAGCAACTCCGTGAATGGCTACGACAGATCAAGAGCATCTTCACTGATGCAGAAGATGTAATCGACGATTTTGAGTGTGAAGCACTGCGGAAACATGTTGTCAACACTTCAGGTAGCATCAGCAGGAAGGTACGTCGTTACTGCTCAAGTTCTAATCCTATTGTTTATCGTCTTAAAATGGCTCATAAAATCAAAGATATTAAAGAGAGATTCAATAAGGTTGCTGTTGATAGGCTTAATTTTGGCCTTCAAATCAATGAAAGTGATAGTCGCGTTGTGCAAAGGCGAGAAATGACTCATTCCCATGTAAACGAGTCTGATGTGATAGGAAGGGAACATGACAAGAGAAAAATCATTGATCTCTTAATGCAAGATGGTGGTGATAAAAGTTTCTCTGTTATTCCTATTGTTGGAATTGGAGGCTTGGGAAAGACTACTCTTGCTAAATGTGTATTTAATGATAAGAGTGTAGTTATGTCTTTTCCATTGAAGATGTGGGTATGTGTCTCTGATGATTTTGAACTTAAGCATATGCTCGTCAAAATCCTTAACTCTGCTAGTGCTTTTGATCCTAGTCCAATTCACCAAAAGAACTTTCAAAACTTCGATGTGGACCAACTACAAAATCATCTAAGAAATACACTTGCCGGTGAAAAGTTCTTGCTCGTCTTGGATGATGTATGGAATGAGGATCGTGTCAAATGGGAAGAATTGAAAGATATAATACTAGGAGTTGCTGGGGCTGAAGGAAGTAAAGTCTTAGTGACTACACGCAGCCACACTGTAGCTAATGTGATGGGTAGCACCTCTCCTCACATTTTGCAAGGGCTGTCCAAAAAGGATTCCTTATCTGTATTTGTCAAATGGGCTTTTAAAGAAGAAGAGGTGAAAAATTATCCAGAATTAATGGAGATTGGAAAAGAAGTTGTGCAAAAATGTGGAGGACTTCCTTTGGCCTTAAGAACATTGGGGAGTTCATTGTTCTTGAAATTTGATATAGAAGATTGGAAGTTTGTTAGGGACAATGAGATTTGGAATCTACCACAAAAAGGGGATGACATTTTGCCTGCTATCAAATTAAGCTATGATCAATTGCCTTCTTATTTAAAGCCATGTTTTGCTTGTTTCTCCCTCTTTGAAAAGGATTATCTATTTGATAATTATGATCTTACTTCAATTTGGGAGGCACTTGGTCTTCTTCCATCACCAAAAAAGGGTAAAACAGTAGATGACGTTGCCAATCAGTTTTTGCATGATCTAATGTCAAGATCTTTTCTTCAAGATTTTATTGACATGGGTAGTGCTTGCATATTTCAATTGCATGATTTGGTGCATGATCTTGCATTATATGTTGCAAAAGATGATTTTCAATTGGAGACATTGCATAATGAAAATATATTTGAAAATGCCCTCCATTTGTCATTTATTAAAAATGACCTTCTTGACCAAACACCAGTTCCCATCAGATTGAGAACCATATTATTTCCTATAGGAGCCAACAACAAAGATTTCTTGTATACTTTGGTGTCAAAGTGTAAATTCTTGCGGATTTTGCAAATAACTAATTCCACATATGAGAGTTTGCCCCACTCTATTGGTAAATTAAAACATTTGAGATGTCTCAATCTTGAGGAAAATAAAGAGTTGAAGAGTTTACCTGATTCAGTGTGCAAACTTCAGAATCTCCAAACTTTAAAACTCAATGGATGCACAAATCTTCAAACATTACCTAATGGAATAGGAAACTTGATCAGCCTTCGACAATTAGAAATAACCACAAACCAATCTGATTTGCCAAACAAAGAGATTGCGAAATTGACTTCTTTAGGAACGTTATCTATTGTTTGTTGTGATAATTTAGAGCTGTTGTTTGGAGAGATACAACTTCCTAATCTTAAATGTTTGCTTATTAAGTTTTGTGGGAGTCTAAAGTCTTTGCCATTTCATGTTATTTCCAACTTAGAGAGTATGTTGATTGATAATTGTCATACATTGAAACTGTCATTGGACGATGACAATGAAATCCCCAAGTTAAGGCTTAAGTCGTTATTGCTTAAATCATTGCCTCAACTGGTTAGTTTTCCTCAATGGGTGCAAGGATGTGCAACCACATTACAGTCCATCATCCTTTTAAACTGTGATAATCTTGATGAGCTTCCTAAGTGGTTGTCAACTCTAATTTGTCTCAAAACATTAAGAATTGATAATTGTCCAAAATTGCATTCACTACCCGATGATCTGCAACGACTTAAAAACCTCGAATATTTGCAAATTGAAGATTGTGCTGAATTATATAGAAGATACCATCCACAAGTTGGAAAAGATTGGCCCAAGATTTCACATATCAAACAAGTCATCATTAAATCAACAGAACTAGAAGATTAAGAGGGATTCATAGATATCAGAGTAAAAAATAAGGAGGTATATATCTCTTATTTGTTTTTGTAATAAAGTGTTGTTGATAAAGCTCTTTTTCTATTGGTACTGGAATGTATATTTTCTTTGCTACATTGTTTTGTATAATTAATTTGAGAATGTATGTTCTTTTAAAACTGGGAGTGTATTTTGCATTTTTCATTCTATTTTCCTTATCTGTTGTTCTTCAGCATACTTAATTTGCTGTTGTTTTCATGTTGCATTAGATTTTTTTCATTCTCATTCTATATTTGGAGCTATTTGTATTTGAATGATTCATGGAAATAAATAATGAACAGGAAAAGGGAGAATGACCGTTAGATATAGAAATATTTTTGGTTTCTAGTGTAATTATGCTGGTGATTGTCCGTAATGAGGAGAACCAAAATTTTCTTCCTATGCAAAGAGGATGACAAGTTGTAGCTTACAAAATTTGTTGTTCCTGCCTATGGTATCTCTCTCTTGAACATCTACATATTTTTCTAGAATGAACACTTGAACATTTCTTCTCTCTCAAGCAAGAGTAATTTTCATATTCCTAATAAGAATTCTTGTCCTTTTAATCCATTCATTTTCTTTATTACGTGCAGTAATAGTAAGATTTCTTAAGGCTTAATTCAACATTTGGTCCCTTATCTTTATTTTAGGTTTCAACTTGATCCTTATGTTTTAAAAGTTTCAATTTGATCCCTTATTTTTGTTAGTGCTATGAATTCAAGACACTGTTTTTTGAGTATTCCATTAGCTAGTTACAATGATTGAATACTTTTCTTTTTGGTCTTCTTGTTTTTGTCAAAGGCATCATTAATGTTGAAGGACATCATTAGGTCTCTTCTTAATAGCCATGATAACTTAATTTGTGTAGATAATTATTGGTTTGAATTTGTTAGCTGCAAAGTTATGATTTTTTGAGCTTTTGATTCTTATAAAGGAACTATAGCAAATTAGGATTGTTTGTTAACTTTGTTTTATTCATTTGTTTGTTGCTTCTAAAAAATCAGAAACTTCAAATGTTATTAGTAATTATCTTTGGATAATTTTTTTACTTAGTCTGCTATGTTTCTCTTTATATGTCTAATTATCTTCTTTTTGGTAGATTAGTTTAATTTCTATTCTCTAGGTAGCTAAGGATGAAATTTGAAATGGTTGTAGCCTTGTTCTATATGCAGAAATTATGGTTCAATTTGTGGCACTGCCATTAACACAGAGCTGCACCACTTTTCTTTATACCTTCCTCGGTCAACCTGATTTTTTCACTTCATTTCTACTCTGCAAGGTTTCAATTCTATGCGGTGACATTATCATCCAGTCAAATCTCAACCATAGAAAAGAAATAGAGGGAGGATTTAACATTTAAATCGAAGAGATGTCAAGTTTAGTGGTTGGGATTAAAACTAGAGAGAAATCCAATGAAAACCCACCGGAGGGATCAATCCCCTGAATACTCTTGGTCTCGCTTACGACAGATAAGGTTGCGCAAGAATCTGGAAAGAAATTGATGATAATTTCATTTTGCGGAGGGTACGATGTCTGTGTGGACTTGACCGAAGTTTCTCCACTTGTGGGATCGACGAATGAAGATTTTACTTAGGACAGAGGATCCTTAAAGCTACTTCAAGTAAAGTGGTCAAATATGAGAAAACGTGTACCAAAATTGTTGACGATAAAAATTTCCATTATTCAAATTCATAAATGTAAATTGCTACTATCTTGATAGTAAAAATTTGAAAGAAAAAATAAATTGAAATCTCTTTCTAATTCTATAAATGATAAATTATAAGATTGTAAATAGTTCTCTATATATTTTGAATTGTGCAATACGGTCACTCATTTATTTATTTTTTAATTTTATAGATCGGCCCCTTATTTTTCTGATGTTTGCCAATTGCTCCCCTGATTTTTATGAATTTTTCAAATTGGTTCCTCAATTATTTTGAATCTTGCAATTTGGTTCATAAATTTCACTAATTTTCACCTAAAATCCAATATTTTTTAATATTTTCACCTTGCAACAACTGTTTATTTATATAATTTGTTCCAAATATTTTAGCAATTTATAAAAATAACTACTCTAAATAAGTTTATTTATCGCGCTGTTATGTCATGTCATAAATAAATATGTCACTCTAAAAAGTCACATTATCCAAAAATGGTTAAAAAATGAAACAAAGCATTAAAATTTCCAAAAAATATTAATATGGCCCAAAACTTCATAAACTTGATAAAAGAAATTCCCAAAATGGAGGAAGAAGGTGGGGAAAATAAATAAAATTATGTGTTGCTAATTCCTTATTAGATACAATACAATGGATCATAAAATTTAATGGTTATTCTTCTGAACAAATAAATCACATGATGAAAATTAAAAATATTAATAGAGCACTATAATATTGGTCCATCTTAGAATTTTGGTGTTAAAAATTAACGTAGATTAATTTGACTAACGGAAGCGAAACAAAGTTAAAAAATCTAAATGAAATATTTATTAATTAAAGGATTAGACTGAAACAAACAATTTAGTCGAGTAATTTATTTATTTATTTTTTAGTGTTATGCTAAAAAGTATCTCCGAACACTTGTTAAACATATTAAAAATAGAAATAAATGATGAAATTAATATTGATAAAGTAATTTTTAACATTTTTAATGCATTGAATGCACAAATTTTAAAATAGAATTTCTATATTTATATGTTTAACTAATTTCCGTGTCCGATGACACTGTTATCATTTTCCTTATTTTTATCAAGCTTGAAAATTCAACCATAATATAGAACGTGAAAGAGGGAATCTAATGGCGGGAAGAAATTGAGCTCTAGCGCTCAATCCTTTCTTATTTATTTCGTTTGAATTTATTAATTTAAATTAAATAAATTTCAATTGATTTAAATTAACTACTACTACACACATATAGGAGTATTAATTTGCTTTTCGTTAGAAAAAGAAAAAAGAAAATGGGTAAGTCGAAGAAGAAGAGAAGTAGGGTTTCCGTTTCCGACGACGATGAAGAAATCGGATCTGATAATATCAATAACACTTCCGATCAAAACCAGAACTCCCTCTACCAGGTATGTAACATCATCATTCGATTCAACATTTCTAATTTTCATACACAGAAATGATTGATTTTCTTGTTTATGTTGTTAATTATTAGGTTCTTGGTGTGGACAAAACAGCATCTCAACAAGAAATTAAGAAGGCATATCACAAATTGGCGTTGAGACTTCATCCTGATAAGAATCCTGGCGACGAGGTTCTCTCTATTTTGTGCCCTTTCTAGTTGTATTGTATCTATCTACTTTGTAATTGCAAATAACACATGATGGAATTTTACACTTTTAATTCGACTCATTTACTAGTTAATATAAGTTTAGGTCTTTGCGGCGATTGTATTTTTTGTAATAGTAATTGTTATTTGTTACTAGTCGTGGTGTCTGACACATTTCGGTGTCTAACACTCGTATGAGACTCGTACAACACATGTTGGACAACACAAACAAGTGTCTCAATTTTTTTAATTTTTTTCCTTTGCTTCGACACACCTTGATCAGTGTCTGATACCTGTATGGCCTATGTCGAACAATTCAAACAAGTGTTCCAAAAAAAAAAGTTTTTTCCTTTGCTTCGATATACCTTAAACACTCTTTGGACATCTCTCAAACATATATACAAGGTTAAAGATGTGTCGAAGAAACAATGCTGATAAATGTTACTTGTTAGTATATTTTATTGATAGTCAATATTTGAGCCCTTGACCTTGCTTTGTAGTAGTACTGACACTTCATATTGAAGGTATTTTCTGGTGTTTGACACGTGTCATTGTTCGACAAGACATCAATACATATTGTTATATTAGATTATCATTTATCCAAATTATTACTAGCAAAGCCGTCTTAAACACTTTGGAGTTTGGAGGCCTTGTTCTAATCTTTAAAGTTAGGCTCTCAAAAATTTTAGACACTGAAATTGGTATATGTAGTAATTTGGGCTCTTAAAAATTGATATATACAGAAACTTTGGTCCTTAAACACTTTGGAGCCCTTCAAAATTTAGAATTTATTGATATAATTAAGTTCAAAATTTCAGATTTGATTAAAATTTGGGCCCTTGAACATTTCTTTTTAATGTTTTTCTTGTAATTTGGGCCTCAAAATTGAGGTCTTGTGCAATAGCTCATGTTACACATGGGCATAGTCGGCCCTGATTACCATTGTTAATGTTATGTTTGATGTTGTGTCGGTGCTTTATAGTTTCCTTGTCAAATTAGTATGGGTATCCTAGCTCAACCATACCACTTAGGCTGCATTTTGTGGTTGTAATTGTAACATGTTTGTTTCGTTTGCAGGAAGCTAAAGCCAAGTTTCAACAATTGCAAAGTGTTATCTCAATTCTTGGAGATGAACAAAAACGGGCAGTGTATGATCAGACTGGTTCTGTTGATTGTGCTGTAAGTCTTTTAATGTTTCCACCTGATAATATAACTAAGTAAATCTTCAATTTAGTACCAAAACTATAGAAATATGATAAGTAGTGTGTGTGTGGTTGAAAAACATAGGAGATAGAGTGATAGTTAATATCACTTCTTTAGAATGGTTATACTGTGTGTGTGTGTATATAAAATGTAGTATAACTGGTCACGAAGTTCGAATTATGATGCCACAGAATGAACCGGTTTAAAATTTTTCATAAACCAGTTGTATCGTCACAATTGGAAAATGTTATCTCCATTCTCGGGGGTGAAGAAAAACATTCCCTTTCTGATCAAACTTGTTGTGTTGATCATGCTGTAATCTTTCAATATTCCTACTTCCAAATATAATATAACTCTAATCAAAACCATCATATACTTACCTTTTTTTTGAAGAGGCTAAATTAACCCACCAAATTGGCACTAGTGGGAATCGAACCTGAGACCTCAAGAGGAGCACACTCCCAGGTCCCAAGCCAATACCACCAAACCAACCCAAGTGGGTTCATCATATACTTGCCTTATTAACTACGTATGATGAAATATTACAAAAGTTTATCTCGTCGCATTTTTTTACTACTTAAAATATGTTTACGTAGGGTTATGGTGCTGAAACATGGATGAACAAATGTCGAAGCTTGAGGCATTTACCCTCCCAAATTTTTTTAGAAGTTCTAAAATAACTAACTCTGAGTTCTGTTGGTATCTTGGTTGCAATTTTCATGATATATAACCAGTTTCTGAAAACAACACGCCAGTACCTTCATTATATGATAATACAAAACTAAGCAAAATCACCGTTTTTTCGCAAATCATGCATCAAGTCATCACAATAATAAAAAAAAAAAAAACTCGTCAATAAATTGTCATCTTTGTGAAAGGCTCCTGCTGAGTGCTCTGACTCTGACCCTCCTGCAAAGGAGGGTTGTTTTTGTGCTTACATGGTGTTGCTTTTGTTAATTTTCTTAGTTATTTTAGAATAGAAGACAATGTTAGAATGAAGAAATTGATTGAAATATAGCTTATACTAAACTTTCTCTATCATTCTTGTTTCAAGTTGGCTCCTTCATCAATCCAGCCTGACTCAGTCCTTTTGCCGAAATATTATTGAAAATCTAAACTTATTTACATTGTTCGTAAAGTGTAATACTCATAATATAATAGATCTCTAATTTGCAATGTTTAGATTTTTTTGGTCTGTCAACTGGTGTTGAGGAAGCTGTTTTAATCACAACAATTTTATTTATGAAAAGATTGGCATTGTCCTGGACATTGACAGCTCTGTTATTTATTTATTTATTTATGAAAATCAGGACCTTGGAGGAGATGTTGTTCAGAATCTTCATGAATATTTCAGAACAATGTACAAGAAGGTACTTGTTTCTGCATCTGATTTTTTGTTGTTCCTGGTACCTTGTATTGTGCTTGTTTTCAGTTTGTTTAGCTTTGTAATTTATGCTATTAGGTTACTGAAGCTGACATTGAAGACTTTGAAGCGAACTATAGGGGATCTGACTCTGAGAAAAATGATTTGATTAATCTTTACAAGGAATGCAAGGGTAATATGAAGAGGTAATAAACATTTTTGATGAACATGAGCCAGCTTTTTGTAATGGATTTCAGTTTTGAGTTTGATATTCCTTTTGCAGGTTATTTTGTTCAATGCTTTGTTCGGATGCTAAACTCGACTCACACCGGTTCAAGGATATCATTGATGAGGCTATAGCTTCTGGTAATAATATTACTATCTTTTGTTGGTGCAATTTTAAATTAGACATTTGCTCTAGATAAATCTTTCAGTATTGGAAAAGAGATACATGTTTTTTGAAAAGCAAGATAGATCTACAAGTTGAAAAAGAAAAATGGGAGCAGTTTTCTTTAAGAGGCAAATATTTCACTCGAGTTGTTTGATGATTTCCTTGATGTTTGTTTTCCTATATCTGCAGGAGAACTAAAGGAAAAGAAAGCCTACAAGAAATGGGCAAAGAAAATTTCCGAAATCAAGCCACCAACTAGTCCTTTAAGGAGGGCAAAGTAAGTTATCAAGCACGGTTTGGCTTATGTTATTTACACATTAATGTAGGTAGAATAATCACATGTTTAAATCTTCTACAGAGCAAATAAGGAACCAAAAACGGATTTGTATGCTATCATATCAAAACGACGAGATGAGAGGAAAGATCGGTTTGATTCTATGTTCTCATCTCTAATTTCAAAATATGGTGGAGGCCATGTGCCAGAACCCTCTGAAGAGGAATTTGAAGCGACACAGAAAAAGATGGAAAGCCGAAGATCCTCAAAAAAGCCAAGGCGAAAGTAATCAACTTGCCTTTTTGTGTTTAGTTTGTTCCTCATGGTGAGTGTCGCCTCACTATTAGTAGGAATTCCTATTGTTTTTTGTTTTGTTTAGGCTGAACGAGGCAGTTATTTTCGTATGCAAGTTTATGTAACCGGTTAGTTCAACACCTGGAACATTCCTAAAAATTTAAGGTCTTTTTATCTTTTACCAATTCAAGTCTTCAATGTTCTTGGTGAATTTATGCTTTTAAACAGCCGTGCCAAATACTACTTTATAGTACCATGCCATTTACAAATTTGATTACAATGTATGACTGCATTAAGTTGCTTCGGAAAAGTTATGATGTAGTGTGTACGTATGTAGTCATTTTACAATCATGGTTATGCGTTAATGTGCCATTTTAGCGAAGCTATCATAAACTCAAACACACAACTTCGAAAGATTGGTGCTATGTTTATTCCTAAATGCAAGAAAAACTTCTTGGCTGCCAAACTAAACACACGCTAGGTCTTTGTTTTAACGGCCACAAATTGTTAAATGTGCTTTAAGTTGCAGCCATTAGTAGATATTCTTATATCACTTAATAAATATTCTTAAGTGAGAAGCTTCCTAGTGCTCTGCTAGGGTTTGTATACTTCTCTCTGTGAGAAGCTTGCTACTTTTTCATTACGTTCACTACACAACTAGAATATCAAACAGAACTTTCACATAGCTTTCTTTCCAGTGTAATACTATGGCTCATCCTAATCTTGAGGGACTATCGCTGCAGGAAGAGGAGGAGGAGGGGTTTAGTTTTGACTTTGATGAAGAAGGAGACGAACAAGTGGACCCCCGATGGTGTTTGGTGGGACGCTTTCTTTGCGAGAGAGCCATCCACTTTAATTCCATGAGGGTGAGAATGGCTGATCTCTGGAAGCCGGTGAAGGGGGTCACGATCAAAGAAACAAAGACAGGTTTATTTTTATTTCACTTTGCTCATCCACTTGACATGGAGGCGGTTCTTAACGGTGGACCATGGACTTTCGACAACAACATGCTTTTACTGGAGCAAGTTCACCTAGGGATGCAAATTGAACAAATCCCACTTTTTCATGTCAATCTATGGGTGCAAGTTCACAACCTACCGATGGGGCTGATGAAGGAAAGAGTTGGCACAAAACTAGCCAACTACATAGGAGCTTTTGTGGAGTATGATAAAAACAACAACACTAGCTTTTGGAGGCAATACATGCGAATTCAAGTTAGAATTGATGTGAGACAGCCTCTCAAGAAGGATACCAAGGTGAAGGACAAGGATGGAGAATGGTGTACTGTAAACTTCAAATATGAGAAGTTGGGAATTTTCTGTTTTGTGTGTGGTATCATGGGGCATGGAGAGAACAAGTGTGTGTTCGTTACTCAATGGAACATGACGATGGAAAAAGGGAATGGTCCATAGAAATTAGAGCAGATCAGCAAAGGCAAGGGGGAAGACTAGTTTCGAGGTGGCTGAGGGAAGAGAAAGGTGGCCGGGAGGAGAACAGTGGCGGAGAGAGGACGGAGCAACCAAATTTTCCGTCAAGCAACCAAAACGTGGGACCCACGGAGTCTGACATGGCAAGGAATTCCCAATCGGCAGGTTCAACTTCCAATAAGCATGCATTAATTACTAGACAAAGCCATTCACTACCTCTTAATGGCTCCCAATTCAATCAACCAGCTGTTACTACTAATGAACAAAACCGACCACATCATCAAAACTAATCAAGTATGTCCATAAATACTTTAACTATTGACAAGGCCTTTGACCCCATCCAATTCATCAATCCCGCCACCCAACCTTTACACCCATTGATTGACAAGCTTTTATGGCCCATCATTCAACAATCAAAATGGAAACCAAAACATTCCCATTACCATAACATCACCAAGACCAGAAACGGAAAATCATAACCTGCAATTATTACCTAATCAACCCATCATCTTCAATAGCCAACCAAAATCAAGGGACCCACCTTTAAACAAACACGTATCAAAGACAACCACGTGGAGCAAAAAATTACATGCCCAGACCCAAAGCACCAGCAAAATTACCCGACCCACAAACTTTATTACCCAGACCCGATAAAAAAAACCAAGTACGTCGACCCGACCCATCAATATGTGCCCCAGAACCTGACCCAGGAGAAAGCGAAAGAATTGGAAAGCCAGTCTGAGAAGAAGCGTCGAAGGGAAGAAGAGAACAAAACAAACACTATACCTGAGCATTTTTTAACGGCAGGTCCTGGCAGCCAGAACTGCCGGGACAAATGAAAATCTTAAGTTGGAATTGCCGGGGGTTGAGCACTCCGAGTGCAATTCCTAATCTAAAAAATATTGCTCATGGCCACCAGCCAGATATTCTTTTCCTTTCTGAAACGTTGTCTATAAAGCTCATGCTATGGAGCATGTCCGAGTAAATTTAAATTTCAATTCATGTCTGTCAGTGGATGTTAAAGGTAGAAGTGGAGGATTGTCTGTCATGTGGAGAGATAATATCAAATGCAGAGTAATGAATTATTCAAGAAATTTTATTAATTTAGTGGTTGAGGAGAATGAGGAGGAGTGGAGATTGACTTGTTACTACGGGTATCCAGAGCGCGAAAGAAGATGACAAGCTTGGGATTTGTTGCGTGAATTGCGAGACATGTCTAACTTACCTTGGTGTATTGTTGGTGATTTCAATGATCTGCTGTCACAAGAAGATAAAAGAGGGATTCATCCTCATCCAAATTGGCTATGTAATGGGTTTAGAAACGCTGTTAGTGACTGCGACCTCACCGATATCCATCTTGAAGGATATCCTTATACTTGGATCAAGAGCAGGGGTGCATCACATGTTATTGAAGAAAGATTGGACCGAGCTATGGCAAACTCTAAATGGCTCATGCTATACCCAAGTGTCAAGTTCCTTAACCTTATTGCCTCTCATTCCGATCATAGCCCCATCCTACTTCAAAATTCACCTATTATCAGAAACAAGAGAACATATTCTTTTTGTTTTGAAAACATTTGGCTCAAGGAGGAAGATGTGGGGGAGGTGGGGGAGGTGGTGGAGGATGGTTGGGGGAGGGAAAGAGGTGTTGAAATTACAAGTAGAACGATTCGATGTGCGAATAAGCTTAAAAGGTGGGGGAAACGCAAGAGAATGAGGTTTAAGCAGGAGGTGTCAGAATGTAGTGAAGAGATGGAACGTTTAAGAGGAAGTCATGACTTGGCTGACTCAGGGCGGTTCAAAGAGGTTCAAGACAAGCATGCTAGACTGTTAGTTCAAGAGGAGATGTATTGGAAACAGCGGGCAAAGATGCATTGGCTAAAAGATGGAGACCTTAATACAAAGTTTTTCCATCTTTCGGCCTCAATAAGACAAAAATCAAAGAGGATTGACAAGTTGGTTAATGAGGTAAATGTTGAAGTGAAAAATCAAGCAGAAATATGTGAGGTAGCTCGGAACTATTTTGACACTCTTTTTAGAGCTAATGCAGCAGTTCATGAACCAGTTTTGTCCTTAATTGAACCAAAAGTTACTGAAGATGATAATAACCGATTGTTGGCTCCAATTACCAAAGAAGAACTTAAAACAACTTTATTTCAGATGCACCCAGATAAGGCTCCTGGGCCAGACGGTTTCAATCCAGCTTTCTACCAACATTTCTGGGATTTGTGTGGTAATGATATTTATGAAGCAGTGAAGGAGTGGCTTGAAAGAGGATACTTCCCCTCTACGATTAATGAAACTAATATTTGCCTAGTTCCAAAATGTGAAAATCCTGTCTCCATGAAGGATATGAGACCAATTTCTCTTTGTAATGTCCTTTATAAAATGGTCTCAAAGCTATTGGCAAATAGGATGAAGGGGTGCCTTGAGAAATGTGTATCGGAGGAACAATCTGCTTTTGTTGAAGGGCGGTCTATTTTGGATAATGCGTTAATTGCTATCGAAGTAATCCATGCTTTAAAAAGAAAGACAAGAGGTGTGAAAGGGGAACTCGCACTCAAGATAGATATTAGCAAAGTCTATGATAAAGTCGATTGGGGCTTCTTGCGTGGTATGCTTGAGAGAATGGGATTTGCTGACAAGTGGATACAATGGATGATGCTATGTGTTAGTTCTGTGAACTATTCTGTTTGGGTGAACTTTGAAAAAGTAGGGCCTATCTTTCCAGGAAGGGGACTAAGGCAGGGAGATCCTCTCTCTCCTTACCTCTTCATTCTAGTAACCGAGGGGTTGACAACCTTAATCAGAAACTCTATGGCAAAAGGAGACCTACATGGAATAAAGATTTGCAGAGGGGCACCATTGGTGTCCCACCTTCTCTTTGCTGACGATTGCTTCTTGTTTTGCATGTCTACTTTAGATGAAACTAAACACTTGATGCAGATCCTTGAGACTTATGAAAGAGCTTCTGGACAAGAAATAAACTTGACGAAGATGGAAGTCTTTTTTAGCAGGAATATTAGTTTGGCGGCACAAGAAGATCTATCCAAAATCATGGGCGTCAGACATGTTCTTGGGACCGGTAAATATCTTGGTCTTCCGTCTATGATAGGCAGAAAGAAGCGGGATATCTTTGCTTACATCAAGGATAGAATATGGAAAATGATAAATTCATGGAGAGGAAGAGCTCTTTCCAAAGGAGGTAAAGAGGTGATGATTAAGTCGGTATTACAATCCATCCCATCATATGTGATGAGTGTTTATCTTCTTCCGGAATCTACAATTAAAGAAATTGAAAGAATGTTAAATTCTTTTTGGTGGGGAGGTGAGACACATAACAAAGGCATAAGGTGGCTAGCTTGGGATCGCATGGCCTATCCAAAGAGGTTAGGAGGTATGGGATTTCGTGATTTGTACTCTTTTAATTTGGCAATGATAGCAAAACAAGGGTGGAAAATTATGACAAAACCGGAGACTTTTGTAGCAAAGATTTTCAAAGCAAGGTATTTTCCACATTCATCTTTTATTGACGCAAAACTTGGTAATAATCCTAGTTATGTGTGGAGAAGCTTATGGAAATCTTGTAATGTACTTAGACTTGGTTGTAGATGGATTATTGGTGACGGAAGTAACATTAAGTTGATGGACGATCCTTGGTTAAGGGAAAAGGAGCGTGGCTGGGTGAATGCACCGCAACCACCAGGTGTGTATAACCTCCGTGTGAATGATTTAATGCTTGATGGGCTGAAGCAATGGGATACGTTTATAATTTCTAACTTATTCACTCATGATGCAGCAACTGAAATTCTAGCAGTACCGTTGCTTAGAGAGGTGAGGGAGGATCGATTAGTGTGGCAAGAAGAGCAAAATGGAGAATATACGGTGAAGTCTGGATATAGATTGTTGATGAATGAGAAAGAAGAAGGGAGGCATAGAGGAACAATGAGAAGCTGGAAATCTCTGTGGCAGATCCGAGCACCACCAAAGGCTAAACATATACTTTGGCGGATTTGCCGTGATTGTCTTCCAACACGAACACAGTTGCGCCAACATCATGTGCAATGTCCAGTAATTTGTGAGTTATGCAGAGGTGCAAATGAGGATGCATGGCATGTGCTTTTTGACTGCGAAGAAAGCATAAATTGTTGGAATGTGGCTGGTTTACAACCTGTTATAACAGCTCGGTTGCAACAATTCCAAGATGTCAAAGATGTAATATTTGATATATGCAGTAAAGAAACAAAGGTAGTGACAGGTAGAATGGCAATGACCATTTGGCTAATATGGAATAATAGAAACCAATGGATATGGAATCATGAGAGGAGAAGTGCAACTCAGCTAGGTGTAGAAGCCTTCCATATGTGGAATCAATGGTATGCAGTTCAAAATTTCAGTAACAGTACACGGCTGGTAGAGCAGGTACAGCAGCAACTTCATTGGTTACCACCACGTCAAGGATGGTTAAAATGTAACGTCGATGCCGGCTTTCATAACGACGGAAGAATTACAATTGGTGGTTGGTGTTTCCGAAACGATAGAGGACAGTTTGTACGCACAGGAACTTATTGGAAATATGGTGCTCACTCAATTCTTGAAGCTGAAGCTTTGGTTCTCTTAGAAGCCATCAAGGTAGCATGCAATATGAACCTGGAACATATCACTTTTGAATGCGATTCACAATTGGTTGTGGGAGCTACACATGCTGCTAATTACAATGGAGTCTCAGGCTTTAGCATTCTTATTTCTAATATTAGGAACTTGTTGAATTTAAATCCCAACTTTGAGGTAAAGTTTGTAAAGCGTCAAGCGAATGTGGTTGCTCATAAGTTAGCTAGGGCGGTCAATTCTTGGGCTAGTCGCTGTGAATTTTATTCGATTCCTCCTTGTATTGAGAACCTTTTGTTTAATGAAATGAGTTAAGTTTGTGTGTTAATTTTGTTTTTTTTTTTTTTTTACTATAGTATTAATTTTGTTTTAACAATAATAATTTTCGTTAAATTTTTACTTTTATTTTAGTCTCTAGACCACTATTTTTCTTTTAATATTTGAATTAAGAGTATTAGAGTAGTAGTAATGTATATTAGTGATTTGCCTATACTTGTAGAAGCACCAAGTAATGGAATATTATAGCTACAATACAAGCATTTATTTCTCTACTGCAACACAAGTACTTCGTTTCATCGTGGCAGCAACATATTCCTCAATATTCTCATGACTCTTCTTGAGTGATTTATGACTGCCTAATTGGTGCCGTGACTTGTGAGTAACATTTTAGCGTTTAGAATTTGCTTTGATTATGCCTATACAATAAGAAAGATAAAAGTGATAGAGAGCCTAATGAAGTGTATTTACTCCTTTTGTTGTTTTTTTTTTTTTTAATTATGAAATAGGTAAATAAAAATTCAGTCTTTTAATGATAAATAATTTTTGTTGAAAAATTTGTGAATCAACGTAACTTTTTCCTCCGACCAAATTCTTTTGTAAGCAAGATTTATAGATTAAAGTTATGACCATTTGTTTAACAGAGTCTAAATACTACTTAGATCAATCCATAGTTAGTAGAACAATAATTAAAGTCTCAACTTCAAAAGTCTTACTAACTAACAAACTCATGTCCGACCAAATATTATAAATGTAACATTTAATCTGAGATGGATGAAGCGGTTTTGTATTATAAAGAATTTTTAATTTTTTTTGCAAATAGAAATAGTGATTTTTAAACTTCTAAAATGTTGAATTCACCGCTACCTAACACAATATATCAATATTTGTTTTAAATTAAATATTTATAAAAAATCAAGAGAAATGCTAAAAACACACTCTCTAATACACTCTTTAAACACACTCCAATAATAATAAGACACATCATTCCCTTCTTTTATTTCTTTTACCGGTTACTGGATTCATCTTGAGAGGTGTATTTTTTTATTTTTATTTTTCTAACTTTTCTTCTAGATTCTCCCAGCAAAATTATCTCTGTTCTCGTTACTAGAATATCAAGCACCATTCACTTCATCTTCCATGTTCTTCTGCCAAAGGAAATCAAAGTTTTTGTTCATAAATTGGAATTAAAACAAACCCACAAAGTTGGTAAAAGAAACAATAAAGCCACAAAAAATTAAGCAATTCAATCTTTTTTGGATTACTATCCAACTCAATCTAGAACAAAGGATTATAGTTTAGAAAATTTGAGGCTAACAGAACAACACAGAAGACGTTCTCAATAAACCAACCATAACCCCTTTCTTCACTTACCCTTCCCATCTCTCTGTAATCAAATAAAAAATCTATCCCTTGGTTCCCTCAACTACCGTTCCTTCTCCACCACCGCCCTCTGGTGCCAAGGTGATTTTTAAGATCAATAAAGTGAAAAAATGAGGGAGCCAAAGATAAAAACAAAGGGAATCAAAGTTGTCGTCGCAAAACAACAGCGGCTAAGGGAACACGAGATAGAGACAACAAGTTGCTTTAAGAGACATTAAGGGTAATGGAGGATTTTCACGAGATAGAGAGAAATTGGATTTTCACGAGCAGTTGAATCCTGGAGATTTTTTGGAGATCGGAGAAGATTAAAAAACAAATTAAAAAACAAATAAAAAGAAGGAATTGGCACAGCCGGTTATCCGGTGAAGAGAGAAAAAGTATGGATGACATGGTTTTTTTTTATTGGAGTGTGTCTAAAGAGTGTGTTAGAGTGTGTGACAATAGCACTTCTCAAAAATCAATTGATTTAAATTAACTAGTACTACCACTACTACACAGGAAAGGCACGCAGCACGCTGCCTTTGGACCAATAATGTCCGTTTGATCAATCAAACATTCCAAGTTTTGCCACATGTCTTACTCTATTTTATTTTAATTTTTAAAAAATCTTAAATGTTACTCCACCACCACCGATCAGAACAGAAGAACAGAAAACAAAGTAGCTAAGTCACATATCCTCTTTCGTCGTGCCTCTTCCATCACCACCGCCGTGCCTCTTCCATCACCGTCGCGCCTTTTCCATCACTGCCGTGCCGGTAATGTGCGCTGTATCTCCGATAAGAAAACAGCATCTCAACAAGAAATTAAGAAGGCATATCACAAATTGGCGTTGAGACTTCATCCTGATAAGAATCCTGACTACGAGGTTCTCTCTATTTTGTGCCCTTTCTAGTTGTATCTATCTACTTTCTAATTGCAAATAACACATGATGGAATTTTACACTTGAACATCTACATATTTGGCCAACTGCAATATAGTGTTAGTTAAGCTGTTAGGTGGACATTGTATGAGACTTGTCCAGCTTTCCTAATGTATCACTGCCCCGTTTTAGTGTCTGTAGTTTTTCCTTTTGAGCAGCAACTAAATCAAACATTCTACTAAAAACTCACAAATTACATTAAACATTCATTAGAACTTCATAAGTTTGTGGATATAATAATAGATTATTAAAAAGTGACTAATAAGAAAACAAACACAGATGAAACCCTGGTTTTCCCAACGGATTTGGACAGAAACATTTTCAAACCAACAACAAATCCTCAAACTCAACCACAAACTCTCACACCTCACAAAAACAAACCAATTTTCTGATTCCCTCAAACTCTTCACGCAAATCCACTCTTCCCATAAACCAGATCACTACACTCTTTCAACCGCCATAACCGCCACCGCCAACACCCGCCATGTCACCGCTTTCGGTAACCAGCTTCACTCTTTCGCAATTCAAACCGGCCTCAAAGCTAATTCCCATGTCGCCAATTCACTACTCTCTCTTTACTCCAAAGCCCATGACCTTGTTTCTGTTCACCTTGTTTTTGAAGATATTCAATACCCAGATGTTTATTCATGGACAACGCTTTTGTCTGCCGTTACTAGATTGAGCAATGTTGGTTGTGCACTCCATGTGTTTGATAAAATGCCTAAGTGTTATGTGGCTGTTTGGAATGCTATTATTACTGGGTGTAGTGATAATGGACATGAAGATGTTGCTTTTAGGTTATTTAAAGATATGATTAGGATGAATGTTAGGCCTGATAATTACACGTTTGCGACTATGTTGAGTTTGTGTTCTTTAGAGCTTTTGGATTATGGAAGGCATGTTCATTCTGTTGTTTTCAAAAGTGGGTTTTTGGTTAGGACTTCTGTTGTTAATTCTCTTATTACTATGTATTTTAACTGTGGATGTGTGGGAAATTTAAGTGTGGGAAATTTGCAGTCAAACGTTGAATTGAAAGTGTGGCATTTAGGGAATTTTTTTTGAATGTGTGGTATTTTGGGATTTTTAGTTTCAAAAGGTGGCATTTTTGTCAAAATACTGCCATCTGCAAAGCTGCTGCTTGGGAGTCGAAGGAACGTTTCGCATATGAACTGGTAACAAGTCTGCAACGCATGCAAGCAAACATGTTTTCTGCTGGGTTGGTCGTGTATTTCTGCTTGGCAGGATCACATCCAAGCAGTCTCGATGCCACAGGAGAGGTAACTGATGTGGAAGCTTGGAGAAAGAAGGTTGACCAAGGAAGATTAATAGTATAAATATGGATCCAGTTCTACTTCATGCTGATGCATTCAACTTAGTACAGAAACTGTTAACGAGTACGGCGTCGCGGAGGCCATCCGTCTTTGTTATAATCAAACATCCCGTTTTTTGGAGTGCGAAATTAAATTTATATTTTTTAATAGAATTTAATGCCCTTCTACGAGATTTTCCCAGTTCAGGTGCACACCATTAATTGAACTCTACTTGTAAAAGAAGAATTATTTCGAACAACAACTCTTTTGTGGATGTGTAGTTATCTTGGCATAGGGGATTCCCTCCTGATCTTATAACCCAAGTTGAGGATTATCTGGTCAAGCAGGGTATGCCAAAACTCAATAAAGATCTGCCAACCGAGTTAATTAAGTTTATGAGAAATGTTTTGATGCACTTAAACAACTATGAAGGGGCAATTTCAACATATTATAAGGTACCACAAAATTCATTGACCGCTGGATTTGCTGTTTATCTTCTTCTAAGGCAGTTTCCCTGGCTCATTGCTGAGTCATGGAATTCTATACTTCTGCATCACTCGAAGGATGCACGGTTCAGGATGTTTAATGATTTTATAACTCAGAGTTTAAATAATATTTAAATATTTTGGCCACTTCTCATGAGGCTTAGTGATTGCAAATTTGATAAAGCCATTTTGTAAAACTTCCACTGTTTTGATGCACTTAAACAACTATGAAGCGGCAATTTCAACATATTATAAGGTACCACAAAATTCATTGACCGCAGGATTTTTTGTTTATCTTCTTCTAAGGCAGTTTCCTTGGCTCATTGTTTAGTCATGGAATTATATACTTCTGCATCATTCGAAGGATGCACGGTTCAGGATGTTTAATGATTTTATAACTCAGAGTTTAAATAATATTTAAATATTTTTTCTTTTTGGATTTTGGCCACTTCTCATGAGGTTTAGTGATTGCAAATTTGGTAAAACCATTTTGTAAAACTTCCACTGTTTTGATGCACTTAAACAACTATGAAGGAGCAATTTCAACATATTATAAGGTACCACAAAATTCATTGACTGCTGGATTTGCTGTTTATCTTCTTCTAAGGCAGTTTCCCTGGCTTATTGTTGAGTCATGGAATTCTATACTTCTCATCACTCGAAGGATGCACGGTTCAGGATGTTTAATGATTTTATAACTCAGAGTTTAAATAATATCTAAATATTTTTTTTTTTTATTTTGGCCACTTCTCATGAGGTTTAGGCCCCGTTTGGCCCGGCTTATTTTCCTCTTTTTTTCTTCTCCTTAAAAATAGTAAATAATGAAAAAATTGTGTTTTACTTAACTTTTTTTTATTTTTTACTTCTTTACTTTATTTCTCTAATATTTTTAAGGAGAAATACTGTCAAATATAATTTTATACTTCTCTATTTCGTTTAAGCAAAATAGAAAAGTTAAAAATAAGCCGGGCCAAACGGGGCCTTAGTGATTGCAAATTTGGTAAAACCATTTTGTAAAACTTCCACTGTTTTGATGCACTTAAACAACTATGAAGGGGCAATTTCAACATATTATAAGGTACCACAAAATTCATTGACGGCTGGATTTGCTGTTTATCTTCTTCTAAGGTAGTTTCCCTGGCTCATTGCTGAGTCATGGAATTCTATACTTCTGCATCACTCGAAGGATGCACGGTTCAGGATGTTTAATGATTTTATAACTCAGAGTTTAAATAATATTTAATTTTTTTTTTTAATTTTGTCAACTTCTCATGAGGTTTAGTGATTGCAAATTTGGTAAAGTCATTTTGTAAAACTTCCACTGTTTTGATGCACTTAAACAACTATGAAGGGGCAATTTCAGCATTTTACAGGGTATCACAAAATTCATTGACTGCTGGATTTGCTGTTTATCTTCTTCTAAAGCAGTTTCCCTGGCTCATTGTTGAGTCGTGAAATTCTATACTTCTGCATCATTCGAAGGATGCACGGTTCAGGATGTTTAATGATTTTATAACTTAGAGTTTAAATAATATTTAAATATTTTTTTTTTTTATTTTGGCCAGTTCTCATGAGGTTTAATGATTGCAAATTTGGTAAAGCCATTTTGTAAAACTTCCACTGTTTTGTTGATTTTGTGTGTAGAGGTGAATGAATGAAAGAAGCCACTTATGATGTGAGCTTAAGTTTAGAATACACAAGGGCTTTTAAAGAGATTTTGAGCTTTGTCTTTTAAATCAGTTTATATTTCCATTTTTTGTACAAAGAAATCCATGAATTATTGAGATTTATTCCTAGAGGATTTAAGATTTTCATTTCTATTATTTATAGCCTTTCAACTCACCCACCTAATTAACTAACTAGTTAATTGACTAATTAAAGGATTACTTTATCAATACTCCCACAAGATGGAGCTCTGATGCCGATTTGAAAAAAATGGGATCAGATTATAGAAGAAAATGGTGTTTATTTTGAAGATGCATTTTAGAAAGGGAAATGCTTTTGTGTACGACAGAAATCTGTCGTGTAATCCAGCTCTTAATTAATTTCCTTTTTTGTTAACCGCTATTTTGTGTCAAATAAACCGACTGAAGCAAACTTAAGTCACAAAGCACTATGGCAAGAGGTTAGAAACCGACTGAAGCAAAATAAATATACAAAACAAGCTATAGAGCATCACCTGATAACCAAAAACATTATAAGAAAAAAATTAAAAATAAAACAAGCAAAAAACTCAATCCATCAGGTGAGATTGGAGGGTTTTAAAAACGGTCGCGGTTATGTAAAAACTTTCGCGATTTCGGTTGGTATAGGTGTCACGGTACTAATTGCGATCGTCGCGGTGTGAATTAATCATAATTTATTCTTTAGTATAAAAAACGATGATAACCGTAACGAAATCGGCGTCTGATTTAAACCATAAAAGTTGGACTGATTTCTTCTCATAACAAGTGGGGTATATATTGAGCAATTCATACAATGTATATATACATGAAGTTTAAACCATAACAGTGGTCTGATAAACCACAAAATTTACGAGACTTGGTATCTATTGAGATAACAATGGTCCAATATGTAAGTCAAACGTAAATTTTCCAAATCAAAAAATTCTTCATCATAAAATGTATAATAACTATCATCTATTACATCAGAAAACTTGGTATCAATAACCATTTCACTATCACTAACATAAAAATCATCCAAATTTAAATTATTTCAATGTTAAAACAAAATAAAGTCCAATAGTTTAGAATACACAAGGGCTTTTAAAGGGATTTTGAGCTTTGTCTTTTAAATCAGTTTATATTTCCATTTTTTGTACAAAGAAATCCATGAATTATTTAAATTATTGGACTTTTAAAGGGCTTCTTTGCATCTTCAAGTGGCTTCTTTCATTCATTCAACATCCAAAGTTTCGAATACACAAGGGTTTTTAAAGGGATTTTGAGCTTTGTCTTTTAAATCAGTTTATATTTCCATTTTTTGTACAAAGAAATCCATGAATTATTGAGATTTATTCCTAGAGGATTTAAGATTTTCATTTCTATTATTTATAGCCTTTCATCTCACCCACCTAATTAACTAACTAGTTTTTTTTTTTGACAAAAACAAAAGCATATTCATTCATTCAAATTGATAGAGTACATCATACAACCACATATTCAACATCGCTAAAAACGTAAATGATGAATCTGTAAACAAACTCACAACATCAAAATTAATAGCATACAACAGTAAAATGCCTACTACAACTCTTCAAAACTACTCAAAATGTCAATGACAAACTTTGAAACCTTTGAAAAATGGTTTTACTTGGACCATCTCTTCAAAACTACTCAAAATGTCAATGAAATGACAAACTATGTCACACCTTAGAAATGATATTTTCTCTTCCAGCCCCCGCGTTTCTTTTTCATCCCTCGAATTTCCTTTTTTACCCTTACGAAAAACTTTGGTTTCTATAAACCGAATTTTTTTTTGCCTTAAAATACAACTTTGATTTCTAGAAATCGAAATTTTCTGAAATTTGAACTAAAAAAATTTCGGTTTCTGCGAACCGAAATTTTTATTAAGGGCAAAATCGAATTTTTGGGGGGTATAAAAGAAACACGAGGGGCTGGAAGAGAAATTATCCTTAAAAATAGAACTTCCAAATCCTTCTTGTTTTTAAGTAAAACGTTAACTTGACAATTTCTTATTTTTTAAAATAAACTAGTGGTTAGAAATTTCATCCTTTAAGATCAATAAATGAAATGTCCGACGTTTAAATCTCGATCCTTGCATATAAAATGTGATGTTTCTACCAACTAAACTAAACCCACAGAAATTGACTTGAGTATTTCTAATTCCACAAAAACAAAAAGAAACACTTATATGTTGAGCTTTGATTCATTTGTATTCATTTTATTATTATTTTTTTCTTTCAAATTGATATCAATCAAGTTAACATCTCAATGGTAAAATGAAAAGAAATACTACATACTAGTAATTTGGAGGTTCAAATAATAGAGAAAATAATAATAGAATAAAACATATTTCAAAGCACCAAAAAAAAAAAAAGAACAAAACATATTCAAAAGTCAAATATGTTTCCAAATTGTTATTGATAATGTGTCATTAAATACTCTAGCTAGGTTGAATAGATTTCAACATTTTCTCCAAAGTTTAGGTATTCTTAAAAACTTGTGAATGAATATAATTGAATTGATTAAACTTTATGGTAGCTTAGATTTGATCAAATTATTGAACAATGACTTTAAAGTTGGAACTAATATTCTCATTCTAACTTTAGTTGTAATTTAATTTCTTTTGCCATCTAAAAAAATCAACGGCATATTGTAAAAAATAAAATTAATGAAGTAATTTATTGTCTGTTTATCTTTATATATATATATATATATATATATATATATTAATTATTTTGTTTTTACCACTAGTTTAATCTAGTTTGAAAGTCAGTTTTGATATCAAGTGATTTTAGTCATCTTTCGATCACAATTGCATGATCGAACCGTAATATTCCCTATCAAGTTGAGCGCCGATCACACCACTAAACTAATGATTCATTATATATAAAAACTTTATCATAAAGTGTGGAGAGTATATCCTAACTATGCTTAAAGAATTTTTGTATTTTGAAGAGTGATTTTCGGATTATGATTTATAAGGTCATTGGGTGGTGGTGGGCATATGAAAGCAACATGATGTCTGTCCTTATATTTTGCTTTACTTGACTTTCTTACCCTTCAATTCATTCTCTCTTTTCTAGATAAACTAAATTTAAAATGTGGCTTTACTCATTCCTCATGTCAAACGTGAAACCCTTCAAGTCTCATTCATTAGGCACCAAAGTCACACTCTCATAATTAATTCTTTCTTTTACAAACTGCATTTTTTGTCTTTAATTACATTAAAACTCTTGCTTGTTACATTCATTTATTTTATATACTTTGGTATAAAATAAATAATATAATATTTCATTCATCTTGATTTCATAACAAATCAGGATCTATTTGTTGCTTCTGTTGCTCAACTGTTTTATCTTCTTCTGAAGAAGATGGATGATTATGAGATTGTTGAGAAACTTGGTAGAGGACCTTTAGGTGCAACTTTTCTTGTTCTTCATAAGACCGACAGAAAGAGGTAACTAATGTTTTTGTTTTGTTTTGTTCCCTTTTTTCTGTCTGTTTTTTTTACTTATTTTTGTAACTGCTAGTATAAAACATGCATCATATGAACCGTTTCAAGATCGAATTTTTTGTCCAAAATTGGTCAACCCCACATGAAAATTTTCAATCTTTTTGTCATTTTAGTGTTCAATTGTTGGTGGGATTGAAACCCTTTTAGTTCAACAGAAATATGGCAAAAAGAAAAATTCTGTATTTTTTTCTTCGTATTAACCCTCCGGGGTCTAGTAATTCAGAGTTCGACTGCAAGTTAAGTATAGTTTGACCAAAAATTATTCCCACGGGAAATTGAACTCGGGTTCTTCCGAATGATTTTTCATAGGTAGAGTTCATTAATCACTTAAGTCCAATTACTTGGTTAGAAATTTTTTGTATTTGGTATTGAAAAATTTGATAATTTAATTAGGCTTTTGCTTTTCAATTTTTTTGTTCCTATTTATGATGATTTCATCCATGGTAGGTATGTGTTGAAGAAAATTCGTTTGGCCAAGCATACAGAGAAGTCCAAATTGACAGCATACCAAGAGGTTGGTGTAACTATACAATTATTTATTTGTTGGTATTATATTCCTGTACTCAATTCTAAATAATTGATTATGTACAACAAGCTAATCTTTTGTATTACTTCCTTACTGATTTAATTCTCTTTTTTTGCATTTTGTCTCATTACTGATAATAATAGTAATAATTGATTTGTTTTCTACTATGTTTTGAGTCATAGTGGATTGAATTTACTTAATCTGAGTAGCCTGTACTAGTTAGTATCTTTGTTTCTATAGACATGCAATATGTGGATATGCTTCGTTACTTGTGTACAAAAGAACAAAGACTAGAAAATATATCATTATTAAACTATAATTGAATTTCATTTCTTTTGATGTTATGCTATGCATTAGTTTTACTACTAATGAAGTACTACTTACTGATCAAACTTGTACTTCCTCAACATAGTTATGATGTTAGTAATCCTTAATGATACCTATGCACTTAAAAAGAAAAAAAAAACCCTTCTATATCTGGATATTTCTTTTGTAAATTTTAATTTGCTTACCTAAGGCTTTGAGCACGATAGTTAATCTGTGTAGATAACTAGAGAGATAATACATGTTGCCTATAAATAAGAGGTGTTGAGATGGAGAGGTAGCGAGTGATTTGTGAGGGAATTGAGGTGACAGGGAAGTCGAAGACCCTCAAAGTACTGCATTATTGTTCTGCAATCAAGGAAGATATTCCCTATTCTTTCTAGTAAAGTACATGGTTTCTATCCCTGGTATTAGAGCCCTTATTTCTGCTGAAACAAAGGGGGGAATCAAAAAAGGGTTTCAAGAACTGATAAGACACAAGACTCAAGAACGCGAGTCTTTGACAAACAAGATAGTTGAAGCCTTGAACAGACAAAAGCCAAGGAGACATTTCAGTTTTGGTTCAAGATGAAAATAAATGGAGTTTGTCAGTTCATAATTTTTTTTATCAATTTGTTTTGATCATTTCATGTTTTAAACAGTGGGACCCTGCTAGATTGTAATTTTTACAACTACAGAACCAAGTAAATTATCAATCCACTATGACTCAAAACATAGTAGAAAACAAATCAATTATTACTACTATTATTATCAGTAATTGTTGGTCTGTAAGTTGAGGTTTTCCGCATTCTTTCTAATACAATACTAGGTTACTATGACAGTACCATGTTATGTGGCATTTTTATTCGAGACAAATACCACATGAACTGAAGCTAGAATTTCTATAAATATATAATAATATTCTTAATAACGGTTTCACTAACTTCATTGTTAAGAGATTCCTCTTCATGGTTTTGAAATGGCTTATTTACCTTCTTAGTTCTTCTATAAAAAATGATCATATTGTTTATCTTTGTGTTGAAGATGGACCTGATAGCACAACTAAATTACCCTTATATTGTGGAGTACAAAGATGCTTGGGTGGAGAAGGTAAGGACATAGACTACTCTCCACCTCTTTTGATTTTCATTTTTACTTTTAATGATTATAATAAAGTTTTTATTTCTTTAGATGTATAGACTCATTTCAATATTTAAGACTATATTTAAAACTACTTAATATCTATGCTATTTTCATGATTTGTAGGAGGACTATATATACATTATAAGCGGCTATTGCGAAGGAGGTGACATGTGAGTGTAGTAACATCCGTTAGTGACAGTGATTATTGCTAGCATAAATTAAGGAGCTGAGATATGGTGTTTTTTTTTTTTTTTTAATTAAAGGGAATGCCATATAATGATATCTAAGAGGCAATATGTTTTATTAGCAATCGACGGATGCACGATTTACCTAAAAGCTTAAGCTATTAGGTAAGGTAATTGTTCGAACTTCGAAGAATGGTTTTCATAACTCTTAACACATCTATTACAAGTGAAAGTGGACCTGAAATATTGATAAACTATAATAAACCTCTATCATGTGCCAAAATCACACCGATCATTATACTGAGTTTTACCATAGGAATGTAAATTTTATTCTAAAATTTTAATTCTTAGACTTGGGGAGATAAGTATACCAATGACTCTTATGGCCTGTTAAATAAATTAGACCTAATGAACTTTCTAAGTGATCTGTACATATTTGGAGAATCTTAAAGAATTCTTGTCAGTTGGACTTTAACTTTATATAGGAATCTAAATTACCGGTACCATTATATTTTGAAGCCAAAAAGACAGATTTTTCAAAAAGATCATCTTATAAAATTACCATTCTAACATTGAATTGAAATACTGTTGGATAGAGGTTTTAAGAATACCGTTGAGTATTACGCACCATATGCGTAACATTTATTTTATGTTCTTAGGAGCATTATAATCAAGTAATTAAACTCTCAGTCTTTCTTAATGATGGAATACTGCATTTTTGTGGGACAGGGCTGAGAATATAAAGAAATCTCGAGGATCATTTTTTCCAGAGGAGGTAATTGTTGATATTTAATGTACCATTCCTTGCTGTATATGTTATAAGTAAAGCTCTTCCAAACAATCTAACAAGTGCTTATGCCAGTAGATAAGCTGGAATAAGCAATTCCAAACAAGTCCTTATATAATGTTTTTCTTATACAAGCATTGTTAGCTCAACCTGCATAATATTTTCTCCTGTAGAAAGTCTGCAAATGGATGACTCAATTGTTGCTAGCTGTCGATTACCTGCACTCTAACCGTGTGCTCCACAGAGACCTTAAGGTATTAAGTATTACCTATTTCCTTATCCTAGCAAAGAAATCCTTATATGGTGCTTACATTAATGCAAGCTCATTTAATTACAGTGTTCCAACATATTCCTCAGCAAAGAAAACAACATTCGTCTAGGTACGAAAGCATTACCTTTGAATGCTCGTTACTTTTGGTTGGTTTCCGCGTATCATGTTATCTAAAGCAATATATATGTATTGCACGAACCCTGCAGGTGACTTTGGTCTTGCAAAGCTACTTAACGCAGATGATCTTGCTTCTTCGGTATTGTATATGTCGTTAATATCTATGCATTTATCAACTTACTTATTCAACAAATTCATTAGTAGTTGTTCGGTTGTAGATTGTCATGTCAAGTAATTGATGATTCTAAACTAAAAGCATAAATAACTAAATCCACACATATTAAAGTCTGACTTTGTTTTGCGCCATTATATCTTGTGGTAGGCTGTTGGAGCTCTAAATTACATGTGTCCCGAGATCTTTGCGGATATGCCATATGGTTATAAATCTGACATATGGTCCCTTGGTAAGAGCTACAAATGCCTTGCTCTAATTAACAAAGCAATACGATATGATATGATATCTGACCTTGTGTATGATGACATCCTTTTGTTTGTAAATAAGGTTGCTGCATGTTTGAAATTGTTGCACATCAGCCGGCATTTCGTGCTCCAGTAAGAACAAACTCAAACCATCTATATAGTTTGATGTTGTAATTAATGACAACAAAGTCTCTCATTTTCCAATGTTTTTAAATGAAATAATTTGATTAATGATTTGAACAGGACAGGGCTGGACTAATCAATAAAATAAATAGATCCACCATTTCTCCAATGCCAATTGTTTACTCTTCCACACTGTAAGTCACTTCTTCATGTGATAAAATATCTTCCGGTCAATCTCGATTTCTCCTTTTTATATTATATTTAAATGCTAAAATGCAACAGGAAACAACTTATCAAGAGCATGCTGAGGAAAAACCCTGAACACAGACCAACAGTGAGTTCATGCGTGCCTTTCCTGTCTGATTCATTTAGAGGAAACTGTTTCATACTTATGCCGCTTTGCTTTGTTGACAGGCAGCTGAATTGTTGAGACATCCTCATTTACAACCTTTTGTTCTCCGCTCTCGTAATGCACCATCGGTTTTTCTTCCAGTACATCTCATAAGTTGTGACTCACCGAAAAAATCTTACAAATCTACTGGTGGCAATGACAATAGGGACAGAGAAGAAGGATTAGCAAACCATTTGGAACGTGTTTATCCGTTTGAGGTGAATGGAGACGTACATACAAGAAACCGACCAAATGGTCGCAAACTAGCAGTGTCAAAAAGCACAGAAGACAACCTTGAGACTAAAATGGTTGATCCTACCAGCTACACATTGGAATTCTCTACTAGCATTAGTGGCTCAAAAGACGAGTCAACAACATCTGAATCAACTGTTTGTAGTGTGTGCAAGGAAGTAGACTTCAAAAGTAGAGCTGCAAGAGGTGTGACTGAAAGTGAGATCACTTCAAAGAGTACCCTAGATTCTGCGCATGATAAGCAAGTATTTGCTACTGAAAATTTTCAGAAGTCGTATGCAGTTGACATAAATGGGGTGACTAAAAAAATTGAAGATACTTTTTCCATTGAAGACAGCAGTGGCAATGATAAAGATGCGTCCACCAGTGATGAGGTCACATCACAATGTACTCGAGATACTCTGGATGTAGAACAAAGATTTACTATTGAACATTTTCAGAAGGGTGATTCAATTGACATAAATGCATTAACTAGAGAAGACAAATATAAATTTTCCGATAAAGGTTTTGATAAAGCTGAATCACAGAGAGAAAATTTGAAACCCGAGGACTTTGTTAAATCGATAATGTCCAATGAAGATAGAACTGGCATTAAAATAAATGGATCCATTGATGAAGTCACTTCAGAAAGTACACTAGAGTTTTTGCTCGTAGAACAATTTATTACTGAACATTTTCAGAATCCTGATGCATTTGACATAAATGCAGTGACAGCAGAAGTTGACGGTACTTTTTCCGAAGGTTGTTTTGATACTTTTTCCGAATGTGATTTTAATGCTTTTTCCGAAACACCGAGAGAAGATGCTAAACCTGAGGACTCAAGTAAATCAATCATTTACAGGAAAGACTGGAATGTAAATGATAAAGAACCCAGTGATGATATCACTTCAAAGAGCACATCTGATTCTGCACATGAAGAACGGGAATATGCCACTGAGAATTTTCAGAACTCAAATACAATTGGCATAAATACAGTGACTACAAAGGTTGAGGATACTCTTTCCGGTGAAGGTTTTGACACCGAGAATTGTCAGAACTCAAATACAATTGGCATAAATAACGTGACTACAAAAGTTGAGGATATGCTTTCCAGTGAAGGTTTTGATGAAGCTGTAGCACAAATGGAAGATGCCAAACCCGAGGACCCGAGTAAATCAATCATTTACAGCGAAGACTGCCACAGAGATGATAAAGAACGGTCCACCGATGATATCACTTCAAAGAGCACACTGGATTCTGTGGATGAAGCACATGAATTTGCTGCTGAAAACCTTTCAAAATCAAATACAACTGACATAAAGGCAGTGACTACAGAAGTTGATGATACTCTTTCCAGTAAAGGTTTTGATAAAGCTGAAGCAGAAAGAGAAGATGTCAAACCTGAGGATTTGAGTGAATCAATTATTTACAGCGAAGACAACAACAAAGAAGAGTCTATTGATGAGATCACATCAAAGAGCACACTGGATTCATCTAATGAAGAACCACAATTTGCTGCCGAACATTTTCAGAAGGCAGATACAGTTGGCATAAATGCAGTGACTACAAAAGTTGATGATACTCTTACCGGTGAAGGTTGTGATAAAACCGAAGCGCAAAGAGAAGATGTTCAACCTGAGGAATCAAGTAAATCACTCATTTACGGCAATGGGAATGACAAAGAAGTGTCAATTGATGAGATCACATCAAACACCACACTGGATACATTGCATGAAGAACGAGTTTCTGCCGAACACTTTCAGAAGCCAAATACAATTGACATCAATGTGGTCACAACAAAAGTCGATGATATTTCTTCCAATGATGGTTTCGATAAAGCCGAAGCACAGAATGGAAATTCCAACCCTGACGGCCCATATTTAGTGTCCAGTGAAGACAAAAGTGACAATGATATAGTTGGTTTCATTGATGAGGAAAAAGCATCACCAATTGTGCATAATGCTAGGGTTGAACAAGACACTGATACTGTAAACTGCTTGAAGGAAAGTAAAAACTCTGAAGGATATACACCAAATGGTGATAACAATGACATTGTGGTTGATAAGACACCAAATGAAATTTCCTTAAGCAAAAATAATTCAGTAGGTGGTGATAAAACAAAGAGGGTGTTGAATAATTCCGGCCAACAAAGAGCCGATGCTTTGGAGTCTCTACTTGAGTTGTGTGCTCATTTACTTAAACAAGGAAAGCTTGAAGAGCTTGCTGCAGTGCTAAGACCGTTTGGAGAAGACACGGTTTCATCCAGAGAAACAGCTATATGGCTGACAAAAAGCCTCCTGTTGTCACAAAAATTTAATCCAGAAACCTAGTTTTGTGAGAGGTTCTGTCATGAATCATTTCATCACTGTAAGAAAAATTTGTATCTTGAAAAGTTACACGAGTTTGTTCTTTTGAGACTTTTTTGCTTGATTGAAGATTGGAGGCTTGGAAAATAACATCCCATAATTTTTTCTTGGTGATTGTTTTTATTGTAAAAATGGCTTGAATTATTTTTGAGAAAAGTTGATATGTTCATTGGTGTTCTTATGTAAGCTTTGATTGTAACAAAATTAGAATTAGAAAAGCCCTGCCCTTATGTAATTTATTTGGTGGATTCACTTGGCTGGTTTGACTGTTCTCTAATCTTTTACTATATTGAATTGTTTTTCTTTTTGTTATTTATGTTGATAATTTTTATTAATAATTATCAAAAAGTTTAGGTGAGTTAGGCATCAGAGATTAATAGGGCCGGCCGGCCAGGACAGAACTCAACTCAGAGAGCGATAACAGATGTACTTAAAACATTTTCATGTCGGCAATAGAAGTTGAATCCACACTCTTGCATAAGTAAACTCCTTATCAACTTGACAAACTGCTGTTAGCCATTTATATTGTTATATGATTGAAAGTATAACACTCTATATAAGAATCGTGACACCGATTTGTACATTAACCATAACAATGTGATTACAAATTTATTTTACATTTTCTGCCGTTACAAATAGAGCAAAACATATAAACACATAATTATGGTTAATCACTCTTTATTCCATATGAATTACATATATAGTATAAACTTCTCTCCCTGTTGCCCTTCACATAATTTCCGAGCTTACTGGAACAAGGCAAAGAAAGACAACAATGAGGCACCAACCAACGAACCAACAACAGTTGTTGATGCGTCGCTGCTAGAGCCAGGGCCAGGTGCTGGTGCAGAAACCTCAGGACCGGTAGCCATGACTGCACTCATGGAGGCAGCGGCAAAGAGAACGGCGCAGGTAACCTTCTTCATGTCCATGATGTAATGAAAATTGAAAATGTGTGTGAATTTAGTATATAGAGGGAAAATGTGTTGTATTGATTAATGATCTTTGTCTTGGTTGAAGAGTGTTTAGGCAGAATGAGCTTTAAAAGACATGGTTTGAAGTTATTTTAGGAAAAATGTTACATTGGTTGGTTGTTAAAAGGTTATGTATGTATGGTTCTCCAAGGATTCAGGGTTGTTTTATTGGTTGTGTTACATGTTTGTTTTGAGGTATAGAATAATTCATAACCATTTGATGTGGCTTGCACAAGTTGTAATAATATTTCAGGTATAAAATGATTGATAACCGTTTAAAATGTCATAGTTTACTGAAAAATATAAAAATGAAATGGATCCGATCCGACTTTTACTCATCCTTTCGGTTATTCTTAGTTACAAAATTTTGTTGCACTATTACCCTTTCAATTTGTCTCTTTCAACATAGGATTTTTTTTTTTAAATTTTATCAAAATACCCGTCATGGCAACTGTCAACATTAACCGAAAGGATGTTAATCCTATCAAAGCTAATTAAATAATTAATTAGGTAGTAGTTAATTAAATAATTAAATGATAGAGGATAAATTAGTAGTTAATTAAATGATAGAGGATTATTAATGGGATGTCTATCTATTACATTATTATCTATTAGTGCCCGATATTTTTTTCTCGAATCATCCTCAATCTCGTAATAATTCTCACATATGTAAAAGAAATAATCTCAATATCACATTTAGGGTCTGTTTGTTACAGATATAAAAAATAGTAAGTTTAATATTGAATAATTTAGAAATTAGTTTTTAGATCTCGAATTTTAGAAGTAGTTCGTTTATTAGCGTTTAATTATTTTAGGTGTTTTTGCGCGCTATAAAGTAGGTTTATTTGGTAATTAATTACGGGCAGAGACTTTGGTTTCGTAAGGAAAAAAAGTAGAATTATTATTAATTAATCGAGGAAATTTGCTATCTAGGCCCCCATATATGCTCCCAAGCCCCCCAAAAACCCCAAAATACCCCTAGGTTAGTGGACAAAAAATTCGTCGTTTACGTAACGAATTCGAAAATATTCGGCACCCAGACGACGAAACGATTGACCTGAACAAAATTACCAACATTTCGTTGACTACGCAACGAAAACTGTGCCTTCGTAAATTGCATGACGAAACATTAAAATTCGTTGTCTACCTGACGAACACGCGTGTTTTCGTTGACTACGCAACGAAAATCAGTGATATATGAGAAATATGTAGATGGTTTGAAACTCAGTATCTCTGAATAGTTTCATCATTCTGTCAACGAAATGGTTTTTTGATCGTCGTCTACTTAACGAATTTGTTGTTCAGGGGCATTTTTGTCAATTTGGGGGGCCTAGGAGCAAAGATGGGGGCCTATATAGCAATTTTCTTAATCGAGTGAGAATGGTAAGAAAAATAGAAATAGTTAAAAGAAAGAGTCCAATTAGAAAAGAAGTGTGCTAGTTTGAGCCCATTAAGGAGAGGGGTGCAGATTAGTAAAACTGAAGAGAAGAAAAGAGTTAATTAAAACATACTGTATGTTTTTTGAAAATTATATTTTTGGTCACATAATTTAGAGATATGTTGTAATTTCATATATTTTAAAGATGTGCTTTAGAATTACATTTTTGAAACAAATTTTGTTAGGATATGTTTTAGAAACATATTTTAGAAAGATATATTCTAATTTTTGAAACAAAGTTTGTTAGGATATGTTTTGAAAACATATTTTAAAAAGATATATTCTAATTTTTGAAACAAAATTTGTTAGGAATTGCTTAACTTATGGAGAAAGATAGATTTTGTTATGACTTTAAGACTATGTAAAATAACTATTAGATGCTTATAAATAGATGGTTAAATCGGAGAATTAAGATTAACCACTTTTCACAAAAATTAGTAAAGAGAGACTTAGAAAAAGAGAGAAAGTAAGAGGGAGCTATGGCTTGAGAAAGGAGGGATTCGAGAAGAACAAACTAGAATTTATTACTACTTCATCGTTGTTTTTCTGCATAATCGAAGTAAGCGGGTTTAACCAAATTTATATTTTCTAGACTTTGATACTCATGAGTGTATTTGTTTTCTTTTCCCTTTCTTTTTATGTTCTTAAGTACCTATGATTCTTCATTTGATTGTTATTTTTTATTATAAAATTTCATATTTGTTATATGTTTAACTCGTTTATATGATAATATATTCTTATCTATAAGCATCAATTTGAGTGATTCTATGTGTGTTTGTCCAACTTTGTTATATGCAATATTGATTAATGTAACCCAATTCTCTTGGCAGGCATATTAACTAATGTTTGGATATGTTAAAACAAGGAATTTTTATCAATTTATGTTATTTGAATAAATTGCATTAAAATTGATTTTAAACGTGTAAATTATCAAAAAGTTTTTAACATATATTCCCTCTGATTCGTTCCTTTTTAAAAAGAATTTGTTTCAAATTATTTAATGTTTTGATAACTTAAGGTTATATTTTTTCTATTTTACCCTCCTTCCTAATTTTTTTTATTGACTAAATTTTATATAATATTTTTATTGTATCTATTTTTTTTATTTACTAAACTTCTTCGTATAATCTTTTTATTGGTTTTGTTTTGTTTCTTGCATGTTTATTGAAAATCTTGTTACACAATATTAAGAAACACAAAATGACTACAACTTGAAAATACGAGAATTGTTAGAACATATGAACTTTTAAAATACTCTATTTTAAAATTGGAAAATATGTGGCTACAACTCAGTTACAATAAGTATTAGGGTAAAATAATTGATATCCCTGTAATGTTAGCGAGTTTTGTTTTTCCCCCTATAAAATATTTCCGTGTAACTCACCCCTTACAAAAGTTAGACTCTTTTCTTTTGCCCCCTGAACACAACACATGGCATCTGACTGGATAATATGCATAGGTGGCATGTCCATGTGGATTTATTTTAAATTTTTATTTAAATTAATGCCACGTGTTATTGACACGTGGCAAACTTGAAATTATTAGTTTTTTTTTAAAATAAAAAAAACTTAATTAAAAAAACATAATTAATAATTAATATTTGTTTGGTTTAGTAAAAAAAAGGAAATTATAATATCTATTTTTTAATTTGTTTGTATATTACTTTAAAGTTTATTAATTGGTTTTTATAAATTGAAATTGTAAAATTATAATTGAAAAAGTTAGGGAAGTTAAAAGACAAAGAGTAACAAATTGGGGAAAATAGAAACGGTGGTAGCAACACTTGTGCCCTAGCAGAGAGAATGGCGAAGAATCAATCGACGACAGCGAAGAAGAAGCAGAAGCAATCGACGACGACGAAGAAGAAGCAGACGGTGACGGCGACGGAGAAGGTCGTACCAGAAGCTAAAACCAAGAACAAGACCAAAGCTGTAACACCCAAACCCTTTATTTAATAAAATACTATTCTCAATAAAATTTGATTCAAAATGCGCAACGGAATAAATTATATTATATAAAAAATTGATGGTTCAAGTATTACATTCTTCAACAAAATAATTAATAATAACTTAATTAGCAAAATATCGTTTATTATAAAAGTATGCCTAAAAAGATACACCATTTAATAAATTAATATAAGTGAGACAAGAACTTTATTTATATATATAAACCCTTTCCTCGTGTCATGATAAGAGCGGAACCCTATACAACTCATCAGAAGCTAATCTAATCTAGGAGTAGCACTGCTAAACTCCTCACCCAAAAGCATGTTATACAGAGCACGATCTTCTATCACTGATCGGATCCGTCAACCTGGGAATCTGAACTCTCAACGTTCAGAAATTAACACAAAATAAGAGAGTTAGATCACATAATCCACAAATCATAAGCATAAGGTACACTTACTACTCCAATGAAATTATAAACATAATTCGACTCTAACTCATCAACATCAATCTTAACACATATACAAGTATTCAAGACTCACCACACAAACACAATTAATCACTTAACACATAAATGCACATTCTCCTAATGCATCTAATGTCACAACCAATGTCATGTCACCCTAGACACAACTAATGCATGTGGTACCATTTGTTCATTTTAAAGTCATGACGGACTCTGCAAGGATAAACATACCCCAATGTTCATTTTAAAGTCATGACGGATTCTCTCCATGGGTAGACATATACCCATCTGCCCCTTGTTCATTTTTAAGTCATGACGGACTCTGCAAGGATAGATGTATCCCAAATATATTCTAGTCAACCGCAGCTACTAAAATATCTACTATACTTTAAGGTTCACTTAAAGTATCTGCTCCACATACAAATATGAATGCATGTATGCTCATGAATACTCACACATAGTCAATACATTAGGTATTAGACATCTCCATAAATTAAGTAGAACACAAATCCACTTACTCCATCATCAAGATAATTTGCAATCTAGATACACGTACTCAATACTCCAATTAAACATCAACACCAACAACTAATCATTGCATAAGAATACCAATGAACATGTTATCATACTCCAATCACACATCAACATCAACAATTAATCATTGCAAAAGAATATCAATGAAACATGTTATCATACTCCAATCACACATCAACATCAACAATTAATCATTCAAATGTTAGGATTAAGACCCCTTCTACCATTAAGACTCATTACAATACATCTTCTACATGTAAGACCCCTTCTATCATGCAGGACCCCTTCTACATGCAGAACATTTTCTACAGGTAAGAACACTCAAAAATACCCATTTTCTTTTCATGTTATAAATCATAAATGAGCTTCCTTTAAGTTAACACATATGATTATACACACAAAAACACCACTAGATTCACATATCTGCACCATTTCATACCATAAAGTAAGAATTTACACATTTACTCAAAAACTCATAAAACTCAAGAAACTTAGTTCAAACATCTACAAATTCCCATTTTTCCCTTAAAATTCGTATACACATCATAGTATAGGTTTATTAAACTTATTAGGAACAACAAAATTCAACTTTCTTTAAGAAAATCTCCCACCCCAAAAACGAAAATGAGTGGAGAAAGTTTGGGAATGGAGAAATCGACATTCTCCCCTTTCTCGGATCACTCATGACTATGAATCTACTCTCTTACCTTAGGTCAGTTGAAAAAACTCGAGTCCTTCTCTTGAAATCTCTTCCCTTTCTCTTGCCCTAGCTCTCCAAATGCTCTCCCTTCTCTCTAACTTCCAAGAACACAAAGAAAATGAACTTTCTCTTACTAACTTGCCTTTAAGTAGTGCCCCACTTGGCTTAAGGCCCAATGGCTTAAGGCCCATTAACACTGTACACTCGCTCGCTACTAATATAACGCGGGAAAACTAATTATCTTACACTATTGACTAATAAAATATTCTACCTCACTAAAACATAAATAATTAAACTTAAACGACTAATAATTAAAATGGGATGTTACAAAAGCAGCGGAGAAACACGACAATGACAGGTGAGTTTCAATTTTCGAAATCTGAAGAATCTTATACTTTAATGTGTAAGCTTTATGCACATGTTAGATTCTCTTTTAGGCTGTAGTATTGTGGTTTGGACTGATTCTTTATTCACTTGGTCATGGTTATGTGTTTGTTGTTTAGTGCAAGTTGTTTAGTACAAATATAGTTGTGTGTAGGATACTCTTGTTTGTATTGGGTAGGGGTTTGTATGAGATGATGACACGTGGCTTACAAAAAAATAATATTTTTTTTCATTTACAGCAATTCCAAAACCTGCACTGTTGTTTTCAATCATGGAGGTGAATTTGTGAGAGAAGACAACAATATGTTTTACAGAGGTGGGGTTCAAACAGTGGTTAGTAATGAAAAGGTTGATGAGTGATGTATGTCTCATTTGATGAAATTGGTTATGGGATGGGGATATGAAAATCATAGTTTTAAGATTTGGACTAGATATGATAGATTTGCTGAGAAATATACTAAATTGGTGAGAGATGATGATGTTATAGAGCTTGCTGAGTACATTTGTGGCAATAATATTGAAGGACAAATATATGTAGAACATAATGTGACTGATGAGGAAAGTGACTCTGGTAGTGATTATGAGAATGATGAAGGAATGAGGTTTAGTGACAGTGAGGATGAGAGGTGTGTGGGCCCTAATGATGGATTTATGGATGATGCAAAAAATGATAATGATGTTCAACAAAACATAAACTTAATTCTTAATACTTTAGGACGTACTGAAAATGAATTTGATGACAATGATTATGAGAGTGATGAATTAGGTAGCAGTGACCCAGATGTTTCTGATGATGATGGAGGGCCAGTATATGAGAAATATAGGAAAGAGCAAATGAATGTCAACTTTAAATTTAAGTTTGGTATGGAGTTTAATTCAATGCAGGATTTTAGAGATGCTATGAGAGATTGGTCTGGCTTGAATGGCCAACCTCTTGATTTTGTCAAAAATGAGAGGACAAGGGTTAGGGTGGTATGTGAGAGAAAATGTGGGTTTTATGCTTTGTGTTCACAAGTGGGTCAAGAGCTGGCATATGCTATTAAGACGCCCACTGACAATATGGTCCACACGTGTCTTAGGATATTAAATAACAAAACTGCCAACTCAAAGTGGGTAGCCAAGGAAGTTGTAAAGTTAATGCAAACCTTCCAAAAAGTTAGACCAATCTGGTTTCTTGTTAATTCCAAGGAATTTCATTAATTCCATTACATATAGTTTCTTGTTTTTTAAAGTCACAGATCTGGTATTTTTATAAGTTACATGTTGTTTTTATTTATTTGATTTTGTAGGGATTGGTAGCTGTATTTGAAGAAATGTTCGAGCAAATTGAACATAGACTTTGTCTTAGACATCTCTATGCCAATTTCAAGAAGAAGTTTGGTGGAGGCACACTAATTAGAGACTTGATGATGGGAGCAGCCAAAGCAACTTACTACCAAGCTTGGGAAGCAAAGATGAATGAGCTTAAAGCAATTAATGTGAAGGCTTGGGATTGGCTCGTGCAAGTTCCTACCAAGATGTGGTGTAAGCATGCTTTTAGTTTTTACCCTAAGTGTGATGTGTTGATGAATAATTTATCTGAGTCATTCAATGCCACAATCTTAGTTGCTAGGGACAAACCTATTTTAACATTATGTGAATGGATTAGAATGTATTTGATGAATAGGATGTCTAGCTCTGTCAAAAAACTAGAAAAATGGCCACATAAAATTTGTCCAATGCCTCAAAGGAGGTTACACAAAGAGGTTCTCATGGCTGGCCAGTGGCAACCCACTTGGAGAATTGACTCAGAATTTCAGGTTGCACATTATGTTAATGGTCAACAGTTCATTGTTGATACTAGGAAAAAAAGATGTTCTTGTGGTTTTTGGGAATTAGTTGGCATACCTTGTAGACATGTTGTTGCAGCATTAGGAGTTACTAGAGAGAACCCTATAGACTATGTTGATGAATGCTATTCAAGGGAGAAATATGCTAAATGCTATGGTTTTGTTGTTAGTGCTATTAATGGTGTAGATATGTGGCCTAAACCTCCTGAGGGTGTTGAGGAAAACATATTGCCTCCTATGTATAAAAAAGGGCCTGGAAGGCCTAGAAAGCTTAGGATTAGAGAAGTTGGTGAGGAAGGGTCTAGGAGGAGGAGAAAAGGTGTAATATACTTGTGTACCAAATGCTCTCAGCCTGGACATAATGCAGGCTCATGCAAAAGCATAGAACAAGACCCAAATGGTCTGAAGAGAAAGGTAATAAACATTGTAAATATTTAAATTTTAGGTTAGCATTGTAAAATAATTTTGTGACTCATACATTTGTTCACTAATGCAGAGAAAACCACCAAAGGGGAAAGGTAAAGAAGAAGCTGCAGCTGCAGAGGCTCATGCACCTCAATCTAATGCCACTGCAACTCAAGGATTAGTTGGTGTTGATGCAACACAAGAAGCTCCAGCTGCAGAGGCTCATGCACCTCAATCTAATGCCACTGTAACTCAAGAAGCTCCAGCTGCAAAGGCTATGGATGTTGAAGCAAGTCAAGTGATTGATACAACTCAAGCTATGGATGTTGAAGCAAGTCAAGTGATTGATACAACTCAAGCTATGGATGTTCAGGCAAGTCAAGTAATTAATACAAGTCAAGCTATGGATGCTGCATGCCAATATTTTGATGACATATCTGATTATGACATGATACAAGCAGAAGGACATGACATGCTAAAAGAAGTGAAGATTGAGAAAGTGAAGGCTCAGAAAGGGAAGTCTGTGAAGAAAAAAAAAATGGAAGGAAGAAAGCTATACCATGGAAAGCAAAGAAGAAGCAGTGAAAGGATTAGTGCTAGATGGTTGAGCAAGCCAATAGTTGGAGTTGGTTCATCTGAGACACAACCAATAGTGATCAAAGACACTGATATGTAATAGTTGTTTAGGTTATGAATTATGTAAGACATTGCTAGTTATGACTATCTGTTATGTGCTTGTTTTGTTAAGCTTCATGTTGCACAATATATGTGCTTGTTTTGCTATGCTTAAGAACAATATATGTACTAGATTCAGGTTGCACTATATATGTGCTTGTTTTGTTAAGAACCTGTGCACTATATGTGCATATTATTATGTTATGCAGTACAATTGCACTATATGTGCTTATTATTATGTTATGCCTTCAATGTTATGCAGTACTATAATTAGTGCCATTCTCATTGTAATTGCACTTTATATCTTAGTGCCATTCTCATTATATAATTATGCAGCTATAATTATGCAGTACTATAATTATGCAGTATACTAATTACAATTTCAATTGACGATAACTAAAACGGTTTTTTCATTGATTTATAAAGTTGTGATACAACAATTACAACTTAACAGATCTTCTAAACTGAAATACATAACACTAGAATAAAAGGAAATACATAAACTGAAATACTTAATAGTTCACATAACACTAGAATCATAAGCCAACTTAACACTTAATACTTAATAGTTCACTTAACACTTAATAGCTATTACATTGATTTCCATAACATAGCAACAAAAATCACAAACATAAAGCTAACAACAATTACAAAGTGACTAATCATCTTTCCAAATTCCTTCCCAATTTCTCTTCCAAACTCCTTGCCAAACTTTCTCCCAAAGTCCTTCATTGATTCAAAGTTCTTGCAAATCCTTTGATGCCCGAAATGTCGGTTCACAGCTACCACATCGTCCAATTCATCATCCCATACCAGCAATTCACATGAATCAAACTGAAAATATGAATTAACCAACATCTTAAGATTTTTCAAATAAAAAACACAATTATCTAAATCAAAACCGAAAACTTACCCCATGATCTTCATAGTAACACCACACCCACATCTGGGTAAATTAGTTCCACTTGAAGCTTCAATCGATGAACATTTGCTACCTCCCATTTTCCAAAACCTAATCCCAAAATAATCCATAGAATGAGAAACAAGAAGGAGAAGCATCAAACCACAAGAAATACAAAGAGATTAAGATGAGAGAATAAGTGAATCATTGAAAATGGTAGAAGAACAAACCTGATGCCTTGTTTGTTGTTAGGACTGCGCGACAGACAAGAAGAAGAAGATGGGTTATTTGTTATTAGATCTGGTGTTTATAACCCAGACAAATATGTGTTTGTGTTTTTTTTTATTAAGTTTTTTATTTTATTTATTTATTAGTAAATGCAGTGTATTTCTATTTTTTTTTTTTAAAAACTAATAATTTCAAGTTTGCCACGTGTCAATAACACGTGGCATTAATTTAAATAAAAATTAAAAATAAATCCATGCCACCTATGCATATTATCCAGTCAGATGCCATGTGTTGTGTTCAGGGGGCAAAAGAAAAGAGTCAAACTTTTGTAAGGGGCGAGTTACACGGAAATATTTTATAGGGGGGAAAAACAAAACTCGCTAACATTACAGGGGGGGTATCAATTATTTTACCCTAAGTATTATTTCATGCCTAAGTAACCTTGACTTCTTGTACTAAGATTGGATCACACTTTATTTAAATGAGTAGTTGTTCTGTTCTTTCTACCTTTTGCTTATTCACATGGGGAGTTTTAATTCTATTGGAACATTTGGCTTTCATGATCTCTATCATGGATGATTGTAATGAAACAAATATGCAATTGAACTAATTGAAGGAAAATTTTCAATCGACTTCACCATTGCACTGACAAGTTCATCAATGGTTTTAGGTGCTTCCTTGTATTGTAATGCTTGTATAGCCGCAAATAATTCAAGGTCTACGATATTCAAATATGGAGAATTTGCATGATGTCACGTTAAACAAATATCAAAACCGTCGTTGTTGACTTCTTCAAGAAACGCTGGATCGTTACTGTTAACATGCATTCTTGCGTTATCTTGTTGGATTATTATTGTTGTTGGATATTGCCTTCGAAAACTCAGAAACAGGAAAAAACAGGAAAGGTGCTGGTGGCTGCGCCTGGGCGCAATTGCTGGGAGATGGAGCTTCAGCTCCTGTCATCTGCGCCTGGGCGCAGCATGACCTGCGCGGGGCGCTCTGCGCCGAGGCGCGGGCTCGCGAATATAAATTGGCTGTTTGCGTTTTCTGAGTGTTGTAAGGGGATTTTAGGGTTTCTGGAGCCAACACAAAGACTATGGTTAATAGAGAAACATCTTGGGAAGACTCTAGGGTTGGGGAAACATTCTATCACCTTGGGAAACACTTTGATTGAATCTCTTGGTCACGGGGAGAGATTCGGGACTAGGGTAGAATTAGGAAAACACTAATTCTTGTAACTCTTGTGGAGAATCTCATTGTAATCAAGGTTTCTATTGATAAGTGGAACGGAGAAGATTGTCCTCCCCCCAGATTAAGTTCATTAACACCGAACTGGGTCAACAAATTCTATTGTGTTCTTTACCGCTTTCGCCGTTTACTTGTTCGTGATTATATTGCTATTCTCACTTGTATGGTTGCTTGGTTTATTTGCTCCACACATCAAAGGTTATTGGTGTGAGTTAATCGAATTCACAAAAATTGGCGCCCACCGTGGGGCAAAGGATCAAACGAATTGAGTACCATGCGTTCTAAGTGGGAGATTGAGAAATTCACCGGGAGTAACGACTTCGGGTTGTGGAAGGTGAAGATGAAGGCGATATTAATCCAACAGAAGTGTGTTGAAGCGCTAAAGGGTAAGACACTGATGCCGGCAAATCTCTCGGATGCGGAGAAAACTGAGATGGATGAGAAAGCACTTAGTGTTATTATTTTGTGCCTCGGTGATAAGGTGCTAAGAGAGGTTGCCAAGGAGAGGACGACTGTGGAGATGTGGACCAAACTTGACTCATTGTATATGACCAAGTCCCTGGCACATATACAGCTATTGAAGCAACAACTGTACTTCTTTCGTATGGTTGAGAACAAATCTGTGGTGGAGTAACTTACGGAGTTCAACAAGATTGTTGATGATTTGGCGAACGTTGATGTGAGTTTGGAAGACGAAGACAAGGTCTTTCATTTGTTGTGTGCTTTTCCCAAGTCACTTGAGAATCTCAAGGATGCATTACTATATGGTAAGGAAGGCACTATCACCTTGGATGAAGTTTCATCGGCTTTGAGAACCAAAGAACTGACTAAGCTGAGAGACTTGAGGGTTGATGATAGAGGAGAGGGATTGAATGTGGCGAGGGGTAGAAGCGAGAACGAAGGCAAAGGGAAAGGGAAGAAGAATTGGTCCAAGTCTAAGCCAAGTGGTGATGGTGGCAAGTTCAAATGTTACCATTGTCATGAACCAGGTCACTTCAAGAAGGACTGTCCTCGGAGAGGGGGCGGTGGTAGTTCGTCGGCTCAGATTGCCGTTAGTGATGAAGTTCATGAGGAAGGCTATGAGACTGCGGGAGCACTCATAGTCACATGTTGAGAACCATAGATGATTGATCAGCCTGGAGAGGCTGTGGTAAGAATACTCAACATCAGCCTGGAGAGGCGGTGGTAAGAATACTCAACATCAGTCTGGAGAGGCGGTGCTAATAATACTTAGGTTACTATTGAAACAACAACGTTATTATGATGATGTGAAGATGCTAGTGGAAGTTGGGAATCGGTGGAGTTTTGAGTCGTAGACTTTGGATGCTCCTATGACATGTGATTGAAGAATGAATACCGTGAAAATCCTAGAGCTAGTTGAAGGTGGAGTTGTTCACTTTGAAGACGGGAAAGCTTGGAAGATTTAAGGTATGGTGAAGGTCTTTTACATGATGTGAGGTATGTTCCTGAACTTTGATGCAAGATAATTGGTTCTACTATTGGTTATGCATTAGATACTAGTGGTGATTCTCATGTGGTTGAGTTGTGTGAAGCTTTGGGTGGAATTTGTTAGTGACATAAGTTTTGGTTGGACTAGTGAAATAAAGTTTAACTAGGTGGTAGAACTAAACGGGAAGTGTTGGAGACTAACAATGGCTTGAAGTGTGTTTCGGAGTAGTTGAAAAGTTTTGCGTTACAAGGTGGAAGACATAGTGGAAATACCGTTTTGAGTCTTTGGTGGAGGAATCTCGGTTTGAGGTGGAGTTTGTTACTAGTGGTACTAGAGGAAGACAAACAATCAATAATAACTCTTGGCTATCTAGTGAGAAATAGGGAAGAGAGTGGTAATGTTGCACCAAAGTGGTATGGCTTTGGAGACCTTGTTGTTTGTGTTTTTCAATTGTGTCTAAAGAAGTGCAAAACTTGAAAGATCTTCAGGGAGGCAATTGGAAGTCGGTGACAATCAGACTTGGGAACTTGTAGGGTTATTGAAGGTAGTTGGATACAAGGAAAGTCAGATGTTGCGGCTTGTGGAACTTAGCTAAAATTCCAAAGTTAAGTTGAGAGGCAAGCAATTGTTCTGGAGGACGGACATGAACAATCCGGGGACTGAAGAGGGTATGGTGAAGCTTGTAGGATTGTCCTAAAATTCCAAGGGCAATTGGAGGCAAGAGTTTCTTTGAGAGTACGAAGCGGTTCACTTCGGGGTTCAAAGAGGGTGTGGTGTAATCAGGGTGGTTGGTGGGAAGTTGACATCACCATCGTTTTGAAGGCAAGGTGGAGATTGTTGGATATTGCCTTCGAAAACTCAGAAACAGGAAAAAACAGGAAATATGCTGGTGGCTGCGCCTGGGCGCAATTGCTGAGAGATGGAGCTTCAGCTCCTGTCATCTGCGCGGGGCGCGAGCTCGCGAATATAAATTGGCTCTTTGCGTTTTCTGAGTGTTGTAAGGGGATTTTAGGGTTTCTGGAGCCAACACAAAGACTAGGGTTAATAGAGAAACATCTTGGGAAGACTCTAGGGTTGGGGAAACATTCTATCACCTTGGGAAACACTTTGATTGAATCTCTTGGTCACGGGGAGAGATTCGGGACTAGGGTAGAATTAGGAAAACACTAATTCTTGTAACTCTTGTGGAGAATCTCATTGTAATCAAGGTTTCTATTGATAAGTGGAACGGAGAGGGATGCCCTCCCCCCAGATTAGGTTCATTAACACCGAACTGGGTCAACAAATTCTATTGTGTTCTTTACCGCTTTCGCCGTTTACTTGTTCGTGATTATATTGCTATTCTCACTTGTTTGGTTGCTTGGTTTATTTGCTCCATACATCAAAGGTTATTGGTGTGAGTTAATCGAATTCACAAAAGTTGACCCCAAGTCCTCTCTTGGGCATTTATCCCTTATAGCCAGTAGGACTTTATCAATAAGTAAAGAGAGACATTGATGAACTTGTCGGTGCAATGGTGAAGTCGATTGAAAATTTTCCTTCAATTAGTTCAATTGCATATTTGTTTCATTACAATCATCCATGATAGAGATCATGAAAGCCAAATGTTCCAATAGAATTAAAATTCCCCATGTGAATAAGCAAAGGCTAGAAAGAACAGGACAACTACCGATTCAAATGAAGTGTGATCCAATTTTAGTACAAGAAGTCAAGGATTATTTAGGTCTGCAATAATACTTATTGTGACTGGGCTGTACTCACATTTTCATTTTTAAAGTAAAGTATTTCAAAAGTTCATGTGCTCTAACAATTCTCATATTTTTAAGTTGTAGTCATTTTGAGTTTCTTAATGTTGTGTAACAAGATTTTCAATAAACAAGCAAGAAAAAAAAGAGGAACAAAACAAAAGGCATAAAATATTATATGAAGAAGTTCAGTAAAAGAAAATAGATACAATAAAATGATTATATAAAATTTACTCAATAAAAAAAGTTAAGAAGAAGGGTATAATAGACAAAATATAATCTTAAGTTATCAAAATGAAAAATCGTTTGAAACAATTTTTTTTCTTTCTAAACCGACAAATAAGAAGGAACGAATCGGAGGGAGTATAATGTTAGTCCACTTTACACATTTAGTAAAAGTTAACGGAAGGGACTAACTTAGTTAACTGAAGTAAAATTAAGAAACTAAAACGTAATAATAAATAGTTAAGGAACCAAAATAAAACCAACAATTAATTAATGGACCAACAGAGTAATTTAGAAAGAAAAAACCACCAATTGTTTTCCGCAGAAAAAAATCCACTTGTTTTGTCAAAATTAAAACACCACAATTATTCATTTTTCTAGAATTTTTTCAGAACGGTTCAACCTTTTCTCCTTCCCATCTCTCAATCTTCTTCACTCATTCTAGCGATTTTTTATCTGATCTCTCTTTTCCCTCATCAGCAACATTGCTCAGACGAATCAGTGTGGTTGTTGATTTTAGAAGATAAAGGCAACATGCAGCTTGTTGGAGTGGAGGATCTGGAGGGTGAATTTGGGACAGACGATATGTCAAGGGCAAATAAGGAATAAAAAAGAAGAATAAAAAACATTCAAAGTAAAAATTCTTCAAATCAATTTTACTTTAACGCAGAAGTTTGGAATTGTAGCTTCCACTGAACTCATGTTTGGGGTGTAGAATCACGTTTCGGAGATTCGTTTTTGTTTTTATCCAAACACTCTTTAAAAAATGGAAAACTTGCGTTTGAAAAAGCAAACTCGTGTCAAAACGCACAAACAAAACGACGCATAGCATATAACAAAGTTAGACAAACACGCATGGAACCACTCAAATTGATGCATATATATAAGAATATATTATCATATAAACGGGTTAGACATATAACATATATGAAATTTCATATTAAAAAACAACAATCAATAGAAGAATCGTAGGTTTTCAAAAACATAAAAAGGAAGGGAAAAGAAAACCACTATGCTCATGAGTATCAAAATCTAGAACTTAATATAAATTTGGTTAAATCCCTCGCTTGGTCTTGATTTGCAGAATTTCTTAGTTAATGCTAAAGCTTCTCTCCTTTATCTCTTATTTGCAAGTTTCTATTCTTTTCAATTTTTAGCAAAATTGGTAAAATATAGTTGAATTTACTTTGTGTTTATTTATTGTAATAAAAATTATTTTTTAACAAAATAATCTCTAACTTGTTTCGATATAACACGTAAAAGTGATTTTTTTTTAATTAAAAAATAACCCCAATTATTTAATACTTGTTTTCTCTGTCCTTTAAAAAAATATTTTATTTAAGAAGCTACTCGTAGCAGCTTCTCATTTTTTACTGTTTTTTTTTTTATTAATTTTAGATTTGTTTTAAAAAATAAATCAATAACAAAAAAGTGTAATATTTCTAAAAATGATTATTTATATAAAAATAAGTTTTTCTTTATAAAAAATCTGTAGCAAACGGCCTCAGAATTTTAAATGTAGATTTATTTTTTTTTCAATTTTAGATCTAATTTTTGTTTGACATAATATATTTTGTTCTGGATCGGCTAAAAGCTCAACAAAGACCACGATACCATACTATGAGCACGGGTAGAGGCAAAACCTCCAATATCCAAACGTGTTCCCATATGTGGCTGATCCTCTACACATAGGTGGCCCCACCACATCTTAAAAATCATACCTATATAAGCACACATACACCAATCACCGAATATGAGATATCTACGCCTCCAATTCTATATTTTTTATTCCTCTTTCAAATACTGACTTGAGCATTGAAGTGCTAATATTTTTGCAGATATCATTTCCCCTATAAAGACCCAAAAATCACCCTATCATCTTCAACAAATAATCTACCAACTTTTTTTTGACAAAAAAAAATCTACCAACTTAATCACCATGAATTAAGACAATCATTTATGAGCAACCAATTCATATTTAATTAATACTATTTTCATACTATCAATTTATTATTTTCTATTTTATATTTATGATAGTAAAAATACATGAATAATTAATAAAAACAATATAGTAAAATTGCTGAACTTGTTAGGCCGGATGCCATGATCGAAGTTCAAACCCCGACTACCTCACTCATGTATATAAGTTAATATGAATTATACCTGTTAATTATATAAATTATACCTGTTGGATATGCCTTGAAATCTCAAGATTGGAAGTCAGAATATTTCAGATTTTGTGAAAAAATATATTTTTGGAGAATATTTGACTTGGATTGTGTTTGGTTTTAAATTGGATATATTTAAACACAATATTGAGAGATTTGATTTTATTTTAGAAGATTGTCTTTTAAAATAAGTAGGCATATATTTTTGTATAAATAGGGATTGTATTATTCATAGAAAAATTGAGGGAGAGCGACAAGATGTAGAGAGTCGGGGTTTGCCACCACAAAAGGCTAGGGTTTTGAATCTTAGGGCAAACTATTCTTGGGATCATCCTGTGGGACGCCTTGGGTAGACTAGGTCAAATTGAGTCTCTTTGCCACGAGAAGAGATTCGTATTTTGGGTAGAATTAGGGTTGCTAATTCCTTGTACCCAATTATGGGAATTTCTTGTAAAGTGGTGACTATTTGATCATAGTAGAACGGAAGGGCTGCTCTATCCCCCAGATTAGGTTCATTAACACCGAACTGGGTAAACAAATTGATCGTGTGTTCTTTATCTTCTTATCGTCCTTATTGTTTGAATTATTGCATCATCGTCTCTATCCTGTCCTTATATTTTGGTTGCTTGTCACGCTTGCCCCACACATCAAGTTCTTTTATTGGTGTGAGTTTTCGTCGAATTCACAACAATTGGCGCCCACCGTGGGGCAAGGGGATCATTCGATTCAAGTACCATGGGTTTGAAGGAGGATATTGAGAGGTTCACCGTGAGTAACGACTTCGGGTTGTGGAAGGTGAAGATGAGGGCGGTCTTAATTCACAACAAGGGTTGAGGCGTTGAAGGGAGAAGCACGATTGTAGAGATCTTGCTTATCACAAGGGGATGGTTGGTGTACTTTGGTGGAATCTCAGTTTGAGGTGGAGTCTTCCAATAGGGGGAGATAGTCAACGTTGACTCTCGGGTATCTAATCGGAGATAGGGAGGAGAGTGGTAGTGTTGAACCAAAGGGGAACCATAGAGACCTTGTGGGATACATTTCAATTGTGGCTGAAGAAGTGCAAGACCTTGAGAGGATCTTCAGGGAGGCAATTGAAAGCAACCTTGATCAAACTGTGGAACTTGCAGGACTGCTGGAGGTAGTCGGGTGCAAGGGGAGTTTGATGTTGCAGCTTGTGGGGCCGCCTAAAATTCCTAGGTTGGTTCGGAGCCAAGCAATACTTCGAGAGGACGGAGGGCACTCCGGGGGTCGAAGGGTGGTGAAGCTTGTTGAGCTATCTAAAAAGCCGGTGATAGCGGGGCACAAGCGTTTCTTCAGGAGGACGGAACTGATCACTCCGGGGGCTGAAGAGGGGGCGGTGAATCTTGTAACTACCAAAAGTCCTATGGTAGTGGGAGGCAAGAACTTCATGAGAGCGGAAGGCATTCCGAGGGATGAAGGGAAGGAGGCAATGCTTGCGGGAAGCAAGTGGAGGCTAACGCCTAGGTCATGGTCTTGGCCGGTGATCTTGGATGAAGATTCAAGATGGAGAGAGCAGCGCGGTGGTTGAGTGGATCACCATCGATTTAAAGGCAAGCTGGAGAATTGTTGGATATGCCTTGAAATCTCAAGATTGGAAGTCAGAATATTTCAGATTTTGTGAAAAAATATATTTTTGGAGAATATTTGACTTGGATTATGTTTGGTTTTAAATTGGATATATTTAAACACAATATTGAGAGATTTGGTTTTATTTTAGAAGATTGTCTTTTAAAGTAAGTAGGCATATATTTTTCTATAAATAGGGATTGTCTTATTCATAGAAAAATTGAGGGAGAGCGACAAGATGTAGAGAGTTGGGGTTTGCCACCACAAAAGGCTAGGGTTTTGAATCCTAGGGCAAACTATTCTTGGGATCATCTTGTGGGACGCCTTGGGTAGACTAGGTCAAATTGAGTCTCTTTGCCACGGGAAGAGATTCGGGTTTTGGGTAGAATTAGGGTTGCTAATTCCTTGTACCCAATTGTGAGAATTTCTTGTAAAGTGGTGACTATTTGATCATAGTAGAACGGAAGGGCTGCTCCCTCCCCCAGATTAGGTTCATTAACACCGAACTGGGTAAACAAATTGATCGTTTGTTCTTTATCTTCTTATCGTCCTTATTGTTTGAATTATTGCATCATCGTCTCTATCATGTCCTTATATTTTGGTTGCTTGTCACGCTTGCCCCACACATCAAGTTCTTTTATTGGTGTGAGTTTTCGTCGAATTCACAACAATACCTTTATAAAATAATGTTTGAAAATACGCAACGGAAATAAAATAATGTTTAAATTCACAATAATGTTTGATACATAAAAAGGTTTGGTTCGAGTATTACATTGTACACATAAAAGCTTACTAATAACTTAATTAGTAAAACAATTATTATACAAAAAATAAGTTTCTACAAAAGTACATTCTTATATACAATAAAAATAATAAACAAGACTCCAAATATACATTATATAAATGATCCCATCCCCGTGTCACATCAGAGCGGAGCTTCACCGACGACTCGGTCACAAACATAACCTGAGGACCTAAACCCCCAAAGGTTCAGCACATACACAAAACAGAGGGTTAGATAATATAATAATAAAAAGAAACTAAGTGCAAGATCACACTTAACACTTAGGACATAGTATGCTCATGTCTAACAACTCAATTCATTAACATACATTAACCTCATGTCATTCATATCTCATGATCATAAAAGTATAACACATCACAATAATATCACATTATCAACCAATTAACGAAGTATACACATCATCATTAATTATTAATCATTATCATACATCTCATAATACACTTAATCACGTTGTTAAAGATTATCAATCAATGCCAAGTACCAATTGCCACATTTAATCACATATCTCTAATGCAACTAATGTCAATTACTCATGTCATGTCACCCTAGACATAACTACATGCATGTGGTACCCATACTCATTTTTAGGATAAACATATATCCAATCTTCACTCAGACAATTTATAGTCATGGTGGACTCTCGACACATGAATGCATGCAATGTACATAAACCAATTATGATGATACACTTACTCAACAACTCATGAATACTAGGTCTCTTCCTAATATTCCTTCTCATCAATTCACCTCATTATATTATCACTAGGTCATACATACAAGCATACATATTATACACCACAATTAAGTTATCATAATTCATTACTATCATCAACTCAATTCATTATCATGAAACATCATCTCAATTTATTATCATAACACATCAACATCATAAATTCATTTAGAATCTAAACATAACATATCGTTACTAACTTCTAATCATCACACATCATTAGCTAATCAACATATATTATTAACTAATCCTCATATGTCATTAATCATCACATATCATTAGTAAATACACATATACACATATGCCTACACATCATCACAAATCATTACTAATTATTATCTATTATTCGCGCATGAACATACACTTTAATTAATCATCTATTCATCGACATGCACATAATTAATAAGAGTCTCAAACACTGCAAAATAGCCTTCCTACTTCAAGTACTCTTCGATAGCTAACCATAGAAACAAACGGCATCGAAAACGGATTAGAAACGACCCCAGAATCATCAAAACAAGTAAGAACGCGCGACAGAAATTTCAGGGGCGCGTGGCACGCATTACCAGCCCCCAGATTCTGTCCAGACGCGTAGCACGCAGCCAGGGGGCGCGTGTCACGCGTCCTGGGTTTCTAGCACGCGTTTTTACTCGAAAATAATCACTTTTATCATGTCATAAACACTTGTTTGACCCTATAACTCATATATAACATATCTAAACATGTTCATACTCAAAATCACTTATTTTAACTCTTAAACAACTCAAGAAACAACTTATATAAAAGCTTTGAAAACTCTTTGAATCATAAAAACCCATATTTTCAACAACAACCCATTTATTGCATCAAAACTTAATCATACAAGTTCATATATTATAACAACATGTTGATGAAAGAATAAAATCATAGAAGTACAACTTAAAGCATCATCAAACATCATTTCATGTCATAAAGCATAGATTTTTCATGTGTTAACTCATAAAACCCATATCACATAATCAATCAAAATCAAAGTTCAAGTAATCAACTTTAACATAGATATCAGACAACAATCATAAGTAGAAGCATATTATACATGAATCATTATCAAGCTTCAAATATAAACACCTTTCCAAAACCCTTTTCTTCCCAAAACCCAAAATGAGTGAAGAGAGTTTGGGTGTGGAGTCATAGACAAACTCCTCTCTTTTTGATCACCCAAAATTATATTATCTAAGCTCTACACTTTGACTCCCTTCTACCTCTTCAAGCTTGACTCTTCTACACACTCTCTCTCTACCTCCCTTTCTTAGAAAAATGAAAGAATGAGTTTTTGAAAGCTCTAACTCTCTCTACTCTAGGTTTAATTCAATTTTAGATAAAATGTCAATTCTATCATTCTTTTCTCTGCAATTTCCACTCACAATTTCATCTTCACACTAACCATTCATTTCTACACTTATTTACACAATTGCCACTAATTCATCTCCAAGATACTCTATCTTTCTTGCTAATGACCAAAATGCCCATCTTATCTCTACACAATCTACTAACTCACACTAGATTACTATATTATCCTTAATTCTACTACAAACTCTTATTCATTCTATAATTAAGCCTAATACTCTTCAAAGCCCATTTCTAACAAACATAAAGGTAACAACTAATTAATACATTCAAAATACACCAATTAACATACACAATTAATTAAATAACATCAACTAATAAAATATAAGATTTTTGGTGTTACAACATTGGGAGTTCCACCATCTGTAAAAGGATGGCGACACTGCCAGTTCCACCATCTGTAAAGGGATGGCGACACTTTCAGTTCCACCATGGGGCCACAACTATTTTTTTTGTTTTTTCTGCTTCTGCATGGAGTACGGGTGAGGGAGGGGGGAGGTGGTTTAGGGTTTAGGAATAATTTTAAGGGGTTTAATTTTTTTGGGGTTTGGGATTTTTTTAATTTTTTTTAAATGTTAATTAATATTATTATTAATTATTTATTAAAAGGAGAAGTAATATTAAAAAATAATTATGATAAAAAATATATTAAAATGCTTCATAAATTAAAAAATAATTTTAAGGGTTTTAATTTTTTTGGGGTTTGGGATTTTTTAAATTTTTTTTAAATGTTAATTAATATTGTTATTAATTATTTATTAAAAGGAGAAGTAATATTAAAAAATATATTAAAATGCTTCATAAATTATCATAATATTTGTAAAAAAAGGGTTAATAGGCTTATACCCCCTGCAATGTTGTCGAGTTTTGCGTTACCCCCCTATAATTTTTTTTTTGATATTATCCCCTGCAATGTGTTTTTATTTTTTTCCGCAGTTCATTTCACTCCCCAGGGGGTAAAACAAAACAACATTACAGGGGGTGCGATGAACTGCAAAAAAAACAAAAACACATTGAAGGGGGCTAATATAAAAAAAAATAATTATAGGGGGGTAACGCAAAACTCGCCAACATTGCAGGGGGTATAAACCTATTAATCCAAAAAAAAATTATTATAATTACAATACTAATTGATAATAATAATAATAATGGTATCATGATCCAGTGCCACAATTCGGAGGATGACGCTCTCGATGTCCAAATCCAAGTTGTTGTTGTTCCTCGTGTTCGTTGTCCGGGTTTTGAGGTGGAATGTTTGTGGGTGTTAAATCTTGTCCAATATCCCGCAAAATTCCACCCATTGAAGAAGAGCCTTGAACTTGGGCCCACGTGGAATTTAACAACTCTTCTGATGCTTGTGAACTAACCCACATGTAATCTTGGGAAATTTTTTGGGTCGGTTGAGGTTGTATAGATTCACCGGGGTAGTAGTGTTCGACGTAATGTTGTGTGTATTGATGAGTTAATGGTGATTCAAAGTTAACATTGTAAAAAAAAATAAAATGGAATTGTGGCTGGGGGGTAACGAAATCTGATTCATTGTATGTTTGTGGGGTAGGGGTATGTTGTGGTTGTGGGGTAGGGGTATGTTGTGGTTGTGGGCTAAGAGAATATTGTGATTGAGGGGTAGGGGTATGATGTGGTTGCCCATCAGGACGTGGCTCGTTTAAATATGCATCGGAAGATACATATGGCATGGCTCCCCTTCTATAATTATATAGATATTCATTTGAGTGCATAGGTTGGACATTGTTGACCTGATCTCCATCTAGAACATGATTATGGCGATCATTCCAATATTGAATTTCTGTCGCAAATTTTGCTGCCAATCAATAACCCCGGATCGTCGACTTTGCTTGTGGTATGTTGTCATTATTTGGGGGCAGACATTTGTTTGATGAGCAAGTCCAAATTGGAGTCGAACTTTATCAGTTTGGTGGAACTCAACAATATCAAAATTAATGAGATATGTCATTGTCGACCAACATAGGGCATCCTCTGGATAAAGTGGCGCAACATTCAGGTAAGGCATCCAAACAAACTGATAGTTTAAAAAACAAATTAGAGATTTATTAGTGTATGCATTTAGTTAAAAAATATCAATTAAATGTAAGAGAGGATATATTACATTAGTTGGCGTCATAATATCGATATTGTACCGAGCGGCCAAAATATCGTGTGCTGCATCTCCATTATATCTTGTCCCGGGAGCAAGGAACCTGAAATTATATTTTTTCTTTCGAATCAATAACATAATAAATATAAATTTTCATATTTTTAATTAAAAAACAGTATATACTTACTTAAGTGCCAATGGCCTATTGGCGACTTCATTAACTCTTCGACGTTCAAAAGAAAAAAAGTATATACTTACAATAGTGCCAATGACCTATTGACGACTTCATTAACTCTTCGACGTTGTCGGTCATTTTGATAGAGTAAGAAATACTTACTCGGTGCAGGAAACTCGGGATCCACACAAAGGTCGGCCAATAGATCATTTTAAAGTTGACTTGCAACAAAATTGGTGTGACTGTGGAAAATTTCAAGCTTTACATTTGTCTTGTTCGCATGTTATTGCATCATGTTTTTATTCTCATCAAGCCTATCAACGGCACAATGATGACGTGTACAAAGCCGCAACTGTAGATTGCGTGTATAATGAAACCTTCCAAGTGGTTCAAAGAAAAAGATATTGGCCTAAATATGAAGGTGACGTAGTTTGTCCCCATCCCGACATGAAAAGGATCAACAAAGGACGTCCAAAAAACAGTCGGATTAGAACCGAAATGGACGATTTCAACAGAAAGGATAATTTATGTGGCTTATGTCGGACGCCGGATCATAACATCAATGCTTGTCCTTATGCTGCGGGTCCCTGTATGTTACTCTAGTTTTTTATTTTATGTAATTTTTTTTCAAAGTTTTTCTAATATATTATAAAAATATTAATATTGAATCTTAAATTTTACTACAAAACATATTTTTGCCCATATTCAAAAAACCATTTTAATATTTTTATAATAATTTATGAAGCATTTTAATATTTTTTATCATAATTATTTTTTAATATTACTTCTCCTTTTAATAAATAATTAATGATAATATTAATTAACAATTAAAAAAATAAATAAATAAATTCCCAAACCCCAAAAAAACCCTAAACCACCTCACCCCCTCTCTCCCCCCGCCCCAAACCTACTCCATGCAGAAGCAGAAAAAACAAAAAAATAGTGGTGGCCTCTTGGTGGAACTGGCAGTGTCGCCATCCCTTTACACATGGTGGAACTCCCAGTGTCGCCATCTCTCTCTCCTGCACCTGTTAGAAGCTGTCCCCCAAGGAGGATATTGTGGGAATTTTTTTCAAAGGGGATATTGGTACCAAATAGGGATATTTGGGGAAAAAAATCGATAACTTGGAATTAGACATCAAATTCCAATAATATGCAGCAGTTGTTCACCATGATTAGTCCACACACAATGGTTCTCCATAAAACCAACTCTCTCTGAATGTTTAATGACAACCTCATGACTCTTAATAGCTACATGTCTTTTTCAATTTCCAAAATATGAAACTATTTTTATTTTTTAAACGCATTCTAAATCAATCAGAACAGTTGATATATAAAGGATGCTTTGGCTGGACTGAAAGAGAGTTCCCACCAGTTTCACTGAATTTAGAAAAGATTGACAGCCAAATAATCATCCCTTTCACATTTCTTTTCATCTTTTTCCCTTTCCAAGTAACCGATAGCTTCAGCAAAACCAATAACTTCAGCAATAGAGTTTAAGAATCCAAACGTACAAGTGATTCAACCCATGTGAGGAAATACCGACACAGATACAAACACTAGACACAACACCGAAACATACATATAAGCATGGTTAATAATTTAAGAAAATAGAAATGTCTAATTTTAATAACATGCATAGGTATCATGTAAGTGTCAGACATCGACATATATTGAACACCTAGCACGCTTTAAATCTGAAGTGTCAGTGTTACATTCGATAGGTGCTAATCACCTTATTTTTGGTTTGATATGCCACCTTGCACCAACTAGCATTGATTGGTCTTGTGGGGTCTTAACAACCTTAACAAAATAGGAATAGCCAAATAGTAAAATTTAATTTTTTTTTTAATGTTTAATATACCATTTTACCAACTTAAAAATAATGCCTTTTGATGTAAACTTGAACAAGTTTTCCTCATTCCTATATAAGTTCAAGTCTTGTTTCTGTCATTGAACAAATCCCCCTCAGTCTCTTTGGCACAGTAAACCAAACATATTTTGTAAAAATGGCATCATTTGGTAGCTTCACTGCTAACATTGTGATGGTATTAATGCTTGTGGTCATGTTTTTTGTGACCAACATTGTGGCACAGGATTCAGAGATTGCACCAACTGGTCAGTTGTTGGAGACTGGAGCTGGATTTTCTTTGCCTGTTTCTAAGGTTGTCTTGTGTTCTTCTGTTTTGGCTTCTTTTGTGGTTTTCATGTTGAAGTGAATTGAAATATCAATTGCAAGGGGTAATTTCGCACTTTAAAATTTATGTTTGTTTGTTGAAAATGGTATTGTATTGAAAACTAGCTTTATTATGAGTACTAGGCATGTAATTTGTACTAACCTATTGGTGTGAGTTGATATATGTGTATTTGTTGAGTTCCTTATAATTGATTGATTCATTTAATTAAATTCTCTGTCTTTCTTCTTTGTTTCTGCATGTTGTATTGGTAAAAATCCAAATCAAAGGGATGAGAATTTTTTTATAGAGTGATACATATCTTTCACCTTAAAAACTAGTTTTGAATGGATGAGTTATACTTTATATAAAATCTAATATAGCATCAGAGTCTATCCTTTCATACCACCGACCAATTTTTAAACCCAATATTGATGGAAGTGAAGGGTATGAAGATTTATCACAGTAATTGTGTTAACACAGTTACTACATTAGCCGTCTGATCAGAAAACAACGGTCGAGATTATAAATAGTTGATTTAATTAATATGTAATATGAATCGTCGGATCTCTATTGAACAGTTGAGATGCAAAACTGCATACAACTGCATGCTTTTTGCACTGCCGTCAATCCAGACCCTACAAAAAGTGATACAAACTCCTCGCATTACACGCCAAATTTATAAAACCGAGTTAGGCTCGATATAAAATCCTATTATGCTGCTTTGAAATAAAATCAAATAAGACATTGTCACAAAATATTGCATTAGGACAAACTGAATGAAGTTTTTATACTTCAATACAGAAGTAAGTTTTCTATTATTCTATTGAATGATATATACAATCGGTTTCTCTATTTTATATACCGATGATAAACTAGTAATCACAGTGTAACATTGTACAAATTAGCAGCACTCAGCTAACTTTCCTTTCAACTTTCTAACATTGAAAAGAAAATTAGATAAAAAGACAGTGCAATGTTCAAGAAACAGTGCCTTTTGACTCCTTCATATCTAACTCATGTTCAGCTACCATAATGCATGAATCTGCTTCAAGAGATGAGATTGATGTCTTATCTTTGGTTGATATCTCCTTTGGTGAATTAAGCATTTCTGTCGTGCACTGAACGTCTGGTGTTATGCCAACCTGATCTATGTCGTGAAGGGCTGGTGATACATATTTTGCCACTGTAACAAAGAGGGCTGAACCATCATGTAACTGAGTGACACTCTGCAATGAGAATGATACATTTCATTAGATCGACAGAAATTGAAAGGAGCCTTGGAATCTAAGAACATGGAAGCAGACACGGGCATGAGAAAATAAAATAATTGAATGTAACACATTTGTTGGTATCATGTTAGTTTCGGACACACCTTCAATTTAAGGGGTTGGTGTCTGTCGACACCTATAATAATTAAGAAAATGACATAATTAAATGTAATTATAGAGGTCTATCATGTCAGTGTCAGACACTAACATATGTCCAACACTGGGGCAAGCCTAGTCTGAGGAGTGTCCGTGCTTCATAGATTGCTATGACATAACTCAAAATCAGAACCATATAGCTCGGCACTGGTAATATGCATTACATTACCTCTTGTTTCATTATTCTCCTTTTGGAAATATTGTTTAATAACCAGATTTAAATACTGAAAAATCGCGGTATGATCATTATAAAACGAAGAAGACTAATGATACCTGAATCTTTCCTTTACCAAATGTTTTGTGCCCCACAAGAATAGCTCGACCGTTATCATGTAATGCCCCAGCTAAAATTTCACTGGCACTTGCACTTCCCTCATTGACCTGTTGAGAATACAAAAATTGCCATTCATCAAACTAGCTATTTGAGCAAAGTTAATTTTAATTGCTATAGTTAGTACTCACAATCACTACAAGTGGATCATGCGTTATAGCATGTCCATTGATCATATTAATAGGTGACATGTTCCCGTCTCTATCGATCGTATTTACCAGAGTCTCATCTCCATCTAACCACATCTGAGCAACATCAAGGCCTGCTTTTACCAAACCTCCCTACAAATCAGGAAACCACGTCTATGTTACACTAATCCACAGATCAGGGAAAACTATGAAATTTTCCATCAAAACAGTAAGTTACGGGATTGTTCCGTAGATCAAGTATGTATGAGTGTACTCCTTGATTTTTCATTTCCTGGATAGCATTCTGCATGTCTTCTGCAGCACTCTGTCAATAATCAATACGGAATAGGAAAAGTTTATAAGGATGCATACATAGACTCAATCCTAAATAAATAGGGAAATCAAGAAACACAAAAAATAATTAAAAACTAATTAAGTATGGGTTATAGAAATTAATCCTTAGAGATAATATAATATAATATACGTTAAGACTATATGGTAGTTGGTCTAAATATTTGCTAATTTTTTTCATAGCCAATTCTTCTGCTGACCTGAGAGAAGGTTGACAATTTGACATAGCCAGTTTTTATGACCTGCCCTTCTGATGATTTGTGAGGGATGATAGCACTGGATATTGGAGAGAGCTTGATATACTCTCTTGGAAGTTTAACCTTCAAGAATTTTATGTCAACAACGGAATATTGTGAATTTTTAAGTTCAATCAAAAAGGGAAAAGACATGAAAAGGGTTAACATTTCATTAATCATAACCACTAAATTTTTAACTTTACCTCTCGGATATAAGAGTTTTTGCTCGACTCTTTGACCTACAAAAGATAAGTCAAGGTTTCAAAGATGATCCAACAAAATATGTTTGAGGCATAACTCAATAAGTTCATAAAACGGAAGTATTATAATTTCACAATGAACCTTTACTGTAACAGTTGTTCCAGCATTCCCTCTAAGCCTCTGTGCTGCACCTTCACTATCAACGCCATCAAGCCTCTCTCCTGCACAATCAGATACATATTCAAACAAAAGAAAATTCCAATTTCATTTCAGAGAAAAAAATCCAAAAATATATATCACAAGGACTAATAATATTTTACAGAAAATCACTTTTTACACCATAATTCTACAGTATCATTTTCAAATTAAATATTTTAGAATAAATAACTTGGTCAGTACCATTTATTTCAACCAATTCATCTCCTTGATGAATACCGGCACGAGCAGCTGGACTGTTTTCTATGCATGACAAAACAACCTGTGATTTTCAGATTTTTTTTTTAAAGAGATAATCATAATTTAAAAATGGAAATCACATAGGTTCATTATATGATAAATTTGTATTACAATAAAAATAAATGAAGCAAGACATGCATAGTTATGATTGATATCTAGTTCTAGCGTCAACAGAACAATAAGCATGAAAATTATCAGTTTGCAAATGACCGACCAAATGTCCTGTTCTTGGTTCAACATTTATGAAGAGGCCAACTCCTTGTAAGTTTCCATCGCTTCCGATTCGAAATCCTTGATACTCCTGTAAGTCAGAATTACTGTTAAACATAATAGTTTAATTTCTGCTGACCAAGAAAGTAAGATTGAGATTTCCGAAAAGGAAACGTTTGTTGTACGACCTTTGGACTGATAATTCTAGTGAAAGGATCTCCAAGGGTAGAAAGCATTCCACTGATTTTCGTGTAAGCTGCATCAGCTGAGTTCAAAGGAAACATTTCCACCATTGTTTGCTGCAACTTCATATCCCAATCTACAAGTAAAAGTGTACACGTTTTTTTATTGACACATCCATGTAAACATTGACATGATGGTTTTAAATTTGTAGTCCGCAACCACAATTGTAACTGCAAAATAAATGATTTTGAGGTCTCTGCAACATCACAACTACAATTCCGACCACATCGGCTACATTTTGCTGAAATGTAAAAGTTCACAGCGTAATCATAACCGTTCAAAACTATGATTAGCGCATTTCATTGTGTATGCACAAATTATTTCTTGATGGAACGTATCATCAAGAAAACGGTTCTGAAAGATATTAGCTGATTCCTAATAATTGAGTAAAAAAAAGTATGCAATTATTTACTTGTAAACAAAAATGAAAAATAAATATATATGAAACCAAGCTTAATATAGAATAGGATAAGAAATACCTTGATGATTAAATGTAGGATCAACAAATGTTTCCCGAATCAAACCCCATGCTTCAACAAGAGTTCTTTGAACTGCATTTACCTACCAACAAACACTTCCCAATTAAGCTAATGAAAAAATTAACAAACTTGAGTATTATATCACTTAGTTAGCTCAGGGCTCACAATTATATAGCTCTAACCTTGGACATTCTTATTTTTAATTAACACAATTACTAAGGTGTAAGAGTATTTTTCCATATTTTCAACAAAAGTATCATTGAATTTTGGGAGTACCCTTTGAATTAAAGTGTAAAACTAATGGTGTACTACTTGTTTTGAACACATTATATGACTACAAGCAATAAAAAACTTAAGATAACATTGAACTAATATCAGCAAGGGTTTTGTCTTTTATCTATCATAAAATGTATCATAAGATTATTTTTTAATGGGAATGTATCATAAGATTTTATCATTATTTTGATGTATTCACATTATTTCAGTTAACAATAATCTCACACAACCAACAAAAGCTTACTTGTCTTCATACTAAAAAAAATGTAAATACCTCACCAATACTCTGTCAGACTCAGACAGAGGCTAAAATTGTAGGAAAACAACAAATTTTTTTGACTATGATAAAATTTTGTAAAAATACAAATATGTATTTAACTTTGTGCTGTTGCTTTTTTTTTTTCTTAGAAAAATTGCACACATTATTAAAAGGAAAACCACCATTCAGGTAATTGAAAGTGTAACTCGGTATAACATTGACCTCTAAATGTATCGAAATTATAAACGCATCTACAAACGCATCTATAAGTGTCTTTTTTATTAGTTGTTATGGTCTTTAATATGTTTTTATATAAGAGTCAACCTAGTCATCAAATATATTAATAATTTGTCCATTTTTAATATAGACTTTTTTAGAAGAAATTATTAAAATACACATAAAAATCAAAGGATATTCCGTATAAAAAATTTAATGTCAAAAACTCTTATCCTTGTGTGACAACTATTTTAGTTATAATTATAATAACACCAAATGCCCCCCAAGACAATTGTTGAATTTTGGTTTTTTTACTTCGTCCAGTTTACTTACTCAGTAGGTGGTTTCCGGACGCGCCGCTCCTTTTTTCAGCTTGTTTGGCTTGCGTGTGTATATGGATTGTGTGGACGGAGCGAAATCGTAGGTTGTTTCGCGGTTCAGCTAGCACTACTTCTCAGCTGTTGGACAAGATCAAACTCTATTCTTTTAGGTGGTTGAAGGCGACGAATGTTACTTTATCTTCTAACTGCCATAGCTGGTGGTCTTGTTCTATGCTTTGTATGGGCATTGTATGATTTTTTTTTTTCTATTATTCTGTATCTTTTGTGACTCTTTGTAAACGGTGATAGTCGACTTTGGCACACCTTGTGCTAAGGAGACCATTCTTATATTATATATATATATATATATATATATCATTTTGGCTTGTTAAAAAAAAAATTAATTTTTCTAAACTAAAATTTAAAGTCATATGTACATATTAAAAGTATTTTATAGTTTTTAAAAATATTTTCATGAAAATTATGTCCTCAACATTTAAAACTTTAAATTTAAGTCCCTTTTTTATTTTTATTTTATAAGCAAATTTAAGTCCTTTGATTTTGCGTCAAAAAACAAAATCAATGATTTCATTCTTAATGTGGATAAATGGATATACGATATAAGTGGATGTACGGGTTAACCCCATATAAAATGCAATATCCCTTAGCTTCAAAAAAAAAAAGTTCTACAAACTATTATATTTAATTTTTAAACTATAACAAAATAAAATAATAATAATAATAATAATATTATTCAACATAAAAATAAAAATAACAATAATAGAGAGGGAGAAATTAGGTGACCTCAGGTGCGCGTGAAACGGGAAAAGCGACGGTGAGCGATTGAGCTAGAGCAGTTGGCGCGTGACAGAAAATACAGAACGAAAGAGCAGCGGAAAACCCAAATCCAAAAGCACTTTTTACACCAACTTCAACCTTATTTTTCAACTTCATCTCTTCAACCTTAAACTTAACACACACCTTCTTCCACCTCTTCCATGTTGTCGTTGTTGGTAAACACAATAACCTTCCAGGAACAAAACCTACCAAATTCGGTTTTGCTACTTTATTAAGTGGAATATTAATTCCAGCTTTAACATCTAAATTCAAATTCTGACCTATGTTTCTCAACATTTTTTTTTTTTCAATTCAATTGATCTTTCACAAAATCTACTAAATCATAAAGTATAGTTTTTATTTTGCTTTTGAAGTTGGTTGGTGGTGACGGTTATGCAAGTACTATGTGTGTTATGTGTTGCTGCAGTTGACACTTGTAGTATGTGGACCCTACCTGAATCTTCTTCGGTTGTGGTCATGTTTGCTTCTCAGATCCTTTCCTCTCTGTTTGCGTCTACGCATCTTCATCTAGTCTAGTCAACAAATATCAACCGTTTATGATTTTTATTGTTCAATTTATTTAGATTTAATTGCAGATTTATTACTCTAAAAAAATTATTTTTATCATTTTATGGTGTCTTATTTTAAAATTTGAGTTTTATCTCTCTCTTTTTCTACAAAGCAAAAAAAAAAAAAAAAACTAAATTCTACATAACTAGGTTCTGAAAAAATTTGCATAGAGAAGATCCTTGATGCTCGAAGGAGGGTAAATATGGATTAGAAGCTCATCATTAGAAGAATTGCTTAATTTAGCTAAAAAAATTGGCATAATTGTTTTCTTTTCGGAGGCTATGAGAAAGATGGAACAACCAACTTGGTGGATTAAATCGTTTATGTCTTAAATCAAAGTTGTATACTTATGAAATTTAGGTGTTGTTGCTCATGAAGGATTTTAACACATAGAAGCGAATCTGAATAGCAAATCACATTGGTACAATTCATAGATGATACTAGATTGAGTCCATGAAACAAAGCAATTAATTCAACATAAAGAATATCCGAAGAGTGAGGGATATATCCAGAGTAACCTTTAATCCAATTTCCAATTGAGGATCGAAGAAGACCATCAAAACCAGCTCTAATAGGAGAACCCAAACAACTTCCATCAACATTAATAATAATACAATCTTGTTTAGAAGGATTCCATTGTACCAACCTGTCAACTTGAGTGCTAGAATTGGGAGGGGAAAAACAAATATTTGAAGGTAGTATACAAATTTTGGACCTTCATTTTAAGGTGATGAATTGAAAGAGTTATATTGGATAAACAAGATGAATTTCTGTTCCTCCAAGACCACCAAAGGCCTGCAGCAAACATGTTATGCCTTGTGTTGCTTAACTTATGTTTTATCCAGCTAATAGGATTAGTTTCCGTAAAGAAATCTTGAGAAGAAAAACTAAGAGCCATCTTGAGGTTTTTAGAGTGCAGGCAATCTCTGAATCCAATGGCTAAACCAAAATGATGAGTTTCTTGAGCCTGCACGCCAGTAATAACCGTCTTTAAAGTAATTCTTGGCTTTGATGATACAGCTCCAAATCAGAATTATTAGTACATTTTTAGATAAAATTTCGAGAAGTTTGGTCAATAAGATCACAAATACTATATGGAAGCCAAGAGACCTGCATATAATAAGAAGGTATATAAGAAATAACATAGGAAGCTAGAGCCAGACGCCCTGGCTTAATGAAGAGTTTGACCTTTCAAGAAGCCAATCTCATTTCCATTTTCTCAATGACCCGCCGCTTTGAGAATAGGAAAACCAAGATATTTATCAAGAGATGTAGTGCTACAAATGTTTGTGAGACTAGTTAGATGCACAATTTTTGAAAAAGGAACACCATTTGAGTATAAGGCTCTAGACTTGGTCGTGTTAATCTTCAATTCTGAGGCACGACTAAAACAATAAAAAAGATTAGTAATAAACCTAAATTGAGAATTTTTAGCCTTAATAAAAAGAAGCACATGGAAGAGGTGGAAGAAGGTGTGTGTTATTAGATGGAATATTAATTCCAGCTTTAACATCCAAATTCAGTTCTCATTGATTAATGAATAAATACTCCAAAGTTATGAAGATATAGAGTAAGTCTCACCTTAAATCTTAAATATACACACTGCAATCTCATAAAAATTAAATAGTTTGATAAGAAATAGAGGATTAAATTACGAGTATAAAAGTCAGTTTTAACAATATTAAATCTAGTAGACTCTTATGATCACAATCCGACACATTTTAAATAAGATTATCTTAAAAGAATTTATTGGAAGTCAACAATTTTAAGATTATGATTTTTATTTTACAAAAAAAAGTGTGTGCATTTAGGTGCTAAGATTACAAAAATCAAGATCAAAGATGAATTTATCCTTACGTTTTTTCCATATTACCCGACCTTCTGCTACTTAAGTAGCGGACATTATGAAAAAAATAATTCTGATAGAATATTTTTGGGATGTATTCGCTAGCTATATGAGTAACAAACATGGATATGTTGATAAATTTTTATAGGACATGCGAGAAAATAAAGAGCTACAAAAATAAATCTCATTCAAAGATAACACAATTCTCTCGTGCTCATTTACCTTGTTCATACAACTTATTTGAGCATTTGAGTCTTTGCAAATACAAATATTTTTCATACAATTGCCTTGGAGCTATTTTAGGTTTGTGTTGCTGTTAGAATATTGTTTTTCTAGTTTTTAATTAGTTTAGATCTAAGTGTATCTTTGTTTTTCTTTTTGGTTCTTCTTGTTGTTGATGTAGTCTGCGTAGCTATTGTAGTAGTCTGGTGGTTTTGCTTTTTGTTTTCATTCTTAGATTTCCAAATTTCTCATGATTTGGTAAATATATAAGTCAGGAACAAGTATTGTGTTTTTTTTGACTTAAGGAACGAGTATTGTGTTAAGATTATATCTACTTGATTCTACATTAATTTTGTATTTTATCCCAATAGTAAAAAATAATCTACTCATAGTATTTTTTTGTGTGTGGCTATTTTAGCATATATTGAATGAATGTAATATGTCATCTTCAAAAAGAAAGAAAAAAAAGTCTTTGCATATACACACTTTTGCCAATGAGCTCAAGTTATTCGAAATTTTTAAAATTATCATGGTTTATTCAAAACTTTGCAATTGCATATATACACATTTTAAAGTATTCATATATATATGAATCTTATCCAATTCACTAAATTTTCTAAGGTTAGACAACATATCAGAGCAATCAAGAATAATATTCTCAATTATTGACAAATATATCATGATAGAAGTTAGAATTATACAGTATTAAATAAATAATTTAGAAATTTAAGTTAGTTTATAATTTATATTAATCTGTCCTTTTATTTCAATTGTTTGGACTTATCTTTTGGACTTTAGGCCCATATAAATTATTATCCATTAGTATTAGAAATTTGCTATTGAGCCCCCCCTCCCCCCTTACTTACTCCCAGAATCCCCAAAAATTTCAAAATACCTCTAAGTTGGTGTTAAAAAAATTTGTCGTTTACGTAACGAATTTAAAAACAACCATTACCTAAATGAAGAAACAATTCATCTGAACAAAATAACCGAAAATTCGTTGACTACGCAACAACAATTGTGTCTTTGTGAGTTAAAAGGCGAAACACATGAGTTCGGTAATTACATGACGAACGCGCGTGTTTTCGTTGACTGCGGTTCAGTAGTTTCGAGACGATAATGTGTGCACTATGCATAGGATCTACGTTTGGCCAAAATTATCACGTTTCGTTAGTCTGTCAATGAAATGGTTTTTTGATCGTCGTTTACTTAACGAATTTGCTGATCAGGGGCATTTTTGTCAGTTTGGGGGGCCTGGTAGCAAAGATGGGGGACCTAGATAGCATTTTTCTTAGTATTATTATCCTCTATAGAAAAGTTTCCTCCACCCCCAAATTTCTTCTCACGCAAAAAATTTTGGGAAACGTTTTCCGAAATTTTTTTAAGGTAAAAAATGTCCCCACCCTCCTAAAAATAAAGAAAAATTTGGGGGGTAAAAGAGAAATTTCACTGAAAAAACTTCGAGAAACATTTTCCGGAATTTTGGAGGAATAAAAGAGATATTTTGGGAATCAGAAGAGAAACCATCTCCTCTATATATGTAGCCCTTGAGCCAGTTTGCAAGTTATTCAAAAAATAAAATGAAATCTTTATTTTATTTATTTTTAATGTCTTTTATTTTTTATTTTTATTGTATTCTATATGTTTTTCTTAGGCTAGTTTTAGCTCTGTAATATTGGTGCTTTAATTGAGCTTATTGTTTAGTAGGACTTGGATGATTTTAAGTTAGGAAATAGAACTTATTATAATTGAGCTTTTATTTTAGTTGTTCTTTAGTTGGATTTTTTGTGGCCTTAGACCCATTTAGTTTATTATCCATTAGTATTATTCTATATATAGTACCTTTGATACACTATGAAAAATCGGTCAATAAAATGAATGAATTTATCTTTCTATGTTTCCTTTTTTTTTTTTATGCTTTTTCATTTGGTTAGTTTTAGGTTCCTAACATATAGCAGCCTGGAATTATTTCAGTTTCACAATAACTTCAAAGTCTTTTTCAATAATGAAGTGGCCATCTTAGTTGGTGATTAGAATCCATTTTCATTGGAAGATGTAAAAATGTTGTTGCTCATTGTTTAGTAAGAATAGCAAAAGTGCAAAATAATTTGGATCTTGTTCTTTTGTAGGATATGTCTTGAAACCCGCAGCTGTTGCTATTTATTTGGTTTTGGTTTTGTTATTTTGAATACATGCTTGACCATAAAAAAAAACAAAAAACTCACTATAAATGGACAGTCACTAGTAGTTTGTCCAATTTTTATCACGGGTGTCTACATGGAAGATTTATTTTCCCAATGTCTACATGGAAGATTTATTTTCCCACCCCTCGGGATTCTTTTTCACCCCCCTTAAATCTCAGTTTGCCTCTTGACTTTTTAAAAATTTGAAAGGAAAAGTTCGGTGGATGCGTACCGAGATTTTTGAAAGTTCGGAAGACGCGTACTGAACGCGTTGGAGGTCGGTAGACGTCTACCAAAAAGAAATCTTTGTCTACATGGCCATCATGAGTATGAGTTTGTATTGAGTAGATCCAACATGACATGTAGCAGGAGACCGCTAACATATGCTGCACATGAAGACTGATCTTTTGCTAGACATCTACGTTGCCAAAATAGATAACAGAGTAATAATTGAGATCCGCGCGTGCCATGTAGTAACATTAAAATTTGACGGTGAGTTAGAATTCTCCCTATTTGTTCTCTTCATTTTTCTTCTTTATTACTGTTGTTTTGATAGGTTTTAGAATATATATTAAATATTTGAACTCGCTAAATCTCACATTATTGCATTTATATTTTTAAAATTTTAATAATGGCAAGTTAATATTTTCAATACTTTGATAGTGTACCTGCAGACAATCTGATGCCAAAAGTTAGTAATTGTTTAAAGTGATTTTAAAGTAAGAAGTGAATTACCCGGCCCTTCTGCATGATAAGAATATATATAATCCCCAACGCAAAGCAGAGACCATCAATGTGAAGGTAGATTTGACAATCTCGATGTTGAAGACTGTCGGAATAATGACTAAAAAGTTATGATTGGCTGTAAATGCCAATCATTCCGATGTTGGGCTTTACATAAGTACATGGTGGCTTTTTATGGACGTTTGGCAAGGGTGTGTGGCTTTGGGCTAATGTATGGTTGGCCAAACTCATTATTAAATTGGGCTTAGGGACAGTCTAAAATAGTTTCGTTGATTTATTTTGAATACTTACTTCTTCGTTATTTTTACAAAAATAAAAGGAAAAAAGAATACCCCTCTTTTTTATTAAATTAGGCTTAGGGTTGTCTAAAATAGTTTCGTTGATTTTTTTACTCCTTTGTTATTTTTACAAATATAAAAGGAAAAAAGAATAATGCAGCAAAATACCCTTCTTTTTTTTTTTTTTTTTTTTTTTGATAATTTGAGTGTTATCCAATTTGGAATTCAGGCCATATTAGTCCTCTTTGTCTTTAGATTTATGGGCCTTTTAAATATGGAATTTTCTTTTTTGCTTCATCAAGCCTACTTCTTCGCCCCTAGCTAGTTTTCTAAAAATACCGACCTTGTATTCTTGAAAGCGAGTGCGTTGAAAAAAATATAAAATCAGAAATTATATTGTTTACCTTTTAGGACGTGAACATAAATACATGAAATTTTAGAATTTTACACGTGAATTTTATTTTTACGGAGACAATTTCGTATTCTTAAGCTGTTTTTATTTTTTAGATATTAATGTTCGTCAAAATTCTTGAACTGATGCAAAGTCATACATTGCACCTAAAATTATGGATCATTATGATCATAGGATTGTGGCAAGATGACTTCGCATCAACGGGAGCATCTACAACACTAGAGAACTATTTGACTTTGAATTAGCGGGAGAATCCTGAGAATCAATATCAACATCTACAAAGCGTAAACAATTTAAGAAAAAAAATAATTGTCTTCGTAGAAAGGTTTCAATTTCTAGAATTCAAAACATATTTCACTTTCAAGATGGTGAATGCTAAAATCATGAAATTTCATGTATATGAGTTGTTCGCGTCCTAAAAGGTGAACGTTGTTCGCGTTCTAATAGATAAAAACTTGTAAAATTCTAAAATGTCTTGTATAAGAAGGGGTGCTCGCGTCTTAAAAGGTAAACTCCAACAAGATATTTTAAAAATTCAGGAGACGCGTGGATAAAATAGGGGTGTGCAAATTCTCTTCTTACTAGTTATATATTAAAAAATGTTACATTTAATATAAAATACACAATTCTAAATTTCTAATATAAATTTAGTATTTTAAATTTTTTAATATGTGCAAATTTTCGCATGATAGAAAATCCTTAATTTAAAAAAGAAAAATATGTTTTCTCCTGCACTCTCCTTCTAATTATCCCCCCTCCAAAACATATGTACTTGTCCTTAGTGAGACTAATATAAAGAGAAAGAAATAATTTTGAATTTTGATTCAAAGCTTTTAAATCAAAGATTTATAACAATGAAAAATAACTGCTAGCTTGATCCGATTATTGCTTCAATTAATCCAAATACGAACTTCAAAGCAATCTATTGCTAAACTTGACAACTACAGAAAACAAAACTGCAACCTCGATACAGGCTAGCTCCCATGCAAATGGAGAGGAAGTCCATCTTAGCATATTAAAGTAGGGACATATGTTTCTATCAACAACAAAGAGAATAACCCCACAAATAATTAATATCTGCTTTTTAAATTATTATACCTTTGAAATAGGTGAAATATGCATGGAGTAAAACAATTTTTCGTTGTTATTTTTATATGTATATATGTAAAATTGTAAATAAATATCGATCACTTGTTACACTCTGCTTCCAAGGGCATTGTTAATATTCAAATTAACATAGGATTGGTTTTAGGCGTAGTGAATTCCCTTGAAAATTCAGAAATGGAAAAAAACAGAAAAGAATCTGGTGATTGCGTTGGGCGTAAGGTACATGTGTCGGGCGTCGAGAGCTGACTGAAAAGGGCTATAGCCCCTGTTAACTGCGCTGGGCACCAACACGCGTATATAAAGTATCTGTTTATGTTCTCTGAGGTGTTGTAATGTGATTTTTTAGGGTTTCTAAGGCCAACATACATATTAGGGTTAATATAGAGAATCATCTTGAAGACTCTAGGATTGGGATAATTATATCTATCACCTTGTAATCACTTGTAATTGAATTTCTTTGTCACGGAAAGAAATTCGGGACTTGGGTAGAATATGATTAAAGATTATTTCTTATAACCCTTGTTTTAAGATTTCATTGTAACTGAGAATTTGATTGATAAGGAAGAAAGGAGAGCTGTCCTCTCCCCAGACGTAGGTTCATTAACACTGAACTGAGTAAACAATTGAACGTGTCTTTTATCTTTTCGCCGTTGTTTATTGTTTGTACTTGTTATTGTTTGTTTTCACTTATTTGAATTGCTTAATTCTATTTGCTCCACACATCAAAATTATTGGTGTGAGTCAATCGAATTCACAACAAGGCACACCCCATGTGGTTTATGCATGTTAATATTTAAATGTCATTGATATATACTAGTGTGCTATAGGGAATATGGAGGACATACCCATAATTTTGCATTGCCCCAACCTATTAAGGTAAGAAACCCCCATTTCCTAAATTTGCATTTATAGCTATCATTCCTATAGTTGGCACATAAATTCCCTAGACATCCCACTAAGAATCAGTTAATGTCAGGGATGGTGATTGAACATGTATTTCCAGAGTGATGCCATCTATGTTGAATTAATTCCAAAGAGAATGTCTGTTTTTTCTTTTTAATAATAAACCGGTTTGAAATAACATTAATATGAGCTTAATTTACAGGAAAAATGCTAATATAGAGTACATGTTAATAATTTATATATTTAATTTTGTCATTTAAAAAAGACTAGTAGCATATATAGTTTATTATTTGTTTATTTTTTTATTAATGTGTAATTATATTGAATATATATTGTATATAATTTTAAAAATATTTTATTGACATCTATGTGTTTAATTCAATTTAAAAACATTTTTATAAGGGAAATGCTTAATTATGCGAACAAGATTCTAACAAAATTCAACGAATGGCGCGTCAACTGTCAAAAAAAGAAAAAAAGAATGGCGCGTCAAGTCTATAACTCTCCAAAAAAGTAGGAGTTGTAAATAAAGAGATATGGTTATTTTTGTGGAAGTCATTCAGTTGTGTCAAAAGAAAGCTGAATGTTAAATCCACTCATAAAGGGAAAAAAAAGATGTGGCTTTTATTTGTGCTCAAAGATTTATTAAAAGGGTATGGGAAAGACATTAAGACACCTTCAGTTACGGAGCATGTAAAAGCAAAAGGCATAAAAAAAAAGAGGTTTCATCCATTTCAAGAAGCCAGAGAGTAGGAGGGGTAAAGATTAAAGAGAAAGGAAATGATCTAAAGTATATAACTTTGTTATTTCCCTGTTTTCATGTCTACCATAACGGGATATAATAGACCCTAGCTTGTTGTATATATCATGATGAACTTTTACCACGTATATGAGGTACAAATATATTATTGCAAGCTCAATAATATGAAAAATAGGAAATAGACATACACATATGTTTTATTAAAGAGAAATAAATAAAATATGATTGTTCCAAAAAGAGTTCAAAGGTGAATCTTTGATATTGTCGGGGAGTATGACGGAGTTCGGGAGTAACAATATATCAATGCTCCAAAATCAATCTTCTTTGTCGAGTAAAATTTAAGAAGTTAAAATCAACTTATTGAATTTGTATGTGAATAGTCTTATTTTCAAATCAACGATCTTTATTGGGCCGGTTACGTAATGTGAGAGATTATCTAGATCCGTTAATGGATAGTACCAAGACAAAAATCTATAAAAAAGATCATGGTAATTTGTAAATCTCCTAACGTAAGAAATGTGAATTTTGGAAATGTGAGGCATGAAATGGAAAAGGATGGTCTAGTGAGTTCTTTTTTTTTTTTTTTTTTTTTTGTTAATTGTGAAGCAAGAAATGGTAAATCAGTTTTATTTATTGGAAGAGGATGGTCTAGTGAGTTTTTATTTTTTTTGGCAAAATGCGAGCAAGAAATGTGAATTTCGGATCCTACAATTTTAAATATTGTTATTATGGCCCCCAAAAAAAAAAAACTTTTAATTAACTAACCTAATTAAAATATTTAGAATGAAAGTTGAGAAATCACATTAAGTTGCTATATAGTATGAAAATCAACCGAAAAAACACTGACCAAGTGAGGAATAATATGAAAAAGATTGGGTTGAGGAATGATAGCTATGGGTTTGATATGTAACGAAATTTAGGGACCGTAGCTAAAACTTTAAATAAAAGGTTACAGAGAAAGATATGTCAAGTATTATATACTTTTGTGTGTACTAGAATTTCTTTCAAAGATATTGATGTTTGCGGTACGAAAGGGTTTTTGCCAAAGATGACATAAAAACATCCCATACGGAACACATTAACTTTTGGGATAAGGTACACAACAATTACTCTTCCTCATTTTGACTTTCTTTCTTGTGTCACATTTCAATTTTCAGGGTTCCAAATTAAACAAGGAACACCATCAATGCATGTACATTTCCATGTATTCATTTTGCAACATTATAACACCAAATTAATACTCTATCTTTTTTGGTTACTATGATTAATACTCCATCTATTCCCTTCTTTAATATATTTGAGTGATAAAAAATTGTTCTAAAATAAGTTTGGTCTAGTAGTGACATTACAAGAAATATGATTTGTGGCAGCGACATTGCAACATTATAACACCAAATTAATACTCTATCTTTTTTGGTTACTATGATTAATACTCCATCTATTCCCTTCTTTAATATATTTGAGTGATAAAAAATTGTTCTAAAATAAGTTTGGTCTAGTAGTGACATTACAAGAAATATGATTTGTGGCAGCGACAAATGTCGCTGCAAAAAATACAAAGTTGCTGCGAAATGTATTTTTAGCAGTGGAAAAATTGTCGCTGCGTGTCGTTGCATGTCGTTGACATAAGTGCAGTTGCGAAAAGTCTTGCAAGGACAATTAATGTCGCTGCCATAACTAGTATTTTGCAGCAACAAATAATGTCGCTGACATAACTAGTGTTTTTTGTAACAACAATTATTGCCGCTGGCAAAAAAAGTGTTTTTCCCAACGGAAAAATTATTGTTGCATGCCGTTGCAAAAAGTTTTGGTCGCTGACATAATTAGTGTCAATAATTCAAATATTAATTTAATCTCTCATGAAATAAGATATTAGGAATTAACGTTCAATATCAACAATTGATTGCTAAATTTTATTTATAAGTTATGTTTCTCGTTCAATTTTTTTTAATCAGCGAATTTTATTTATACAAAAATTCAAATACAAAGAACCAAAATACAAATTACAAGTCATTTAGATCGTAACAAGTGGCCATTCACATAATATCAAAACATTAAATTAGAAAACACAAAAGAGCAATACTATTTTGAATGTTTATCACTTAATCCTATAAGAACACCACAAAAATTTCTAAGACACCAATGACTTGATTGCTTGCCCCTTGTTCTCCATTGTTCATTATCTTCTTTCATAGTCTTCACACTTTTCTTGAATTGCGTCGGTATTCTTCAAAGCTTTTTAATATTAGATACCTTCTCGTCGTAGCTTTTTTTTATTGAAATTCTACTTAACTTTTAATGAGGTTATGTGTGGAACAAAGTGAGAGAAGTGATTTTGAAAGGGAAAATTATATAAGTTGATGAATAATGATGACATGATGGAGAACTGGATCGGTTAAGTTTTGGAGAGATCGAGTGATTAAATTTTGAGGTATAAACAAAAGAGAAAGAAGAGCGTTAGATGAATAGTAATCTACCGTATAGAAAGTTTGCAATATATGATCCAAGTGGATGAATTTATAGCTATTAGTAAATAGATTTAATTAATTAACAAATATTCCAAAATACATGGGATATAAAATAATTAATGGATTATCTTTACTCAATTAACCGTCACACTACATGATTATCTCAATAGTGATAGTGGGTATGTATGGAGTGCTACCGTCAAATTTTGAAAAAAAAAAAACAAATCACTATTTTTTTAATCCAAATAAACTTAATTTAATTAATCTACTTCTAATAATATATTAACTTTGATAACTACTATATTTACTAATTTGTCCTTATCAATTTTAATAATTTTTTAAATTTTGTATCCTTCATTGTAATTTTACTCTATTAACAATATATGTATAAAAATAGGAAGAAAAAAAAATGATTAGAAGAAGTTTAGTAAAACAATTATAGAAAAAAAAAACAATAAAAGATTATATATGAATCTATGCATATAAGTAGGAATAAAACAATAAAAATTTGGTAGTTTTTTTTTATGCATAAAAAAAATTATGTATACTAAAATTGCTCAAAAAATTATGTTGTTGGTATAATTATAAGATTTTCCAACAACGTTATAATGTTGTTGTCAAAAAGGAGATACAAAACAAAAAAATACGGAAAAAATATTCCGTTAAAAGAAATTTACGCACAAAAATAGAAACAAAAACTACAATAAAAGATATGCATAAAAAAATAGTACTTGTGTGGTTTCTCAGTGACTTTACAAAGTTGTTGCAAATAATCGATAGTATTAAAAATATAAAAATAGGAAAAAAAAACAAAAAAGATAATAATTTTATGTTAAAAAAAATCTACGCATAAATATAGGAACAAAAACCATGATAAAAGATACGTATAAAAAATTAATAATGTTGGTTTCTCAGCGACTTTACAAGGTTTTGTTGCAAAAAAACTATACGATTAGCGATAACAATAATTATTGTTAGGATAAGTAATTTTTCCCAACGATAACATAATTGTTGAAAAAAAAACTAACTTACAACAACAACTTAAATTAGTTGCTGCTATATGTATATTTTTTTCAACAATTTGAATGTTGCTGCAAAAAATCTTATTTCTTGTAGTGTGAGAAGTTGGATGAGTAGTATGCATATGGTCTTGGGATCGATCCTATGCTCCGTAAACAAAAAAATATGGACGCAACTCATTAAAAGAAAATTATAACTACATTTGTTTTGGATTGAACCAAGCCTCACAAAGCTGGCATCCCATTTACATGTTATGCCCAACAATGCTCTCCGCTATTCAAGTTAAGGCACTTCGCTTTTATTCTAGACTTCCCTTAGCAGATATATAGACACTCTTGGTGTGACTGTTGATATTGGGGAGAAGAGTTATGAGTAGGCTATTCACCATGTGTAGACGGACATGACGACGATCCTTTCTCATGACATTTATTCCCAAAAAGGCCTGCAGTTGATCCGGTCCAAGGTCCTCCTCCTTCTTAGTAGTTTCTTGGCCTTTGCTTGTTGTAATTAATATATTTTCATCCTTATGTGGGCATGCATTTGTACTCTTATTATGTTTTCTCTACATGGGATTTTTCCATGATTTGCTAACTTTCTCACATCGTGAGTTTCCTCTGTTTATGTGTGAATTTGTTTTGTTATCCTTCACTTTTCTGGGTGAGTGATTCTGTTATTGTGTGATTGTGTAATTGAATTTCTTCTGCTTGTCATTGCGATATTTCAACCATGTCTTATTATGGTTGAATTATTTATTTCCTGCAAGTTTAATTGTCACGAAGAACAGAATCATTATATTGTTGTTTAATTTAGTACCATTTTTATCGGATAATTTTGCAATTTGTAAAATGCCCTTTATAGAGAGGAATTTAAGCTTTTGAACATGGTTAAAGGTCCCGAGAGACAGCCAAGCCAAGGGTGTCCCTCTTACTTTCCCTCAAGCGTTGCTTAGTTCAAGGCGGATTTCATGGACGATTAGACCACTCCTCACCTTTTTGTGCGTTAATCATGTTGGACAACCTTTTTCCTTAACCGCGTGTTGTCCTTTATCAAGGTCTTAGATTTTAAGCCACTAAATCATTATTATTGGAACACTCGCATCTTACTGGTGTTGCTTTCCTTATATGAGGTTTAATGTCTTTCGAGTCTCGCTTATTTTCTTTAATTCTCCCCTTTTGGGATCTCTTTGTTTTTTTGTTTTGTACTTGTAACACCCTAACCCACTTATACTATTTAATTAACTTAAATTCAAACACACAAGCAATTAGAGTGCTACACAATAAAAACTTCCTCCTAGCATGCATAACATCTCAACACATGGCAACAGAATTCATAAATTATTCAACTTGACTAAAATCGCATGCAAAGTAATTAAACATTACAAGTACTTAAACATTATTCCAAACCCGAATCATGCTCATACAACACGATACTTCCGAAACAACATAAATAGCAAGGTCATAATGTATCAAACAAACAAAAAGGATCCAAATACTACAACCTATAAATCCCGGTATTACAAAGTATCAGAGCAGACTAATTACATCTATACAAGTCCTAAGGATTCCCTACTAGCTCCTTACCAAAAGCTATGCTAGCTAGCAACAATCAACTCATAATCCTGAGCTGAGCCCTCAAGTTGAGAATCTGGTCCCAAACCATTCAAATTAATACACAAAATAGAGAGCTAATTACATAACCGAACAAAATGTAAGAATAAGGTAAACTTACATTTATCAACATAATATGACTAGACAATTATAATATCTAGTTTGCATGCATTCTCTATACTTAATGATCAAATAAACTATACTCATCGCCACATAAGTAAACACTTATTCAATTATCACATTGATCAAGTATAAGTAATCACAATTACGAATAAAAGGCAATTACCAAGTATCAAATAGATTGCACACCAACCCTAATGCAGTCTAATGTCAATTACTCATTTTATGTCACCATAGACATATCTAATGCATGTGGTATCATTTCTCCGTTACCATTTGGATAAACTTTATTCCAATTTTCCGTTACCATTTGGATAAACATATATCCTAATCTCTGTTACCATAGATATGTATGCATGAATGTACCAAACATATGATAGCTCCACTACACATCTTCTCATGAACAATAAGATAATCTAATCCATGTTCCTTCTCATAATCAACATCATAAATTATCATCATATCTCATTATGGTTATACATTCAACTACATAACTTCTATTTTCAATTAATTCACCAATCTTAATCAATCACGTATACTAAGTCATAATCCAAATAACAAAGTATTTCAAGTTCTTAACCTAACAACACTATCCAAGCATCATTATCACAAACTGAAATTCCGGCACTACCAGTAGACAGATGTGATAGCAGATGTGCTAACACCTGTCGCAACAACGTTGGACTGGGAGACAGATGTTACCACGTTTGTCTCCACGAGAGTTAACTGAACAAATAATAAAGCAATAATAAAAGGCAGAAAGTAAATTGCACGCTTCGTTTGTTAACCCAGTTCGGACGCAACTGCTCCTAATCTGGGGGATACCAATCCAGGAATGAATCCACTATAATAGTATTGATTCAGAGTCTAACTACCCGTTAACCTTCCTCACTCAATCACTATCTGTGTAAACTCTACCTAGGTCTAACCTAGATATGACCAGCCCAGGTCACTTCCTTAACAACGATGCTCCTCCACATCGTCATACACCTACCGGGGTATAAAACACACTTCCAATGAATGGTTGTTTGGAGACACCCTCCTAGACACCTAAACACTTTTACCTAAAGGCTTCAAGTGCTAGACTCACTAACTCTTTGCTTCAAAGCTTCAGAGATAATAACATTACAACTCAATAAACACAGTCCTAAGCATGCATCAATGGAATGAACGAAAGGCTCACAAAGAGACTCGATTTTGACACACTAAACCCTAAAACCAAATACGGCTTAACTCTCTTGGAGAACTAGGTCTTGGTCTTCATATATTTATAGTCCTGAGCTGCTTGGACTACAAGTAATACTTGGGCTTCAAAATCCTTGTTGAAAACGCGTGTCTTGATCTCTTCCAAAAATAATCCTTGAACCTAAAGATTTGATTTAAAAAATTTATTGTCACATATTTTAAAAATAAATCTTTCCAAATATAGCTTCAGCAATTAGGGTGATTCCCTTTGTCTTGGCGCGCAAGCTAGACCTGAAATAAAGAAATTAGGGTTCAAAGAAAAGGCGGCGCGCTGAAAGGCGCGTACTAGGGTTCCAAGTCCAGTTGGCATCAGCTGGCAGTGTTGCTGACAGATGTTACCACTTCTGTCACCACTTTTAGACTAGCATCTTGTTTTTGCAAAATGAAGCCAACATTAAAAACCCAACAATCTCCCCCTTTGGCAAATTTTGGCTAAAACAACCTTAGCACGTTCTGGAGAGAATCCTTCAGCAAATTCCTTCAACTTTGATTAAGTGGTTTGATGGAGAAGGAACTTCACATTTTACAATATGTTACACTAGGTAACGTACAAGAGATCAGAGGCAGCGGACATAGATGCTGCTAGCCTCAGGGTCAACACTTAGAAAGAGATCGTCTCTCATAGTGGACTCAAATATGGAACACTGAGTTCCTTACATAGAGAAATACCACAAAGACGTGGCTCAAGAAAAATAAATCCCTGATATTCTGAGAACCTAAATTCCTAGTAAAACATGCAAGTGCAGAGAGCACAAGAACAAGTATTGCCAATGTGCAGAGAGCACAAGGCACCAACAGATGTGACAACATCTGTCACCACACCTGGTCTTCAGTCTTCAAGACTCTTTCAGTCTTCAAGAGAAATATAAGCTCAAGAATTTGAGCACACACCTGTAGTACACTAGATAGTGATACCTAGCTTATCACTCCCCCTGGAGTCATGCATACTGAGAAACCAAGTTTCCCAGACATAGGGTGCAACTTGCTTACACTAGCAACCTGTAACCAACTTGAGAGAGTATAAAGATTACTCCCCCTTAACACCTGCATTACCTGTTACTTCCCCTGAGTATAGTACCTGTGTAAAATTTTTGAAATTACACTAGTACCACAACCTGTCTTACGTACCCACATGTTGGCACATGTGACATACCTGTACCTGCCAGAACCAATACTACTCCCCCATTTTAGCCAATAAATTTGACAAACAATACTGGAGTAGAACAGAAATACTGTGCAACCTGTATGATCATGATTGTTGCACATTACACACGCTGTAAAGCTACAGCTCTTCATATAGGCAGATGCCTAACTTGCTTCTCAACTCCTCAAAGCGGTTTGCATCTAGAGCTTTGGTGAAGATATCTGCAATCTGCTTCTCAGTGCTTACATGTTCAAGAGTGATCACCTTGTCTTCCACAAGGTCTCTGATAAAGTGGTGTCTGATATCAATATGCTTGGTCCTGCTGTGTTGAATAGGATTCTTGGAGATATTGATCGCACTTAAGTTGTCACAGTATAATGTTAGCACATCTTGCTCAACATTGTACTCCTTCAACATTTGTTTCATTCATAACAGTTGAGAGCAACTACTTCCAGCAGCAATATACTCCGCTTCAGCTGTGGACAAGGCCACATTATTCTGCTTCTTGCTGAACTATGAGATCAAGTTGTTACCCAAGAAGAAACATGCACCTGAGGTGCTCTTCCTATCATCAGCACTACCTACCCTGTCAGCATCACTGTAGCCAACTAGCTCACAGCTTTCACCATGAGAGTACAACAAGCCATAATCACTGGTAACATTCACATACTTGAGGATTCTCTTGACTTGTGTGAGATGACTCACTTTTGGTGCAGCCTGGTATGTAGCACATACTCCTACAGCAAATGTTATATCTGGCCTACTGGCTGTGAGATGCAACAAACTCCCAATCATACTTCTGTAGAGACTTTGGTCCACATCAACACCTTTCTCATCTTTGGTCAGTTTGAGATGAGTAGCAGCTGGTGTTCTTTTGTGAGGAGAACTGTCCATTCCAAATTTCTTGACAATATTCTTTGCATACTTGCTCTGTGAAATAAAAATTGTGTCACTCATTTGTTTCACCTATAAGCCAAGAAAGAATGTTAGTTCACCAACTAGACTCATTTCAAATTCTGACTGCATCTGGTGTACGAAATGTTGCACCATATGGTCAGACATCCCTCCAAATACTATGTCATCTACATAGATCTGGGCAATCAGCGGTCTTCCTTTCTCTTCCCTTACAAACAGAGTTTTGTCATTCCCACCCTTTCTGTAGCCATGATCCACCAAAAAAACAGTGAGCCTTTCATACCAAGCTCTAGGAGCTTGTTTGAGCCCATATAAGGCTTTCTTCAATTTGTACACATGATCAGGGTAATTAGGATCCACGAAACCTTTTGGTTGCTCTGCATAGACCTCCTCATTTAAGTACCCATTTAGGAAGGCACTTTCATATCCATTTGGAATAACTTGAACTTTAGGATACAAGCCACTCCTAGAAGTAGTCTAACCGATTCCAATCTAGCCACTGGAGCAAAAGCCTCATCAAAATCCACTCCCTCAATATGAGTGTACCCTCCATTGAGCTACTAGCCTTGCTTTATTCTTAGTGACAGTTCCTTGCTCATCAGTCTTGTTCTTGTACACCCACTTAGTACTAATCACATTTGTTCCTCTTGGTCTAGGCACCAAGTCCCACACTTCATTCCTTTTGAATTGATTCAACTCATCTTGCATGGCATCAATCCAATACTCATCAGTCAGAGCTTCTTTCACATTCTTTGGCTCAAACTTTGACACAAAACAAGCACTAGCAATCATATCCTGAGACCTCCTTGTAGTGATACCTTGATTAGGGTCACCAATTATTTGATCAATAGGATGGTTCTTCTGGACTCGGGTGGACGGACCTTTGGTTGCTGGAGTGCTAGGTGGCACTGGAGCATCATGCTCTGGACTGGTTGGAGCTGCAGGTTCAGTCAATTCATTTTAAGTGTTGACTTCGTGACTATCTTCTTCAGCTTCTGTCTCTGCATAAGGGACAGATGTGTCAACATCTGGTACCACATTGGGTTCACTGACTGATGCTGAGTCGTCAACTACCACATTTGAAGATTCCATCACAGTCGGGGTTCTGTTGTTGTAAACTCTGTAAGCTTGACTATTTGTTGAGTATCCTAGGAATATTCCTTCATCGCTCTTTGGGTCCAGCTTCCTTCTTTGCTCCCTATCTGCCAAGATGTAGCACTTACTTCCAAAGATATGAAAGTGCTTCACTGTTGGCTTCCTTCCCTTCCATAGTTCATACAAAGTGGTTGTAGTACCTGCCCTTAAGGTGACACGATTGTGTATATAGCAAGCTGTGTCCATGGCTTCAGCCCAGAACCGGTAAGCAAGTTTCTTTGCATGCAACATTACTCTAGCACACTCTTGGATAGTACGATTCTTCCTTTCCACTACACCATTTTGCTGAGAGGTGATAGGTGAGGAGAACTCATGTTTGATACCTTGGTTAGCACAAAAATCCAAGAATTTTGAATTCTCAAACTCCTTACCATGATCACTTCGGATTCTTTTTATGAGAAGATCCTTTTCCCTTTGCAGTTGAATGCATAACTCTTCAAAGACAGAGTAAGTGTGTGTCTTTTCTCTGATAAAGTTTATCCAGGTATACCTTGAATAGTCATCAACTATAACAAATGAATACTTCTTCCCTCCAAGGCTTTTAACCTGCATTGGACCCATCAAGTCCATGTGAAGTAGTTCTAGAACCCTGTTGGTAGTCAGATGGGGCGACATCTTGTGTGAGACTTTGGTTTGTTTGCCTATCTGACATTCTCCACATACTGTACCTTCCACAATATCAAACTTAGGTAGCCCTCTGATAGCATTAACTGAGGCAGCTTTCTTCATACTTCGGAGATTTAAGTGACCTAACCTTTGGTGCCATATCTTTGCTTCATCTTCCTTGGCAACCATACATGTTGCAACACGTGTCTTCTGGTTGGGTATCCACAAGTGGCAATTGTCTTTAGATCTCACTCCCTTCATTAGAATAGCACCTTTAGCATCAGTGACTAAGCAATCTGGTTGAGAGAAGTTGACCTTCAGTCCTTGATCACATAACTGACTTATGCTAATAAGATTAGCAGTCAGTCCTTTTACAAGTAGGACATCTCCAAGTTCAGGTAACCTGTCATTGACCATTTTTCCTACACCCATGATTTGTCCTTTGGCTCCATCTCCAAATACTACATGACCTGTGGGATGAGACTTTAGATCTTCTAGATAATCTTTGATACCTGTTATGTGCCTTGAGCACCCACTATCAAAGTACCATTCTTCTTTGGATGAGGCTCTTAATGATGTATGAGCAATCAGTCCAGACTTCCCAACCTTCTGTTTCCACTCCTTTCTTATCTTTGTAATCTTTCTTGTAGGTGCCTGTGGTTCTGACACTTGTGGACTTCCATAGAGTTTGTAGCAAAAAGGTCTTATGTGTCCCTTTTCTCCACAATGATGACATGCCCATTCCTTCGGTCCCTTATTATGACTGGGAGGTGGCAGTGGTCTGGGATGGTGCACCATGTGTTTGACCTACCTGGGTTTGACAGTTCTCCTTATAGGATTGTATCTTTCACCATATGGTAAATGTCTTCTGTTGAGATTTGTATAATCATATCCTATTGGTTTAAAACTCTTGTCAGGTTGATCAACTTTTAAACTCTCTTCAGGCATGATATTTCCAGTATTCAACATTCTAACTTGCTTACTCATATTCTCAAACTGTGAGTTTAGTACGATTACCTCATCAGTAAGATGCAAAATCTGAGCGAGATGTTCACTCTTCTCTGCCTTTAGCTGATTAATGAGGCTCTTCTGTTGTTGGAGAATTCTGACTCTGTCATCATAGTCCTGACATAGCTCATGGTAGGCATCAGCTAGTTCTTCTAAGGTGAGTACTCCTTCGAAGTTTATGTCAAACACACACCTTCCAGTGAATGCTGTGTCCCTTTTTCCTTCAGCCTCTATATTTGAGTTATCTTCATCTGACCAAGTGGCCATCATGTTCTTCTTTTGTTTCTTCAGGAAGTTTGGGCATTCAGTTTTGTAGTGACCAAACCCAATGCACTCATAGCACTGTACACCTCTGGTATAATTTGAATCATCCTCATCTTTTCGCCTATGGAGATTGGTCTGCTTCCCAGTGTCATCTGAGATGTGCTGCACATCTGTCCTGGGTCTTCCATCCCTTCTTCTCATCATCCTTTTGAATTGCTTTCCCATTAGGGCCAGAGCCTCTGACACACCTTCATCCATGTCTTGTTCACTGAGATCATCAGCATCCTTAGAGACAAATGCCAGATTTTTGTTTTTCTTTTCAGATTTCTCATTTGCTCCAAGCTCAAATGTTTGTAGTGAACCTACTAGCTCATCAAGCCTCAAGGTGGATATGTTCTGCATTTCTTCAATAGCAGTAACTTTCATATCGAATTTCTTAGGCAGAGACCTAAGCATTTTTCTCACCAGCTTCTCTTCACTAATCTTTTCTCCCAGTGCTTCAAAAGAGTTGGCAAAGTCAAGTATGTTCATGTGGAAATCATACATGTTTTCATCTTCCATCATCTGCAGGTTCTCAAATTTTGTGGTCAATAGTTGCAACCTGGACATCTTGACTTTTGAAGTACCTTCATGCGTGGTCTTCAGAATCTCCCATGCTTCTTTAGCTTCAGTGCACTGCTTGATAAGTCTAAACATATTCATGTCAACCCCATTAAATATGGCATTTAGGGCTTTGTTGTTTCCTACTGACAGGTCATCTTCTTCCTTTGACCATTCTCCTTCTGGTTTTGGCTCAGCCGTCACTTTCTCATCTTTGTCAACCACCATAGGCTGTTTCCATCCTGTAACAACAGCCTTCCAAGTCTTACCATCAAGAGATTTCAAGAAAACACATTCTTGCTTTCCAATAGTCGTAGTTGGTACCATCTAACAGAGGTGACCTGTTAACGAGACCTCCTTCCTTGTCCATGTTTGCCAGAAAGTATCCCCTGGATCTCACCCAAGTACAGGCAGGGTGCCTGCTCTGATGCCAATTGAAATTTCGGCACTACCAGTAGACAGATGTGATAGCAGATGTGCTAACACCTGTCGCAACAACGTTGGACTGGGAGACAGATGTTACCACGTTTGTCTCCACGAGAGTTAACTGAACAAATAATAAAGCAATAATAAAAGGTAGAAAGTAAATTGCACGCTTCGTTTGTTAACCCAGTTCGGACACAACTGCTCATAATCTGGGGGATACCAATCCAGGAATGAATCCACTATAATAGTATTGATTCAGAGTCTAACTAGGCCTAACCTAAGCATGCATCAATGGAATGCATGAAAGGCTCACAAAGAGACTCGATCATATCTAGGTTATGCCTAAATGCCATATTTAATGAGGTTGACAGGAATATGTTCAGACTTATCAAGTAGTGCATTGAAGCTAAAGAAGCATGGGAGATTCTGAAGACCACGCATGAAGGTACTTCAAAAGTCAAGATGTCCAGGCTGCAACTATTGACCACCAAATTTGAGAACCTGTAGATGATGGAAGATGAAAATGTGTATGACTTCCACACGAACATACTTGATTTTGCTAACTCTTTTGAAGCACTGGGAGAAAAGATTAGTGAAGAGAAGCTGGTGAGAAAAATGCTTAGGTCTTTGCCTAAGAAATTTGATATGAAAGTGACTGCTATTGAAGAGATGCAGAACATATCCACCTTGAAGCTTGATGAGCTAGTAGGGTCACTACAAACCTTTGAACTTGGAGCAAATGAGAAATCTGAAAAGAAAAACAAAAATCTGGCATTTGTCTATAAGGATGCTGATGAACTCAGTGAACAAGACATGGATGAAGGTGTTTCAGAGGCTCTGGCCCTAGTGGGAAAGCAATTTAAAAGGATGATGAGAAGAAGGGATGGAAGACCCAGGACAAATGTGCCGCACATCTCAGATGACACTGGGAAGCAGACCAATCTCCAGAGGCGAAAAGATGAGGAAAATTCAAATTAGACCAGGAGTGTACAGTGCTATGAGTGCAATGGGTTTGGTCACTACAAAACAGAATGTCCAAACTTCCTGAAGAAGCAAAAGAAGAGCAGGATGGCCACTTGGTCAGATGAAGATAACTCAGATATAGAGGCTGAAGGAAAAAGGGACACATCATTCACTGGAAGGTGTGTGTTTGACATAAACTTTGAAGGAGTTCTCACTTTAGAAGAGCTAGCTGAGGCCTACCACGAGCTATGTCAAGACTATGATGACAGAGTCAGAATTCTCCAACAACAGAAGAACCTCATTAATCAGCTCAAGGCAGAGAAGAGTGAACACCTTGCTCAGATATTGCATCTTACTGATGAGGTAATTGTGCTAAATTCACAGTTTGAGAATATGAGTAAGCAAGTTAGAATGTTGATTGCTGGAAATATTATGCCTGAAGAAAGTATAGAAGTTGATCAACCTGACAAGAGTTCTAAAGCAGTGGGATATGATTATACAAATCTCAACAGAAGACATTTACCATATGGTGAAAGATACAATCCTATAAAAAGAACTCTCAAATCAAGGAAGGTCAGACACATGGTGCCCCATCCCAGACCACTTCCACCTCCCAGTTACAATAAGGAACCTAAGGAATGGGCATGCCATCATTGTGGAGAAAAGGGACACATAAGACCTTTTTGCTACAAACTTTATCGAAGTCCACAAGTGTCAGATCCACAGGTACCTATGAGAAAGATTACTAAGATGAGAAAGGAGTGGAAACCGAAGGTTGGGAAATCTGGACTGATTGCTCACACATCATTAAGAGCCTCATCCAAAGAAGAATTATACTTTGATAGTGGGTGCTCAAGGCACATGACAGGTATTAAAGATTATCTAGAAGATCTAAAATCTCATCCCACAGGTCATGTAGTATTTGGAGATGGGGCCAAAGGACAAATCATGGGTGTAGGAAAAATGGTCAATGACAGATTACCTGAACTTGGAGATGTCCTACTTGTAAAAGGACTGACTGCTAATCTTATTAGCATAAGTCAGTTATGTGATCAAGGACTGAAGGTCAACTTCTCTCAACCAGAATGCTTAGTCACTGATGCTAAAGGCGCTGTTCTAATGAAGGGAGTAAGATCTAAAGACAATTGCTACTTATGGATACCCAACCAGAAGACACATGTTGCAACATGTATGATTGCCAAGGAAGATGAAGCAAAGATATGGCACCAGAGGCTAGGTCACTTAAATCTCCGAAGTATGAAGAAAGCAGCTTCAGTTGACGCTATCAGAGAGCTACCTAAGCTTGATATTGTGGAAGGTAAAGTATGTGGAGAATGTCAGATAGGCAAACAAACCAAAGTCTCACACAAGATGTCGCCACATCTGACTACCAACAGGGTTCTAGAACTACTTCACATGGACTTGATGGGTCCAATGCAGGTTGAAAGCCTTGGAGGGAAGAAGTATGCATTTGTTGTAGTTGATGACTATTCAAGGTACACCTGGATACACTTTATCAGAGAAAAGACACATACTTACTCTGTCTTTGAAGAGTTATGTATTCAACTACAAAGGGAAAAAGATCTTCTCATAAAAAGAATCCGAAGTGATCATGGTAAGGAGTATGAGAATTCAAAATTCTTGGATTTCTGTGCTAACCAAGGTATCAAACATGAGTTCTCCTCACCTACCACCCCTCAGCAAAATGGTGTAGTGGAAAGGAAGAATCGTACTATACAAGAGTGTGCTAGAGTAATGTTGCATGCAAAGAAACTTACTTACCGGTTCTGGGCTGAAGCCATGGACACAACTTGCTATATACACAATCGTGTCTCCTTAAGGGCAGATACTACAACCACTTTGTATGAACTGTGGAAAGGAAGGAAGCCCACAGTGAAGCACTTTCATATCTTTGGAAGTAACTGCTACATCTTGGCAGATAGGGAGCAAAGGAGGAAGCTGGACCCAAAGAGCGATGAAGGAATATTCCTAGGATACTCAACAAACAGTCAAGCTTACAGAGTTTACAACAACAGAACCCAGACTGTGATTGAATCCTCAAATGTGGTAGTTGACGACTCAACATCAGTCAGTGATCCCAATGTGGTACCAGATGTTGACACATATGTCCCCTATACAGAGACAGAAGCTGAAGAAGATAGTCAAGAAGTCAACACTCAGAATGAATTGACTGAACCTGCAGCTCCAACCACTCCAGAGCATGATGCTCCAGTGCCACCTAGCACTCCTGCAACCAAAGGTCCGTCCACCCGAGTCCAGAAGAACCATCCTATTGATCAAATAATTGGTGACCCTAATAAAGGTATCACTACAAGGAGGTCTCATGATACGATTGCTAGTGCTTGTTTTGTGTCAAAGTTTGAACCAAAGAATGTGAAAGAAGCTTTGACTGATGAGTATTGGATTGATGCCATGCAAGATGAGTTGAATCAATTCAAAAGGAATGAAGTGTGGGACTTGGTACCTAGACCAAGAGGAACAAATGTGATTAGTACTAAGTGGGTGTAGAAAAACAAGACTGATGAGCAAGGAACTGTCACTAAGAATAAAGCAAGGCTAGTAGCTCAAGGGAGGGTACACTTAGATTGAGGGAGTGGATTTTGATGAGACTTTTGCTCCAGTGGCTAGATTGGAATCGGTTAGACTACTTCTAGGAGTGGCTTGTATCCTAAAGTTCAAGTTATTCCAAATGGATATGAAAGTGCCTTCCTAAATGGGTACTTAAATGAGGAGGTCTATGCAGAGCAACCAAAAGGTTTCGTGGATCCTAATTACCCTGATCATGTGTACAAATTGAAGAAAGCCTTATATGGGCTCAAACAAGCTCCTAGAGCTTGGTATGAAAGGCTCACTGTTTTTCTGGTGGATCATGGCTACAGAAAGGGTGGGAATGACAAAACTCTGTTTGTAAGGGAAGAGAAAGGAAGACTGCTGATTGCCCAGATCTATGTAGATGACATATTATTTGGAGGGATGTCTGGCCATATGGTGCAACATTTCGTACACCAGATGCAGTCAGAATTTGAAATGAGTCTAGTTGGTGAACTAACATTCTTTCTTGGCTTATAGGTGAAACAAATGAGTGACACAATTTTTATTTCACAGAGCAAGTATGCAAAGAATATTGTCAAGAAATTTGGAATGGACAGTTCTCCTCACAAAAGAACACCAGCTGCTACTCATCTCAAACTGACCAAAGATTAGAAAGGTGTTGATGTGGACCAAAGTCTCTACAGAAGTATGATTGGGAGTTTGTTGCATCTCACAGCCAGTAGGCCAGATATAACATTTGCTGTAGGAGTATGTGCTACATACCAGGCTGCACCAAAAGTGAGTCATCTCACACAAGTCAAGAGAATCCTCAAGTATGTGAATGTTACCAGTGATTATGGCTTGTTGTACTCTCATGGTGAAAGCTGTGAGCTAGTTGGCTACAGTGATGCTGACAGGGTAGGTAGTGCTGATGATAGGAAGAGCACCTCAGGTGCATGTTTCTTCTTGGGTAACAACTTGATCAAATGGTTCAGCAAGAAGCAGAATAGTGTGGCCTTGTCCACAGCTGAAGCGGAGTATATTGCTGCTGGAAGTAGTTGCTCTCAACTGTTATGAATGAAACAAATGTTGAAGGAGTACAATGTTGAGCAAGATGTGCTAACATTATACTGTGACAACTTAAGTGCGATCAATATCTCCAAGAATCCTATTCAACACAGCAGGACCAAGCATATTGATATCAGACACCACTTTATCAGAGACCTTGTGGAAGACAAGGTGATCACTCTTGAACATGTAAGCATTGTAAAGCAGACTGCAGATATCTTCACCAAAGCTCTAGATGCAAACCGCTTTGAGGAGTTGAGGAGCAAATTAGGCATCTGCCTATTTGAAGAGCTGTAGCTTTACAACGTGTGTAATGTGCAACAATCATGATCATACAGGTTGCACAGTATTTATGTTCTACTCCAGTATTATTTGTCAAATTTATTGGCTAAAAAGGGGGAGTAGTATTTGTTTTGACTGGTACAGGTGTGCCGCATGTGCCAACATGCGGGTACATAAGACAGGTTGTGGTACTAGTGTAATTTCAAAACTTTTTACACAGGTACTATATTCAGGGGGAGTAACAGGTAATGCAGGTATTAAGGGGGAGTAATCTCTATACTCTCTCAAGCAGGTTACAGGTTGCAGGTGCAAGGTGCTTGCACTCCTTGTCTGGGAAACTTAGTTTCTCAGTATGCATGACTCTAGGGGGAATGATAAGCTAGGTATCACTATCTAGCGTACTACAGGTGTGTGCTCAAGACTTGAGCTTGTATTTCTCTTGAAGACTGAAAGAGTCTTGAAGACTGAAGACCAGGTGTGGTGACAGATGTTGTCACATCTGATGGTGCCTTGTGCTCTCTGCACATTGGCAATGCTTGTGCTTGTGCTCTCTGCACTTGCATGTTTTACTGGGAATTTAGGTTCTTAGGATACCAGGGATTTATTTTTCCTGAGCCACGTCTTTGTGGTAAGTTACTATGTAAGGAACTCAGTGTTCCATATTTGAGTCCACTATGAGAGACTAACTCTTTCTAAGTGTTGACCTTGAGGCTAGCAACATCTATGTTCGCTGCCTCTGATCTCTTGTACGTTACCTAGTGTAACATATTGCAAAATGTGAAGTTCCTTCTCCATCAAATCACTTAATCAAAGTTGAAGGAATTTGCTGAAGATTTCTCTCCAGAAGGTGCTAAGGTTGTTTTAGCCAAAATTTGCCAAAGGGGGAGATTGTTGGGTTTTTAATGTTGGCTTCATTTTGCAAAAACAAGATGCTAGTCTAAAGGTGGTGACAGATGTGGTAACATCTGTCAGCAGCACTACCAGCTGATGCCAGCTGGACTTGGAACCCTAGTTCGCGCCTTTCAGCGCACCGTTGTTCTTTGAACCCTAATTTCTTTGTTTCAGGTTTAGCTTGCGCGCCAAGACAAAGGGAATCAGCCTAATTGCTGAAGTTATATATGGAAAGATTTATTTTTAAAATATGTGATAATATATTTTTAAATCAAATCTTTAGGTTCAAGGAATATATTTGGAAGAGATCAAGACACGCCTTTTTCAACAAGGATTCAGAAGCCCAAGTATTACTTGTAGTCCAAGCAGCTCAGGACTATAAATATATGAAGACCAAGACCTAGTTCTCTAAGAGAGTTAAGCCGTATTTGGTTTTAGGATTTAGTGTGTCAAAATCGAGTCTCTTTGTGAGCCTTTCGTGCATTCCTTTGATGCATGCTTAGGATTGTGTTTATTGAGTTGTAATGTTACTTTCTCTGAAGCTTTGAAGCAAAGAGTTAGTTAGTCTAAGCACTTGAAGCCTTTAGGTAAAAGTGCATAGGTGTCTAGGAGGGTGTCTCCAACAACCATTCAGTTGAATTGTGTTTTATACCCCGGTAGGTTTACGACGGTGTGGACGAGCATCGTTATTAAGGAAGTGACCTGGGCTGGTCATATCTAGGTTAGGCCTAGGTAGAGTTTGCACAGATAGTGATTGAGTGAGGAGGGTTAACGAGTAGTTAGACTCTGAATCAATACTATTATAGTGGATTCATTCCTGGATTGGTATCCCCCAGATTAGGAGCAGTTGTGTCCGAACTGGGTTAACAAACAAAGCGTGCAATTTAATTTCTACCTTTTATTTCGCTTTATTATTTGTTCAGTTAACTCTCGTGGAGACAAACGTGGCAACATCTGTCTCCCAGTCCAACGTTGTTGTGACAGGTGTTAGCACATCTGTCTATTGGTAGTGCCGGAATTTCATCTACTATGAAGTCGCATTGAAAGTTTGGTTGGCGGTGTTCTTTTGGGTACATCTACCATTTACCCTTCCTCATAATCTTTTCTCTATTCTGAATTTCCTCACTCATCTTAGGGGAAAGAATTTAAGAAAAGGGATGTCGATGATTTGGAATGGGGTGATTTGGTCTCTTTGGCGTCGGCGAAATGCGGTGATTTTTGACAACGGTGGAAGTGATGCTGCAGAGATTATAGAGGATATTAAAGTGATTACTTGGAAATGGTGGTTAAGTCAATCAAAAGTTAATCACCCCCTATTGTATGAATGGAAAATGGAGCCAATACTTTGCATGGCTCGTTAGCCCCGGTTGTCAGTGTTGGTTCCTTGTTTTAGTTGTGCGGGCGTTGCTACTTCACTTGCGTTGCTGGCCTTCTATTCTATCTGCTGTTTTCGTAGGCCTTGTCTGCTGTGTGATGCGTTACTAGAGTGGCCGTTTTTGCTGCGTTTTTTCTGCATATTCAGCAGCTTCTTTTGTTTTTATGTTTATTGTGTTGGTTGCTCTGTTCTGTATCTTGTAATCTTTAGTGTTTTGGTACTCCTTGTGCCATTTCACTATTTCTATTCAATAAAAGTTTAGCCGTTCTCAAAAAAATGTCACCTCTTTATGAACCACCTCAATAGATTATGAAAAATTACTCTCTTAGCAAGACTTGGTGGAAATCTCTAGTCCTTCACTCTTGATCTACCTTCTTCTACTCTTCTCTTATTTCTTTCTCTACTTTCTCTTTCTATCTTCTTCTTTGTTATGATAAGAGTATGACAACTCTACTCCTCATCACACTAACTTAACCTAATTCTTCACAAAATACCAAAGTACCCTCAATAACTTAATCCAAGCCCATTATCAAAAGCTTACTCTCACCATATCTCGTAACTCTACTTACTACAATTGTTTCTATTTTTAGACAGCAACCACATAATTAATTTAACTAAAACACAAATAACTATAAAAAGCTAATAAATTATAATAAACTAAAAAATGAGTTGTTACAGTACTCATACTTATTTCTTTCGGAATTTATGTTTTACGTCTTCATTAGTTCGTGTCCCTATTTTACAAATGACAAATATTGACTACAGAGAACGTCTAGTACATTGACTGTTAATTTTTTTGACCAAGCCATGAAACAAAGTAAATGACAAAATCAAACTAATGGATTATAAACTATGCTTAAAGAATTAAAAACTAAGGGGATCTTGAATCGCGAACGGGAGCTAGACTTAGCTGCTTTGCTAGACATTCGCTGGTAGTTGCTGATTTCTTTCACTATTTTTCTTTCGTAGGCGGGACTTTCTTGGTCATGATCTTGATTCATTCTTCGTTGGATGTGGCGTTGAAGGTAGGAATAGACTAGAACGAGTTAGCCTTTGCCAAACCTGAACCCGACCTATAAAAAAATAGAAGGACTGAGCGTGGACTGTGGCCTACCATAGGATTATCTTTTACACCTGAGCCTGACCTTTTAAAAGAATATGGCCTGTTAACCTGTTTAAAAGCCTATTTTACATCAACATATTTAAATAAATAATTATATTTATTTTAAAAATACTTATGAACTAATAAACCAATGTCTTTTTTATATTTAATATGATATTTTAGAAAATTTAACTATATATATATATAGGGCATATCCCATAAGAATGATATTTTTATGTGAGAAAGGTGAGAACACTTATCAACCATTTGATCAAAAATAGATGGTTCAGATTAAAAACTCTATTTTAAGGCACTCCACACTCTAACCAATCTCTTTACTGTTCATATTCTCAACCCACCATCTTTGCAACGTGAATCTAAACAAAGAACAACACAAACTGTGCCCTTTATTTTGACATCCATCATCATTAACACCTTAACATTGATTTTGTGATTACACAATGGATTTAAATAAATTAAAAACTTAATAAGAAATCAAGAAATTATAACCATTCTTCTTCCTCTCGCCCCAAAATGATATTTGACTCAGATTTTCACCTTGCCTTCTTTCTCTTGCCCCAACAACCTTCCATCATTCCCGGCCGTCACGAAACTTCTAATCTTCACTGTGATACCACTACTTTAACATTCCCACCGCCCCTGAAACACCGTGTTCGCCGTCTTCGCCATCCTCCGTTGTTTCTCGATCTTAAAGAGACATTCATCGGCGTTAGCACCTCAAGAATTGTCATCGTTGTTCGTCGACATGCTGCAAGCCGCTGTCATATGATGATGTGCCACTCTTCATTAGCCGTCGTTGTTCGCGATTAATCATATAAGGGTTAGCGTCTTGTTGATATGATAGAGGTGTAACAATTGTTTTGTTGCAAGGTTCTGAACCAATGTCTTGTTGGTTGACATGAAAATGGATGAAACACTAAGAAATGGATGGAGAACAATCAGATTCAGAGGAGTGAGGGAGATGAACAGTGGCGAGAATGAGAAAGAGGGGCGCGTGTATTTCAAAATCAATAATAATAGAGTGTGAAAGGTACATCATGAGTGTTTTTAATCACATCCATCCATTTTTGATCTAAAAGTCAATATGTATTCTCATCATTCTCACATAATAAAAGCATTCTTACTAGATATATCCTCTATATATATATATATATATATATATATATATATATATGAGGAGGGATCAAATTACACCGGTGTAATATTTGAGTAATGTTACACCGCTCAATAACGCTTTAAATAATTTAAATTTTACGAAATTCACCGTTGGATTGAAAATTTATATCATATAGATCATCCATGTTAAGTTTTACAAAAATCTAAAACCGTTTGATATATTATCGGGACAAATAAAGATTAACGGTATTCAATAAAAATGCAAAAACAGTTAATTTTCATTGCTCTCAATAACATACCAAACAATTTTAGATTATTATAAAATTTAACATGAATGATCTATATGATATAAACTTTCAATCCAACGGTGGATTTCATAAAATTTAGCGTTATTGAGCAGTGTAACATTTGAGTAATGTTACACCGCTCAATAACACTTTAACGAATTTAAATTTTACGAAATCCACCGTTGGATTGAAAGTTTATATCATATAGATCATCCATGTTAAGTTTTACGAAAATCTAAAATCGTTTGATATGTTATCGGAACAAATCAAGATTAACGATATTCAATAAAAACGCAAAAACCGTTAATTTTGGTTGCTCTCAATAACATACCAAACAATTTTAGATTTTTATAAAACTTAACATGAATGATCTATATGATATAAACTTTCAATCCAACGGTGGATTTCGTAAAATTTAAATTCGTTAAAGCGTTATTGAGCGGTGTAACATTACTCAAATGTTACACTGGTGTAATTTGATCCCTCCTCATATATATATGTGTGTGAAAAACTAATGTAGATTAATAAACTTAAACTACCGAAAAATTTAATAAATATATAATTTAATGAAGGTACAAATTTTAATATATAAATAATAATATTATTAAAAACATTATTAATATCAACTTAAATAGGCCGGCCTAGTAGACTAATTAGGTTTTTTTAATGGCCTGCAGCCTGACATATTTGACTAAATAAACTTATAAAAAATCATTGGTTTGCTCTATTTAAAGAAATAGGTTGGCCTGAGCCTATGCAGGCTAGGCCTTAAGACTCCGTAAGCCGGTCTGGCCTATTCCCACCTCTAGCGTTGATTGCCTTCTATAGAGTCTTGTGGCACCTTTTGGCTCCGAACAAGCCAATTTCAATGGTTACAACTTCATTTTGGCGTTGTAGAACTTGATTTTAAGATGTACGGTTAACGACATTGCTTTCAACAACGTCGAAGCAAGGCTTCCCAAAATGCAATTGTAGATCAGTTCCCGTGTGTGGGGTCAAATTCTTTCTTTTCAGTCCTCTCTTGAAGCAATCCTTTGTCTTCATTCATCCATCTACCAATTATTGATCCCACAAATGGTCGCTTTCCTTTATCGTTCTCTTCTTCGCAACTTTATGGCTCTTTCTTGAGTACGTGGTTTACTATTTTCTTTGAACGTTCTCTTTTTGGAGAGCATTTTCCTCTAGGAAACTCTTCACGCCTTACGTGTATTGTTGGCGAGTTTGTCCTCGTTTTGTCTCTTCCGGAGTGGTTGCTAGTTTTGCACTACAAGAAATAAGATTTTTCGCAGCGACTTTTTTGCAGCAACATTCAAATTGTTAACAAAAATATACATATAGCAGCAACTAATTTAAGTTGTTGTTGTAAGTTAGTTTTTTTCTCAATAATTATCATGGTAATCAAAACCGAACTGGACCGGCCGGTCCAACCGGGAACCGGACCTGCGTCCGGTTCAAAAACCTCTGAAAGCCGTGCTGCTAAAAAACCGGAAAATAAACCCATGAACCGGTCGAAAACCGGACAAAACCGCCGGTTTAGAGGTTGAACCGCGGTTTTGTTTTCTTTGAAGAAAAATAGAAACTACGCGCAGTGTTTTTGTCAGGCATAGAAAGAGTTAAAACCCATGATCATAATAGTAGAACAAGAAGGAAGAAGAAGAAAATAAATAAGAGAAACAAGCAAGAGAAGTAATGGAACATAAAGATTGTCATTGATTATTAGCAAAATACATGAAAATGAGTATACTGTATGCATCTAAGAAATTGAAGATGAAAGGAAAGGAGAAAGAGAGAGTAGTGGAGGCTCATGACGGCTAGTTACACTTTTGTGACAAGTTTGCTCCTTACTTTCTTTTGAAATTTTAGGGTTAGAATAAATGGATTTGGGCCAATCAAAAAATACCAACTCATACTTATAAAAACAGCCCATATATCTTTATAAAAGTCAATTATCTATACTAAATATAAAAAAGTGTTTTTTTATACTTTTTCATTGGAGATCAAAACTAAAACTAAAAAAAAAATTCTTTAATCGTATAAAAAATTAAATCTTTTTTATTATATGATTATTATTATTTTATATACTATTTATAAATACAAAAGTTATATTTAATTAATACCGGTTGAACCCCGGTCCGACCCCGGTCGAACCTTTGAACCTTGACCCCTTGCCTCCGCCGGTTCAACGTCCGGTCCGAGTTCGATTACCTTGATAATTATGTCATCGCTGCGAAAATTACTTATCGCAACAATAATTATTGTTGTCGCTAATCGTATAGTTTTTTTTGCTACAAACCTTGTAAAGTTGTTGAGAAACCAACAATTATTATTTTTTTATACTTATATTTTATCGTGATTTTTGTTCCTATATTTATGCGTAGATTTGTTGTAACTTAAAATTATTATCTTTTTTGTTTTTTTTTTCTTTCAATTTTTATATTCTTAATATTATAGATTATTTGCAACAACTTTGTAAAGTCACTGAGAAACCACGCAATTACTATTTTTTATGCATATCTTTTATTGTAGTTTCTGTTTCTATTTTTTTGCGTAAATTTTATTTAACTGAATATTTTTTCCCTATTTTAATGTTTTGTATCTCCTTGTTGACAACAACATTATAACGTTCTTGAAAAATCTTATAAGTATACAAACAACATAACTTGTCAATGAGTATATTAAAGAATTAAATTTATTTTTGAGCAATTTTGATATACATAATTTTTTTTATGCATAAAAAAAAACTACCAAATTTTTATTGTTTTATTCCTACTTTTATGCATAGATTCATATATAATATTTTGCTGTTTGTTTTTTTTTTTCTATAATTGTTTTACTAAACTTCTTCTAATCCTTTTTTTTTTCTTTCTATTTTTATACATATATTTTTAATACAGTAAAATTACAATGAAGGATACAAAATTTAAAAAATTATTAAAATTGATAAGGACAAATTAGTAAATATCGTAGTTATCAATTTTAATATATTATTAGAAGTAGATTAGTTAAATTAAGTTTATTTGGATTAAAAAAAATAGTGGTTTGTTTTATTTTTTAAAAAATTCGACGGTAGCACTCCATACATACCCACTGTCACTATTGAGGTAATCATGTAGTGTGACGGTTAATTGAGTAAAGATAATCCATTAATTATTTTATTTCCCATGTATTTTGGAAAATTTGTTAATTGATCAAATCTAATTACTAATAGCTATAAATTCATCCACTTAGATCTTGTATTGCAAACTTTCTATATGGTAGATTACTATTCATCCAACGATCCTCTTTCTCTTTTGTTCATTGCTCAAAATTTAATCACTCGATCTCTCCAAAATTTAACCGATCCAGTTCTCCATCATGTCATCATTATTCATCAACTTATATAATTTTCCCTTTCAAAATCACTTCTATCACTTTGTTCCACACATAACCTCATTAAAAGTTGAGTAGAATTTCAATAAAAAAAGCTATGACGAGAAGGTATCTAATATTAAAAAGCTTTGAAGAATACCAACGCAATTCAAGAAAAGTGTGAAGACTATGAAAGAAGATTATGAACAATGGAGAACAAGGGGCAATCAATCAAGTCATCGATGTCTTAGAAATTTTTGCGGTGTTCTTATAGTATTAAGTGATAAACATTCAAAATAGTGTTGCTATTTGGTGTTTGCTAATTTAATGTTTTGATATTATGTGAATGGCCACTTGATTTAGTTACGATCTAAATGACTTGTAATTTGTATTTTGGTTCTATTTATTTGAATTTTAGTATAAATAAAATTCGCTGATTAAAAAAAAAAGATTGAACGAGAAACGTAATTATAAATAAAATTTAGCAATCAATTGTTAATATTGAACGTTAATTCCTAATATCTTATTTCATGGGAGATTAAATTAATATTTGAATTATTGACACTAATTATGTCAGCGACCAAAACTTTTTGCAACGGCATGCAACAATAATTTTTTCGTTGGGAAATTTTTTTTTGTTTGCCAGCGACAATAATTGTTGTTACAAAAAATATTAGTTATGTCAGTGACATTAATTGTTGTTAAAAACAATAGTTATGTCAGCAACATTAATTGTTGCTGCAAAATACTAGTTATGGTAGCGACATTAATTGTCCTTGCAAGACTTTTCGCAACGGCACTTATGCCAACGACATGGAGGGATAATTTTTTCACTGCAAAAAATACATTTCGCAGCAACTTTGTATTTTTCGTAGCGATGTTTGTCGCTGCCAAAAATCATATTTCTTGTAGTGTTGGTATATTGATTCAATTTCCCTTGCTTTATAAGATCCTCTATTGCATCCTTCAATTGGATACATTCTTCTGTCTCATGTTCGTGGCTTTTATGAAACCCGAAATAGTTGGTCCTTTCCATCATCGAGGATTCTTTAATCTTCCTTGGGAACCTGGTGCCAACATGAGCGAATTTCGTGTTAATAAACTCATTCAAAATCATTTCTCTTGACGTGTTCAACAAGGTGTACTCAACATAGTTCCCGTGTGGTCCCTTCTTCTTCTTGTCGAACTTGACTACCTTCTTGCTTGGAACTTTGGCCTCTTTGGCTAATTCTGCCATCAACTTCTTCATGATTAATGTAGGATTGTGCCCGGGTCAGCAATTCGCTCATGTTATGGATTCCTTTATTCCAACTTTTTCTTTGAACATTACTCCTGCTTGTAGTCCTTTTTTAAAGATGAAACATTTTAATTTGCCATCCGTGCCTTTGACCTCCATTACTTCCCTTGCAAACCGCTCATTATATTCGCGTACATAGTGTCTCATCATTCCCTTTTCCTTGGACGATCTCTCTCCAAGAGATGCAATAGTCTTGGGCTGGTGTTTGCAAATAGTTAAGTGTGTGGAGAATTGTGTGTAGAGGTCTTTCCAAGACTATATGGATTTGTCAGGAAGACTCTTGAACCAGGTTATTTCGTACCCCTTGATGGTGAGGACGAACAACTTGCATTTATCCAATGGTATCAATATGCTTAATGTGTTCATCTGGGTCTCCGTTCTTGTCGCATGTCTCCAATGTTGGTGGCTTATCGAGTTATTTCTGGATACGACAATCAATGATTTTTGACGAGAACAATCCCTTAGTAGTGTGGTGATGAAAATTTCGTCTATGGTTTGTATTGTCGTTGTTGCCCTTCATGTTGGAGGATTGTGAGTCATGGTTGTCTCCCCCATCTGAATCTTCCAGTGGGGGATCTTCACCCCCTTCTCCGATGGAAGTCCCGTTGTTCCAACTTGGTCCGTCATTGACTAGAGGCACTTGGGCGTCGTTCCTTTGTGATTGCGATACCTCGTTGTGAAGTACAATTTGCTAGCTCTATGGAATTGGGCTTTGTGTTTCTCTTGGGATTGGTTGTTGGCTATGAAACCTAGATGTGCGACACGATACCGATACGAGAAAATTTTCAAAATTCCTGATACGATACGGTCGCGATACGTTATTTAAAAATTAAATTTAAAGTTAAATATATAAATGCACAATATATAAGATAACTAAAATCGATAATGATAATATATTAACATTCAAATTACTCAAAGTAATTAAATAAGTGGCAATTACATATCTTAGGTTAAGGACTATGGAAAAAGGACATAATTAGTACTATCCAAAAAAGACATAGTTGATTATTTATAAATAACATTATACTTTAACATTCACTACTAAAGAGAAAACACAAATTGTATAAGTCCCTTCTCCCTCGTTTCACCTTAATTGCCCGATACTTCTCTGATACGCATATCGGAAAGTATCAGATACGTATCGAACACGATACTTGGCCATTTTTAGAGTATCGGAGCTTCATAGGTTGCTGGTTCCGCTCAACGGTGGGTATCCTAGCATTTTGTTGTTGAAGGAGCGTATAAATACTTTGGAGTATTTCATTGGTTTGGGGGTCGGTTGGTGTGATTTGCTTGAACATTTGCGTGTTGTTGGTCTTGTTCGTATTCTTCTCTAGGACTATGTTTCAAATACCACCACCAATGTGTTGCGCATGGGTTGGAGTTATGTGGTTTTCTCGGTTCAGTGGGAGGATGTCTAGGGTAGTGTTTTTGAAAGTGAAGTTGGTTTCAATGTCTGTTTGATTTTGGTGTGATGCGCAGATGATTCAATGATGGGGGTTAAAATGGGGCTAGCATTGTTCTGAAGTTGCTCTATCAGTAAGGCATTTGTGGTTTTGGTACGAGTTGGGTAGTTGTTGGGAGTAAGTGAATGGGTTTGAAAGCTTGATGATGAGAGAGGATTCAAATACTTATAATATATTATAAGCTCACATACAATGCCACTGCTCTAAATAGGAAGAACAAAATGGTTCCAATGGTGAGACAAGGTGGTTGAATACAGTGATTATGAACTTCAAGCACAAAGGAGAAAAATATATGCAAGATTGTAGGCACTAAAACGCTTAAATCAATGTTTGAATTAATGAGGGGAAAATGTAAAGAATTGGGTGAAAATTATGTGCCTTAGGTATTTGAGGTATGAACGTATCAATATAGGTACTACAAGAAATATGATTTTTGGCAACAACTTTTTTCGTTAAAAGTTGTTATAAGTTGCTGGCAAAACAAAAATTGTATTTCTTTTAGTGAGGCCTAACCTTGCATATATATGCATAGAGAGTGACAATTTCACTACCTTAATAGAGCTAGGAATAGTACAATCTTTATACTATATATGAAGGATTCCTAGTGGCTGAAGTCGCGTGTCTAAGAGAACATGCATATGAGTTTTGCGCCTTATTCTGATATTGAGCCTTTAGCTCATTAGGCTATAATCCAATCCGGAATACTATATAAGCATGCATGAGCTTTTAAAACTATTATAACAGGTCGTAATTATTTTCGTTAATTCTAGGACAGTACCCTTTCCGTCCCAAAATATAAACAAAAGTGAGTCAAAGAAATTTGATGTATTTGATTTAAAATTTGAATCAAATACATTCAAATTTTAACTTTTGCTTATATTTAAGAACGAAGGGAGTAAATATTTTTAGGAGTGTAAATAATGATCTAGGGGAGCTTGACTCATCATAACCGTCATAGTATAGTGTAGATTCTCAATGTAATTGATCACTTTTTTTTTTTTAAATAATGAAAAGTGTTTTGTTTTACATTTCAATTTCCCAATATACATTGTTGACAAGACAAAGTGTGTGTTTGGTTTGGTGGTGAAAAAAATTGATTTTGATAGAATTGATTTTAAGAGAATTGAGTTTAGTTAAAAGTGAGTTGAACAAAATTGATTTATGTTTGGATATACTCACGTAAAAGTGATTCTTATGAATTGATGTTGTTTGGATAATTTGAATAAAAATTGATTTTGAATGTATAATGACTAAGTTGTCCTTTTAAGTGTATTTAAAAAAACTATATACTCCATTCATTTAAATTTTAGATAAATAATTAAACTTAAATGGTATTTTGACGAAAAATAATTAAACTTATCTAAATTTATAGTAGTATGAATTTTTGTTATAAGAGTTATTTTTAATTGTTCTATAATATAAACAATAATTTACAATGATAATAAAGTAAGCTGGTACTATCATTATCAAAAAATAAAATAAAGTACTCTATAAAAAAAAATGTAAGTTGATAGTCTGGTACCAAATTGAGCAACACCTGTAACAAAAAATTAAATTGAGCAACACCAGTCACCACCACCACCAACATATAACACCGTCAGCGACCAATTCTTCCCTGCATGCAATGATTTTTCACCGGAAACCCTCCACTCTTTGTTCTTTTCTTGACCTCTTCCTCTTGAACAGTCTGTTCTCTTCTACGACTTCTTCCTCTTGAATAGAAACTTTATCATGGCATCAGACACTATAGAGGGTAATAAGGGAAAATGGCGTTGAAAAACATAAAATAAAATCTAGAATCGATTCAAGTGAACGTGGAAGCTCCGAATCATAGCTTCAGGTTTTTTGAACAAGCCAAAATGAGATATATATTATATAAACAAACGACAGTCTCCCCTGCACAAGATGTGCCAAGGTAGACTACCACCGGTTACAAAGAGTCACAAAAAGATACAGAGTGATAATCAAAACAGGTCATACAAATCATACAAGTCATACAAGGCCCAAACACAGGAAAGGACTAGACCACCAACTATGACAGTTAGAAGCTAATGTGACAGAAGTAGCCTTCAACCACCGAAATGAGAGGAGCTTGATCTTGTCCAACAGCTGAGAAATAGAGCTGGCTGAGCCTCGGAACACCCTATGGTTTCTCTCCGTCCACACAACCCACACACATGCAAGCCAAATGAGCTGAAGAAAGGAGCGCCTAGCCCGTGAAGCACCTGATGAAAAAGTAAACTGGACGAGGTGATCACGCAAGGAAGTAAACTCCACCATCGGAATGCCAATCCACGAACACACTAACGCCCAAACGGGACCAAAAATACCACATGAGATGAAAAGATGAGGGGCTGACTCCGCCTCCCCACAACCCGAAATGCACTGTTGCGCTGATGGAGGAATGATGCCACGAGTGACCAGGTTGGTTTTAGTGGGCAACCTGTCACGGAGTAAACGCCACGCAAAGATGGAAATCTTCAAAGGGACCTGAGGGTGCCAAATAACTGTATCTGCATTGTGCACATGAACCGGAACCTAAGAAGTCAAAATCTGATAAGCTCCCCGGACAGTGTAACCTCTGTCCGGGTCAGGCTGCCATCGCCACCTATCTGGAGACTAGTCCTGCAAAGAAAGGGTAAATAATAAAGACTAACACTCCCTCAACTCCTCCTCCTCCCACTCCCTCAACTGCCACTTCCACACCTAGGCCCCCCCATCTGCCTCCCAACCTCGCGCGAACATCTCCGCCACCGAACACAGTTTGGTCTCCAAAACATCAAACAGCCGATCAAACTGCTCACTCAAGGGAAGCCCGTCCACCCAGGGATCCGTCCAGAATAGGGTATCTGACCCATCCCCTACCTTCCTCGATACACGCTCCTCGAACCATCTGCCCCCGACCTCCCCACCCTCTCTAATGTGTGCCACCTCCCTCCACCACACAGACCCTTTATGCCCTCCCTCTCGGATCCTACCTCTCTCCATCCTATATCGGGCTGCCAACACTCTAAACCACATGGCCTCTCTATCCACTAACATCCTCCAACACCATTTTCCTAAAAGAGCTAGATTAAACTCCCTAAACTGTCGGAACCCCAACCCTCCGAACTCATTACATAAACAAACGGTTTTCCAAGTAACCCAAGAGATTTTCCTAGAGTCCTCACTCCCGCCCCCCCCCCCCCCCCCCCCCCCCCCCAAAAAAAAGTTAATCAAAAGAGATTCGATAGAGGAAATGATACATGAGGGAGCTTTGAAGAAGGAAAGAGCATAGACAGGAAGAGAGGTCAAGACAGACTTGAGTAAAACCAGACGACCATCATAAGAAAGGAAGCGACTCTTCCATCCAGACAACCTATTTTTTAACCGAGCCACCACTGGTTCCCAAAAAAGCAAACGTCGCAGATCACCCCCCACAGGGAGTCCCAGATAAAGGAAAGGAATCCTTCCCACCCTACAGCGCAAAACTGAAGCAGCTTCGCCCAACCAGGAATCAGGAATATTAACCCCAACCAACATACTTTTGTTGAAATTAACCTTCAGACCCGACATAGTTTCAAAAAGCACAAGAACCGCCCGAAGAGCACAAACATTCGCCCAGCTTTTTACCCCAAGAAGAAGAGTATCATCACCAAACTGCAGGTGGGACACCGTCGCAGAATCCTGCTCCCCAATGTTATACCCCGTGAACAACTGTTGCGTGACCACAGCCTCCATTAGCACATTCAGGCCCTCCGCCGCCAAAAGAAAAAGAAAAGGTGATAACGGATCCCCTTGTCGTAGACCCCGCTCGAGGGGGAATTCCTCCGTTGGACTGCCATTTACTAGGACCGACGCAATTGTCGTGCTCACACACTCACGAATCCATTTTCGCCAAAGAACTGGAAAGGACATCTTTCCCATGACTACATCCAAATATCCCCAATCCACAATATCATAGGCCTTCTTGAAGTCCACCTTAAAGAGCAAAAGTTCCTTTTTCGCCCTCCGCGCTTCATCCACCACCTCATTAGCTATAAGAACACCATCAAGAATCTGCCTGTCCTTCACGAACGCAGTCTGAGACTCGGAGACCACGCTCCCGATCACAAGACGCAACCTATTAGCTAAGACTTTCGCCAGAATTTTGTAAAGACTCCCCACAAGCGAGATTGGCCAAAAGTCGTTAAGCCGTTGGGGACTATCAACCTTGGGAATCAGGGCAATGAAGGTGCAATTTAAATCCTTAGTCAATTTACCATTCCGATGAAACTCGGAGATGAAGCGCATAACATCTCCCCTTAGGTCCTCCCAAAAGTCTTTATAGAACCCAAAATTAACCCCGTCTGGACCAGGTCTTTTATAGCTGTCACAATCCCACACAACTGCCTTTACTTCAGCCTCAGAAAAAGGTTTGGTTAAACTCCCACTCTCTCAAGCTGGGTCAACCGCTTAAAATGCAAGTTATCTGCCCCGGGCCTTTCCATAGGCACGGCCTTAAAGTGAGACGCAAAATGTGAGAACACCGCCTGCCTAATAGGATTCACTCCCTCCATCGCTGTCCCATCAACTTGTATAACATAAATGGCATTGCCCCGACGGCGGCTCGCAAGAACAGAATGAAAGTACCTAGAATTAGCGTCGCCCTCCTTGAGCCACAACGAACGAGATTGTTGCCAGCTAATGCTAGCATGCAATCGAGAAAGCGAATGAATGTCAAAAGTGACCCTAAGAATCTCTGCAACCTCGTCATCCGTAATGTCCACCATCTCCCCCCTCTGGTCAAGTTCTGCTAACCTGGCCTTCTTAGAGTCAATCTGACTGGGCAAATTCTGGGCATGGGCCTTGTGCCATTCTTTTAGCGCCGCCTTTATCTGTTTGAGTTTTTCCTTCAAAATATAACCCCCCAGCCAACGATCTGATAGGATTGCAACTTCTCCCGCACAAACAACTGATATCCTGGAATGTCTCTCCAGCATTTGAGCATCCGAGACGGCCTCGGTCCCCAATCCTCGTCATTTGCCGCCAACACTAGCGCACAATGATCGGATAAACCCCGCATGCGAGCCACTTTCTTACAGTTGGGCCAGTCCAAGCACCATTCTTCGGATAGCAGGAATCTATCAAGGCGACTCATCGAGTGGTTATCCCCTTTAAACCATGTAAACTTGCGGCCATGCAAAGGAAGGTCAACCAAGTTGTTATCCTCGATGAAACGATTGAAAGGGATGTGGTCCAAAGAGCGATAACCAGCCCGGGAAGAGCGACGCTCATCTGCCCGCCTAACAGCGTTGAAATCTCCACAGACGCACACTCTGTGCCCTCCTAATGCTTGCATCCTCGTAGAAAGCGAGTTTTGCTTAGCCCCATCCTCACAGGGAGCGTAAACATTTGCCACAAAAAACTCTTCCCCGGACTGAATAAACCGGCCGTGACACCAAAGAACATGATCACGGCTCTCATAAGCCCACACCTCTACCTCTGACGAGTCCCAAATGGTCAACAATCCTCCCGACGCACCAACCGAAGCTCGATAGGAGAATGCATGAGGTGAAATACCCCACAAAGATAAACAGAGAGAAATATCACAAATCTGAAGCTTGGTCTCCTGAAGACACAAGATAGACGGGTGGAGATCCCCAACCAACTTACGCACCTCTTTCCGTTTTTCCAAACCCCCCAAGCCTCTAATATTCCACGACACAATCTTCATCATAAACACCCTCACCCGAGCAACCGAAACCCTGCGACCCTAGTAATTCTTCTCCTTCTGGGCTCCCTTCCCCTGCTACTGGCCGGAGTACCCCCTCGTCCCTTTACCTGCTCGAGATAGAACACTAAACATATTCTCTTCATCCCCCTTGAAAGTGATTCCGATGGTTTGCCCTATCCCCCGAATATCATCCACTGCCAACTGATCATTGCCGTGCACCGCCACCCAATTCTTCCAGTCGTTGGTGGTGGATCCCGACACTGAAGAGTCGTCTGAAACAGCTTGACCACTCTCGGGGAGCGAACGATTTGCTTGGTCCCGTCCTCGACGTCTTCGGACACACTTTCCTATGACTTTTAGCACCTCTTCCCGGTCCTTGCTCGGTAGTCTGGCTATTTTCTTAAGACTATGAAAAGGGTAACGAAGGACCCCACCAACTTTCCTACTAGTGGTATCTGGTTTGACCAACCCTCCTCTGACGACCCCCAAGAGAAACCCCATGTTTTTCCTTCTTACCTGCAGAAAAGATCACACCTGCCTTCCCGTGATTATGATCCTGGAGCCATTCCCAACTCCACGACCCCGGTCGCACAAGACGATTCGCTGATGGGGGGCAGGAAGTGGCACGAGCACACCGGGCCAAAGTCCCTACTGTTGAGTCGTCTTCCTTTGAGACGTCCTTCTAGGATTTCGTTCGTAACACCGCACTCGGGCCTGTCTTAGGTACAATGCGTTCTAGAACTGGGCTATTAACCTCATCATCCCTCGCATCCTCATCTACGCTAGCACTTATTTCGCCAAAAAGACCCTCATCGGACCTACTTAGGGGTCCCCCAGCAGAATGTCTGATATCTCTGTTCGCAACCTCCATAGTCGCCGCAATTTTATCAACTAGCACCTATGCATTACAGCAAACCTCGGGTCCGTTAAGCCCCACATCATCATCGTTCTGAGACGCCTTCGACCCGTCCTCCTCCTCAAAAAGGCAAGTGTCCTCTCCCACAGCATACCCCCACTCCTCCACTATCTTGATATCCACCAGGGCACCATCCACCAGAACCCTCTCTATTTTGGAGAGTATCTCTAAGTTTGATGTGGCTATTAGAACCCTAGCATAGTCCAACCGATCCTTATCAGCGGAACAACTGTCCGCGCGTAAAAACCTACCACAGTCAAAAACGCATAGCTTGAAGAATTCCACATTCCAAGCATTAAGTGGAACACCATACAAGCGCACCCACGCACCTCGCTGGTAAGGCCTTCCGTCCTGTTCCCAACGTGTCCAGCTTGAAAACACGAGATTGAAGAAATCCCTAGCATCTCTCAGAATATGCATTACATCAGTCCCCGCAGTATCGCGGACAAAAACCTTATCGGCCCCCATCGGGCTAATGACCAGATTGGCAAAACCAGCGTCAATTATTCTATTTTGCACCACTGGGACCGCTTCACCGTCAATGATTGTTGCAACCACCCCAGTCTGAGCCCAATGCACGTCAACTGGCTTCGTTTTATAACTTCGAACGAGGATCCTATTTTCCTGTTCTGTAACAACTGCAGCAGGCGAGTCAGAGATTGATTTCTCCGCCCCACCCTTCATACCAGCTTGTTTAGCAACTCGGTTCTGATGCTCCTCTAAGTTAATTACTATTTCCCCCACATGCACTCCAGGACCCGCAGACTCTACCTCCGGAGTACCTTCGCCGCCACTCTTAAACTTTGGCTCGGTGCCAACCCTCTCATCAATTGTCTTAGGGTGCGGAAGCCCAACCTTCTTCAGAGAGTGCATATCCCCTTTAGACATCCCTGTCTGCACCCCTGGTGCACTCCGGTCAAACTTGGCTACAATAGCACAAACGCGGAATTGTCCGAACCAGATGGCGTTCAAAGCTTTCGTCAATTTGGCAACATCTCTAACGTTTGAAAACTTAACGAACCCGTAAGGTTCACCATATATGTTCCTTCTGTTAGCTATATAGACATTCTCCAAAATACCACAAACCTCAAAGCCTTTCCTAAGGTAAAAATTCGAGAGTTGCGGTGGAAAATTAGTAAAAATAAAACGACACGTACCGTTTTAAGTCAGACCCCGCCCATCCGTCATCGTCGAAAACCTGCTGCCCTTTTCTATGGCCATAAGATAAAAGCCCCTGCTCCTCATTTCTTCCAAAATCAAACCGACCCTGGTGCTCACAAAAAGATAAAGCCGACTCCCTATTGTGAGCAGCCCGTGAGGCAGGTCGCCACCCTGCATTTTCTCGCTCACGAACGCTAAGCACCCTTGCAGCAACACGTGATCGTGACCTGGAGCGGTGATCATGCCTCTTCCCAAGCCCTAACCGATCCTGAAAAGAAGAGTTACGATGGAATTCCATGAGGCGTTTGGCTTCACTGCACCGTCCCTTGCTGTTATGCAATCTATCACGCCCATAGAAGGATAAATCGTTCCATTTGTTATTACAGGAACCAAAGTGATTGTTTGGCAAAACAAAGGGTCTGGAATGGATCATCGTATCAGAGAAACCATGATAACGTCTATCGTTCAAAAATCTGTCTGTGACCTCGTCTTCCTCCCGCAACACTTTCCGACGTCGCTTACTCACCTCAGTCCAAGCTCCGCTATCGGCAGAATAATCACCCCGTCTGTACCTTACTTTCGGTGAAGACGGTGACCGGAATCGCCGTCCTAGGAAAACCCTAGGGGCAGCGCCTCTCTCTCTTGCTCTACCTCTCTCTCTCTCATGTTCCCTTAATCATAGCTTCAGGTTAAACGTGAGTTTGGAACAGAATCGATTTACATATGATACAAGCCAAACATGAAAATTTACGGTCAAACCACGTTTGACAATTTGAAACGCACGTTTGCGTGTTGTAACGCGAAACCAAACACTCACAAAGTTTAATGTACTACCAGATTTGATTAATTTTTGTTTTAAATTGTAAAATGAAATTAAAATTTAGAGACAAACTAGTAGTTTCATGAATATAAAATATTATTTTATTCCTTAATCTTATTAAAGCTATTGGTTCTAAAAAAAATGCTATTGTAATTTGTGCCAATGAAACAGAGCTGTCTCTACTGTTTTGGAATATGAATGCAAAAGGAGTTTAACATTCTTGCATGTTGGTTTAGTGTCCTTTGTCATGGCAGGGTGGATTATGGGGATACAGATTAAACTATAGCTATCTATAGCTATATATAATTAATAGGAAAATTCTAACATGGACCATTTATCCATGGTGGACCATTTATGAAAAATTCTATAACGAATACAAATTTTACAAAATCCACCGTTGGATTGAAAGTTTATATCATATAGATCATCTATAGAAAATTTTAGAAAAATTGAAAATCATTTGATATGGTATTGAGATCCATCAAGATTAACGGTTTATTAAATACTGTAAATTTTGATAAATCCCAATAAAATATCAAATGATTTTCAATTTTTTAAATTTTTTTTATGGATGCTCTATATGATATAAACTTTCAATCTACCAATAAATTTTGTAAAATTTGTATTCGGTAGATCACTTGTCCACGGTGGACCACTTGTGAAGGTGGTCCACCGTAGCATTAGCCATAATTAATATACCCAACCGTGTTACTATCAAATCAATCGATGTTTATTGGGTAGAAGCGATGTGATCAACAAAGACAAGAATAATCTTGGGATTACAACGTATAGATAGGAAAATTCTAACATGGACCACTTCTTCAAGTGGTCCATGGTGGACCATTCATGAAAAATCCTATAACGAATACGAATTTTACAAAATTCACCGTTGGATTGAAAGTTTATATTATATAGATCATCTATAGAAAATTTTAGAAAAATTGAAAATCATTTGATATGTTATTGAGATCCATCAAGATTAACGGTTTATTAAATACTGTAAATCTTGATAAATCCCAATAAAATATCAAATGATTTTCAATTTTTTTAAATTTTTTTATGGATGCTCTATATGATATAAACTTTCAATCTACCAATATATTTTGTAAAATTTGTATTCGATTAGCTCACTTTCCACGGTGGACCACTTGTGAAGGTGGTCCACCGTAGCATTAGCCGGTATAGATATTGTGAATTCTAAATTCTAATGAATTAGGAGCTCGTAACATGATCTTATTTTATTCCTTCCATCGTTTAATATTTAATATATAGAAACTTTTACAAAAAAATTGATTAAATATAGTATGATGGTTAAAAAATTATCATTTGTTTAAATATATTCAATGTAAATATTTGATATTTTATTGCAAATTGATAGAAACATGATCTCTTAAATATATTTTTAAATATTTACTGTGTGGAATTAAATAATAAGTAATTAGATTTATATGTATTTTTTATTTTTCTATTTTGAGTCTAGAGAGATGAATAATTTATGTTAAGTTTTTAATAGAGGGACGGAAAAAATTGATTTTAATAATCAAGAACTAAAAGTTTTAAAAATGTTGAAATAGAAAACCAAAAATGCATTTAAAACAAATAATTAAGAGTATTTTCAATGAGAATATCTAAGTGATCAGTTTTATATAAATCCACATGTGATAGCGTGATGGAGCTGTAAAAAATGGACAGGCCAATGAGTCGGCCCATCAGCCCACAAATTTGGATGGGCCAGGCCTAAAAGATGTAGCAAAATGCAATCGAATATTTTTAGCCTTAAAAAAGAGTGAATAAATAAAAATTTTAAAATGAAAATGGTTGGGCTAGCCAATTAGCCCACATTGCCGATATGATTTAGGTCGGGCTCATAGTAGCCCACTAACGAATGGACCGGACTATATAGGTCCGTCTAGTTAGTCTAGCCCAGTGCTTTGAACTGGGCTGAATCGGGTAGCCCATTTGACAAATATATAGTGAAAGTTTGAGACTTTAAAGTGTGCTCATCTTGTCTCATGTTTGATTCCTCCATATGCCACTTCTTGTGTTGGACAAGTCCATACAAAACAAAATTCTAACTTTAATGTATCATGTTTTTGAACCAGATTAATTGGTTTAGCTAGTCGTACAAAAAAGGATTTCACAAAATAATAAAGTATCATGTTTTGTATTATCATAAGATAGATGTCTTTCCTATCACTATCATATGATAAATATTTTATCATATCTATAATCTATATATAGCATGCACATTAAACATACCGTAAAGGTTTATCGTAAGAAAACAACAACTACTTCTTCAACATCTCGTAATGAGTGGCCTATTTGTAAAAAAATGTTCCAAAATAAATGAATCTATGTTGGAGGCACTCGTTATCATTTTTCTTAGTTAAATTTGCATCACTCTTATGATTCAATATATTACATTTGTAGCTATATATATTTGTGGCAATTGTGAATGCACAAAATACGAGTTTAATATAGATCTCTCAAAATTGATCTAAATATGAACCTTTATGATTTTTAGTCAAAATAGAATTTTATAATAATTAAACATCGGGTAAACAATTGAACGTGTCTTTTATCTTTTCGCGTCGTTTATTGTTTGTGGTTGTTATTGCTTGTTATCACTTATTTTGATTGCTTAATTCTATTTGCTCCACGCATCAAGGTTATTGGTGTGATTCAGTCCGAATTCACAATAATATATTTGTGGCAATTGTGAATGCACAAAATATGAGTTTAATATAGATCTCTCAAAATCGATCTAAATATGGACCTTTATGATTTTTAGTAAAAAAAGAATTTTATAATAATTTAAAACAAAAATAACATTTTATTAAAATTTACTAAAAATAGGAGGGTTAACCTTTGGAATACCATGTCCATTATAAACAACTCCATACACTGATACTTTATAAGAGTAAGAATTTTGTTTCTATCTTTTAATTATAAACTTTTATTAATCTTTGTGAAATAATGAAATAAATCACTCATTATAAAACAGGAGGAATATATTACTATAAATATTAGGGCAATTGAGGGTATATGTAGACATTTTTGTTTCCTTTAAATTCATTTCATAGGAAGTTTTCTAATTATAATAACATAACACTAAAGTTGGATAGGTGATAAACTAACTAATACCTTATAATTTATTGTTAATCGTTAATGGTTCATAGCTTATAATTTACAAATTATTGATAAGTTATAAATTAAATTAAATTTTTATTTTTATTTTTGTTAAACAAACTCTAAATATGAGTACATCTTCAAATTCAAACTTTAGTTCTCTAAGATAAAGACTTTCCCATAAAAACATAAATGCTAAACACAAAAGATGATGTTGTAAGCCACCACATACATTTTAGAGAGATGGAGTATATAGTTAGTGAGTCCCAAGGGGGTGTAGTGGTAGGGTTGGTCTCCACAAAAAACGGGTAGGATATTGATTGTCAATAAATGCTTTTATTTTCTAGCACACTGTTTAAATTCAACCATTGATAGCATTCTTCACTGTCACTAAGGGAATTGGTAACCCACATGGGTATCAACTGACATTCAACAGTGTTAACTTTGAGAAAATTATTCTTCCACCATACAGTACCCAGCAAGACTGTATTTATTCCTAATGCAATTCTTGACTATTTTATTTCTAAAAGGTTTAATTATTTTCTACAATTTGGCTACTACTCCCTTCGTCTCGATTTATTTGAGCCATTTAGAATGTTTTAATTATTCATATATCTTGATTTGACCATATTTTTCTCTCAATAAATAAAAATAAATATTAGCATATAAGATGTCGTTGGATTCATCTCGATGAGTATTTTCAAAATATTAAATTTTTATAAATTTTACTATTGTACAATTAAAAATATTAATCGTCAAAGTTGTACATTAATATCGTGCTGAAGTCAACTGACTCAAATAAATTAGGACGGAGGGAGTACTATTATGCACTTACACGGAAGAAGGTATTGTAGCATATTGGGAAGACACAATTTATGGATCAATAATTAATTGTATACATATATTCTTTAACATAAATTTTAATTGATTAATTTGGAGTACAAGACATGTGCCCCAACCTTGAAACCTACGGACTCCCTCCGGCCTTATTTATAAGCAAAAGTCAACAAAAAAAATTTGGCCCTAAATATAAGCAAAAGTCCTTAAATTCAACTCTAATTAATACTTTTTTCCAACAATAACCCTACACATGCATTTATTCATTTCTACAAGTAATCTATGTTGGAGTAGTACTAATAATGATTACATCTAAGTAGGAGTAACTTTCATAATAGACAAAAGGGCATTTTAGGAATTGCATCGAAAATTACACATAAAACTAGGATAAAAAGCCAACTCCTTAATAAATATGCAAAAGAGAATATTTGCTTAAAAAAAAGTCCGGAGGGAGTATTATACAAGCATGAATCCAAAGGTCGGATGGTTAAACTGTTTTAGGTAAAGGTTGATGACTAGAGATGTTTAAGGATTATAGTATAAACTTTGGTGAATGAAGATTATACGTCAATTTAGATTATTTTATTTTGAGTTTATACAAATAGTTTATTTAATTTTTATATATTATTATAAGTTTGTCAAGTTTTTTTTTGTTACAATAAGTTTGTCAAGTTAGTATGTGATAAAATAACTTAAAAAAAATACAATTTTCATTAGATAGAACTTATAAATAACATAAATACTAATTTATATTGTATAAGCTATTTGTATAAGCTTAAAAATAAATTAATTTAAACGGACCTTATATTATATATATGAGTTTGTTAACCTACTCCCACCTAAAAATATATAGGACTAAGTTAGCGATCTTACTCCCATTATATATATACTTTAAAGCCAATACGTCATTTTTTTTAACAGAATATAATGGAAAAACATCTAAATGACACATTTTAAAAACTTAAATAACCTATCTATCCCTAATACAAATGCAAAATTTAAAAAACCTACATTTAAATTTCTCTAAGTATATCAAAAACTATCAAAAAGTAAACCAACTGATCAAGATCTAGTGCTTTTGATCTGCTTACTACACCTAATGCATACAGTAGTAACCGCATCTAATCCAATTCTAGTGTATATGTATATTTTGTACATACCACGTGAATTGAATGGTGGTGCAACCAAGTCATATAGAGCACTGAAAAAGAGAGAGACAAGGGAGAGATGTGGTGAAGATTAAATTAGTGTGAAAGGTCATTTCAGTATACAGTTTAAATCAATGAGATGGAAGAGAACATGTAGTTAGGGGTGGACATTGGGCGGGTTTGGGCGGGTTCGGGTTCAAAGTTGTCATCCAAGTCAAACCGCAGAGTTAAAACATAAGATCCAATCCGCCCATATAATAGAGATCGGTTTTCGCGGGTTCGGGTTGCGGTTTAATCGGGTTATTGTGCGGTTTAATTCGGTTCGATCGGTTAGAAATAAAAAATAAAATAAAATAAAATCGGTAATAAATTCAATCTTTGCGATTTAAATTCTAAGAATATGCAACAAGAGATTTGAAAATCATGAAACAAATACAAAATAAATGTGTTACAAACCCTAAATAAACATAAAAAGTATGAAAAAAACAAAAATCTCAAATAAAATTAAAAATATAACATTAGATTTCAGCGAAGTTAGATCAAAAAGATGAAGAAATATAAGTTTTATGTTTCAAAATGTTCCATGATTGTTCCAGTCTCTATGGATTTGAGATGAAATGAGAAAGTGTAAATAAGAGACGAAAAAAGAGTTTAGAGTGTGCATATCGCAAACGAAAAATGTTAAACGCGAAATTTTGATTTACTAATGCGGGCGGGTTTCGGGTCCTATCGGTCCGATTCTCTCCACCCGGACCCGCCCATGTCAACTCTATTCAAACCGAATTTCCAAACCTGCTAACCCGTGGCTCGATCCAAACTGCCCATATTTCATTTTTTTTTTTCAATTTCTTTGGATTAAATGGGATTGCGGTTTTTTGTCCACCCCTACATGTAGTTAAGAAGAGGATATATACACACTGTAGTATTCCTCTGCATATCAGCTAGCTCAAACAACAAAACTTGGGCTCCACACTCTTACAATTTTAACCTTTTGCCCATCCTCTCTCTCTCTCTCTCTCTCTCTCTCTCTCTCTCTTCAAAGCTGCAAATAAGATCAATCCACTTATGCAGCAGCATATACCTTACAATCTATAGAGAGGGACCATTAATATGATATCTTCAATCCTTTCCTTTAATATATACTATAATCTAATATATATGATATATCTATATAATCTCATAAACCTAATCATTTGCTTTGAATTTTTCCAAGTAAAAGTGTGGTATTATGTTCCATCTATCAACAGAAACCCACTATACACAAAGCAAAAGACAGGAATCATATCACATACAGTACAATACAAAAAGCTGACCTGCATATTTTTTCAGTCTCACAGAAGAACCAAAAGGCTATCCAAGTAATTAGTGACATGCAATTATAATATTCATTACAAGAATAATTGATCAGGACTAATTTACAAGGTTATACTTATACAATCAAATCATTCACCACCAATTGATGCATTTCTTTGCATGTTTTTACTCTCAACAAAGAAAATGTTGAAATAACTGAAAAAATTAGAGATATTAACAAAATAGAATTGACCTTTAAATTAATTTTTAAGGTATGACATAGTCATGAATATGAGTTTTTTTATTTATTTTTAGAAACATTAAAACTTATTAGAAACCCAACTTAGGCACAAGATGAACCCAAGATGAGAGAAGGCACTAATGTGAATTTATAAGTGGAAATAAACTTCACTTTATAAGTCGATTCTGTAGGATTGAGTTAGAATACCAATTCTAAGAAGGTATCCGACCCAATTACCAATTAGTGGTTCTCAACAACATATACCAATTAATGATTTTAGATCTGTGAAATTTTTTCATGTATAATTTATACGATATAAACTGTCAATCCAACGATAGTTTTTGTAAAATTTGTATTCGTTTAAATGTTATTGAACAATATAAAATTATTCAAATATTACGCCAATATAATTTGATCTCCTAAGAATAATCCTAACAATTGCATTAATGCCTTTCACTAATGTGCCGGAAGGCATTGTCTCCGGTTATTTTCTCTCATGTGTGATCCTTACCCTTCATTGAAAAAGTGAGAGAATGTGTTTTATTATTAAAGAAGAAGAGAATGTATTTGAGGGGTAGGTTTCAATTATATTCCTGCAGAAAGAGTTTTCCACCGAAGAGGATCCTCTCCCTATCAAAATTGTGACAATGTTTGAAATTTGTGAGGACCACATACAAATCTACTTATGTGGATTGCTCTTATTGATTGAAGGATAAATATCCTCAAATTATGAAAGGATAGAGGAGTAGTCACCATAAATTTTTTATGTGTACATTGTCAACCTCTCCATCACTTTCATTATTTATTTTTCTCTTAATCATTTATCACCCCTCCTATTATTCTCTTTGTTTTGTGGATCTGAATCGTCTGCGGCAATTGTACCATTCATTACCAAAAAAATTGGCTCTAATTTGAATTTGAAGTTGACATTACAATAGAATTGCTATAGATGATCCAAACACAACAAGAAATTTGACTTGCTGTAACGGACAAAAACTGTCACAAAAAATCCAAAATCTGTAGGTAGAGCAGATTATGTCTTTCACTTAACCTTCATTTTTACTATAGGAGAGACTCGAGAGGATCTCAAAACATCAATTATTGTAGGATCTTATGCACGTACCCTGTTTATCTTTCTACCAAAAACTCAATTAGTATTATTTTAATCTAAGGTACGGTTGAAATATCATAGTGTGGTGGTGCATGAGTAAGGCTACATAATTGAGATGTTTATCTTCACCTTTTGCTTCACTTTAACTTTTTTTACGAGGGAAAATGGTATCAACCATTACATTAATTAATGATAGAATTTTAACATATTTATAATAACAAAATCATAAATGGAACATATAGTATATAATATTATTGTTAATGGAAAAATAAACTAAAGATGTGTAAATGTCATGGGCATCAGATTAATCCATAGCTTTCTTAGAAAAAAAAAAAAAGGTGTCAATGGATTTCTACCCTCTATCTATAGTGGTGGCTAGATAGGGTAATTCTGTTGAAAGTATCAGAGCAAAAGAGGAGAGAAAAATCTCATATTATTGAAGAATCAAAAATTATGATTACATGAAGCAAGTCAATAACTAATCTCTCACGTGTGCATAGCTTGGCATGTGTGAGAGTTAGTTATAACTGTAAAATGGAGGAAAACTAACAAGCTAAGATCTACTAAAACTAGCTTTACAAGTGAGGAAACTGGATTTCTTCTCAAGAAAGTAACTGTGAGCCTTTACCAAACTGTTTGATATTTCTACTGTATTGTAACTTGTGTGCTTAGGCCTGATGAGAGCTCAATATTTCAACATCCCCTCTCAAGCTGAGGCTTGGTAAATGTCAATGAGGCCCAGCTTGCTTATCAAACCATTGAACTTAGGTGGAGCTAAAGACTTTGTCAAACAATCAGCTAGTTGATCTTCTGTCTTGATAGGTAGTAATCCCATGAGCCCTTGTTGAAGTTTTTCTCTTACAAGGTGACGGTCAATCTCCAAATGTTTTGTGCGCTCATGAAAGACTGGGTTGGATGCTATGTGGATAGCACTCTGACTATCACAATAGATGACAAGGGGTTTGCTGCACTGCACCTTCAAGTCTTTGAGTAAGAATAGCAACCATATAAGTTCACATGTAGCACTGGACAAGGCTCTGTACTCAACCTCTGAAGATGATCTGGAGACTGTGGTTTGCTTTGCTTTCCATGATACAAGTGAAGAACCAATAAAAAAGCAATAACTTGTTGTAGATTTCTTAGTATCAAGGCAACCTGCCCAGTCAGAGTCTGAGAAGCCTAGTACCTGGATATCAGAATTTCTGGGCAATAAGATTCCTCTTCCAGGGTGATGCTTCAGATATCTTATCACTCTACATGCAGCATTATAGTGATTGGTAGTAGGTTTGTGCAAAAACTGACTGAGCTGTTGAGTAGCAAAACTAATATCAGGCCTTGTGTTAGTTAAGTAAAGCAATTTCCCTATGAGTCTTCTATATAATGACACATCTTCAAAGGGTTTTCTATCATCATTGTGAAGTTTAATGGCAGGATCTAAGGGAGTTGAAGCAGGCTTAGATCCTAACAAGCCAGAATCTTTCAATAGATCAAGGCAATACTTCCTTTGGGAGATACTAATTCCCTCCTTTGATTGTGCCACCTCCAATCCCAGGAAGTATTTCAGGGTTCCAAGGTCCTTAATTTTGAATTTATCATCAAGAATATGCTTAATCCTTTCAATTTCCACAAGACTAGTGCCAGACAAGATGATGTCATCTACATATACTAAGAGAGCAGTGAACCCATCTGATGATTGAAGAGTGAATGAGGAGTAATCAGCAGTAGATTGTGCATATCCCTCTGTGATCAATAATGAAGTAAGCTTTTCATACCATTTCCTGCTAGCTTGCTTAAGTCCATAAAGACTTTTGATCAACTTACACACTTGATTAGGCTTAGATGTGGATACTCCTTCTGGTATAGACATGTAAACTGTTGGAACAAAGTTGGTTCTAATATAACCCAAGTAGTTTTAATGATAACAATAATATTAATATACAATAGGGAATACTGATAATTTACTTTAGTGTGCAGATATACAAGTTAAAATTTATATTCACTAGAAATTGAAGTTCTGGTTGCTATGCTAAAGTATCCCCAGAAGTTGGGAAAATGCAAGTTCTGAAGACAAAACCAGAAGTTGAAGTCATCAGAAGTTGCAAGTCAAAGTCAACCAGAAGTTGAACTCATCAAAAGCAAATTTAATATCTGTAGATTCTGATGACGATGAAACAGCAGAGGACGCCAGAAGAACATTCTATTCTCATTAACGACTATCATCTATTTGGCAAAGATCTGAAGGAGCAGAAGAATTTCTTTCAGACCGTTATCCTCATGATAATGACGTTTGTACTTTTGTACTATCTTTGCTTTCCTGATTTGGGCGAATATTCGATATCAAGGCTCAGATTTTGATCATTACTTGATTTGGATAAGCACATTTCAAATGAAAACAATAGTACAGTACTACGTAGCTGATTTCATCATTGTCCGCTCAAATTCAAGACGCTCCAACTTCATCTATAAAAGGAGGAAGAATTTGAAAACGTGACAACACACTTGCGAAGAACAAAAGAGCTGTTATTCTGCTAAAATTCAAAGAGCATTTTTTAACTTAGATACAACTTGAGATTATATCAAAATTCAAGACAAACAGTTTTCAACTTCTGACTTGTCAGTTGTTGAACCTTAGTATTCTTTTCAAGAATTCTAAGAATAGTCTTATTATTTAAGTTGTATTTCTTTGTTCTTAGAACTCTGATATTATTTATCAGTTGTTCAAACATTGTATTTTCTATTTGTGTAAGAAGTCTCTTGCTGGTGAGCTTGATCATTTAGAAGTCTCTTGCTGGTGAGCTTGAGCTGGTGAGCTTGAGCATTTGGAAGTCTCTTGTAAGGTGTTACTTGAGCAAAGGAAGTCTCTTGCTGTTGGCTTGAGCATTTGTAATCTTGTGTGATTATAGTGAAATCCTTTGGAAGTGCAAGGGGACTGGACTACTCTCGGTTTGTGAGATGAACCAGTATAAATCTCTTGTGTTCTCTCTTCTCTCTTTTCTCTGTTTTACTCTTTCCTGCTCTGTTTTCGCTTTCACCATCCCATAAGTTGTTTGTGTTTAAACTTGGCCCGCTGCGAAATCTGATAAGTTGCAAAACTTTGAAGAAGTTTTTAAAACTACCCAAAACACAATTCAACCCCCCCCCCCCCCCCCCCCCCCCCCCCTTCTTGTGTTTTCACACCTTCATAAACATCTTCTTGAAGTTCACCATGCAGGAAAGCATTGTTGACATCAAGTTAATGAAGATGCCATTTCTGAATAGAAGCAATGGCTAGTAACAATCTGACAGTGGTTAACTTGGCCACAGGTGAAAAGGTATCAAAGAAATATAAGCCCTCAATTTGATTGTAGCCTTTAGCTACAAGCCTGGCCTTATATCTTTCTATGCTCCCATCAGCTTGATACTTGACCTTGTACACCCATTTACTGCCTATGGGTTTAACATGTGGTGGCAAATCAACAATCTCCCAAGTACCAGTCTTAGATAAAGCCTCTAGTTCAGCTTTCATAGCCTGTTGCCAACATTCTAACTTACAAGCTTCTGAAAAAGATTGTGGCTCAGTGTTGTGTGTGAGTGAGACAGTGAATGCATGATGATTAGAAGACAACAAAGCAAGAGAATGATAAGCAGAGATAGGGTACAAGCTACCTGATGATTGTGCCTCTGAGGACTTGACTGTAGAATTGTACACATAATTCATCAAGTAAGAAGGCACATGTTTTATTCTGCTAGGTCTTTGTGAGGTAGGAGCAATGACAGGTGTTGAATTATCAATTGTAGGAATGGATTCAATGTCAGGTTCAGTGTGTGGATTAGTGCTAGAATCTAGATCAATGATGGTTGGTTCAGCAGAATTATTAGATGTTTTATCAATAATTGGTTCAGCTGGATGAGAGTTTTGAATAGGAGAGGTAAAATTTTGTGTCTCAGTGTCATTGTTATTTGAAGCTTGAGGTTCAGGTGAAATATCATTGTGATAATGCCAAGGAATTTGAGAAGATGAGGGTTTGTAAGGAAGAATGTGATCATAGTGAGTCACATTTCTAGACAGGAAAACTTCTTTACTATGTAAATCATAAAGAATGGTACCTTTGACACCCTTTTTATATCCCAAAAATATACATTTTCTACCTCTAGGTTCTAATTTAGTTTTATGTGCTTGTAGAGTAGAAGCATAGACCAATGAACCAAAGACTTTCAAATTAACAATATCAGGTTTCTTTTCATATAACATTTCATATGGTGACTTATTTTTCAAAACTCTAGAAGGAATTATGTTGATTATATGAGTGGCATGTTTCACAGCATAAGACCAAAAAGTTTTAGGTAAACCTGCTTGATATAATAAAGCTCTTCCTACATTGAGTAAGTGTTGATGCTTTCTTTCAACTCTGCCATTTTGTTCAGGTGTTTCAACCCAAGAAGTTTGATGTAGTATTCCTTTAGAATTGTAAAATTGAGGCATTAAAAACTATACACCATTGTCAGTTCTAATGCATTTAACTTTAGTTTCATGTTGTGTTTCAATTAGTTTAACAAAATCCATAATGTGTTGTCTAGTTTCAGATTTATGTTTCATCAAAGTGATCCAAGTAAATCTACTAAAGTCATCAACTGCAGTTAGAAAGAAGGAATGGTGATGTATAGATTGAACAGAGATAGGGCCCCATATATCAAAATGTATTAATTCAAAAGGTACACTTGCTTTATTCAGACTCACATTGTAAGGTAGTTTTTTATGTCTAGAGAGGTGACATATGTCACGGACACCTTTATTATCTATGGTGATGAAATGGAAACTAGATTGCATGGACTGCATTCTATTTATTGAAACATGTCCTAGTCTAAAGTGCCATATAGCCTGGTCAGGGATAGTTGTGTGGGAATCATCACTAGCAGCATAAGTCACCAGAACCAATCATCTTCTTGGCAAGTTGATCCTGGATTATACATTGAGAGTTAGAGAAATTCACAGTGTATCTAGGCAATCTACATATTTGTGACACTGAAATCAAATTAACTGAAAAATTTGGAATGAAAAGCACATCAGTAATGTAGAAACTAGGTGTGAATTTGACTATGCCTGAGTGCTAAGCTAGGACAACATTTCCATTAGGTAATCTAACCTTGATAGGAATGATCTCAGTGTAAGAGTGAAACCATTTAAGAGAACTACACATGTGATGAGTATCTCCAGAGTCAACTATCCATATTTATATGATTATAAAAGTGCACATTATTCTTATTAAATTAAAATTTAATAGTTGATATAATCCTTCTTTAAAGGGGATAAAATAAGGGTCCAAGAAGAATTGAATCATTTCAACCAATTTTCCTATGCTAGTATAGAACATCGACCAATGTAAAATTTCCACTTTAATTATAACCTTAAATAGCTTAATTGAGTTAGAAAACTATGGATTATTAATTGGAAATACGTACGCAATGAATCATTAAGATCATGAGTAGGAAGCAAGCACTATGTAAATTCCAAGAAAGCTCCAAGAAAGCTAGCTAGCCATAATGCCCCACAGGTATTTGTCCATGCACATTCATCATTATCCATCAAAGTTTGAAACTTTGAAAAAGAGGCCTACTACAGTCTATATAGATTTCATAAACAGCTTTTGTTCATCTAAATTGACCCTTATTCCTATCACTTTTCAAATGCACCATAAATATATCCATTCGTATACTCCCTCCGACCTTATTTATAAGCAAAAATCAACAAAAAATTTTGACTCTAAATATAAGCAAAAGTCATTAAATTCAACTCTAATTAATATTTTTTCCAACAATAACCCTACACATGCATTTATTCATTTCTACAAGTAATCTATGATAGAGTAGTACTAATAATGATTACATCTAAGTAGGAGTAGATTTCATAATAGGCAAAAAAGCATTTTAAGAATTGCACTGGAAATTACACATAAAACTAAGATAAAAAGCCAACTCTTTAATAAGTATGCAAAAGAAAATATTTGCTTAAAAAAAAGTCCGAAGGGAGTACCTCGCTTCTTGCAAGTACTATACATACATACAATAGTTAACAATAGAGTAAACAAAGATTAACCGACACCACGGTTGACTGATTGGTTGATATGATTATTTTCTGAGAAAGTTTATTTTGACAATTGTTTAGGTGTCGGACAACTTTTATTTGCACTATCCATATACTTTCCAATTTTTTATTGTATTTCGGATTGCGTGCATTGTGAGTAGGGTGTCCATCGATTGTCCATTTTGAGTTGTCCAAATAACATGAATCTTATTTTCTCATCTAAAAATTTTGGATGGTTAGTGTTTTGGGAATGACTCTTGACTAGCTTTATTTGTCTCTAATTAGACATTGCATAAAATTATATAGAGTTTCTGTCTCTTGTGGATAGTGGTGGAGTTAGAAAAATTATATATAGAGTTTGGATAAAATTTTAATTTTGAACAAGAAATTTCAATTTTGTACTAAATTAGTCTTTAAACGTTTCAGTTTTGAACAAAAATATTAGTTTTATTATAAATTAACTCCTAAAAATCTTAATTTTGTTTTAAATTAACTCCTTGTGGATTTTCATTGTTGGAATGTTACTAAAAATTGTAAATCCTTTCTAATTAAGTATTGTGATAGGAATTTTGCAAGAAAACGACTAGTAAATTATGTTATTAGGCTGTGATGGATAAGTTTCCGTTTCTTTTGAACTAGTAAGAACAATGCATACATTAAAAACTCAAAATAGAAAGAGTTATCTTCAAAATGCAATGGAAATTTGTAGACCGTCTATGTATATATTGTGATACACTAGTGAAAAATAAAACTTTCTAAGTTGGTTCAAAATGACCTTTTAAGTCGGTTTCTTGTTTGACCTAAGAACACCGACATAAAAAGTGTGTAAATGACTTCTAAAATCGGTTATCTTCCACACAAATTAATAAGTGTGTAAATTAAAAATAAAATTAGTTTTTAGAAAAATAAAAAACCGTTAAAAAAACCTTTCCAAGCATATGATTCAATAGATGATTGATAATTACAAGGTCAAAGCAATGTACACAAAAAATAAGTTAGATGAAGATCATAAAAAAATTCAAGCTTGATTTTGTAATTATAGTCGCTGAATGAAGTGCTCGGTGAAGTAGAATATAAAACAATCAAAGACATTAAGATAATTAAAGACATTATAAGCATTTTGTATAGAAGTTTAGGGGTGAGCACGAATCCGCAACCCGACTCGAAACCGATATAATCGTTAACATATGGAAGCACTTGGTCGGGTATGGGTACGGGTCTCGGATCAATAATTGTGAAAAATCGATCATGAACGATTGTATACGGGCGGGTGCGAGTCTCTAAAAATTCATCTCTTCATAACCGAAACCGACCTAACAATTATTAAAATACAAATTAAATTTATTTTTTTCAGTTTCGAGAACCTCTTCTCTTTCTTAATCTCTCATACTCTTCGCTTTGTTAATTTTAACTATTTTTGATAGTGGAGAAAAATGTTTTTTATAAGTTTATGCTTGTAATATGTTGATAAAGAATATGTGGAAGATAATATTCTAGATTTATCTTAATTTTTACTTTTCATCTACTATATATTATTGTCGTTGGATTTACAAATTTGAAACAAAGTAAATGCATCTCATCATTTTAATTGTATCAATTGCTGCAGTGTGTACAAAAATACTGAACTATTATTGAAAAATTATACATTTTTTTATCATTGAAAGTTTAGATGTTACAACAAAGTTTCAATTTAACAAACCCGAACAAACTGACCCGTTATACTCGCGACCCGAATGACCCGACATCCGAACAAACCGAAAATGTAAACGGTCAAAATTGGATCCAAATTAAGAGGCTACAGCTTTTATCGATTTGACGATTTTCGGCCCGAATCAGAACCAACTTGACCGACGTTCACCCAAGTCTCTATACAAAAGACCCGTAAATTCTCTCTGGTAAAATTTAATAAAATATTATTTTTATTATTATTAAATGGAAAGGTAAATGTCTACTTAATTTATACTATATTTTATAGAGGTCCATATATATTAGATATGTCCGATATTTTATAGTAACAAAGAATAATAGAAGGAAAAGATTGGCCTACATTCAAACTTGGTTCTTATATATATATCCACCATAATAATTTAACAAATTCATTATGAATATAACACATTTCACTTAGATTAATTAAAATCTCAAACCATATAGTTTTTCCTGTTACTACTGATCAGTTTGAATGGAATCATTATCTTGTTCAACTTCAGAAGCAGGTTCATCTTCTTCTTCAAAACCATTAATTCCAAAAGCAGCATGACCACTTCCAAAAGCTCTTATATGATCCTTAAGTGATCTCTTATGCTTAAAATCAGAACCACATAAACAATACCAAAGCTTCCCACAATTCTTCTCATGAGTTCTCCAATCTCCTCTAACAGCGAAAGCCTTACCGCATTTTCTACACATGAAAGGCTTAATTCCATGTTTTCTTTTGTAATGTGTTTGTAGTGTTCTGAAATCTTTCAACGGCTTCGCTCTTGGATGATCAATGTTGTTCCGGCAACCTGGCGAACAACAATAACAAGGAAGCCTCAGCATACCTGTAGGTTGCGTACCTCGCAGAGATTCGGGGCCTTTTCTGTATTGTGATCCATGTCCCCACATATGCATCTGAGAATAAGGAAGACGAAATTAATTTAAAGAATTTTTTTTATCAAATTTGAAGAAGTTCATACGATAAAGTAAGCAATTAAGGAGAAATTAATAATCATTAAAAGTTGTATTCATAATGTGAAAGTCTAAACTTTATATGAAAAAAACTAAAATTGTTGGCTAGCTAGCTTACTTTGTTGTGTGATATTATGACTATGATGTTAGTAATAATCATGAAGGCCCGCCAAGATTTTAATTTGGAATGAATATCAATTTTGTTCTATGTTTTTATTTTTAATGATTTCTCCCTCTACAATTATTTGTCATATATGTCGGCTTGAGAATGGATCGTCTCAAATGGCATAAAATCTTGCGGAAATAATGTGGAATCTAAACTATTGAATTTTAAATATAGAATAATATTTAAATTCAGAAGAAATTGTGTAAAGTTGATTAATGATTAAAATGTAAAAATTGAGCGAAAAAAATTAAGAGGATTCGTTCTCATGTCGGTCCAGTGTTAAAAAATTGATTGTATACTTTTAAGTGATTGAATTCAAATTCTCTTGGAAGGTAGTGTCATTTTAATTTACAATATTTTCCCTTTCTTGAAATTTTTATTGAAAAAATTATTTCACTTCACAACCAACTATAATGAGCATAAACAATAATTCTCTCTATTTTTTTAAATAATAAAATTATTAATTGTTATTTTTTGAAAAAAATTATGAACAGGTTGTTAATTTCTGTTATTCAACCTTGAACAAGGTTTTCCAGTACGTGTCACTTCTATGCAGCAATAATTTTTTTTCTCTGCATTTGTAAGCTTTATGCTCATAAATGTGATTTTAAAAAAAATGCTCATAAATGTGATTACTATTTATTTCAAGGACATTCTGAAATCTTGAAGAAAGAAAAAACTTGCTGCACCCCCACTTTAATGAAATTTATAATTATTAATGCAATTATGTACTCATAGTTGATAATTTCTCTGCAATTAATATGTAATGAATTTATTTATTTATTTTATGATAAGCAAAATAATTAAAAAGATTTTTTTTTTTTTGAAGAGCAAAAAAGAAAGGTGTTTACATTCAGATATGTCCATGTAAATATGGAACTTTCACATATGGAAGCTGTTTGGATTCAGTCTTAAAAGGGTCACAAAGATTACAAAATTTATTAATTAGTTTTTGGATATTATTTATATAATAGATCTGGAAAAAAACACTGCAAAATTCAGTTCTAATATACAGTTGCATGGCAAAATACATAGGAAAAAGCACAGAATTTAATGTACTAAAGGCATAAAGAACATTGTTTGAGTTGTTTAATCACGAAAAGGATATATAGGATCTGATCCAACTCACAGTTTCTATCAAGCCAAAAAGATCATTTTTTTTCTCTTGATATAATATAATATATATACCCATTTTACCATGCAAAAGAAATAAATAAAAAAAAAAACTATTTTAATTAATTAGAAAATGACCTGGGAAAAGGGGGAAGAAAAATAGAAGGGGAAAAGGGAGAAATAAAATCAAAAGAAGAAAAGGACACAGTGTCTTCCTGTTACCATTAGTCAATCATCAGAATCAAGAAAGAAATTTTACATCAAAACCCAAGAAATTAAAATATATACTCTTTCCGTCATAAACTATAAATAAAATTGATCAATAAAAGTTGATGTATTTAGTATAAAATTTAGACCTAATATCTTAATTTTCGTTGATCCAGTTTTAATTATATTTTAGGACAAAAGAAATATATTTCAAAAGAATGAATTTTTGAAAAGATGAAGGATGGTTGATTGTAGGTGTAGATTTGAACATTTCATGAGTATTAAAAAAGTGGTTTAAGGTTCGATTTCTGCTGTTAACAAATTCCTCCTACAAGTTTGGAGGTTGGATGAATATATTAAAAAAAGGTTTGAAGTTCGATCTCTACTGTTAACAAATTCTTTGGCCCCCCTAACAATTATAATTTGTCAAAAGATTAAAAAAAAGAAGGTTCACAGTTCGATCTTTGCTGGTAACAAATTCTTTCCACCGCTAACAATTAACATTTATCTTTAGATAAAAAATCAAAAAAAAAAAAAACAAAAAAAGAGTAAAAACAAGAATAAAATGTTGAAGATCTATAGGTTATGGTGATTGAATTTGTGTGATGCATGTAGACTAATTAATTACTAACCTGCATGTTATTATATCTGTTGAAGGTTTTGCAGCAAACAGGACAAGAAAACTGAGTAGGACCAATGAGAATCTGTGAAGGTGTAGGGATCCAATACTGACCCTTATTGATTTGTGATATATTACTACTCAACAAACCAGCTGAAGATGAATCCTCACTTATAACATCTCCTTGTAATAATTGATTATCTCTTTCATTATTCATCATCTCAGAATTAGATGAAGAAGACATCATCATAGTTGCAATCTCAGAAGCACTAGGGTTTGGTAACCCTATATGAAGTGCAACAGTCACACTTTCATCATCATCATCATCATCTTTTTCTTTTACTTTATTATTATACCTACAATCCTCCACTTCCATTAAAGTGCAAGATTCATCATGATGAAGATGATGATGATGATGATGTTGTTCTAAGACATCATATTCTTCTTGTTTTGTAGGGATTAGACTTAAAAGTGGAAGGGCTTCTTTTAGAGGAGGGGAAGAAGGTGAAGAATACGAAGAAGAAGACGACGAAGAAGATGCAGTTGTTGTAGGTTGAAGGTGGTGAAGATGATGATGGTAGTGGAAAAAAGTGTTGCTGTTGGTGTTGTTAGTGTTGTTAAAAGTTGTGTGGTTGATGAAATTATGAAGATAATTAGGATGATGGTGGTGGTGGGGTGAAGGGTATGAAGAAGGGTAATGGTGTGTGGAATTATTATTATTAGTATTATTGAATTGAAAGAAATTTGATGTGAAAAAATTAGAATAAGGGTCTGCCATTGATGAAAACAGAAACAAAAAAGAGAAAAAGAAAAAGGTATAGTGTTGAGATGAGAGAGTGGGAACAGTTCTTAGGCAATATGTGGATTCACTTTTATATATACAGCAGATAAAGAAAGTACAAATATCATGAAGGAAGTAGTGGACGGTGGAGAGAGAGAGAGAGAGAGAGAGAGAGAATATGAGGCTGGCTGGCATGGGAAAAAGAAGTAAAGTCAAGTTGAGGAGAGAAAATGGAAAAAAAAAAATCATATATACATATTTTGCTGGAAATATATTAATGAACAATTTTACCTGAATTTAAATTTAATATTTCATTCTTCCTTTTTGTTAGTCTTTTTAAAATAATTTAATACCAAATTTAAAAAAAAATGTATTTTTGTACTTTATTTTCTTATTATATTATCGTTTTGATCTACCAATAAATTTTTATATTTTTACATACACTTTCGCTTTCCAATAAATTTAATATATTATGTACAATTTTTTTTAATGTTATGTACCAAAAAAAAAGTTTTAAGAAAAAGATTTAATTTTTCAAATATATAACATAAATCAATTTTATTGAAAAAGATAAGAGCAATTGACAAATGATATAATTGACAAATTATATTCTTAAAATAGAAAAAAGTCTAAAAAAAATATTATTCCTGACAACAAAATACTTACTATACTATTTTTACCGACCAAAAGAAAACAATACTAACAATGTTAGCATTTGTCATTTAAAATGAAAATAGTGATTATTTAACTTTTTATATTTTTATTTTCAGTTCAAATAGTAAACATGGTAGAATATAAAGCAATGTATATGCACGACAGAGTGTTTCTTTGGGTTGGGTGTGGGGCTTCAGATTCAAATAGGTATGATTTTTGTATAGCATGTTGTAGTGTGAACTATCTAGATCTACCGAAACAAATTTATTTTTGTCGTTGGATCTTCATCGATTGAAAATCTTGTGTATATGGTACCGGTCAAGCTCTTCTTTTGGAAATGGTTTCTATGTAAAAACCCTAGGAGACCGTGCTCCTTCTACGAGTGGGTCGTGCAACCTTTTTTGTGCTAGTTCAGCAAGACGAGGTGAGGTCGTGGTGCTTGGTTCTTTCAGATGCTAACTGAGTAGTATTTCTTGTGGTGTTCTAACTGAGTACTCAACAATGCATGGGCATAATGATAATTTTATCAGTTTTTGTTTTCCTGTTTTGTCCTAATCTCTTTTCATTATTGCAGTTAATTACAATTAACTTGGATATATCCATATATGAACCTTTCTTCTAACTTGTCCCATAGTGAATGGCAGCACCAATATAATTGGAAACGCCAGAGTTTGTTGGTCATCATGAGCGAACAGTCAGTGGATCATCCATATTAGCTTTAAGAACAATGATACAAATGAGTTGAACATCATACTTTAACCGAAAACCTTAAGACGTTAGGTTTATAAATCATCTCACTTATAAAGTGTTTAACCTCTACTTTTCTAAATAATATGAGACGTCTCACCTAAGACTTGCCACGACAGAGTTATTTTCAAACATGTAATTTTTTTTCATGGTCTTTTCTATGATACGGTTAAGAAAAAGCAATAGATCATGCACTCTGATGTTAATTGAAGATGAGAAAAACATAAGAAGGTGGTGGAAACGGTTTTAAGACAAGAGATATCTTTTATGAGCTCAATAATAAATTGTTACTTTCCTTTTCTCTCTCTTCTTCATCATTGTTTATTATTATTGTAATTAACTTTAACCTATTCTTTTATTGCTTTTGAAAAATTTTTAAAATATCAAATTTATATTTTTTTAGTCAAAATATCAATGCGGACTAACAAATATCACTATTCAATGTAATTGTAAAACTTAAAAGGTTAAAAACTTGGGAGTCAAAATTGAACGATTGTATTTGTGGCTAATTACCACAATTTTCTTTCATCATATATATGTATACATAATTGCTTGTTTTTGGAGTTCAAGAGGGCTTAACACATTAGACATAATTCTACTGAAATTGCTTTTTAGACCCTTTTGTTTCTTCTCAAGCCCCTCATTTTGATCAAAATGTCCAAAACTAGGGATTCATGATATAGAATCCGAAATTAAATAATTTTGGAACCCAACTTTTGAAACTAACTTATATAGAGAAAGACTTAGTTGTTGAAAAAAAAAAAGCATAGAAAGCTTAATTTTGAAATGGAAGTTCCAAATTGGGGATTTTCTTTTGTTTCAGAAGTTACAATCCAAAATCCTTTAATTTCGGAACGTAAATTTTGAAATCAGTCGATATATGTCTTTCGGAACGTAAAATCTAAACTGCCCTGGATCCAAAATCAAGGATATATTTTAGGGACCTGTGACCAACACAGGGGGTCAAAAAAGCAATTTTTTAATTCTACATCCAAGTATTGATTTGTTTTAGATGGGCCTTAGGCCTAACAATTTTGGGTCATAGAAAAGCCTAAAAAATTCAATTTAATTATAAATATTTAAATGACAAATTAATTATTGATTTTTCTTCATCTCAGTTTGTTTAAACGTAGGTCTCGTATATTTTATGACCTAAGTTCAACTCTTACATGGATCAAAGTTTGACTTTATTTTTTTGTATCAAAAAAAAAAGTTTGACTCTAGTTTTGTAAGTTCCATTATAAAATTTACTTTAGACCTCCAAATTATTGGGCCAACTAAAGGTGTAATAGGTTCGATACTTCAATTTTGACCAATTTTTAATTCAATAATGTTTGAACGGGCCAGATCACTATCAATTCGGTTTGATTTTATTTTTAGTATTTTTTTTTTAAAAAAAGTTGAAACTAAACCAAACAAACCAGTATTGTTCGAATTTGTTTGGTTGAGTTGATAATGATTTTTTTTTTCAAAAAATACATTGATATTCTTGTGTATTCACTACTATCGTTTTTTGGTGTGTTCATTGCAATCAATTTTTCAAACTATCATTTTTTTCATATAAACTATTTCATGCTCTCTATTTGACAAATCACTTCAAATTAAATAAATTTATACAGATAGTCAAAACCAAATAAATTAACATAATTTCATTTCGTTATTTTTACTCTTTCCGATCTTTTTTATATGGAACACTTTGAAAAATTACACATACCAAAGAAGCTAATTTTTATCATTAATTAATAATTCTAAAATTTTATATTTTATTCCAAAACTAACATTTGACTAACATGAAAAATAAGTCTCTAATTAACACACTAGCATTGAAATTTTATTTAATAAGAGTATAAAAAAAATTATGTATTTAATAAAGAGTAAATTTAAAGAGTGTTTCTTATAAATCGATTATATTTTTGTTTGATTTGTTGCGTCGATTAATCAATTTTTTCTAATGCATTTGCACCCCTAGAAACGACACTGTATTCTAAAAACATAACACATAGTCTTGATAAAAGGAAATTAAAATTTGTAATGTATTATTCAAACAAATTTTTAATTCAATCGACTACTAATTTTCTTAATATACATAAAACGTCTCATATAGTCTATTATAAAAAGGACGGTGGAAGTACAATCACGCACCCAATAGCCCAATACAAAGTTAGGGAGCTATAAAATTACTCATTGCTTAAAAAAAAAAAAATACTCATTAAGAAAGAAGAACATAGTAGGGGTGAGTATCGGGCGGGTTCGGTCGGATTCGGGCCCAAAATGGCTCACCCGAAAAAAACCGAGAGTGTAAAATTCTGGCCCATTACCGACCATTTCAAGTTTTTTGTCGGGTGTCAGTTTATATGGGTTACGGATTGGTCGGTTCGGTTTATTCGGGTTAGCACATTGATAAAAAAAAGATGCACACATATAGAATACCGTAATAAAATAACTTGTTAGTGAATACCATCTAAATATTAGATCAACAATATGACAAATACATAATTTAACTTTGCAATAATACAGTCTAGCTTGAATTTTGTGTGTAAATAACTTGTAGTGTATTTTTTTATAAAAGAAACGCAGCTTCAATTTATACGATAAGACGAAAAAAGACTCATGATTTTACAATCTCGGTCGGGTTCGGTTAACGACATATTTACATTTTTAAAACCGAACCCGACCGTATTTAACCGTTTGTACACATTGTTTGTCACTCGTAGACCCGATAATCCGTATAAACCCGCCCGATACACCCAACTTAATCTCGGTTAAAATGGGTTCGATCGGTTACGATATTTTTGCTCACCCCTAGAACATAGTATTGTTATAAGTTTTTTTTGACACAGTATTGTTATATAAGTTATAACATATATATTATATGGTTAATTAACAAATTTAACTTCGATGAGTACACTAAGTCTAACACATGGCAACATCAAAGATATATAGAATCTGTTTCTCATTCACACACAATGATGCATTGTATAAAACAATACATTATTGTGAACCAGAGGATACTTGAAGAAGCAAGAAGCAATCAGTCCCATGCCCCCCACCCCACCCAAACATTTTCACCGGTGTGCGCATTCTGGTCGGTCATAACTATGCATTTATATTGGTGATTGTCACATACCATAATAGGAAGGAAAAACTTTTTGATAAGAAAATTTAAAGAGAAAAATTGTAAGAATAAATTTTCACTCTTGTTTATATTCACTATCATTTATGATTTTTATAAAAGAATTAGATTAAATGACATCATCCTTTAAGATTTTGACATGTGTTGATTTTTGTATTTTTTATATAAAAAATTCTTATTAAATAGCAATACTCGTAATAGTATTACCTCATTCATTTTAAAATGAGTAATCCAATTTGACTATATATATAGGAGGCCCCTAATATGGTCCTCATTTTTTGGGTGCATTGGTGCTCCTCTCAAATTGACCTGCTACACTAGGTTGTACTATTATTTGGTTGTGGGTTCCACAAAAGTTGAGAAATAAAAAAATTACTTTCTTTTAGTGAGAATAGTTGATTACTTGTATACCCCCTTATATCCAATTGTAAATCTAAGTTAATTTAATCTTCATCTTCTCCATCTTGAGTGCAGAAATGGAAGATGAAAAACTCGTTGCTTTCTTTGTGAAAAAAACTTTGTTGCTTTCAAAATGTTTGAATCCTAACATGTAACCATAGATCTAGGTCAAATATATCATTATCTTTCTCCATATCACAAATCCTTCTTTCACGCGGAGTTCCAAGTGATCTCTTCCTATGTGTTAACAAGGTTGTGTTATTTAGAGTTCAGACAAGGGGAACAACATGTTCTCTGCGGTAATAAGGGAAATCAGCTAGTCATCTTTTCCTCTACTATGAATTTGCTAAACAGGTTTGAGAACAAGTGTTTGCTTGGCTATGAAAAAAATGGGTGTCTAATTTTTCATATTTGAAAATAGTGATGAACTAACAAATAGCTAATCAAGAGCTAAACATAATCGAAAATAATACACTGGCCAAGAACTAACAAAGAGCTAACCAACTAAAAAGTAGAAAAAAGGCAAACAGCCACCCCGCAAAAACAAGGAAAAAGAACATAACGGCATACACAGTAATAAACCATTCTAACTAAAAAAATTATGTTTTTTATTTTTTTTAAAATTTCTCAACTTATGTGGAACCCACAACCAATAAAATAATATAACCTATTGTTAGAGGTCAATTTGAGAGGAGCGCCAATGGACCTCAAAAAATGAGGACCATATTAGGGGCCTCCATATATATATATATATATATATTCTTACTAAATAGCAATGCTCCGCCACTGCATGTCTTGTTATTTTGTTATATTTACTTGACGGTCAACCTCCTTTATTTTCTTATACTCTATTGTTACGAGAAATATTATTAACAGACTTTTAAATATATGGTAAATTCTAATATGGACCACTTGACTAATGCTATAACGAATACGAATTTTACAAAATCTACTGTTTGATTTAAAGTTTATATCATATAGATTATCCATAAAAAATATTTTGAAAAATTAAAAATCGTTTGATATGTTATTGAGACTCGTTAAGATTTACGGTATTTAATAAACCGTTAATCTTTATAATAACATATCCAATGATTTTAAATTTTTCTACATCTTTTTATGGATATATGATATGAATTTTCAATTCAACGATGAATTTTATAAAATTCGTATTTGTTATATTAGAATTAATAATTTGTCCACGATGAACCACTTGAAAAGGTGGTCAACCGTAACTAGGGGCGGCTGTAGCACATGTGCGACGACATTGGGCCTCCAAATTTTAAGAAAATTTTAAGGCCTCTAAATTTTAAGGTCCTCCTACATTAGTAGTTATATATTTTTAATTTTCATTAAATATTAGATTACATCAATAAATTAGTGGTAGATTATAATATTTGTGTGTGCAAGGTCCTTGGTTTAAATTTCAGCGTTGGAAATTTTTGGCATAGTTTTAGTTTTAATCATTTATTGATTAGTTATTTTTTATCAATGAAAAAATTATTAGTTTTTTGTGTTATTGATGTTATTTGTAATTTAAATCGATAATAACTATTTTGATTTTTTTTGAACTTTTTTATTAAATTTTATTTTTCATAATTCTACCAGACTTCTGAAGATCTATTTTTAATAATTACACGAGACCTCTAAAAAGTCAGAAACACCTCTGCTCATAACAGCCTTCAAATATATATTTTCTTTTTGACAAACACTTCCTAATTGGATTGAGGACTATTTTTGTTTTTGAATAAGTGAATATGTTATGCGGAATAACCTGTCATTCAGAATGAGGAATTGTAATTAGTATATTGTCTTATTGCTTTTTTTTTTTTTTTACAAAAGTCTTATTGCATATATAATATATAGTATTAGCGGCTGCATGATAAATCCTGCTTTTGACCTCAATATGCAACAAATATCACTGTCAGTTTATATTATATTTATTTATATTTTTAAGTCATTTGATTCTATTTCTTAGTCATTGTTTTTATTTTGCAAAGGTTAAAGTATATGTACATCATATATATTCGTGAGAAAGTAAAAGATCCTATAAGAAAGTCAGCAGTTATAAATATAATCAATAAAAAAATAAAAAATAAAAATTTTATATTGGTTAATTTAATTGATCAAGATTTCCGGAGTTAGGATCTATTTTTTTGCACACAAAAAAGGATTTCTCCATTATTATTTTTTTCATTTTTGCTATTATTAAAGTTTTGAGAATATAAATTTATTAATACAATATTTAATGGGTCCAATAATTTAATATATATTATAAAAAATTTCAAAACTATAATAATAAAAATTAAAAATAAAGAGTTAAAATAAGAAAATTCTAACTCAATTTTCAGAGTCAGACAATATTATCCAAGTGACCCCTAATATTATCTCTAACAATAATTTATGTTCCTATCAGGTTAGCAAAGCAAATGTTTTACCAAGATAAGATAGTATACGACTTTACACCATCTAGAGAAGGCATGACTATTATTACTCCCTCTAGTCCTTAATATAAGAGAGAGTTCACTTTTTTAATATATTAAAAAATTCATGTATCTAGTCAATAATATAATCTAGATACAGCAATTTTTGAATGTATCTAAAAAATTATATTTTTTTTATATTAAGAAATGGTGGGAGTATTAATTAGCAATCCATCCTCTGTTCAATTATTATTTAATTCATCTAACTCATCCGGTAGCCCCTAATATTTTTAGAGAAAGTTTTCTCTCTAAACTAGAACTTTGATCCTTGTATCGCATGGGTTTAATTAGCTCTAATATGTAATAAAATTACGGTATAAAATTTTAATATATCTAAAGGTATATAAAAAAGTAGAGTAATATTAACCATTAGTTCAACAATAAATTTAAATAAATTTTCATACAATATAAATTATGATATAATATGAAATAATTCATTATAGACCATATTAGTAATTTTATTTGTATCTTCATTGTCTTTGTCGATAATCAAAATTTTTAGTCCTTCTCTAAAAGTAACTCTTGAAATCGCAACTGACTATGTAAAAACAACATGATTTAAAATAATACCAAAATATCACCATGAGCATGATCACATGAACAGTCCGCAGATTAGCATATCTAATACTCCCTCCGGTCTCATATATAAAAAACATTTGACTTTTTAAATTCATTGTAAAATGAATGTATTTAGACAATATTATAGTCTAGATTCATCCATTTTACAATGAATCTAAAAAGTAAAACTTTTCTTATATATGAGACCGGAGGAAGTACAGGTATAATGAGAAGGTGCAGCTTATTGAAGGATTGACTAAACCACACAAGTAAATTGGCTTACTTGCAAGTTGTCGATGTCAATTTCTTCTTCAACTGCACAGACTATTTTCAGAAGCTCTATTTGATAGTGTAAGGGCCAGTTTGTTGTGGCTTACACCTCTTCAAAAATGCTTTTAAGTAAGTGTGGACAATGAGTTTATGTAGGTGTGGACAATGAGTCGGATAGGACAGGTTCAGGGCCAAAATCTCCAACCGGCCCAAAGTGCGGTTTTTGGAAAATTGCTATTGAGGCCCTCCACGTTTGCTCCTAGGCCCCCCAAACTGACTAAATTACTCCTTGACAGAATTTTCGTTGCATAGACAACGAAAAAAAATGACTATTGGTGACAAACTGACAAAAGTGAGCAATACCTGCGCGCCTTCAGGATTTGGCCCAGATTAAGTTGGTTTCGTTGTCTACCTCACGAACGCGCTGCCTTTCGTTGTCTACCTCACGAACACGCTGACTTTCGTTGTTTAGACAACGAAACTGCAAATCAATTGAATTTCGTTGCCTAGACAACGAAATTGTGTCAGCAGTCAAAAACAACTCCCCATGTAGTCAAAATTGGTTGACACGTGGCCAACTGTGATTGGCCACGTGTGTGGCTGTAATAGTGCACCAGCCAATCACAATCGAGCAAAAATTCTATAAATAGGCACCTAATGTGCCATATTTTTTTACCATTCACTTCTTTTCCTCTTTTGCTCATAAGTTTTTATTTTTTTGCCTTTTATAGTTTCGTAGTTTTATTAGTTTTAGTTGGTTTCTATCGGGCGCAGGGTCCGTCGTGGACTAACCATACTACTCATACCGGTGTTGTTAAGGCACAATAGTTGGGAGTAGTATGTTATTCCACGAGGGATTTTGTGTCCTCACTAGGAATAGTATGGTTAGTCCAAATGAGTCTTGCTTGGCTTGTGGTTACTACTGCACAAATGAGACTGTCCTATAGTGTAGAACTAGTCCTCGGCAGATGAACCGAAGGGAAATTGCGCAAAATTTAGTGGTCGAAATAATGTATTATTTCCGCCTGACAAGACCCGAAGGGATTTTCCGCTAGGCCAGATTTACTCTTTCCCCGGAGCGAGTTTCTCTTGCTCCAGCATTCATGTTTTTCCTGGTTTTTACCAGGTTGGTTTTCTTGCGTTTTCGCGCAATTGTATTTTTTTGCCCATATTTTCCTATCGCTAGGGGCAGGTCTACTTTTACCCCGGGATTACGAGGAATAAATGTATTATTTCCGCCTGATGTATTCATTTGTAATTGTTGTAACAAAAAATAAATGAAATTGTTTTTGTTAATTGTATTTTGCATTGTTATTGCTATTTTTAATTTTCATTTTGAAGTTGTTAAATTAAAATAAATTAACATTAACTTATTGTAAATAACAAAATCAACTATCCACTAAAATAAAAAAAATTAACAGTATCAAAATCTGGAAAACTCTTAGACAACGAAAATCTGAAAAATTTGGAATCTTTGTGACCATATTTCGTTGTAATGACAACGAAAATCTGGAAAAGGGCTTCCAGTTTTCGTTGTCTAGACAACGAAAATCTGGAAAAGTGCATCCAGTTTTCGTTGCCTAGACAACGAAAGTCTGGAAAATACGTACCAAATTTCGTTCCCTAGACAACGAAAACATTATTCACAGAACCAGTTGCAGTGGCTTATTATTGTGTATCCACATGGTTTTCGAAACCACGCAAACTTGTCCATGTTCATTTTTAACAGACCTGTTCATATAATTTGAATATACGTTTCTCAACTTAGTTACGAATAATTAAAAGTACAAATTAAAATTACGAAACGCATTTATATTGTCGATTAATACGAACAAACAACACCAAATTGTCGATTAAAATTAAAAGTACCATTATTACAAAATCAAGTTCCAAAACTATAAGTATGAACAAACAACACCAAATTAACTAAAACAAAATAAACAACGACGAGACTCTAGGCTTGAGTGCTTGGTCCAGCATCATTGTTTTTCTTCTTCTTTCGCCTCCTTCCTTCACTGTCTTTCTTCCTCTTGCGCCGCACCGAGTAACTCGTGATTGGCTCCAAATCATCACACACTTTTTTCAATAATGCCTTGGCCTCCTCCATAGACATTTCATCCTCAACCTTTTCCATCACCTCCGTCTGCACTTTCCGACAAATTTCAAACACATCCATCTTTGCATCCTTGTTGTCCTCCTCAATCAACACTTCAAGATTTGCCGACCGTGGAGGACTGCCCTGACATGGTGCATTAATCTTTGGATGCAAGACTTTGAAGAACCATGCAATATATCCAGGGTCGGCTTCAAAACCATGTGTGGATCTTGGACCCCGCATTTCCTCCGTCACATAATTCTCAGTCAACATATTCTGAAAGGCGTGATCAATTGTGAATCTGTTCATTTTCGCATTTGCAGATATGTACGGAGCTCTCGGTATTGACTGAACATGTCCATATTGCCGGAGGACACGTTCAGGCAAATGCGGGGAAATCATTGACTGTCCACACATAATCCAGCCCGAATACCAACTTGCATCTTCAAACGACTTGATATGGCGACGAGCGACATATGGTTGCCACACGATGTCGTCGTGCTCCATCCGATCCAACGCCAACCTTGTTTCATCCGGTTGCACACCCCCTTTCAACGGTTGAAATTTTGCAGCCAACGGAAAATGGGACTCAAATTTTCTGTTAAAACATATGTCCCAAATCTAAGGAAATGTGCATGAACCCAAGCCTGCACAAAATAAACAAATTCAATCAACAACATATTATCAGAGATAATGAATTATAACGGAAAATAAATAAATTATACGATGACAACCATATTAATTTATTACGCAAAAATATTAAATTAAATGAAAACAAGAACTAAAATATAAATTTAAATATTTACCTGAAAAAGGCAATTGTAACCGGCGTTGTTTCCACTCTTCTGCCTGGTTTGCTTCTTCAAATAGTTGAACAGATACGCCAGTCCTGAGGCACCCCAATTCCATGTGTGCAGCACATCCAGGTCTTGCAAGTATGTGAGAAAAATCACATCCACATACCGCGTACTTTTGTTGGTGAACAATGTCGCACCAAGCAAGTACAGCAAAAAACATCTGACCGTGCATTCCTTGTAGTACAGCACGTCGTCCTCCGGGTCCTTATCATTCTCCGCCTTCTGAGCATAGTTCAGGTTGTCCAAGTATAACTGCAAAAGCTTCGGAAATTCAATATGCGCTCCCTTCATCTTAAAAAACTCATCCATGCAATCCGCCTTCCCGAAGTTGAGGTACTCCTCACACATATCCGTTCCTTCAGCCTTCATGCATGCGGTGGATTCGTGGTTAAGCATCTTACCACGAACACGAATCGGAATGTGCAGCAACGACGCAACATCATCCAAAGTGATGGTCACCTCCCCGACCGGTATATGGAAGGTGCCGGTATCTGGTTGCCACCTCTCTGCGAATGCAGTCAGGACACCCCAATCGACGTTATCGTAGTTTGTCTTCAGCAGGGGTGCCAATCCACTTGCATTTACAGGATCCCTAAACCAACGCAAGTGTTCTCCGGGCAACTCGAAGTCAATAATTTTTTTGCCATTGTTCATGCACCTCAAATATCGCACCGAATACTGCATATATAAAAAATAACGCATATTAATGTTAACGAATTAAGGCATACATCAAAATTTAATTTAACGAATTATAAATTAAGTTAAAAAAAATAACATATATATTAACGCATATATTAACGCATGTATCATAATATTAACGAATATATTAACGAATTAAGGCATATATTAACGAATATATTAAACAATAAAGCATATAATAACGTATATATTAACGAATTAAGGCATATATTAACGCATGTATCATAATCAACACACATAACACATATTTTAAAAAAAAATAACGCATATAGTAAGTTGTTGAAAAATTACATGTCCCAACCACAAAAAGTTGGCAATATGCTTGCCAAATTCAGGCAAAACTGTCAGATCAGTTGGGCCACCCGGGTATCCCCCTCCGGTGCGTCAATTGGTGGCACCCTATATCCCTTAGTCATTATCGGCCTTTTTCTACGCTCAGTCCTCCTCTTAGGCTTCTTCGGAGGAGACGGCGTCCGTTCCTCATCCTAATCTTCATGCTCCCTCCTCCATATCATTCTCCTCAACCTCCGCCTCATCATAATCATCCTCCTCAACATCCACCTCGTCCTCCGTCTCTAACGTAGTCTCATGATCGGGCACCGGATCGGGATGATTTTCCGCAGTAGAAGAAACTTTCTTCATTCTACCACCCGTCCGTTTTGAGCCCCTTGTCTGTGCTAGGGCAAGCTCTCTCTCCCTACGGGCCGAGCTATGGGCAACATTATCCCTACCCGCTCTTTTACGAGTAACTTCATCCATTTTTCCTGCAACATTATTATATCATCATCATCAGCTAAATTCAAAACATCAGATTCAATCATCAACTAAAACTACTAAATTTAATCTAATTTTTATCATCATCAATTATGATCAATTAACAACATTATCATTGTTATACCCTAATTCTAATCATATCAACATCAAGCTAAACTCAACATCATCAATTATGATCAATCCAAATTCTAAGCAACATCTAACTTAATCAACAATGAATTTAAATTTATCACAAACCCTAAATCCCCAATCTAACACATAAACCCTAAATCCCAAATCAAAACCCATAAACGACAAGTTAAACATGCAATTGACTGTTAATCAAACAAGTTAAACAACTTTAATTGATTAAAAAAATTAAATTTTGGGATTCTTACTTGGATTTTCGTTGCCTAAGTGACAATTGAATGAGTGGATGCTTGCTTGCTCAAACAATGATCCTCACAGCCTCCTTTAATCGAAATCGGTTGTTCTTCAATGGTTGGATGCTTTAATCGCTTTAATCGCCCTCAAAAACGCCCAAGAATCGTTGCTCCGTTCTCCCAAATCGTTTCAATCGTTGCTCTGTACTGATTTGGGATTCGTTGTCACGTTTCAGATATGAAGCGTTTTCGTTGTCTATCTAACGAAACCACGCGTGTTCATGAGATAGACAACGAAACTAGATATGACGCGTTTTCGTTGTTTAGACAACGAAAATCAAGTAAATTAGGCCAGGAACGCGCCTTCGTCTTGCAGGCAACAATATATTTTGATTTCGTTGCCTAGACAATGAAAATTTTGATCATGTCCTCAGGGGTATTTTGAGATTTTAGGGGGGCTTGGGAGCAAGTAGGGGGGCCTCAATAGCAAATTTTCGATTTTTAGGTTTGCTTGAACTGTTTTAAATAACCCGAGCAAAATATTGTCATGCGGTTAAGCCGGTTTGGATTGGGTTCAGATAATTTATCCACCGTATTTGTGTCGATGCAATTCTTATTAATGAAAAGGTGATGACAAAAGTAGATATTTTTAATGATTTTTTGTGTTTTTTTTTTACCAAGACTTTTTGCTATGGGATAAGTTGAATTTTTTGTAAAGAAAAAGTGATGAAACTAGATCATTTTTTTTCATGACTTATTGTGTAAGTTTATGTTTTGACTAAGACTTTTTGTGCAATTTGAAACTATTACTATATCTTTATCATATATAGGAAAAAGAGGTAATAATGGACATAATAAAATAAGAATTTTGTATCTACTGTACAACTATAAAAAATATGAAAATATCTATTTTATTTTTTAATTTAAAAAAATGTTATCTTCATATCTCTCTCCGATGCAATTTTGTCATGTCTTGTACTATGTTGTTCTGTACTATTCTGTCTAGTACTTAATTTTTTGCAAATCAAACGGATATCTATTAATTTGTAATAAGGGTAGTTTAGTTGTAACTACTAAGTAACATTATTGAAGGGGTCGAGGTTGGAACTTTAAATTCTTATTCACTATTCCAAATTTATGGTATGAGTTTAGTTTCTAGATTATTACTGAACCCAAAAAAAAAAAAAAAGACTCACTTTTTTAATATTTTGATATCTATAATAAATCTTTATGTCTTATAATTTTTATTTTTTTAAAAAAAGACCTTATAAACTATTCACTAGTTTTTTTCAAATAGAGTGTCTCAATCCAAATTTTTCATTGACTGTGGAATTAACATATGAAAAAAAATACTTTATTCCATCTTTATCAAAGGCAATATTGAAACTTTCAGACAAATACTTTAAATTATCCATAATTGGTAAACGTCATGATTTAGAGCATATGAAAAAATACCTTATTCCATCAGTTGCTATATAAATATTTGCTTCAAGCTTACAATATATTGAACCATCGTTTTAGTTAATTATTGCTATTTCTACTCGTTGCATTGCTACTCTTTTCTTCCCGGTGTTTGAGGTACGTTTCTTCACGCTTGTGATTAATAATCACTTAATCATATATGATTTGCTAATGATATAACATGATTTGCTTTTGTTTCTTCACCAATTTTATACTCCATCTATCTTATATTAAGTGGCCTATGTATATTATCATTTTAATTATACATATTTAAAAATTGTAAATAAAAGAGAGATATAATGGGATTTTTATTAAATTACTATCAAATATTGGTGTCATCATAAATATAATTGTAAAAGATGTTGATTTCAGATTTGTGAAAATAGTAATGATTTGGATACACCAAAATAGTTCTATATCGTTTGAAAATTTAGGTTAAGAGTAATACAATACACACCTTTCAATCCATTGAGATACATCTTTTCTACAAAGAACAATTATCATAACAGATTAACCTCAAATGTGAATAATTCGGAGATGTAAACTTGATGTCAAATCTCAACAAAGTAATAATTTGAAGATACTATTGTAAAATATTGTGTAGTTCAATTATTTTGGGATAATTGTTTTTTGACAAATACCCCCTAGGTCACTTAGCGTATGTTTGGTTACGAGTATAGACAACCAAAACGCGAGTTTGTCGCATCGAAACGCGCCTTTTCTATTTTCTGGGTTGTTTGGATAAAACCAAACGTGAATCTCTGAAACGCAAATCTAAGTTCAAACGTGAGTTTACATGAAGCTAAAAATCCAAGCTTAATATAATACAGATAGAGTATTATTCATTAATCGAACTTCCATTAACCAGAACTGAAGTTGTGGCTTTACTCAGGCACCCCCAAATTCAACTTCTCCGTGTGTGTTTGGTTTTGCGGTAGTAAGAATTGATTTTGATAAAATTGATTCTGTAAAATTGATATTGGTCAAAATTGATTTCAAGTTAAAGTGAGTTATGTTTGGATATATTAATGCAAAAGTGAGTTGGACAAAATATTTGAATGTAAAAATCAATTCTAGAATCAGAAGCTACGATTTTTAGCTTCAAGCAGAATCAATTCTGAAGGCAGAATCAATTCTACTTTTAAGAAATCAAATAAATCAGAATCAATTTTACACGTCTAGAATCAATTCTGACAACTCGAGAATTGAAACCAAACATACACTCAATCTTGAATTAAAAATCCATCTTAGCCATAACCCAAATCTAAATACTCGCATTCCACTTAATCATAAACTTTATCAACATCCATTTTAGAAAGAATAAGCAATCATTTTTCAACTTTTTTCGCATCATATTTACCACCTCAGTAACAAGAAAATCTCTTACTCTAAGAGCCTTCAGTCCGTGACGGCGAAAGACCCCTTAGAGCATCAACATATATTAATTTTGCTGGTGGTTTCATGGTTATCAATGCTATTATGTCAAAATATCATGGATATTCCGTTGAAGGAGGAGCAATGATGATCTCTTTCCGATCCTTAATTAAAAGTCTATATTCCATTTTTTTATTTTTAAATTTTTAAGGTTAATAGGTCTTTACCCCTTGCAAAGTAGGTGAATTTTGTTTTACCACTGTAATTTATTTTTTTGAGAACATTCCCTGTAATTTTATTTTTTTTCGTAGTTTATTTTACCCCCGGGTAAAGTAAAACATTACAAGGGGTAAAATATACTACAAACAAAAAAATAAAACATTACAGAGAGTGTTCTCAAAAAAATAAATTACAAGGGATAAAACAAAACTCGGCTACTTTGCAGGGGTAAAGATCTATTAACCCAATCTTAATTATAATAAAAGTTATGTTTAGCACCTACTAAAACTCTAATTAAGCTCTTAACTTAACCTTAATTTTTCCCTCCTAAACCACTACTAATTAATACTCTCATCTAATTTCTCTTATCTAAATTTGAATTTTGAATTAGTCATTTGCTATGTATTGAAAATAACACACTTCTCTCACCAAAATTTAAATTTTGAATTAGCCATTTGCTATGTATTGAAAATAACATATGTATACAATCAAAATAGAAAAAGATTGATTGATATAAAAATTATAACTTTTAAAATACTTTTTATAAAATTAAATATGTCACCTTGAACATTACCATGATTTGACATCTTCTCAATCTTTTGAAATCACTATCATTTGACTCAATTATTCAAGATTGGTCTAACTGATTCAGAAATCTAAAATGAAAATTTTAGTGAGTACAAAATTGATAAGAATAAATTAAATATATTTATTTTGCTGAATGTATGAATTTTTTTTTTCATCGCTGTTAAATGTGTAAATTGAACCTGGGTCAAAGAGATGTGAATCCTCCATCCTAACCACCTAAACTAACCAAACATTCATATTAAATTTAGTAAATTATATTGAATTTTATTTTAGGTATATTTTTGACCCAAAATTTTTAAACCTAAAACATTTGCTTCGGTTGTTTGGCTTTTAGCCAATTTTACAATTAATTTTGTAGTACCATTTCTGAATCAAATTATTTTGATTCAATATGATTTCAATTTTATGGTATCCTCTATTTTTATTAATTTATTAGTATTGTTTAGTTTTATTTGTACTCTCTGTTTTAAATTTCAATATATTTATGTTTAGATTTCATTTTTTTTATTTCCAATTTTTATTATAAAAATTTAAATCGTATATCTATCGTTTAACTAAATCCGTGCAACGCACGGGTCAAAATCTAGTTTTTAATCTAATAACTAACAAACCACTCGACTGTAATGTGAACGGAGAGTATTGACTCTCCTCCTAGTCTAGTTCAACTTTTGACTTTAGTAATATTTAAATTTTTATTTATCTTTCATAAGGTTTTATGTAATATTTTTATTTTACAAGGTCTTACAATAAAGAACACACTTTAGGCTTCTAACTATGTTGACCCTAATGAATACAAAATGAAACATACTATTATTATTGTTAAAAAATTAATTATTACATGTTATACTTTAATACTTCTTTAACCTCTTTTATGAAAATATAAACTATCATAATTTTAAAAGTTAATTAATCACTTCAAATATTTACGATGAAGGAGTCAAATTTGTATCAATTTTATTTTTATTCGTAATTAAGTGAATTTCATATTTGTCATATTTAACTCAATGCCTTCTTTAAATTCAAACCTACATATATGTATTTAGTTTTTATGAGAAAAACATACATGAATGTTTTAAACTTTTAACGGCAGGAATACGGAAAACGCGCGTCTACAACTATCAGAATTGAAACCGAACACAAGCATTTTCATCATGGGGATTGTATCTCAAGAATGGAAGTTTTCATTTACAATACTAGTACTGGTGTTGTTGACCGGAACACCATTCACATTAGTTGATTCTAGGAAGACAAATAAAAATGTCAAAACAAATGTTTTTCTTTCTCCTAAGATTGAACTAAGTCCCGGACTTGTTTCGAACAAAGTATACTATGACGTTGAATTTCCAAGAGGTCATATTTCACTGAAGAGTTTCAATGCTGAATTAGTTGATGAATCAGGAAATTCTATACCTCTCTATCAAACTTATCTACATCATTGGGTTGTTATAAGATACCACCAACCTAAAAATGTGACACTAAATAGCCAAGAAGGTATTATTTTTCTAAGAAATAATGGATTTTGCCAAAATGATACTTTAATACAATACTATGGTCTTGGATCTGAAACAAGAGGCACAGAAACATATATTCCTGATCCTTATGGGATAGAAGTTGGTAATCCTTCTGAAATTCCAAAAGGGTATGTGGAAAAATGGTTGATCGTTGTACATGCTATTGATACAAGGGGTGTGGAAGATAGGTTGGGGTGCAATGAGTGTAAATGTGAGTTGTATAATGTTACAAAAGATGAAGATGGTAAGAATTTGAGTTCAAGTTACAAAGGGGGTTTGCAATGTTGTCCTGATGGAAGTAAATGCAAGTTGAAGAAAGGGTTTTTAGGCCATACAAAAAGCATCTATTTGAAATATACAGTTATGTGGATCAATTGGGATAGTAACTTTATGGTGCCTGCAAAGATTTATATATTTGATGTGACTGATACTGTGAAGATATCAGATAAGTCTAAAGCAATTAGCGTAAAGCATGATTGCAAGGTACATATATATTTTTTATGTCCTCTCGCATTAATCGTAATATATGATTGGATGTCTGTGCAAAATAGTTTTACATTGTTAATGAATAGTTATTAAATTCATATTTTAATAACCTCAAATTAACTTGAAAGAATATAAATGATACTAATTCAAGTGTGAGTAACAAATTTTATTTGCTACATATAGGTAGAATATGAAGTTGAACCTTGCAGCAAAAGTACTTTGAGTGGTAGTGGTTGTGTTGATGTGAAGAGAGCAAGTTTCCCAATGCTAAGTGGTGGTTATGTCATCTATGGAGTTGGTCATCAACATGCAGGTGCAATTGGATCAACTTTATATGGAAAGGTGACATTTAATAATCCTTTCTAATTATACTCGCACGCGCGCCCACACACATACATGGAAATTTGCAATATTGAGCCTAATAAAATTAAAAAAGAATTCTAAATTTGTATGTTTTTTCATCCATGCCAATTATATATCTTTGGCATATCTCTATTGTGTATTATTGTGCTTAGCTTTTATATTTAAATAAACTATATATATGGTCATTGCTTTGTTTGATATATTCATTCTTTAAAATCATATTATTTTGTTTGTGACAATTTTAGGATGGGAATGTTATATGTAATTCAATTGCAAAATATGGAAATGGGGAGGAAGCAGGAAATGAGAAAGGATATGTTGTAGGAATGACAACTTGTTATCCTCAACAAGGCTCTATTAAGATACTTGACGGTGAAACTCTAACTCTAGAGATTAACTACAATAACAGCATAAGACACTCCGGAGTAATGGGACTTTTCTATTTCTTGGTGGTGGAAAAGCTTCCATATCACCGTGTCTAATATTCCAATCATGTTTTACTAGAAAAATTCTATGGTGGACCATTTGATATGTAGTTCATGGTAGACAAAGACATCGAAATCGTCAAAATTTCAATGACAACTTTTGGTATTATTCAAAAAAAATAATTAGTTTACCATCTTTTTCATCCTAATGAGTGAGATAGTGATTTGTTTGTTCATTTTTCTATATTTTTGTCGAATTAACTCATCATCTCACTCATGAGGACAATAATAATCATGACTTCCTACTTATAAGGAGGAATACCAATCATTGTTGATATTTGAAGTGATTTTCAGATGTTTTACAATCATAAACTAGTTATTCAAATGGTCTGACGTATAATTCATCTTTTATGACGTTTAATTGTATGCGTATGTTCTGTTGTAAAAAATAGTCGCAATATGGTGTTGCGATTGAAATATTATATCTTATATTTCTATTCGGGTACTTTTGATTGAGTTTTTTTTTTGTGTGTGTGTTTGTAATTACAAAAATATATACAATAATATAATAAAGAGAGAAGTCTCTCATTCTAAATTTGTATCCATCACTCTATATATAAATTGTACTCCATACATAAACATAGTTTTAAATAAGGAACATATTCTAACAAATCTTAAAAATATTCTACCTTGGGTCTTGATTAATCTGTTTTTTTGTTTTCTTTCTGTAACTTTACGTGACTCTTTGTAAATTTTGGTAGTCTATCTTGGCACGTCTTGTGCTAGGGAGACTGTTTTATTCTATATTTCATTTTGGCTTGTTCAAAAAAATATTCTAAATAAAAAATAGATTTAATTGCGTTTTTTATCCTCCTATTTTGCAAAATCCATTATTTTGGTCCCCGTATTTTAAAACTGAACATTCTTGCCCCCTATTTTGATGTCTTTGCACTTTTGGTCTCCCACTTCATTTTTTAACCGGTTGGCAGGAAAAACACTTATGTGTCAATATCATGTGGAAAATTAGAATTACATGTCAGCAAATGTGTTCAAAAAAATAAAAATAAATCAGCAAATGTATTTTTTTTAATAACAAATATAATTTAAAACAATTACATAATTATAAAACAAATAAAATAAACAATTAAGTAACTTTTCAAGTGAGATACATCTCAGCCATCGTAATTTCATCAGCTTGAAAATCAATCATTAAAATAGGTTATGCAATTAAATAAATTTTTGGGTGTGTTTGATTCATAAAATAATAAACACTGGACATAACAGTACAACACAGAACAAAATTGTTTATGATAGGACAAGACCGTATCGGAAAGAGATAAAGATCTAATATTTTTTAATTTGTAATTAAAATTTGTATTTTTGAATATTTTATAGTTGTATTATGGATAAAAAGTTGTCATGTGGTTTATTGAGAGGCAAAAATTCTTGTTTTATCATATACCTTTACAACCTATTTTGTCTAGTCCCATAGTCACTTCTAAATCAAACAGAGTATAACAAAAGTTGTCCAAACCAGTCCCCTAATTTTTAGCTGATTAAACACATCCTTAATGTATTATCATAAGTTTTTCGTGATAGTTTATAGAAAAACAGCTTATAAAAATATCATTTTTGTCGGTAAAAACTTATGAGTCAACATAAAAAAAAAATATTTGCATAAATTATTTTCATAAGCTCAAAAATAAGTCATATTCAAACGAGCTCTAAATATTATTCCATAAATACATGAATTGCTTAATAAATTTAAAAAATAAATATTTGATTATAATGCTAGATGAAATATCTAAAAGAAATTAACAATTAGAAAAATAGAAAAAGAAAAACTGGTAATAAATTAATAATACTGTGGGAAATCCATCCACAGTGTTTAATTAGAACCTTCTGGATAGATACAGCACATTGATTTTCGATGCTTTCTCTTCCCACTCCCCTATATCTTTTTCACCCCCCAATATTCCAATTTTGCCCCTGGTAAAAAAGTTCGGAACGTGTTTTCCGATTTTTTTTTGCCTTGAATACGAACTTCGGATTGTGTTTTCCGAAATTTTTGTTGAATTTACACTAGGAAAAGTTCGGAAAACACGTTCCGAACTTTTTAACCAAGGGCAAAATTGGAATATTGAGGGGTGAAAAAGATATAGGGGGGTGGGAAGAGAAAGCTTCTTGATTTTCGCAGTTCCATTTTCTTTCTCTCCACGCATTCAACACCCCGCATAAAGGTTTGTGATTTCTTTGCAAAACTTATTTCAAATTACTTTTTATTGGAAGTGATTTTTTTTGGCTTATTTATATCATTCTTTGTTTTGGTTTTGGAGTCTCAGTATGGATACACAGAAAAGCCAGCCTGATCAAAAGCCATCTTCGTGTCGAAAGAAGAAGAATGAGGAAGCTACTTTCATTGAAGATTTGAAAGATCACATTGATGAGTTTATTCATGCTTCCATGGATGAACATAAAGCTTGTTTTCAGAAAACAATGAAGAAGGTTTATGTTTTTACACTTTGTTTTTAATTTTTTTATTTTAGAAAAAAAGTAAGCGTCTGCTACCTCGAACCAAACAGACAAGAGACTAGACAATTTATATTGTACTCTGTTTAATTTTAAATTTGTGTCCGAGACTTGATAAACTGAGGGGGAGAGAGGAGTAAACAAAAATTGAAATTTGTGTCCATTACTAAACTACGGTACAATTTTTATTCAAATACGTGTATAAAATATTAAAATAATTTTGTCTACCAAACATCTCTTAGGATAAAAAATTGTTCAATTCTTAAAAGTATATTCTATATTGTTTTGTCATGTGATTATATTTTGCAGATCAAATGGATCCTAATTTTTTTTTTTGTTGTCAATTTCAGATGTTTGGTTTGTCTAAGGCTGTTGCGGAGAAGAATTCTAGTGAAGTTGCTAATGGAGTTGAAAGTTCTCTGCCTCTTCAGACAACTCTGCAAGATTAGTTTTATTTTGAATCTTAGGCTTTTTGTTTTAGTTCATGATGTGGTAATGTAATGTAATGTATTCCTTGATATCTCTGTTTGGTTATGTTGGAATTGAAATAAATGAAGAGAAACTTTAGCAAACATTTTGTTTTTAATGTAAAAAAAAATAAATGAATTTAACTTTGATACATTAGTGTCACTTCAGAAGCATTATGAACAGGATTTTGGGTTCCTTAAGCAAGTGGTCATGATTCGATTTTTAGCTTTGAGTATAGAAAAATTTAAAACCGCGATGGAAATTTTAAATCAATGACATATTAACCAAAAAAAACCATGAGAGGTGCAAAAGGGATGTTTCTGTATTGAATAATTCCTTGTTCCATCATATCATCAATTAATTTGTCCACAATGTTTACTTTTGTACAACTTGAGTGTATAAGGTCACAGGTTAAAGGTTAATGACGAGTGTGGGGGAAGAAAATTGATCGAAGTCTCTCTGCTATTTCTTTGGCACTCTTTAGTAGAATAATGACTTAAGATTTAGACTTAGTCTTCTTTTTATCTTTCTCTTTTATGTACTATGAACATCAACTCAATTTTATCTTTGAACGAATAATCAATTTGCAATTATCCATGTTTCGTATTCCCAATTTTGAGAACCCTTACAGAAACGCAACTCAACACCTTGTTGAACTGCTAAGAACAAAGCTTTGATTAGAATTAGCTTAACCCATGAAAGCTTTAGCTCTTTTGAGAGCAATGTTTCATTTGACAACAAATTCTATGTGTAACCTGTCAAAATCTCAAATGATTAGTTCTGAAAATCCTTACAAATGTAAGGGGGTTCAAGCTAATGACCACCTCCTTTAGTCAATGAGACAATGACATATAAAACACCTTAAAAAGTGCCCACAAGAATAATGCAAGGATTTTGTACTCCATCCTATCCTATACTGTCTGTACAAATTAATCCTTGGGCTTTGAAGGTGATCTACTCTTGTTTATCATCACTACCCAGCAATTCTTCTCTATTTTTGGGCTTTGAAGGTGAAACCTTGGCAGGGTTTGAACGCTCGGATTGTGAGAACATAATCAAGATTTGCATCAGTGCAGTGACGATTGCCAAACTAAATACTGAAAATGCAATGCCCTTCCAAGAAGATAGTAGTGAAGACCATTGAAGCAACTTAATAGTCCCCGCAACAACTACAAAAATCCATGTTATGACAACCTGTATGTTTCAAAAATGAAGTTGATTATTGAACATGCAAATAACCATGATGCTGTTAGGAAATAGTGTAGGGCAATACAAGGTTAGACGTGTCGAGAAGAAGTATCTCACCAGAAGAGACTTTATTGGCCGACCGAGATCCCGTGGCTCATGATCACTGAATTTGTCATCAGCTATATGTTTGTCTAACAAAGCATCCTGGTGTGCCAAGGGAAATAAGGGAGAGAAAAGAAAAGCAAAGTTGTAAAACAATTGAGACTCAAGAATTTATAGACATATATGTGACAAACTACAAAGACATTCATGCAAATAGACATTACATGGCGTTCACAGAAATGTATAAAATCAGTTCGTAATAAAACTAAGACGACCAAACATAATAACATACACAGGCACCCTACGGGGAAAAAAAGAAAACAAAAATAATACTCCTTCCGTTCCATTTTACATGTCGTTTTCAAAGTTCAGTGCAACATTAATTATTGCTTTGTCAATAATATTTATTCAAAAAGTATAGGATAGGAAAAAGAAAATAATTTCATTAAAAGTAACAAAGTTTATTGGTTTTCTTGGTTTGTGCAAATAACCTTAAAATGACAACTAAAAAGGAATAGAGTGAGTATAACTGTTAATAGAAAGGTTCAATGGGTACAAACCTTTGCCACAAATACGTCTCGACACCATTGAGCAACAGCTTCATCTGCTTCTGGTAAATCCTTCATCAAATGCCGTTTAATATGCATATGCACCTAGGATTCAGATGAGTACAATTCTAATCAAACATGACATTCTATAACAAATAGTAGCTAAAATGACTTTGTAAGGAAGGCAAGGATTCTAAAGATTCCAAGTAGCTATTTAGAAAACTATTGTTCCTAACAAGCTCCATCGTTTTTGCAAAGTAAAAACATGCACCAAATTGAGAGGTCGAGTCTCTTCTTTTGCACAAACAGAAACAGTTTTAGGCCTAACCTTTTTGGCTTTTATAGAAGTTCTCTCAATTAAGTTTTCTAATTAATAACAGAGCAATAAATCTACCCTTCATTTGGCTCTTTATTTGTCAGCACGTCAAAATCAATTTCCTCCTCTAAATTCACCACACATCAACAGTTTCAGCAAGGAAAAGTCAATCAACTCAAAACTTATAATTGATTCATGATAGAGATATAATAAGATAGACTAGTTAGTTTTCTATAGGATTATGCCAGCTGTACTGGCTTAGTCTACTTAGCCTATATTCTGTTGTCTATATAAGACAAGATACCAATTCAGTCGTAACTAACTTTTCATTCAATGAATTCTATCTTTCTTCTCTCTCTCTCTCTGTTTCTATCATGGTATCTTGAGCTTTCTTCTTCTTGATCCATGGCGGACCAAAATCCCTTTCAAGGGAACAAGATCTCAAACCTAATCTCTCTCAAGCTTGATGATACGAACTTCAAGCAATGGAAACAGCAAATCTTTGGAGTTATTCGTGGTCTAGATTTGCAAAAATACATCACAGATCCAGCTATACCAGAGCAATTTCTCAATGCTGAAGCTAGAACTGCAGGAACGGTGAATCCTCTTCGTCTTCAATGGGAGAAGCATGATGCGCTGATTTGCACATGGCTTCTCTCAACCATTTCTGATTCGTTGCTTGCAAAAGTTGTGGATTTCACTTTCTCGTGGCAAGTTTGGACTGAAACTCACCGTCACTTTGATACATTACTCACTACTAAGGCGCAACAACATCGATCGGAATTGCGAACCCTAAGCAAAGGAGATCGCACCGTTACGGAGTTCATAGATCGCGTTCGAGTGATTAACGATTCGTTGATTTCAATCGGTGATCCCGTTCCTCTTCGTAACCTAATTGAAATCGTTCTTGATGCTCTTCCTGAAGAATACGATTCCGTTGTTGCTGCAATCTCTGGTAAATCTTTGTCCGTTTCTCTTGATGAGGTAGAATCTGATTTACTAGCACACGAAATGAGGCTTGACAAGAACAAGAAGCAAAATCTCACTGATGCTGCAACAGTGAATCTTGCTCAGACCTCATTACCAGCTGTTTCTACTAACACTGGTGATTCTCCTCAATCTCCTACTTCTTCCTTTCCCTCTGGTTCTAGTCATGTCACTGCAAGTGGTTATCAAGGTGGAGAAGAGTATTATCGTGGTGGTAGGAATGGAAGAGGAGGACGTAATGGTCGTGGTGGCCGTGGTGGAGGAAGAGGTCTTACATGTCAAATTTGTCACAAGCCTAATCATGATGCATCTATCTGTCGTTACAGACACAGTGGCGCCCCTAACTATGGTTACAGACCACCTCCACAGTTTCAACCTCCACAGTATCAGTCACCTTATGGCTATGGTTATGCTTATCAGCCAAGACCACCACCACGTCCACAGGCTTTGCTCACTGGAGGCAATGGTAACTTCAATAATCAGTGGTGGTATCCTGATTCAGGTGCTTCTCACCATGTGACTCCTGAGCCTTCTAATCTCTCAGATGTTGCATCTCTTCCTGGTTCTGACCAAGTACTCATGGGAAATGGACAAGGTTTGGCTATTAACTCTATAGGTTCAATGTGTTTTCACTCTCAAACCAACTCTCACACACCTCTTACTCTTAACAATCTTCTTTTAGTTCCTTCTATTACTAAAAATCTCATGAGTGTCTCTAAATTTGCTCAAGACAATAAGGTTTTCTTTGAGTTTCACCCCACCTTTTGTCTTGTTAAATCTCAGGCTTCTTCTGAAGTTCTTCTACGTGGCATTGTTGGAGCTGATGGACTCTATAAGTTCACCTCTTCTTTAGATTCAATTTCTGCTTTGAATAATTGTCCAAAACAGTGTAACTCTGTTTCTTTCCCTGTTTCTAGTTTGTTTAATAATGTGGTGAATTCTACTCCCACTGTTAATGTTTCCCAAAGTTCAATTAATACCAATAATTCTGCATCTATAGCCAGTTCTGTTTTTACTTATGATTTATGGCATGCAAGACTAGGGCACCCTCACCATGATTCACTAAGAGAAGCTTTAAAATTGTGTGATATTCATGTTCCTTCTAAGCCTTAAAATGGTTTATGCTCTGCCTGTTGTTTAGGCAAGAGTCATAGGTTGCATGCTCCTGCATCCTCTACAGTGTATACATTCCCTTTTGAACTTGTTGTTTGTGATTTACGGGGACCTGCCCCAGTCAAATCATCTACTGGTTATACATATTTTCTCACATGTGTTGATGCTTACTCTAGATTTGTGTGGGTGTATCCTCTTAAGCTCAAATCTGACACACTTAGTAACTTCATTAGCTTTAAATCTATGGTTGAGTTACAATTTAACTGCAGAATTAAATGTGTTCAGACAGATGGGGGAGGTGAGTTCAGACCCTTTACTAAATATCTCACTGATCTTGGTGTTATTCATAGATTAACATGCCCTCACACCCATCACCAGAATGGTCTAGTGGAGAGGAAACATAGGCACCTAGTTGAAACAGGTCTTACCCTACTCTCTCATGCTAGCTTGCCTATGAAATACTGGGATCATGCCTTTACAACAGCAGCCTTTCTTATAAACAGAAATCCTACACCTGTGCTTCACAATAAGTCTCCCTACTCTGTCTTGTTCAACAAGCAACCTGATTATAAGTCTCTCAAAGTGTTTGGTTGTGCCTGTTTTCCCTTCCTGAGACCTTATCACTCTACTAAGCTTGCCTATAGGTCTCAAGAATGTGTGTTTTTGGGATATTCCACTACTTACAAGGGTTACAAATGTCTTAGTCCTGATGGTCGTGTATACATGTCTAAAGATGTTTTGTTTAATGAACAGAGGTTTCCCTATTCCTCACTTTTTCCCTCCTCTACACCTGCTAGTTCATCATCTTCTACTCACTACTCTTCTTCCTCTCAACTGCCTCTTATTTTTCCCCCTCTAACTCCCAATACACCAAGTCTCTCTACACCTTCATCTCCTTCCACTCAACACTCTAATGCTTCTCCACCTACAGTTTCTACTACTCCAGTTTTGAATCCTATTCCCATTTCAATTGTTCCCATGGAAGCTGAACCTACTACACCACCAGCTTATACACCTCAGTCTAGCACTAGTTCTCCTCCCATTCAAAACTCCAATGCTTCACGGCATATTTTCTCTTCAGCTTCCTCTGCTGAGTCTGTTCCTATCTCTCCTCCACCCTTACCTGTCAAGCCCCCTCCACCTAGGCATCACATGCTTACTAGGTCAAAAACCAAGTCTCAGCCAACTGTTCTTGTCACACACATTGAACCTACCACTGTTAAACAGGCTCTTCAGTCATCTAATTGGCAGGCTGCTATGAAGGAAGAGTATGATGCTCTCCTCAAAAATAATACCTGGACTCTAGTTTCTCCTCCTCCTCATAAAAAGCCCATAGGATGCAAATGGGTGTTTAGAGTCAAAGAGAATCCTGATGGGACTGTTCACAAGTACAAGGCAAGGCTTGTTGCTAAGGGTTTTCACCAACAACCTGGTTCTGACTTTACTGAAACTTTTTCCCCAGTGGTAAAGCCAGTTACTGTTAAGACAGTACTCACCATAGCAGTTACTAATAAATGGCAAATTCAACAGATTGATGTGAATAATGCTTTCTTAAATGGCATTTTGGAAGAAGAGGTCTATATGCAGCAGCCTCATGGTTTTGAGGCCTCAGATAAAACTCTAGTGTGCAAGCTTCATAAAGCTTTATATGGGCTGAAACAGGCTCCAAGGGCCTGGTTTGATAGGCTAAAGGCAGCCCTTCTTGGATATGGTTTTAAGGCAAGTAAATGTGATCCAAGTTTGTTTATGCTAAGAACTAATAATCTGCATCTAATTGTCCTAGCATATGTGGATGATATTATCATCACAGGGAATTCTCCACAACATATTCAGCAGCTTATCACTAAACTCAATAATGAATTTGCTCTTAAGCAACTAGGTCCATTGGATTATTTCCTAGGGATTGAAGTTTTTCACCTAGCTAATGGGGCTCTTCTACTGTCTCAGACCAAATACATTAGAGATCTCTTATCCAAGGCCAACATGGACAGTGCAAATGGCATGCCAACACCTATGGCCTCCACTCTCAAACTGTCTAAAGTAGGGTCTATTCCAGTTGAGGATCCTACTCTGTTTAGATCTATTGTTGGAGCTTTACAGTATGCTACTCTTACCAGACCTGAAATTGCTTACTCTGTCAATAAAGTGTGTCAGTTTTTGTCCAATCCCCTTGAAGAGCATTGGAAAGCTGTCAAGAGAATCCTTAGGTATCTCAGTGGTACTTTGCACTATGGTCTATTAATTCAAGCTGCACCTATTGATAAGCCCTTAAGCCTTATTGGCTTTTGCGATGCAGACTGGGCTTCTGACCCTGATGACAGAAGATCTACCTCAGGAGCTTGTATTTTTGTTGGCCCTAATCTTGTATCTTGGTGGTCTAAAAAGCAGACACTAGTTGCCCGTTCAAGTGCTGAAGCTGAGTACAGGAGTCTTGCTAATCTGTCCTCAGAAATCCTATGGCTTCAATCTCTCCTAACTGAACTGCAGTGTCAGTTCAACACTCCCAAGATTCTATGTGATAACCTCAGTACTGTTTCTTTGGCTCATAATCCAACTCTGCACCACAGAACCAAGCATATGGAGCTAGATATCTTTTTTGTTAGGGAGAAGGTTCTAAACAAAAGTCTTGTCGTTTCTCATGTTCCTGCACAAGACCAGTGGGCTGATGTTCTCACTAAGCCACTGTCTGCTCTCAAGTTCTGTGCTCTTCGCAGCAAGCTCAGAGTTTTTGACAAGTATAGCTTGGTCAAGGGTGGTTCAGCTTCTGCAGGGGAGTGATAGAGATATAATAAGATAGACTAGTTAGTTTTCTATAGGATTATGCCAGCTGTACTGGCTTAGTCTACTTAGCCTATATTCTGTTGTCTATATAAGACAAGATACCAATTCAGTCGTAACTAACTTTTCATTCAATGAATTCTATCTTTCTTCTCTCTCTCTCTGTTTCTATCAATTCACGGCGAAAAAGAGAAAATTTCCATTTTGTATATTATGTCGTCAAGGAATAAATGAAGGGAGATTATAGGGAAATTTATAATTGATTCACAGTGAAAAAGAGAATATTTTCCATTTCATAAAACAAAGCTCACCACTGAAGGTTGTCCCTTGAAGAGTCTTAGCATTGTAGGAGCGGGTGAACTCTTAGGAATTGCCACTGTTACATCATAAACTGCCGGAACAAATGAGCGCATATGACTTACTGCTGAAACAAACCCCTGAAAGCATTATAATTGAGTTTCAGAACATGTAACTGCATAGAACAAAGAAACCTAATGTAATTGGCTAGCACTGCTAGTAATATAATTTCATAGAATGGAAAATCCTGCCAAATGATGTGCTGGTGTATTAAGACAAACAGAGAATAGATATAGAATTTATTTAATTTCACCTTAGTTCTTGGAATCAAAACGTTTCTAGGAACAGGCAAGCCAGTCGAGGTGGCATATTCCTGAGCGGCTAATAATTTGGCCTGTGTAAAGCGAGTTCCTTCTACAAAGAGAGCCAACCAAAAGGGAAGAGGGAAATCCCTCAGTTGCTGTAGGCCTGACTGCACATACAATATTACAATTCTAATGAGATTCGCAAATAATGAAACAATTTATGCATCAGTAGAGAGAGTGTGGAGCGAGCAGAGAGAGGGAGGGAAAAGTTATTGTAATTTTGCATCTCAGTGAAAGGGTGAGAAGACATTAATGTTAATATAACATGTAGGAATATAAATCTCTTATGAGCATCCAGCATACATATGAACTATATTTCAGTAACCCATATTCCCATACCTTTAATGTGCTTTCATCCTTTGCCCAATTTCTCTCCAAGAAAAGATATTCAGAAAACCACATTGACCAACCAATGACCTGCATATTGGAGCTTAGCAGATAGATCACCATTGACATTAAATAATAACTTTTGATGTTTACTCGCGGCAAGTATACAAGCCGAAATTATTTCTAGCTATGTGATAGAAAAACGTATAATGTTTGTTTCTTTCAAACAGGCAAAATTCACTTATTAGTACCACACTAGGTTGAAAATGATATTAGAGAAGCTTACAATTGGAGTTTTGGGGACATGAAAATAAGTGGAATATATATTTTTCAAAATGATGGTGTTATATTTTTCAATAAGCAATGTGTAAATAAAAAATATAATATATAGAAATTTCAATATTGACATTTCAACATAGATAGAAAACTTTGAGTCTTTGACCAAATAACCACAAGCCCAAGACAAATGGACAGTCTTCCGTTTTAGTGCTTAGTTTATGGGTTCTACCATATGATCCAAAATAAATTAAGCATAAACATTAAAAAGTGAATGCAACGGAAAAACCAACAAAAGCAGTTTCAAAAGTTCCACCTCTATTCAAGCCCAGAGCAGACTTGGAGCATGTGATAACTCTAACTAGTCAACAGCTCATACCATTAATTAGCAACCCATGAATACAACACATCCCTGAATTTCTTAATAAAATCAGTTTATATTATGTCTGACACCTTTGATTGATCCAATCAAACCATCGCGACTGATTAAAAAACAGTGTCTCTCTTTTCATTTAAAAGTCACAAAGTCATATGAAACATACCGGCAGAAACTTTGATGATTTCTTCATCACAGCAAGGGTGCTACCAAGGCAACCTGAACGCTGTTGAATAATAATGTTAGACAATCAATGAGTAGTTGAACCACAAATCAGATGAGTCACAAACACAATTAAGAATCTAAGAATCCCATATTTATTATTCAAAAGAACAGATGTACAAGTTCCGATTGTCCTAGTTTGACACTAGCGTATCAAATAAAATACGGTATAAGTGTATTTATTTGCTTACATTAAAGATGTGAAAAAGGTCATACTACATAAGATAATCACCTGAGCTAAAATCCATCCCACAAGCCAATCAATATCACTTTTGTGATTGGATATGACAAGAGCATGTTCTTTACCTGGAAAATTCTAGACAGAATCAGATTACTTAGGTGCAGAAAATGGTCCCAGGAATACTTCCTTTGACCCTTTCCAAAACACAAGCACATATGCACAACACAAGGAAGAGAGGGAAAAAAAAAAAACTAGCACAAAATGCAAATCACAAGAGGCTTACCCAAGAAACGAAAGGTTTCACGATCTGTGAATACTTGGATCTGAAGCAAGTGTTTCAAATGAAATCTTTGATTAATCCAAATGGAACAATAAATAATCAAATTCATATATAAAAGTAATTTAATATGACCAATTTTCCTTATTTAGGTAACATCCGATTTTCAGCATTGCAACATACTCCAAAGTAGGTAAAAATTAAAAAGATTTGACATAAGGCTGGGCTACAAAAAGTATCAAACAACAGAAGTGAAGAGATATTAAATGCATAGAATGCCCCGTCAATTTCTAATGTCGATTAACAACCAACAACCTAAGCAATTACCCGCTATTTATAATTACAGTAGCCTAGGAGGTCTTTGAAGAATAGTCCGTAAGTCCTAATCTTTCAAAATGCCGTTGAGTCACACGGTTAGAAAAAGCATTATTACCATCAATCAAGACAGTTTAAACCAAATAAATCTAAGGAATCAGAGCCTTCATTTGAAAAGGATATGTTCGACTTTGGAATCAAAACTCTTAACCTTTTTTTGTTCAAATAAAAGAGAAGCTCTTCTTAAAGGAGAAAAGAATAAAACCTCTGCACTAAATTGATTGGAAGATCATGGTTTGTTGTGTAGTAAAATCAATTCTCTCCCTAAATCTCAACCTCTTCGTAGCAGTTTCATGGTGAAAAATTGTAGAAGAACAAGTTTTAACACAACAACAGGAGAAAGAAGGAAAGTATAAAAGTAACAAAGATACTTCACCAATCTGAAGCAACGTGGACCACGTGTAGAAAATCATCATATAATAATGGAGAGGGAAAATAGAGAGGGTCCTAACTCAAATTTTTAGGTCTATCGGAAAAACCTTAGAATCTCCCATAGGCTAGTTCCTCTATTTTAAGGCTAAAAACTCTTAATTTTGTGAACAAGAAAAACATCATAGTGTATGCGAACAAAATTTCTGATCATTAAATGATGTAAGCATTTTAATGCAACAATTTCAAGTTTATAAGCAATCTAGAAGTAAGTGACTAAAGCCAAAATATTCAAAATTTATAATTTCGGGCATCGTTGCTCCTAAAATTATAAAAATAGCAGCCATCATTTCTCTCCACAGTTAGAATACTCAAATTGAAAAGAAAATGAAACAAAACTTAGAACACCCTTATCACAATTGGATGAAGTCCATAAGCATACAAGTCAAACATCAAATTCAACGGACATTTGAGCACTGGAAACAACAGGATCAGGTTAATTTCACACTTGATGTGCTATCTCGGTGGTAAGAGGTTAGCCATATAATTTCAAGGTACAGCGTTCAAATCCTCTCGGGGATGGTTGTGAAATGAAATGGCCATTTACTACCATTTTGATTAATAAAAATTACCCCCTTTCCCAATTGGATTTTAAAAAAGGACCGGGTTAATTCCATTCCCCAAACTTCTACTCAAATCTTAAGTTTCAATGCTACTCCAAAACATAAATACCTAAATTTCCACATACTATTTCATTGAATTCAACCAGCAAATCCAACCTATAGTTCGCCGTAAATCTCTCACACACAATAATACACCATAGCCAGATCCAATTGAACCTTTCCTTCATCACATACGAAGAAGGTAGAGCAGGGCCGGCCACTAAAGCAAAGACTTTAAGCCCCCAAATTTTAGTGTCTAACAATTGCTAAATAATGTCTAAACTAAACATTATTTTCAACATATACTAGTAATTAAACTATATCTTTCCCTAATGGGGTTGTGTTGTGTCTAGCGGAAGGGGCTAAACACTGACACAATGACATGATAAACCAAGGTTCAAATTCTAACTTTGAGAGATACCAACATTTAGTGTCTGACACTCTTCAAATAGAATTAATTTCAATTGACGCAACCTAAAGGTAAAAAGTTCTTAATTTTTATGTTATTCTCTCTCAACACACTTAAACGGCCTCAATTTAAAATTCTCTTTAGGCCTACAAATATATTGGGCCGGAAGATCACCGACTATTGATTACACATTGATAGCAAGGAAATGCAAACTTAAAGAACAAAGTGTAAATACAATGTCACACACTATGTATAACAAATTAAACACAAAATTGAAAACAACTAAACAATGCTTCACTAAAAACACAATAACCTACAAAGATTGGGTTTTGCTATACAGAAAGGTTTAGCGGCGCAGCTTGTTGCCCGTTTACCTTTTATTCAAGTGTAATTATATTTTATATATATATAAAATAACCTACAACTACACTAAAAAGAAAATAATTATTAAAAAGGAAAAAGATTAAAGGGAATGAATATAAAAACCTTGACTCCAGCCCACCAATCAAAAATCCAAACAAGCTCCAGCCAAAGAAATTCTGCAACCAACCTGTTGATCCGTCTGTGCAAATTCTTTGAAATTGGCCTCACAATCACAAAGCATGCTGCCTGAAAACACACACACACAAATTGAACATCATCATCATGAATCAGAAGAATCGAAATCTGAATCTCAAAAGCAATATAGAATATAATAGGAAAACAAGGTAATAATGATGATGTAAAAAAATATGGAGAAAAAAACAAAGAAATAGGTGAAATGGAATTACCTGAATGAGGTTAACGATGAGACCAGAAGCGAAGAAGAGAATACCCAATGGAACGATCACAGCTGCAGGTGAAATTGGCATAATAATAATAATAATAACTTTTACTTTCTCACAAATTTCAGTTTCAATGGGTTAACGTTGTTTTCTTCTTCATCAAGATCATAATCATAATCATGTTCTGTTCTGTTACTTTTTTTTTTGTCAAGCTCTGTTATGTTGCTTACTACGTAATCCCTCCTGCCTTATTTATAACCAAAAGTTGCTTTTTAGGTTCATTGGAGAAATAATGTATCTAGTCTATATTTAAGACTAGATACATTACTATTCTAATGAATATAAAAAGCAACTTTTGCTTATAAATAAGACCGGAGAAAGTATGCTCTAATAATTATTATTAGATTTTTAAGATAAAATATAATAAATTTATTGGATTGAGCATTTTCTTTTTTGAAAATCACATGCACCTTTTGAAAATTAAAGGTATATTAGAAATAACGGTATTAATTAATTTAAAAGTAGTTAACTTTTGTTTATAATAGTGACCAAAATTTGAAGTGTTTAGTTGCTTATAAATGTGATCGAAGGAAATATATGTTAGCACTATTTTTTTTGTTTCTTTCGATCAGACGACATTGCATTCTATACGCATATGAAGTTTGAATTCTCATACACTAGAATTGTTTATTATAAAGGTTTAATTCTAACCATTATACAAACAAGAAATTCTTTTTAATTTCTATAATATTTTTTTTGTCTAGTAGTATAGAGGATTGAAATTATATTGATGTATAAATGAGTTGATTGAAGTTCGAACTACGTCCCCTATATAATGTATTATTCTACCAATTAAATTAAAGTTGAATGATTTTAAAACTTAGGATAACAAAGAAATAGCTATAATCCTTTTTTATACTAAGTATGAAGGAAATGTTTATTTATTGTATAATTTTTTTTTTTAAGCACGAAAATTAGATAACTTTTATACTATCAATCTCAAGATAATCAAAACTATTGTCTATCAATCTCAAACTTTTATCTGCATGACTTTTATGGTAAAAAAATGTTTAATATAAATATATTTATGAAAATGCTAACTAATACATCTTTAAAGTTTGTGTCATTAATACTCAATGAAATGTAACAAATATAAATTGCAGTGCAAAATTTTCCTTTTCTGAAGAACTAAAGCGGATTTTAAAATCTAATTCTTACGATGGATTGGTAGTATAAATAAGATTTACACTAACATTAATATAAAAAAAGAGATTAAGTATAAGAGTTGGTCAAAGAAAGGTAATGATATATTCAAAATGTGTGTATTATTGATCAAAATTAGTTATTGATATGTGCAATAAAAAGATTGAAGTATTTATCATTAAAAAGTAATTTCATCAATATTTTTAAATACTAATTGAACTTATTAAAAAGAAAATACCAGCAGAACACATATATTTGCTAATTCCTAAAACCATTAAATTAAGATAGTTTAGCTTGTAGCTACTTTACTAGAAACCGTGGAATTCATTACCAAAAAAAAAAAATAAACATTAACGTGAAGCATTTGTAATAATAAGTATGTATATATATATATATATATATTTTGATAGTGTAATAATAAGTGTAATTGTTGCTGGTAAATCATTCCAAATCCATAATCATAAAGAAACTTAAAAAAAAATAAAAAATTAAAATGAAGCATTTGTAAATATAAATTTTATTTATTTTTGATAAAGTAATAATAAGTGTAATTGTTGTTGGTAAATCATTCCAAATCCATAATCATAAAGAAACTTAAGTAGGAAGAGTCATGAATATGAGCTTTTTTTCCCCCATTTTTTGCATCAAAGATGACATGTTATATTACTATCACTAATTTGAGTCTAATCCAGTTTATAATTTACCTTAGTCCTAGCAAATTTCATAAATAGAATCTTTCTGCTCATCTATACAAATCAAATATCTAAAACTAATAATCCTAATCATCACCGCCTCCATAATCCATGTCAGCATCACCATCTCCATAATCATTGTCGTCAGCTTGCATTCTATCAAAATGTTCTATACCATTGTCAATTGCCATATCATGTTCTGTTGTTGCCTGAGGTGGTTCAGCCATCTTTACTTGCATGGAAGCAAGATTTTCATCGCTTAAGAATGAGGTATATGGTTTAGACACCTGTATATGGAAATTGTTGAGTCTGTGTTTGTAAGATAAGATACATTCTTGTAAAAATGAGTTGAAGAATGATAAATTTAAGATTCAAAACCAAGTGTAGAGGCTAAAAGTATAAATCTAAGATTCATGTTAGAAGACATGTAAATGAATTTCCAGAAGATTTACTTTGAATAAACAGTCCCTTTCCTCGGCACTTTCCACAAGCTTGTTCCATTGTTCACTCCTCCTCAATGTTGAGGCAGAACCAACCACCTGCAGAAAAACAACAAAAATGTATCGCGTCATGGCTTATGTACCAGATGAAATTGTTGAAATTATGTTAGCCCCAAAATGATAACAGTACCAACACTGCAGACTTTGCTCTAGTGATCCCAACATTCATTCGCCTGATGTCCTCCAGAAACCCTATACCTCTATCTTTACTTGCTCTGACACATGAAAATATTGTAACGTCCTTTTCACGTCCCTAAAAAGAAAAGAGAGCACTCGTCTTTAGTCACAAATCTAATGTGTCAATAATTTAAGAAGCATATTAGATAGGAAAGAAGCCCATGTTACAGCAATCCTTTAAGTGACAACTAAGTGAGATGAGAGAAATAATATAAAATACACAACTCAATTAGCCACAACTTATTCCTCCAACTTCCTAAGTATTTATAATTCTATCATGGGAAAACTGTTCAACAAGATCCATCTATTGTGCAGTGTATTGATTCCGTGGATGTAAAAAGTGGTTCAAATGAATGGCATAGACTTGCTAGTTTCTTGAGAAAGGTTAGATATTTGTTTTCTTGTTGACATTATCGTGGGAATAATACCAGTTGGTTCTATCACATCATCAAACATCTACGCCTCAGCAAAAATCAACATTATTATGGGAATTATACCAGTTGGTTCTATATATTGAGGATATCAGATCAATGAAAAAGCAAGAAAACAGAAATTCAGACAATGAAGACGTTAATTTACTTTCCTCCATACTAACCAAAGTTGTCGATGGTGGCTCACAACATTGCAACCTCACTCCGAGTCAAGTTGACCTCTCATACCTCATGGTGTTCTCATACCTCTCACAACATTGCAACCTCACTCCGAGTCAAGTTGACCTCTCATACCTCACATTGAACTCAGATCTAAAGACCAAATCTGTGATGAGTTCAGAGAAAATTGACCCTAAAACAGAGGAAGACAGTGGGAAATGGAAAGGAGAACTGGTGTGTTAAAGTGTGCATGCTATGGTGGAAAATCCTTAAGGAGCATTCCTCATCGATGATTTAAAGCTTACATATCTACAATTGCAATAGTGCACACATCATGTGGGTCTAGAACGAACTTGGTGGTCTTAGGGAGTATTTGGATAATGTCTGGATTAGTTACTTATCATATGAATGATAAGTACTTATTATTTATTCGTACTTATTAAGAAGAGAATTTGAGAGTGATTTTACAAAACTGATTTTCATTATTTCTGTTTTTGGTTAGTTACAAACGGTGATAGTGCTTTTCATTTATATGACCACTGTGGCTACCTATTGTAGCCAGTTACTCTTCTAACACTGACTGACACGTGTCAGTTTACTTACAGCTGGCATAACAAACTCGCCAGCTGGCATAGCCAACTCATATGGGTAGTAATCCTTGTTTATTACAAGAGTATAAGAACTAAGCTAATGTATAACTCTAATACCCCCCTCACAAACTCAGGGGGACTTTGCAGAAGTTACAGTGAGTTTGGGCTTGAGTTCAAGGAACTTGGAAGAAGAGAGAGGCTTGGTCAAGATGTCAGCCCACTGATCCGTACCAGGAATATGGACAACAGACAGCTGCTTGGAGATGACCTTCTCGTGAACAAAAAAGAGGTCGATTTCCATATGCTTAGTCCGGGAGTGCATAATAGGATTATGTGCAAGAGAGACTGCAGAGATTGTCACATAGGATAACAGGGGCTGCAAAGGGTATACAGAGCTCATTGAGGAGCGTTTGAACCCAGAGGAGTTCAGCAGTGGCATGAGCCAGACTTCGGTACTCAGCTTCTGTGCTAGAGCGAGCAACAACGGGCTGCTTGCGAGACCACCAAGAAATGAGATTAGGACCAAAGTAAATAGCAGCACCAGAAGTACTGCGCCTGTCATCAGGGTCAGAAGCCCAATCTGCATCACAAAAAGCTTTGAGAGAAGGGACTTTGGTAGGAATAGCCGGAGACAGATGAAGACCATGATTAAGGGTACCCTTGAGATATCGTAAGATTCGCTTCACTGCAACCCAATGAGTCTCTAATGGATGAGACATAAACTGACACACCTTGTTAACCGAATAAGATATCTCAGGGCGAGTGAGGGTTGCATATTGAAGTGCACCAACTACAGATCTGTACATAAAAGGGTCAGATAAAGCTGAGGAGACAGTTTTACTCAACTTACAGGTAGATTGCATAGGCGTAGAGACAGGTGCAGACTCAAGCATATTAGTCCTGGTAAGAAGATCACGAATATACTTGGATTGAGTGAGAAGAAGAGAACCATTGGGAAGCTGGTTAACCTCAATACCCAAAAATTAATCAAGAGAGCCAAGGTGCTTGAGAGAAAACTCATGATTGAGTTTCTTGATGATAGTCTGCAGTAGAGTAGTATTGTTGTTGGTGATGATTATATCATCCACATAGACAAGAAGATAGATAGTGTTGCCTTGAGAACTGTAGGTAAACAAAGAGGGATCACACTTGCTAGATCTGAAGCCTAGCCGGAGAAGAGCCCCTTGAAGTCGTTCAAACCATTGCCTGGGTGCCTGCTTCAGGCCATAAAGAGCCTTGTGAAGTCTGCAGACCTGAGAGGAATCACCATTATCAAATCCTTGAGGTTGAGTCATGTAAACCTCTTCATCAAGTATGCCATTCAAAAAGGCATTATTAACGTCAAGCTGCTGAATAGACCACTTATGTGTGATGGCAATAGTGAGAATGAGACGAATAGTGACTGGCTTAACCACCGGAGAGAATGTCTCAGTGAAATCAAACCCCTGCCTCTGATGAAAACCCTTAGCCACAAGTCTGGCTTTGTACTTGTTAACCGTTCCATCAGGATTCTCTTTCACACGAAAAACCCACTTACACCCAATTGTTTGCCGGTTAGGAGGAAGAGGCACAAGTGACCAAGTATGGTTTTTAATGAGTGCATCAAACTCTGCTTGCATAGCAGTCTTCCAGGGAGGGTCAAGTAAGGCCTGTTTCACAGATTTTGGTTCAGAATGAGTAAGAAGAAGACGAGGTTCAAGGCGGGGTTGGATAAAGCCAGTTTTGGCTCTAGTAGTCATGGAATGTGCATTAGTGAGAGGAACAGGGAGAGGAACAGCCTTAGGAGGGATAGGAGGTGTAGACAAAGTACTAGTAGAGGGAGATGAAGTATTGACAGAAGTGGAAGGAGAAGGAGAGAGCAAAGGGTCAATGACTGGTGGAGAAAGAGATGACTCAGAAGGGATGGGTAAAGGTGAAAGAAGTTGATCACTAGGTGCTTGAGTGGGCACATGGGAAGTAGCATTAGATGTGGGTCCAGGCAGAGGGTAGGTAGGTAGGGGCATTAGAGTGACAGAAGAGGTGTGGGGCTGGGTTGAAGAACCAGTGGATAAAGAAAACAAATCATGGTAGGGAAATCTAGACTCATTGAATAGGACATCTTTAGATATGTACAACCTGCCAGTAGGAGAAAGACACCTATACCCTTTGTGAGAAGGAGAATACCCCAAGAATAAACATTCTTGAGACCGAAAGTCTAGCTTGTGACTATTGTAGGGACGCAACAAGGGAAAACAAGCACACCCAAAAACCTTTAGAAACTTATAATCAGGTTGTAGATGAAACAAAACAGAATAAGGAACTTGAAACTGAATTGAAGCAGAGGGCAATCTATTTATAAGGTAGACAGCAGTGAGGAAGGCATAGTCCCAAAAGGTAATAGGGAGGGATGCTTGACTAAGCAAAGTGAGACCTAAGTCTACAATATGTCTATGTTTGCGTTCAACCACACCATTTTGGTGATGAGTATGAGGACAAATCAATCTATGAATTACACCTAGTTCTTTGAGATAATTGGTAAAAGGTCTAAACTCCCCTCCCCAATCGGTTTGAAGTACTTTTAGGGGATGACCGAGTTGTAATTCTACCATGGTCTTAAATTGCTTAAACACAGTTAGAGCCTCTGACTTTGATTTAAGAAGATAAATCCATGTAAACTTAGAAAAGGCATCAACAAATGAAATATAGTAAGTGTACCCCAGTTTGGATCGACTAGGAGAAGGGCCCCAAAGATCACTATAGACTAGTTCAAGAGGGTTATAGTAAGTAGCGTGTGAGGCAGGAGAATGCAATTTGTGAGACTTTCCTACACAACAGGCAGTACAAAAAGGAATATTGTCTTTATTGCTAACAGAAAGATTACATGATCTCATTACAAGTTTGAAAGCATGATTATTGGGGTGGCCCAACCTAAGGTGCCACAGATAGTGGCTGCTAGGAGCCAAACAAGTATTATTAGTACAATGAGAAACAGTATTAATAGAAGAAAGAACAGCTGAACTAGGTGAAGACTTAGCCGAATGCAAAGCTAGGTCAGGAAACTCATAAAGTCCATCATTGCCAACGCGCCCCTTAAGCAAGACAGCATCATTGGCCTGAGATTTAACAAGGCAAGAATCAGCAGAAAACACAAAATAAACAGCATTATCACGAGAGAATTGACTAACACTGATGAGATTTTTGGTAATAGAGGGTACTAAAAGTAAATTGTTAAGTGTGAGGGAACAATTGGGGCGTAGTGGTGAAGAGAAAGTGCTAGTGCCGGCAGAAGATATAGGCAAACCTTGGCCATTTCCTACAAAGATCTGATCATGACCTTCAAAGGGAGTGGATTGCTGCAAGTTCCTAGGGTCACTTGTGACATGATAAGAAGCTCCGGAATCTGGAAACCAAGAGGTGGAGGTGGAAGGTCCAGCATTAGTAATGAAGGCACTAGGAATAGGAGGTAGTTGCATATGTGAAGAGCTAGGGGTGGATTGAGGCCTCATCCACACATTCTGAGGGCTAGGATAACCAAAGGAAGGGCCAATGCCATAGCCAAAGGCAGCAGGGTGACCATAAGGATTGGAGAAGGAAGCATTCCCATAGGGAGGGCGAGGAGGAGCTCGAAAACCACTGTTTGCAGTAGGAGGAGCTTGATATTGATGATCAAACCGGTGCCAGCAACCCAAGGCACTATGACCTGTCTTAGAGCAAACTTGACACTGCATGTCAGAGTTGCGACCACCACGGCCACGGCCACCACGACCTCCACGGCCTCCACCGCGAAAAGAGTTGTATTCAGGTTCAGCAGAGGGAGGTGGATCAGTTTTCACATTGGAAGAACTTCCTTCTTCAAAGGTAGAGGAAGACGGAGGTGGAGGAGCATGAGTGAGGTTGAGAGAGGCCATGTCAGAGACAGTTTGCTTCTTGAACTTGTTCAAACGAAGCTCATGAGCAAGTAGAAGGACTTCAACCTCATCAAGATCAAGAAGATCGAATCGACTCTCAATAACCGAAACCACTGGTGCGTAATCGGACGGAAGGCCTTCAAGAATGACATCAATGTGATGCGAGACAGGGATAGCATCATCAATCGAAGCCAGTTCATCAATTGTTTGACGAATTTGCAGCAGATAATCCTTGATCGAGGAATTTTCAAGCGTATGAGCACGTAACTCAACACGAAGATGACGAGCACGCGCGCGAGTCTGTTTGTGAAAATACTTGAACAAACGGTCCCAAAGCTCGTAAGCATGAACACAACCAATCATGCGAGAGAGAATCTCACCGGTAAGAGTCGATTGCAGCCAAGAAAGGAGTAATTGATCGCAATTTCGCCAAATCGTATACTCAGGGTTCACCGTTCCAATGCGACGAGCTTCGTCGTTGACAAATTGAGGAGGAATGCGTGTACACACAACGAAATCGGTGAGATTGTGAGCGTTTATATAAGGTTCCACTTGCTGGCGCCAGAGGTGAAAATTCTTCTCGCCAAGCATCTCAGATATAGAAAGCGAGAACTTCAGAGTAGATCGTGAATCAGGAAGTGAAGAAGACAATGGAACAGAGTGTGCCGCCGTGCCGGAGGCGGCGGAAGGTTGCGGTTCTTGCGGCGAAGAAGCCATGGATCTGAACTAAGCTAAACTGATGCCATATTAAGAAGAGAATTTGAGAGTGATTTTACAAAACTGATTTTCATTATTTCTATTTTTGGTTAGGTACAAACGGTGATAGTGCTTTTCATTTATATGACCACTGTGGCTACCTATTGTAGCCAGTTACTCTTCTAACACTGACTGACACGTGTCAGTTTACTTACAGCTGGCATAACAAACTCGCCAGCTGGCATAGCCAACTCATATGGGTAGTAATCCTTGTTTATTACAAGAGTATAAGAACTAAGCTAATGTATAACTCTAATAGTACTGCTATCTTTTTCGTTATATATTTATCTTTGCCATTCAAAAAAAATAAGTTACTTATCATATAAATGCTAAATGTAATAGCTATCTTTTTTCTCTTAAGTTATTATTGAAAATTAGTTTTTTATTTTTTATTTTTTATTTTTTTTAATCAAAAGGAGAGTTGAGGAAACCCTCAACCCTATCCGAAATATATTAAACATAAAATAAAAGAGTACAAATTGGGCATATCATAAGCTATTTTCAGAAGATATTCAAAGCACTTACGCAAGTGCTTATGTTATAAGATAAACTCAAGTTTTTTTCAAATGCACCTTACAGTAATACTAGATGTCAAGTTAATGATGTTCCAAATAATTAAAATCAGAACCATATTCAAGTGTTTGCAATTATTGATAATTTATTTAACAAATATCAAAAGCAAATATGAAAATGAAGGACACCATATAATTAACATTAAGCTAGTTTACCTGGCAACCATCAACAGTACATATATCTACTACTTTCTCTGATGACACACCAAAAGTCTCTTCAAAACGTTGTTGGAAGAGCTTGACTTGTTGAGCATAGGGTGATATAATTGCAAGTTCGTTGCTTGACTTGAGTTTCGGAAATAATGTTACCAATTTTTTATACAAGAGTAGGACAAAATTAACTTCCTCAACATTTATCCATGAACCACTACCAGTTGGCTTAGCTTCTTCTCCCTCATGTATATCAAAGAACGAGAATGGGCCAAAGCAGCGGTACTTATGCCAATCACGTACTGTCTTTGACTTGACTGTCTCCCCATCTATCAAGGAATTGTCATAAAACTCCCTAGAGGGAAAGCTTCTTATCTGTTAGATCATAATATAATAAAACCCACAAGAGAAAAAGTGTCAGGAAATTTTAACAGATGGAGAAAACACAACGGAGATGAAAATAAGTAATAGAACAGAGCAACATAGAGACGGACACTATCTGAAGAAAAATTATAAAGGATTAAATTTAAATGAGAATGGTATAATCCATATTATTTCTCTTAGAATTAAGTATTGGGCCTAACTCATCCTCAATAAACTGGCTTGTAAGGTGAGGATTGCGCCCAGCACTATTGGGCTTGGTGCGCGGATATAAATGGTGGATGACCTGATCGGAAACTCGTTAGCAGGCAGCCCAACGGATCGTTGAGAGGCTCTGATACCATCTTAGAATTGAGTATTGGGCCTAACTCATCCTCACAAAACCGGCTTGTAAGATGAGGATTGCCTCTACTTTATAAACACATATTCAGGTCTTCTCACAAGCGATGCAGGACTTCATAACAATTTCCATTGATTCAATTAATGAAACTTTATTATAAAGGTTACTATTTTCTTGGTCATGCGGTGAACCAGATCCTAGGAAAAATACCACTTTAAGTGTTCCATTTGTAGAGAAATTCTATCATAGGCACAACCCCAAATCAATATTATTTGGGCACACACACATCAAAGAGAAAAATTTAAAGATAAATTATTAAGTCACATCAACTATCATTAATCAATCCTTTTATATTTAATTTTTTAAAAATTATGTATGTGTGTCTAAAAGACAAATGTTGGGTTTGTGCCCATGTAAGAGTTTCTCCCATTTGTAATATGTATTCTTTAATTTCTAATATATATATTATTCAATTTCAATATTGCTTTGATCAGATTCCTGACTGCACATCATCAAAATTGATTCCTCCACAACCAAAATGCAATTTTATTCAAATTTACTAAACTCGTCAAACTTTTGGACTCAATCTATACATATCACTCACAGTAACGGTAAATTTAGTCCCTCATTTTGCGTGGGCACGTGGCTATTGCTGGGAAACTTCTGTTTACCAAATAATTGTTCAATCCATCACAGATCCTGCCTTCATTCACCAAGAAATCCCAATTTCAGCGTATACATCATAACTTACTTCTACCACCACACGTATCCTTGATGAAAACATAACCCTAAAATTCCAACATACATTTTATCTTACTGTCCTATGTCCCCAAGTAGGCTACAATGACCAACGAACCTGACAATTCTAGGCTATTACATAGTGTCGGCATTTTTCATCCTAATATATGCCCATTAGACCTTAAAGTTTAAGCAACTACAAATTTGAACTTGAAGGCTGTCAAGTCCTCTTACTAAAATTACATTGGATGCCCACTGTAAGACAGCAAACCATTTTCGCTTAATAGTGTACTATACATAAAAAGAGAGAAGCGGGCCACTAATCACAGCCATATGATACTTTTGAAACTTAGTTTTATGGTAAATATTTTAGGCATGCAGACTAACAGTATCAGCACTTTTAGACTTATTTTGAATTGGCTTGCAAGAAAAAGGTTTTAGAACAACAACTATTGTGAAGTCGTTGCCCTATAGTCTACCAAAAGGACAATTTGTTAAAATTGTTCCGGGTATCAAGGGTTTTAGTATCTGTTTGTATCAAATAGTACATGCTGATGAGAAATCTGGGAAATAAAAATACATTAGAAGTATGTACTTAGTTTTCAAATGGAGCTATGTCATGTTTCAACCTCTTGATATTAATTTGATCACACAATAAGCACATATATCAAACAAAACAATTTTGCAAGAGTTGGCTAAACATAAGCACCAACCTCAGGATGCATTCGATATTGTGTTTTCAACATTTTGATGGGATAACCAGCCTGCATCAGTCTTTCAAATAAGCTTGTGCCATATCTTAAGTTCATGAAACATAAAACACGCAAAATTCAGGTCATAAACAAAATATTGGATTAATGTATCAAAATATACAACTATGCCCAACATAATTGCTTACCCGTAATTCTTAGCAATGTCTGAAATTACAGTTGCTGGAAGTTGAGCTGGATCACCAACCTTAGAAAGTAGCAAGTAAAAGAAAGTAACAGTGGTAAGTACAACATATGCTTAAAACAATTATCGAAGTGTTTATTCCAGCACATTTTTTAAAGGTTCAATTATAATTGTTGCACAATAGAAAACATGAATTATGCAATTCTGTTTAGAAGTAACATGTCATATAAAGAGATAAAGTAATCATAAGAATAGGGAAAAGTCGTCATCCTTTCATACTGACAATCACTAATCTACTAACTGCAAATAGTAACATGTTAATAAAAAAACTCAATAACATAACCAGGAACGCTAAAGGTACTATAATAATAATTCACTTTCTTTACATATTTTGTCAAAAGGTATTTCTTCAAAAAAGTGTTGATTTTAGTCCTTGACTTTATTGGGCCATCAGGGACTAAAAGCAACAGTTTTTGAATTTGCAACGGTTGCATCCAAACAAAAAAAAAAAACTTTCGGTGACTAAAACCAAAAAAACGTTAATAGTGTCAGGGACTAAAACATATTCACCAAACATAAAATAGTGCATAGTTCTATAATGAAAGGAGCAGCAATTAAAATTACCAGAAAAACTTTTTTACATTGATTGGCCAAGGGAACAAGAGTTGCAGGTTCCACCTGTTGAGAAGTAACATATATAAGGAAATACAGTAAATCAAAAGAATAGGCAAAAGTCGTTATCCTTTCAGATTGACAATCACTAACTAACCTACTCATTACAAATAGCAACAGGTTAACAAAAACACTCAATAACATAACCAGGAACCATAAAGGTACTATAGTCTTTTGGTATTCTATGATTGCTCTCGGTAGAAAACACATATGCCACTTCCAAGGCTTAAACTGGTCTGTTTTTACTTAAACTGAGTATGCTTCCAAGGCTTGTGTACACATACACCATGGCTCTGGCTATTGTGTATCATTAGTATGTACAACTAGGCAAATATGATGAAGTAAGAGCTCAAAGTTGACCCTCATTGGGGTTCTATAGTTATGGAGAAGCCTCTTATCATCTCCCCATGACAGCCACGCAATATTTCTAGGATATGAAGGAACTACTTTAGACCAAATTTTGCCAAATTAATTTATATTCAAAACAATCTGACAGGTGATTCAACAATTAAACAGAAGAAGATTTCACTCTTACAGCTTGTGCGGCTTCATCTATAATCACTACATCGAATTTTCGACTTAGTTTGCTGAAAATATGTGAACCACTAAAGCTGAGGGTGGAGAAAACCTGCCAAGATCAAATAAAGTAATGAGAAGATCACATTTCTTTTTGCATTTTCTTTTGAATTCAACTTAAACCTTAAAATAAATACAATTGTGGCCTCATCCAAAATTGCAGCCCGGATACTGTCATCATGGCTTCCTGCAGAAGCATTACTCTGCTTATCAGTTGATGATTTGTTGGCACTAGCACGTTGTTTTTTCACCTGCAAGTCAAATTTTAAACATCAAAATTTGGTCCCTAATGACATTTGTAATTCCATATTGATCATTCAGATTGCAATAGAGGTAAATATTAAGATACAACTTAATAATCAAAATAATTTCTTTTTTTCCATGGAACCTAGAATGAAAAAAAAAAATTGTTTTCCAAAATAAACAAATCCAAACATAAGATATCAAGTTTAGCATCCGGTTCATTCAAAATACCCCCTTTGTCTCATTATAAGTGTCCCGTTGGAGTTGTGCACAGATCTTAAGAAAATTATTGCTTCTGTTGATTTCAATGATAAAATGAGTTTTCCTTGAGCTGATGTGGATGAATAAACTGAAGAATGATGCAAGGTTTTCATTTATAGCAATAACAGATCAAATTATCCTATTCTTGAATGATATGTACCAAAATTATGAAGGTACAAACAGAACTTATATTAATAATGAAAGTATAGAAGTATAGAAGGTAGAGTATGCCTTGGTGGGGCTAAGACACAACCAATCATGTCATTCAAGCACAAAGGTAGAGTATAGAAGTTAGCTTTAGCTATATCTGAATTACTTTCGATTTAGTCCCTTTTAAGTGAGTTAGGTGTCTCACTCTCATACTCAACTCCCAAAGCATTCTGTGATATGATAACTTAAGCACCAATGCAACACACAATCCAGTTTTGTACTCCATAACAGAACATATGGAATTGGATTTATTTTGTCAAAGAGGTCAGAGACAGAAGCAATAACATATTATGCACATTCCAGGTCTGCACCAGTGCGGAGATATAATGACCAAGGCCTTATCTCCTACCAGATTCACTGCTTTGCATTCCAAGTTAAATGTGTTTGATGCTTCATCACCTCACCCAGTTTAGCTTGCGGGGGACTATTAAAGGAGTGAATCCACTCGAGTTACCACTAGCTAACCCTACACTACACGTATAGGATAATATTCCTTGTAACAACCTAATAACTAACTAACTGAAGTTATTTACTGACTCAGAACCTATGAGTGAATTTATAACTAGATTCATCATTCATTTAATCATTCAAGAATTTAATACAATGACAAATTCAGAAACGATCAATTGATATTATCTCTAGAATAGCTTTAGATTTCTAGTACATAACATTTTAGGGAAGTAGTGATACGAAAGATTAAATAATAATGGTGGTAGTGGCATAGCTAATTTAAGATAGATTTGGTCTCATCTGATTCATCAACATACAAGTTCGTCCAGGGAAACTGCCTTGATAGAATGGTGTGCTTTGAGACCAATCCTCACAATGTTTGGGGTATAAGTTCGGTCATTTTCATCACGAAGACCTACAAACATCCATGAACAATAATTAAAAACTAAATATTTAATCATAATAAATATACATATACAGGAAAGGAAACTGTCAAAAGAAAGAGAAATATTAATTAAATACTAATTAACAAGTGAAGAAAAGTTAAAATTAAAAATACAAGTTCAGTCCAGTCTGCTTATAACACAGCATAATTGATTACAAGGGCCAACTACTAGCCACACAACCTGGATGGCAATAACATAAAATGGGGGGTAACATCAAAATGCAGTATAAATATCGCCTTTGCTTTTAAAATATATTATCATTCCAATTGTGCAAACCTCGGAACTTAGCATTACATTTCAATGTAGAATTACTTTCAGTTGACTAATCATCAAATACTGTGCTATCTGAACAGCATTGTCAACACATGCAAGTGAATGTACGATTAAAGTATATCCTTCTTCCCTTAATAAAGGCATTGACGTAAAACAATATATTATGTTAGAAGAAAAAACTGAACTAAGTGTGGCTATTATTGCTTCATATAGAAAGACAACAAGAAAGGCAAGTGAAAATTCATACCTCCACTGAGAACCCGCAACACAATCTCATCAAGGGCAGAATTTGATGGGGCACATACTAGAACTCGTACGCGATACTTACGAGTTGAAGTTATAGCATCAGGTTTCTGATCAAACCCATGATAATTAGACAATATTTTGTAAAGCCAAGAAACTTAACTCGTGAAAAGTACTTACTAATTCATTTCCAGTAGTTGGGAAAAAACCATCATCGCCATCTTTTGGCATCAGACTATCCCTTGGATTAATGCCATGTAACCATGGAGACGCCAGTTTCCAATGTCTATATCTGTCAAAAGAAAAGACAATAGAAAAATTGTTAAAATTAAACTTCTAGCAAGACAAATATAGTACAATCTACTAAAAAAGCTATTATAACAACCATCTTTCTTCTCTTTCGGTTAGTATGGTTTCAGGGAAGAAATGGTCAACATCGTAATTTGATTCTTAAGCGAATAAAACTGAAGATGGTAATACAAATTTACAACAGTATATAACAAATAGAGCTGACAAAGTAAAATCAATCAAGAAGATGAAAGTAGAGTGAGTGTATCATTTAATAGGAACATATGGCAATGCAATGGAGTGTGTAGATATATGTTGGTTAATCAAGAAATTCGCCAACTATTATAAGATTATTACTTGTGCAACTGTAACGCCCCAGACTGCTTTCAGGATGACCGACTGACCCCACAAACCAACACGAGTCTTTTCAGCGAGCTTTGTCCTCACTTGCACGCTTTCCGGGAAACTTCCCAGAAGGTCACCCATCCAAAGACTACTCCAAGTCAAGCACGCTTAACTGTGGAGTTCTTATGGAATGAGCTCCCGAAAAGAAGATGCATCTTGTTGGTATAGGTAGTACCCATCAATCCTTATAAGCCTTCCTTCAACCATGCAGTCTCAAACATGCATAGCTTCAGGATCCTCTCATTCCGATGTGATTCGGTTTGCCTATTAGCTGCCAGGAGCCGCACATTGTCATGCCTCGTGCACCGGCGACCACTCCCCGCCCTCATCAGCCTCGGGTGTTACAGCAACATCATGTAAAAAATACCAAGATGAAAGAGGGAGCCATTATGCATAATGAATACTAAGAAGGCCGTAATCAACTTTATCAGTTCAAAAGTTGACTGCCATAAGAATATGGCATATCATTCAAAATTTCTAACACTGGACCAAATAAAGTTGACTTATTAGCTAGAACACAGATACCATAGGACAAGAGCGCATGAAAATTTGAATATTATAGAACATGAAATGAAAAATGGAACATATAAATTATCATAAATCATAGTCTTCATTCAAAGGAAAGAATCGATTTTCCAAAAGAGAGCAAGAATCAGTGTATACATAAAATACCATAAATTATCTAATTACTGTGGTATTCATGGTCCTATTTGTATTGGAATATTCAGTAATTGCTCCCCCCACCACCACATGTGTTGCTCAGAATCCACCCAATCTCACCGGAAGATATCTTCATGTAGTGTAAAATCTTACAGGGTTGTGTATTTTGCTTGTTTGAGCAACACGGGAGGGGAGAAGAGCAATTGCTTAAAAGTTCAGGAAAAAAAACCGAAACTGTACCTAGTTGTATCCGAAGTGTCTATGAAGTGTTTGATATGAGTACAACTTTTTATTTTGAAGTGTTCAACATGAGTAAAACTTTTTATTTTGAAGTGTTCATGCCTCCTTGAACAAGTACGCAATAATCGACTTCTACTTTAAGCAAAGTGTCTTACTAAACAACAACCTACTTATTATTCAATTCAAATAGTTTCATTGGGCTGGAAATTCTATATCATACTTAAGCATGTCTTACTTCTCTCTCCTTTATACTGGACAATGCAGGTATCAAACAAATGATTTAATAACCCAAAAGACTGAAAATCATGATCATGCCCTGAGCTTTAAATGATCTTCAAAGCATCATGTCATGTGATGTAATGTAAAGTCAAACCAACTTAGATGAAGGGAAACCAAGAAAAGTTGCACTTTGTTACGATTAGTTTCTTGATACTTATATTTACAATGAATACTGGTTTTTACATGTATTGCAATTCCAATCTGACTCAACCATTTCAAATATGAATTACTGGAAGATGCACTTTGTTATGATTAGTTTCTTGATACTTATATTTACAATAATACTGGTTTTTACATGTATTGCAATTCCAATCTGACTCAACCATTTCAAATATGAATTACTGGAAGATAAGTACAGCAACAGAGCTAACATGCATAACTCAAGAAGCCAGAATGAAAAGAGAAGAGCAGTTTGATATCTCATCTATAGAATAAAAATTATCTTAAAAGTATCTCAATATGGAAATTAAAAATTAAAAAAAAAAAAAAAAAAAAAAAAAAAAAATCTAGTCTGAAATTAGAATCACAGGAAAAACCAAAATTCATGAATGCTAAGCCCCCATTCGGGGTGGTCATCTGTTTTATGTTTGAAATTTTCAAAAAACCAAAGCCAGTTTCAAACATAAAAGTAAATATTAAAAATATATAATACACTTATTTAGTAGTAATTTAAATAATAGTGGTTAAAAGTGGTGGTTGTCGGCAAAAGGCTGCGGAGTGGTGATCAGAGTGGTAGTCAGATTGGTGGTCGGAGGTAGATGGACTGGTGAATGGCAGTTGTCAGAGTGGTGGTCGATGGTGGTAGGAGTGGTGATTGAAAGTGGATGGAGTGGTGATCGAAGGTGGCTGAACTAGTGATCGGAATGGTGGTTGACGGTGGTCAAATTGGTGATCGGAGGTGGTTGGAGTGGTGAACCAAAATATTTTGTTTTCAAATTTAACTTTTAAAACCAAAAACAAAAACTTTTAAAACCCCGTTTTACCCTAATATATTTTGTTTTCAAATTTAACTTTTAAAACCAAAAACAAAAACTTGCAAGTGTAGAATTGTCAAAACAAAACTTACTTCTCCTCTATTGGTAATTGTGGCCCCTGCTTTAGCTCGTAGGTCCCGCTCCTAAAAAGTAAATAGAAACAAATATAAAAATGTGAGCATTTATAGGTATTGTACTTAAGGGCATACTTTGTAGAAGAGAAAATTGCTTCAAAATTTCACATCTACTAGAAATGCCCTTAAGATCATGTCTTGCTCAATACTCCCTCCGGTCTCGTTAATAGGCAACAAAAATTGTAAAACCATTGGTCTCAAATATAAGCAAATTCAACAATCATTACTCTTTTTAATTTTGTCATTCCAAATTTACCCTTGAATTATTTAAATTATTTTTCCACATTTGTTGATATTCCCATGTGCTCCACTATTTCTTAATAGGTGTGCCTTTTTTTCTCCCTCTTAAATATGAGACCGGAGGGAATACAAGATAACAATTGAAGCCAAAAGCAGAATTATTAGTCATAAAAGAGTAGAGAAATATATAAAGATATTATACTTACTTTGACTGTACTCTTGTTGGAGTTGCATGTAAAATGGTACTTAGAAGCCCAATTATGGTCTGGGTCTTCCCAGTCCCCGGAGGCCCCTAAAATGAGTTGGTTAGATTCAATTATTTGTTTTTTTTAAAAGGAGAAAACTTAGGTGCCGTACCATATGTGCTTTTGGTGCTGTTCACCAATTATAATATAACACGTGTGTATTGTATTTAAATTAAAAGTAGTTTTCTTATTTTAGTTATCCATGTGGCATATTATAATTGGTGAATAGCACCAAAAGCACATATTACTGCACCTAAGTTTTTTCCTTTTTAAAAAGGTGTAACTACACATTGACAAATGAAGACAGAAAACTTTCAAATATCAAGCAAGTTGATAATGCATGTCAGATGCAAATTACAGAACCAAGTAAATTATCAAGAAATAGGACCTCGCAATATACTATAAATGAACATCATAAGCTATACTCTGGTGGTAATAAATAACAAACTCTGTCTCACCCAAAAACTGTTGTGCAAGCTTTGTACGATAAGAAACACATGGCAAAAAATAAATTAGATCTGGCCAATCTGTTTCTTAGAACGCTAAAAGCAATTATCTTTTTACATTTCAAAAAGAAAATATGAACTAAAATCCCTTTTCCCTTAAGCCATAAAACTCATGTTATTTTCACCAAAAACAGAGAGGGGATAATGGCTGCAGGACAGCTGGACATCGGCAGTTCGTAGTAATGAAATTTCTCAATTCCCAACAATAACAAACTAGTCTTAACACAAAATTTCAATATAAACATATTAAATAAAACAAAGGAAAGGAAAGCATGCAAAAAAATTAAAACAATTCACTGTAGAAGCAAGGCACGCAGACAAACCTGTATCAGGACAAAGGCTTTTGATGATAGACCAGCCTGCAACAGGAAAATAAAAGTTTATTATGGAATAAATAAAGGGTGCATGAGCTTTATAAGAAATTTACACCACAAGAAATTCCTTGATGAATTATGCGTCAAGTCAATTAAAAGACGAAGAAAATCTTTATGAGAAAGTGAAGAGATTGACCAAAAGTGTTTATTTCTTTATCATTTGAAGGGTGATCAAATATCCCTTTGCCATCAAGTAGGTCGGCTCATTTTTCAACCAATATAAGAGTGAGTATATGGATGAACTTTAAAATAAAAAAAGCTAAAAAAATTATCATTGCAAAATTTAATTTTGAGAAAATATGTCGTTCAAACTTTAAAATGTATTTGAAGATTGCATCCAGACAGACAACAGCTTTTAATTTAGACTGAAAAAGTAAAAATCAATGCCTTTAACAATGATGATTGCAAGTAAAATTATGAGCATGTAGAGAAGAAAGAAAACAGATGACACGAAACATGTTGAAAGTATAAGCAAAACATGAAAAGAAGAAAAGAGAAATATAAGACTCTATATAATAATTAAGTCATATATCACATATTTTAAGCATAAGATCCTTTAATTAAATGTCATGTCTCGACTTGACAATATGCCATCATAATAAATTTCCAGACACTTGTTTCCAAACAATATAAAGTTACTGACAATGACACAGAGGAACAACCTGGCATTTCTTTGAAAAATACAAAATAAAAACAAAAGTATAATTAATAAAATCTAAAACCAGGTTAGAAAACACATTTTATTTAATGCATTCAATTTCTAGAGTAAAAACTTACAGTTATGGCCTCATGTTGATATTGATTGAAATGTTCTTTAACATGTTCATCCAAAGGTAATGGGATTTTCCATCCTGCAGCTTCTGTACCAAAATCCTCTCCACCAGCATTTAATATTAAATCCTTGAATAGGAGAGTGCTTATTGTTTTTATAGCCACATACTCACGAGCAATGGTAGATAAATTGCACATCTGCATATTTATATTAATCTTTTCTGGTAAGAAAACAATTATTAAAACCTGTAAACGTTTTATAAACTAATAACACAATTCATCGGTCAAGGATTAAAGCTCCCTAAATATGAAACAACAGAGAAGTGGTATCGCCCTATAAAAATAACATTGTATTGACTGTTTCTTAGAGGTGAAGTCTTCAACATAATAGGGAACAAAGAGTTCAATTTGTGGAACGGCAATTGGCGCCCTCGTGTTCGTTATATTTTGGTTGTCGCAATAATCAATATACTCTAGGTTATTTAGTCCTGTCGAAATTCTCAGATTTAAAAATAAACAGGTTTCTCTCAGATCGGCTATCAACAAACATGGTCAATAAATTTGCATCTCTTACTGGAAATTTGACAAAGGTTGCATGTGGTCTTCCTTGGGTGAAGCCGATATTTTTACGGCTTTTGGTGTGTCTTTCTGGTTTTCCCAGTAAAGTTCCTCGCATCATTTAAGGTATTTGGGTTCCTCCTCTTTGTCATTGGATCGAAGTTAATACTAATGTAGCTGTTAAAGGAATTCTCGGTCATACTCAAGGTGGTGATACTTTTCGTATCATATTGGGTCCGTTGCTGTCTGCTTTTCTCTATATTTGTATATTAATTATGCTTTTCAGGCATAATTTCAAGAAGCAATGTTTGTCAGTTAATTAACATTTCAGAAAGGTTGGTTAAATTTTACATAAAATGTGATCCTACTCTAGTGGTCAGTTAGTCTTCTCTCCTAATGTTGTTCCTTGGAGACTCAGATCTAAATTGTGCAGTTGTCTTCAATTGATTTCCTCAATGCAGTTCAAGATTTCTCACATTTATAGCGAAGGCGATAATTGTCCGGATAAATTGGCATTTTTGGAGTTAGTTCTAGATGTTATTCTTGCCTTCTTGGTGGAATAATATCCCTGCTTTTATTAATACAGACTTCTTTCATCAAAAGTTTGGTCTATCATTTTACTGCTTTCATAAATTTTCTTTCGTTTGTATGGGTTAGGCCAGGTCTTCCTTTTGTTCTTTCTTTTTTTCTTTTGTGAGGGTTTTGGTTTTGTCCCCCCCAAGTTTGTTTTGTTTCTCTTTTTTTCTTTTGTGTGGGATGGCTGATCTTATCTATCGCATTTCTCCCAATTCATAAAAAAAAAATACATTGGTAAAAGTGAAATGTTTATATATGTATATGCTAGATTTGTTGAATAAAATGCAAAACGAACATTTGAAAACTGCTAATGCTAAATAGAACTTTCTTTAACCAGTAAATCAATACTGACAAGATTTCGGGGAAAATAAAGGACAGGTAAAAATTTGGGCTTTAAAAGGTTGCCACATTTTCTAGGTCAGTACATACCACATGCCTCAACAAGTACTTACTGTGGTACTTACTTGATTCAAATAACCTACCAGTAGAGAAATAATCAAATCCTTGACCTTTTAATGGACTAGCCAATCAAAATAATAATCTCAATTGCAAAATGGACTTAAATATTCGATCTTTTTTATAAACTAGTCAATCTCCTCACTCCAAATATACCTGACATGTGTAAAATTACATACATACAACTGAATCATATTAAAATGCATCAAATGCAATTATTTTCATGTAACTGAACAAATGATGCACATATTGTCAATGAAAGAAACTGTTGAGAATAAAAGAACGTATTATGAAGTACCTATAAAACAAAAAACGACATTTTTGGAATTTCAACAGACATAATATAAAATTATCATTATCTTTATCAATAAATACCTAATGCATAATCCAAAAGAACTGTTTACTAAAAGAAAATAACACATCAAATATATTTAACAGAAATAAAATTTGAGGGACATTCAAATTCACAGTTGACATATGTAAAATATCTTTGTAAGAAACGTTTCTATTATAAATCCTTAGAGAGTTTAAATATAATACTTGATACATTTAGCAAGAATAAAATACAAGATAAACCAAGTTACCTTCATAAAATACAATTTTGCCTCTGTCCCACGTATATGAGAACGCATATTGAACAGCCTCGGGCAAGATTTCACCTTATTTGTATTTAAATGTGAGTACTCTCCAGCTAGATAGAGTCTAAGTCGAAGAATTCTTGATTCAGAATATCTTCGCACCTCCTCCACCAAAGCAAATGCATGCGTAGTAATGTCATCCACATACTTCCCAGTATTGAATATTGACAGGTAAAAAGAGAAAATATGTCAGTTTGAGTAGTTGAATAATTCAAACAATCTAAGGGAGAACAGTGCAGAAATAAAACATATATGAGAGCAAAATCCAGTACGTGTACATCGTAGCAGGATGAGCAAAGTCCAAAAACACACAATCTTCGACCCTTAGTACCTCATTTTTTGAAATCAGCAACATATCATTCTGTGATATTGATTCTCCCTCTTCCAATTCAAAAAGATATTCTAGAAAATCAAAGTCATCTGACTCTTTGTAACTCTGTACCACCCCAAGCTTCCATTTTGTCCCTGCGACCAACAAAATCGAAAAAACTCTTCATCCTCTATGTTTATGGTAAAAGAGAACACATTTGTCAAATTGGTCCATTTAAGTTTTTTAAGTATCAAATTGGTCCTTTAAGTTTGTAACAAATTACATCATTACCCTTTTTAGTATCATATTGGTCCTTAAAGTTTGTAATCACATCATTACCCTTTAAAGGACCAATTTGATACTTAAAAAACATAAAGACTAATTTGTTACAAACGTTAAGCTTAAAAGACCTTGGATACATTTGGCTTGAACAATACTACTATTAGTTTTGTAGTGTTATAGCGTGGCAAAATTTTAACAAACCGCTATTGTTATGTGATACACGATTTAGAACAAAGTATTGTCAAATAACGACTATAGCAATACAGTGTAGCGAAATTTAAACAAAGTGTTGTCAAATAACGACTATACTACTTCTACTACTCTAAATTAGTAAGCATTTAAAGAATTTAAAAAATGCAAAAAGGAATCAAAATAGCTGAAAGGACAAAAAAAATACCATTTTCTTCCTCTTTCCCTCTGATGATTTGGGCTTTGGCTTCTTCAAAAATGAGGGGTTCATAGGTGTTAATATAATCATCAACATCTTTATATTGTTTCTTCACCTTAACGAGTTTGTTAGAAGCAGACCCATTAGCTCTTCTCTGATTCTGAAAACACACAAAATATATATAAGATGGATTTTGGGATGAATAAACAAATTAATTCGAAAGATAGAGAGATAAAGGGGAACGAATTACGTCGGATTCGTCGAAAAGAGTAATGTAATTCCAACTGAGAATAATCCGGTAAAAGCGATGGATTACAGCTTCTTCTTGAAGTTTTTCCTTATCCAACGCCATAAGAACGAAGTGAAGAAAACTAGTGAAAGAGGTTTTTACTTTTCAGAGTGCAAAACCCTTCGATGAACTGGAACTTGGCGGTTAACGATTTCACGACAGGCTGCAACTGGCGGCCGCGTGCAATGCAAGGAAGGGCGGGACACTGCAGAGTGATTGTAAGACTGAGAAAGAACAAAAGGGTTTCGAATTTTTGTTTTTTTATTTATTTAATTTAATAAAAACTGAACCAAATGTGTAACCGGCGTTCAAATGGTTCAATTAAACCCACGGTCATCTACCCAAAAAAAAAAATTATACCCAAGATCAACCCGCTTATTGTAAATAAAATAAGGAAAATGCTAACTAGTGTCCCCGGAGCACCGGGGCATTAGATAAGGATACTCAATATACTTCATCCGTCTCAATTTGTTTGAGTCATTTGAAATAACCAAAACACGTATATTAAAAAAATTGTATAAATGAATGAGATATACTATTTATTTTACTAAATTACCTTTGTATACTCCCTATGCACTTTTTAAGTGCAATAATAATTACTCTAAAAAGTAAATCTATAGAGGTAGAAGTGGAAATACAAGTAAAAAATTGTAAATGGCTCAATGTTTTAGGACAATGTTTTTTTGCAAATAGCTCAAACAAATTGGGACGACGGGAGTAGTAAAGTTGTATTGAGATTTGTGCAGTCAACATCTATAAAATATAAAAATTATTGTTTTTGATGCATAATTTTCCTTTTTTGTGTCTTTAACTAGTGCCCCGGGGGCACTAAATATTTTCGATCCTACCTTTAAAATATTTTCGATCCTTCTTCAAATGTTCTTAATCATTATTTAACACCAACCACTTCTAATTTTTCTGTGAAATTTAATGGGTGTGAGGAACATTTTAAATTAGCGATTGGCAAATTGGATTCTCTTGTTTCTTTGAAGAATATGATTCAAGAAATATTCCTCTTTAAAAATGGTGAAGAAATAAAAATTGAGCATATGGCCTATTTAGATTCATTCACGGACATCATGAGTGACTCCCTTGTTGCAACATATAAAAAATATTGGATCAAATTGGAGAATGATATGGATGTTCAATCTATGTTTAGGAGTGTCGAATTTGAAAAAGAACCACATCGTTTGTACACGATCTTAAAAAAAATAGTTAAGTTGTTGTTGTATGTGGTTTATTTAAAATTATATATCTGATACTGCCGCGATATGTTATTTAAAAATTAAATTTAAAATTAAATATATAAATGCACAATATATAAACATGACTAAAATCAATAATATTAATAATGATAATTTTTTTTGAAAGACAAAATATTATTATTATTATTATTATTATTATAAACGTCAATAGTTCATTGTACAAAAAGTAAAAACAAGGCAATAAGCTTGCACAAGAGCAAAACAGTTTGAGGCTCAACATACAAGGGTCAAAATAAAGATTTAACCGATACTTTTCCGATACGATTATCGAGACGTATCAGACGCGTATCGGATATTATTTTTTATTTAAAAATAAAGATTTAATCGATACTTTTCCTCGATACGAGTATCGAGACGTATCAGACGCGTATCGGATATTATTTTTTTATTTAAAAATAGATTTAACCGATACTTTTCCGATAGGAATATCAAAACATATCGAACGAGTATCGATATCGAGTATGTATCGGACACGATATTTTATCATTTTTAGAATATCGGAGCTTCACAGGTGATATTTATAGAATGAGTGATAGTTGAATACAAATAATAATTTTATAATATTAATTATTAAAAACGAAAAGAAAAAAAAAATAGTCTGCCATGCAGAAACAACAATGACATGTGGTAGGGTGGGCTAGGTGGCACCATTCTCAGTTTAGCCACATGCAGTGTGCATATTTTGTCCCTAAAGAGGGGTATTACGAGAAACTTTTTCAAATAGGGGGTATTGTGGGATTTTTTTATTTTTTTAGTGGTAGGTTGGGAAACAAATCAACATACAACGACGAACATTTTTAAAATAATATGAACTTATATATGTTTAACTTAATATTTAGATATATTATAAACACATTTCGAACATTAAAAGGTCATAATGTTGTCATTAAAATGAACAAAAATTAGTCACTAAGATTAAAAACAAAGGTAAAACATTTGTAGGATGATAACAAATGATTTTATTTTATAGAACGAAAACAAAAATTCGCTATAAAAGTAGAGATTAAAAACATATTTTATTCAAAAATAAAAATAAACAGCTCATGTATTAAATTTTATTTTTAATTCTCTAGACAATAAACTTAAAAATTTGGCTAAGCCTATGGAAAATCCATGTCGCCCCCAAAGGCAAAGCTATTATGGAGGATATGTAAAGGTGTTTTACCAACTTGGGTGAAGCTTCAGGAGCGTCGTGTTCCTTGTCTGGTGTCTTGTCCCATGTGCAACTATGTACTAGAAGATGATTGGCATGCTCAATTCGACAGCAATGTCAGCACCCAGGCCAGACAAACATCGGGTATTGATAAAAAAAAATATTGCCTCGTCTTCAAACTGCTGCAAATACGCGCGAGACAGTTTTGCAAATCTGTGCACATGAGGATAAAGAAACAGCAGGCTTGTTTGCAATGGTGATGTGGGTGTTGTGGAAAAATAGAAACAACGAAGTGTGCAATGAGTTGCACGATCCGGGTAAGCTCAGGCCATAAGGCTCGATTTTTATGGGAAGAATGGGCTGTTGTGCAGCAGCTTCAACAAGCAACAACACAGCTAGTTCAAAATCAGCAGGTTTTGTCGTGGCATAAACCCTCCCAAAGGTGGTTCAAATGCAATGTGGATGCAGATTTCATCAAGGATTAAACAAGACTAGCATAAGTTGGTGTTTGCGCGATCATATGGGACGATTTGTTATGGCGGAGACCAATTGGTTTGATGGTAATTCCTCCATTCGGGAAGGAGAAGCTATTGATGTGCTCGAGGCTTTGAAAGATAAGCAACTAAGGCATATTATATTCGAGACGGACTCCAAAAATGTTGTGGACGCAATTCTCCATCCTCATAAGGGATCTTCTGAATTTAGTGTTCTTATTGATAATATTTGTAACTTAATGTTGTCCAATACAAATTTTTCGGTGAAGTTTATTAAGCGACAAGCGAATATGATCGCTCATACTCTATCTAAGGCGACCATTTTTTGGCCTAGTCACTGTAGTTTTGAGACATTGCCGTTTTGTATTACCACTTTATTGCTTAATGAAATGATATAAGTTTATGTTTGTAAAAAATAATAAATTAGTTTCTTGACTTCTTCTTTTTTACAAAAGTTCATCTTTAAATGACTTCTTTTGATAACATATCATCATGAAGACCTTAAAATATTATTAGATAAATTAATAAAAATTAAATAAACTGTATTTTATTGTTGATTACGGTCTGGCAAGTGAATCAGTCTATCGTTAAGTAATAATATTTAGAAAGATTCGTCTTCACAGGGATCGTGCCAAGATAACTAGTTTCGTTTAGTAGTTTAAGATAGTTTGCATCCACTTTGTAGTTTGGCAGAAAGTAAAGATAGTTCAAGAAGCAATAGAACTTACAGATTAAGGATATAGTGATTTGGTTAGGTGATTTTTGAATCATTCCCCTAGTCCAACTTGGTAATATGGCGTTATATTCCACTTGCAACCATAATTCCATTATCCTAACAGATTAACCGTTTTAGTGAATTGTACATTTTAGCATCCGATTATTACCATAATGCAATTGAATAAACTAAGTCTAACAAAAATAAGAGAACTCATGTTGTCATGTTTTAATACCTACACATGTTCTCACGTTGCTCCTAAAATATCAGTATAGTTTAAATCATGCAAAATTTAATTATGTGTTTGTTAATCTTTTTTAGCCTTTAACTAGAGATTTATGAATAGATCTCTCATGCTTATATATTAGACCAATTACTTCGTTATTGAGTATTAAGGGTCATTTAAAATCATCCTTAATTCCTATGATTCAGTTCATAAATACATCTACTTATAAATTGAATTAAAGTAGGAATATTAATTGGAGATAATAGAGTGGTTGCAAGTCATATAATCTTTTTCAAACCAATTACACGTCTCATGAATTTTTAGAGGATGTCATCTACTTAACCTAATCAAAGTATCTAGCTAATCATAATACAACAACCAAACAAAAGAGTTTAGAACATTACATCAAATTAGTCTTCGCCATACAAATGAAGGGCACTCCTATGGTGGGAGGTAGTCCTTCCCATAAGAGCTTCTAGCTCTCATTGCATTTTGAGAGTGCTTGTTGCTCTGACTTATGTTATGAATTGTATTTTGAGTGATGTTTAAAATATGGTGGAGGAAGACTCTATTTATAGGTGTTTTGGGCTTGGATTTTATGCACCATTGTGGTACGATTAAATTGCATCGTGCCACGATGTCTCACATGGTGCCATCGTGGTACGATCGATGCATACTGATCCGTTCTCAAATTTTTGCATATATTTACTTCAAATTAATCTCCTGACATCGTGGTACGATGGTTTCTGCTATTTTTCTTCATGTTTTGCCTTTTTTGTGTAATTTCTTTAACTCTTGCTTCTTTGTTGAGTAACTTTGATTTTTTCTTCTTCAGTATTTACATGTTTTTGGTTTTGCAACTTATTAAAAACTACTAAAAATTACATAAAATAATCTTAAATGCATATTAAAAATATCATATTATTTACTGTCATTGTGTGTTCAACAAAAGTCATTTTGAACATAATATGTGAACTTTTGTAAAAAAGTAAGGACTAAAACTGAAAATATACGTAACTCAAATAATACACGTAACTCAACTTTAGAGAGATTAAAAATGAAAATTTATATTTAGAGAGACAAAAAAATATATGTAACTCAAATAATAATAATAATAATAATAATAATAATAATAATAATAATAAGAAGAAGAAGAAGAAGAAGAAGAAGAAGAAGAGACAAAAAAATATATGTAACTCAAATAATAAGAAAAAAAAAAGAAGATGGTGCAAACAATCACAAGTTCATTGAAAAAATTCATACACAATCATAAATAGATTAAAATTTCATAAAATCCACTCAACTATAAGTTCCTTAAATTACCCTAGTTTAATCTTTTATATTATGTTTTCCCAGACACTGTCAATAAATTTATGTTTGTAGTTGTAGAAAAGTTCAAACGTGCATTATATTAGGAACAGTTAAATAGTGGTTACCCGCTGTAAAATAGGTCGATTTTGGAATATCCCATGTAATATATTTTTTTAAGATTCCTCCTTGCATACTAAAGATTCTTTGAAATACCCAGAGAATCTCCTACGTAGCACCTCCACGTGGATTTTTATTAATTTTTAATTATTTTTTTATCACGTGGCATTAAAAATTTTTTAAAAAAAATCTTTTTCATTTAATATCAATTCTACCTATATTACTTATTAATAATTAACAATTTAATATATAAAATAAAAACATAATCAAATCAAATAAAAATAAAATTAACAATTATATAAAAAAAAGTATGAAATAAAATTTTAAAATTGTAACAAAAAATAACAATTATATATAGAATAAAAACATAATGAAATCAAATACAAATAAAAAAATTGTAACAAAAAAAAATTAACAATTATATATAAAAATTAAAAATTACAACAATATATTAAAAATTATATTAATAAACTTCTTCCTCATCATGTTAATTTATATTAAAAATTACAACAATATATCACTAAATCTTCTTCTTCCTCCATCACCAAACAACTACATAGAACATCCATCACCAACCCAGAATTTGCAACAATTCACAAACCCAACCTTAAGAAAATCTTTTAATTTCTTTCTCAAAATCTTTCATCTTCTTCTTCTCAAATTCCCTCATCATCAAGAACAACAAGAACAAATCTTCAAACTTCAACCCAAAATCTTCTTCACTATTTCATCAACAACAACAACACCAAATTAGAAGAAAAAAAAAAGAAAAAAAAACCCCATAAATTTCATCAAGACCAAGAACAACATCCTCAAGGACAATACCATGAACAACAACATCATTTGTTGAAATTTCTAGTGGCACCCAAAAGCTAGGAAATCACCGGTGACATCTTTTCTAGGCGAGAGAAGAAAAAGAGAACTTCTGAAACTTCCTCCGATCTCCACGAGATCGTTCCGTATTCCAGTGAGAGTTTTCGAAGGTGGCGTGAAATCACCGGTGGAAGAGGTCGAAGAAGAAGACGAAGGAGGTGGAGCGAGGAAGTTTGCGACACCGCAGAAAATAAGCGAGAGGTCTTCCTTGACGCCGTGATCGACGGTGGTGGGAGGCGGTGAAGCGGCACAGTGAAGATTGGAAGATTTTGTTTAAGGGTTGTTGTTCTTGTTGTTGAAGCTTGTGTTGTTGTTCTTGTTGTTCTGTTAGTTTTGGGTGGGTTTGAATTTTGGGGATTGAATTTTGGATTGGTTGTGGATGCTCATGAGGTGTTTGAGGATTTGCTTGTTAGAGATGTTGTTCTTTGGAATTCTATGATCAATGGGTAATGACAGATTTGGCACTTTGAAGAGGCCTTGGTGATGTTTAGGTTTGTGTTTTGGGCACAAGATTGAAGGGATTGAGTTGTTGTTGAAGAATTCATAAAACCCAGTGAAGGAGAAACCCAGTGAACGCAGATTTTCTCTCTTTCTCTTCTTTTTTTTTTATTTGATTTTTTTTCTGTAAAATCTTTAATTTGAAAAAAAATATCATTAATTTTGTATTATTTATTTTTTAATATAATTTTTTTATTATTTTTTTAGCTTCTTTGATTTTTTAACTTCTTTAATTTTTAGAATTTTTATAAAATAAATTAATTATGTTTTGATTGTTTTTCTTTTATTTTTCCATTTTTTTTTAATTATTTTTTAATTTTTTATAATTTTTTTTTATTTTTAGTAAATACTAATAAGTTTTTTAAATTTTTATTTTTTTTTCATTATGTTTTTATTTGATTTGATTATGTTTTTATTTTATATATTAAATTGTTAATTATTAATAAGTAATATAGGTAGAATTGATATAAATGAAAAAGAATTTTTTTTTATATTTTTAATGCCACGTGGCAAAAAAATAATTAAAAATTAATAAAAATCCACGTGGAGGTGCCACGTAGGAGATTCTCTGCCCATGTGTTACTCCAAAGGGGTATTCCAAAGAATTTTTAGTATGCAAGGGGGGGATCTTAAAAAAAATATTACAGGGGGTATTCCAAAACCGACCTACTTTGCAGGGAGGTAACCACTATTTAACCCTATTAGGAAACCAAGCCTCAAGGTAAAAAAAAAAACATTTAACCAACAACCCCGCATGAACACGACGAACTGACGAGGAAGAACAAGTCATGGTGGCGCACCGGCGACTAGGCTACCCCTCACGGGGGTTAAAGGGTGGTGCAGCCATTTAGGGCAAATGCACCACCACAAACAACTCTACATTTTGAAGGTGAGCTTTGGACTTGGGCGGGAAGGGGAAAGTGACAGTGAATGTTTACAGAGAGAGTTTCAATAGAAAAACATGTTTCACCTCTTGGTGCGATGAAATTTTTAGTTATTACTGATCTCTCTATAAATTTGAGAATGAAGGGAGTAAATCACATTACATAAATGAAAAAGTAAACCTATCACAACAAACTCCATTGCTTCACTACTAATTTTGTTAAAATATTCCTTTTACGAATTTTTTTTCTTCTTTCTGAAACTACTGATCTCTCTAAATTCAAAGTTGAGAAAACCACTAGATTTGATCTAGTGGCGAGGAGCTTGGGTATTATACATGAAGTCCTAAGTTCAATCCTCATTGACTTCATTGTATATACAAAAAGTAAAAATACATCAATGAAAAGAGTATTACATTTATTATTATTATTATTTTTTTTGACAAAAGGAAATTCATATCATTTCATTATATAATAAGTTGTGAATACAAAAAGGTATCGAATCAAACACATGGCGACTAGACTAAGAAAGAGCCGCTCTAGCAAGAGTGTGAGCGACCCTATTCGCTTGACGTCTTATCGGCTTTAGTATTATCACTTTATCTATCCCACGATGACCCATTTATAAAAAAACAAAAGGATATTTCTAACATATGCAATTGTTTGCATAAGGAGTAATTAATGCCTTTGAGAGTTTTTTCAAATCTTATTAATGAGTCAATTAATATATTTTTTTATTAATTATTTTCTCTCTCTCTCTCTCTCTCTCTCTCTCTCTCTCCTATTTTTTATGAATAATTTTGTCTTTGCTATATTAGAGCATATCCAATACGGGTATCATAGAAAGTATCATAGATAATGATTCGTATCTTATTTTTTTAATCATTGGAGTTCCATAACGTGACATAGAGGGTATCAAAATTGATGATACCGGTACCTTATTTAAGGTATCGTATCATCAACTTAATGTTACCTTTTTTTTTTGTGTATTGAATTAAATAGAATTAATAATTTGTTAATAATGTATGATACCTAGAGTGGTATCACTATTGGAGCAAAACACGTATGAGTTGCATAAATACTATATGACATTGTAGGAACCACTTTTTAGTAATATATGATACTCAAAACGGTATCACCATTGGAGATGCTCTTAACAACTAATGTCTATTTCTATCTCTCTCCCTCCCGTAATATATTAGATATTTCCTTTAAATTTTGTTGTCTAATTTATAAGAACATTTTCCAAATTTAATTTGTATTAATTAATTTTTTACAAAAATACTTCTAATTAAATAAAGAGAAATAAAAAAGTATCATTCTTCTTTATTAATAATTAAAGAGTTGTTAAAAAAAGGTACATTATTAATAATTAATAAATTTAAGGTAATTTTTGAATTTATTTAATTTTTTTAAATTCAATAGTTAATTATATTATTCAAAAATGATTCAGATTTTATTATTTATTACCGTATATAGAAATATTCAATTATTTGTTTTACGTGATTATTTTAATAAAATTTATTTTTTGTGTTTAAAAGGAACTATATGGTTCAAAAAATTATTTATGCATGAAAGTTGATTTTCAATCATGTGTATACTATTGCGGTGGAATTGAAGAAAAGGTACTATAGTTTGATTTCGATTATTGTTTTATTGTAATTTATAAATACATACAAATAATATTGACAAGTGGTTTTATTATTTATATTTTTTTCAACACGATTGTTATTTATGTTTTTATAATGTATTTTCTATTTAAAATGATATTAACAAGTATTATTTTTAAATTATACTTTAAATTTTTTTTGTCATCTTTTACAATATTATGATGATGCATAAGAATGATTCACCTTCACCCGCTATGTAAGACCCGTAGAATTACTATAGCAGAAATATGAATTTTTGATATATTAATTAGCTTGTGCTATTTGTTTTATTGATTTTCTGTTTAATTGTCTGTTTTGACAGAATTTATGCTGAGATTGTGCCTGCGCGTAGTTTAATATTTGAAAAATGGGCACAATGATTTTATAAGCTTTAAATGAGTTTAGAAACATTTTTGTCTCGTTGAAATGTTGAAAATAATTTTCTAGTGGTTTTTGAGAAAACGAGCAAGATATACCCGCAGTTTGAAAATTTTACGGTTTCTGATTTCCGTCAAAATTTTAATGGAGACTTTATATATCGACTGTGATGATAATTTGATCTCATTATATTTTTCTGAGCTTCGGAGCGAAAATTTATTCAGAATAAAAATTATTCGAAAGTTTGTGAATTATTTTAATTAAGTGATTTACGGTAGAATTTTCTGTTTCCGTAAAGTTTATCGGTATGCGAGATACGACTCGTTTAAGAGCGAACGTGGGGGCTGAGCGAGATGAGTTGGCTAAGATGATGAAAATATCTAGATATTTTAGTTAGATATTATTATTATATTATTGTGAGAGTAAGAAGTGGATGGCTAGGATTGAATCTTGGCAAATTAGCACTATTAGATCCAAGGGCTATGAATTATCCAACCTATCTATTTGAACAAAAGTCATGAGAACCAAAATCTCTTCCACTCTTTTTCTCTTGGCCGTGGCTCTCCCTTCCTCTCATTCATACCTTCACAAAAAAATTCAATAAGTGTAGAAAACATAGAATTTGTGAGAAATCTAGAGAGAATTAGGAGAAAAGCTTGGAATGGAAATTGATCCTTGTAACTTGGTGAAGCTTTTGACATGAGCAAAGTGGTAAGACAAATCTCTCTCCCTCTTTTCTCTTCATTGGCCGTGAGGCCTTTTGCTAGGATAGGGTGAGTTTTAAGTTTTTCCCTTTGTTAAGTTATAGATCCATGATCTAAAAGAAAAATTGGCATTTAGAAAGATTTGATTTGTGATTTTTGAAAATGATTTTGAGGAAATATTTTGTAAGTTATGATTTGGTTCAATTGAGTTCTTTTGCTTGCAATTGAAGTTGGCCTTAGTTGTTTTAATGGTTTAATTTTGAAAAGAAAATGTTAGAATTGAAAAGCCCTAAAATTCTATGAGTTTATGAAGTTAGGGTTTTGAAAAAGTTGTTAAGTTTTAAATTAAAATCAAATTGAGTTGGTTTATGTGGAATTAGTAATTGTATAAGTGTTTTAGCTATGTTTGATTCTCAAAAAAAATAGTTTAGAGATGTTTTTGCTACTAGCCGAAATCTGAAGGGCATTTTCGTCCATTTTAAAAGTTAAATTTTGTCCTAGAAAGTTAACCATTCAATCCACCTTTTCGAGACGATGAATTTGGCATATGGCTCGTCTCAATCCGATAAAGATTGAATGAGTTATGAGCGTTTTAAATTGTAACTGTTTTACCGTCGTTTTTGAATTTAAAATAGATGGTTTTATTTAATGAAACTTTTGAGATAAAAACTATTCTTTAAGTGTTTGTAATTTCAAGAGTTGTTTTAAAAAAGATTTGGCTTTTTAAGTGTTTTAAAATAGCTGAGATTTATTTAAATGACGTTTCTGTGATGAGAAGCTATCTTTTAAAAATGTTAATGTTTTCAAGACTTGTTTTCAATATGACTTGAGCCTAGTTAGTTATGAGGGAACAACCATAGGTCTTGAATCCATTAGTAGCCGAACTACGACTTATTTGAGTAACCAATTAGAATGCGGTATTAACTTAGAGAAGTTATATGTTGTGAAAGGTTAAGAGGATTAGCCAGATTTGGGACTTCGTCGAGAGAGACAGATATTGCTCGCGTAGCGTAAGTTGAATGTGTTGGAAGCTAGCCGAGGTAAGGGCACTTTCTAACGATTTCATATACCTTGAAATATCGAGTGCTTTTTATGCATGTGTAATTGTTGCTTGCATATGAGTATTTGCTTGATGTGATGCAATATGAATTATGAGCATGGTTGTTTTGTGATGTATTCTCGTGACGAGAACTTGTTTGAGAACATGCTATATTCTACACATGTTTGAATGGTTGTTGTGAATTTCATATGATTGAATAATATGAAATGTTGATGCATGTACTTGATTGATTATCTTGTTGTACATGATGTTATTTGTCTTACATATGATTTTGCGAAATATATGTATTGGCATGTGGTTGAGAATTACATATGCTTGAAAGATATGTATTTGTTGCATTAGCATATATGGGGAATCGTATGCTCATGCATTCATAGTAAGTGGTTATCGGGAATGGACCACGGGGTGTGATTATCGGGAATGGATCCACCTTAATCCTGCGGGATTTATTGAGTCCAATACGTGGTTATCGGGAATGGACCACGGAGTGTGATTATCGGGAATGGATCCACTCTAATCCTTCGGGATTTTATTGATTTTAGTAGGTGTTGGACCTACGACTCTCTGCGGAGAGGTTAAATTCCGGAATTCATGCATGTGAAACAGTCCCGGGTAGGGTGATCACAATCATGTAGAGTCTGCATTGATAGGCTAATTGTGCATTCGAATATTGTTGTGTGTGATTGATAGACGATTTGTGCACTTAAATCCTATGATGTGTGATTCATATGATAAATGAGTATATGATGCCATGTATTGTATATTTTGTGCTGCGTATTTTTGGTTATATGTTATTTTTAGATCGTGACCCTCTACGAGCATTTTTAGGGATTTATTTGTACCGCGTAGAGAAGCGGCAAGGCTTGAAGCTGTCCGTGGGTCTTCGTCACCCAGTCATCTTCAGTTAGAGTTTAAAGATCAGCTTAGGGGTAGTAGTTTAAGAGTCTCGTTTGCTCTTATTTATTGTCCGCTGTATTTATAGTGAAATTGTATTACGATATTTATTTGGAATAAATGATGTCGCTATGTTTGTTTAGACATAGCGTTTGGTTCTAATCTTAAACTTTTATTCGTGAAAACAATTTATAAAAGAGGCATTGCATTACGATCGTTATTTTGAAAATGGTTTACTCTGATTTAATTTAAGTGTGATCGTGAATGTTTTATTTCAAAGTCTTTGTTGTTTAAAAAAAAAAATGCCTACTTTTGGGCTTCGAAAATCGGGGTGTTACATTGTGGTATCAGAGCTCGGCGGTAGATTCTCGCAAAAGGGCTCTGAGTCGTGTGTCCTAAGCTGATCAAGTGTCGGGTTTAGTGGGACTAAGTGCTTGATTCCTTACATGTTATGTGGTTGTTTTCTTGAGTCTAGCATGGTATATGCTTAGGTACTTGATAGTTTCTTGCTGAAACATTGTTCCCTATAGTATTTCAGTAAGGGGAATAGTTAAAACCCCCAAGCATTGGTCGAATTTAGTCGACAAGTGTCTCTGAATTCCTTAGATGCGACGGTCCGTGGTGGATGGTCTTGAGGTAAACAAGAACTACAAGGGATTCTTGTAGGTAATATAATGGATTTGAAGTAGCATTGGTTGTTATTACTCAGAGGTGTTGAGTATGGACGAGTGGATGTCGTATTGATAAAGGATTGCAAGTAAGCATCATATTGGGGTGATCTTTGAAAAGGATATTGGATATCCATTCTGGTGAGTTTAGGACGAGACTTGATGAAGTCATTCGGTTGTCAAGAGGATGCGGCCACTATGGAATGGTGGGTCGGGAAGAGATGTCAATTGGATTTAATATTGATGTTTGGATAATCATCGGGGTGACTCGTATTGGAATTAAAGGGAGTTGTGCGTCAAGAGTGAGCGAACCTAGTGAGCTTGGACGACAGTAATACGAATGCTGGATACCTTAAGGGTTAACATTAAGTTGTGTCAGATATATTAGATTCTGAAATGAGATTATTGAGGATGAATCTCGTGATGAGTGATGATAAGAAACCAAATATCACGTTGATAAGTGACAATTTATATGTAGTTCAGGAGTTAGTAAATATAGATGTCAATGTGAGATGAAATGTTAAGTAATTAATTGTCGGATAAAGATGCATTTGGAGAGATGTTTAGGAAAGAACAAGAAGTTCAACCTTGGAAAGTGAGTTATATACCGATGATAGGTGATGCTAGAGATGTGTAGTATGGAAATACCTAAAGAATTATAGAAGTGTAAGATAGAATTGTTAATTATTGGTAGGAAAATCCTAAGAGAAAGTAAACATATTGAGTAATTCTTAGGGATTATTTAAGACTTATTGAGGAGATTGAAGAGATTAAGTCAAGATTTCGGTAGAGACCTTGTGTTGAATGACATTTAAGTCGATATGTTGGTCGATCAAGATGGTTGAAGGACCAATTAGTACCTTGAATTTATGATATTATAGGAATTGAGATAGACAAGTTTTAAATAATTTAAGTGGTGGACGAGAATTTTTGGAGATTTTCTAGGAATGTCATGCTATGAGTAGGAAAAGAGTTTGTTAGTAAGAATACTAAGACAATAAAGATGATAGTTAGAAGGACTTTTATTGTATATTAGGATTAAATGGATGAATCTGGATGGTGTAGTAAGTATTTAGAGTTCTTGAGGAATATATTCAAGAGTTTGATTAGGGTATCGAACGTACTAAGGATAAAATTATAGCAAATTGTTATGCTTGGATAGCTGTTCTTGAAAAGTCAAGCAGTAAGATTTGAGATGAGTGTTCAATGGCTTGATGGATGAGTAAGATATGTCAATTTGGAAGTAAATTACAGTGACGTGACAAGGATAAGATTAGAGATAGTTATGCATAGAGAGATACTTAATAGGAACTTGAGGAATTAATTAATTGGAGTGTTTGATTACGAGAAGTACAATATTTGACACCTTGGTGAAAGTTAGAGATGAATAAGAATCCAGCTAGTGAATGGATGTGTCGGGATGGGTAGCAAAAATGTATGTGTGAAGTTAGTTATTGGTATTAGAGGATACTATGACTTTAGAATAGTCACGACGATTAGGGATTGGTTGAACTCGGACGAGTATGCTTCTTACGATGCAAATTTATGTGGAACGAGAGAGTATTTGGTTTGTGTGCGGCGAATTAAAGATGTTGTTTGGAAACCAACTCTAGGCGGTTGTTGAACTAGGAAGTTGCAAATTACTAGAGCGTTGAGGAGGACTTAATTGGAGTTTTGTAGAGTTTATAACATCGACAAGATAGTCGCAAAGGAATGGTTAACGTTGTACGTTAGCATGGAAGTGAGAAGGTAATACGAGTTGTAAGGGGAGGCTGACAACCTCATTGGTTAACTTGGAAAAGTTAAAAGGAATTGTAAGACGGAGTACAGTGATGTACCTCGTAAGGAGTTAAGGTTTAGTTAGGAACCACATGAGGAGTGTATGCCAATGAAAGTGGAACTAGGCATAGTTGGATAAAAGCACGAAAGAATATAGATGAGAAAAGATATTAAAATTGGAAAAAATGGTACATTCAGGACAAGGACGATGAAATTATGAAGTTGAAAAGCATGTTGAAGAATTTCACATAAGAGTTTAGAAGTCAAGATGAGGAAGAGAATGACTTATCATTATTGGACAAAGGAATGAAGTGAAAAAGTTAGTCGTTGGGAAGATGTTTTAAGAACAAGTGATAGAGAAGCAAATGGAGATGTGACTTATGATAGTTGAGGTGAGAAATGCCTCTAGATGTATTTTGGATGCAGGAATTTACACTAAGGATAATATGTTGGAACGATTAAGAATGGATAGAGTGATGATCTCTTGTGAGGAAAAGAGAATTTAATGGTAAGAGGAAAGAGACACAAGAGAGTTCAGGAATTGAATGAGGATATGATGTAGGATTGTGTGTGCAGACCATGGCAGTCAACGAAGAGAATCATTTTATGCTAAGGCATGTGTGAGTAAGCTCAGTATTAATTTGGAAATTATGTGGACATATAAGAGATTGAATTTTGAGAATTTGAGATTTGTATAAAGGGAGACATAGAGAAGTAGATGGTATAATCTGGCATGCACCAAGAAAATTTGAGGAGTTGTAATCACCAACCGGATGTTGGGATGACATTATTAAGACTGCAATTGGATTAAGATTCGAAGATGAACTTATATATTGGCGCAATTTTGAGATTAAAGGAAAATTAAGGATTTGTGGATATTGGTGAAATGGTAAAGTTCTATACAGAGATGACATCTTCATTCAGAGTGTATTGACTTGGATTATATCCGGTATTTTGGCAATGTATTTATAGTTGGGTAATAGTCTACAGATGTTTTGTGAGTGAAAGCATGAGAGTTCTAGTGACGTGTTTTGAGTGTTTTGTCTCGTCGACGAGGTCGAGGTAGTAAGTAATTGAGGAAAACATTAAGAAAACCTCGAAGAAATTGTTAGACCCTTGTGCCTCGGATGACCTGGAGCACAAGTGAAAGGGAGCATTATGAAAGTTAGGTAAAGATGGTCTAAGCCACCATCATGATTGTCGGCTATCTATTGACAAATTAAGGAACTGATCATCCTTAATCTCTTGTTAATAATAGACGGAATTGTGTTGAATGGAATCGACTCGTTTTGCTAGCTTTGGTAGTGTGTGGAAAGTTTTTGGTGTTTCTTTTTGGTGGGTAGCCAGTCACCACTTCGTGTAAACTTATTGGAAAGAGCTATGTCGCGGAAGTGAAAAAGGTGACCTTGGAAATTTGTCGTGTTGACCTAGGATCTAGAGAACTAGAGTTTATGAACCCTTGTAGTAAAGTTAATTTTGAGTGGTGACTCATTGTGTGATGTCTTGCTTTGTGTCTAGAGTTTTAATCAGTGCGACTTTGTAGAGGGTTGTGATAGGTGCACGGTTGTGTCAGTGTTGGTGTTAGTAATAACTAGTTGAGTTATTACTCTTGCCTTTAGTTTCGAGGACGAAACTTCTTTTTGGAGGGTAGTAATGTAAGACCCGTAGAATTACTATAGCAGAAATATGAATTTTTGATATATTAATTAGCTTGTGCTATTTGTTTTATTGATTTTCTGTTTAATTGTCTGTTTTGACAGAATTTATGCTGAGATTGTGCCTGCGCGTAGTTTAATATTTGAAAAATGGGCACAATGATTTTATAAGCTTTAAATGAGTTTAGAAACATTTTTGTCTCGTTGAAATGTTGAAAATAATTTTCTAGTGGTTTTTGAGAAAACGAGCAAGATATACCCGCAGTTTGAAAATTTTACGGTTTCTGATTTCCGTCAAAATTTTAATGGAGACTTTATATATCGACTGTGATGATAATTTGATCTCATTATATTTTTCTGAGCTTCGGAGCGAAAATTTATTCAGAATAAAAATTATTCGAAAGTTTGTGAATTATTTTAATTAAGTGATTTACGGTAGAATTTTCTGTTTCCGTAAAGTTTATCGGTATGCGAGATACGACTCGTTTAAGAGCGAACGTGGGGGCTGAGCGAGATGAGTTGGCTAAGATGATGAAAATATCTAGATATTTTAGTTAGATATTATTATTATATTATTGTGAGAGTAAGAAGTGGATGGCTAGGATTGAATCTTGGCAAATTAGCACTATTAGATCCAAGGGCTATGAATTATCCAACCTATCTATTTGAACAAAAGTCATGAGAACCAAAATCTCTTCCACTCTTTTTCTCTTGGCCGTGGCTCTCCCTTCCTCTCATTCATACCTTCACAAAAAAATTCAATAAGTGTAGAAAACATAGAATTTGTGAGAAATCTAGAGAGAATTAGGAGAAAAGCTTGGAATGGAAATTGATCCTTGTAACTTGGTGAAGCTTTTGACATGAGCAAAGTGGTAAGACAAATCTCTCTCCCTCTTTTCTCTTCATTGGCCGTGAGGCCTTTTGCTAGGATAGGGTGAGTTTTAAGTTTTTCCCTTTGTTAAGTTATAGATCCATGATCTAAAAGAAAAATTGGCATTTAGAAAGATTTGATTTGTGATTTTTGAAAATGATTTTGAGGAAATATTTTGTAAGTTATGATTTGGTTCAATTGAGTTCTTTTGCTTGCAATTGAAGTTGGCCTTAGTTGTTTTAATGGTTTAATTTTGAAAAGAAAATGTTAGAATTGAAAAGCCCTAAAATTCTATGAGTTTATGAAGTTAGGGTTTTGAAAAAGTTGTTAAGTTTTAAATTAAAATCAAATTGAGTTGGTTTATGTGGAATTAGTAATTGTATAAGTGTTTTAGCTATGTTTGATTCTCAAAAAAAATAGTTTAGAGATGTTTTTGCTACTAGCCGAAATCTGAAGGGCATTTTCGTCCATTTTAAAAGTTAAATTTTGTCCTAGAAAGTTAACCATTCAATCCACCTTTTCGAGACGATGAATTTGGCATATGGCTCGTCTCAATCCGATAAAGATTGAATGAGTTATGAGCGTTTTAAATTGTAACTGTTTTACCGTCGTTTTTGAATTTAAAATAGATGGTTTTATTTAATGAAACTTTTGAGATAAAAACTATTCTTTAAGTGTTTGTAATTTCAAGAGTTGTTTTAAAAAAGATTTGGCTTTTTAAGTGTTTTAAAATAGCTGAGATTTATTTAAATGACGTTTCTGTGATGAGAAGCTATCTTTTAAAAATGTTAATGTTTTCAAGACTTGTTTTCAATATGACTTGAGCCTAGTTAGTTATGAGGGAACAACCATAGGTCTTGAATCCATTAGTAGCCGAACTACGACTTATTTGAGTAACCAATTAGAATGCGGTATTAACTTAGAGAAGTTATATGTTGTGAAAGGTTAAGAGGATTAGCCAGATTTGGGACTTCGTCGAGAGAGACAGATATTGCTCGCGTAGCGTAAGTTGAATGTGTTGGAAGCTAGCCGAGGTAAGGGCACTTTCTAACGATTTCATATACCTTGAAATATCGAGTGCTTTTTATGCATGTGTAATTGTTGCTTGCATATGAGTATTTGCTTGATGTGATGCAATATGAATTATGAGCATGGTTGTTTTGTGATGTATTCTCGTGACGAGAACTTGTTTGAGAACATGCTATATTCTACACATGTTTGAATGGTTGTTGTGAATTTCATATGATTGAATAATATGAAATGTTGATGCATGTACTTGATTGATTATCTTGTTGTACATGATGTTATTTGTCTTACATATGATTTTGCGAAATATATGTATTGGCATGTGGTTGAGAATTACATATGCTTGAAAGATATGTATTTGTTGCATTAGCATATATGGGGAATCGTATGCTCATGCATTCATAGTAAGTGGTTATCGGGAATGGACCACGGGGTGTGATTATCGGGAATGGATCCACCTTAATCCTGCGGGATTTATTGAGTCCAATACGTGGTTATCGGGAATGGACCACGGAGTGTGATTATCGGGAATGGATCCACTCTAATCCTTCGGGATTTTATTGATTTTAGTAGGTGTTGGACCTACGACTCTCTGCGGAGAGGTTAAATTCCGGAATTCATGCATGTGAAACAGTCCCGGGTAGGGTGATCACAATCATGTAGAGTCTGCATTGATAGGCTAATTGTGCATTCGAATATTGTTGTGTGTGATTGATAGACGATTTGTGCACTTAAATCCTATGATGTGTGATTCATATGATAAATGAGTATATGATGCCATGTATTGTATATCTTGTGCTGCGTATTTTTGGTTATATGTTATTTTTAGATCGTGACCCTCTACGAGCATTTTTAGGGATTTATTTGTACCGCGTGGAGAAGCGGCAAGGCTTGAAGCTGTCCGTGGGTCTTCGTCACCCAGTCATCTTCAGTTAGAGTTTAAAGATCAGCTTAGGGGTAGTAGTTTAAGAGTCTCGTTTGCTCTTATTTATTGTCCGCTGTATTTATAGTGAAATTGTATTACGATATTTATTTGGAATAAATGATGTCGCTATGTTTGTTTAGACATAGCGTTTGGTTCTAATCTTAAACTTTTATTCGTGAAAACAATTTATAAAAGAGGCATTGCATTACGATCGTTATTTTGAAAATGGTTTACTCTGATTTAATTTAAGTGCGATCGTGAATGTTTTATTTCAAAGTCTTTGTTGTTTAAAAAAAAAATGCCTACTTTTGGGCTTCGAAAATCGGGGTGTTACACGCTATATGCATGTTGCAAGATACTTCTATGATTACTCTTGAAGATGACTTTTTGAAAGTAATTCTGATGACTACGATTGAAGCTTTGAAGGATATGAAAATTGTAATAAAAATTTGTATTTGTTATTTATATTCATAATTCATAATTCTTAACATATTTCATTTGACAAACATCTATATTTTTATAATTCGGACGAATGTAGGAGACAAATTTGATTGTTTGTGGTACTGTCAAAGTAATAGTTGATGAACATGATTGGTTTTACACTGCTTGCATTTAATTTGCAACAAGAAAGTGTATCCGGATGAGAAGATGTATTTTTGCGAGAAGTGTAACAAACATGTTGTTACAGTTTTCCTAATGTTGGGTCATGGATTAATTTTTGCTTTATTGATTTATCAACCAATATCCTTTGATGCGGTCTGTTGAGAAGGTAACTATTGATCTTGATGATATCGTTGATGGTGTTGATAGTTCGAAGGGGGAGTATAGATGGATAAGAAGCAAATACTGGAGTTGAGGCGGTCTTGACGCCTTGAGACCTGCAGATCTCAACAGACTTAGAATTAACATCAGAGAAACGAAAAGTGCGAAACAATTACTGCTTTTATTTTCCATGGACAAAATTTTGTTCATCTGTTTGAGAGATGATGGGAGATGAAGATTATCACATTTCTTATTTTTGTATGTCGGTGTTAATTTGAAATTTTATAACCAATAATCATGAATATTGTAGATTCATTTAAATATTTTGTACTTATTTAAAAAAATTATGTTGAACTCTATCATGTGAAAAAAATACAAATAACACAAAAAATGTGCTGCGTGCTTTTGATCCATAATTAAGTTATTGACATCATCATCAAGCCCGACCCCCATGGGGGTGCAGGGTGAGCGATAACATCGGGTCTCAAAATTTGGAGGTCCTATAAAAATAGTTATATATTGTTAGTTTTTATAAAATACTAGATGTACTCAATAGATTAATTTTGAAGCCCTATAATAATGGTTAAATATTATCAATGTTCATAAAATATCTTTAAATTGGACCTCCAAATAGTCAGGACCTACCTTGATCATCATATTACACATTGAATTAAACTTTGAAAATTGTAAGTTGTAACCCACGTGACGCTCACATAAAACAATTGTTTATTAAGTTTAGTCACTCGAGATAACTTTTTTTTTTTAAAATTCATGTAGGAATCTATATTTCTACTTATATTAAAACGAAACTATTTTTTTGTTGTAATTTTTATGTGACTTATATATCTATTTATATATTAATACGGATTTCTACTTTTTATTGCAATTTCTACAGAAACATATATATTTGTACTCATATATTAATATGGAGGCAATTTTTTTTTTTTTTTTTTTTTGTAGTTTTTACGAAATTTATATTTACTCATACGAGTATTGTTTTTTATTTATATGAGAAACCTATATTTCTATTCATATATTAATATGAGATTTATTTTATTTTTGTAATTTATATTGTAGTTTATATTTCTACTCATGTTAATGCAAAGACCTTTTTTTACAAGATTTATATGTCTAATCATATATTTGTACTCACATATTAATACAAAGGACATTTTTTTGTTGTTGTAATTTCTATGAGAACTTATATTTTTATTAATATATATTAGTATGTAGACCCATATTTCTTTATTTTTTTTTTGTAATTTTTATGAAATCTATAATGTTACTCATATTAATACGAGGATTTTTTTTTTAATTACTACATAAACTTATATTTCTTTTCATATATTAATATTGAATCTATTTTATTTTTGTAACTTATACTATAGTTTATGTTTCTACTAATATATTAATATGGAAACATTTTTTTAAAAAATATTTCTACGTGGCATATATTCCAACTAATACATCAATAAAGGGGTCTATTTTATATTGTAATTTCTACGGGAATATATATTTCTACTTATACATTAATGCGGATATTTTTTATTCATTTATTTATAATTTCTACTTAGATCTATATGTTACTCATATATTAATACGAAGACCTAATTATTTTATAATTTGTATGAAATCTATATTTCTAATCATATATTAATAGGGAGACTTTTTTTTTTTATTTTTTATATTTCAACGGGATCCTATATTTTTGCTTAAATATACACGGGAATCAATTTTTTTTTTTGTTATTTATATTATAGTCTATATTTCTACTCATTTATCGATACACAAATATTTATTTTTGTAATTCATGTCCACCTCAAAGCATTTTTACGAAACCTCAAATTACTCTCTTCCTTATATCAAAGAGGGTTATTTTAATTATTAAATTATAGAAGATTGTAAATATTTATGTAGTTGTCATTAACTATCTTTCATTAACAATTAAAATTTTAGGATTAATCGCAGTTTTGGTCCCCTATTTTCAAATTTTTACAGTTTTTCCTCAAATTTTAAAATTCGATAGTTTTGGTCCTCCTAACATAAATTTTGCATAAAATATGATTATACAACATGTTTTAAATTAAATTTATGAAATATTTTTCTTATAATTTCATCGATGTTTGTATTTTTTCATCACTGAATAATATATCACGTCATTTAAATCATATAATATCATCAATTTATAGTTACAAATTATGATAGAGGGGCCAAAACTGTCAAATTTTAAAATAGGAGACCAAAACTACAAAAATATCAAAATAGAGGGACCAAAACTGCAATTAAGCCAAATATTTTAATATTTGAGTTTAAAGTAAAATATATTAAAATATATTATTTATAAGTTAATAAATCTACAAACGCATTTTTATCCGTGTTTGACACGGGTTTGGATACTAGTTTGTAAAGAAACAAAAGGATATTTCTAACATATGCAATTGCTTGCGCAAGATAAGGAGTAATTAATGCCTGAGAGTTTTTTCAAATCTTATTAATGAGTCAATTAATATATTTTTTTATTAAATCTCTCTCTCTCTCTCTCTCTCTCTCTCTCCTATTTTTTATGAATAATTTTGTCTTTGTTATATTAACAACTAATGTCTATTCTCTCTCTCTCTCTCTCTCTTTCTCTCCCTCCCCTAATATATTAGATATTTCCTTTAAATTTTGTTGTCTAATTTATAAGACCATTTTCCAAATTTAATTTGTATTAATTAATTTTTTACAAAAATACTTCTAATTAAATAAATAGAAATAAAAAAGTATCATTCTTCTTTATCAATAATTAAAGAGTTATTAAAAAAAAGGTACATTATTAATAATTAATAAATTTAATACAAGAGGAAATTTTCAATTCTTATGCTTATATTACGACTTCTTGTATATTTTGGCCTAACTATCAATAATAAAAATAATAATAGTGGAGAATGAATCTACAATTGAATGGTCCGCCTCTTCTATATGGCGGATGCTAGCGTGAGAGACCAAGTCATGTCTCTCACCGGTGGTTAGATATTATAACCGTTTGATGATGAGGTTACATAGATCAAATCATGTGCTATCCACACACAATTATTTTTCATTGTCAATTTTTATTGTCTTTCTCTCTCCAGCTTTCTCCCAAATCATTTTACTGTGTTTGAGACAAATTACTCCTCTTTTTAATCATGGAAAAAAAGTATTGACTTTTTCGGAAAAAATATTATGATATTTTATTCAGAAAAAAATTCTTGTTTTTTTCGAAAAAAAGATTTTTATTTTTTTTTTGCGAAATTTTTTTCAATTTTTTCAAAAAAATATTCTCGATTATTTCTGGAAATAAAGTTTCGATTTTGGATAAAAAACAATTTTGGAGTATTTTTTCTGAAATAAAATTGCCGATCTTTTTTGGGGAAAAAAGATCTTATATTTAATTTGAAAAAAAAGTTCAGGATTTTTTCTCGAAAAAAGTTTCCAATCTTTTGTCGTGAAAAATTTTCGGAAAAAAGATTCTGATTTTTTTTGGGAAAAGTTTTTCAATTTTTTATCAAAAAAAAATTCCCGATTATTTTGGGGAAAAAAATTTCGACTTCAGATAAAAACAATTATGGAAAGAAAATTTTCTATCTTTTTTCAAAAAAAAAGTTATGATATTTTATTCAATATAAAATTTTCAGATATTTTCCGAAAAAAAGTTTCCAATCTTTTTCCCAAAAAAATTGATTTGGTTGAACGGTAATAATTTGTGTTTCTTTGAGAAAGAACAAACCGTAAAAAGAGACCAAGTTTGGAGTGTGTGGCTGTGTTGGTTCTTTAAAGAAAAAAATCAAATATATAAAAGAACACATGCAAGATCTTAATCCAACCGTTATCATGATTTATAACATCTAACCACCGGTGAGAGACATGACTTGGTCTCTCACGCTAGCATCCGCCCTTTGTAACGTGTTTTAGCAAACACAGTTTTGATTTGATTTTTATGAATTTGAGTTTTTCTTTCTTTTTGAAACTACCTAAATTAAATGATGAGGAAATCACTGGGTTTGGTCCACCAGTAAACGAGGCAGATTCTAATTTTAGACTCGGCAACCTAAATTGGTTCAACTCATATCGTCCCACTTTTAAGGAGACCGAGCTTAATCGGAAAACTTGCCTGCTTTTTCACCCTTATTACAATGTCAGGTAACAATAATGTAATGCAATACTACCTCTGCCCTAATATATTAGATATTTTTTTAAAAATTTGATTATCTATTTTATAAGATCATTTTCAAAAGTTAATTTATATTAATTAAATTTTTACAAAATACTTCTAATTAAACCAAGAGAAATAAAAAATTACCATTCTTCTCTATTAAATATTAATTAATAACTGAAGAGTTATTTTAAAAAGAAGGTACATTATTAATAAATTTTTTTGGTACATTATTAATAAATTTAATGCAACAAAAACAATTTTTTATTTTTTTTAATTCTTGTACTTATATGGACAACTTGTTGTATATTTTGGCTAGCTACTAATAATAATGGAGAATGAATGAATCTACGACTGAGTGGTCCCCTCTTCTATATAATTGATCTCTTCTTCTTCTTCCGCAAACACAATGACGCAGTTTTGGCAACTCCATTGACCAAAATCATCATCACCTTCTTAAGCCGGCATTCGAAAACGACTCATCTTCATAATTCATTTCTTCTCTTCTTATTCTTCCACATTGCCGAATGAGATTCTCTTTTATGGTTCTTTCAGATCCGTGAAAGGTGAGTCAACACTACAACGCCAATGTCAGAATTCACGTTATCAATCATCATTGTATTTCTTTATTCAAATTCAATTTTCATTCTTTTTCTTTTTTATGTCTTCAATATTTAAACCGTTACTAGCGGATCAACAACTTAATTAATTAATTAAGCGCGAATAGTTTAAACACTTTTTTTTAACATATATATAGTAATTTATTTATAAGCTCATTTCATTGGTTATATTGGAGAGGTTAATAGAATAAGCTGTAAAAAACATGTCATAAGTTCTTAATTACTTGTTTATGTAGTAGCTTATAGCATAAACGCTTATGAGGTAAGCTTGCATAAGCTATTTTTATAGCAAAAGATAATTTTTTTTTTTTATATACGCTATGAGCTGTTTTCGTAAGCTATATTGGAGAACTTATGATAATAAGCTGGAAAATAACATCTGAAAATTATCGTAAGATGTTTTCGTAAGTTCTCCTAAACAGTGTCACAAAACTTATGCTGGTGGATAAACTCAAATATGCCAATCCAAATAGGCCCGTAAGCTCAAATAAGTTAATCCTAATAGACCCTTAAGCCTAGTTGAACTTTGTAATGTTAAGGCTATATGATTCTAATTAAGGTCGGTGTAAGTAATATGATATTATTATTATATGGGTCATGCTAAACAATGCACCCGGTGCACTTGCTAACCATACCAGAAATAGAAATAAAACATAAAGTTAATAAAGACAACTTTTTACACTTTCAGTGTATTGAATGCACGAGCTTCGAGATAGAATTTTCTTATTTATGTGCTTAATTAGTGTAGTGGGTGCACTATTAGCATTTTCCTTATTATATTGTTGATGTTTCAGGTTATGATGTCGAGAGATTGGTGAATTAGACAAGTTTATTTTGTAGTGTTTCCGTTTGGCAAATGGCAAGAGACCTGTTAGATTTGTTCTCCATGAAAAACTGGAGGTTTTCTTCTTGGTCTCTTGCCGCAACAATTGCTTCGGCTCTGGTATTGGTATCTGTAGTTCATCTCTTCTTGTTCCCATTGACGCCTTCTTTTAATTATTTCAAGCTAGCTTCGGATTCCTGCATTTCAACGAATGCATCAGCAGAATTGATAAGTAAGCATGGCTGGGATGAACCTGCAATTAATTTGAAGCATCAGTTTCCAGCTGATTTGCACGGTTCGGTTGCTTATAAGGGTGCACCGTGGAAGGCCGAGATGGGTCGGTGGCTTGCGGGTTGCGATTCTATTACAAAGGAAGTCAACATTTCTGAGGTGATAAGTGATATTCTAATTTTTTGCTTATTTTTTCCTTTCTTTTTGTTTCTTGTTTTTTCCTGAGTTTTTTATTTCAGAGGGTTCATGTTAGTTCTTTTGGTATTGAGTTAATCTCTGATTACTGAAAGTAAAATTTTGCCGCTTGATAATATGATTGGTTACAGATAATAGGTGGCAATAACTGCAAAAATGACTGCAGTGGTCAGGGTGTTTGTAATCGAGAGTTGGGACAATGTCGATGCTTTCATGGTTATGCTGGTTAGTTTTGTTCCCTCTTTTCATTTTATTGACCAGGTGCATAATGATTGTTCAGAAAATGCAAATAGTAGAAGATAACTCATTTTGTTAAACTTGTTGTTCTAACTTTTTCATATTGTTTATCAACTCTCTTAATACGGTGGTGATCAGAATTGTAGAGTTTATCAGGACGTTGATACCCACACACACTCTTTGGTAACTAGTAAATTGGACATAATCACCATGTTAAAGATGCACCGAGTTTTTTTTAACCTGAAACATGCGTAAAATCATTATCTCAAATGAAAAGTTTTTGCCAGATAACAAAGTGCTTTGGAGATTTTGTTAGATATGTTTCCTTCAACATTTATTTCACTTACTAATTTGACATGTTACTTTTATTTGGGGCTCGTACTATTATTTTTTATTTTTGAATTAAAACCCTGACACATTTTAATGTAAGATTTTTCTAGTGCTGAATAAGTGGGAATGAATTTTAAATTTGTTTCTACATATCCATACCAAACTTTTCTCTTGTTTTGCTAGCAAGGAAGTTGCTAGATCAGAAATGAAAATGTCTGAATTTATTTTGGTATATCAGACATTTCTGTTTCAATAATTTTGAATTCCCTGAATCTTGTAGGGTATATCAGCTTTGCTTATATAATTTACACATTTTATTTTTTAGACACATTTTTTAAACAGAACAAAGAAGAAAACTATTATTACTTGTTATGCTACCATTTTTGGAATATGTTTGATGATTGCACAGAAGTCTAAGACATAAGTCATTATTTTTTTGAAGAAGGACATAAGTCATTATTTGGTTTGAAGAATAAAACTAATTTCTGAGGTGACAGGAGATGGATGCACCAACAGACTGGAGCTTGAATGCAATTTCCCAGCATCACCAGAGGAGCCATTTGGGCGATGGGTTGTATCAATTTGCCCAGCCAACTGCGACAAAACAAGGGCAATGTGCTTCTGTGGAGAAGGAACAAAATATCCATCTCGACCACTGGCAGAGACATGTGGGTTTCAATTTAAGTATGTAAAATTGAATTACTTGTATAGTGTTTTGATTTACTATTTTTTTCTCTCTAATTTACAATTCAAGTCACACACTTTAAATCTTTTTCAGTCCACCTTTAGAACCTGATGGTCCCAAAATAGTGAATTGGACAAAAGTTGATCAAGATGTGTTCACAACTAATGGTAGTATACAAGGTTGGTGTAATGTAGACCCAACTGAAGCATATGCTGGCAAGATAAAATTCAAAGAGGAATGTGATTGCAAATATGATGGACTTTGGGGCCGATTTTGTGAAGTGCCTGTTGAATCTGTTTGCATTAATCAGTGCTCTGGACATGGTCATTGTCGTGGTGGATTTTGTCAGGTGATTCTTTTGTTTAATAATGTGGCACCTATCTTTGGTATTTTAATTGTTTACTAGAAGAAATTATTTTTTAGCCATCTATTGTTTTCCTTTTCAGCCATAGGATTAGCTAGCTTGTAGTAAACAAATTACTACTAAAACTTGTTTTATAATGTTTTTTTTTCTTCAAGTTTTTGGTTCATTCATTATGAAAAAGTTCCGTCCCTTGAAATATTGATGCTAACTATAAATCGTTATTTGAAATCAAATAGCCTGACGATGGAGGAGAATAACCCTGGAAGAAAGAAAATGTTTCAATTGGAAATGATTAATGATTTATGTAAAATTTACTTAATAAATTAAATTTTTAAAACCTACTATACAATCTAAAATTTTAACAATTTAAAAGAAGTTGCACGAGTCCCCAATTTTAAGATTCTTTAATTGGGGCAACTTAAAATAAATATAGCACTATAAGAATACAGAACGACTCAACCAATAAACAACACAGAGAGCAAGAACACAAAAGGAGACATTACAAACCATAACACAACCAGGAATTCCTTTGAATCATATAGATATGTTTCTCAAAGAAAACAGCAGTAGGATAGAATGAAACTTCTCTCACATTTTGTGGAATATATTATAAATCCTATTTTGTTTCTATTCGATTGCTGTAGGTAAGCTGAAGGTTGTGTATCTTTTCAGTGTGACACTGTTCATTTCCATCCAATATCAATAGATAAATTGAATATATGTTTATTTTCAGTGTGATAATGGCTGGTACGGAGCAGATTGCAGCACTCCGTCTGTGATATCTTCTATAAGAGACTGGCCTAGTTGGCTTCGTCCTGCTCGGGTTGATGTTCCTGACATTGAAAAATTAATCAATCTTAATGCTGTGGTGGCCAAGAAAAGGCCTCTTATATATATTTATGATTTGCCCCCCGAGTACAACAGCCTACTACTGGAGGTGAGGATACTCTAAGTGTCAGCTCTCTTGATTAAAGAGAATTTTTTGATTTTTTGAAATTTTTTAATTTTCTTTTTCTTTTATTCTTGGTTATTATAGGGACGTCATTTCAAGTTAGAGTGTGTAAATAGAATTTATGATGACAATAATTCAACAATATGGACAGAACACCTGTACGGAGCTCAGGTATTCCATGAATTTTATTTTAGGAGCATTTCAGCTGGTAAAATTATTTCTTTTGCAATATATTTATGTAACGTGTCTGCATCTCTGCAGATGGCAATTTATGAGAGTTTGTTAGCTAGTCCTCATCGAACTCTAAATGGTGAAGAAGCAGATTTTTTCTTTGTTCCTGTTCTTGATTCATGCATCATAACTCGCGCTGATGATGCTCCTCACTTGAGTATGCAGGTATATTTTATTAACTGCATATGAATTATCAGTAAGGTAGACTGTATCAGTGATTTAGGGTTTCATGCTTGTGTATGTTATCAGTGCTTTCAGAATTTTCTGAATTACAAAATCTGTGATTAATCGGATGATAATCCGTACCATCGTTGATGTTATGATGTTCATGGATTTACTTTATGATGACGTGCCTAAGTATTAATTTCAAAACAGAAACAAACTAAATAGTTGCATGTTCCTTTTCATCTTTTTGGATGGATGGATAAGATTACTTCCAGTCTTTTGGTACTTGTTTGTTCTTATTTTCACAAATGCTCATATTATCTTATTTCTGGATTGTAGATCTTTTGGAATATATGATTGGATACATGTATGAAGTGTTGGCTAATATTTCCTGTTTTATACTAATGTTTCTCATTGTTTATTGAACAAGTTCAGAGGCATCAGGGTTTGAGGAGCTCACTTACTTTGGAATATTATAAAAATGCATATTATCACATTGTTGAGCAATATCCTTACTGGAATCGCTCATCAGGAAGGGACCACATCTGGGTATGTGCCTGGGAATTTTTTTTTTCTATATTCTTGAAGATTTTTGTACGAAGTAATGTTTATTGTATTCGCTTGTTAGGATCAAGTGCTAATAGCTCCAGTTTTGTCTTTGAAGGCAGTTTTTTTCATGGGATGAAGGTGCTTGTTATGCCCCCAAGGAAATATGGAACAGCATGATGTTAGTGCACTGGGGAAACACAAATACAAAACATAACCATTCAACCACAGCCTATTGGGCTGATAACTGGGATAAGATTTCAACTCAAATAAGAGGCATTCATCCATGCTTTGACCCTGACAAAGATCTCGTGCTTCCTGCTTGGAAAGTTCCTGATGCTAACGTGTTGGCTTCAAAATTTTGGGCTTGGTATAGTTGCTTTTCCTAGTCATGCTTGAAGCTATTCTTCTATTTATATAGTTCTTGAAATTGAATAATGCAACCATGGTATGATATGTTTTCAGGCCCCGTGAAAAGCGGAAGACACTGTTTTTCTTCAATGGCAATTTGGGACCAGCTTACCCTCATGGAAGACCAGAAGACTCGTAAGTTTACTAGAAAACTATAGTTTGTTTATGATACACATTTTATTTCCAAAGCATGTTCAGATTGTCTCTAGTTAGTAGTAACCTTGACATCCTGTAGCCCGAAGCTTTGTATGAACAAACATTATTAGGTATAATGTTTGTCAACATAGGTTACTTCAGGTTTTGATATATTTTTTGTAATGTTATAGAAGACCTAGTTTAAAATATGATGCAGGTATAGTATGGGTATACGACAGAAGTTGGCTGAAGAATTTGGATCAAGCCCCAACAAGGATGGAAAACTAGGGAAACAATATGCAGAAGATGTCACTGTGACCCCAGTACGTTCTGATCACTATCATGCAGATATAGCAAGCTCTATTTTCTGTGGAGTGCTTCCTGGTGATGGTTGGAGTGGACGCATGGAAGATAGTGTCTTGCAAGGATGCATTCCTGTGGTCATTCAGGTACTAGGTTATTCCCTTTTTTCCCATAGGAACCAATTTAAAAGATGGCTTTGTAAGCGTGTGATACACATTTGAAATAGTTTGTGATTCATCTTCACAGAGTTTTGTGGCTTCACTTATCTTGAGTACTCTAAAAATTGATTAATGACCATTGATTAGTGATGAAAGTGGCTAGTTGAAGCGATCTTCTTCATGTTGATATTCTTTTACTAAATGACTGAACTGAAATCATCAACGATGGTAATTGTATAACTTTTGCTGTTTTCTTTCCTTGTTCTGTAGGATGGGATTTTCTTACCATACGAAAATGTACTCAACTATGATAGCTTTGCTGTTCGAATATCAGAAGATGAGATTCCAAACATGATAAAGATTCTCCGGGTACTCATTTCTCACCCCCTTTCTTTTTGTATTGCATAGTTGATTATGTAAAACCCAGAGCCTTTGAATATAGTTGCATTTTCGGCAAGAAGATTGTTTGAATGATTGGTGATATGCAGGGGTTCAATGATACGGAAATCAATTTGAAGCTAGCAAATGTTCAAAAAATCTGGCAAAGATTCTTGTATCGTGATTCTATTTTGCTTGAAGCTGAAAGGCAAAAATCTGCTTTTGGGCACGTTGATGATTGGGCAGTTGAATTTTTAAAATTGACAGAGGATGATGTCACCACCACTTTAATACAGGTATTTATCTTCCTTTTTCCAAAACTATTCAAGAATAGATAGCAACTAAATGTCAATCCTCATAGACATAGAGAGAAAATGAAGTTGGAAGCGCAGAAGTTTCAAATTGATTGCACAGAATGCTCTGATTGAATGCCCTCTCCCCAGAAGCTAAAAGAACCTTTTTAAACAAATTATGATTTTCAGAAGCTCCCTTATGGTGGAACAGAAACATGATGCCATGTCATAAACATTATGTGCAAAGTAGAAATTAATTTACTATGCAATTTATTGGTGTATCGTCTTCATATCAGTTTTTGACCATAGTTTTTGTATTAAACAAGGTTTTGCATTACAAGTTATACAATGACCCTTGGAGGAAACAAGTTCGCCACAACAAGAAATTTGGATTACCTAACCAGTGTGTGGTAAATACCAACTGGGAAGGAATAAGGGAATGAATTACATCAGTAAAGGTTAAATATGTAAAGCAAGGTGAAGGTCAAGTTCCTAAGAGATGCTACTTTCTTCTGTGCAGTAAACCATTCAATCAGAGTGGACACACATTATTCTTTTTCCCCTCATATAAAATGTCTGTATCTATAACTGTATCTTGAGTTATTTTGCATTTGTCTCATAGGCCGTCACACCGTAGAATTGTAAAATAACTAGTGTATGTGCCTGGTTTGATGCACAACATTTGTTTATTTTTTAATATATTTAATTAATTAATATTTTTGATATGATAAAAAACTAGTTAAGGATGAAATAGCTTCTGAATAACCTGCGTCCTGTTTGAGTTGTCTATTGATTTTCTGGATGTTTTTCATTGTGGCAGATGTCTGCCAGTAATAACAGTGAATATATTTGAAAATTATGTTTGCACTATCATGGTTATTAAACATCATAATATTCACACTATTCAACATTTCTGATCAAGAAAAACGAATCCCGTTAAATCTTTATATGATTTGAAACAACACAATGGCATGAAAAATTTAATGATATTTTGATTAGTGATGGTTTCTCATCTATTGTAGTTGACAAATGTGCTCACATAGTTTTTTTTAAGAAATAGAAGAACTAGTTCTCATAACCAATTGTTAGTTGGTCCAGTGGTAATTGACGTTGGACTTGGTAGGGAGAACCACAATTTGATTCTCCGCAATTGCAATCGGAAGTGGGCTGGAACCACTTGATGCTATATGATAAAAGTGTGTAGAGTTAATGTATTAAAAATGAAAATGTTTAATTTTGTAAATAAATAATTTTTTTAAATGAAATTCTTAAATAGTGGCCCAGAAGAACGTTTATTTGGTACAATCGTTAGGAAAACCTTTATTATGGTTATTTATAGTAATATAAAATTGAATATAATAATAATGTTTTATTAAATCTCGTACTATGTTCTGTATTACCAAGGGAGGTTTATGCAGAGTGGACTTGACTGGGATGCTGCTTCATTACTTATCATTGGTTGAGTATCAATTCATTTTTCTTCTTCATTTTTCATGTCCAAACAATTTCTTAAGGTGTTTACTAGTTTTATTTTTTGGTGTATGTTTGTTGGACAACTACTGAATACTGAACGTTGAGAATAAGTTCTTTTCTTTATGTGTTGAATCAGCAAAGGAGAGGAAATATGCCCCTTTTGATGTTATTCTCTGGCATAATGTACTATTTGTACTGTAGTTTGCTTTGGATCACTAAATTTGTCACTTTCATTCTTATTTTGGATTCAACTTGGATGAAGTTTTCCTTGTTTTACTAATTTATCTTGGAGTCTGTTTGGATTGACTTGTTTGAGTTTATCTACTGACATAAGTAGTTATGAGAGAGTTTACGAAAACAACTTATGACATGTTTATAGATTGTTTATGGCTAATTTCCATATGTTCACTAGGATAGTTTATGAAAACAACTTATAGCTTATATAAAAATAACTTATACTTAAGTCCTTATATGGTAAGTGTCAATGATATGTATTGAATTGACCATATATATTATGTAATGCTTCAAGGAACGCTCTTAGAACGGTTGAATTAGGCCTTGAAATAATGCAGATTTCAGTCCCTACCATTATGGCTTTAGAAGAGGAAATACAGTTGGAAGTAGAAGAGAATATAGAACAATCTGCAGGTATCTCTTTTCACTTAAAATGAATCAAATTCTCAGGATCAGAATTGTCAATCGTGGATCGCAAAATATAGAAGTTCATTCAAATTCCTCTACGCATTAGTGCTATAGCTGCTATTTGATATTATTTTGTACTAAATAGCATATCACACAACAATAGAGATTTGTTCAATTCCACCACAGAATATAGTGCGCTAGGCGCTGCTATAACCGCTATTTAACTATACTAACTTGTATATCTGCATTATTTTATTCATTTAGATCCAGAGTGTAGCACATCATCAACAAATATTGACAAAGCAGTTAAATTTGGGCATGAAAAAAGCTACATTCCATCAGCATCATCAGCAATAGTTATTGGCGGTGTGCTTGGAGTTTTACAAACTCTCTTTATAATTTTTACAGCTAAATCGGTCTTGAATTACACGGGGATTCATTCTGTGAGTCCTCCCTTAAACTACAAACTCTCTTTGTAATTTATATTCAGAAAAACATTACTTATTTTGAATGCCCCTTTTTGTTTTGGATTCAGAATTCACCTATGTTAAAACCAGTACAACACTACTTGATATTGAGGTCATTTGGTGCACCAGCTGTTATTCTTTCTATAATACAAGGAATTTTTCGGGGAATCAAAGATACAAGAACTCCTTTATATGCTACAAGTACATCATTCCTCTCTTTACATTGAACCGGTATCTCTACCTTGTTCGTCATAATGATACTGAAATGAAATAAAACGGATTTTACATACCAGTATGAAATGAAATACGCTCTACGACATTCAGTAATTTTTGAAGTTTATCTGCAGTTATCGGAGATGTAACAAATATAATTTTAGATCCATTACTTATGTTCGCATTCCGGCTGGGAGTCAGTGGAGCAGCCATTGCCCATATCATCTCTCAGTAAGTTCATCTTTGATCTTAATTTCTGATTCTGGATGTATTATCACAAACTTGATATTCCAATCACGAAAGTCATATTTAACTTATGTTTCTTATTTTAATCGTTTTTTATGTGATGTGATAGGTACTTGATTTCCTTAATTCTGTTGTGGAGTTTAATGAAACAAGTTGTTCTCCTGCCTCCAAGTTTCCAAGATTTCCAATTTCAAAAGATTCTGAAAAATGGTTATAACTTCAGTTTATTCCTTTCATTTTATTTTCTTCAGAATTTCCTGGTTCTTAGTTTATTAAGATGTAGCAACTGAACCTATATTTTACTTATTTTTTCTAGCAAGGCTTAAAAAATATGGTTAAAATAACTACTTTGGTCCTTGAATGTCTGTGTGAAGCGTTGTTACTATAGTCCCAGTTTGTATCAAAATTACAAACACATGCCTAAATATGTGTTTTTTTAGTCATGTCGTTCCTCGAATGTGTCTTTAGTTAGTTAGTTAGTTTAGGCCTCAAATGTGATTTTCGTTGGTCTATTTAGTCCATAAAATTACTAACAAAAGAGATACTTGGGGATGTGTTCACAATTTCGATACAGTCAGGGACTATACTGACAGCACCTGTCACATTCTGGGATAAAAATGGTTGTTTACGCTAGTGTGATCTATTGCTTATTTGAACTGAATAGGTAATGTTTATATTTTTCCTACTTGTTGAGTCTGATCAATATTTTGATCTGAAAATATATATTTGATACAATCTTCAAAATAAATATGTAGGATATCTGTTATTAGTTAAAGTTACAGCTGTTACGTTCTGTGTGACATTGTCAGCATCCCTAGCTGCAAGACAAGGATCAACAACGATGGCCGCATTTCAAATCTGCTTACAGATATGGATGGCAACCTCTTTGCTTGCTGATGGATTGGCTGTTGCTGGACAAGTAAGATACTAATTATTCATAAACATACAACTTTTGCAACCTCGATCGGTAAAACGAAGCATTACTATATGTTTTTTCAAGCCTCCTTTCAGGCCATTATTGCAAGTGCATTTGCAAGAAGAGATTACAACATGGTCATCGCATCTGCGTCACGAGTGCTACAGGTATTTCAATCTATTACCCTTAATAGTGTTTGATTACATATTTAAACTTTTAATTCACTTAAGTGATTTTGTTTGTGCAGCTTGGCTTGATTCTAGGACTGTTGCTTTCGTTCCTTCTTTTTAGTTTTCTTCCATTTGCTTCTAGATTATTTACGAACGACATCAATGTTCTGAAACTTATCGGTATTGGCATTCCAGTAAGTATATATCGATTTTAGCATTACACTGGTTTCTCTAATTTGAAAAGCTGATTATTTGTTCTTCTCTATGACTACTTACTAGTATGTTGCAGCCACTCAACCCATTAATGCTCTTGCATTTGTTTTTGATGGAGTCAACTATGGAGTTTCAGATTTTATATACTCTGCTTACTCAATGGTAAGTTCATAAAATTGTATATTCAATATATGATTCAAAGTAAGTCTCTGATGTAATGTTCAAGTTGATCAAGCTTACTTTGACTTTGAAAACAAGGAAAACAAATATTCTGAATGGCTCATAATTTTAGCATGTATTTGTTATTACTCCCAGCTTATGGTGGCATCGGTGAGCATATTATGCTTATACACGTTATCCACAAGCCTTGGCTTCACCGGTATCTGGATTGCATTGTCCATCTACATGAGTCTAAGGATCTTTGCAGGATTTTGGAGGTAATTTGTTTGCTACACTTACCTTAGCAAATCATGGATAAATGTTTGTGAAGAAGGATTTGAAATATGTATCATTGATGAACTTTGATTTTTAGGATTGGTACTGGATCAGGACCTTGGAGTTTCCTTAAAGACAACTATGCGCAACTCTAATAATTCCATACTGTCTCAAGCCTCGCTCAGCACAATAAGACATCACATCACAGAGAACTTGTGGCAGTGACTGATTATTGGACTAATTTACTGTGTTTACAGAGAACTAGAAGGTGTTGTTTTTTTATTGTTACTAAGCTTTCACTGTATTCATTTATTCAATATGAATCTGTACTTGGGTATGTGCAAGGCAAGCTTAGTAACAAGATAAAATTTTATCAAAGAGCAGAAATGTATCAGCATTTGTTATTGAACATAAAATGTTTTTTTTTTTTTTTGTTTTCAAAATTTATACCTCGAATATTTGTTGAAAAATGGTTGCAAACACTGAAGTTCATTGGTCCTCACTGATTTAGGAGGTTTTTATTTTTGAAACAGTTAATGTTTATATTGTTATTAAATTTGAGCATTATTATTTATTATTATGAAGTCATTTCATTGAGGACTGACGAGAACTATTCTTGATCTTAAGAGAACAATATAAACATTGGGGATTGTGCTTAGCACCCACATTATACTTTTGTTTTCCTTTCAAATGAAACCACGTCACTGTAGTTGTGCACGGAGGATACCTTCTTGCATTTCTAGTTTGGTTGGTTTGTATCATGGTATTCTATGTTTTCATAGAATATTTATTACAAACCGGAAAAAAAATCATGAATTGAATGATTGAGCTAAAAATGATCTCATTCATTAATGATTCAAGCTAGTACATCATCTATTTATACACACTGCATGCTTTTTATTGTGCGACTGCACATAGAGTATAACTACACTGGTTTAAATAAACTAACAGATAACTTGTTTAACAAGTTATTTTGCTAACACTAACTACATTTCAGCTATGTTAGCTAAGCTTGGTGGCTTGTGTATCCATAGATTCATTAAGCTGTTAAAAAAAGATTCATTAAGCATATATACTCTATGTGATGAAACCCGTAAAAAATACATAGGACATATTTCATTAGTGATGTTTTAAGGCATAAAAATACATTTTATGGCAAAATGAAAAGAATATATACTCTATGTGCAGTTGTGGAAAAGAACTCAAATCTTGCAACTCACACCTAATTTAGAATACATTTTGCAAAAGTTATTCTCAAGATCATTAGTATTAATTCCACCACAAGTATTCCTTTTTCAATAGTGATTGCAAAAAAATAAAATAAAGTATTCCTCTGTTTGGTTCACAAGTATTCCACATTCTCAGTAGTGATTTGCATTCAAAGTTTAGAACCTTATTGCTTTTCCTTTCTCTTATTCTTCTTTCCGGTTCTCAAGTATTCTCCATAGTCATTTGCAATTGAAATTTATAAAACCTTATTCTCAATATTGATTTGCAATGTAATTTTAGAACCGTATTACTTTTTCTTTCACTTCTTCCTCTTTACAGTCCCATACAAAAAACCATTTTCCATGGCCGACTCACTCATGTTCAGTCTCGCCGAATCATTCATCGGTAAGGTTGCTTCTCGTGCTGTTGAAGAAGCATCTCTTACCCTTTGGCATCTACGACCATCTGCGAGATATCAAAAACACCGCATCACTCATCAAAGCTGTGCTCCTGGATGCCGAACAAAAGCAGCGGCAGAATCATCAACTACGTGAATGGCTGAGACAGATCAAGCGGGTCTTTAACGATGCTGAAGATGTAATCGATGATTTTGAGTGTGAGGCATTAAGAAATCAGGTTGTCAATACTTCAGGTAGCATTGGAAGAAAGGTACGTCGTTACTGCTCAAGTTCTAATCCTCTTGTTTATCGCCTTAAAATGGCTCATAAAATCAAAGATATTAAAGAGAGATTCAATAAGATTGCTGCTGATAGGCTTAATTTTGGCCTTCAAATCAATGAAAATGATAATCGTGTTGTACAAAGGCGGGAAATGACTCATTCCCATGTAAATGAGTCTGATGTGATAGGAAGGGAACATGACAAACAAAAAATCATTGATCTCTTATTGCAAGATGATAAAAGTCTCTCTGTTATTCCTATTGTTGGAATTGGAGGCTTGGGAAAGACTACTCTTGCAAAATATGTATTTAATGATAAGAGTGTAGTTGAGTCTTTTCCATTAAAGATGTGGGTATGCGTCTCTGATGATTTTGAACTTAAGAATGTGCTCCTTAAAATCCTCAACTCTGCTAGTGCTTCTAATTCCAACCAAATTCACCAAGAAAACTTTGATGTGGAGCAACTACAAAATCATCTAAGAAAAAAACTTGTTGGTCAAAAGTTCTTGCTCGTGTTGGATGATGTATGGAATGAGGATCGTGTCAAATGGGAAGAATTGAAAGATATAATAAAAGGAGTTGTTGGTGCTGAAGGAAGTAAAGTCTTAGTGACTACGCGCAGCCACACTGTAGCTAATGTGATGGGTACCACCTCTCCTCACATTTTGCAAGGGCTGTCCAGAGAGGATTCCTTATCTGTATTTGTCAAATGGGCTTTTAAAGAAGGAGAAGCGGAAAATTGTCCTGAGTTAAAGAAGATTGGAGAAGAAATTGTGAAAAAATGTGGAGGGCTTCCTTTGGCCTTAAGAACATTGGGGAGTTCATTGTTCTTAAAACTTGATATAGAAGATTGGAAGGTTGTTAGGGACAATGAGATTTGGAGTTTACCACAAAAAGAGGGTGACATTTTACCTGCTATCAAATTAAGTTATGATCAATTGCCTTCTTATTTAAAGCCATGTTTTGCTTGTTTCTCCCTCTTTGAAAAGGACTTTGAATATTCTGATTTTGATGTTACTGAGTTATGGGAGGCACTTGGTTTTCTTCCATCACAAAAAATGGGTCAAACAATAGATGATGTTGGAAACCAACTTTTGCATGATCTACAGTCACGATCTTTTCTTCAAGATTATATTGACTATGGTAATGCTTGCATGTTTAAATTACATGATTTAGTGCATGATCTTGCATTATATGTCGCAAAAGATGAATTTCAGTTGGTGAAATTTCATAATGAAAATATATTTGAGAATGTCATCCATTTGTCATTTATTAAAAATGATCTTTTTGCCGAACTTCAGTTCCCACTCGATTGAGAACATTAATTTTTCCTAAAGGAGCCAACAACGAAGCTTTCTTGTATACTATGGTGTCAAGGTGTAAATTCTTGCGGATTTTGCAAATAATTAATTCTACATATGTGAGTTTACCCCACTCCATTGGTAAATTAAAACATTTGAGATGTCTTGATCTTGAGAATAATGAAGAATTGAAGAGTCTTCCTAATTCAGTGTGCAAACTTCAGAATCTCCACACTTTGAAACTCGCTGGATGTACAAATCTTCAAACATTACCTAATGGGATAGGAAACTTGATCAGTCTTCGACAATTATATATAACCACAATGCAATCCAATTTTCCAGACAAAGAGATTGCAAAATTGACTTCTCTAGAATTTCTATCTCTCGATTCTTGTGATTATTTGGAGTCATTGTTTGGAGGAATACAGCTTCCGAATCTTAAATTGTTGGCTGTTTCTTCTTGTGGGAATCTAAAATCTTTGCCATTTCATCATATTCCAAACTTAGAGAGTTTGGTTATTTATACTTGCAATAAGATGAAATTTTCATTGGACCATGACAGTGACATCTCCAATTTAAAACTGAAGTTGCTAAGTCTAGGATCTTTACCTCAACTAGTGAGTTTACCTAAATGGCTGCAAGGATGTGTGACCACATTACAATCATTGATACTTGATGATTGTGACAATCTTGATGAGCTCCCTGAGTGGCTGTTAAATCTAATATGTCTAAAAACAATTGACATTGAAAATTGTCCGAAATTGCTTTCACTCCCCGATGACCTGCATCAACTCAAAAACCTTGAATATTTAAGAATTGAAGGTTGTGCTGAATTAAGTAGAAGATATCATCCAAAAGTAGGAAAGGATTGGCACAAAATTTCACATATTAAACAAGTCATCATTGAATCACCAGAAGAACTAGAAGATTAAGAAGGATTCATATATATATATATATGTCTCTCTTATTTTTTTTTGTAATTAAGTGTTGTTAATAAAGCTCCTTTTTCTATAGGAGGAATGTATATTTTCCTTGCTACATAATATATTTTATTATATGTTCTTTTATAATTGGGAGTTAATAATTATGCGTGACTCTAATAATTCCATAATGTTATAAAATCACTATGAATTTTTGGTACAGAATCCCTTGCTCAGCACAATAACACATCACAAAGAACTTGTGGCAGTGATTGATAAGTGTATTAATTTATTCAATATGAATCTGTATTTGTGTATGTGTAAGGCAAGCTTAGTAACAAGATGAAATTTTATGAAAGAGCAGAAATGTATCAGCATTTGTTATTCAACATAAAATGTTTTTTTTTGTTTTCAAAATTTCGACTTCGAATATTTGTTCAAAAAAGGTTGCAACAACTGTGGTTCATTGGTCCTCACTGATATAGGAGGTTTTTTTTTTTGAAATAGTTAATGTTTATATTGTTATTAAATTTGAGCTTTACTATGTATTATTAGGAAGTCATTTCATTGAGGATTGAAGAGAAATATTCTTGAGCTTAGCACCCACATTATACTTTAGTTATTTCAAATGAAACCAAGTCTCTGTGCATGGAGGATACCTTCTTGCACTTCTGGCTTGCTTGGTTTGTATCATGGTATTCTATGTTGGTTTAATACTGTTTAAGGCCGTTTTACAAGTTAATTATAATTAGTTCTATGTTGGTTATGCTACTATTATTATAATTAGAGTGATTTGAATCGGAATTGGGGTTGACAAGTTGGAATTGGAATTGGAGTCGTAAAGATGAAATCGAAATGCGAATGTTGAACACCTTTACGTTAATTTCTGAGATTGAACTTGTTAGAATTGGAAACGGAGTTTCTGCAATTTCTGAGATGAAAATGTGAGAGGGTGAACGTGTTCGTGTTCGTGTGAGAGGGAGTGAGCGTCGTTGTGCTTTGTTGCTTTTCAGATGGCTTTGCATTTTTTTATTTCAACAAAAAAAATATAATACTAGCTAGGTCACTTTATACTTATTAAAATAGGTGTGACACATTTTGAAAGGTGTTACTAATTCACTGTTACTTAAGGCCATCAGTAACATTTTTAACAAATGAAACCGCTGAATGTTACTAAAAGTCTAAAGTGGTAACTTGTTACTATTACCTTTCTTTGAGGTAAGTAGAATTTGAAAAGTAAACAACTGAAGGATTGGAATATTGCTAAAGACATCTCCGCGCGTCTTTGACTCTTATTTTTCTGTTCAAATGCAATTGAAACTTCAGAATTAGGACCTGTTAAGCATAACATGGCTTTATAAACAACACTTTAATTTATTATTACAAAAACAAATAAGAGAGATACACCTTCCAATTTTGACTGAGATATCTCTGAATCCTTCTTAACCTTTTAGTTCTTCTGGTGATTCAATGATGACTAGTTTGATATGTGAAATCTTGTGCCAATCCTTTCCTACTTTTGGATGATATCTTCTACATAAATTCAGCACAATCTTCAATATACAAATATTCAAGATTTTTGAGTTGATGCAGGTTATCGGGGAGTGAAAGCAATTTCGGACAATTATCAATCTATATTATTTTTAGACATATTAGAGTTGACAGCCACTCAGGAAGCTCATCAAGATTGCCACAATTAACAAGTTCCAATGATTGTAATGTAGTCATACATCCTTGCAACCATTGAGGAAACCTCACCAGTTGAGGCAAAGATAATAGAGTTAGCAACTTCAGTTTTAAATTGGAGATGTCACTGTCATGGTCCAATGAAAGTTTCATCTTATTGCAACTATCGATCAACAAATGCTCTAAGTTTGGAATAGCATGAAATGGCAAAGATTTTAGATTCCCACAAGAAGAAACAACCAACGATTTAAGATTTGGAAGTTGTATTCCTTCAAACAATGACTCCAAATAATCACAAGAATGGAAATGTATGTGTTCTAGAGAAGTCAATTCCCAATCTCTTTGTTTGGAAATTTAGATTGCATTGTTGTTATATGTAATTTTCGAAGGCTGATCAAGTTTCCTATTCCATTAGGTAAGGTTTGAAGATTTGTGCATCCATTGAGTTTCAAAGTGTGGAGATTCTGAAGTTTGCACACTGAATTAGGAAGACTCTTCAATTCTTCATTACCCTCAAGATTAAGACATCTCAAATGTTTTAATTTACCGATGGAGTGGGGTAAACTCACATATGTAGAATTAGTTATTTGCAAAATCCGCAAGAATTTACACCTTGACACCGTAGTATACAAGAAAGCTTTGTTGTTGGCTCCAATAGGAAAAAATATTGTTCTCAATCGAGTTGGAACTGATGTTTGGCCAAGAAGATCATTTTTAAGAAATGTCAAATAGAGGGCATTCTCAAATATATTATCATTATGCAATTTCACCAATAGAAATTCATCTTTTGTAACATATAATGCAAGATCATGCACCAAATCATGCAATTTAAATGCACAAGCTTTGCCATAGTCAATATAATCTTGAAGAAAAGATCTTGACAGTAGATCATGCAAAAGTTGATTGCCGACGTCATTTAATGTTTTACCCTTTTTCGGTGATGGAAGAAAACCAAGTTCCTCCCATAAATCAGTAACATCAAAATTAGAATATTCAAAGTCCCTACCAAAGAGGGAGAGACAACCAAAACATGGCTTTAAATAAGAAGGCAATTGATCATAACTTAATTTGATAGCTGGCAAAATATCATACTCTTTTTGTGGTAAATTCCAAATCTCATTGTCCCTAACAAACTTCCAATCTTCTATATCAAATTTTAAGAACAATGAACTCCCCAATGTTCTTAAGGCCAAAGGAAGTCCTCCACATTTTTGCACAACTTCTTTTCCAATCTCCATTAATTCTGGATAATTTTTCGCTTCACCTTCTTTAAAAGCCCATTTGACAAATACAGATAGGGAATCCACTCTAGAAAGACAGCTTTGATGAGTGACATAGTGTTTTTTATATCTCGCAGGTCGTCATAGACGCCAAGGGCAAGAGATGCTTCTTGAACAGCACGAGAAGCAATCTTACGAATGAATGACTCAGCAAGACCAAAGAGGAGTGGTTCAGCCATGGCAAATGGTTTTGATATGGAACTTGAGAGGAATCAAACAATAAATTAAAATTGTTACTGCAAGAACGAGGCTATAGAATTTAATCATTCATTCATACCTACAAAGTCTAGTTAGTCAACGATTAGAAACAGCTGGAATCAAGCAACTTGCATTAATGCTTTGAAATTGTTTAGCATGACCAAATTCTAAATTACTTCATGTAAACTAGAAATAACTAATATAAACGAGATGAATTTGCGATTCTTATCAATTTTCATCGATGGAAAAATAAGGTTCAAATCGTCCAAGAAATTAACTACTCTTCCTCATCCAGTCGCTGTTCGGCACAGTCGGCTAGTAATCCTTTTTTCTCTTTTTTCCTACCCGTGGCCCTAAAGTGTTAAAAAGATTCACATTTTCTCTTTTATTTTTCCATCCATTTTAAATTTGTGAGAGTTGGTGGGTAACTTTTCTACGGATTGAAAATTATACAAAATACTTGAATTGAATGCTCGGGTAAACTACACAGACGACACAAATGAAACTATTAAAATCTTGTGAATAATTTATTTATATTAATCTTCTTTTTTTTTTTTATTAATGAAAAATACATTTTTGAACTCAGAAAGAAAAGGGTCACAAAAGGATGCTTTTAGGTATATATAGGAACAAAATAGGCAAAGGCGAATAAGGCTACTTAAACTATCAGTACTGGAAACTGTAGGTAAAATAGACTACTCTTGGCTAAGTCCTTTGATTTATTCATATGCATTCAATCGGTTACATAAATAGTACTATCTAGGAAAGATTCTAAATACTTAAAGCAGAGATTGCAGCTTCTAGAATTATCCTCCTCTGCTCATCTTGTGCCAATCCTTTCCACCTTTTGGACGGTATCTTCTTTTTAATATTTAGGACAATCATCAAATATTGGAGGTTTTTGAATCGAGGGTAGAGAAGCCTCCTAAGAAAAGAATTAATATTCCGAACTATTGAAGTAAATCTATCTAATGTTATGGTTGTGAAAATAGATTTACTCTACTTCGACCATAGAAAAGAATAGCCTCCTAAGAAGAAGATAAGAAGAAAGACTAAATTCTCATTTTTCATAATTATTGAATAAGCCCATGCCATACAAGAATATATAGGGATCTCCCTTACATAATTGGTAACCATAACAAAATACTAATAAACTTATTCTAAAATGTAGATGAGTCACTACTAGGATTGACATTTAGTTGGGCCTCTAAAATCATAACAATTATAGGGTTGGGCAACTCATTATAGTCACCTTAGGTAGCTAGGAACCGTTGGAGTAATGATCTAAGCATTCTCCTGTGAAATGTTGAGTGAAAACTATTAAGTGAGGGGTTGAGAGAGCAAATGAGAAAAAAAATAGGGTTTTCTCTTGAAATCTTTTGTATCTATGCTCATTGATAATAGACGATGATCTCTTGATCACTTTTGTAACTTTCTTGGAAGAGGAAAGAGTAAAAAATAGAGTTTGCTCTTGAAATCTTTTGTATCTGTGCTTATTGATAGTACACCGGAGAGCTGCTCTCTCTCTCTCTCTCTCTCTCTCTCTCTCTCAAACGTAGTCAATTTGGACTGAATTAGGTAAACATTTTTTGTGTGTTGGTTCCTCTTCTTTATCTTGTTCTTTTGTCTGATTGTGTGAATTTTCTTTAGTTCTAGATTGAATCTTTATTTGTTTGTACTGTTTAATTTGCCTGTCATTATTATTTATTCCTGATCGTACCTGGATAAGAAGGTTGAATCGTTGGCCAACTATACGCTGTGAATGAAGATTGACAACGGAGGGGGGTTGTACCTGCAGATGCTCCGACGCTCAAGTCAGCACAAGTACAAAGAGAAGAGGTAAAAGGGAAGAATAAGATACCTGAGTCCTCAATAATGAGGAGTATTTATAAGCCCCCAGCGCGGGGTAAACGATTATTGCTATTGGACCGCGGAGGGCAGCCCAAGTAGAGATAACTGCTAGGGTTTGCGTAGAAGCAAGAGAAGTTGTTAACACCCCCCCTAGTTCAAGCTTACGCTGTATCTGTGGGATAAAGGATAAGCTTGGAATGAATGGGAAGAACGTGCTTGACATGAGGCGCAATGATGCGTTATAGGCGAGCAACGTGCTTTGTGTAAGAGCGAAGATGTGCTCAACATAGGGCACAAAGGCGCATTGTATATGGAGTGTAAAGTGTTATGCTTAACCTGGCGAGCACAGGTGTGGTGTAAAGCGTCTGAAAAACGCAGGAAAATGGATGATGGTAATCTTGTTCGGGTTCAGGCCGTCCTCGACACCCACGTGGATTGGGTCTGTTTGAATATCTAGGCCCAGTCCAGAACAATTCCACTTTTCTTGTTGGATACACAGTAAATGGTATTGAATTCACCACACATGTTCACCACACTTTTCAGAACAAAATGTTTTAGGTATTGCAAACATCTCATTTTTATTTTTAAGGACTAAATTAGAATTCGACATATTCTTTGAAACGGAAATTTTTTTTAACTATTTTTATGAAAGAAAAGTCATTCTATATTAAATATTTTGGAGATTTTTTTTTTTTTTTAAAGAATTTGAAAGACGTTTATGAAAATAAAGAAAGAGCAAAATAAATAAATTTATACTACAAATTAAACATGCTCCAACCTTAGTTTTTTGAAGCAAGTTAATTAAAATAATCAAAATATAATTAAAAAAAAAACCACAACTAACAATTACTTCTTCTTAGTCTATCGAAGATGGTTGATTTTAGATCAATTTTGTCCTAAAATCATCCCTCCAAATTGTTTTTCTTTCTCGTTATAATAAATAAGTGTGATTTTTACATATTTGTTTGTTTTGATTTTCCGTCTTCGTATGGTTTATTAGGTTGTCCCGTCTTTGTGCGTTGTATTTGTTTTCCCGTCTTTGTGCGGCGTTCATTTGTTTCAAATGGAAGGAGTAGATCCGATCTAGTGCAGATCTAATCAATGTCGACTTTTGTGTCATCGACGCTACAGATCCGGAGGCATGGATATTCTGGACACTTCAATATAGTCATATTTGTAGGCATATCTAATTTGCCGTTTTATGCTATTAACATGGACACTGTGAGTTTGTTCGCAGATTTATCTTTTTTGTTTTTAGCGATTATGAATTTGTATTACATCGATCTACTCTATTTTATTTGAATGAATGAATACTGTTTATTTTGTCAAAAAAATAAATAAATTAATAATTCCATTAATTTCGCTCTTTTGAATTTTTATTATTTATGACTATATATGCAAGCGTCTTTTTTTTTAAACATACTAGCTACATATACTCACGGGACGCGCCTTCGGCGCGTTCTATTTCGTGGGGTGCGTTGAATCGCTAAGGGTGTGATGCAGATTTTAAAAAGATTTGTTTAAAGTAAGGTTAACCGTGCATAATCAACTTTATTTAGAATGAACAATAAAATAAAAAAAAGTTGTAATAAAATGAATTAAATAAATAGGCATAAATTATAAGGACTAAGATTACAAGAATATAATATAATACTATTGATAATTAAATATAGTCATTGTCATTCGTGATAATACATAAAAGGTTTGATAAAGATTAAATTTTAAGAGCTATATTCTGTCTAGTGTATATTACTTAATTTAATATTTTATCAGCTTCTCATGTGTTTGAAAATTAATTTAGAATATTTATCAATAATGACGTAAAAATGTAAAATATTGAACGACAATTTTTTTTTCTCTTGTGTAATAGTTAATTTAATTTTTTTATCAACATCAATAATGTGTTTCCCGAATCGTTTAAACTTTGTATCAACGACAACTTGTTCCCTTTGTATAACAATTAATTAAAAAATTTCATCATCACCAACTTGTTTCTTTTGCATCAAAATTTAGTTAATTTATCCCGTGAATAAAATTTAGTATAAAACATAAATAAAAGATAAAAACATTTTAATTTTAAATTTTTTATTCACGATAATTTGTTTTTTATTTGTCCTATGTATATTATAGTTATTATAAACTTCTTATCAGCGACAATTGTCCCGTGTATAATAGATAGTTTAGATTACTTTTATGAACAACAACGTCTCCCATGTGTAGATGCATATCCCGTATTTTATATATTAGTAATAAATATTTGTTTCACGACGTTACATGAACATGAGCCGTTCTATAGGCTCGTATAACGTGTCCTTGATTTCTAAAAACACATTAACAAATAATTTTTGTAAACACTACTACAGAATTTACTTATTAATAACAATTTTACATCTGGGGAAAAGATGTCAGATTTAAAAAGAAGTATGAAGAAAATTTTACATCTGATTTCGATTTTGCCAGAAGTAAAAAGAATATACACATGGCATTTTACCTCTGGGTTGACTATGTTAGAAGCAAAAAAAAAAAAAAACGCGGTGGCAATTCCGTAATTAAGTGCAACTTTTATAAAATTATATTGCCTCTGACAATAATATTCTCAGAGGTAAAATGTCTTCCAATAATAATTTTAATCTTATCTTATCTTAATCTTAATCTTAATCTTATCTTATCTTAATCTTTATCTTATCTTATCTTAATCTTAATTTTATCTTAATCTTAATCTTAATCTTAATCTTATCTTAATCTTAATCTTATCTTATCTTAATCTTAATCTTAATCTTAATCTTATCTTAATCTTAATCTTAATCTTAATCTTAATCTTAATCTTAATTATAATAAAAGTAAGGTTTTGTCTCATGTTAACCATAATTTTTTTCCCTCCTAATTCATCTCTTAATCTTTCAACTACATATTAATTACTATGGCCCGCCACTTATTAAATCTTTTCAATTTGAATTTTGAATTAGTCATTATTAGTTTTTTATTTTTTTTTACAAAAGCCTTCATTATTTTTTATGCATTGAAAATAAAATATTATTAAATGCTCACCTAAAAATAGCACAATAGAATATTTGTAAATGATTACTTTTTTTATAATTATTTATTATTATAATTTTTAGGCATAAATGCAGTTTTGGTCCCCTATTTTGATATTTTTAAACTTTTGGTCCTTCTATTTTAAAATTCAACTTTTTGGTCCCCCTATTTTAAAACTCAACTTTTTTTTATGGTCACCCTCTGATTTTAATGACGTGGCATCTCAATTGACTATGTAGCATTGACATGGCAAAGTTTACTAGGTATATTATTTTTCATGTCATTAGTTCATTTCATAGTATAATTTAAATTAATTAAAACAAATAAATCTAAAAATTAAATCAAGCTTATCAAATCAAATGGACGAACCCTAATTTCTAAAAAGCCCCCAAATTCTCTTTTCATCTTCCTCAATTCTTCACCAACAACAACATTGGTCCATATCATCATCAACTCCCTTCAAACTCTCACTCCAACTCTCAATATCTCTAAAACACAACAGATCTTAATTTACGTATCTCCAACTCTCAAACCCCCTTCAACCAATCTCTTATTACCATCCTCACCCAATTTACGTTTCTCCATTTTTATCGCCGAAACAACAGAACAAATCTGACCGGTATGCTCTTCTAAAAAATATGCATCAATTTCGCCACCTGAGCCTACGCCGTTTCGCTGCCGCCTCACTTCCCTTCTTCCTCCACAGATCTTAATGAAAACTTAAAACCAATTACTTTTGTTTTCCATTTCAAGTACTTTTGATGTTGTTGTGGTTAACTTGTATCCATTTTATGATAAAGTTACATCAAGTGGAGGTATTGAATTTGGGGATGGAATCAAAAACATTGACATTTTGGTCAGCCATTCGAGCTGTTGCCAAGGTTCAAAAGACTAAAAATGCCAACTTTTTATAATTTTAAATGACTCATTAAAAATGGTTCAGAAAATATTTTGTTGGATGAATATATTTGATCTCTAGATTTTGTTTGTTTTTTGGTATTGATTGGGGAAGATATGATTTAAAGAGTTTGAGAGTTGGAGGGAGTTGATGATGATGCAATGATGTTGTTGGTCAAGAATTGAGGAAGATGAAGAGAGAATTTGGGGATGAAGCTTATTACCAGATTTTATTTTTAAATTTATTTGTTTTTATTTAATTTTATTAGTTAATCATTAAGTTAAATTATATAAAATGAACTAATTACATGTCAACCTTGCCATGTCAATGCCACATAGTCAATTGAGATGCCACATCATTAAAATGAAAGGGGGACCATAAACAAATTTTGATTTTTAAAATAGGGAGACTAAAAAGTTGAGTTTTAAAATAGGGGGACCAAAAGTTTAAGAATATCAAAATAGGGGGACCAAAACTGCATTTAAGCCTAATTTTTAAGTGTCAAATCTAAAATAGTTTCATGTGTTTGATTTGTAGATTTGATTTTTGCTTCGTTTTGTTACGGTATTGATGTTAAGATAGAAATTTTGTTGATGTTTATGTGTTAAATCTTATCTCCCACCTATTCTTCTTTCTCAACCTTTAATCTTAATCTTAATCTTATCTTTATCTTAATCTTATCTTAATCTTATTTTAATTTTAATTATAATAAAAGTTATGTTTAGCACCTACTAAAACTCTAATTAAGCTTTTAACTTAACCATAATTTTTCCCTCCTAAACCACTATTAATTAATACTCTCATCTAATTTCTCTCACCTAAATTTGAATTTTGAATTAGACATTTGCTATGTATTGAAAATAACACATTTCTCTCACATAAATTTAAATTTTGAATTACTCATTTGCTATGTATGGAAAATAACACATCATTAAATGCTCACCTAAAAGATAGCACAATAAAATATAATTTGAGTTTTATTGTTGATTTTTGCATTTTTCTCTCAATTTTTCTTTCTTTCATGTTCTCCTCTAAGTTTTTCATTGTTGCTCTGAAAAGAGTATACATCGTCATTTTTTAGTTTAAGAATTACATTATTTTTTATTTTGTGGTCCTTCGAATGTCACGCGTTTGTTGCACATTTATGTTAACTTCAAATATAGTTTATATTTATATTATGTATAAATTTGGTTTAAATTAAATAAATAAAAAGATAATATTAAATGAATTACATTAGGTAGGTTATATAGATGATTAGTGTTTTTGAACTATGGCTAGATGAATAGACATTATAGACATTACATTTATGCAGCTATTAAATGTTTAGATGAAACTTAATCTACGTTAGAACAACATAGATATACAATCAAAATAGAAAAAGATCGATTGATGTAAAAATTATAACTTTTAAAATACTTTCTATAAAATTAAATACGCCACCTTGAACTAATAGCGTGATTTGTCATCTTCTCATTTTTTTTGAAATCACTATCCTTTGACTCAATTATTCAAGATTGGTCTAACTGATGTAGAAATCTAAAATGAAATTTTTAGTGAGTAAAAAATTGATAAGAATAAATTAAATATATTTATTTTGCTGAATGTATGAATTTTTTTATTATCATCACTGTTGAATGTGTAAATTTAACCTGGGTCAGAGAGATGTGAAGCCTCCATCCTAACCACCTAAACTAACCAAACATTCATATTAAATTTATTAAATTATATTGATTTTTTTTAGGTCTAATTTTGACTTCATTTGTACTCTCTATTTTAAATTTAAATATATTTATGCTTAGATTTCATGCATTTTATTTTTTTATTTGCAATTTTTATTATAAAAATTTAAATCGCATATTTATCGTTCAACTAAATTCGTGCAACGGGTCAAAGTCTAGTTTTTAATAAATCTTTTCTTCTCTTACTAAAAAGAACACACAAAATCTATGAAGCACGGACTCGGACACGGATACCGCGACACGATACGACACGGACACTTCGACACTGCTAATGTAAAAAATATACGACACCAACACCGCTACATATTTATAAAAAATATAAGTTTAGAATTAAAAATACATACATATGCATCTAAGTTGAACAAAATTTTCAATAAAAAAAGTTTTAAAAGAATATATGATAGTACATTTGACATTTACTCATCCAACTACTATCGAAAAACTAAAAATAATGTAATCAAAATGCAATATCTTTAATTCCTCATTGATCAATATTATTATTTCGACACATTTTTAATCGTTGTATATATGTCAGAGAAAAATATAACCAAATAAAAAAAAAAATTTGTACACTTACTCCGACACGTTTGTAGAAGTGTCTTATAGGTGTCGGACACCGATATAAGGAGTGTCGGAATAAATAAAAAATTATTTTTTTGGACACTTCTCTGACACGTTTATAGAAATATCGTATGGGTATCATACGAGTGTCGGACACCGCGACACGTCTAATCATAGAATTGTCGTTGCTTTGAAGCACAAAATTCCTAATTAGAACACGCAAAATCTAAGTATCAGAACGAACCCTCTCTTCTCAAACGCAAACGCAAATGCAAACGAACCCTCTCATCTCCATGAACGGAAACGAACCCTCTCTTCTCGTCTCTCTCAGTTGAACTCTCCCTGTTAATCTCTTCTCTTCCCGTCTCAGGATTCTCGTCGTCTCCGGCTTCGTCGTCTCAGGCTTCTCTCGTTGTCTCGTACTCTCTCTCTCGTACTCTCTCCTCTCAAGTCTCCAACTCATCTCTCCTGAAATTCCAAACTCCAACAAATTTGCAACCCTAATTGGAGATTAAGGTACTATTCATGTTTTCCCTAATTCCAAACCCTAATTTAATTTTAACTGTAACTTTTTCTCTTTGGATTTGTGCTACATTTGGATGCTTATTTGATTGTGTTAAATTTTATTAATGTTGAATTTAATTTTTCAAAGTTTTATCAATTGAATGATGTTGAGATTGTATGGATTATGAGGCGTCGCCGCCGTTAGTACTGTTAGCGTGTTTGTTTTTGTTTGCTGTGATGTCTCTATAGCTGCTGTAACCTTCTCCTATTGTTGATGTGCTGCCTCTGTTTCTTTTGGTTTGTTGAGTTCCTGCTGTTTGGAGTGTGGCCTCTGTTTGTGTTGTTTCTTGCGCCCAGGATCTTGTGTTGATAGAGAACTAGAGAAGAGTTGGTCATGGACTCTTCTTCTAGCATATATTAAACCAGACAGCTTCACATTTTTTGAAGAGTTGTTGTGTGACTCTGAGGTCTCTCCTTTTCATTCTCTTGATAAATAATGTGAATCATATTCCTATTAGAATATAAATTATTTTAAAACACAACCAACCAATACCACTTTTTTGCTTGACATTGATGAGGCACAAAGCTATAAAGCAATTAATTGGTTGATTGAAAATCCAAACAAAATTGCGGTTCTCAAAGCACTTCTGTTAACTAAGAAGAAATATCTCTTGGCATCTATGTCTTGAGACCAAGGCAATTTGGTTTTCTAATATGATTTTTAGGATTCTGTTATGAAATAGGTTAGGTGAATTAAATTGTTTTTTGCCATGGTCTGATGGTAGTTGTTGGATATCTCAAAGCAAATAGCTCTTGGTGTCTTAATTACTTTGAGAGTATATTGTTATGTAGTCATCTGCACCTATTTTCTTGTCCTTTTCTCCATTTTTTCCCCTATTTAAACAAGCAAACCTATATTTTTTAATGTCAAAGCTTGAATTTTATTGTCACTCTTCTGTGATCTTTTTTCTAGTTAAACAAAACTAGTTAATGTTTTTTCTACCTGAACAATCTTCTTGGCTAGGTAGGTGAATAGTGAAAACTTATTCGAGCACAATTTAAGCTTAGATGAAAAATAAGAATGTAAAAGCATAATGGATTTAGACTTGTTTATTTATAATACCTTGTCATTTTCTCCATATTTTTTTCCTATTCAAACAAGCAGAACTTGAATTTTAGAAGGAAAAGCGTGTAATTTTGTAAGCTTCAAAGCTGTGTGTTTTTTTGTAGGCATTTACAGATGACTTATCAATGAAAGTCATAATTTTTGTTTTGTTTTACATCTCTTTGCCCTTGCTATGTTTCCCGACTTATAGTATTTCTTTTGCCTTTTTTACTTATTACTTATTAGGCTCTTTCATTTGCAAAAGAAGCTCATGGATTACATGCCAAACTCTTCAAAGTGAAATTTAGGCACATTTTTCAGAACCATAATGAAAAGAATAATTTAACAGTTGATTTTTCGAAGAATCTTATGGATGGTGTTAATAAAATCGAGGTGGACATGTCAGTTGTCAGGGAAGTATTTCTATTTGACTCGAAAACATGGGACATAAAAGACAATTATCTGAGTCCGTGGAAAACTATGCAGTGCTACCTTGAGAGCACTCTTCAGGTTTAAGCTTATATCTAGTCATCCTATCATTTATTGACTTATATTATATATAGGAAGCGTTTTATGGACTGCATTCCAATGTCATATATGCCTGCAGATAGGAGTCATCTATGAAATTATCGGAGATGGAGTTCAGGCTGAAACCTATCTTCGATGGGGGAAAGCTATATCCTGTTCGCTTCAATTGCCTTTATTTATAGTTGCTTTCTCGTCCCTCTTAGGTATGTAAGTTACTTGTAGTTGTAGTCTTATTACCCCTTTGGATTGATGAGTTTTTTTTTCCTCAATTTTCGATGAAAATTAATTTGCCATTTTTTGGTTTGAATTACTAGGGAAACTCTATGTTGCGAAAAAACTTTGGGATTTGGCATAAAAGGAACTTAAATGTGCTGAGCAGATTTTGAATGATAATTGCACACCATTTTGTTGCTCAAAGTGTAAAATAATACTTGAAGTTACTCTTCATGGGTATCTTAGAGATTTGTGTCAAAGTAAATTAAACGCCCGTGAAGATGGTGTTTCTGAAGAGACTGCAAAAAATTGGTACACATCAGCTCTGAATAAATTAACTCTTTCTGAATGGAAAAACCCTCTGAGTTGTCCTGAAGACGATGGTGATGCAACTGCAGCAGCTGCACAATGTGACGCAGGAAAGACTTGCACTTTCTCTATAATGAATGAAGCGGCTGAAGATGTACTGAAATCTACGAAAGTAGAGCCAGGAACCAAGATCGTACCCAAACCAAATAGAAAGTCTAAAAATGCAGCCAAGGTTATATCGAAGGAACCAAACATAGTAGTTGAGAATACATCAAGGATAACTCGTTCCAGATATCGCTCTTTACAGAACCAACATACGAGCATTTCTAGGAAGTTAGAAGTCAATGAAAATGTGGATGGGAACCAAATTTCTGATCAATCTAACATGCTTAGTCAGAAGGAATCAATTTCAATGGGGACGGGTTGCAGCATTTCTTCAAGGTGTGTCATAACATGCCTTCCATCTGAAGTTGTGAAATCTGGGTTATTGAATGATTTTATTATTCTTAAATGGGAGTTTGTTCGGAGGAAACTTTCAATGAAGCTCCTGACTCGAGTAGGTATGCGTACCATTCCATATTCTGTATTGTGTAAATGCATGATTTTGAAGGCTAAGAATGCTGAAAAATTCTTAAAAATGAGCTAAATAGTTTATTGTTTGTTCATATCAGTCCATTATTAGGCCTTTTTCCTTTATTTCAAAAAAATTGGCAATGTAAAAGCTTTGCTTCAATCAGCTAGAATTTTCACCAGTTGTTGATGAGTTGTTGAGGACCAGCTGTGGTGTTCCTAGAATTCATCGAGTCTTCCTGGGCATCTCTTTTTTGGCTTTAGGTAGTGTTGAGTTTAGTATATTGCTCTTTAGATCCTTGTATTCCTATTGTTCTTTTAGACAGTAGGACTTTGTTCTTCTCTTAAGCAAGTATGAAAACAGAGAAGAAGCTTCTTCTCTTCGTAATCAAAAGTTTGAGCTTTTTCTTTTTGACAGATCAAAAGCTTGTGAGATAATTACGGACTTAGATTATAACGGAACAGTGATTTTAATTTTGACTTGAGTAACCTGAGATAAAACTCCTAGCAATCAACTTAATCTTTTCAAAATTAGTACTTGGTACAATTGGTTGGCCAATCAACTTTCAAATTCCATTCGTACTTAATATTGTTCTATAATTAGTTTTAGATTTATAATGTAGCTTTAGTTATAATTTTGAGATTAGTAATTATTTTTGCTAATACATTGATTTGAAATTATAATAGGAAAAAAGTCAAAAGAGTAAGGAAAAGGTGGCCAAGAATACTTACTCACATAAATTATCGTGTGGAGGGTATGAATTGCTTACGGAGAAAATGATGGCTGAAAAGAGAAACTTGAGAGATCCGGGTGATGATCGTAGTCCATCTCCACCCCCACGTCATGAGAAATGGAAAAGAGGGCACGGCAAACAAAAGAGGGAGGGTACACATCAAAGGAAACAGAAGCTGTTGTGGAGAAAATTGTAAGTAAAGTTTGCAAATAATGAATATTCAGTTTTAATAATGAAATATAAAAAAACAATCATAGCAGATTTTAATTATTTATTTAACTCTAGACTGAAAACACAAATATTCATCTCCATCATTATTCATATTCATAATCATATTCATACTTGTGTTACTTGCAATCTTGTTGGAGTTTAAGGTAATCACTGTCTCTTAAACTTCTTAGTTCCCTATATAGCTCTCTCTGCCACTGATTCTGTTACAACTAGTTTGAAATGGTTAAAGGTAGTTTACAAATTGGTTAATACTAATAAGTTGATTAAGATTAGTTATATTAGATTAAGATTACTAGTTTTAATTATAAGGTTAGACTTAGACATTATGCATGTTAATTAAGGTTATACTTTAAAAACCAGTTTTGTGAAATTGTTAGCCTAAAATCTAAGATGAATTAGAGTCTATCCTATAAATTTGTTCTTCTGCGTTATTCACGCTCAATGCGTTTTGTAGGATTCTCTAGTTGAAGAAGTAGAAAAGGGCACCATTTTTTTAACTTGTGGATTGAAACTGTTTGTAGGTGATGATCCTACAGAATTAACAGATGAGGAGCTGTACGAGTTGCGAAACCGCTGGGCATCTTGTTTTCTTGAGCTATATAACCCTCAAGTTGATTATGTTGAGAGTGTTGGTGATGAGGAAGAGAGCTAAGTTTGGTTATGCGAAGTTATGTGTAGTCTTATATTGATGTCAGGATAATGTTCCAAACTATTATGCGAATTGTTTTCGTTTTAATTTTAGATGCTGAATATTAAGGCTCATCATTCATAACTATTTGGATGTTGAATTGTTTTGGTTTTAATTTTGGATAATTAATGTTAAGGAATGTTGAATATTATATGAATGTTGAATAGTTTTGATTTTAATTTTGTATGTGGAATGTTATTTTTTGAATTTTGTATGTGGGTTAAAAAAAGCAAGATTTAAAAAAAAAAAAAAAAAACAGGTTTCAAAAACAAAAAGCGCAGGTTTCCAAAAAAATATATTTAAAAATGTAACATTTTACATCTGTGGAGTTTAACCAGAAGTAAAATGTTGATGTGTATTTAAAAAAAAATTAATGAAATGTTTTTTACATCAAGGGAAGTTAGGGACAGGTAAAATGTACGCGTATTACATCTGGCCTTTGCCAGAAGTAAAAAGTGTCTAACTTACTATATCATGTAAGTTTGCATCCCACTCTGGCTAGATGTAAAATGTGTGTTTCACCAGATGTAAAATGTACTTTTTGTAGTAGTGAAATGTCCCTTATATTTTTAAATTTGTACCAATTATAACTTATCCTGTATTTTAGTTATTTTAAAAATTTTATCAAGGATAACTTGTCCCATATATAATAGTTATTTTAGATTTTTCATCGACAACAATGTATCCCGTACATAGATGTTTAGTATTTTTAATATTAATAACACATATTTTTTCCTCATTTTAAAAATTATAAATGACAATTTGTACCATAGTTTTTAGCACACTTTTAAATTTAACTAAATGAATTTATTTTAATAAAATATAATTAAATAACTACTCTCATCTATAAGTAAAAAATAAACCTACTTTATTGTAATTTAAATTATTTTATAGTGCACAGATGTAATTCAACTGCCAATAAATATCAAAATTTAATCATTTTATCCTATGTGTAATATTGAGTTGAAAACATTAAATACAAATAAAAGATATGTTCTATAGACTTACTTGAACAAAATATGTTTTATGAACAACTACAGATATTTATTTTACGACCTTACTTGAAAAAAATATATTCTATAGCGTACAACCGTGCCCTTGATCTCTAAGAAAAAAGAAAAAGAAAATAGTTGGTGAAATATTTGAATTTAGTGCATGAAAATTTTTGAAATATTTCAAATTTTGAAGTGAAGGAAAAATTTTGTCAGTTTTAAAAGAAAAAAAATTAGAATTTTTTTGGCAATCTTAAAAAATTAGTTATATAAGAATAAATTAAATAAAAGTTGACCTGTTTTATTATTTTTATTGTTAAAGTAGGTGAACCTTTTTACTACTCTTTTTTTCCGGTGTGAGCCTTTTTTCACTAGTTATTCCCTTATAAAATATTATTTATAAATTGCTATAATTAACTTTTGCAGGGGAAGAAACAATGTGCATAAAGTACTATGATGTCTATGAGGGGTTTGAAGGCCAATTCTATCATGGGTAAGGGTGATAGATTTCCCATTACGGGAGATTAATTTTCACCGTTAATTACAAAGGACTATAATAGACTATATTAAAGTGTTTACACTATATTTTTTTCTCTTTCTCTAAAACCATTTTTTAATTTATACATTATTATTAAATAAATTTTTATATGTCAAAATTTAACTTTAATATAATATATATTTCACGTTAAAGTGTATATGTACAACAATAAAGGTGGAAAAAAAAAATCTAAAAATCGAACTTAGAAATAGAAAAGGTTGACAAATGAAACACAAATAAGAGAAAGTCTCATTGTACTAAATATCTCGTTTTATTAATTTAATATCTCATTTTTATACTATTATTAAATTAATTTTTATTTATTGGAATTGTATTTTCAATTTATTTTCATTTTAGTTGTATAATTTTGCAAGGGCATTAATGGTACTCTTGTGTGCATTTTTGGCTCTTTTTTGTATTTATTTTTTCTTGTCTTTTACTCAGGGTCTGTTTTGCAAGACCAAAAATTTGATTTAAGATCTGTTTGAAAAGACTAATAAACTAGCTTTTAGCTAATAGATTATAAGCTCACATGATTAAAAAAGACCACTGTGATAACGGTCGTTTCATCAAGAGCTTATAACTTATTTAACAAGTTTATAGCATATTTTTCTAATATTATTTGAATTAGCTCATGAACTAATATCTTAACATTGTATTTAACCATATTTACTCTTAAAATTTATTATTATTTAAAACAATTTAAAATAAATAAATATATAAGTGCTAGAGCTAATCAAATGATACCAATCATTATTTTCACCATGCCGGTACCCCCTCCCCCCTTTTGCGACCAATATTCAATTTTTTTACCCAAATTTATTTATAAAGATATAAAAAACGAGTGGTTATTACTTATTATTCTCTTTTTTAGAAGGTTTTTTTTTCACAAATTTATATATGGTTTTTTTTTTATCATACATACAATGGAACAAAAAAATAGATATCGTCTACTGTTTGTAATAAATAAACATACAAAAATTAGAAATAGTGGAATAAATCGTTTGATGACATATTATACAACTAATATATTCCAACAAACAAAATTATATAACTAAAATGAAAATAAAATTCCAATTGATAAACATTAATTTAATAATAGTACTATAAAAAAGATATATTAAATTAATAAAATGAGATATTTAGTACAATGAGACTTTCTCTTATCTGTATTTCACCTCTCAACTTTTTCTATTTCTAAGTTTTAGATTTTTTTTTTCACCTTTGTTGTTGTACATGTACATTTTAACGTGAAATATATATCAAATTAAAATTAAATTTGGCATATAAAAATTTATTTAATAATAACATAAAATTAATTTAATAATAATGTATAAATTAAAAAATAATTTTAGTGAAAGAGGAAAAAATTTAGTATGGACACTTTAATATAGTCTATTGTAGACCTTTATAATTTAAAGGTAAAAATTGATCTCCCATCATGGGAGACCTATCACCCTTACCCATGCTAGAATTGACCGGGTTTGAATCCTCTCCCGCTCTCTCCTTCACTCATTTGTCTTTATCTCTCTTAGAGATGGAGGAGATAATGAAAATTGAACTTTTTGAAATAAAAAGTCATTAATGTGGGTCCCATATGGCTACATTAAAATAATTAAAATGTAAGGATATTATTGTCTTTTTAAGTATTAGACTCATTTTCCCTTTCCTATTTCTCTCTTCTTTCTCTTATACCAATCGATACTTCAAATCTATTGTATTTCTTCTTTCTTTCTCTCTTCTTATACTCTCTCTCACCTATTTCTCTCTTCTCACTTTCTTCTTCTCATGGCCAAACACACCCTTAGATTTTCTAACTCTTCTTCTTTTTATTGTTTTTTTATTGATTTTCTGTCTCCTATGTGTGCATGTGGTCTACATAGAACAACTATAAAGTAGTAAAACACAAACAGATTTATAAATTATTTATTTCTAGTTCACATGTAAATCAGAATTTACTAATCGCAAGTTGCTTGATTCCAGCTGTTTCCAATTGTTGACTGACTAAACCTTTGTACGGAGTATGTATGAATGATTAAATTAAATTCCACTTGAAGTAACTGCACTTATTGTTTGCTTTTCTTCCTTCTTCCTCCCAAGTTCAATATCAAAACCATTTTCCATGGCTGAATCACTTCTCTTTGGTCTTGCTGAATCATTCATTGGTAAGGTTGCTTCTCGTGCTGTTGAAGAAGCATCTCTTGCCCTTGGCGTCTATGACGATCTGCAAGATATCAAAAACACTGTGTCACTCATCAAAGCTGTGCTCCTAGATGCCGAACAAAAGCAGCATCAGAATCAGCAACTCCGTGAATGGCTACGACAGATCAAGAGCGTCTTCACTGATGCAGAAGATGTAATCGACGATTTTGAGTGCGAAGCACTGCGGAAACATGTTGTCAACACTTCAGGTAGCATTGGAAGAAAGGTACGTCGTTACTGCTCAAGTTCTAATCCTCTTGTTTATCGCCTTAAAATGGCTCATAAAATCAAAGATATTAAAGAGAGATTCAATAAGGTTGCAGCTGGTAGGCTTAATTTTGGCCTTCAAATCAATGAAAATGATAATCGTGTTGTGCAAAGACGGGAAATGACTCATTCCCTTGTAAACGAGTCTGATGTGATAGGAAGGGAGAATGACAAGAAAAAAATCATCGATCTGTTATTGCATGATGGTGGTGATAAAAGTCTCAATGTTATTCCTATTGTTGGAATCGGAGGCTTGGGAAAGACTACTCTTGCTAAATGTGTATTTAATGATAAGAGTGTAGTTATGTCTTTTCCACTGAAGATGTGGGTATGTGTCTCTGATGATTTTGAACTTAAGCATGTGCTGCTTAAAATCCTCAACTCTGCTAGCGCTGCAGGTTCCAACCCAATTCACCAAGAAAACTCTGATGTGGAGCAACTACAAAATCATCTAAGAAACAAGCTTGTTGGTCAAAAGTTCTTGCTCGTCTTGGATGATGTATGGAATGAGGATCGTACTAAATGGGAAGATTTGAAAGATATAATACAAGGAATCGCAGGTGCTGAAGGAAGTAAAGTCATAGTGACTACACGCAGCCACACTGTAGCAAACATCATGGGTACGTCCTCTTCTCATATTTTGCAAGGGCTTTCTGAAGTGGATTCTCTATCTGTATTTGTCAAATGGGCTTTTAAAGAAGGAGAAGTGAAAAATTATCCAGAATTAAAGGAGATTGGAAAAGAAGTTGTGCAAAAATGTGGAGGACTTCCGTTGGCTTTAAGAACATTGGGGAGTTCATTGTTCTTGAAAGTTGATATCGAAGATTGGAAGTTTGTTAGGGACAATGAGATTTGGAGTTTACCACAAAAAGAGGGTGACATTTTACCTGCTATCAAATTAAGTTATGATCAATTGCCTTCTTATTTAAAGTCATGTTTTGCTTGTTTCTCCCTCTTTGAAAAGGACTTTGATTTTACTAATTATCATGTTACCATGTTATGGGAGGCACTTGGTTTTCTTCCATCACCAAAAAGGGGTAAAACAATAGATGACGTTGTCAATCAACTTTTGCATGATCTAATGTCAAGATCTTTTCTTCAAGATTTTATTAACTTCGGTAACAATGCTTGCATCTTTAAATTGCATGATTTGGTGCATGATCTTGCATTATATGTCGCAAAAGATGAATTCCAATTGGTGAAATTGCATAATGAAAATATATTTGAGAATGTCCTCTTTTTGTCATTTATTAAAAATGATTTACTTGGCCAAACACCAGTTCCGACTCGATTGAGAACAATAATTTTTCCTAGAGGTGCCAACAACGAAGCTTTCTTGTATACTTTGGTGTCAAGGTGTAAATTCTTGCGGATTTTGCAAATAACTAATTCTACATATGTGAGTTTACCTCACTCCATTGGTAAATTAAAACATTTGAGATGTCTTAATCTTGAGGGTAATGAAGAATTGAAGAGTCTTCCTGATTCAGTGTGCAAACTTCAGAATCTTCACACTTTGAAACTCAATGGATGCACAAATCTTCAAACCTTACCTAATGGAATAGGAAACTTGATCAGCCTTCGAAAATTACATATAACGACAATGCAATCTCATTTTCCAAACAAAGAGATTGCGAAATTGACTTCTCTAGGAACTATACATTTCCAATCTTGTGATTATTTGGAGTCATTGTTTGAAGGAATACAACTTCCGAATCTTAAATCTTTGGTTGTTTCTTCTTGTGGGAATCTAAAATCTTTGCCATTTCATGCTATTCCAAACTTAGAGAATTTGTTGATTGAAAGTTGCAATAAGATGAAATTTTCATTGGACCATGACAGTGACATCTCCAATTTAAAACTGAAGGTACTATATCTAGGATCTTTACCTCAACTATTGAGTTTTCCTCAATGGTTGCAAGGATGTGTGACCACATTACAAACATTGGGCCTTACTGATTGTGGCAATCTTGATGAGCTTCCTGAGTGGTTGTCAACTCTAATATGTCTAAAATCAATTACCATTGATAGTTGTCCGAAATTGCTTTCGCTTCCCAAGGACCTGCAGTTACTCGAAAAACTTGAATATTTGAATATTGAAGGTTGTGCTGAATTATGTAGAAGATATCATCCAAAAGTAGGAAAGGATTGGCACAAGATTTCACATATCAAACAAGTCATCATTGAATCACCAGAAGAACTAGAAGATTAAGAAAGATTCATTGATATCTCAGTCAAAATTGGAAGGTGTATATCTCTCTTATTTGTATTTGTAATAGTGTTGTCCTGTTGTTTATAAAGCTCCTTTTTCTATCGGAGGAATGTATATTTTATTTGCTGCATTGTTTTGCTACATTTTTTTTCATTCTATTAATCTATTTTCTTTATTTGTTCCGGAAGTTGATAAATTGTCCTTTGCCTGTTTTGGTGGTTTATTAATTTCATGGTTAGTTTATTTCACTCGTGGATGAATCAAATGATTGTATTTTGCATGATTATAGTGACTATAGTGTATTCAGATGGATTAACTATGATTGGAGCGGATCTATCAATGCAAAAAAAATGATGATATAGTTTGAGATTATAATATTGAAATATTTGTTTGTTTATGAAACAAGGGTCTGATTCATGCTTTAGTTAGACTAATAAGTGTCTTGGCAGCATATTAATTGAGGTGAAAGACTTTGTACTTGAGGTTGCTAGGCACAGCAAATGAATTTTGATTTATGTAGCAGTGGCGTTTTTTGCAGGGGTTCTTTAGATTAACTATAGACATTTTGATTGTTCATTCAATTTGGGGAGGGACATGACTCATTAAGTTATGATCAATTGCCCTCTTATTTAAAACGTTGTTTTGCTTGCTTCTCCCTCTTTAAAAAGGACACTGCATTTGTTAATTTCCATGTTACAATGTTTTGTGATGCACTTGGTTTTCTTCCTTCACCAAAAAAGGGTCAAACAATTGATGACATTGGCAATCAAATTTTGCATGATCTACTGTCAAGATCGTTTCTTCAAGAGTATTTTGAGTTAGGTAATTTTAGCGTATTTGAATTGCATGATTTGGTGCATGATCTTGCATTATATGTCGCAAGAGATGAATTTCAATTGGTAAAATTGCATGATGAAAATATATTTGAGAATGTCCTCCATTTGTCATTTATTAAGAAATCTTTTCTTGGCCAAACACCAATTCCCACTAGATTGAGAACCATATTTTTACCTAAAGGGGCCAAGAACATAGCATTTTTGGATAATTTGGTGTCAAGGTGTAAATTCTTGAGGGTTTTGCAGATACATGATTCTACATATGAGAGTTTGCCCGTGTCCATTGGAAAATTAAAACATTTGAGATGTCTTGGTCTTAAAAATAATGACGAATTCAAGAGTCTCCCTGATTCAATGTGCAAACTTCAAAATCTCCGCACTTTGAATCTCAGTGGATGCATAAATCTTCAAACTTTACCTAATGGAATTGAAAACTTGACCAGCCTTCGACAACTGCATATAACCACAAAACAAACAAATTTTCCAAACAAAGAGATTGCAAAACTGTCTTCTTTAGAAAATTTGGCTATCAGCAATAGTGACAATTTGGATGATTTATTTGTAGGAGTACAACTTCCTAACCTTAAATCTTTGACTATTGCTTTTTGTAATAATCTAAAGTCTTTGCCAATTCATGCTACTCCAAACTTAGAAAATTTGTTTATTTATCGTTGCATGAAATTGTCATTGGACCACAACAATGATATCTCCAATTTACAACTGAAGTTCCTATGTCTTTGGGGCTTGCCTCTGGAGCATTTTCCTCAATGGTTGCAAGGATGTGCCAACACATTACAAAGACTTTCAGTTTCTGATTGTCCGAAATTGGCTTCACTCCCAGATGACCTACATTGATTCAAAAACCTCCAATGTTTGAAGATTGATGATTGTCCTAAACTAAAAAGAAGATATGGCCCAAAAGGTGGAAAGGATTGGCACAAGATTTCACATATTAAAAAAGTCACCATTGAACCACCAGAACTAGATTTTGTTAGGAGTCAAGCTGTATCCGAATACGAGTTTTCGCTACTAGATTCACCAGCTGAAATTGATGATGAGCAGAGGAGGAAAATTCTAGAAGCACTCTCTGCTTTAAGTAGTTATGATTAGCTGTAAGAAATGCATGTCGTCCAAAGGAATGTACAATTTAGATTCTTTCCTAGATAGTACTATTTATATGTAACCGATTGAATGCATATGGATAAATCAAAGAAGGATTTAGCCAAGAGTAGTATATTTTTACCTACAGTTCTGGTACTGATAGTTTAAGTTGCCTTATTCACCACCACACACATCTGTAGCTTTTTATTGACAGAAACTAGTAGCTTGCATTGTTAAACAAAATATAGTGCCAATAGTCACATACAGATGAACATAAAAGCAGTGAAGCTTACTTGGCAAAATATAGTGCTTATCATGTGGAATGAAAGCCAATAATTAATTCTGCCGGAGACCTTCATTAATGAAACCATGAGTCTGAAAAGACATTGTGTGACCATTTGAAAAGTTATGTATACATTGGATTTCATCTATCATTGAGTTACACTTGTATTACTAATTCTGCTATATTACAAAATATGTGGTTGAGTTTGTGAAACTCTATTAGTGAAATGATATAAAATGAATAACCACGTACATTAGCAACATACACCTTAGAGTGTATTTAACCACTTTTTAGTTATCATTTACTAACACATATCTAAAAAATTAGTGGGTCTATTATAGCAAATGCCTATAGGAGTTGCTAACATACACCCACTTATATTTTAGAATGAGTGTTTTAGCAACGTACACCTTAAGGTGTATTTAACTACTTTTTAGTTACAACTTGCTAACACACACCTTCGTAAAAATAAATGGGTGTTATATATATATATATATACTAGTATGGACACCCATGCCAAGCACGGGCTAGAAATTCATTTTTTTTATAAATTTTAAAAATGTTTGTTTTATATATATATATATATATATATATATATATATATATATATATATATATATATATATATATATATATATATATATATATTTCTATTTTGAAATTAATTAATATTTTAGAAGTGAAAAATTGTCCGCATTATATATAAGTTAGCTTTCATTTATAAAAATATATTGATTTTCGATTTTTTTTGTTAGAATTAACGATTTTGACTATAATGTGCACATATATTTCTTTTATTCTTGTTTTGGTAGAAAATTCAATTAATCTATCAAAAAGATTTTGTTCTAATGGAAGAGGATACTCTTTTATGGGATGAAGAACTCATTCAAGAACATCTAACCTTAAGCCTTGTATCTTGACTATTAGGTAAAAAAATTTCTATTAAATATCAAAATGTATTTGATTTAACGGAAAGAACTAAATCAAGCTGGTGTAAAAAGTAAAACATAATTAAAACCAAAATCTTAAACCTCACATCTTTATTATTTTTTGTAAAAAAGTTCAATTAAAATATTCAAAGAGATATCCGGTCAAACGGAAGAGGCATAATCTCTTAAAGTGTGAAGAACTAAATTAAACTCACGTAAAAAATTAAGAAATTGAGACGACATCCTTAGACCTCGAATCTTAGTTATTTTTATAAAATGTTCAATTAAAATATTAAAAGGAGTTTGATATAACAAATTAATTAGGGTTAATCTCATACGGTAGAAAGAAATAAAATCAGGCCCAGTATAAAAATAAAGCAATTGAGATAATAATTTTAGGTCTTCTGAATTGTTTTTGTAAAGAGTTCAATTAAAATTTTAAGAGGGATTACATCTATCTAACAGAAGAAAATAATTTCTTACAGTGTGAAGAACTAAATTAAACCTCTGCAAAAAGTAAAGCTCGTAATCTTTTACATCTCAGTTACTCTTGTAAAATGTTAAATTAAATTTTCAAGAGAGATCTGAACTAACGAAAGAGTGTAATCTCTTACCGCGTGAAAAACTAAATAATATCCGTGTAAAAAGTAAAGTAATTGAGATAATAACTTTAAGTCCCGCATCTTAATTATTTTTTAAAAATTTAATTAAAATATCAAGAAAAATGTATTCTAACAGAAAATTGTAATCTTTTAAGGTGTGAAGAAATAAATAAAGACCGTGTAAAAAGTAAAGTAATTGAGACTGTATTCTTAGGTCTTGCGTCTTAAATTTTTCCTTTTTTAAAAGTTCAAGTGAAATTTCAAGAGGGATTTGATGTAATAGAAGGGACTAATTTTTTACGGTGAGAAGAACTAAATCAAACATGTGTAAAAAGTAAAACAATTGAAACCATAACCCTAGGTCTCACATTTTAATTATTTTTGTAAATTATTTTTATTATGATATCAAAATGAATTTCATATAACATAACAGAATAATCTCTTACAGGTGTGAAGAACTTATTTAAACTCGTGCAAAAAGTAAATTAATTGACACTATAATATAAGGTCTCACTTTTTTTTATAATACTTGTAAAAAGTTCAATTAAAATTTCAAGAGAGATTTCCTCTAACAGAAAAGAGTAATTTATTACGGTGTGAAGAACTAATCAATCTCGTGTAATAAGTAAAACAACCGGACCATAACCTCATGTCTCATAACTTATTTATATAAAATATTCAAGTAAATTATTCAAAGAGATATGATCCAATGGAAGAGGGTAATCGCTCTTACGACTTGAAGAACTAAATGAAGTCTGAGTAAAAAGTAAAGCAATTGATATCATAACCTAAGGTCTCAATTATTAATTATTTTTGTAAAAAATTCAATTAAAATATGCAGAGAAATTTGTTCTAACGGAAGATGATAATCTCTTACATTGTGAAGAACTAAATCAAACATGTGTAAAAAGTAAAACAATTGAGACCATAACCCTAGGTCTCATATTTTAATTATTTTTGTAATTTTTTTATTAAGATATCAAAATGAATTTCATATAACATAAGAGGATAATCTTTTACAGGTGTAAAAAATTTATTCAAGCTCATGTAAGAAGTAAATCAATTTACACTATAATCATAGGTCTCACTTTTTTATAATACTTGTAAAAAGTTCAATTAAAATTTCAAGAGAGATTTGCTCTAACAGAAAAGAGTATTTTATTATGGTGTGAAGAATTAATCAATCTCGTGTAATAAGTAAAACAACTGGACCATAACCTTAGGCCTCCTAACTTATTTATTTATATAAAATGTTCAAGTAAATTATTTAAAGATATATGATCCAATGGAAGAGGGTAATCGCTCTTACGACTTAAAGAACTAAATGAAGCCCGAGAAAAAAATAAAGCAATTGATATCATAAGGTCTCAATTATTAATTATTTTTGTAAACACTTCAATTAAAATATCCAGAGAAATTTGTTCTAACAGAAGATGATAATCTCTTACATTATGAAGAACTAAATCAAACATGTGTAAAAAGTAAAACAATTGAGACCATAACTCTAGGTTTCACATTTTAATTATTTTTGTAATTTTTTTTATTAAGATATCAAAATGAATTTCATATTACATAAGAGGATAATTTCTTACAGGTGTGAAGAACTTATTTAAGCTCATGTAAAAAGTAAATCAATTGACACTATAATCTTAAGTCTCGCTTTTTTATAATACTTGTAAAAAGTTCAATTAAAATTTCAAGAGAGATTTGCTCAAACAGAAAAGAGTAATTTATTACGGTGTGAATAACTAATCAATCTCGTGTAATAAGTAAAACCATTGAACCATAACCTTAAGCCTTGTAACTTATTTATTATATAAAATGTTCAAGTAAATTGCTCAAAGAGATATGATCCAATGAAAGAGGGTAATTGCTCTTACGACTTTAAGAACTAAATGAAGCCCGAGTAAAAAATAAAGCAATTGATATCATTACCTAATGTCTCAATTATTAATTATTTTTGTAAAAACTTCAATTAAAATATCCAGAGAAATTTGTTTTAAAGGAAGATGATAATCTCTTATGGTATAAAGAAATAAATAAAGTCGTCAAAATTAAAACATTTGAGATAATATTCTTAGGCATTTCTTGATCAAATAGTTCAATTAAAATTTTAAGATGAATTTGATCAAATCGAAGAGAGTAATTTCTTGCGGTGTGAAAAATAAAATCAAGCCCGTGTAAAAAATAAAAACAATTGAAACTATAAATTTAGGCCTTACATCTTAATTTTTTTTTACAAAATTTTCAATTAAAATATAGAAAAGAATTTAATCTAACAGAAAAGGGTAATCTATTACGGTGTGAAGAATTAAATCAAACGTATGTAAAAAGTAAAGACAATTGTGACTATAATCTTATGTCTCGCGTCTTAATTATATGCGTAAAATATTCGTTTAAAATTTCAAGAGATATTTGATCTAATAGGAGAGAGTAATTTCTTATAGTATGAATAATTAAATCAAACTGGTGTAATATACAAAACAACATGAACATAACTTTAGGTCTCACATCTTAATTATTTTTATAAAATGTTCCATTAAAATATTCAAAGATATATGAACTAACGGAAGTGATTTATTTCTAATTGCGTAAAGAATTAATAAAGCTCGTGTAAAAATTTAAATGAAGTTGATTAAAAGATGAAAATTTATGTTTTAATATTAGGGGGAAGGGGGATGAAATTCAAATTTCTTTCGAGGGAGAAGAGAGTAATTTTCTCTAATATATTTTGTATAAGAGATGAGGAAAGTATATATTTTAACATAAAAGGGGAGAATAATATAATTTAAGCACCTCTCAAGAGAGGGTAATGTAATTTACTATAATATATATTATCTCTTAATCAATTTTTGTTTGTTTTTTATTTTGTAAGGTTTGTTATTATTTTTTTGGGCAATACATTGAATAATTGGTAAAAAAAAAAAACCATGGCAATTTTATTATTTTGTTTGAGAATAGATTCTTTTTTGTACTTATCCTATAAAATTCATCTCAATCTTAATATCTATATTATTTTTTTGTTTCACAATAGATTCAATAATCGATAAAAAAAAAAAAAGCAAGGCAAAAAAAAAAAGAAAAAAAATCATAAAATTATTGTTTTGTTGTTAGTGGGACTGGGAATTGAACCGTATCCCTTTAGGTCGTAAAGGAAAGACACATAGGCGCCACATTAATAAAATAATGCCACATATAAATTTTCTCCTTGAGAATAAACGTGAGAATGACAAATGTACTATTTACTTTGAGTAAGGTAAATAATAATATGTCATACCCCATTTTTTGACCTTCCTAAAATTTTAAATTTTTCTTTTCTATGTCATATTGTTTTATTATTATTTTATTTCTAAATTCAAAAAATATCAAAAATAGCTTTTTAACTCGTTTACGCTGCTTAACTCATTTAATTTTAGATAATTAACCATTTAACTTTTTGCATTTATTTTTTCACCATATTTTTTTAAATACTCTTTTGTACCAACATTTACTCATAAACATTTTTTATTTCCATTTTTACCCTTTTACAAAAAATACAAAAAGATTTCTTCATTTGCAAGAAACATCAAAACTTATCTTTTCTATGTTCCTTTTTTATAAATTTGCTTCATTCATGTTTTTATAAAAAAATACTAAAAATATCTTAATTTCACATTTCATTTTTTATTTCATATTATTTTCATATTTTATTTCAAAAATAGATTTCTTCATACACAAGTAACCTTTTTATTCAAAATTCTTTCACTTATTTTCAAACTAATTCCCATATTTCATAAACCTTAAAAAATGACATTTTTACCCCTTGTCCATTTATATTCTTTTTTTTCACATTTTTATTTATTTGCAATAATTAATTTTTACTCATTTTTATTCATTTTCATCACAAAATTAATTCCCTAAAAATTCCCCAATCATTTCCCCCTCACAATCAGACCTAGAACCTTCCTAAAAGCACACCTCATCACCTCACACAAGTGTGAGCACACACATGTGCAAAGAATAAAAAAATCTCAAAACAAAAATCCCAAATTTCCCTTTCTTAGTCACCAATTCACCAAACCATTAAACCCTAATCATTTTCTATAAATAGAGGCTTCATTTCATCAGAGAAAAGGTTCCAAAAACTCAGAAAACACTCTCAATCACGAAATCATTCATTTCTTCATCAATTTTCCAAAATTCTCAAACAAAGCTCAAATCTCAAAATCAAACCATCAAACACGTTCTAAATACTTGCAGAAGCAAGAATCAATCATAAACCATAAGTTCTAACCCTCCTTTTGTTCAAATTCGAAGCTCAAAGAAATTCAAAAATGTGAGAATCAAATACAATTATTCGGACCCATTTAATGCTTTATTTTAGTCCCATTCATCTTTATTTCATGCTCTGATGCTTTTACAATCCTTAAATTATGCTTAAACTGACTTGAATCGTGTTATGTTAATTTTCGTTTTCAAACTTCTCCTCTTCGTTGTTTTAAATTAAAGCATTGTTTGACAAATCTAAGACCGGATTCGTATTCCCCATCGAATTCGGAGTCGAACCATATGCTATATCATCATTTCTGGGCGTTTTTGAAAACTCCGGTGACCGGAATTGTTACCAGAATCGTCCTGTCTTCCGGAGAAGACAAGAACACGTACGTTCCTTCACTATTTCCAGTTTAAATCCAGACCACACGATGCATCTGTTGGCTTACACGCGTTTGGTTTTCGTGTCCGTCAGATTTCGTGAATGAAGATCTGACGGCGTTTAAGCTTCGATGCGTTTCACACGCGAAGCACAGGATCAGATGGGTTGGGCGTGCGAACTGGGCCGTTTGGGCCTGGCTCAGCCGGGAAAGCTTTGCTTCCTGCACCCCCTTCCTGTACGTTTAATATTTACACCCCTGCTTTTAATTTGATTCTAATTCAATTTTAGTTTATTTTGTGAGTAGTTTTTCATTTCAATGGCCTTTTTAGGTCATTTTGAACAAAAATAAGCTAATAAAATTCATTGTTAAATTTAATTTGATATTTATTCTTTTTATCATTTAACACATTATGTCTTTAGTTAATTGCTATTTAATTTTTGTTTATAAGCTTATGTGATAAGTGCTTTTGGCATAAGCTATTCCTAGCTATTTTCAGCCTTGTAAAGCATGATGTTGAGGCTTATTTTATTTTTTAGTCTTGTACTTATTTATTTCTTTATGCTTAATTATTGTTATTAACTCATTAACTAACATTTTTGCTACTAACTTTAACTTAATATTTACTTTTATGCTTATTTACTTTTTCTTATCATCTCATCATATTTAATTATTTAATTATTCTTGCTTTTAACTTTTTGCACCTTTATTAATATGGTTCTATTGTGTGCCTTTAATTTTTGCATCATTATTGATATTGTTGTATTGTGTGTTTATGGGTTCTATTTGTTTATTATGCTTTTTGACCGTAGAATGTAATTAGGATTAAAGATGTAAAAATTATTAGTGATATTGCATAGCATCCCCCTCTTTTTGCATTCATGTCATTTTTAAATTTCTTGCAAATTTTAGAATGTAAATAGAAAAGATGTAAACTATAAATGAGAAACTTGCATACCATGCATTTTACTTTTTATCGCTTTATGCAAATACGCGTAGTATAAAAATCCGAGGGAAAAATGCGTCACTTTGATCAACATATCATTGTGAAATGCCGTCGCGTCTAGTTTATTAATTTTAGGATATTTTTAGGTTAGTGTCGTTTCGTGCGCATAACTCACTACCTACTTTCCTTTCAAAAATTGAGGTCAAAACCTCTTTTAAAAAATACCCAAAACAATTCTCTTTCAAAACATTATCAAAAACACAAAAACATTTTCATTATCAAAACAAAACTTGGATTTCAAACCAAGTCACACTTTTCTAAATTTAATCAAACAACTCTTTTCTTTAGACAAAAACCTTGGATTTTAAACCAAGTGTTCTTTTCATTCAAAACTTCTTCCTTAAGCAAAAACCTTGGAATTCAAACCAAGTGCTTTACTCACTTAAAAATCTTTTCTCAAAAAACAACCTTGGACTTCAAACCAAGTGTTCGCGCCATTCTTTCTCAATCAAACTTCAATCAATCTCTAAATTACTTAGACTCTTCTTTCACAATTTAAAATCAATCAACCTCACTCTTTTTATGCCACTTTGACTTTTATCTTTAAAACTATTTTCAAAACTCTAAAATCAATAAACACATGTACTCGCAATTTTTACCCGAACTACGGTGATTTTGAACCCTCGGGTACATAGTGCAAAAGACCTCGTGTCTTCCCGAATCACATAAAATAACAAAAATATTTTCTTCATCTTAATCATTAAAAATACCAAAAACATTTTCTTTTACGAAACTTTACACATTTTCTTAGTCAAAATCTTTTTCTCAATCATCACTTTAATTCCCTAACTCTTATACATTTTTGCAAGCAATTAAAAATAAAACACATAGGTAGATAAAACAAGAGGTTCCTATAGGATACTATAGATACTTAGGGTGCTAGTACCTTCCCTTCGTATAACAAACCCCCGGACCTTGATCTCTTAAAAAAGGTATTTAACGAACTTTTCCCCTTTCCCTCGGAAAAATTAAAGATCGGTGGTGTAAAAATAAAATTGAGATTCAAAGCTAATCAATAGCTCGACATCCAAAAATCACCGCGACAATATATATATATATCTGTGTGTGTGTGTGTGTGTGTGTGTGTGTGTGTGCTTGACATCCAAAAATCACCGCGACAATATATATATATATATATATATATATCTGTGTGTGTGAATGAAAATCTGTACACTATAAAATTTTGAAATTATCATTGTCATAATTTTGTGCGCACCGTAAAAATATGACGTGTGTGAATCTGTGCACTATAAAATTTTGAAATTATCATTGTCATAATTTTGTGCGCACCGTAAAAATATGACATAACTTAGATTTTAAATTTTAGTCTCATTCTGTTATTCTGACATATATATAACAATTCTTGGCTTAAATGCAGTTTTACCCCCCCTATTTTGAATGAATTGGAGTTTTACCCCATTATTTTAAAATCTGGAATTTTAGCCCTCTAATTTTATAATTTTTTGGATTTTGCCTCCCTATATCACAACAAAAAAATCAGCGATTAGCTACGACGGTGTTTATAGCTAATTGGTAGCTATTTTCTAGTAAAGCATAGTTAGTCAATATTATTAATTTTTGCTAATTGTTAATGACTTTTGTTAATTCTTCTTCATATATTCTCTTCTTCATATATAAGATACATCACCGACGAAAGTTCAATTTAACCGGCATGCTCTTAAACGCAAGTCATATAGATTTTGTAGATTGAAAGTTTGATCACTATGAACATTAATGCCAAAAACTGAATTAATCTCAATCATTCTTATCACGACCAACTCAATCAAGTTCATGTCTAAAAGCTATAACATCTCAGTCTCATGCTAGAATTCAACATCAGCAGCAACTGCTTGGCAGAGTAACTCCCATACTATTGGAAACAGGTTCCGAAAACTAAACCCTCAAGGGATCCCTACTGAATTCATCTGAACAACGAGATGTCAAAATCAATTATTAAAAAACTCACAAATTCACTAGAATAGCACAGTCTTGAGAAAAGAATAACCGAAAAGTAATTCTCAAATGCTAAAATGATATATCTTAGATGAAGAGGACTCAAGCACAAGTTTTTTATGCAGATAAATTTAATAAATAAGTTATTCACATGTACTAGAAACTAAGGAAGTAATCTAGCAATAAACATTATCCACACCCACATTGCTAAATAATTCTGCATCAAACTCACCATAAACAGTGTTTATGGATGCAGGAGAAGGTGTTGTCATGAAGTTAAGGCCAATGTAAATGCTATCAATTACCTATAAATACCGTCGTAGCTAATCTCGAATTTTCTTGTAACGTATAGGGGGTAAAGTTCCGAGAATTATAAAATAGGAGGGGTAAAATTTCGAATTTTAAAATACGAGGGGTAAAATTCCAAATTTTAAAATAGGAAGGGTAAAACTCCAATTCATTCAAAATAGGGGGGTAAAACTGCCTTTAAACCAAAATTCTTTAATCTCAGTAAACATCATAATTAGATGCTTAAGTCAATTTTGTTGGAAAATGATTATTCTTAGCATGCAAATATATTGTGCTTCTCTTTTACCAACATTACACAAAGTCATAAATATTAAGTACGATGTATAATATCAATACTTCTATCGGGTATGTTATTGTGTTCTTAAAGTATTTATGAACTGAATAATCATAATTTTGTTCTTAAAGTATTTATGGATTTTCATAGTCACAATTTTGCTAAAATTTGGATTAATTGAATGTCAAACATTATAGAACATTTATTAATTTTAATTAGAAATAAGTACCGACTTAACTCATCCTCGCAAAATCGGCTTGTAAAATAATAACTGTCACTTGCTTATAAAGACATATTCTCCATTTGAAAAAAAAAATTACTTATTTATTATAGGACGGAGGAGTATTTAAATGGGGTCAACAAATTAAAATGTCAAATAACCGTAAAAGAAAAAATTAAAATGTAAAATAATTTTTTTATTTATTCAAAGAGATATGGGTCAGCTGACCCCAATATGAACTGTGTGCATTTGTCCATGAGCGCGTTATCTCATTTACGCCACTCACAGAGCGATATGATTGTAACTTGTGTGGTGTACATAAAACTAAACAAATTTATAAATTATTTTTTTTCTAGTACACACTTGTAATGCAGAATTTACTACTACGTAATTGCAAGTTGCTCGATTCCAGCTGTATCTAGTCATTGACTGACTGAACTTTGTATACAGGCTCGTTCCCCTTCCTCTCCACTTAAAGTAGCTACCCTTACTGTTTGCTTTCAGTTTCACCTTTTCCTTCTTCCTCTCAAGTTAATTATCAAAACCATATCGCAGGTGCTCGTCTTGGATGATGTATGGAATGAGGATCGTACTAAATGGGAAGATTTGAAAGATATAATACAAGGAATCGCAGGTGCTGAAGGAAGTAAAGTCTTAGTGACAACACGCAGCCACACTGTAAGTAACATCATGGGTACTTCCTCTTCTCATATTTTGCAAGGGCTTTCTGGAGTGGATTCTCTTTCTGTATTTTTCAAATGGGCTTTTAAAGAAGGAGAAGTGAAAAATTATCCAGAATTAATGGAGATTGGAAAAGAAGTTGTGCAAAAATGTGGAGGACTTCCTTTGGCCTTAAGAACATTGGGGAGTTCATTGTTCCTGAAAGTTGATATAGAATATTGGAAGTTTGTTAGGGACAATGAGATTTGGAGTTTACCACAAAAAGAGGGTGACATTTTACCTGCTATCAAATTAAGTTATGATCAATTGCCTTCTTATTTAAAGTCATGTTTTCCTTGTTTCTCCCTCTATGAAAAGGACTTTGAATTTATTAATTATGATGTTACTGTGTTATGGGAGGCATTAGGTTTTCTTCCATCACCAAAAAAGGGTCAAACAATAGATGATGTTGGACACCAACTTTTGCATGATCTACTGTCAAGATCTTTTCTTCAAGATTATATTGACCATGGTAATGCTCTAGGTTTTAAATTGCGGACCGCAACACCTGATGCAGCCGCAATATTGCGGATGCGGTAGGCAGTGCAACCGCATCAGGCCGCAATTGCGGTGTGAACTTCAATCACACGTGATGCCGCAACGAAACCGCAACGCAACGGCGTTTTTCCGCAACGCAACACCGCAACAGACCGCAATAGTAAATTATGTCACAAATCAAGGAAAAAGTATAAAAAAAAAATAAAAAATATATAGAACAGGGAATCAGAATCTTACCGTAAAGGAAAAACAAAAAAGAGGGAATCGAATCTTACCTTTGTGTCTTTTCAATTTCATTATTGAAAAACAATTATCACAAATTCACAATTTCTTACTGTAAAGAGCTGTTGTAAACTTGTGAGTTGTGACATAAAAAAAAATAATGACCACAATTTCTCACAACCAAAACATTCCTCTATGAAGAACAGCAACGAAAATACAAACTGAAGATAGAAGCAGAGCAGCCACAAACAATACAACTAGAGAACAAATAAACTGTTAATTGAAAAACCACAGTCTAAAGGTATGTTAACTTTACTACTCTTCCCTTCACTCATCTTGTTATTTGGTTTGTGAATTTGAAAATAAATCATAGATTTGTGAATTTGTGTTGTTTTTGGATCTATGGATTTGGGGTTGATGTTTCTTTGTTGAGAGAGGAATCATAGAGTAAAGAAGAAATAGAGATAATTTATGGGTAACTTAAAGCAAGAGAAGAAACATAGAAGAAGTTGTTGTAAAAAAAAAAAAAAAAACAGAGAAGAAGCAGAGAGAATGGAAAGAGTGCGTGAAGAAGAAGAGAGAATTTGATTGATGAGGGTTTGGTGATTGTTACTTATTAATATTAATTATAATAAAAATTTATTTTATTTCTTTTAAGTGGGTGGGGGGAACCAAAATTGTGGGTGGGGGGAACCGAAATTGTGGGATTGGGTAGTGGGGGGAATTAGAATTTAATGGGGGAAAATATCAATGGAGAAAAATTGGTAGTGAGAATATTTTTTTTTTATTTTTTAATTTATTAATAAATTTATAATTTACCTTTTTATATATTAATATTTGCTAATTTTTGTATTTACTATTTAGAAAAATAATATTATTTTATTTTTTTAAAAAAATGAAGATAAATTTTGATACAATGTTAGTTTAAAAACATTTATGTGTTAGTTTTAGTTTATATTTTAATTTATAGAAAATTATTAGTTTATATTTTTGATTGACATTATTTATAACTATTTAATTTAATAGGTACTATTAAATATACACAATGCCACCAAGGAAAGACTATCCTACCGACAAATTTCCTACACAAAGATTAGATGGAGCTCCAAGTGATGATATTGGTTGGCATTTTGGAACATTGGTGCTTGGAAATAGAAACAACGTTCGTTGTAGACTTTGTAAAAAAATAATAAAAGGTGGTATTACGAGATTGAAGCAACATATAGCACATGATAGAGGACAGGTCGAACCTTGTGCTAGAGTAAACAAATTAGTTAGGGAAAATATGATGAAACTTCTACAAGATGGAAAAAGGAAGAGAAATGATGCTAAAAGAAGAAAAGAAGAATTTGAAGAAAGATTAAGAGGAGATGATGTTGAAGTGCAAAGAAGAATTTGAAGAAAGATTAAGAATTTGAAGAAGAATTTGTGCTAGAGTAAACAAATTAGTTAGGGAAAATATTTTAATTGTTTTTTTTACTTTGTTATTAATTTCTTGTTTGTATTTGCATAAACAATTAAGAATGTTATTTATGTTAATGTTTGTTTCATTGGAGTTAAATTTATGTTATTCATCAATATGATACAATATGTTAAACATCAATTTAAATTTATAGAGGAGTATAAATAAAAGATATATAAGGAATTCCAATAATTATAAGGTATTTTGTGTGTTTGTGCGAATAGAAAATTACTTCACGCCGCAACGGCCGCAATCTGCATTGCAGCGATCGCAGTGGCCTCAATCGCAACACCCGCAATCGCAACCGCACCGGTGACCGCAACCGCAATTTAAAACCTTGGTAATGCTTGTGAATTTAAATTGCATGATTTGGTGCATGATCTTGCATTATATGTCGCAAAAGATGAATTTCAATTGGTGAAATTGCATAATGAAAATATATTTGAGAATGTCCTCCATTTGTCATTTATTAAAATGATCTTCTTGGCCAAACATCAATTCCAACTCGATTGAGAACATTATTTTTTCCTATTGGAGCCAACAACGAAGCTTTCTTGTATACTATGGTGTCAAGGTGTAAATATTTGCGGATGTTGCAAATAAATGATTCAGCATATGTAAGTTTACCCCATTCCATTGGTAAATTAAAACATTTGAGATGTCTCGATCTTGAGGGTAATGAAGAATTGAAGAGTCTTCCTAGTTCAGTGTGCAGACTTCAGAATCTCCACAGTTTGTATCTCGATGGATGCACAAATCTTCAAAAATTACCTAATGGAATAGGAAACTTGATCAGCCTTCGACAATTACATATAACCACATTGCAATCTAATTTTCCAGACAAAGAGATTGCAAAATTGACTTCTCTAGAAGGTTTATCTCTCAAGTCTTGTGATTTTTTGGAGTCATTCTTTGAAGGAATACAACTTCCGAATCTTAAAGTGTTGCATGTTGCTTCTTGTGAGAATCTAAAATCTTTGCCATTTCATGCTATTCCAAACTTAGAGAGTTTGTTTATTGAGAATTGCAATAAGATGAAATTTTCGTTGGACCATGACAATGACATCTCCAATTTAAAACTGAAGGTTCTCTGTCTAGGATCTTTGCCTCAACTGTGGAGTTTTCCTCAATGGTTGCAAGGATGTGTGACCACATTACAATCAGTGATACTTGCTGATTGTTACAATCTTGATGAGCTTCCCGAGTGGCTGTCAACTCTAATATGTCTAAAAACAATTGGCATCTTTTATTGTCCAAAATTGCTCTCGCTCCCCGATGACCTGCATCAACTCAAAAACCTTGCATATTTAAAAATTAAAGGTTGTGATGAATTATGCAAGAGATACCATCCAAAAGTAGGAAAGGATTGGCACAAGATTTCATATATCAAACAAGTCATCATTGAATCGCCAAAAGAAGTAGAAAATTAAGAAGCATTCCTAGATATCTCAGTCAAAATTGGAAGGCGTATCTCTCTTCATTTTTATTTTTTTTTTAATAATAAAGTGTTGTTTATAAAGCTCCTTTTTCTATTGGAGGAATGTATATTTTCTTTGCTACATTGTTTTTCATTCTATTTTCTTTATTTGTTCGGGAAATTGGTAAATTGTCCTTTCTCTGTTTTGGTGGTTTAATAATTTCATGGTTAATTAGTTTATTTCACCGCCGGTGGATGAATTGAATGATTGTATTTTGCATGATTATAGTTACTTGGTGTTTTTGGGGACTATAGTGAATTCAGATCGATTAACTATAATTGGAGCGGATCGATCAATGCAAATAAAATGATGATATAATTTGAGATTATAATATTGAAATATTTGTTTTTCGGCATACACATGAATTGCTAGGCCCAACACATGAATTGTTATTCAGCTTGTTTTGCTTTATGTAGCAGTGACATTTTGCATTTCTTAAAGTAATCTGGGGAGGTTTCATAAACCTTTGGAAAATAACATCTACAGACACTGTTTTTTTTTAATGTTCACTCAATTTTTCTCTTTTTTATTTAATTTAAAAAAAGTGGTTTCTACCAATTGTTACTCATTTTTCCTTACTTAGAAGTTCATTCAACACATATAATAAATAAATATAAATAATTAAGGAGACAAAGTGTCCTTTTGACAAAGGCCAACCGAAGACAAAACTTTTGACAAAGATATCTATTGAGCAAAACATAGAAAGATGCTGTAGAAATCAATTAAAATTGAAGCACTGCCATTTTTGAAAAAAAAAATCCATAGACTTAAGCACCTTAATTAGAAAATTTCATTCAATGTGAAATCATATGCCTTTGACATATCCAACATTAATCACAAACACCCTTTCGCCTTTATTTTTTTCCTCATATAATAAAAAGATTCAAAAGCTAGTAATGATTTGAGGAAGAATCAATTTCAACCTATTTGCTAATTTTATAGAGAAATAGGTCGAAATTCACTTGGCACATTGACCTTTTTGTTTTTTTTAAACGAGACAAATATAATTATAATTAATTCTAGTCGGACTTTTACCACCATTGAAAATCTCCAAATATATAATTAATTCTATACTCCAAAATTGTTGATAAAATAGAGCTAACATTCCATCAAGGCATGTGGTAGCATGGGGCTTTAAGTTTTTAACATCTAAGAAAATTTCATTTTCAGTGAACTTCCAATATGTTACACATAGAATTAATCTGACAGCCTATCTTTGTCCACTTCCACATCTTCAGAAATTCTTTCAAGATAAATACTAAAGAAAAAATCATAAAAAGTTATTATTGAAAACCAAGGCAATGTTTTCTTCATCATCAATTTTTTCTCTATGTATGTATAATGAGGCAAATTTTTTTATAAAAATAAAAATTGATTAAATCCGATAGACCAACCTGCCCGTTTTCGTCACCAACCTTTTTTTTTTTTTTTTTCTTAAGCAGGGCAAAACCCACTACTTTTGCGGTTTGAAAATGTCAACCAACCCCGCTAAAAATGGCAGGTTAAATGGACCGACTCGATGGACTTGACACGTTTTTCCATCCCTAAAAAATTGTTAGTTTTAAAGAATAGAGAAATATTAGTTTTAGGTAAATATCTTTAAAGTTAAAAGAGCAGATAAAAATCAGATTTTTCAATTATTGCTGTATTTTTTTTTTGTCAAGTAGTCTAGTGGTTAGAAAATCCATCTTAAAGGTGAATAAGTGAAGTGTACCGCGTTCGAACCCGAGCTCCTACACATATAGTGCGATGTCTCTACCAACTGAGCCAAACTCACGGAGACTATTGCTATATTTTTTTTTAACTTAAAAAGAATAATAAAATCTTTTTTAACATAAAAAAAAAATTAATATTTAAAGAATAGAGATATATGTTAGAAAACTCTTTAATAAAAGTAATTAATTATTTTAAAACAATTTCTAATTTTAAAATAATTAAATTATATATTAACCTAAGTATTTTTTAAAAATAATTTAATAATTCAATTACTTAAAAAGCAATAATTCAGTTTTTTAAATGATTACATAATTAAATTATATTTTAAAAATATTCGCATAATTATTGGCGGCTCAAGGTCACCAAAAATGCATAGAATTCTGACCAAATAAAAGTGTTTTAACTACTAGATAAAGAAAAGGTTCGAAGCAAATTTATAAAAAAGAATTGATAGATGTTGTTGTCTCTGGGGCCTAATTTTTTTATAAAAAATAACAAAAATATATAATTACATTTATAGTTGGAATTTTAATTATTCCAACAATTTTTGTTGTTGAGATATAAACAATATAACAACAATTTATATCGTTGACCAAAAATAACTTATTAAGACGACTTTAGTTATTGACAAAAATAAATTTTTTGCATCGACAATAATTATTATTGCAAAACACTAGTTATGTCCGTGACATTAATTGTTGCCAATGAAGCACCGACACCTTTATGATTAGACGTGTCGCGGTATCCGACACGTGTCGGTGTTCGACACTCGTACAAACGTGTCGGAGAGGTGTAAAAAAAACATTTTTTTCCTTTATTCCTATATTCCTTAAATCGGTGTCCGACATACACCTATAAGACACTCGCAAAAACATGTCGGAGTAAGTGTCCAAATTTTTTTATCATAATACTGTATGTCTTCTAGGACATATTTGATTAGTGTTGTCTTAAGGCATAAAGAAAGGAATTTACTATGTGGAATAGAACTCAAATCTTGTAACTCAAACCTAATTTAGAATACATTTTGCAGAAGTTGAAGTTCTTTTCAAGATCATTAATATTCCACCACAAGTATTCCTTTCTCAATAGTGATTACAAAAAACAAAATAAAATATTCCTCTTTTTGGTTCACAAGTATTCCACATTCTCAGTAGTGATTTGCAATAAAAGTTTAGAACCTTATTGCTTTTCCTTTATCTTATTCTTTTTTTAAGTTCTCAAGTATTCTCCATAGTCATTTGCAATTGAAGTTTATAAAATCTTATTCTCAATATCGATCTGCAATTGAATTTTCGAACCATATTGTTTTTTCTTTCATTTCTTCCCCCTTCCAGTCCCAAAGGAAAACAAGTTTCCATGGCCGAATCACTCCTGTTCAGTCTTGCTGAGTCATTCATCGGTAAGGTTGCTTCTCATGCGGTTGAAGAAGCATCTCTTGCCCTTGGCGTCTACGACCATCTACGAGATATCAAAAACACAGCGTCGCTCATCAAAGCTGTGCTCCTGGATGCCGAACAAAAGCAGCGGCAGAATCATCAGCTCCGTGAATGGCTGCGACATATCAAGCGCGTCTTCAACGATGCTGAAGATGTAATCGACGATTTTGAGTGCGAGGCATTAAGGAAGCATGTTGTCAACACTTCAGGTAGCATTGGAAGAAAGGTACGTCGTTACTGCTCAAGTTCTAATCCTATTGTTTATCGTCTTAAAATGGCACATAAAATCAAAGATATTAAAGAGAGATTCAATAAGGTTGCTGCTGATAGGCTTAATTTTGGCCTTCAAATCAACGAAAACGATAATCGTGTTGTACAAAGGCGGGAACTGACTCATTCCCATGTAAACGAGTCTGATGTGATAGGAAGGGAGAATGACAAGCAAAAAATCATCGATCTGTTATTGAATGATGGTGGTGATAAAAGTCTCTCTGTTATTCCAATTGTTGGAATTGGAGGCTTGGGAAAGACTACCCTTGCAAAATGTGTATTTAATGATAAGAGTGTAGTGGAGTCTTTTCCATTGAAGTTGTGGGTATGTGTCTCTGATGATTTTAAACTTAAGAATGTGCTCCTTAAAATCCTCAACTCTACTAGCGCCGCAGATTCCAACCCAATTCACCAAGAAAACTTTGATGTGGAGCAACTACAAAATCATCTAAGAAACAAACTTGTTGGTCAAAAGTTCTTGCTCGTCTTGGATGATGTATGGAATGAGGATCGTACTAAATGGGAAGATTTGAAAGATATAATACAAGGAATCGCAGGTGCTGAAGGAAGTAAAGTCTTAGTGACTACACGCAGCCACACTGTAGCAAACATCATGGGTACGTCCTCTTCTCATATTTTGCAAGGGCTTTCTGAAGTGGATTCTCTATCTGTATTTGTCAAATGGGCTTTTAAAGAAGGAGAAGTGAAAAATTATCCAGAATTAATGGAGATTGGAAAAGAAGTTGTGCAAAAATGTGGAGGACTTCCGTTGGCTTTAAGAACATTGGGGAGTTCATTGTTCTTGAAAGTTGATATAGAAGATTGGAAGTTTGTTAGGGACAATGAGATTTGGAGTTTACCACAAAAAGAGGGTGACATTTTACCTGCTATCAAATTAAGTTATGATCAATTGCCTTCTTATTTAAAGTCATGTTTTGCTTGTTTCTCCCTCTTTGAAAAGGACTTTGAATTTTCTAATTATGATGTTACTGTGTTATGGGAGGCATTAGGTTTTCTTCCAACACCAAAAAAGGGTCAAACAATAGATGACGTTGGAAACCAACTTTTGCATGATCTACTGTCAAGATCTTTTCTTCAAGATTATATTGACCATGGTAATGCTTGTGAATTTAAATTGCATGATTTGGTGCATGATCTTGCATTATATGTCGCAAAAGATGAATTTCAATTGGTGAAATTGCATAATGAAAATATATTTGAGAATGTCCTCTATTTGTCATTTATTAAAAATGATCTTCTTGGCCAAACATCAGTTCCAACTCGACTGAGAACATTATTTTTTCCTTTTGGAGCCAACAACGAAGCTTTCTTGTATACTATGGTGTCAAGGTGTAAATATTTGCGGATGTTGCAAATAACTTTTTCAGCATATGTGAGTTTACCCCACTCCATTGGTAAATTAAAACATTTGAGATGTCTCGATCTTGAGGGTAATGAAGAATTGAAGAGTCTTCCTAGTTCAGTGTGCAAACTTCAGAATCTCCACAGTTTGTATCTCAATGGATGCACAAATCTTCAAAAATTACCTAATGGGATAGGAAACTTGATCAGCCTTCGACAATTACATATAACCACAATGCAATCTAATTTTCCAGACAAAGAGATTGCAAAATTGACTTCTCTAGAAGTTCTATCTCTCCATTCTTGTGATTTTTTGGAGTCATTGTTTGAAGGAACACAACTTCCGAATCTTACATTGTTGCATGTTTCTTCTTGTGGGAATCTAAAATCTTTGCCATTTCATGCTATTCCAAACTTAGAGAGTTTGTTTATTAAGAATTGCAATAAGATGAAATTTTCATTGGACCATGACAGTGACATCTCCAATTTAAAACTGAAGTTGCTAAGTCTAGGATCTTTACCTCAATTAGTGAGTTTTCCTCAATGGTTGCAAGGATGTGTGACCACATTGCAATCATTGTTACTTGCTGATTGTGACAATCTTGATGAGCTTCCTGAGTGGCTGTCAACTCTAATATGTCTAAAAACAATTAAAATTTTTAATTGTCCAAAATTGCTTTCGCTCCCCGATGACCTGCATCAACTCAAAAACCTTGAATATTTAAGAATTGAAGGTTGTGCTGAATTATGCAAGAGATATCATCCAAAAGTAGGAGAGGATTGGCACAAGATTTCACATATCAAACAAGTCACCATTGAATCACCAGAAGAACTAAAAGGTTAAGAAGGATTCAGAGATATCTCAGTCAAAATTGGAAGGTGTATCTCTCTTCATTTTTATTTTTTTTAATAATAAAGTGTTGTTTATAAAGCTCCTTTTTCTATTGGAGGAATGTATATTTTCTTTGCTACATTGTTTTTCATTCTATTTTCCTTATTTGTTCTGGAAATTGCTAAATTGTCCTTTCTCTGTTTTGGTGGTTTAATAATTTCATGGTTAATTAGTTTTATTTCACCGGTGGATGAATCGAATGATTGTATTTTGCATGATTATAGTGACTTCGTGTTTTCGGGGACTATAGTGAATTCAGATCGATTAACTATGATTGGAGCGGATCGATCAATGCAAATAAAATGATGATATAGTTTGAGATTATAATATTGAAATATTTGTTTTTCGGCATACACATGAATTGCTAGGCCCAACACATGAATTGTTATTCAGCTTGTTTTGCTTTATGTAGCAGTGACATTTTGCATTTTCTTAAAGTAATATGGGGAGGTTTCATAAACCTTTGGAAAATAACCTCTATAGACACTATTTTTTTTTATTGTTTTTCTCTTCTTTTTTTTGTAAAAAAGTGGTTTTTACCAATTGTTACTCATTTTTCCTTCCTTAGAAGCTCATTCAACACATAAAATAAATAAATATAAATATAATTAAGGAGACAAAAGTGTCCTTTTGACAAAGGCCAACCGAAGAAAAAACTTTTGACGAAGATATCTATTAAGCAAAACATAGAAAGATGCCGTAGAAATCAATTAAAATTTAAGCTCTGCCATTTTTTAAAAAAATCCATAGACTTAAGCACCTTAATTAGAAAATTTCATTCAATGTGAAATCATATGCCTTTGACATATCCAACATTAATCACAAACACCCTTTCGCCTTTATTTGTTTCCTCATATAATAAAAATATTCAAAAGCTAGTAATGATTTAAGGAAGAATCGATTTCAACCTATTTGCTAATTTCATAGAGAAATAAGTCGAAATTCACTTGGAACATTGGCCTTTTTGTTTTTTGAAACGAGACAATAATTAATTCTAGTCGGACTTTTACCACCATTGAAAATCTCCAAATATAATTAACTAGTATTCGCACCCGTGCCAAGCACGGACATAACGCATGTTTCGAATTATTTAAATATTAATTTTATATTTTGGTTTAAAAGTAATTTCAATTCTCGAATTTTATAAAATTGCAATTTTGGTCCAACAATTTTTTTGTCCAATTTTTGCCACATATTATAAACAATTTAGACATTTAATCATCCTCTTTATTTAACCTTTAATTTTGATATCTTGTAATATTTTTTAAAGAGTTTAAAGGACATGCATTATCAGTATAAATAAACTTTGCACCGACAACAATTAAGAATGCTTTCTCATGTCATATCAAGAAAGTGATGTTAAGTGAAGTTAATGGCGGAAAACATAGTTGTAATTTGTTGACAGTGTAAAATTATTTTACGTTGTTTGTGCATATACATTTTTCTCTTTTTTAAATGAGACGACACATAATATGTGTTTATTGCCACTTCATATTTAAAATTTAATTTATTATTTTTAAAATTAAAAACATGATTTTATAAAAAAAAAAATAACATTATTATTACCAACAAAAATTAGATCTTTTAAGAAACATATCCTATCCTAAGGTCTCGTCACAATTATTATCATTAAGGTTAAACATATTTTTTGTCCTTTTAAATACTCAATTTTTCAGGTTTATTCCTTATAAAATCTTTCTTTAAATTTTGGTCTTTTAAATAACTATATCAATTTCTAATTTTAGTCGGCATTTTTTTTTTATATAAAATATCACAATTCATTTTCGAAATGAATTTGTTAATAGCATCTCATTAGTTTAATAACTAACCATTTTAATACCTAATCTTCATAAATTTATCTATAACTTTAAATTAAAAAATTAATCGTTTAAACTGAAGATTAAATAATCAAGTTATTGAGTTTAAAATATAAGTTTGTATTTTTAAAAGAACTAAAAGTATAGAGAACAATTTAAAAGGACTAAAAATGAATATTTTTGGTTTTTTTACTGCAAAATAAATATTTTATGGGTTAGTTTTTACCCATAAAAATGTAAATATATTTTTTTGTTGAAGAAAATATAAATATTTTAAAATAAGATGTGCAGTTTTTTGTTTTTGATAGAAATGTGATGTATAGTTATATACTATGTTATATGGATATACTATGAAGCACGGACTCTGACACGGACACCGCGACACGACACGACATGGACACTCCGACACCGCTAATGTAAAAAATATACGACACCGACACCGCTACATATTTATAAAAGTTGAACAAATTTTTCAATAAAAAAAAGTTTTAAAAGAATATATGATAGTACATTTGACATTTACTCATCCAACTACTATCGAAAAATTAAAAATAATATAATCAAAATGCAATATCTTTAATCTCTCATTGATCAATATTATTATTTCGACACATCTTTAATCGTTGTATATATGTTTGAGAAAAATATAACCAAATATAAAAAATAAAATTTGGACACTTACCCCGACACGTTTGTAGGAGTGTCTTATAGGTGTCGGACACCGATTTAAGGAGTGTCGAAATAAATAAATAAAATATTTTTGGACACCTCTCCGACACGTTTGTAGGAGTGTCGTACAGGTGTCATACGAGTGTCGGACACCGACACGTGTTGGCTACCGCGACACGTCTAATCATAGAGGTGTCGGTGCTTCATAGTGGATATATGATATGAAAGTCCGTATTAGTTTTTAGGGTAAATAGGCTTATAGCCCCCCGTAATGTAGGCGTGTTTTGTTTTTTCCCCTTGTAATTTTTTTTTTGTGACCCACCCCCTGTAATGTTGAATTTTTTGGACTCGCCCCTTGGATGCACTTTTTAAATCGGTTATTTTGTTCAAACCGATTTAAAAAGTGCTATTTTTTAAATCGGTTAATTTGTTCAACCGATTTAAAAAGTGCAAATTCCTTGCACCCAAGGGGGGAAACCAAAAAAATTTATTTTGCAAGGGGCAAATCACAACAAAAAAAATTACAGGGGGGAAAAACAAAACTTGTCTATATTACAGGGGGGTAAAGACCTATTTACCCTAGTTTTTAATATTAAATGTCTATCCCCATGTATAATTAAGATATATATTAAATATTTATTTCTTTATTTGTAAAATGTTCATCCCCGTGTATTATTTATGTTAAAAATTCATTTCTCTAGCTAATTATAAAATGTTCATCCCCGTGTATAAGATTTTAAAACACTACATTCGTCGAAAAGTATTTAAACATTTTGATAGAGTCAAGTCATTTATAACATACTCCTCCTGTGCTTTTTATAAGAAACAATCAATATTTTAGGTTCATTGAAAACTAATATATATTTTGTTAACTTTTTAGTTTTTCAAGATTAGTTACAATTATACTTTGTCTCGACACCATCTACAGTCAGCCCTAATATTTGGTTTTGAGCTTTCATCTTCTTCTACTGGTAAGCGGGTGATTTTAGGTCATTTTTGGCCTAAAATCATCCCTCTGCTCCTTTTTTTTCTTCTTGTTTTTAATCTAAATAAGTGATTATCACATATATTAGATCTTTCTTTTGTGTGTTTTTTCTGTGTGATTTCGTCGTCTCAGTGCGACGTTGTTTGATATCCCGTCTAGTTTGCGGTGTTTGTTTGTTGTCCCGTCTTGTTGCGGTGTTTGTTTGTTGTTCCGTCTTGTTGCGGTGTTTATAAAATGTTTATGAATGATATGATACAACAAAATAATTTGTTTGTAATAAATTTTTATCTATGTCATCTTTTAATAAATAAATTTAATAATAATTGTGTTGAACATTTATCTAATTTGACGTTTATTAACACATTATCAATTCGTGGTTACCTATTTCATGAAATTTTAT